>CM065298.1:46391759-47653821 GCA_032871835.1 Dipteronia dyeriana
CCACCAATTCCGTCCTTGCAAACATCTGAAAACGTTGTTAGAACGTTGTGTAATTGAATTTAGTTATTAACATTAGCAAGTTAGACACTTATATGATTTGTGAATATATTCAACAACCTATCCCCCCTCGGTTATATCTTTAACTCCCACTTTAGAATTTGGGGATACGTATCGGTAGCCACCAGAGTCCTGAATTGGGTCCCAAGCTCGGGGATTACCTCAAAAGCAAAAATCTATAAATAAATATATATTATTTCCAAATTTCATATAGACGATTACAAACGTAAATGATTTTATTCATAAAACGCTTACCAAAAGGGCGTAAGATAAACCATAAAAGTTGTACGCATATACCATATGTTTGTCACGTCCCTTTGCTTGTTGGCGTCTCTGGAACCACTCCCGTCGCCCGTCAAGCGCATACTTGAATGAAATTATGGAATGAATGTACACGTGTGCACCCCCCGGGAACGCGTCAAAACCGTCCAGATCATCCACCAGCCGTAACTGCCAAACTGGAATTCTGACACTCTCGTCCAACCCCATAAGTATCCAGTTCAGCATATAGATGAGGCATAGTTTCACACTATCGTATTCTTGCTAAAACTCACCTCGCCTCAAGACATCTCTCAACTCGAAGGACGAAATCTCATCCTTACCACCAAAGTACCGGTGATGTAGGCCATTATCCACGCTAACATAGCTGCTCGTATCCGATACTAGTCCGAACCTTAATTCGGTGATTAGGCAGAATTCTACCTTCGAGAACCTCACCCCATGACTGCGTAACATAAACCAAGTTTTTTCTGAGGGCCCATTATGATGCACCTCCCACAGAAATAGCTAGTGGATAATACAACCCGAAAACTTCACCGGGCGGGGCATGGTCAATAAATGCCCAAAACAGAACGCCCTTAACCAACATCAGTCTTCTTCAACCCATTCTGCAGAGACCTGGTTAATGGCGTCGTCTATCTGGCCAAGGGCATCGAAATGGTCATGACGAGTGACTTTACCCTCGTACCACTCTTCCACTAGAGTTTTAAGCGACTCCCTCAACCGATTCGTCATCTGAAATTAAACAACAACATAATTAATTTTTTGGCCCTATGAAATCCTCATAAATAACAAGCTCTAACCTTAACAAATGCTCGGAGCTTGAAGATAAAAGCTCGGACAGAGCTTTTATAAAAGCTAGAAGCGAACTTTTATCATCAAGCTTTGAGCTTTTGTGTAAAAGCTCGGATCGAGCTTTTGTGTAAAAGCTCAGAGCTTTTGTATAAAACTCCGAAATTTTGTATAAAAGCTTCTAGATTTTGTACAAAAGCTCGGATCGAGTTATATTAAAGCGTCGAGCTTTTATACAAAAGCTCGGAGCGAGATTTTATAAAACCTCGCTCCTAGCTTTTGTATAAAACTTTGATAATTTGTACAAAAGCTAGGATCGAGGTTTTGTAAAAGCTCGATCCGAGCTTTTATATAAAAGCTCGAAGCTGTTATAATAGTTAGGATCGACCTTTTGTAAAAAAGCTTTGAGCTTTTATATAAAAGCTTAACGCTTTTATAAAAGCTCGACGATATTATAAAAGCTCGGGTCGAGCTTTTGTAAAAAAGCTTCGAACTTTTATTTAAAAGCTAGACGCTTTTATAAATGCTCGGATCGAGCTTTTGTATAAGAGCTTCGAGCTTTTGTATAAAAGCTCCGAGATTTTATATAAATGCTCGAAGCTCGATTTCATCTTCTTCAACAACTTTTTTACAAATACAAAACCCTAACCTAACCCATTTTAATTCTCAGATCCACAAATAAAACCTAATCTAACATTTCATTCAATTAATCAACAACCAAATGATACAAATTCAATGCTCAACTAACATCGATCGATTGCAATATTCTGTTTAATGATAATCTGGTTTCCAGGTTCTGGTACCGTCGCCGTGAACACGAAGCCGTCGATTCACTTTTTTTGTTTTTACTTTTTCTCTGTTTCTTCACAACGAAAGTGATGGTATGGATATTTTAATCTCCACGCTTTAAATGGTGCCTTTTAGACATGATTTATTAATGTAGTGTTATTTACACAACAATCCCTCAAAAAGGTGCCATTAATTTTTTGAACCCTTTATTTCAGTTGCTTAAACCATGTAATGTTTCACCCTATAAATGGATTAAAATAAAACAATGCTAAACCCCAGTGCAGAAGTAAGAATTTATTTAGTTACTAATAAGTATAAATAAAGTGCCATTACATTGATTTAAGTGAAATTCAATATGATAGATAAGAATCGGATGACACACCTCTAGTTTCCTCCATGGTTTGAGAGTCATCTACATTCTTCATGAGAAAAGGAAGAAAATGTTAGAATCCGATAGAACTTGAATTCTTTCAGGACTTGATATACAATAACAGTAATCCATAATTGGTGCCAGCAAGTTGCAACCATTAGAAAAATAAAACCATCAAATAATTAAAAGCTTGGAGATGTGCATTCACACACACACATATATATATATATATATGTAGAAAAATAATAGAAAAAGAAATTAAAAAAAAGGTATAAAAAAAACCTTCACTTTCTATACTACAATACCTGATTTAGTTTAGTAATTAAAGTTGCTGGATTTGGTGTCAGAGCTTCATTTTGTAGTTCATCTTGTGTCACCTGTGAAACTGGAGGAGGAAAAAAAGATGAGGTCTCATTCTTAGATTGTCTACATTTACAATGTAACTTCTTTATATTCTATAGTTGAAATAAGTTTGAATATCCAGTAATATATCCTGCTATAGAGTACAACAAATTTATGAACTAATCCAGAAAACTTCCCCTAAACGGGGGAAAACATCACACCTGGGAAACCGTATGGAGTAGTTACTCCTGTGGCCAAGTTTGAGAAAGCATCTATTGATTTTGTCGAGCTCTGCATCTTGTCTCTCATTCTAGTTTCTATATCATCACTAAAGAATCAGAGACATTTTTATGTCCTAAGGCAAATGAAGACCAATCAATTTTTGAGGACGGCAACCTCCTTAGCATCTCTTCGGTTGCCTTAGATCTCACTTTTAGTAATTCCTTCCAGATATTCTATTTTGCTGAGGACGAGGAATCCTTTTTTATCTGCATTTAAGTTTCAGAACAAAATAATAGTAAGACAGCTTGTAGGAAAGAAAATAACCACACAGGTCTCCTCTTCCTTCCATTATTTTTCCAATCAAGAAAATTATGCTACATCATTCACCATGACTAATATCAAAACATTGTCAAATATTAAATGTATTCAAAAGATTTCTAAGAAATCAATACCACTGTCAATTATTCCGCTAGGTAGTTCACTTAAACTTTTATTCTCTGCATTTCTAATCATGTGGCTATCTATAACTCTTGATTTAATAATCCGTATCGGTCTATCATACTTTTCCCTGGTCAAACACAAACACCCATTTGAAACTTACGAGTTAAAGCATTTATAAAAGATATAATTATATAATAAGGGGAACAGTCCAAAGAAAGTTTAGAAGAGATCAGCTCATATAATTATTGTATCCAACCAAAAATATATATTATAACGGTTTTTGAACTTGAACTCAGTTAAAAAGGCAAGCACCTAGCAAACCAATGACAAAAGAAAAGATCAAAGTAAGCAACAATCAAGTAAAATCCAAAAGTATGATACAAAGAACCTAAGATCCAATTACCTCGAGAAGATCTCCTGCATGACAAGCTATTCGCATACGCTTGTTTTAACTCTTCTCCACCGTGGGCTGATATTCACTCCTGATGTGCATGATAGTTTCTGTTGTTCCATTCTAACATAACCAAATAAATAAATGTTACACATCTGGACTCTGGAATACAAGAGCAGACCAAAATGGTACTACAACATAAGCCTTGACGCCATTAATGACCCCAAAAAGTGAAAAAACTAACTAAATTACTTATTTACAGTTATCAAAAGACATCCAGTAGTGAAGGAACATCACATTGATCCAACTTACATCCACAATACGATAAGCCAGTTTCACAGTAGAAAAAACAAACAAACAAAGGGAATAAATCACAGATGACATAATTACCTTTTTCATTTCGTCAGTCTCTTGAGAAGAGATTCCATCGCCATCATTATCATCATCAATATCATCTGCAAAATGAAAATAGTCTTATTGATGTTGTACAATTTTGATTATGTAATCTTGAATCTAGAATTGCAATTAGAGTAAGATGTAAGCCATTAAAAGCAGGGAGCACAAAAAAAAAAATATAATAGCCAAATCCGAGACTCCCATTACCCCCATTACCTTCGATATCCCCACAAAACAAATGCAATATCAAAGTGCAACTCAAGGCTAAAAGCAAATGGTTAGGAAATTGTTAACAATTAGTTAAAGATTATTAAGAGTGGCTAAAACATCGATTTCAAACTTACAAGTGATGGTGGTGGGCCGGTGGCGTTAGCCACAGAACTGCAACTCAGGACTGAGAAGAATGGAAGTGATGGTGGCGGCGTGAGAACTAGAACTCATAATTGGGAAGAATGAAAGTGATGATGGTGGCGTTGGCGACGGCGGAGGTGGTGATCTACAAACGGAGGTGGAGATTAGCCAGCAGCGGCGGTCAAAGCAGGCATGGAAGCCAAAGAGAGACAAGTTTAGAAGAAAATCGTGAGAAATACAACTGAGAACTAAGAAGAATGGAAGTCAATATATGAAGGAGATAGATATTGTCTTTGACAACTTGGAACCGGTTAAAGTTGTTTTTTAGTTTTTAAGTTTTTCTTTCTTTTTTAATTAATGCAGATTCGTTGGATCAAGTTACTGAATGATCCAACGGACTGAAAATATAACTATTCATGGTTGTATCATACAACCAATTTCTTTATGATTGCATAGCAGCTAGACCTTCAATGAATCATAATACAACAGGATTCCACCATCCATCATGGTAGACTTAGGGTCTGTTTGTCTGTCTTACATCAGAAATCTAAAATGTACACGTTAAGATATTGTGTTTGTTTTTTTTTTTTACTTCACTTTACATATGAAATAAGGCAAAAAAATAACTAAAAATTTTTAGTAAGAAAACTTGACTTCTATATGAAGAAGACGGGTATCTTAACAACTATTTATCACTTTACTCCCAATAATGCCCTTAGAAAATATAACAATTTCAACATTGTTATATTAGAAAAAAACAGAAAAAATTGTTTGAAAATTATGATTTCGCCAGCAGTTTAATGTTAGAGAAGTTTGGCAGTTGTCGCCCTTCACCAAGGAGGCCAATGGCCACCTCTCAAATGTTGGATTTGATTGTCGAGCCGAGGAACGTAACCAGGATTGAAGACTAGGGTGGGTTAGAATTTTTTTTATTGAACATCGACATCACCAAGTTACAAGGATATAGTGAGATGTCCCAGTAAAATGTATATTCAAAATAAATGTGTTGCTAAATTTTATTTGATTTTTTAAAAAGTTCAAACAATTATAAGAGAAACATAAAATATAAATACGAACACTAATTAAATTATTATGTTGGTTTGATTGATAAGAAATAAACTAATACAATGTTACTATAAATTTGTTTACCAATATCATTAGTTTATGAATTTAAAATTAGATTATCCCTTAAATCTCATTAATTGTATTTAATAATAATCTTTAAAATTACAAAACAAAATAAATTATTTTAAACCATAATATATATTCACCCAAACATATATAATTTGAAGACTAATTGTTGATGTTGATAAAACTAGCTAAATTTGGTGATTGTGGAGAAATAATTGTTATTATAAAAAGAAGAAAGAAAAAGAAAAGAAAATGTTCCCCTCTAACGTGAAATTCCCTTGATCTTTATAGTGTGAATATACCGAGAGAGGGAGGGGGGGGGGGGGGTGAATAGGTATATGCTCCAATTTTTATCTTCTTTTAAAAACAATCCAATTCTAACAGTGCTTAATGAAAAGTGCAAACAAAGACACACAATATTTACGTGGTAAAACCTCAAAAGAGGAAACATCCACGGGTTGATACCACAACCACCGGCAAAAGCAAATCCACTATTTCAAATAGAGTTACACACTCAAGCAATCACAGATGCTCTACAAGCTCTCACTCTCACTCTCACTCTATCTTGAACCTAGTGATCTACTAAGCCAACTTCCTATCCAAGACCCCCTGTCTCTAGGAAGATTCCTTGCTCACCTATCCGGATCCTCCCGACTCTAGGCAAGACTTCTTGCTCGACTATTCGAGTCCTTCCGACTCTAGTCAAGACTTCATTGCTCAACAATCTGAGGTCTCACACCTCTTGTCAAGACTTCCTCTAGCTTAGCTATCCAAGTCCTCCCGACTCTAGCTAAGACTTACAATTGCTCAAATCAAAGAATCACTCTAAGATATGAGACTTTCAACCTCTTCATAAGGCATCTAAGTGACCATGAATGCAAAACGTAAACAAGTACTCAACAAAGAAAATGATGATCAACAAATTCTATGGACATGCAACTAGATGGCTAGATTATGCTTTCAAAGAACAATCACAAATGTATCTAGACAATCTAAGCATGTCATCAACTAAGAACATAGATATGAAGATATAGACATCAATTGAAACAAAACCTAGTTCTTAGAAAAATGAAATTAGATCTAGAAACAATCAATCAAACATAAGAACAAAAGATTTCTAGAAACAATTTCATGTTTATCAAGTTTAGCACAAATTATTCAATATATCTCAAATCTAGCTAAACTTGAAAATCAAATCAAAAAACCACAAAATGATATCAAAATCATCATAGTCATGCTTCTTAATCAAATAACATCAAACAATAAGAAGATCTAAGAAGAAAACTAAGAAGAAGATGATTTTACCAATAAGAATGCAAATCACGAACTGAATATCAGATCACAACGAAAATTGTAGACATCCTTTGGTCCTGAAAATGATTTTTATTTGTAGAACTCTTCAAGACACTCGAAATCGATTTTTGAATCAAGTGATTCGAAGTAGAAGTAGAAATGAAGAAGTTATCACAAAATCAAAAATCAAAATGTTGAGAGAATTTTCTGCACTTGTTCTTCAATTTCTCAACTTGTTCTTATCTTATGAAATGAGAGGGAATGAGAGGTTTTAAATAGTGAAAAGCCAAAAGGACCATTTTGCCCTTCTTCCTTAGTGTCTCCCCGAGATGGTGTGTGGGCATCTCGAGGCAGAGCACTCTTGTAGCCGAGATGGCCACGCGCCATCTCGGGTTGGTGCTTGGTGATGGCTTAAGCCATCGCACCTCACCCCTTGCGCTCCCCTCACGTTCTTCCACCGTTCTTTGGCCTCAGAACTCTGAATTCTAATCCGTTTGAAGATTACAAACTGGGACTCCCTCATGGACAAGGACATATAAGATACTCAACCCATAAAATAAGAATTTGACTCGATATACGAAGACGAAGACAATATATGTAACATGAGTTGAAAGTGTAGTATCTTTTGACATAGAATTTGAAATCAATAAAATGTGTAACCGAAATGACCGGAACTCAATTATGAACAATCTAAGACTAAAATCAAGTTCAAGATCCATGTTATACAAACATATAAACAAACAAACACATTTCACACAAGAATGCAAACTACATAGAGATAATATCCAATCATGTATTTTCCAAAACATGTTACTTTCATACCAAATGCATGAGCATTCAACTTCAAGTGTGTGAATGTGTTATACCAAAAGATGCGCTACGATGCAGGGACACAAATGTATGAATTGTGTGTGTGTGCACATATAATGATGTACAACTAAGCAAGGACACATATGAATGAATTGTGTGTGTGTGCGTATATAATAATGCACAACTAAGCAGGGACACATATGAATAAGTTGTGTGTGTGTGCGCTTATGCCTTGCAAGTGGAAGAAAGATCTCGATACCTTAGCATCCAAGAATAGTACCAATCCTCTTGAAGATGGACTTTGCATCATGAGAAGTTGCTTTTCTTCCTTGAAGTTCTTATCATCACGAACCACTTAAGCAACTAAGCATTACAAAGAAATGAAGTTTTGTTATGGAATCAAGCCAACACAAATCTAGAACCTAACATGACGGTAAAGAGAAAATCAACGACCTACACTATACCGTTGAAAGAAGGTGATTGACTCCTCCTTATAGTTGAAGGAGACCAATCAGTGGCCTCCATGTGTCTGGATGAAGAAGATGATCTTCCCCGGTTTACTACTTTTTATTTTTACAGTATCATTTATTCAGTTTAAAATCTATTTATATTAAAAAAAATTATGTATTTATTTTGTTACTACAAATTAATGATTTGTTATTGTTAAAATAATAATTAAAAATGAATTAAATTCTATGTTGAATTTAGGCGAAACCATATAATATTAATATTATTAATTTAAACTATAAATATTATAATTACATAAACAATAGAATTATATTAAATACAAATACATAATAGTTTAGTACCACTTCTCATTTTATAAGCATGTATGAGGACTTTTCTTTCCGTGTTAGATATTCATCAATATATATATATAATAGTTATAAGGATAAAATACTAGACAAGATAAAAAAGGAGGAATATCATCTGGGTCCCTATGGTTTCCTGAAATATCAATTATTTAAACGAGTTTAATTTTTTAGTAAAGTTTACCCTGACTTTTAAAAAGTATATCAAACAGGCTCATCTGGCTGACAAATATTAGTCCACATTAACGACTTGAGAGTCATTTATGTCATTTCATTTATAATGTGTTAAGTTGCACATGTGTCAACACCAAACAATATATATATAGTATAATAACTGACAAAATAAAACAGATAAATAAATATAAAATTTTAAAACAATTAGATAAAATCTCTAAACAAATCCTAAAAATACTTTCAGAATTTAGAATCAATAATTTATATTTTTCCATTACATCCTAATTCAGCTCTTAATCAACTAACCATTGAATTCATCGCTTGATCAAAAAATAAAAATAAAAAGCATATCTTCTTCATTAATTCATATCATTCAATAATTCAAAAAAAAAAAAATACAGTTCAAAACAAAATCACAAATCAATAATCCCCCCAATTAGATATGGAAAGAAATCTGGAAAGAAATATTCCAAATTTCCAATAACCTAATTTTCCAGATTTAAAAATCGAGAAAGAAATAATCAATCCTAATAACCAAAAATAATCTGGAAAGAAATATTCGAGATCCACAATTAGATCATCAATTAGATCCCCAAATCTCCAAAATCCTTATAAATCCCTAATTTTTTACAGTTCGCCGAATCAATTAGATCCCCAAATCTTTTTTTGTTTTCTTTTTTCTTGTGATGAGAATAATTGAAGGATGAACGATACCGAAGCTACAGAGTTGCATAGTAGAGCGTGCAGAGGCCGGGCAATAACAACAACAACAGCAGCCAGAGCAGGAGGAGTGAGTGGCGGAGCCTGATCGGAGCCCGATCGCTGTTGCGGTGGCGAGAACGAGAACGAGAGAGGTGATTGCTACAAGCATAAGGCGGAGACATGCAGCGGTGGTTGTGCCAGTGCCGGCTGAAGGTGGATTTCTTTTTTGGTGAAGATGAAGATGAAAATAAGACGAAAAGAAGATGAAGATGAAGATCATACCATCTCCAACCTATTGCACCAATTTATTGCAACTTTGCAACAAAATAGAACAACTTTCACACCACCATCTCCAACCAATTGCACTAAATCTTACTATAAAAAGAATATTCTTTAAATATTCATTTTTTTTAATTGTTTCTTAACATTTAATATTTAACCCCTTAATTAACGTAATATTACAATAAGTTTAATTTTAGTTTATTTTTAATATTAATATAAATAATAATTAAATTAAAATAAATATAAATTAAATAAAAGCATTAGATAATCAAAAGGATACAATTGGAATACATTTGATTTAATAGGGATAAAAATATGATTAAACAAAACTTTTAAATAAGGGATATAATCATAATAGATTTTATTAAATGTGGTCAATATGTGAATAATGAAAAATTAAGGAACTAAAAAATATATAAAACCAATCAACAAAGCGCAGAGAAGACCAGCTGCTCTAGAAGTAGCGCGAGAAAACCACTAGCTGCAAAGTGTTACAGCATATATGACCAGCTGCTCTAGAAGTAGCGCGAGAAAACCACTAGCTGCAAAGTGTTACAGCATATATCACATGGATTGGAGAGGATTTTTGCAACGAAATAGAGATGGGAGATGCCCTGAGGGGGGGAGAGAGAGAGAGATGAAGAATTTTTTTTCCTAGAGATTGTGTTGTATAGAGATTGTGTTGTATATGGTGAGAGAGATGAAGTGTTTTTTTTTTTTGAAAAAAAAACTAGAGATATTTAAAAAAAAAATTAATTTGTTGTTGAAAAAATTATTTTGTTTTTAAAATTATTTTTCAATTGTCTAGATTCTTGGGTAATTGGATGAGATAAGATCTTTTCCATCCATTATTTTTTAAAAATAAATTATGGATGGAATTTGGAAAATCAAACAAGTGTATGGAATTTGGGGAATTTTATTGTTGTGGATTGATTTTTGCAGATGAACTAGTGATGGTGGAGATCCAAATCTCCAATCCAATTTTGTTTGTCTTTTTTTCTTTTTGTTTTATGTAAATTTTCTTTTATTTTGTTTTCTAAAAGAAAATAAATGTCAAGGGATAAAATAGTTATTTTAACCATTAACATGGCATTCAGGGGTAAAATAGATAATATACATTTTTTATGGCGTTTGATCGTTAAAAAAAATAGCCAGAAGGACCTATTTGATATACTTTTCAAAAGTCAGATAAAACTTTACTAAAAAAGCAAACTGATTTAAATAATTGATCTTTTAGAAAAACATAGGGATCCAGATGATATTTCGCATAAAAAAAATTCTAAAAACACTCCAAACTAATTAAATTATTAAAAAAAATCTTAAGACACTCCAAACTAATTAAATTATTAAAAAAATCTATCTCTTAAATTATTTGATTAAATATTACATATCTTCATACATTCTTGATTAATCTTTAATTAATAGTTAAAGAAAACAACTTATGAAGCAGAGATATTGATATTCAGGAAAAAAAAAAGAAAAAAAAAGAAAAAAAAAGATGCAGTATTGATATCTAAAGAATTTAGATCCTCTACTGATCTGATCTTTTTCCTAACCTCATCTAATCTTATGACACATAAGCATTGCAATGAATGTGTGGTTGAGATGTGATTAGTTTTCACAACCACTTTATCAACAACCAATCACATGCTTTAAAAAGATCAGATCAATGGAGGATCTAGATCCATATCTAAAACCTGGAAACCCCTACTATACAGGGGCATTAAAAGTCCCCGTATGTGCAAACAAAAAAAAACTAAATCTTTAATGTATGGTGGACTCATGTCGGTATTAATTATTAAAAAAGTATTTTAATTAATTATTTAAATAATGAAAAATTAGTTAAAATGATACTAAAAAAAAAATTATTTGAACAACAAAATTAAAGTATTAAAATGGTTATCGAAACCGTAAATATGGTTACCAAAGATGTGAAAGTGGTTACTAGTCAAATTTTAAAAAATCGTTAAATGGTTACTAGAGCCGTAAAAATGGTTATCAAAGTCGTGGAAGTGGTTACAAGTTAAAATTTCAAAAATCGTGAAATTGTTACCAAGATCGTAAAAGTGGTTGTCGGAGCTGTAAAAGTAGTACAAAAGCTGTAAAAAAGGTTACAAGTCAAATTTTTCAAAAATTGAAAAATGGTTACCAAAATCGTAAAAGTGGTTATTTGAGTAAAAAATGTAGTTACAAAACCGTGAAAATGGTTACAAGTTAAATTTTTAAAAACCTTGAAATTGTTATTAAAGCCAAAAATAAGTAATTACTAGAGCCGTAAAAATTGTTACTAAAGTCGTGAAAGTGGTAACAATTCAAATTATTTATTAAAATTTTAAAAACATTGAAAAAGATAAATTATTTAATTATGTAAATATATATATATATATATATAATATCTTAATTAAATATAATTATTGAAATTTGTGATTTTTTTAATTATTTAACTTATGAAGGGATCTTTTTTATTTAATTATCCTAACTAAATCTTAATTTATTTAATTCATAAGTTTTATATTTACCACTCTCACTGTTTTTGTAACGTTTTTTTGGTTCTGGTAACCATTTTTACGGTTTGGTAACCATTTTTTATGGTTTTGGAAATTTTGACTTTTAACAACTTTCACAGCTTTGGTAATTAGTTTTACGGCTTGGGTACCACTTTTATAGCTTTGGTAACCATATAACGGTTTTTAAAAAATTTAACTTGTAACTACTTTCACGGCTTTGGTAACCATAATTACGAATTCGGTAACCACTTTTACGGCTCCGGTAACCACTTTTACTGTTTTTGTAACCATTTCACCATTTTTGAAAATTTTACTTGTAACCACCCTCATGGTTTTGGTAGCACTTTTATGGCTTGGGTAATCACTTTTACGGTTTTGGTAACAATTTCACGGTTTTTTAAAATTTTGACTTGTAAGTACAACTCTCACGACTTTGGTAAGTGCTTTTATGGTTCCGGTAACAATTTTTACGGTCTTGGTAACTATTTCATGACTTTTAAAATTTCAACCTGCAACCACTTCCACGGCTTTGGTAACCAGTTTTATGGGTCTAATAACCAGTTTAACGGCTTTGGTATCCATTTAACTAATTTTGAAAATTTGACTTGTAATCACTTTCACGTCTTTGGTAATCACTTTAACGATCTTGGTAACCATTTCATAATTTTGAAAATTTGACTAGTAACCACTTTCACGACTTTGGTAACCATTTTGATACATAGGTTGTCCCTAGTATGCACCAGCATACAAGGAGCAACAACTTGTGGTTTTTAACTTCGACCCTAAGATTGAGAAGTTAGCTCGAAGAAAAAGAAAAGAAGCTAGAGATCGAACCGCCATGAATCCTAATTAGGAAGAGATCGAGCCGCCATGAATCCTAATTAAGGAATAGATCAAGGTAGACAAAATGAAGGAAATGAAAGAGCATTGCAGGAATTTACAATGACGAGGGTAGACCATAGCATGTCATCCATTCAAAGACCAATATTGGCCACGAAAAATTATGAGATCAAGCCCACCATTATTCTGATGATTGTTGTTATTGGCATAATTTGGATGATATGACACGTCAGAAATAAGAGTAGGGGTGCCACGTCACTAAAATTCAACCAGATCGAACCAACCTAAGTTGACCAAAGAAAACCCATCAAACCCCCAACCAAAATAACGTAAACGATCGGATAAGAAGACCCCATCGGGATTGTCGAGACGATCAGGGGAAAGGTTATGATCGGGTAAAACCGATGATCGAGGAAAGTAAATTTGGTCGGGTTTGACAGGTGGTCAGCTGCATGACATATGGATAGCACTCAAATTTCATAAAGTTACCGTTGAGATTATGCTGAATAGCAAGAGTATAATAATATATTTGACAATCTTTTCATATTAATAAAGTGATTTCTAGTTTAACAAATCTTATAACATTTATAGTTTAATTATTATAATTGTCAAAAGTAAATAATTATAAGGTCAAAATACTATGAGAAAAGAAGAATTGTCCGTGCATTTGAATATGTATGAGGTAGACACAATTTTTTAGTTAGTCTTGAACAATATTCACAACTTAAGATATAGGTTGGGTGCCTTTATCTTGTTAAAGTTGTATATTCTTTTACTAGCAATTGAGTGGGATCAAATTGTTATGAAGAGTCTAAAATCATCAAAATATAGTGTCTTTGGGTAAAAGAATCTAGTGCACTGAATATGACCACAATGAGATACTTTATCCATAACCGTTAATGGATATAAGTTCTCACTTGAAGACAATCAGAGAGTCTATCTCAATCCTGAGATAAATGATTTACTTATGGTTACAAGTGTTATCATTTTAGCCATCAATGAGTACGATTATATAGCATAGTCTATCCTCGATGGTTTGGTAGTATTCATTTGTTAATCGATAGAAGACTTCATTTATAGATATGGATATCGGGGCTCCATTTAATAAATGTGAGTAGAATACCATCATATGGATATTTTGAGGTATTGGATATTATATCGTATTGTTAAGTTTTTAATAGTGTCTATTGAAATATGGCTTCTGGACAAGTCAAAATACCCAAGTTCAAAATGTGGTCATATGAGTAAATATGGTAACTATAAGAGCTATAGGCGGTATTTAAGCTCTTGGCGATTATTGACATTTTTCATGAGGATACACTATCTCCATTAGAATTTTTTAGGGTACGAATGAGGAACATTGACTTATTATATCTTTATTCAAGAGTTCAATTTTATTTCTTTAGTGGAATGAACTAAGATTAAAAGATCGGACCTAAGTGAATCATTTGTTGATTGTGATTAGGTTATGTCTATTGGAGCTTAAATTCAGATAGTCCGCTAAGATCCACAATTCACACGAAATTGCATGAATCACTTGATTTATTCTACCGGACCAATATCTAGGTCCATCTAGAATTGTTTTTGGATTTCGGAATTGGAGAGGTACGGTCATGTGTGATCAAGACACTCTGGAACTCTTCAAAATACCTGGATTGGACGACCAAAGATGTGGGAATTCTTGGGGTACCCTAATGGGGTGTGATTAGGATACAATTAATACATTAAGAATATAATTTGTACATTTTAATTAAATGGATTTTTAATTATATTAATGTATTAATTTAAGGCATGTGGATTTGTTTCTTTTTTAGTAAGAATGAGTCTAGTTCATATGTGGACTTTTTATTAAAGTCCAATAGATTTAATAAATTGGAAAAACAATATATGGCCCATATATATTTGGCTTTGGCGGCAAGGGCTAAAATTTATTTGCCCAATATGTTGTTTTTATTTGATTATTTAATTAAAAGGAAATTGATTAATATATTTATTAATTAATTATTTAATTAAAAATCAAAATCTTTTTCTTGGTAGGAGAAGGTCTCCTAGTGTCATACTATTGTTGGTAATATGATAAGTATCCAATACTTTATATGATAAGTAGATAAATAAAAGAAATTTATTTATCTATTTAAATTAGAAAGTATTTGATATCTATCAAAACTCTAATTGACTATTGGTCAAATTATGAAAGTTTTTGATAAAGTCACAATCTAATTTATATTCAGTGATTAGTTATTGGATAAATACACTAGTGAGTTTGAATAGGAGTCTTGGCGTGGAAAATAATTATGAAAGTTGATAGGAGTCTTGGTGAAAGTAAATCTTTCTAGAGAGAGGATTTTTGGCCACCAAGTAAATCCTCCTATAAAGAGGATTTGGCCACCTATATATATGACCTTGTGGAATTCGACCAAGCCTAAGAAATCTAGAGACAGATTTCGGCCAAGGCTTGTTCAAGAGACTTGAGAGAAATTTTTATTTTATTTTTTTATTTTGCTTTTATAGATAAAAAAAACTTCATCCAACCAATTGTATGAAGAATTTGGCCAAGCATAGAGAAAATAGGGAACTTTTTTTATTTCGATAGTGCACTAGTATCATTTACATCAAAAGGGTTTTGTGTATAAAAAATCGAATCGGGTTCATACGGGTTTCAATCAAATAGACTGATAATTCACAAGTGACCAAAAGTTTTTGGTTTTTCTCTAAGATGATTATTGTGACTAACAAAAGAAAAGGATTTTGTTTGTTTTCCATCCTTAGGAATACAATTCAAAGAAAGGGAACTCACATTCCTAGGTGATTCACGTTCATGATTGGATTGGAAGATCTTACGTATTCAATTCTGTGTAATTTCAATCGTCAAGAGAAAAAGGTACGATACTTTCACTATATGTTAATTAATCAAGGGTTACGGTTCAAAATCCAATTGAATTTTCTGATTCCGCTGTGTGTTTTTTTCCGACAATTACGATTCTAATATGCAGAGAAAGAATCTGACTTAAGCAAGACATGTTGAAGTACATCCAGATAAAGAAACGACCTTCCTAATAGATATCAAAGTATAAATCGGGCAAGAGATCTAACGCAATTAAAATACAAGCAACGTAAAACAAGAAATAAAACAATACGATTCCAACAAAATAGGATTTGGTTCCATTACGCGAACTTACTTTATTTGTACACCAAGATTTAGGGTTTTATGCATTATAAATAGACCCTAATAACACCTATAAAGGGGTGAATACCAATTAAGCTTATAAGAGTACAACAGAGATTGTGTGCGTAATTATTCTCGACATAGTGAATTCTTTTCGTCATTGCCGACAACCGTGGATGTTTCCTCACCTTGGGGTTTTACCACGTAAAATCTTGTGCCTTGCTTACTTTTTATTTATTTCGGTTCATAGTTTGATTGTTTATACACATTCACTTGTTCAACGAGTGATCTATTAAACTTAATCCAAAAATCACCGTTAACAACTAGCGTTAGAAGGAGGAGGTGAATCTCCGTTGGCATTGAGTTTGAATAGTTAATTCTAGGGAAAAACTTACAATAAACGATATCTTGGCCACCAGAAAAGGCAAAATTCTATCTCCACGTAACACCGATGCCTCGTGCGGCGCTAATGTCCTCAATCCTGTTGATGTCAATACCGTTGGAGAATATCCATTCTCAAGAACTCCACCATCTATCAGACATGATACTGTTACATCCACAGGTGTAACAATTGGTATTTCCCCATATACGTTCCGGTAAATCAAGTAATCCCTACCAAAAGTCATCAACGATGCTGTTAGATAGGGAATTAGCATAACGTCCACTGCCAACCTGAGTTCACCGTACCAACTCTCTATGTCGGTGGTGGCCCAGGATCCCAAGATACGTTCTGTAAGAGTGGCAACTACTCTAGGAGCACCCTAGAAATCAGGAAGAGATAGAGCGGGGCATCATGAAAGAAAGGAACGTTCACACAAATGGGACATCGCTAGGAAGACTAGGGGACTAGGGAGCACATAGAGTCCAGTTTATGGGAAGATATGGGGAGATATGGTGGTAGAGAAATCCACCCCGACAAGGTAGATAAACATGAAAATCAGAAGAAAAAGTCTCGCTCAGACTCGAGTGATGACAAAACTACCCCAAGAAGACACATGGAGCCAATTCCTACGGCCAGGCACGACCTGTATGGTACCTAGATCAGTGGGTGAGTTCTTAAGGATCCATATGGACTCACCATCCATTAGAAATTTTACCAACATGGAGAGTCGAAAGGGGAGTGGGAGGTCCTTCTCAGAAGGATAGAGGCCTTGGAGCGAAGACAAAGCCGGGGAAACCTGCTAATCGATTACTCAAGGAGTCCGTTCGTTGATTCTATAAGGTAGACCCGTTTTTTGGACAAGTTCAGAATGCCACTTGTGGAACAATACAAGGCCAATACTGGCATGTAGGAGCATGTCAGGAGATATCAAAGAGTATTGGCGTAATATGCTTATGATGATGCTCTAACGTGTCAGATGTTCCCAGAAACTTTAGGAGATTAGGGATCCAGTTAGTTTGGAAGACTTTCAGTAGGATCTATTGGAAACTTTGAGGAATTGATACAAGTTTTCACTAGGCAGTTCATAGAGAATATCCAGTGAAGGAAGTCCATATTAGCCTTGTTAACCTTAAAACGAAGGAAAGATGAGAAGTTGAAGGATTACCTAACTAGGTTCACGTAGAAAGTTTCTAAAGTATAGGATCCCAACAATGACACGGTAGTATCCAAATTTATTAATAGTCTACAGCTCAGCCACTTGATGCTAAGCTTGATACAGAAGGGACTGACCACGTATACAAATATGATAGATTTTGTTGGAGGATATGCCATGGCAGAGGAAGAACTGATAGCCCATGGTAGGGATCTCATACATGGAGGTCGGCCCGAGAGCAGCCAAAAACCCATAGATGGAAACTCGAAGAATAGTGGCAAAGGGGACCAGAAAGGCAACGGGGGAAAGGGTAAGGATGAATGCAAGGATGACGATAAGGGTGGCAAGCACTTTAAAAGGCAATACACCAATTACACCCCGTTGACTAGGAGACAAGAGAAAATCTTGAAAGTGATAGAAGAAAAGAATCTGTATAAAAAGCCTCAAGATAGTCAAACTTTACGAGGAAAGACACCATCAAATACTCCAGCTTCACTAAGAGAATGGCCATGAAACCTCTGAGTGTTATCAGTTGAGGGACTACATCGAAAATTTGATTAGAGAGGGGCACCTCAAGGATGTGATCATGAGAAGTGGGGATGACCAATATAAGGACAACCTAAAGGAAGAACGCGATAGAAGCCAAAGGAGCCTCATAAGAAATTCAGACAGCGGGGCAATCAATACCATCTTTAGTGGTACACTAAGGGTAGCAGTAGGGAGAGAATGATTGAGGTTAGAGAAGCTAAAGACGGTCGGAGGAATCTAGAAGTAAATTTGCTAGTCCCCGATCAAAAAAAGTTCAAGCAAGGATGAGACCTGATAGTTTTCACCGAGGCAGACACACATGGGTCGAAGGTAAGGCCGAAAGACATGATTGTTGTGTCAGTTCGTGTGGGTCATCGGGAAGTGATAAGAGTGTTGATTGACAATAGAAGCTCAATAGATATCTTGAGTGTGAAAGTATTCGACCAGCTCGGATTGCAAAGAAAAGACCTCCAGCCGCTCAAAGTCCCATTGAGAGGCTTTGGGGGAGCAGAAGTAAGATCGTTGGGAACAGTGAAGCTACATGTAGAGATTGGGAGCTTTCCCTGTGCCAATACAATATTGATGGATTTTACGGTCGTGAATATGGAAAACTGGTTGTACAACGCTTTGTTGGCCAGACCTACAAGTGGAAAGTTATGACTACCACATATACCCTGACTGTGAAGTTCCAAACAGAAGATGGGGTAGGTATCTTGAAAGATTCCCAAGAGTGGGCGAGAAAGGCCAATCTAGTTATATACAGGGAAAAAGCAGAACTAGACGTAATGTAGATATTTATCCAAAGAGATAAGGAAGACCCGAATGTGGATGAAGGAGAGGCTGCAACAGAAACGCCTACCCCGATTCTGCCTGGAGACAAGGGAGGTATCTCTGGAAGATGGGAAGGCACAAAAAGATAAGCCGACTGAGGGAAGTTATAATTATGAGGGCAACCCCTCAATCAGACCATAAAACTTGGGGCCCAATTGATAAGAGAGATTCGGGATGGAATGATCAACCTGTTAAAGAAGTACAAAGATGTGTTCACATGGGATCACGAAGATATGTCAGGAATCGATGCGAAGATAATTTCCCACTACCTAGCGGTTGATCCCAATCGAAAACCAATTATCCAGAAGAGAAGGTAGTTTAACTTGAAGAGAAGAAAGGCAATCAAGAAAGAAGTAGCGAAACTGTGGGCAGTAGGATCCATAAGGGAGGTGCAATACCCTGAATGGGTTACCAACGTGGTACTAGTGAAAAAGAAGAACGGTCAGTGGAGGATGTGTGTAGATTTCAATGACCTCAAAGCATGTCTAAAAGAGATCTTCCCGTTGCCCCAGATCGACCAGCTGGTAGATGCAACAACCAGTCATGTACTAATAGAATTAATTTGTAACTTGATGTATGACACTATAATGGAGAGTTTGAAACTGAGTTGATGTAAGCTTGAGGCTCTGACTATGTTTTTGATGGTTGTTTGGAGACAATGAACTAATATAGACCATGCCTAAACTTCCCTTGAAAGGACCTTGCCCAAAACCTGATTCTTAACAAGACAAGTTGAAGGGTGAAATTCAAAAAAACACATTATTATCTTTGGCAAATTGGGAAACACTAACAAATATTTTGGTGATATTTGGAACATGCATCAAATTTCTCTATATAAAAGTTCTATCATAATTGCTAAATAAAGTTTGGCCAATATGAAAAAAATGAAAACCTGCTCCATTTTCCACTTGCAGTTTTGAGTTGCCATGATATTCTGCTCTAACATTTAGGTTACTCAAGGCATTGGTCACATGATTGGAAGCCCTTGAATATGGAAACCAAAGATTGTTATCATTCAAGTTGTCTTGAAAGGCTACATTAGCAGATGAGAAACCCCCCTGACCTCCTGAATTAGAGTTGGAAGATCCATCACTTGCTATCCCAGCAAAGAAATGATCAAAACAATGGAAACTTTAGAACCGTGTGTCCAAATTTGCCATATAATTGACATTGTGGCTTGTTGTTACTCCATCTTCTACCATTGCTCCTTCCATGACCTCTTCCTCTATTACAATAAAAGTTCTTATGGTTCTGGTACTGATTAGATTTATGGGTTTGGGTACCTGAAGCATTTTGCTTCTTTTGAGGGGTATTAAAGGCCAAATTTGTGGTTGGACTTGGTCCATCTGAATTTAGTGAATAAGCCTTAATTGTTTTCTCATGAGCAAGAAAAAAAGCAGAAGCTTCACTCACAGTGTAAAGTTATACTATAGATGTGATTAAAACAACAACAGATTCATATTCAGATCCAAGTCCATTATTGATATTGCTAATCTAATCATCATCAGAGAGCTAATGACCAACTGAAGCTAAAGCATCAGATAATTACTTCTTTTTTGACAAATACTCTCTTAAATGAAGTTATTTTTATTCAATTTTTGAATCTCTTGCTTATATTGAGAAACCCTATCCCTTGTTTGATAAACAAATGATCTTAACAGAGTGGACCAAATCTCACTTGATGTATCACTTCCAACAAAATCAGTGAGATAATTTTTAGAAATGCTTGATAAAAGCCAAGACATAATCAAAGAATCTTGACGTTTCCAGTAATCATAAGCAGGATTCATTACCTTCTCATTCTTTGCACCTTGAATGGTTGGTAGTGGGCAAGTCTCTGTTCCATTGATGAAACCCAGCAGTCCAAGACTTTTTAGAGTTATTGTGACTTTTTGCTTCCATAGAAGAAAGTTAATGTCTCCCAACTTCACACTAATTGGTTGTTTGGATGGGTTTATAATGACCCATTGCTGATTTGTAGTAGTCGATCCTTTGATTGGAACTGGTGTCATCGTCTCCTCTCTAGGTTGAGAAGTTGAGTCTTGATCTTGAAGCTCTGATACCATGATGAGATTTAGAGAAAACAGAGGAAGATTTCTTATTTTATTATTCAATATCAAAGAGAGCATATATACATATATGGCGCACTGTACACCCCTACAACAAGAGTTAAAATACGCCTAACAATCAATTTGTCTTAAGTACACCTCATTCTATCATACTACCAACTATGTCATTATACAACTAGGCTAGTTGACTTGTTGACTTCTTTATTAACTGAGTTCAAATTTGTGATTGACCATGATGTCAAAAGCATCACATCTCATGTCCCAAACTTTGTGGAATGTGATTATTATAAACATGAACAATGCTTGAGTTTTGTAAATTCTAAGAAGATATCTGACGTAATTGTTGATGGTAAGAAAATTATTACAATTGTACTGTGTTTTCGAGTCCGGAGATCTTAAGAATTTATCATTTATAAAATTGGATGTGTTAATAACATAAGAGGACTTATAAGTAAATTATATTTAAATGAATACATTCATTTAAATAAGGGTACTATTGGTATTAAGATTGATGCTTTATATAGTAATTATTTAATTTTAAATTTTAGATATGGGTGTACTTATAAATATAGGTGTACTTATCATATTTATGATGTCGATATCCATACCCTTTTTTTTCTCACTGCTAAATATATTTTCAATTTATTTATTTATTAAAGATAAAATTATGGGAAAAGTTTATTTGTCGCCATTTAGAACATTGAGTAATTATTTATGACCTACTTTCAAATTTTAATTGTTTATAACATATTTTTTATGCTATTACCGTTACGCCCATATATAAAAGCAACCATCTAAAAAAAACCCTTCTCTATACACTTCTTCTCTTTTCCACGACATCTTTTTTTTTCTCCTATTTCCTTCTTTCTCTTCTTCTTCCATTTTCAATATAATAAATTGTATAATTTTTCTATAATTGTTTATATTATAATTTTTTAATTTGAAGAAACAATTAAATTTTCCTAATGTCTAAAAAACAATCTTCCTAATAAGCTTCCTAATATCTGAAACAAAAATAAAAATAAAATCTTTCAAAAAAAAAAGAAAAAATAATAATATATAAGTCGATCTGCTCTTGGAGGAGTAGATCGACTGCACCGGAAAGATGTAGATTGGAGAAGATGAGGATAAGAAGAGATGAAGAAGATGAGATGCATATCGAAGAAGATGAGATGTAGATCAGAGAAGATGGAGAGAAGAAGGAGAAGATGGAGAGAAGAAGGAGAAGATAAAGAGATGAAGAGATAAAAAAGACGAATTGAAGAAGAAGTTAAAGCCTGGACAAGAAAAAAAAAGTAGAAAAGAATAAAGAAGAGAGGTATGGGACGTGGAAGAGAAGAAGAGTGAAGGACATTTTTTAAAAAAATTAATTGATTAAGTATTTTGTAATTTTGTAATTAGTTGAAGTGACTTGGTTTGACAACTAGGTTGTAATATTGTGTATCCATATCTAGTTAAGTCTTTACGCATTGTATTTAGACATTATTGTTTATGCCTCATTGATTGCATTTATTGATTGTAAAATTGCACTTGATTATTTGTTGTGACAACTTGTGTTGGTTGGATTTTTATTGACAATTAGTTTGTTAGATTTTATCTACACATCTAATTGAGTCCTTTGTATCGGCATGTAGTCATTGTTTGATAACTAGGATGCTTAATTGCATTATCTACATCTAGTTAAGCATTTTGTGTTTGGTCTTACATATAATTGCATTTGAGCATAGTGTCATATACACACTTAGACCATATACTCTTCATTGAGTTAAAGTCTTGTGGCTTCGGTGTGAAGTTGCACAAACAAGAGAAGCCTTGCAACCAAGGGTGGGTTGGCAAGCAATTGAGGGTATCCACTGTAAAAGGCCTGAGAGGTAGAGTAGGAGGTGCTCACGCCAAGAGTAGTGGATCAGGGGATATCACTAGGATTGAACCAAGAGTAGTAAGTGGTAGTGGCCATAGCCTGAGGTTGTCGAGAGTGAGAGTTCGAGTATCACTTGAGGGGGTAACTTTTTACTCATATAGTGGATTTCTTCGATCGAGTGCGGCGCACTTAACAGCCCCTGGTTTTTCCCATTTGGAGGGTTTCCACATATACATCTTGTGTTGATTATATTTCCGCACTTTACACTTGATGTTGTATGTTTGTTTTATTGGGTGAATTTTGAATATTGACTAATCAAGAAAAACTGGAAATTGACTTGATTAAAACTTATTCACCCCCTCTCTATGATTATTAGACACGCACATTTATTAGGGAATTTTTAGTACCATATTCTGTTGATGTTGTATTATACTTATCATAATGCAAGTGTTTCCTTATCTCAATATATGAAGATAATGCTACTTGTATTACACAAGTTAGATGAGGGTACATCAAGAGAGACAACCAAGCACATATCAACAAAGTTCTTCTACACTTATGAACTCCAAGAAAGTCGACAAACCAGTGTCAAATAGATAAGGTCTACAAATAACCTTACAAATTTATTTACGAAGACCGTACTGACAACAACATTAGAGAAAACGATAAATGGCATTGGGATGCATCGACTTAGAAAACTACAAGATTGAGAACGAAGAATTTTTCAGAGGGAGAAAGTTCTTCATTTTTTGACATTTGTGCACTATATTCTTTTTCCCTTGATCAGGTTTTGTCCCACTATGTTTTTCTTAAAAGGTTTTTAATGAGGCAGTATTTAAGCACGCCTAGTAATTTTTTAGAAGAATCTCAGAAATTATTATCTAGTTAGCGTACGTCCAAGGAGGAGTGTTGTGAATAATTGATTTTCACCACCTAGAGAATAATTTACAATTAATTCTCTTGATCTCATTTCCTATTTCAATATAGGGCAATTACCTCTCTTGATCTTATTTCCTATTTCATTGTAGATTCAATTCTCCCTATACCTATTATTGACGGTGATTTTGAGATTGATTGCAATTCACCACACGCCACACAAATAGAGGTAAATTAATATGATTAATAAACTGTGAAAGAGAGAAAGAAAAAGCGGAAAATAATATTTTACATGGTAAAACCCCAATGTGGGGAAACGTCCATGGTTGCCGAAAATGTCCATGGTTGCCAGAACCGACAAGAAAAATTCACATTGAAAAAGGATGATTACAACTTTTAATCTTTCTTGAATCTTTTTTGCCCTCTTCTAAACAAAATTTTTGTTAACCCTTTTATTGGTGTTATTATGGTCTATTTATACATGCATATAACTCTAATTCTTGGTATACAAGCAAGGAAAGTCTCGTAATTAAATGAAATTCTAACTTATTGGAGCCGTGTTATCCTTTTCCTTGTTTCACATTAATTGTATTTTAATGATATTAGGTATATTGCCTAATTTGCACCTTGATATCTATAAGGAAGTTTATTTCTTTATCAAAGTGTTCTTCGAGATGTCTTGTTTGGGTCTGATTCTTCTTTTGCGTATCTTCATTAAGTTTGAATATTATCCATGTGTTAGTCTGCCATTCATTTGCCAATCTTGACCAAAAAGTCCCTTTCCCCGATCGGTGATTTCCCTCGATCACATACTTTACCCTTGAAATTTCACAAACGCGGTTAAATTGCCTTAGACTAACCTAGAGGGGGGGGGGGGGGGTGAATAGGTTATTCACCTTTTTCAAACCCTTGAAACAAACTTTCATTTGTCCATCTAGTTGACTTGGATAACAATACTTACGATAATAGAACATACTTGAGACAGCAAAATGTGTTATCAAGATAAGTATTGTCAAACAAGCTTACATGTTGCAAGAGATAAGATTATCAAATAAAACTAAAATATACAATACTTGTATTCTCATTAATATTCAATATATTCATGTTTTCCTTCAAAGACTATTACAAACAAATATGTTCAATACACAAGTACTATAACATTTACAATTTTGATCATTATAAGTGCTTATTGATCACATATCACCACTATCTTGTCTAATAAGAAATCTATCCATTAAACTTGTAGAACAATATATACATATACACATACATATGCAAATATATGAGAAGGTTAGGAAGAATTGACACATTTTTCTTTTTTACATGGTAAAACCTCCATAGAGGAAACATCCACGTGTTGAATACAACCATCGAGTACTTTTATTGGAAAGTAGATAAGAAATTCCTCAAAAGTGACCAACACATGGCACTCTTTCTATTGGACTCTACATCTACCCAATCCCTATTGGTAGACTGGAAATTCTTTAAAAGTGATCAACAAATGACTCACTTTCTATTGGAGTCCACTCTAACCAACACTATTAAGAAGTTGGAAATTCCACTAGAATGGTCAACAAATGACTCACCCTATCCATGGACTCCATCGCATCTTAACATCTCGGGTCTACCAATAAAAGTCTACTTTCTATCCAAGGTGCCCATGCCTCTAGAAAGTCTCTCATGCTTGATTGTCTAAGCCACATGCCTCTAACATCATGCCTTTTACAAGGACTTCCTCTGTGATCAATGAATGCATAAATACAAACAAACACACAACATAGAATATGATGATCAAACATATTCTATGGTAACTAGACGTTTGCATGAAAGATCATAAACAAATATTGTCTAGTTACTAAACATGGATAATATTCTAGAATTATGTGAAACACCACAAACGCATTATAATCCTAGAATTATTCATGTCACTGAAACTTGAATCAAAGCATATATATATTAAGCACATATTCAAGGTTTTAGTAACAAACACAAAAATATGTTAGAATCATGAGATAACATCAATCAAAGTTCTAGCTACAACCTAGAGCATATTTCTATCACAAAATTCAATTATAAGCCAAAATAGCTCTAAGCACTCAATCGCATGTGTTATTCCAAAATATATTCAATTGTAGAGACCTAACACATGTAGAGACTATTTCTTATCAAAATCAATCAACCAAAGTCCAAAATAATCCTAAATGATAAGCTAGCACAATACAAAACAAAAACATGTGAAAACATAGGCTTAATCAAAAACCTAAATCAACATGTGAGATTCTAATCATGCTCAATCTAGCTTTTCTTGAGTTTAAAACTCTTATCAAAGTATACACATTAAACAACATATGAAGAAGAAGAAACCCAAGTTAATTGAAAAACTTTGAAGATCAAATGATAAGAAAATTTTCAATACCTTAGTAGAAAAATGCAGTCTCGTTTTTTTATGGAAAATAACCAGAAAGCTTGAATAAGACCTCAACCTTCTTGAAAATGATAGAGAAATGAAGTACGAACAATCTCCAACTTGAATCATTCGAATCGAAGTTCAAACAAACAAGATATGGTGTTTGGGAGAAAAGAAAGTTGAGAGAAAAATTTTGCACTTGTTTTCTCCTTAGAATGAAAATGAGAGAGGGAAAGTGTTTTTAGATGAGAGGGAAAACAAGAGTAAAAAGACCAAAATAGCCCCCAAGCCTCCTCCATCCCCGAGATGGCACATGGGCATCTCGTGAGTAGAAGGAGGTCCATTCCGAGATGGCCACACACCATCTCGGGGAAGAGAGGCTTGGTGGCCTTTGGCCACTCGCGTCATCCTTCGCATACATTTGTTTTCTTCGACCGTTCTCCGACCTCCGAACTCCGAATTCGAATCCGTTTTTAGATTTTGAACTAGGAATTTCTCATGCACAAGGAAATCTATGAAACTTTACCCATAAAATAAAAATTTGACTCGATATATGAAAACAAAGATAATTCATACAACATGACCGGAAAGTTTCATAACTTTTGACTCGGAACTCAAAATCAAATGTATGAGTAACCAAAATAACAGGAACTCAATAAGGAATAATATATGACCAAATTCAAGTCCAAGGTCCCTATTATACAAACATATACACATACAAACACATATCATACAAGAATGCTTATTTCAAAGACATAGTCTACATACATGCATTTTTCCAAAACTAATCAATTTCACACCAATGCATGAGCATTCAATATCAAGTGTGTAAATGTGTTATACAAAATGAGCACAATGATGCATTGACACATATGGATGCAATGTGTGTGTGCCTACGCCTTGTAAGAGAAATGAGGTCTTTTAATATACCTTTGTATAACCAATGAAGCACATTTATTTTGAAGATTTTTACATTTGCTTGATAGGTTTCCACATCTTCTTTAAAGCTTGAATCATCATCAATTTAAGAGACAACTAACCTAAACAAGTGAAAAATAGTTTTGATATGGAATAATGCCAACATAAAACCAAAAACCCAACAACCTCGACCATCTTGATGCCCCCGATCGGGTCTTCTAATCTGATCGTCTATATCATCTTGCTCAGGGGGCTTATGGGTCTTTTATGATCAACTTGGGTTAGTTTGGTTTGTGGCATCCCCGACCCTTATCTTTTACTGACCTGTAATATTGTCCAAATTACACCAACAACACCTATATATAGGCTTATTGTGTAAGGATTCAAACTATATAAATAAATAAATTCATAGAATTGATTTACTCTCTTTCTTCTCTATTGGTTAGTATTATTACTTTCTATATTTTATGCTTTGATTTATAACACGTTATCAGCATGAATGTTTTTCTTTATTATTTGATCTCTTTTTCTTCCTTTCTTATTATTAATAATAAAAGTTTACAACAAGAAGATTGCATTCAAAATAAGAACCAGAAGTTCTTGATTCGAAAAAAAAAAATAGAAGTTCTTCATTCGAAAATAGAATAAGAACTAGACGTTCTTGATTCAAAAAAAGAACCAGAAGTTTTGGAGTTGAAAATAAGAACCGGAAGTTATTGATTCGAATTCCATCACAACCCGAAGTTTTTTTTTCCAATTCAATCAGAACCTAAAGTTCTAGATTCATATGGATCCCAATTTTTATCAGAACTCAAAGTTCTGCATGCATAGTTATTGATCCAATGTTTTGAAAATTAATTGAATCAGAACTTAAAGTTCTGTATTTCAATTTAATCAATTACAACCTAAAGTTCTTGATTCCAAGTTGATCGATCAGAACCCGAAGTTCTGTATTCCAATTTAATTAATTAGAACCCGAAGTTCTGGATTTCAATTTAAATCTTGAAAATTATTTAGACCCTAAAGTTCTAAATCCTTGAAATTATTTAGACTTGAAGTTTTAAATCTTGAAATTATTTAGAACCTGAAATTCTAAATCCTTTTAATTATTTAGAACCTGAAGTTCTAAATTAAATCTTTCTCTTTTTGGGAGTATGGATGAAAAATCTAGTTTCAAAAGGGAAATTGAGGATATATGTTTGGTCGACAGTGGAACATCACATACTATTCTTCGAGATTGAAAATACTTCTCGAGTTTAACCTTTATCAAAGCCAATGTAAACATTATATTTGGTCCTGGAGACCTAATAGAAGGCTTTGGAAGAGCCACAATTATATTAACAAATGGTACAAAAATAAGCATAAATGTTGCTTTATATTCTAGCAGATCCAGAAGAAATCTGTTTAGTTTCAAAGATATCCGCAACAATGGACATCATATTGAGACTATAAGTGAGGATGATAGAGAATACCTCTATATTACATCACATGTCTCGAGCCAGAAGCTCATTTAAGAAAAACTCAATGCTTATCCATCTGGATTATCCTATATATATATATATATATATATATATATATATATATATATATATATATTTATAAAACCTGTTGAAACCTACACAATTATGAACCAAGAGTTCATGAATCCGAAAACATTGTTACTTTGGCATGATTGTCTCAGTCATGCAGGATCTACTATGATAAGTAGGATAATTAAGAATTCTCATGGACATCTATTAAAGAGCTAGAAGAATCTAATGTCCAATAAAAATATATGTATCGTTTGTTCACGAAGAAAGTTAGTTATTAGACCATCCATTACAAAGGTTGATTTTGAATCCCTATCTTTCTTGCAATGAATTCAATGAGACATATGTGAGCTCACCCACCCAGCGAGTAAACCATTTAGATACTTTACGGTATTAATTGATGTATCTACATGATAGTTACATATTTGCTTATTGTCACACGTTATATTGCCTTTTTCTAGATTATTGATACAGGTTATTAGACTTCGAGAATTTTTTCCGGATTATCCAATCAAAACCATACGAAGAACAATGATTTTGGATGTGTCGATGGCGGTATGTTTGATGCCAACAGAAACACATAGTGAATATGTGTGTTGTGTACATGTGATAGAAACACAGTGAATATATACAAAGAAATACATATTGTGAGGATTTGCATTTGTGAACTATTTTCAAATTCATGATCACCTTATGACCGATGATACAACCAGCAGATGGTTTTGCTTCAGCTGTAAAATTTGAATTCTCTGTGAATGGTATGTAATCCAAAAAACACTTTGTTTTATATATAGAATACCAACAATATATATTTTCTTCTATACATTATACATATCACCTTGGTTAATTGTCATATATATTCATGGTTTACGTTGACGTTTTTAAATTTGCTCTGCCTATTGCACATGAAAATGACTATGTGCGAATACTATGTTTTTTATCTTGTACCCGAACAAAATCATTTTCTTTCCTGATTAGATTGGTTGATATCATTCCTTGAAGTGAATGTTAAGTCATTTAATCGTCATGGTGAAAATTTTGATCAATTAAAATTATTATGACATTGATTATCATAATAAGAAAATTTAGTCACCAAAAGTGGAATTTCACCAAAACAAAGTAAGAAAATGTTTACTATTAGTGATGAAAATAGTGGTGTATCTAAAGTATACATAAATATCATGTTGATATTTTACCAAGTATATAAATGCTCCGGGAGAGCTAATTATATATTACAAAGTGAAAAAACAAATGACATATATGTGATATTTTGTCATTATAGATCTGGAAGAATCTATTTAGTTATAAAAATATACATCATAAATAAATGTTGTATTATTTTATATTGTTTCATGCCAGAAACATGTAATTTCATTCTTACAATTGAGTCTATCATATAGAATCTGTAGATTCTTTAGTGAAAGCCTTTGAAGGACAACATAATAGTAAAATATATCCCAGAAGAATGTTATGACAATATAAATATGTTAGAAAATGACATTTTGATGATGCAAACAAATAAATTCACGTCGTTAGAGGGAGAAAGATACAATTAGAAAAATTAACGATATGAAATTACAGTTGGCATGCATCATCTTTATCTTATCTTGATCCTTGCTTGAACTTCAAAGGATCATTTACTAGCAAATTGCATACTCGAATGAATTTATTAATTGCCAATATATTAACCCGGATGATTGTTCTAGAAGAACAATTTATGCAAATGGCAACAAATAAATTATTTGTAGTACACTAGAAGTGTGAAATGCGACTTTTATTTAAAATTTATTATTCCCTAAAGCGAATATGAAAGATCATGATCATGCTAATTAAGAATAATGCTCGTTCTATATATAATCCTTATCATAGCTCTCGAAGAGTTAAATATCATTGAAGAGATAAAAAAAAGTAATGAAATGTGATCTCCCCCTCTGAGATTCATAAATTAAAGGGATATCAATTACCTATGCAAATGCACGTATACTGGAAGTATACAAATATTATAATTCTCCACCATAAAATTTTATAGTAGCCCTTGAAGAGGCATATATACTGTAAACAAAAATTGAGATCTTTTATAGTGTTGCATAGTGTTGCTTTGCATATTATAAATTGATGAGGATCTTGAACCACAAATTGTGGATAAATGTCGACATAATACTATTGTCGAAAAGACAGAGCTATATTCATGGACATATAGTGTAGACGCTTAAAGACGTCAAACGTTTTTGTTAAAACAATTATTCGTACGAAAAATAGGATAGCGAGATATAGTTTATATCTTGAAACAAATGGTTTACTATAGAAACCTAGTATTGATCATACGCAAATATTATGCTGCATAATTAATATTTCTATTATCAGAATAATCTCTAAAGGATTCAAAATGCTAGAAGAAAATAATTCTAATTCTCATAACTTATATTTCAGTAAAGTTACAACGATTTTTTTATGTTTTAAAGCAATTCGAAAGAATGCTATATGATTGTTTTAGAGAAAACATCATAAATTGGGCATATAAGTTAAAGTTTATATATGCCTCATGTGTATTTATAAACACACTGAAATCCAAATTTGCAATTGGAACAGTATATGTCGATAACATGAGTTTAAATTAGAGCTTCTAAAGAGCTTCTAAAGAGCTTCTAAAACTACTGAGTATTTTAAACGAGAATTTGAAATAAAGGTTTTGAGGAAACAAAATATTGTTTCGGCCTGAAGATTGAGCATATTTTAAATGGATTACTAGTTTTGGCCTCAATATGGATAAGTCACATTCTTTAAGCATCCGTATGGTTGTCTGGTCTTTAGATCCTAAGAAAGATGAATTTTGATCTAAAGATAATGATGAAATAATACTTGGTCATGAAGTACAGTATCCTATTAGTACTGTATTATATTTAGCACAATGCAAGAGTTTCTTATCTCAATAAATGAAGATAATGCTACTTGTATCACACAAGTCAGAAGAGGGTACGTCAAAGGAGACATAACCAAGCACATATCACCAAAGTTCTTCTATACTCCTAAACTTCAAGAAAGTCGATAAATTTATGTCAAGCAGATACGGTCTATAAATAACCTTACAGATTTATTTACGAAGACCTTACCAACGGCAACATTAGAGAAATTGATATATGGTAGTGGAATGTGTCAACTTAGCAAACTACAAGATTGAGAACGAAACACTTTTCAAGGGAAGAACGTTCTTCATTTTGGACATTTGTGCACTGGACTTTTTATCCCTTGATAAGGTTCTGTCCCACAGGGTTTTCCTAGCAAGGTTTTTAATGAGGCAGTATTTAAGCATCTCCAATATTTTTTTAGAAAAATCTTTGAAATTATTATCTATGTTGCGTACATCCTTTCACCACCTAGAGAATAATTTACAATTAATTCTCTTGATCTCATTTCATATTTCAATATAGGGCAATTACCTTTCTTGATCTTATTTCCTATTTCAATGTAGATTCAGTTCTCTCTATACCTATATATAGGCTTATTGTGTAAGCATTCCAAATATACAAATAAATAAATTCATAGAATTGATTTCCTTTTATTCTTCTTTCCTGAATAGTATTATTACTTTCTATATTTTATGTTTTGATTTATATTAGTTTATATGTTTTCAACAATTCACATATTATAAATCATGTGCTAAATTGCCATGAGAAAATTTGAATTTTTTCTTTGACTCCATTCTCTTACAAAACACTTTAATATGTTGTGTTAATAAATTGTTGCTTTATATATAGAGAGAGAGGAGAAATTGCAAGAAATAATAAAAAAAATATTGGTTTATTGATTTTAGTCATAAATTTATATTTTATTATATTTATCACCTTTTAGCCTTGAACAGACAAGATTGCCCTTCATTTTGTCTTTACTTCAATCATCCAAAAATTTGAAAATCAACTGGCATGTAACTTGAAAATCATTGACATGTAAGTTGAAAGTTAATTGACATGTAATTTAAAATTTAACTGACATGTAAATTGAAAAATTAATTCGCATGTACCTTGGAATCAAATGGCATGTAATTAAGTTACATGTCAGATGAAGTACAATTTATGGGTAATTTTATCCAAAAGTGGTCAAAAGTGACAAAAACACTAAAATATAAATTGGTAGCTAAAAGCAATAAACCAATAAATCTTTTGACTCTTTATGAATTCACTCATATATATATATATATATCTGTGTGTGTGTGTGGTTTTGCTCTCCTCATGACCGAACTGAACTTTTAAGAATACGACAAGACTTGGGAGTCATCGATTAAATTTCAGAAGACTTTGACTTTGAGAGAAAAACATGTATATATATAATCATTTTCTCATAGGTGCCCTCTAATATAAGAAAAACATAGGACATTCAAATCTAAGCGCCGGTTTCATCCAATGGCAAGATTTGATCCTTTAATATATATATATTAAATAAAAAGAATGTTTATATATATATATATATATTAAAGAAAAAGAATGTTTAATTGTTTTTAAAAACTATGTTTTACATTATCACCAAAAAAAAAATCTCTTTCTATAAAAAAATAAACAAACAAAAATATTTTCTATACGTTTTTTCTTCCCTCTCCGACAACAAAACTACTTTTCTCCTCTCCACATCAATTTTAATAAAAAAAACTTTGATGAATCAATTAATAAACTAATAAAAAAAAAATGAAAATCATGAACAATTCAAATTTTTGGTAAATGATTTTTTTTTTCTGAAATGCATATATAATTTTATATATTCTATGGAGATTAATAGACGTATCCGAATGCAAATTCACATCTTGAGTTCACCATACTGTTTTTTTTTAAATAATAATAAATTACCACCATACTGTTGCATTCAATACCATAGTCTTGAAAACTGTTACCATTTTCCTACCTAGTTTTCACACACACACATTCACTTTGAATGTTCATGCATTTGTATTTAATTGATTTCGATTCCTAGTTGAATATGTTCTAGGATTGCATATTAGGCAATGCATAATTGAATGTGTTGTGCTTGTTTGAATGAGTAGATGGTAGTCTGTTTAAGGAAATTACATTTCTGAGACTTTCCATTGTTTTCAAACCTGTAGTGTTTGATTTTGTCCCGAGATTAGTTTCTGTGTGACTTGAAGATTTATCTACATTTTTTTTTTGTGTTTCCAGAGATATCGGGTCCTTTCGATGGATTCAGTGGTGTTTTGGAGTATTCAAAGGAGTTTTAGAAAATTTCCAGGACTTGCAAACTATCTCGGGAGTTAGTCAAATACAGGGGATCGATTCCGATTCTATGAGTGGAGCCAAACTTGTGCCAAGAGCTTTTTGATATGTTTTATCGCAAATGGCATAGCCAACGAAGCGTCAAGAGCCCCTCTCGGTGGTGCTACATGGTATGCCTTGGCGCTGCCATCGCAATGCTAAGTGCTCTGGCACAAGTGCCTCCTCGTGCCCAAGCTTGGCACCAACGCTGTTGTGCACCCAAGCTTGGCGCAATGTACTTGGCCTTGGCGCTACGGCTATAGTGTCAGGTTCACGAAAATTTCCCTTTCGCACACAAATTTTGTTTCTATGATTTCTCGAGGTTTTATAGAAACTAAATTTAGTTTCTATAAATAAATTTGAGCAATCCAAAAAGTGAGAAACTCGAGATTTCATGTAGAAATAGTCTCAAACATTTTTATTTTCAAAAGAGTCTAGGTTCTAGGTTCTTACTCTAGTTTGTGTGATTTTCTCTCCATCGTCAACATAAGAGCTGTTTAATCACTTTTCTTGATTTAGTCTCTCTTAATCCTTGATATGCTGCTTTGATTTTGATATTAGTTTTTTTTTTTCAAATCAATTGTTATTTGATAAAGTTAGCACAAACACTCAACTCGTTTTGGTATACTTTATGTATCTTGGAGTTAGAAAAAAAAAATATATATATATATATATATCAACAATAAATCAAGTAACAATTATTCAAATAATGTTTAAATTGATCAGATAAAAAAATAGGTGTAGGTGGGGTGTAGTAACAAAAATATAATACAATAGAATAAGGAAATGTTTATTTTACCATTAAATGAGATTTATTTACGAACTAGAATTATTATTATTATTATTATTTTGAATGGGCTACTTACTAAAGAGGTTTAAATACAGTTTTTAGGGGGTTCAATTATCACCAATTATTATTATTATTATTATTATTATTATTATTATTATTGGAAATATACAATAATTTAGGGTTTTGGAAGGGGGGAAAGCCCAAACTCATAACCTCATGGTATAGAGTTAGGGTTTAAATTTAAATTGAAAATTAGAGTTTTTATGGTAAGATAGTAAGGATTTGATTATGAGCTTTAATTAATTTATATATGAGTGCAGATATTGTCTATCATCCATAAAACTAATTAGTACACCCATTTTTATAAATACACAACACCCATTGTTAACCGAAAATTCGCTTAAGGTAAGGAATTACAGCTAACACCCTCGAGACTACTACCACGGAGATGGTGGTCGGGGTCGGTACCTTTGATACATAACCTGCTTAGATAAAAATGAATGTTTGTATAACAATAGCAAGTGGGGATTGTAGTATTGGCTACTCCTGGTATACAGAATTCCCTCTCGTACACTTACTATCTCTTTACAACGTAGGAAGGTGGTGACTTCGTGTTAATTGAATAGTGGATATCACGGTGGCCGTGTTCTGTTCACAGAATTTAGGCCCCCTTCTAATTCTGTTTTGTTGATCTCCTTATTTCTTCCATGCTTGGCCCTATTTATACCCTGTCAAAGTAGGTTTAAACTTTAAACTCATAAATATCCCGCCACGATCCTATGAATCTGTTCCATCCTTATCGGGCGAGATCTATTATTTGAAAGTTGTTGACTCCGAAACGATGATATTGTTAACGAAGATAAGTTCACTTCCTTTTTGGAATCAAACTTTTGACTTGCGTGTAAATCCTGGTTGTTGCATAGATATATTCTTGTGCGTACTTACGACATGATTCTTCATGGAGGTTGATGAGCTAGCTATTCGTAGTTTTCGTAAAGCGAGGTAGATCTAAGCTTTGGTTCGTCTTTCGGAGGCTTGGAATGGACACCCTAGAAGTCATTCCTATGAGGTAACATGGATCTGATTTATTTAGAGGCCTTCTTCCTTCTCTTATCGTGGATGAGACAGCTGGCTCTTGAAGAGGTTGGTGGACTTCTCGTTCAGGCCATGAATTATGTTTGACCTCTAAAAGCCTTAACCCGGAAGAGGCTTGCTTTGCTTGTTGGGCTTCTTTCCAATGTTTCTTGAGCTTGGCGACCCCCCTGGCTTTCATGAGGTGGTTGAGGAGCCCGACCCTAGGAACCGAGGTTCTCAGGTAGGTGGCCTCGAGAAGCCCTGACTCTAGTGTTTGCGTGGGGGTTCGACCTGGTCGTGCCTAGCTTCTTCCTTAATAGTTTTGAAGCCCGGCGATCCCTCCGTGCTTCTGCGGGGTAGTTTTATGGTACATCCAGGGTTTCATAAATGTCGATTTTGGGCTTCGATTTGGGCTGGGAGAGTGGAAAATTTCTCTTTGACCCCTGACCAAATTTTAATATTAACAGAAGTCCCCTCTGACTTGAACACTGGAGGTAGAGTTGGGGTTGGAGTCAGATTCCCTGTTTAATTGGGAAATTTTTTCGTTATGAGATAATTACTGAGAATCTTGAATGAAATCTTCTCATTAATTGCCCAAATGATGTGTCGAACTTGAATTGGTGTGTTTTTCGAGGAAAACCGGCTGCATTACGACTCTCTCCGTGGCTTGAGGTGATCTTTCCGAGGATATCACCGACGTCATTAAACCCCTAACCTCTATTTAAATTCAAACTCATTGCCCGTTTCTTCACACTTTCTCTCAATTTTGAATTTACAGATTTCTTCTCTCTTGCTACCCTCTGTCGATTTCTCTTTTTTCTCAATCCCCAAAACCTGTTCTACCATGTCAAAGGCCAATCGTGACTCCATTGACTCCCTTGTTGAGGGCACAGAGGTCTCAAGTCTCGCCCATGGGAAAAGGGCTTGACAAGACCTAGGTGGGGACGACTCCCCTTCGTCCCTGCAACATCGTCGATGGAGCCGGAATGTAGCCATTAGGACTGGGTTTTCTAACCAACCAGACAATCCTTTGAACTTGGTCTATGAGGACTCCGGCGAAGTGAATAGGGTCGGTGTCTCAGAGTGGACCAGGTCACAGTCGTCGGTTCTTCCCTGGAGAGACGCCCTCCATATGACTTCAGGGTAATTCCAGATTCTGCCATTGACCCAAAGTCAATCAGCCACTTTAGGATCAAATACGGTATCCCTGACACCGTCTCTTTCACAGTCCCCCACAGAAATTACTATGTATTTAGCCCGTCCAAAGGCGTACTCCCCATCCATGTTGCAGCCTTCGAGAACGGGGTAAGGTTTCCTCTTCATTCCACCCTTCGGCGGGCTCTCAACGCCCTTCAGTTGGCTCCCCTCCAACTAACACCTGGCTTCTGGAGGCACCTGGTTGGCTTCCTCGTGCTGTGGAGGGAGCAATGCGAGCTAAGCAAGGTCACCCAGAAACTTGGGGCAGAATAGCTGGCCTACCTTTTTCAGATTGGGAGCTTGTCTGGAGGTCCCCGGGGACATTTCTATGTGAAGGCCAAAAACAAGCTTAACTTTACCATCCCCGGTGCTTCGAAAAAAGACCCTGCTTGGAAAAAAGAGTGGATATTAGCGGCGGGAGATTGGGGAAGCTCCGTATTCATCGGCGGAAATGAGTTCGCGGTTCCCACCACCTTTAGTGACAAACCCTATTGGGACTGAGATTCCCTATCTGTCGAATCTGATGTTGTGCTGAAGGCTATCCTCGCTAGGAATTACCTGAACCTGAGGTTTCCAACTTCTGACCCCATCGATCCCCGCAGGGTGAATAAGGATCTGCGGATTTTCGATGCTACTCTTTGTAAGTAATCCTAAGTCACTATGCTTCGTTATATTACCTAGCTTGATTCTCACATATCTTCTTTCTTTTTCTTTCTTTTTTTTAACAGTTTTTGTTGTTACTCCAGCTTCTCGCGAATCTCCAGATCATCCCCGGGAACCTTCTTGGCTACCTAGAAAAAAAGGGGCCAATCATTATAGCCGCTACTTCGCGTGTTCCTGCTTCATCACCTTCTCAGATGAGATCTAAGATGGTTGTTCTCGCATCTCAGGCATTAAAATCTCTAAATAGAGGAGGGCCCGTTTCCTAAGTCACTGATACGTCCACCTCTGCCCCCTCACCAGTGGCTCCCGCTACAGCTGTTGTTTCCCCAGTTACATTACTCCCTCATTCCGTTGATCCAGCTGTGTCCTGGGTAGTTCAGGCTTCAGGGGATCCCGAGGCTGGTATTACTGAGATTCCCCCTTCTCATACCCACCATCATTCGGGCTCGGTTGGCCACGATTAGGTTTTTAAGCAGTTCATTTCTTTATGCCCCGGTGCAAGCTCTCTAAGATGGCTTCCATGCCCGTGGATTTTCTGGTTACCAAGGGGTCTGCCCTTCTGGCCGAGGTAGTCATCGCCTTTATTTCCTGTGATTGTGAGATTTGATTGCTTTCTAACCTTTGTTTCATGCTTTTCAGGCTTTCAAGTTTAATGTAGCAATGGGCCACCAAGTATCATTTCTCCGAGACTGGGCAGCTAGGGCTAAAGCTGAGGCTGGGCGAGCCATGGGATTACTGGTGCAGGCTCAATCCTTAGTCCGGGAGATGACTTCCAGCCAGAGGAAAATGGAAACACAACTGGCTGAGCTTCAGTGTGACCACGAGAGGCTGAAGCAATCTTTTACCAAGAAACTCTTCGGTCTAAGCGACGAGCCAGCAAGCCGGATGACTGAAAGGAAGAAGCGAAGGCATTAGATGCTGAGAATCATGCTCTTCAAGCCCAAGTTGCCAAGCTTCAGGCTGAGGTGGACTCCTCCTTCAGCGAGGGATACTTCTAATCCTCCTACCAAGTCGCTAAGGCCCTCCCCTCCCCTTTCGACCTATCGATTATTGCTAATTGGATAGGAAGGAGATAATGGCCAAGGTCGTAATGATGTCTTGCCCCTTAGGTGATAACCTGGATTCCTCTAATGTGGCCGAAGCCGGGAAGCATCCAGCTAGGTCAGACCTTCCTCATCCTTCCTCTGTCTTCCCAACATTAGATCCAGGGGAATCCTCGAGGGGAGTTCTACCTATGGAGCCAAAAGAAGATCTTACAGAAGCCCGAGGTCTCTCTAAGGTGTCTTCAATGGAGGAGCCAGCATGAGGGGAAATTATGCCAGAGTCAATGGCCAACCTTCTTGATGCAACCATACCTTCTGAGGTCATGGCGGTGGTCAATGAGGTCATGGAGGAGAACCCTGTTGAGCATCAGGCAATCGAGGGGCATCCTTAGGAAGAGGTGGCAGAGGAGGCTATCCGGGATGAGCGACCACCCGAAAGAGAAGCAGAAGGCTAGGTCTATCTGGAAGGAGGAGAAGCTGAAGGAGACCGAGAGGATGCAGAAGCTTGAGTACACCGTATTGTAGCTTGCTATGAATGCCCAGAAAGGAGGGTGGGCACCCCATCTTTACTCATGCTTGATAATTATCATTTTTCTTGCTTGTAACCCGGAACCAGGGGTTGGGTTCCCTGTTTGATTGTTGTAGTCTTACCGGGGGATAGACTCTCATATTCATCAATGAAAATTAGCTTGTAGACCTGGTTCAAATTTTTACTTGCATGTACTTGTTTCATTTTTTATTTCTATCTAGGTTCAACCCTATAACAGCCTAATTTAGCTTGGGAAAAGTAACAAGATAGGAAAACTGCTTAAGTGTGAACATAGATAGCTAGCCCGAGCTTTCGACTCTCAATAGAAACTAACAGTTCGGTGACTTTAGTCGATAGTCCCCTTGTTTGGTCGTAGACCTCGAGCTTCTTTAGGGGGTTATAGCCTGAGTGAGTTATCAAGGAGAACTATCTAGCCCTCACTTAGGCTGGGATGGCTACCACGCTCTTAAACTTGAGTCCTTATTTGGGGGTTGTAACCCGACCAAGGCATCAAGAGGGCTATCTAGCTATTCCCTATTTTCAAGATATGGATGACAGCTATGCTCTTACACTCAGACCCTTCTTGGGGGTGGTAGCCCGACCAAGGCATTAAGAGGGCTATCTATCTATTTCCTGGTCTCGAGGTCTGGATGGCAACTATGCTCTTATACTCAGACCCTTCTTGGGGGTAGTAGCCCGACCAAGGCATCAGGAGGGCTATCTAGCTATTTCCTGGTCTCGAGATCTGGATGGCAACTATGCTCTTAAACTCAGACCCTTCTTAGGGGTGATAGCCCGACAAAGGCATCAGGAGGGCTATCAAACTATTTCCTGGTCTCGAGAGCTGGATGGAAACTATGCTCTTACATTTAGACCCTTCTTGGCTGGGGGTAGTAACCGGCTAAGGCATCAGGGATAGCGAGGGGGCTTCAACGGCTAATCCCTGGTCTTGGGATGATAATGTCAAATTTTCCCATGTAGACCCAAATCATTGTAGAACATAGCTAAAGATGGAGAAAAAAAGGCTTTATAGATAAAAATAAAATAGTACATTATTGCTGGAGATTAAGATCTAGGTTGAGGTAGCCTGCTCATGAGTCCCCTGTTCAGGGGTAGAATTTTCTCAAATGTTCTACATTCCAGGTATGATCGATGAGTCGACCATTCATGTCTTCGAGTTTGTAAGCCCCATTGTGAGCCACCACTTTCACCAAGTATGGCCCTTCCCAGTTTGACCCCAGGACCCCATCTGACTTTTTCCCGGTATTTAATGTTGCTTTCCTGAGAACGAGATCCCCTTCCTTAAAGTTTCGGACTTTAACCTTCTGGTTAAAGTACCTAGCAATCCTGCTCTGTTAAACTGCTATATTTTCAGCTACTTGATCTTGTTTTTCTTCCAAGAGATCCAAGCTACCTCGGAGTTTGACCTTATTGCTCTTCGGTTTAAAATGTTGGACTTTAAAGGAGGTCATTTTGTGCTGGACGGGGAGCACTACTTCAACCCCGAAGGCTAATGAGACGGGTGTTTCCCCGGTAGTTGTTCTTCTCATAGTGCGGTAAGCCCAGAGGACCTCAGGAAGTTCCTCAGCCCATCAACCTTTTTTCTGTTGCAGTTTCTTTTTCAACAGCTTCTTTATAGTCTTGTTGGTGGATTCTACCAGCCCATTAGTCTGAGGGTGGGCTACTGAAGTGAACCTAAGGTCGATTTCCAAACCCCCATAAAAGTCTTTTAATCGGTCATTATCAAACTGCTTACCGAGGTCAGTTATAATGGCTAGAGGGGTTCCGAACATGCAAACCACATTATTTTTTATGAATCTTGTTGTATTTTCTTTTGATATCTGGGAGAGGAGGCCAGCTTTAACTCATCTTGTGAAATAGTCAATTGCCACGATAGCATGCTAGGCTTGACCAGGAGCAGTTTGTAGCGGTCCGATCAAGTCGACTCCTCACATAGCAAAGGGGTATGGTGAGCTAAGAGATGACAATCGCTATGGTGGTAGGAGACTCAAGTTTACGGTCTTCTGGCAAGCTTCGCATGATTGTACCAAGATCTTTGCATCTTGATGGATGGTTGACCAGTAGTACCCCATGCGGAGTACCTGATATGCCAAAGCCTCCCCACCAGTATGGTTGCCGCAATTCCCTTAGTGAACCTCTTTCAATGCCCATTTGGCATCTTCAGGGTGTAAATATAGGAGCAAAGGAAGGGATTTGCCCCTCCTGTATAAGCACCCATCCATCAAGCAATACCAGACCGAGAGCCTCTTGATTTTCCGATCTTGGTCTGGCTCCCCAAAAAGTCTCCCTTCTTGTAGGTAATCCACTATCGGGTTCATCCAGTATGGTTACCGATCCAGGGTATGAATCTCCTTACTTGCCACTGTGCTAGGTAAGGGAATCACTTGGAGAGGGACCCTCTAGGGTAAGGTCAGGCCACCATTCGTAACTATCTTGGCCAAGACATCAGCTCGACGATTCTGTTGTCGATGTACCTGCTCAATCCTGAAACCTTTGAATTTGACCCTAAGTTGTTGAACCAACTTCAGGTAGGCAATCATGTTATCCCATTTTGCCTGATAATCCCTAGAGACTTGGTTGACTATGAGCAACGAGTCACTCCTAACCTGCAGATAGTCCCCAAGCTTTGCGACTACCCTTATTTCGGCTAAAAGGGCTTCATACTCTACCTCATTGTTAGTGGCTTTAAATTCAAATCTGAAGCAGTGGCAGCACTCAGTTCCTTCTGGATATATTAGAACTATGTCCGCTCCTCCCCCAGCTTTCCCGGAAGCTCCATCAGTGTAGAGGATCCACGACCAGTAATCCTTCGATCAGGTATTAGATTCTAAAATCTTCTCAAGGGCTATGTCTGTTGTTACGGAGCTTGTTTGGTCTGGGGGCATTGAGAGCTCCGCTACAAAGTCTGCTAGAGCCTGGGCTTTAATTACGGTCCTAGGCTTATACCTTAAATCAAACTGGGTGAGCTCCAGAGCCCACAAAACCAACCTTTCAGAAAAATCCGGCCATTGCAAAAATTGACGAAGGGGTTGATCCGTCACTACTGCTATCGAATGAGCTTGGAAGTAGGGACAAAGCTTCCTTACCAAGGTTACCAAGGCTTAAGCAAGCTTCTCCAAAGGGGTATAGTTTTTCTCGGCTTGGTTAGGGCATGACTCACGTAGTAGATAGGCCGTTGGACCCTATCTCTACATTCATTGACCAAGGCCTCGCTTACAGTAGTTTTCTGAAACGGCAAAGTAAATTTGTAGCTCTTCTCCAGGGCTTGGTTTAACCAGTAGTGGAGGGCTTGACAGATATTTTTCAAGGCTTGAAAATCTTGTTCACTCTCATTGTCCCATTTCATGTTTCTTCCCTGCTTAATGGCTTTGAAGAATGGGAAACATTTATCGGTAGGTTGAGAAATAAACCTTTTGAGCGCTGCTATCTGCCCGGTCAAGACTTGAACCTGTGAGTGACGTGGGGGACTCCAAATCCAGGATGATCATAATCTTTTCCAGGGCTAGCCTCTATGCCTCTCTCATGGACCATGAAGCCCAGAAACCTCCCCGCGATCACCCCAAAGACGCATTTGGAGGGGTTCAATCTCATTTGGTTCTCCCTCAAGATCATGAACGTTCTACGGAGGTCGCTTAGATGCCCTTCGGAGGTTGATAACTTGGTGATCATATCGTCGATGTACACCTCTATTGATCTTCCAATTTTCGGCTTGAACAGTCGGTTGACCAACCGTTGGTACGTAGCTCCTAAATTTTTAATCCCGAAAGGCATCACTTTGTAGCAATACAGACCCCATCCGGTGATGAAACTGGTCTTTTCCTGGTCGGCAGGGTGCATCATAATTTGATTGTACCCTGAAAATGCGTCCATAAAGCTCAGGAGTTTGTTTCCGGAGGTGGAGTCAACTAACTGGTCAATTTTTAGTAAAGGGAAACTGTCTTCCAGGCATGCCCGGTTGAGGTCAATATAATCGATGCACATGCGCCACTTCCCATTTGCCTTTGTGACCATGAACACATTGGCGATCCACTCGGGGTAACGTGCCTCTCTCATGAAGCCCGCTTGGGTCAATTTGTCCACTTCTTTCTGGACCGTCGTGTTTCTTTAAACGTTGAAGTGCCGACTTTTTTGTTTGATGGGTTTAAAGGTCGGATCCACTGCTAGTCCGTAAGCTGCCAAAGTCATCGGGATCCCAGGCATCTCGGTGTGACTCCAAGTAAAAATGTCATTGAACTCTGTGAGGAGCTCAGTCAAACCTTCTTTCACTCAAAGGTGGCTCCGATTTTGATGACCTTCGAGGGATCGTCCATTCGAATAGGAATCTCTTCTAGCTTATCCACTTGATAGCCGTTAGCCCATTCCTTTCTCTGCTCTTCCTCATCGGGCGCCACGGGGTCATCCTCGGGGTGATTCTTAGGTTCTACATCTTCTAGGGTCAAGACAGGGGTTACCCCATTTTGGATCGTTGTCACTTGGGCAAGTTGCTTCGCTAGAGTTGTTGGGTTGGCAGACACTGCGTAGCATCTCCTGGTTGCTTGCTGGTCACCCCGAACTTCCCCCACCTTGTCTTCTACTGGGAACTTCAGGACGTTGTGGTAAATGGATAGGACCCCTTTTAAGGATGATAGAAATGGTCTTCCTGATATTGCATTGTAGGCCGACGGGGTATCCACCACCACGAAGTCTGTCATGATATTCTGCTGGAGAGATGTGGCTTCAATGATCACTGGTAGGATTTTTGATCCCACGGGTATGATCGAGTCCCAGTGAACCCATATAGCGGGGTAGTACAACTATTATAACACCATTGTCTCAAGTTCAGTTTTTCCAAGGAGTCTTTAAATAAGATGCCGACCCTGCTGCCTGTGTCAACGAGCACACGGTGTACCATGCAGTTGGCAATCTGTACCGCAATCACCATGGGATCATTATGATGCTACATGGTGTTGTAGACATCTGCTTCGGTGAAAATGATCTATGACAACTGGGATGAGTTGGTTGGGCTCTAGTCAACCTTGAAGATACTCCGCCCTTCGTCCAAACGAGGGACTTTTCTTGCATGATTTTTCCTGGAATTGTTTGAGGTCCGGCCAGAGTAGGCCCTTCGCTGATGGTATGTATTATCTGGATTTGTTGCATCAGGTCCGTCTGCTCCCCTTTTCTTTCCTCAGCGTGCTCGCGGATCTCGGCTTGTACTTCCCGTCCAGTCTGAACGTTATTCCTGATTTGCTGTAAGAATTCTACCAAACATCCTCCCATTATCAAAGCCTCGATCTGATTTCACAGATTATAGCACTCTGAAGTGTTGTGTCCCACGTCTTCGTGAAAGTCACAATACTTATAACGATTCCTCTTATCAACAGGGGCTTTCATAGGTGTGGGATTCTGTAGTAACTCCTTATCCCAAATGGCGAGATAGATTGTCTCATGAGATGCATTTAAGGGGGTGTAACGATCATACCCTCTCTCATCTCGAGCTATTGGTGCCACTGTCCTGGAAGGAGGTGAAGCTCACGGAGGAGTTTGTTTTGCAGGATATTTTTCCAATCTGGGTTGAAAGATGAGGAAGCGATACGTCGACTTATTAGGGGGTTTGTTCTGCCTTTTCTAAGCTTGCTCAGGTTTGGGAGCTTTCTTATTTTGTCGCTTTACGGCTTTCATGTCATCGTGTTCCATTTTGACCATGAGTTGTTCGTCGACCTCAATTTTGCTCCAGAGCCAGATAATTGGCTTTTTGGTAGATCTCTGGAGGTCTCTTGGCAAAAGAACGAAAAAGCTTGCCTGCCCACAAGTTCCTTTTGAAGTTGGCGAGGGTTTCTTTCTCAGTGAAGACCCTCATCTGGATGACTTTCTTGTGGAAACGCTAGACATAAGCCCCGGAGGGTTTCCCCTATATCCTGGATCATGTACTGTAGATGGATTGGGTCCTTCAATCGGGGCTTAACTCCCTCCCTGGAATTGTGAGCAGAAATCGGTTGACAGCTTCGTGAAGGAATCCACACTGCCAGCATGTAGCTTTCTAAACCAGGTCTTAGCTTAATCCGTGAGTGTAGTTGGGAACATTAGACACATAGCGGCCCTAGTCGTGTTCTGGACCTCCATCTGTTGAACGAAGCTCTCCAAGTGGCTCAAGGGATCCTCGGTCCCGGAGAATCTGTCAGTCGATATTTTAAATTTCGGTGGTAGCTCCGCCTCCCGGATCCTTCTGGTGAAGGGAGCATTCATCTCACTTAGAGGATCCTTCTTGTCCTCCTTGTACCTCCCTTTTTTCATCAATTTGACCTCTTTCTAAAGCTCTACAAACTGGTCTCTCAGGCGTTTGCTCTCGGGTTTCCTTGAGTTGATCTCAGTTTCCTCACTACTATACCCTTCTGAACTAGCGACCTCTATCCGGTCCCTTCTTCAGAGGGGGTCTGCCTGGGGGCTTCGTTGACTTTTTTCTTCCCTACCTCGAGCTTCCCTCCTTGAAGTCATTGGGTGGAAAAACTTTCCCCGTTCTTGGGAACGAATATCTACCGCAGACTTTACTTGCCTGGGTTGGTAGTGTGGCAGCGTTTCAGGAACGGAGGGCATGGGCCCTAACCTATCCCCGATAGATGGTGAAAGTTCTGTTCTGTTACGAGCTGGCTTTGGAAGGGTAGGTCCCAGGTGATCAAAAGCGGGTTGCCTAGCCCCGGACCTGCTTGACTCTGCTCGATTGCAGAGGTTTGCTTGCTGGATAGTAATAACCTCAGCGAGCAGTCGAAGGCGGACGTTTTCCACGAAGGCCGCCACTTGTTGGTCAAGCTCGACCTGGTTCTCCATAGGGGAATCCAAACCCGCACATTGGTTGGCTGGTCTGGGACCTGGCTATGGAGCCCAGATTTTCTTCCTTTCTTCGGAACCTTTCATGTTTACGCAGCAGAAGCTTGTTCCGATGCGCTTGGCTATCCATGGGAGGAGCGAAGCCTCATGACTCTTGCAAGACAATAAACTTGTGAATATAAAGATGGTGGTCTGGGAGCTTCCCACAGACGGCGCCATAAAGTGTTAACCGAAAATTCGCTTAGGGTGAGGAATTACAGCTAACACCCTCGAGACCACTACCACAAAGATGGTGGTCGGGATCGGTACCTTTGATACCTAACCTGCTTAGATAAAAATGAATGTTTGTATAACAATATCAAGTGGGGATTGTAGTATTGGTTACTCCTGGTATACAGAATTCCCTCTCGTACACTTACCGTCTCTTTACAACGTAGGAAGGTGGTGACTTCGTGCTAGTCGAATAGTGGATATCACGGCGGCCGTGTTCTGTTCACAGAATTTACTCCCTCTTCTATTTCTGTTTTTTCGAGCTCCCTATTTCTTTCATGCTTGGCTCTATTTATACCCGGTCCAAGTAGGTTTATACTTATAAATATCCCGCCATGATCCTATGAATCTGCTCCCTCCTTATCGAGCGGGATTCATTATTTGAAAGTTGTTGACTCCGAGTAAATAGCAAAAACAGTGATACTGTTAACGAAGATAAGTTTACTTCCTTTTTGGAATCAAACTCTTGACTTGCGTGTAAATATTGGTTGTTACGTAGATATATTCCTGTGCGTACTTACGGCATGATTCTTCATGGAGGTTGTTGGGCTAGCCATTCGTAGTTTTCGTAGAGCGAGGTAGATCTATGCTTTGGTTCCTCTTTCGGAGGCTGGGAATGGACACCCTAGAAGTCATTCCTATGAGGTAACATGGATATGGTTTATTTAGAGGCCTTCTTCCTTCTCATATCGTGGATGGGACAGCGGGCTCCTGGAGAGGTTGGTGGACTTCTCGTTCAGGCCATGAATTATGTTTGACCTCTAAAAGCCTTAACCTGGAGAGGGCTTGCTTTGCTTGTTGGGCTTCTTTAGAATGTTTCTTAAGATTGGCGACCCCCATGGCTTTCACGGGGTGGTTGAGGAGCCCGACCCCAGGAACCGCTAGGTAGGTGGCCTCGAGAAGCCCTGACTCCAGTGTTCGAGTGGGGGCTCGACCTGGTCGTGCCTAGCTTCTTTCCTGATAGTTTTGAAGCCCGGTGATCCCTCCGTACTTCTGCGGGGTAGTTTTATGGTACATCCGGGGTTTCATGAATATCGACTTTAGGCTTCGATTTGGGCTGGGAGAGTGGAAAATTTTTCTTTGACCCCTGGCCATATTTTACTATTTACACCCATATCTAAAATTTTAAAAATAAATATTACCTTAAGTATCCATCCTAATACCAATAGTATCCTTATTGAAAATGAATATATTCATTTTAATACATTTTATTTATAAACCTTTAGAAATTATTAACACATCTAATTTATATACAAATGATGGTACAGTTTACTTTTTAAAATATCTTGAATTTAAGTGTGAATTCTTTTTTTTTTATATATATACAGCTATCTTAAAAAAAAACCTCATTTCATATCTACAACTTTCTGTAAAAAAAAAAAAAAAACAAAAACCTTATTGATTTTCTAGTTATATTTTTAAATAATAATAATAAAAAAAAAAACCTTCATTGCACGCCTTGAAAGAAAATCAGAAGCTCTGAAAAACGGAAATACCAGGATAAACAACCAGATTACAAGAGCGATGATGGAAAACTGAAGAAAAACCATCATGAAGAGAGAAAACTGAAGAAAAGCCATCTTGCTGATTCTTATCACTACAAATAACCCACCAATTCAAGGTTTGATCTATAAGTTTACTGAACATTAAGCATGATAGACAAATTAGATCATATGTATATATATATATATAACATTAATGATATTGAAAAATATGATTTAGGGTTTGTGAAATAAAAATATATAAAAAACGTTGGAGTTTAGAAAAACCAGTTTGTGTGTTTATAATTTTTTTTTTGTCTTCTTTAGTAATTTTAATTAGGATAATTTTATCATATTAATTTATTTTTTTTTAAATGAAGTATAGAAAGATAAATTGTCAATGACATTACTCTTAATAAAATATGGGTTTACAAATTAATTTTATGAATGGTATTAACGACACCCTATATATATATATATATTCCTTTTATCATTAATGCACACTGATATAAAATACATCGATGCATTATATGTGGACGGACAGACCGAATCAAAGCAATTGAATATAATTGTCCACAAGTAAGGCACTGATAAATATTTATCGGTACGCACATAGGAATTTTTTTTTCATATATATATAATTAAGGCTTTGGTTGTGTTTTTGCAAAATCCAAAGTTGCTTAGTATCAAATCTGGATTTTGATTTTTTTGTTCAAATTTTTTTTATATGTTTTATTTTTGAGATGGATATGAACCGATGAAATGCTGGGTGGTGTACTGTTGTTTGAGATCTTTTTAAATTTTTTAGGGCGATTGTTTTTTTGGCATATGTAGTTTCACATTTTTTTTTTCAATTTAGATTTTCTCTACTTTCTTTTTTGGTGATTTGGTTTCCTTCATTTGATGATTTGGTTGTGTTTGATTTTTTTTTTTTTGTGCCGATGATGATTGTGATTTTTTTTAAAGGTATATGATTTGGCAATGAATTCTAGAATATAGATTGATGATCGGTCTGTATTTGGGTGGTGTTTGTTAATTGTTCCTTTTTTTTTTTATGGTGATGTGTTACTTAATTTTTTTTTAGGAAATTAAAATATCTAAAAGTGTTTTTCAGTTTTATTTTAAATTATTTATGAGGGAATTTTTGTACAATTAACCAAAATTTAATTAAAGTTAACTAATGGCCAATTAATGGTACGAGGGTTTTTTACTGATTGTTTAAATCATAGGATTTGATTTGACATTAAACCCGATAATTAACAAATAATTTTTTTTATATAAAAAAAATGAGTTGAGCTATAGCCCACCCTAGCCCTAAGATGATGTGTCCCTAGTTGGAAACACATGAATTTTGTTTGACAGGCCATGCCAGACACGGCCTGACCGGCCCGTAAAGGATGACAGGCCATGCCAGACACAGCCCCCATATGTGACATGTGTCAGATCTTGGATCGGGGCATGCCGTGCTAACCCGGTATGGTATGTTAGACCGGTGTGCCATGCCCAACAGTCGGCACGCCGTTTCGACCGTTAAACTTGTCGATTTTTTTTAAATCAACAGCTTTTTTTTTAATTCAACCCTTGGCTGACATAAGCAAACAGTTAAATTTTAAAAAGTGGCAGAAAATCACCTTTTACCTCCTCAACTCTTCTATTTTATATTTTTACAATTTTTATATAAATACTCTCACCTATTCCAATTTTCACTCACTTTCTGTCAATCTCTCATTCTCTCAATCTCTCTATTCTTCAATTCTCTACAGAATTTCATATTTTCATAATTTTATTCTTACTTTCTCTCTTTACTCTCACTCTCTCTCTTAATATTTATATCTTTATGCTTAATATATTTTTGTTTAGTTAGTAATTTTAATATTTTTGGTTAGTAAATTAAGCATTTTTATATGTAGTATTTAATTTTAATATATTTGGTTACTAAATTTATCATTTTATGTTTAGTAGTTAATTTTAATACTTTTGGTTAGTGTTCGGAAAAATGCTCTAGATGGCCGCCTAGGCGTTGTGCAGTTTTCCACCGTCTCGAATCAAGTAATTCGGGCATAAAAATCGGTCAACGGAGGTCAACAATGGTCAAATGAAAAACAAATCATCAAAACAGTGAAAATCAAACCCAAAATCCACTTCCCGGATCGTGAAAATCACAAGCATAGACCAAAACCCGAAATGAAACCCAAAATCAATCCTCCACCAGTCACCGACCACAACAAAGGTCCACCAAAACAGCATCGAGATTTTATGGTATTCTTGGCTTCTTGCAAATCGAATCAATGGAGAAAAAATGAGCAAAATCAACACACAAATTAGATTCGAGTGTTGTTGACAAACAAAACCCACCAAAATTTAATGAAAAATAACTCGAAAACAAGTTTAATGGATGAGTGAGAACGCTTCAAATGATAGAAACTGGTAGAGGAGAGTTTTGGGAGAGAAAGCGTGAAAGAGAAAGAGAATGCGTGGAAGAGACAAAAGAAAAGTAAAGATATTTTACTTTTAAAAAGTAAATTTGTAAAATAACAAAACATACCCTTTCTCAATATAAAAATCTAAAATATACAACAAGAAGTAAAACTATATTAAACAAGTCCAAAACATAAAAATAAAAACGGAATTATGTTGATGATTTTCTTTGAATTTGGTCATAATATGAGTTTTATTATTGGTTTTATAGGTAGGAAAAATATAAAAATATATAAAAATATATAAAAAAATCAACCGCCTAGGCACCGTCTATACCGTCTAGGCGCTATGCGCTGGTCTACTGTCCGACTAGCGCCTAGCGTTTACTAGAACACTGCTTTTGGTTAGTAAATTAAGCATTTTTATTAGTAGTAGTTAATTTTAATATTTTTGGTTAATAAATTTGTCATTTTATGTTTAGTAGTTAATTTTAATATATATTTTTTTGTTAGTAAATTAAGCAATATTTTGTGTGATAGTTAATTTTAATATTTTGGGTTAGTAAATTAAGCATTTTTTATCTGTAATAGTTAATTTTAATATTTTTGGTTAGTAAATTTATCATTTTATATTTAGTTATTAATTTTAATATTTTTGTTTGGTTAGTAAATTTTTCATTTTATATTTAAACTTTAGTTTTAATATTTTTGATTTGTAATTTTATCATTTTATGTTTAGATTTTAGTTAATTTTAATATTTTTGTTAGCACTTTTATCATTTTATGGCTTTCATAGTTTCATGCTTAGTTTGTAATAACTAATGATTTTATATTTGTATGGTAGGAAATGGATAATACTCATCCCCATTTTTTAGACCTTTTTAATATAGAAAACGATGATTTTGACCTTTTAGAACCGGGGGAAACTGCAGCGGGACCTTTCGGTTCTGGTGCCACACCAACATCACGTCTTAAATCTAAAAAGTTGATATTAGAAGCATGACAGTGTTTTGGCATAACACAAAAGACATTCCCAGACGGTACGGTCACGGACATAGCTAAATGTAAGTTTTATCCTTAGGACTATACCACGACTAGGGGGAACCGGTCATTTAAAAAGGTATATGTTGAAATGCTTGCATGCACACAGATAGGTAGATACTACAACCTAGATACAATCACAATGACACCCATACAGCTCCATTACAATATGACATTACAATGCATTACGATATGGCGTTATGACACCGCGCATGCAAGAGAATGGATGACACGTTACATTGCATAAACCGATAACCGATTAATTTCAGTGACAATGTTTTTTATGAAGAATTTATCCAAAGTGCATGCAACCCCCAATTTAAAGTTGTTTCTGGAAACACCGCTAGGAGCGATTTGTTAAAATGTTTTAAAACCCTACAGGATAGCTTGATGGTTGAATTACAACATCTAAGTGTCTCTATTGCATTAACTTCCGATATTTGGAACGTATTTTCAAACATGACTATTTATATGTGACAAGACACTATTTAGACTATGATTGAAGGTTACAAAAAAAAATCTTGGTTTTCGTCCTACAGATTATGCACATGCCGTAAAAAAAATTATGTCATTCTTTCTATTTTAGAAACTTATGAAATAACTCAACATATCCTTTCTATCACATTAGAAATGCATTGATAAATACTATCTCTATCTCATTATTTATTGAAGGAAAAATCCCGCAAGATGGGGGTTATTTCTTCCATCAACGGTATGCATATCTTAACATAAATTTAGTTGTACAGTCTGGTATGAAGGAAGTAAGTGATTGTATAGATCGCATCAGAGATACCTATTCTTGGATCGACAAATCTAATCCAAGATTATAAGAATTCAACAGATATTGTACAACTTACGGTCTATGACCCCGACGATACCAATAGATATGTAGGTAAAGTGAAATTCGACTTAATGCTGTAAATTGTTTGTATTATGATACATCTATTTTAGGTTTTATAACATGAAAATGACCGAATTACAACGTTCAATACTAACCCTAGACGATTGGTATATGGCAAAGATTTTTGTTGATTTTTTAAAGGTTTTTTGCGATGCCATTATAACTCTTTCCAGTGTGTATTACCCCATATTTCCTAGGCAATCTATCATATTGTGGAAATGTCTGAAATGTTAAACACATATAAGACAGATAATGTATTAGGCATTGCAGTTAGTGCTTTGGAGACGGAGTTTAAAAAATATTGGTCTACAATGTCTTTCCTTTATGCCTTAGGTGTTATAGTAGATCTTAAGATCAAATTATCTGGTTTAGAAACTTTGCTTGAGTTTATTGGATGTAATTTGATTATTCCAAACAAGTTACTGACATTTGAAACAAGTTGTTCAAAGTTTTTAGTATTTATGAGCGAAGGTTTGGCGGTATTGACAAGCAACCATTAGCAGAATCAGACACACTCCAATTGATGATAAGTTGGAGCATCTCAAACGCCGATAAAAAGACAGCACATCAAGTTTTTCTTATTCTTCTCTATATGCTACAACTTCTGGTGTCGAACTGAACAGGTTCCTTGAAGCTCAATTCATTTAATTCAAAAACACGGAGGTATTTGATCTGCTGTTTTGGTGGAAGACTTATAGCTATAAATATCCAGTCCTGTTACACCTAGCACGTAATGTACTGGTTATCCCTATGTCCACTGTTTCTTCGAAACATGCATTCAGCACAAGTGGATGAATTATTGAGTCTAGAAGAAATTCTTTGACTCTAGAGATGATGGAGGTATTAACATACATTTAGGATTGGGAGCATACTCGAAAAAGGATGCAAAATGAAACAATAGACGAACAACTTATTCAACATTTCTCCAATTTATATGTCGATGAGAGTTCGGCCAGTAACCATGTCTAGGACTAGGTTATACATGTACATTTACTATAATACAATTGCACTATTTTTTCCTTACCAAATTTTTATCCTACTGGTTTTTTCTTGGTAAGGTTTTTAGTGAGGCAATCATGTAATACTCAAAAGTCCGGAATAAATAAATAAATCTTCATTTCACATTTTCATAATTTAATCTATTTTTTTAATTTTCTTCAATCTTTAATCTTTATTTATTCAAATAAAATAATAAATCTATCTATTATCTACATCTTTTTATGAGACAAAAATAATAAATAAGAAACACAAATTACAATTAAAAATACATAAGTTAAATTGTAAAACAATATTATAAGTTATAAAAATAATATTTAAATATTTAAATACTTAAAAATTATTTTTTTAAAAAATAGGCACTGCCCATTAGGCACTCCGTACTAGACATGACCTCGGTTTCGACCGGTTTCGACCGGTTCCGGTTCGGGATTGGAACCGGTGGTTCCGGTTCTGGAAGGAGCCAGAATCGGAGCCGGAACCGTGGAACCGCGGTTTCGGTTCTGGTTCCGATTCCACCAGTTCTGTTCCTTTTTTTTTTTCTTATTATACATTTATACTCATTTTTAAAAAAATACGAAAACATAAGACATGTAATAATATGAACTTGTAAGTGAATTTTATCGTGTAAGACCGTAAGCCGAAATTAAAATTTAAGAAAATAATACTAAATACATAAATTGAAATAAATGTATAAAACTAAAAATTAAAAAAATTGGTCTTGCACTTAATTTGTACCAAAATTAAGTTGCCTACATATCCTCTCGGACTCGAGGTTTATAGGAATCAAAGACCACGTAGTTTTTTTACATTTTATTGTCTTTTACATATGTAATTTTGTAAGTCTTTAACTAATCGCTGCCATCCATTCCGGTGCCGGTAGTGTGATCATCATCGAAGAAATCATAAATAACTTCTGGCTCCATTTCTTGTTGTCTATATCCAGCCTTTGTCTAATCATCAACACACCTTGGACTTGAATTGATTCTGGACTCAAAAGCGACCGTCTTGCGTCCAAAATATTTCCACCCGCGCTAAACTCTTGTTCCACAGCCACTGTAGAAACCGGTGTTGCAAGAATCTGTTTGGCTATTATAGACAAGATTGGGAAGTGCTTTTCATGTTCTCTCCACCAATGTAGAATATCAAATTTATCCACATCATCGTCTCCTATAAACTCAAACTTGGTACTATGATAAGTTTCTATCTCATCATACGAGATCGGACTTGATGAAGAAGAAGAAAAGCCTCGCAATCTTTTGATCTTTTGGGATAAAAGTGCAGACCCTGCCCCCAACACTCCAAAAGATCGAGTTTGGGAGACATTTTCATTTTGTGGAACACTAATGTTTAATGATGGACCATAAATTCTACGATATTCATCATATAACTGATAAAATAATATCTTAATTGCAGCACAATAAGTATTAATTTCTAATTGTATACCTAAACATTTATAATAAAGAGTTAAATAATATGTCAATGCATCTAGTTTACAACGTGGGTCAAAACACAACGCAAGCAGGTAAATAGTTGGAAACTCCCTATAATAGTCTAACCATTTTTTTTCATAGCTTCAATGCATGCATGTAATTGTATATCAGATGAACAGTCAGCAAATGCACCAGCAATATTACAACCCTCAATAATAAATAATTGAGTAGTAGGATAATAAATACCTGATAAATTGTTAGTAGCACTATTAAAAACTTTTAACAAATTACAAATTTTTGTACAAACATCCCAATGGTGTGCATAAAGATTGATTTGACTAACATTAAATTGCATAAAAGAAAATAATAAATCCCTATATTCATAACTTTCACAAAGCAATTTATAAGTAGAGTTCCAACATGTTGGAACATCACGAGAAAATCTAATGGGATGTCTACCTGCCTGTTTACAAAATCTTACCCATGCTTTCATAACATTAGGATGTTTCCACAAATATGAGAGGGCCTCTTTAATGGGTTTAATAAAAGCTTGAAGAATTTCCAAACCTTTTTGAACGCATAAATTTAAAACATGGCAAGCACATCTTTGATGAAAAAATTAGTATTAAAATAAGGCTTGCATAATTCAACTAAAGCAGGAATAACTGCTGTATTATTAGAAGCATTATCAAAACCAATTAAAAAAATTTTGCTTTCGATTTTATACTCTTCAAAAATGATTTTCATATTTTTATAAATATTATCAGCAGTATGTGCATCATCAAAAACTCTAAATGCAAGAATTCTTTTTTGTATTGTCCATGCTTTGTCCATATAATGACAAGTTACACCTAAGTATGAATGCATTCGTTAACGGTCAGTCCATATATCGCCACATACGGAAACACGACCTATATAGTTCGCAAAATATTTTTTAAAAATCCTTTTTTTCTTTTTATAAATATCATACATTGTACGCGTGAGAGTGGTCCTTGGGACACGACATGCAGCAGGATTTAATGCTTTATGAAAATATTTAATAAAACCAACTTTTTCACCAAAACTAAAATGTAAATGTTCTACAGCTACCATCCTACCTAATTCTTCTCTATTAGCTTGATCACTATATTTAAATAATTGAGTGTCAGGGGTAGAAAACCTGGAAATTTGAGATTGTGCATTCCCCTTGGCAAGTTCTGCTGGATGACGGGTCGTAATATGCTTCCTATATGTGTTGTATCCTCCAGATTTAGTCCACTTGTATTCTTTAGGGCAGTAATTGCACACCGCCCAACATGTTCCATTCGGTTTCGTAACTTTCTTCATGTAGAGAACGAATATATCAGATTTGAGATGCTTCTTATCCTTCTCTGCCGCCTCTTCAAAATTTGGATCTGCAGCAAAATCGGGTATATTTTCTGATTGGCTTGTCATATTACCAGGGCTAGGGTTAGGGGCGCTAGGCTGGCTAGAATTGGGTTCAGAAATTATTAAAGGGGGATTTGGATTGATTGGATAGTTTAGAAATTCAAGATAGGCTTGCCGTTGTAGGAACTCATGGTAAGCGGTGTCATCAAAACCGATATTATCCGGTTAGACCGGATCCGGCTCCGACATACTACCCTTACCGATCCTGGAAACGGAATGCCTTGGTGGAATATCTCTTACTCCACTTCCACTTCCACTTCCACTTCCACTTCCACTTGCCATCGAAAAAAATAATTTGTAAATAAACTCTTCAAAAAAATTGAGATAAAAATTGTTGACAAGGATTTTACAATGATTTTAAAAAATAATAATTGCAATACACTAAATATAAACAAATAAATAATTGACTAATTGGGAGATAATTGAAGAGAATTAGGAGAATTGAGATTTGAGAGAGTTGAGACTTGAGAGAGCAATTGTATGATAAGAAATGAATTATGGGGGTATTTATAGGAAATAAAGAATTAAAGGGGAAAAGAAAAAAAAAATTAAGCCTTTGGGCCCAACGGCTCTTTTAATTTATTTATTTTAAATAAAGGCCAGGAACCGGCGGTTCCTGAACCGGGACCGAACTGTCGGTTCCTGGCCGGTTTTTTAAGAGAAGGAATCGGAACCAAACCGCCGACCCCACGGCTCCGGTTACGATTACGGTCGGTTGCGGTTACGGTTACGGTTCATTTCATACGGTTACGGTTCATTTCATACGGTTACGGTTCGATTCCACGGTTCGAACCGAACTGTGGTCATGTCTGCTCCGTACCTGGCATGTGGGTTGTGCCGGCCGGCCATGCCGTGCCCCTCTTTTCCTAAATGGGCCTGCATGCCAAACCAATTTGTGCTGGATCGGTCTGTTTTGACAACACTAAATCTAAGATACATATTTGTTTTAATTCATACTTATTAGTTGAATTTTTTGGGTCTACCGATTGCTTAACATTTTTAGTTTTATGTTGTGCATAACCAAACTTGACTACCCACTTAAAAAGGTTGGAAAAAAAAAATATAACGAATGCTTTTGAATACGATGATGTTATATTGAAAATAGTTTTTTTTTTTTAAGCAATAGTAATAATAATAGTAGTAATAATAAATAAATAAATAAGTTAACATTTTGGGTATATTACAGTTTCTCATTTTAGGTACAAAAGTTTGGTTGTGAGAGTTAGAGAATAGCAGAGCTTGGATGATCACGCATGTGATCTCCAATGGCCAATGTAATAAATTTGCGAAGACCGAAATGTCTTTTGTGTATCTTAAAACTAGGGATGCACATTTGGAGAATGAGGATGGATATAGGTCCCCCCATCTCCATCCCCACTTTCTATACCCTTCCCCCATCCCCCCCATTTCCCCATTTTTTCCATTTGGAAAAAATGGGGATGGGGAATTTTGAGGGGAGGTATATCCATCTCCATCTCCATCCCCATCCCCATTTCCCTATTTTTCCCGTTTTTGTTTTTCGTATTTCTCGGTTTTTTCATTTTTTTCATTTTTCCATTTCGCCATTTAACTAAAAATTACAAGTTAAACTAAAAAAAACAAACATTCCATTAGAAATACAAAATAAAACCCATTAATATATTACAAATACAAATATATATTATAATTAATAATATATATTAAAATTATATTTATATATGTTTGGGGGAAATGGGGAAATGGGGAAATGGGGGTGGGGGATCTCATCATCATCCCCATTTCAATATAATTGTGGGGAAAATGGGGAAATGCCCCATTTCAATTTGGGGATGAATTTCATCCCATCCCCCCCCCATTTCCCCATTTCCCCATTTTCCCCAAAAAAAAATCCTGGGATGGGGATGGGGACATGGGAAATTGGGACCCTGGGAAAAAATGTGTATCTCTACTTAAAACTAAGATTTGAAAAGGGGAACTAGAAATAGAAATTGAAAAAATGCTGAAAATTATTTCATTGATTCTAAAAGTTATTCTATTGATTAATACGACATAGATGCACTAAAAAGTGTTCCACAGATTTGAACCCATGATAAAAGGGAATGGTTTCGGACAAGGTTAGTTCATTTGGGCCTGAACTGTAAGGCCCAAAATCAGCTTCTTTTCTAGCCTCTGTCCTCCGTATACACTATTGCAACTCAAATTTAGGTGTCAGCTCCTCAGACCCAAAAAAACTCTATTTACCTCTAAGATACATTGGATGGGAGAAGATTGATATATTTATAGTATATCGATGTTGGACATAGAAAATTAAATATCAATACACAATGAACTTACAACACTTTATTTCTCAATTAAATACTACTAAATGGATTCCTAAGACATTTGTTTAAAGGACTAGAAATTGGCTTTCTAAGACACTTTATTCCCTTGACATGATATTTGGATTCTAAAAAATTACTAATTATTCTTTCAAACTGTACGGTTATTTTTTGGGTAAACTGTACAAACTTACACTGAAATGTCATAAAGACATAATATTCAACAAATGCCCTAATTGCACAAACAACCCATGTTGTTAGTCGACATCCGTTAGAAATACCGGTTGATTGAAATATATGGGGGTAAAATTGTCATTTAATAAAAATATTAATAATACATAAATAACAAAACAAAAAATAACATTGGGGATGGCAGATCTCCATATTTGGAGATATAGAGATCTGGTTCCTAATTGAGGGGATCCTCCGTTGGTTCCTTAAACCATTAGATTTCTACTGACAACGAAACCACCAAATAACCCGGTGGTCTCCCGCCCTTTGATGTGTAATCCGATCATCATTCGACCACAAATGCAATTGAAATTAACTAAGATGTGTGTCTAATTAACATAGATTTGGGGGGAGAGGGTGAATAGGTTTTAATCGAATTAATTACCATTCTTTTCGATTAATCAAGATTAATTAAAAGATAAACACCCCATAACAAGTAATCAATAAATTCAAGTATAGATGTGAAAAATAAATGACACTTGAATTTATGTGGAAACCCTTTAACAAGGGAAAAACCACGGCGGATTAGCTTATGGCTAGCCAATCGAACCCTCAAATCAACTATTTGCGAAAACGATTACAACTTAGGTTGACCACATCACACATATACGGTTACTAATCCGTTTTTACTACCCACGTGCCTTTAATAGCAATAATCGGCTCTTGTTTGTATTCTACCCACGGTAAATACAAGACTTCACTCTTAATGAGAATATATATGCAACCTAAAGTGAATATGAAAATATTCTAAATGCACAAATGCTAGGTTAACACATTTAATGCTTATCTAGAAATTATTGATGATATTAAAGTATTCCTAGATATCATGTTGCTATGTGACATGCATAACAACTTAGTTATATGAAATCAAAGCATTCTTAAATGCAACATCTATCACAATACAACAACTCAAACATCAATATGCAAAACCCTCAACTTTTAATTAGAATCCTAATCTAAATACAAACAAGTCATAAAAGAGGTTTCTTGTTAAGTTACATGAAAATAGACGAAGATGATGTTTTACTTACTAAGTCAAGCTAAGTCAAGTATGTAGATGAAAAAACCCATGCTTAAAACATCCTAGATGAAGCTAGATGATGCCTGAATCTTGAATGAATAATGGGTGATTGAGTTTTGGACAATAAAAATGGGTTCTTGTTTTCTTTCCTTGCAAGTCACTCTTGAGCTCAAAGATGAATGAAATGAGATTGATTCTGAAGCTCTAAAGAAGCAAAAAGGAGAAAAGAACATACATATACATACATATATATATATATATATATGATACTCTAGATAAAATGATGTCATTTTGAAAAAGGACAACAAAATAACATCATTACCGCTGGCTGGACCACGACACGAACAAGTTGTCCAGACCGCGGTGCATGCAACAGTGCACCGTTTGGACAACGATGCGGCAGGGACTACTGTGCATGTAGGTGCACAAGCAGCGGTATAGGCAACATGGGCCTTCAAGTGAATACCGTGGCAAGGACTGTTGTGCAGACAATTGCACAAACTGCGGTCCCTAAAGCATGCCACTTCTGGAACAAATCGCTGTTGAGACTGTGATGGAGACAGGTTCATAGCCAGCGACCTGCACCGCGGTGAAGAGGAATATCCTCTTTTCCAGGTAAATTCAACACACTATCCTATATACAAAATGTGCAAGTGTGGAAGTGGTGAATGGCATAAAAATGCATTATACAATAAGCATGAACTTAGGAATATAATGCATGCAAGTGAGTGTGTATAACTACATCTCTTCAAATTAAAAGTAGAGTCAAGTAATCTACCTTCCTTGATGCACATTGAGTCCAATAGGAGATCTCCAAGACCTAATTTACTATATACAATATATGACCCCAAATTGTGATTTTATCAATGAAATAAACCAATCATAAAATGAGACACTTACAACAACTTTTGATTTCGGTGGTGTTGCTAGCACAGTGGTTGGGGCGGTGAGCTATGGTAGGTATTGGATGGGTTTTTATTGATTTTAGATGTTGAGGAGTTTGATTTGAATGGGGATTTTGATGCTGTGGATTTGGTTGACTGTTAGGTTTAAGGTTCTTGTTGGGTTTTTTTTTTGGATTTGTTACTGATCTTTTACAGAACACAACATGCAATTTGACATAAAATAACGATGATGTTGACAAATTTGTTGTGATGCTTGTAAGAGGATAGCTAAATCTGGTATGTTTTTTTTTTTAGATGTAAAAATAACAGTGATGATGACCAGATTGATTGATGAATGATGATAATCAATCTAATTTTTATTTTTAGGAAAAAAAATTGAACTTATGTCAAAGATGAGGAAAAAAAATAGTGATAAAGATATTAATTTCATATGGATCTTGTGTTAGAGATGAGTAAAGGTGGGCACTCAAATCGTCAAACCGATCAACCCGTCATAATCAAACCAAATTAAGCAGGTTGGTTTGGTTTTGTTAAAGAAAAAAAAACCGATTGGGTTATTTGTTAGTAACCATATTGGTTAGGGTTGGTTTGTGGGTTGTGTTTTATCAACCCGTATAACCTAAACCAAACCAGTACATACTTAAATACATACATGTATATATATATATATATATATATATATATATATATATATATATATATATATATATTAAATTATCATATAAAAAAATTAAAGTTATCCTAATTTTATATTATATTTATTTCTAAGGTTACCCCCTCTATTTATTCTTAAAGCTATTTCATTTGATCCGAAGTTGTTGGCACTAAGCAAATTTATTGAGCATAAGTAACTATTTTTTTTATTGTTTTGTACTAAAACACATTAAAGAAATATAGTTTAGTATTTTTTTTCAAGTTTTATGAGTTTTACCCTTGAGTTTTTGTTTATTTATTTTTTTAACAATTATTGTTATGCATTTGGGTTAAATTTAGTATTATTGTTTATCTTATTAATAATGAGTTTAACTACTTATATTGATATTATTTTATTTGTTCAAATAAAAAAATAATGTAATTATTTTCTTAAACCGCCAAATCAAACCAAACTATAAAGGTTTTTATTGGTCTGGTTCAGTTTGGTTGTAAAAAAATAACCCGTTTAAATAATGGTTTGGTTTGGATATCGTCAAGCCCAACCCAAACCAACCTATGCCCACCCCTTGAAATTAGAAAAAAAAAATAGTGATAATGATATTCAATTTCAGATTGATTAGAATATTGATATGTTATTATTATTATTATTCTTATACGACTAGATAATTATTAAATTATTAAATAGTTTTTTATATAGAGAGAAATTCATGGAATTTTATTCTTGTCTACTGAGTTTTTTTTTATTAAATGAACATATTAATATTAAATATGTTTGTTTATTAAGCCGGGGTAATTTTGTCATTTCAAGGTCAATGGTTAAATGACCACTAACAGTTGGGCATGTTTGTGTAATTAATAGCAAAAGTTGAATAATAAGCCTTTTCAAAATACTTTGGGTAAGTTTATACAATTTACCCTTTTTTTTACTTAGTATGTATATATATATATATATATATATACGCACTGATAAATATATATCAGTGTCTTACATGTGGACCATTAGATTTAATTGTTTTGACTCAATCTGCATGCACTTGTTAATATTAATAGCCAAATTTAGCAAGGGTCCAAAGGGAAATTTTTCGCTTAGTCAAATACCCGGTAGAAGATACCTCTCGATACCAGCTAACAAGAGCACGCTACAACCTGCCTCGAAAGTGCTTGATCCCGTGTGATCAAGGCACCCCAACATCATTTTCTGGGTAAGGTAAGACCCCACGACCTCCATAAAGTACCCAGCTGAGACCTAGACACCTCAGAACTACCTCGTCTGTCTATCAAGGCATCTGTCCTACCTCCCTCACAAGAAGAAGGAAGACCATAGAGCTACAACAAGATCGATCAAGCCCCACATCAATAGAGGGGTCCCCAAGATACCCCGCTAGCGAACTGGTACCACAGGGTACCTCGCAACAAGAATAATCAAGCTCCGTGCAACCAGATCGACACCTTAAGGTACCTCACCACTATATTGGTACCTAGAGATACCTTACCATCTAAAATAACCCAGCCAAGTAGCCTCCGTGCAATACCTCATTAAACGGCGAGCAGAATCATAATTATTCTCCAACACGTATCAAACTTCCACGTGCATGCAAATCGAGTCGAAGAGTCCAAGAAGGAAACAAATACATCTCCATTTAACATATCTTTAAAATAGCTAATTCTCTGGTGTTAACGACATTAAAATGTAAAATCCCGTCTAAAAAGGGGGGAATATTAGTTCAGCGATTCTCGGCTTGTACACCACGAATCAACCCTAATGGCTCAAAATATAAATATATCGGTAAAAGCACGTATGAGAAATCGACCATTAGTGATCCAAGTACCCCATCCTCTAGTGAAAATAAGGTCCAAAAGGTTGTTGCTTAGTTCTACCCTTAGAATGAAGCAAAGACATCTCCATTGATTTTTTGTCCACTTATCGACAGATACAAGTTCGCCACCTCCAATTAGTTAAGCAAAAGAGATAGAAAGAGAAAGTTTAACACTTGCGATGTTCTTGTAATCAAACACTATAAATTTAATTAAACATTACCACAATCTCCTGTTATTATATAATCAGTTAATTGTTTTTCTTCCACTCACATTCTTCATGTTATAACCGGTACCAAAGGTACCTACCTTGGCTGCAGCCTACCTAGGTAGCGGTCTTTAGGGAGTTAACTGAGATTTCTCACCTTGAGTGAATTTTTGGTTAAACCTTTTTGGCACCGTATGTGGGAAGATTTCACAGTCTTTATCGTTTTTTTAGGATCATAAGGCTTTGATCATCCTAAGGGCAGCCAGAGGCTTCAGGGCACCAGTCTGTTGCTTCAACCAAGAGAGTACAAAAGAAAGAGAGGAAGTCGAGATATCACCATTCTGCCCCAATCATGTCTATTATTGTAGGTCCCTGGTTGCCCCGGTAGCAAATCAGGTTATGCTTGAGGAATATGTTGTAGCTTTCGTTGAGAGTGTCCGCCTTCGACTTGTGGTAGAGGGAATCACCCCCAGCCAGTTGAGTCTGATACCTAAAAAGTTCCCCATAGATCGTGGACAAGGCCAACAGACTTCGATAGGTTGGAACCACTACCACCGATACCAGTCCTGGACAGGTTGAGACGTTTCCCCTCGGTTAGAGACAGATTACGGCTCATGTCCCAAGATCCGCTTAGGCCGACCTGTTATCAACCTAGATAGGTAAAATCAGTTGCTGACATCCCGTAAAAAAGACCTTGCCGCTTAGTTAGACCTGCAGATACCAGAAGAGACCCCGGACGAGGCAGAAGGTAGTCGAAGAAGTGTTGGTAAAGATCCTTCCCAAGAAGATAACAAATGGTGAGATTTATATCACCTTTGAGGCTCTGACTGTTGGGATTATGCTCGATAGCAAGAGTGTAATAATGTAATTGACAATCTTTTCATATTAATAAAGTGATTTGTAGTTTAACAAATCTTATAGCATTTATAGTTTAATTATTATAATTATCAAAAGTAAATAATCATAATGTCAAAAGACTATGAGAAAAGAAGAATTGTTCATACATCTAGATATGTATGAGGTAGACACAATTCTTTAGTTAGTCTTGAATAATATTCACAACTTAAGATATAAGGTTGGGCGTCTTTATCTTGTCCAAGTTCTAGATTCTTTTGCTAGCATTTGTATGAGATCAAATGTATTATGATGAGTCTAAAATCATCAAAGTGAGGTGTTTTTGGGCAAAAGAATCTAGTGCACTGGGTGCTTTGAATAGGATCACAATGAAATACTTTATCTAGAATCGTCAATGGATAAAAGTTTTCATTTGAAGACAATGGGAGAGTCTATCTCAATCCTGAGATAAATGATGGACTTATGGTTGCAAGTGTTATCATTTGAGCTATCAATGAGTACGATTATAGAGCATAGTCTATCCTCGATAGTTTGGTGGTATTCATTTGTTAATCGATAGAGGAGTTCATTTATAGATATGGACATCGTGGCTCCATTTATTAAATGTGAGTAGAATACCATCATATGGATGTTTTGAGGTATTGGATATTAAATATTAACGTTAAGTTTTCAATAGTGTCTATTAAAACATGGCTTCTGGACAAGTCAAAATATCCAAGTTGAAAATGTGGTCATATGAGTAAATATGGTAACTTGGAGAGCTATAGGCGATCTATGAGCTCTTGGAGATTATTGGTATTCTTCACGAGGATACACTTTCTCCAATAAGGTTGTCTAGGGTATGAATGAGTAACATCAACTTATTCTATCTTTATTTAAGAGTTCAATTTTAGTTCTTTAGTGGAATGAACTAAAATTAAATAGATCAGACCTAAGTAAATCATTTGTTGATTGTGATTGGGTTGTGTCTATTGGAGCTTAAATTTAGATAGCCTGCCAAGATCCTCAATCCACACGAACTTGCATGGATCACTTGATATATTCTACCACACCAATTTAGGGGTCCATCTAGAATTGTATTGAGGCATGTGGACTTGTTTCTTTTTGTAAGAATGGGTCTAGTTCACATGTGGACTTTCTATAAAGGTCAAATGGATTTAATAAAATAAGAAAATAATATATTAGCCCATATATATGGTTTGGGAGGCAAGGCTATTTAGAATAGCTTAATTATATCATATTATTTTATTATTTAATTAAATAAAAATTATTTAATTTGGTGATTAATTAATTATTTAATTAAAAGTGAAAATATTTTTCTTAGTAGGAGATGGTCTTCTAAAATTATACTATTGTTGATAGTATAATTAATATTAAAGACTATATTTAATAAGTAGATAAATAAAAGGAATTATTTATCTAATCAAATTAGGAGGTTTTTAATATGGTTTCAAATACACTATTGAGTTGGATTAAGAGTTTTGGTATAGGATAGAATTCCTTTCAGAAAAGGATTTTTAACCACCAAGTAAATCCACTAAAGGAAAGGATTCTTAACTACCAAGTAAATTCTTCTTATGAAAAGAATTAAGTCTCCTAATTATATTAAGTGAAATTTCGGTTAGCTATGTAAATATAAGAAGAGGATAGAATTCCTTTTAAAAAAAGATTCTTAACTACCAAATAAATCCACTTAAGGAAAGAATTCTTGCCAACCAAGTAAATCCTTCTTAGGAGAGGACTTAAGATCCTATATATATATAGGTTTGGAAATTTTGGTCAGTTCTAAGCTTTTCTAAGAGAGATTTCGGCCAACCTATTTTTCTAAGAGAATAATTCGGCCACCATAGGAATTTTGAGGGAGAAAAATCTGATTTTACTCTAGACAAAATTCGATCAACTCTAAGAAATAGTGTGTGATTCGGCAAAGAAGAAAAGAAAGAAAGAACGTTTAGTTTTTGATAGTACACTAGTAGCCTTTACATCAAAAGGTTTTATGTACAACATCGAATCAAGGTTCATGCGAGTATCAATCAAATTGATTGATAATTCACAAGTGACCCAACGTTCTTTGTTTTCTTCTTGGAGGACTATTGTAACTAACAAATAAGAAGTGTTTGTTTGTTTCCAACCTCAGGTATACGATTTAAAGAAAGGAAGTCCACACTCCTAGGTGATTCACATTCGTGATTGGATTGGAAGATCTTACGGAATCAATTCGGCACTTGTTCAATCGTCACGAGAAAAAGGTACGACACTTTTTATATACATAAATTAATCTAGGGTTAAGGTTCTTGTTATTGAAAAAGGGAAATTTTTTATTTATACGTAAACCCTAATTTTTGAATTCTATAAAAAATTTCACGGATCTTCTGCGCGTGGTCTATTTTCATAACACTGACAATGAAGACTGTAAGTTCCTCAGTTTTTTGATTGGCTTATTTCGTTGACAACCACATTTTGGGATCAATATGTAAGGGTAGTTTAGGGCTTCATTGTTCGTAACCAAGCTCAAGCATCAAAGGTAAAATCACTTGCTTAACTTCATTGAAGAGATTTAGTGCACACACTCACACTCATGCATTTTATTTTAATTATCTTGCTTGCATGTTTATTTGCCATTTTGTGTGCCTTGTGTGTCCTAATTTGATTTGAGTGTTGAATGTATGTTTGTGCCTTAAAGAGAGGATTTTTTCCTCTATACCGCGGTCTAGACCGCTCTCTGTGCAGTGCCCTCGCCGCGGCCTGCATAGCGGTGTTTGGCAGAGGATGCACACTGTGTCTACCGCGGTCTGTGCTTGTTGCCTACGCCGCGGTCTGTGCTTGTTGCCTACGCCGCGGTCTCCTAAGCAGAGTTTCACAGAGGATGCACACTGTCCAGACCGCGATCTGTGCATACTGCATGCACAGCGGCCTACAGAGCGGCATTGTTCAGACGATGCACCACTCTCTGTGCCGCGGTCTGGACACTTGCCTGGACCGTGGTACAACCAGCGGTCCTGACGCGTTTTGGTAACGTTTTGCCAAAAACGACGCAGTTTCACTTTAGGCTTCATATAAATGAACCATTTTCTCCCCAACTCGCTTTTAAGAGCTTGAAAACCTAATTTTAAGAGTGAGATAAGGTTCTTTAGAGAAAGAAGCTCCAAGAAGGCATTTTTTCTCAACCATCCTTAAAATCCAAAGCATCAAGCATCTTTCAAGTATGGGTTTCTTGTTTGTTCATGACTAGGTATTCTCTACATGTTCTAATCTCTATGTTTTCATTACTATACCTAGGGTTTTAGTCTTTATTGCACATTAATTGCTTGCTTGAGTGTTTAATTGTTTTTATGACATGCTTGTGTTTTGATTGTTGGTTGAGATAAATTAATTTGTGATAGCTAGCATTTAGGATGATTTTACCCTTGTAGCTAATTCTTCTTGCCTTTGCATTTAGAACATTGATATCTAGGATTTGCTTTAATTGTCATTATTAATCCTAGATAAGCATGAATGTATTGACCTAGCATTTTTGCATATTGAATATTCTTGCATATTCACTTAGGTTGCCATTATCTCTTCATTGGTTTTTTAGCTTGTGGCTAAGTGGTTAGTGCACAAGGCTAGTGATCCAAAATCGCTATTAAGGCCTGTTGGGTAGAGTGAAAGGGTTTGTAACTGGAGGGTTAGACGGGAGGTCAACCTAGGTTGTAAACTTTTACTAAATAGTGGATTTTGAGGATCGAGGGTGGCGCTCTAAATAGCCCGTGGTTTTTCCCATTTGGAGGGTTTCCACGTATATTTTCCGTGTTGTTATTGTTTTATGTTTGTTGTCATTTAATTGAGCATTTAAGTAGAATGGGGTAGAATCGTAAATATTGATTAATTCGCAAAATTGGTAATCTATCGAATTAAAACCTATTCACCCCCCCTCTAGGTTATAGATACACACTTTCTAGGGAATTTCAATTGGTATCAGAGCCGGTGCCTAGATATACTTAGGTGGTCCATGCATTGTGTGTGTCTTACCATATGCATTTTGGTTGTTTGCATTTTGTGTGCTGTATTACATTTGCATCTTCATATCATTCATTACCCTCAAACACAATGAGTGGAAACGGAAATAGTCATGAGGGAACCTCAAGCACAAGACCCCCTTTGCTCAATGGGGTGAATTATGCTACTTGGAAGGGCAAGATGGAAGCCTATCTTTGCCAAATAGATGACCGTGCTTGGAGATGACGGTTATACTCTTCCAACAATGACCACTGACGATAGTGTAGAAGCTCCTAAGCCCAAGTCTTGTTGGAGCACTCAAGAGTTTGAAGCATCCAAGTGGAACAACAAGGCTATGCATGCCATTATTTGTGTCGTGGACGATAATCAGTACAAGCTGGTCCAAAACACTAGGATTGCAAAGAAGGCTTGGGACATTCTTCAAATGGCATATGAGGGAACCGAGGTAGTCAAGGACTCAAAGCTTCAAGTCCTTCAAATGCAGTTTGAGATGATTAGAATGGAACATGAATGTTTTAATGACTTCCAAATGAAGTTGATGGATATTGTCAACCAAAGCCATCAATTTGGTGACCCCTATTTAGATAGGAGAGTCAAGCAAAAGATTATGAGGTCACTTCCGTCAAGGTTCGAATCAAAAGTGACGGCACTTGAAGAGAATAGTGAGTACAAGAACATGAAGCCGAGTAAAGTCATTGGAAGACTTCTAGCTTATGAGTCTAGATGGAACACCTCACCCACACCTCCGAAGAAGCAAAAGAGCACTGCCTTGAAGACCACTAAGGTTTAAGAAGAGGAGGATGACTTAAATGAAGAAATGGCCCTCATGGTTAAAAGATTCAAGAAATTCATGAAGTTTGAGAGGAAAGGTTTTGGGTCAAAGGGGAAGGAAGTGAAAAGGAAAACTCCCTTCAAGAAGATAGAAAAGTTTCATGAAAGTGACTCCAAGAAGGGCATTCAATGCTATGAATGCAGTGGCTTTGGTCATATTTCTTAAGAATGTGCAAATTTGAAGAAAAAGAAAAATGGAAGGCAATGACGGCTACTTGGAGTGATAGTGAAGACTTAGAAAAGGAAGAAAAGTCTTCAGATGATGAAGATCGAGTTGCAAACTTCATTGCCTTCACAACATCTCATAATGGCAAGGAAGTTGTGAGTGACAAGGAAGAAGTAGATGACTCTAGTGATGAGAGTACCTCTTCTAACTCTAGGTTTGAGATTGATGAGGAGATGGACTATGTAGACTTCATGAAGTTTTTTGAAAATTCTAGATTGAAAAAGAAGAAGGAAGTTCAAGAGTTGAAAAAGAAGAATCTAGAGTTGACTTTCAAGATTACCAACTTGAGTGAGAAGGTAAAGAGTGGAAAAGAGTTAGAAGAGAGGTTAAAGTTGGAGCTTGTGATCACTAAGAAGAGTGAAGAAAACTTGAAGATTGAGCTTAAGGAAGCAAAATAATTGGTTGCCAAGATGACATCCGGAACCGAGAGACTTGACAAGATGCTATCATGTGGGAAGAGTCCTAGTGATAAAATGGGCCTAGGATATGTGGAAGGCAAATATGCCACTTCCTTGAAGAAGACCATCTTTGTCAAAAGTCAAGTGGTCAAAGAGACTCAAGGTTCACATCAACAAATGAGATCGAATGAAGTTGGAGAATCATCAAAGCAATCTCAAATGAAGGCTCAAACAAATTCTCAAGCTAAAGCTCATCCACCAAAAGCTAGAACACATCAAATAAGACCTCAACTTCCAAGGAGTCCTCAAATTCAACAAAGAAATTTTCACCCACAATCAAGAAGGAAAGCTAATGCGGCTCAACCACAAAGGATGTTTCAAATAAGAGATTCGGCTCAACACTAAAGGACAACTCAAAGGAGAGGAAAGTCTTTCATGCTTGCACAAGGATATGGTATAAATGCTTACTTTACTCCCATTTGTCATTATTGTAGTGTTGAAGGTCACATACGGTCGAATTGTTTTAAATTTATTAAATTGTATCGTTTTGAAAGCTTGATTGAAAAGAATATGCTTAGAAGAGCCAAAATGCATGCACCTAGGAATTTTAGAGCCAATGAACCCAAGGCTCCTATGAATGACAATGTTGCGACTAGGTGGACTAGAACTAATGAGTATGTTTGCCATGTGGCACAAGTGGCGTTGAAGGCAAAAGCTTCTAACACTTGGTACCTTGATAGTGGATGTTCTAGACATATGACTGGAAACAAGAGTTTCTTTGAAACTCTTGTGATGGAGGATGGTGGATTTGTTACCTTTGGTGATGGTTAACGTAAAAAGGTTCTAGGAAAAGGAAACATTTTCATCCCCGGTTTTCCCTCCTTGCCTAATGCTTTCTATGTAGATGGCTTGTAAGCAAATCTTATTAGCATGTCACATTTGAGTGATGAAGTTGTTTCGGTCATGTTTGGTAAAGTTGATTGTTCTATTTTGAGAGATGATGGACAAGTCCTAGTGAAAGGTAAGAGATCAAGTGACAATTGTTATTGTTTTGATTCTAATGGCATCTCTTGCAATTTGTCTAGTTGTGATCAAGTTGAATTATGGCATCAAATGTTAGGTCATATGAATTTCAAAGACTTGAAAGTTCTTGAGAGGTTGAAAGTTCTTGAGAGGTTAAAAGTTGTGAGAGGTCTTTCTAAGTTTGGAAATAGGATTGAGGGAGTTAGTGTACCTTGTCAACAAGGAAAGCAAACTAAAAGTGTGCATAAGAAGGGTAAGTATCTTGCCATTAAGGAGCCATTAGAGCTTCTTCATATGGACCTTATGGGTCCCATGCAAACCGAGAGTGTCGGTGGCAAGAGGTACATTTTTGTGTGTGTGGATGATTTTTCTAGATTTACTTGGACTTACTTTCTTAGAGAGAAATCTGAAACATTTGAAACTTTTAAAATGCTTTGCACTAAAATTCAAAATGAGAAGGATTCTCACATAAAATGCATCAAGAGAATTAAGAGTGATCATGGGAGAGAATGTGGTCATAGATGATTGATGATACTCCCTTGGTGAGGATTGATGAGATTTCTAGTGATGAAAAATCTAAGCTTGACAAAGAGATCACTCAATCTCTTGATAGAGATCCTACTTTGGACTCTAAGGAACCCGTTCTTTGGGTTAGGCATCTCCACAGCAAGAGTGACATTCTTGGAAATATGAATGAATGAGTGAGAACTAGACATCAATTAGCAAATCAAATTAGTTACACTTGCTACACCTCTCAACTTGAACCTAAAAAGGTAGATGAAGCTTTAAGTGATGAGTTTTGGGTTCTTGCAATGCAAGAAGAGCTAAATCAATTTGAAAGGAATGAGGTTTGAACTCTAGTTCCTAGGCCTAAGAACACTAATGTGATAGGCACCAAGTGGGTCTATAGGAACAAATCTGATGAGGATGGAAACATTGTACGGAACAAAGCTAGACTTTTTGCACAAGGATACTCTCAAATTGAGGGTATCGACTTTGAGGAGACTTTTGCTCCCGTTGCCCGTTTAGAGTCCATTAGGCTTCTCTTATCCATTTCTTGTGTGCAAAAGTTTAAATTACATCAAATGGATGTTAAGAGTGCCTTCCTCAATGGCTTCTTGCAAGAGGAAGTGTTTGTTGAGCAACCTAAGGTGTTTATGGATCCACACCACCCCAATCATGTTTATCGTCTCAAGAAGACACTATATGTGTTGAAACAAGCACCGAGAGCTTGGTATGAGTGCCTTACTCTTTATCTTGTTGACAATGGCTATTCTAGAGGTAGTGTTGACAAGACCTTGTTCATCAAATGCACTAAATATGAGCTATTCATAGCTCAAATTTATGTCGATGACATCGTTTTTGGTTCCACCAATAACTTGAAAGTTTAACAATTTGTTGATGTCATTACTCGTGAGTTTGAAATGAGCATGGTTGGTGAACTCAATTACTTCCTAGGCTTGCAAATCAAGCAAATGCATGATGGGATCTTCATATCCCAAGCTAGGTATGCCAAGAACCTAGTGAAGAAGTTTGGCCTTGAGAATGCCAAGCATTGTGACACACCAATGAGTACCACTTTGAAACTTAGCAAGGATACTAGTGGAAAAGGTGTGGATCAAAGTCTATATCTTGGCATGATAGGGAGCTTGCTATACTTGACTGCTAGTAGGCCCGATATAGCTTTTAGTGTTGGTGTGTGTGCTAGGTACCAAGCTAATCCCAAGGAATCCCATCTCTCCTCCGTAAAGAGAATCATTCGATATGTGAATGGGACATCCAATTGTGGGATATGGTACTCTTTTGACACTAATGCTAGTTTAGTTGGCTTTAGTGATGAAGATTGGGCAGGTAATTGTGATGATAAGAAGAGTATATCGGGCGGTTGCTTCTTCCTTGGGAACAATCTTGTGTCTTGGTTTTGCAAGAAGCAAAATTCCATCTCATTATCCACAGCCGAGGCAGAGTATATAGCAGCTGGGAGTGCTTGCACACAACTCCTCTGGATGAAGCAAATGCTTGTAGATTATGGCTTTGAGCAAGTTACTATAACCTTTTATTGTGATAACATGAGTGCCATCAATATTTCAAAAAATCTTGTCCAACATTCTAGAACCAAGCATATTGACGTTAGAAATCATTTCATTAGGGAGCTAGTTGAGAGCAAATGCATTACACTTGAACATGTGGGCACAAATGATCAACTAGCAGATTTATTTACTAAACCATTATATTCAACTAAGTTTAAATCTCTTAGTAGGTCTATTGGGATTTGTCATATGCATTGATGGGTTTTAGTGGTTGACCCCATATTGGGAGCTCAAGCAAAGAGAGCGAACTTGCATCTTAATAAGCAAATAATTGTTCAATTTTATGCTCTTTAATTAATTGCTTGAGTATCTTGGATGCATATATTATTATATGTTTTTTTGTTATTCAATAAGTGTATTTTTGACTTATTTGAAATGCATGTCTCATTTATGTTCAAACATGTATTTTTGGACTAGGAAGTTTGTTTGGGAAGTACATTTGATTGACCCAAAGTTTATCTCCATAGTTGTGAAAACTTGATCTTGTCGTGCTTAAAGTGATATGCATGCTGAATTTATTGAATGCTTACAAAATGATTGCAAACATGTGTGCAAGTAACTTTTGAGACTTCATTCAATAAGGATATTGTATCCATTTCAAGGATTTCACAATTCAATAGTCTCTCTCTTTACTTATTGAACAATGCTACTATCATACGGGCATCTTGCCCAGAAAAATCTAATAGGGCGCAATAGTCACTCATGTCTTGTTCAACTTGTAAAGTTTGATAGTTGCTCTTTTTTTTTTTTAAACAATATCTTGTTTTCAATTGACAATCTGGTGCAAATTGGTTTGACTTCTCTTGGAATCTCATGTGCTATTTTCCTTTGCCAAATACCATGATTTTGGAAGTTGATGTTGCATGTATTTCATTCAAGGCAAAATCTTTCGCACATGTTCCAATCAATAAAACTTCCATGAATTTCTCTCTCTCTTAATTAACCTGTATAAAGTTGTTGTATATGATTATACATTTATATTGCAAATACTCTCTTTACTACAGCATCCCGGTTGGGGAATACTCCTTTGCCTATCTTGTGACAAAAAGGGAGAGTAATGTTGGATTTAGGGGGAGTTGATATTGGCATATTTTAAGGGGAGATTGACCTACTGTGAGGGAGTTGACCTAATTATAGGGAGCATTTGCTTTGTGCATTGTTGATTGCATGTTACTTGTTTCTATTTTATGCAAATTGCAATTGTTTTTATTTTTCTTGATCCCTCTCATACACTTGTCCTGGAAAGTGTAGCTGTTTGTTTTGTGGGGATGATCATGCTATAAGAGATGAAAGATTTGAAGATTTAGCCCTAGGTATCTCTTGTAACATAGAATGGTTGTTTGTTGACCTCTTGTTGTTTCTTGTTGTTTGTTGTGAGGATACCTTGTGAGTGAGTGGTTTTGTCACGAAATAGCCAAAGGGAGAGATTGTAAAGTCCTCGGTTTTTTGATTGGCTTATTTCGTTGACAACCACATTTTGGGATCAATATGTAAGGGTAGTTTAGGGCTTCATTGTTCGTAACCAAGCTCAAGCATCAAAGGTAAAATCACTTGCTTAACTTCATTGAAGAGATTTAGTGCACACACACACACTCATGCATTTTATTTTAATTATCTTGCTTGCATGTTTATTTGTCATTTTGTGTGCCTTGTGTGTCCTATTTTTATTTGAGTGTTGAATGTATGTTTGTGCCTTAAAGAGAGGATTTTTTCCTCTATACCGCGGTCTAGACCGCTCTCTCTGTAGTACCCTCGCCGCGGCCTGCACAGAGGTGTTTGGCAGAGGATGCGCACTATGTCTACCGCGGTCTGTGCTTGTTGCCTACGCTGCGGTCTCCTAAGCAGAGTTTCACAGAGGATGCACACTGTCCAGACCGCGATCTGTGCATACTGCATGCACAGCGGCCTACAGAGCGGCGTTGTCCAGACGATGCACCACTCTCTGTGCCGCGGTCTGGACACTTGCCTGGACCGTGGTACAACCAGCGGTCCTGACGCGTTTTGGTAACGTTTTGCCCAAAACGACGCAGTTTCACTTTAGGATTCATATAAATGAACCATCTTCTCCCCAACTCTGTTTTAAGAGCTTGAAAACCTAATTTTAAGAATGAGATAAGGTTCTTTAGAGAGAGAAGCTCCAAGAAGGCATTTTTACTCAACCATCCTTAAAATCCAAAGCATCAAGCATCTTTCAAGTATGAGTTTCTTGTTTGTTCATGACTATGTATTCTCTACATGTTCTAATCTCTATGTTTTCATTACTAAGACATGTATACCTAGGGTTTTAGTCTTTATTGCACATTAATTGCTTGCTTGAGTGTTTAATTGTTTTTATGACATGCTTGTGTTTTGATTGTTGGTTGAGATGCAATAATTTGTGATAGCTAGCATTTAGGACGATTTTACCCTTCTAGCTAATTCTCCTTGCCTTTGCATTTAGAACATTGATATCTAGGATTTGCTTTAATTGTCATTATTAATTCTAAATAAGCATGAATGTATTGGCCTAGCATTTTTGCATATTGAATATTCTTGCATATTCACTTAGATTGCCATTATCTCTTCATTGTTGTTTTAGCTTGTGGCTAAGTGGTTAGTGCACAAGGCTAGTGATCCAAAATCGCTATTAGGTGTGATAACGAAGTTGAAGTAGTTGAAGAGTGCTCTACAGGCTCGGTTGATAGTAAGATCAACTACTTCGCATTTTCGGTTTCCTACCATGAAGAAATCCAAGCCACAACCAAATGTGTGTCACTTGAAGAGTTCGAGATTGGTGACTTAGAGTTTGGAAACCGAAGTGGAGCATGCTTTAGTGAAGATAGCCTTAATGATATGACTCTCACAAGCACAAGTGGGAGAAGCTTTGATAGCAATGACCCATGCTCCGGAAACTCTTGTGATGATGTGGTTGATTATCAAAAGTTAGTTGATTCTCTTCAAAAGTTTTTGAAGGAGAAAGATAATGACATCCTTAGATTAGAAGAGGATAATCTTCAACCAAGGATCAAGTTGAATGACTCCTTGAAGACGGACGTGATTGATGTGTCCAATTTTGAGAAGGAGATTGAAGATTGCCACCAACAGATGAATGCAATGAAAGATGAACTTGCCATCAAAGATAACTCCTTAAAAATTGTCAAGGAAAGAGAGATGAGGTGCCTTGAAGAATTAAAGAAGGCCAAGGTCAAACAACCTCAAGCTCAAGGCAAGAGCAAAGCTTCATTCAAGCAACCTTCAACTCAAGGAAAGTCCACACAAGCCTTGGCAACTCAACCAAAGTCTAGGCAATTCAAGAAGAAAGGACAAGTTCTTGAGAAGTCAATCACCTCCTTCAACAAACCAACAATGAGGAAATGAGGTGATCACAAGAAGCATGACAAACCAAGGAATCAAGATCAACCGGCTCAACCACCTCAAGAAGCTAGACCACAAAGATGCCACCGATCAGCTCAAGTTCTAAGGAGAAGCCAACATGTGCATCGTCAAAGACAACCTCATCAACATGGCGATGCCTCGATGAGAACACAATGCAATGGTATAAATTCTTACTTTGTACCTACTTTTCATTTTTGTGGTATGATTGGTCACTTAAGACCAAATTGCTTTAAATACATTAAGAGGTGTAGATTAGAGAGCATGAAAGTAAAACGGTTGAAAAAGGGGGCAAGTTTGCATGAACCTAGGGAGTTTATAAATTTTCTTATGACCACTAAAAATGATAAGGTGGAACCTAGGTGGGTTAGAAAGAATGAACCCACTTACCTTAGTGCTCATGAGACACCCGTAGATGTAACTAAGTCCTTTGGACTTGGTAAGTTTATAGGGGCTCATGCCTTCCATTGACTTGGTTGGATTTGACCCCATTTGGGGAGCTCAAGCAAAGAGAGCAAACTTGCATGATTTGCCATGTGCAAAAATTTATTAATTTTATGCTCTTTTGAAAATTGCTTGAGATTCTTGGTTGCACATATATGCTTATATATTTTCCTTTAATAAGTGTGCAACATTGCTTTGTTTGCAATCCATGTCATATTTATGTTCAAACATGTATTTTTGGACTAGGAGAATCAATTGGGAAAGTACATTTGAATGACCTATAATTTAGCTCCATGACATGTGAACTTGCTTTTTAATGACATGCTTTAAAATGATATGCATGAATTGAGTTTGATTGCTTTAATGCAAATATGTGTGAGTGAAAATGAGAGGACTAACAGATAAGGATCTTGTATCCATGCAATTAATAAGGATTTTATATCCAAATTAGTCTTCTCTTTTTTTTTAATGGTGAAACAAGACTACTATCATACAGATAATTATCCGGAAAAATCAAAAAGGGTGCAATAGTCACTCATGTCTTGGTTTGCCTTTAAGGATTGATATATTTGCTTTATTTTCAAAATTTTGGAAACTATATCTTGTTTGCATATGACAAAAGGGTACAAATTGGTTTCAATTCTTTTGAAAACCTTTTTGATGTTTGGTTTGCCAAATTCCATTGGTTTTGGATTTGAATGCAACATATCTTGCTTACGGAAAGTGCTTTCTTGCTATTGTGTGTAGTTATGATAATCTACGAAGAGATTGAAGACCTTGAAAACTTAGATTCTTAGGTATCTCTTTTTATAACGTAGAATGGACTCTCATGAACAATAGCTAGATTATTTTTTGTTTTGTGAGGATTTATTTGTGAGTGGTTGTTTTGTCATGAAATAGCAAAAGAGGGAGATTGTAAGGACCTCAATTTTATAATTGGCTTATTTCATGACAAACCACACCACATTGGGGATGATTGTGTAATGGGTAGCTTAGGTCTTCATTGGCAAGCTTCCAAGCATCTCCATGACTTCAAGAGCAAAATGTATATTCACTTGACTCTGCCTCTTGAAGAGTTTAGGTGCACACACACACCTCATGCATGCCTTGTTGATCTTGCATTTGTGTTGATATTGTTTATATGTGTGCATCTCTTCACAATCACACTTGCACTTCATATATAGATTTAAGTGCGGTATTGTGTTGTGTTCGCGCTTGGACGATTGTGTGCTTTTTTTAGCGCGTTGAGTGACCATATGAGAAGGTCTCATTCTTCTCTTGGTTTGGTTATATGGAGCAAGGAGTCTAGTTTCAAAAGAGTGTATTTCAATGATTTAATGTTTTTCAAAACTGACCTTTGTATGGTCTTGTGACCATATCTTTTTATAAAATGATTCAAAATGAGTTTTAAAACTTTTTGTACAAACTAGACACCTATACCTTTCCAACGGTATATTATTCGTAATATTTTATGACCGTTTAGATTGGTTTTCAAATCTCCAAAGTGACCACAAAAACAGGGCATCTCTGTTGTTGTCCGTTTCTGACCTTTGGTCACTAAAATAACCATAACTTTTTATACAGACATCCAAATCATGTTTTGTAAATTGGAGTAGAAATTAGACTTCCATGCATTTTCAACGGTATAATATATGAAAGGTTTGGATGTCGTTTGGTCATGTTTTGGGTGGCTCGAAGCTTGAGTTGTTGTACTGTCTGGGGTGTACCGCGGCCTAGACCGCTGTTGGTGCCATACCTAGCCAGCGACCTAGGTAGTGGTAATCTCTAGCCGTACCATGCTGCACAGACCGTGGTCTGGACACTTGCCTAGGTCGCGGCACGCATAGCAGTCGTGCAGGACTTTGTCTCCCAAGTCCAAAATGATGTCGTTTTGTGTAGAGCTTCTTTATATATGTTCTCTTCTTCTTTCTTGCCTTCTTAGAGCTCAAATAACCCATCTTTAGAGTGAGAGAACCTCCATTAGAGAGAGAAAGCTTCAAGCTTTGTTATTTGACTCTCCAAATCCCAAACTCATCTTCATCTTGCATTCAAGCATCATTCCAAGCATGAGTTTTCATTGATTGGTAAGTAGAACCACCATTGTTGTTCATTTATTGTTCTAATTTACCAAGACATGTCATTTATTGCTTAAATTAGCATTTCTTCATATTAATTGCATATTTATTGAAATTATGACATGTTTGGGTTTGTATTGTGATAGCTTACATTATTAGGTCATTTATGCCTAAATAGCTAATCCATGAATGTTCATGTATACATAATTGATGATTAGGTTGACTTTGTGCATCTAGTCTAGTTTATGAACATTTATGTGTATGCCTCATTGATTGTATTTCTTGATTGAAAAATTGCCCTTGATTATTTGTTGTGACAACTTGTGTTGGTTGGATTTTTATTGACAATTAGGTTGTTAGATTTTATCTACACATCTAATTGAGTCCTTGGTATGGGCATGTAGGCATTGTTTGATAAGTAGGATGTTTAATTTCATTCTCTACATCTAGTTAAGCATTTTGTGTTTGGTCTTACACATAATTGCATTTGAGCATAGTGTCATATATACACTTAAACCATATACTCTTCATTGAGTCAAAGTCTTGTGGCTTCGGTGTGAAGTTGCACAAGCAAGAAAAGCCTTGCAACCAATGGTAGGTTGGCAAGCAATTGGTCAGGTATCCACTGTAAAAGGCCCGAGGGGTAGAGTAAAAGGTGTTCACACCAAGAGTAGTGGATCAGGGGATATCACTAGGGATTGAACCAAGAGCAGTGAGTGGCGGTGTCCATAGCCTGAGGTTGTCAAGAGTGAGAGTCTGAGTATCACAAGAGGGTGTAACCTTTTATTCATATAGTGGATTTCTGTGATCGAGTGTGGTGCACTTAATAGCCCGTGGTTTTTCATATTTTGAGGGTTTCCACGTATACATCTTGTGTTGTTCATATTTCCGCACTTTACACTTGATGTTGTATGTTTATTTTATTGAGTGAATTTTGAATATTTACTAATCAAGAAAAATTGGTAATTGACTTGATTAAAACACCCCCCCCCCCCCTCTAGGTTATAGACACACGTATATATATATATATATTAAAATCGAATACAATGTTGAGTTTTGAGAAAAGATTTGAATACGAATCAAATAGGACATTAGATTTATCATAAAATTATAGGATTGATATCAAGATTTTATCAGAGTGGCGATATTTGCACCCCTAAAAAATTATGTGTACACTCATTTAATTAGTCCACGAACCTATTTTTTTTTAAAGCTTATAATTTATGAATACACCCACATAATGTCAAAGATACTTTTTCAATGTGTTTTTGTAAGTAAACACACTGATTAATAAACTTATGTTGCTCATAGGGATGTAACTCAGCTAGTAGATGGACGAGCTTGGGATTTGGATAAATGACTCTCAAATCAGCTACTAGAAATGGCAAAAGCGTAAAAAAAAATATCTAGTATAGATAGCTGGATAGATGGATACTGTCAAATAGAGACTTTATTGTTATTTTATATATATATATATATATAAAGAATCATAACTTCAGGATTGTGTGTAAAACTTGATCTTAGAGTCAAGTAAATATATTAAAAAAAAGGAGAAACATGTAGTATAAGACTCCGTTTGGAAGAGTTTCTTCAAGTAGATATTTAAGAAATAGAGTTTCTACTATTAGAGATTATAAAAGAAAATTGTTGGTTGTTTGGTTGTCAATTAGAAAAAGCTCTTTCAAATGGTAGGATTACCAAAATATTTAATTTTTTTAAGTGATAATATTAGACATTTTAGTGTTATAAAATAAAACTCAAAAATATCTATTTGAAAAGCTACCCATTACACAATCATGGAGATGTTTGGAAGCTTGCCAATGAGGTGTAAATGGAAGCAAAATGTATAAACAACTTTTTTAAAACAACGTGTAAATGAAAGTTGTTGGTTGTTTGGTTATCAATTGAAAACTATGTTCCTTAATTGTGATTGTTTTATTTCCGTGACAAACCATTATTAGGTTTTATGATTTAGATTTAGGTGATTGGACTTGATTATGATCAAAGCACCCGCATCCCCATTGCTTCAAGATTGTAGTGCTTCGAAGGTATAACACTTGACTTGTACTCTTGAATATATTAGTTGCACACACCTACTCATGACATTCATTTTTGTTCTTTATATGTTATTTATGTGTGCATTTCACCATTCACATAGTTGCACAAGTTGCGTTTAGGTTAGTGTCTTTGACCACATGAGAAGAACTATTTTTTCTCATTGTCGAGGTTTTGGTGTCGTCATGGTAAACTGTAAAAACCTTTCTAGAGGTTTTTACAGTCCAAGTGTCATCTTGGACCACCGCGATAAATGAGCACGACATTCCTCCAGAGGTAGGGGTGTGCGGCGGATCGAATCCAATGGATTTGCCATGATTTGATCCGATCCGATTGGATTGAAGAAATTGCAATATGATCCGTTCCAATTTTATGGTGCGATCTGATCCAATCTGATTGTAAAATACTTCAATCTAATTCGATGGATCAAATTAAAATAAAGTTGTTCTTAATATATAAAATTTATAATCAGAATAAATCAAATATAACATTCCTAATTAATTCAAATATAATTAAAATTCAAAAAATATATAACATAACTCGTAAACTTTATATAGTTCAAAACATTAGCTCCAAATGCAACTTAATAAAATCATCTAAATGTTCAACATCAATAGAGGTTGCTGAATTTTCTTCAAGAGAAACGTGTAAAACAATACAACACCCAGACTTTGCTCAACATTAGAATTTGTTGTCCAAAAAAAGGTATGAAATAGCACTAGAATTCCTGCAAAGTAATAAAAATAAAATTAATAAGTGAAGTCATTTAATAAAAAGAATTAGAAATTGTATTTAATAAAGATTGTGGATTGTTGGCTGTAGAGAAATTGAGAACGAAAAACCAAAAATAGTAACATTAGAAATTGTATATAGGTTGGTCCTTCATAGATATTCAGAGAATCAAATTGTATTGGGTTGAGCTTTTACATTAGAAAGCAGTGGATAAAATAAATTGTCCAATATAAAAATAAGGCCTAATAATTTAGGCGAATTGGAAGACTTGGCGGATTTCCAAATGGAAATCTAAGATTCAATCGGATATAATGGATTTTAAAATTTAGGATCAAATTTGATCCAATCACCTCCCTAGATCTGATCCAATAGATCGTATGAGATTGGATTGGATCATGCACACCCTTATCCAGAGGATTTTGCGGCTTAAGTGTTGTCTTAGACCACAGTGAAAAACGACCACAATAAACCCTCCATTGGTTTTCTGTCTTTGTGTCATCATGGAGAACCGCGACAATTGACACGAACTTTTTCTCCATTTGTTTTCATGGTCCACAATTTGTCATGGATGCAAAATAATGACCGTAACTTTTTGGTGACGTTTCAGTTGCCTTTGTCGTGGCAGATTGCCATCTTGGTCAATCGTAAAATTGGGACCGCAACAATCCGTTTTGGCTCAAAACGATGTAGTTTTGATTGCCTCATACTTAATGCCCAAAACACTTTTTTGTTTAACAAGAACTCCGAATTTTTATAGTATATGCGTCATTGTTAAGATCTTATAGAAATATTAGTTTAAGCAATCATTAGTGATTTTCAACCCCAAATCCATGAGCATCTAAGCATCATTCAAACACGGTTTCATGGGTTTCATCACTTGGTAAGTTAGAACAAAACCTTACTTCAATTAATGTCCAAGCTTAGCCAAGGCATTTCATTTATTGCATTTAGTTTTCAACAACTTCATCTTAAATGCTTATCTATCAAAGTTAAGATGATTCATTAGGGTTAATTAATAGCTATCATGTTAGGTTACATTTTCTTCATCTAGCTAAGTCTACTTGTATGTGCATTTAGACACCTTTGATAACTATGATTGTTAGATTGCATTTCTACTTTTCTAGTGAAGCATTTGTATGTTGTCTTGTACATCATTGCATTTAGAACACTGTTACATATTCACTTGGACTTTATTCTCTTAATTGAGTTCAGGTCTTATGGCTACATGTGGTAGTTGTAAAAGCATTGTCAAGTCCCACTTTTACAAGCATGTGGGTAGAATAGTTCGTGTTATGAACCTTGAGAAGAGTGACTAAGATGTCAACTTAGGTTTTAAGCAAAAATTCAATTAGTGGAGTTTTTATGACTAAGTGGCTAGTCGGCTTGGCCAGTGGGTTTTTTCCCGGTTGGAGGGTTCCCCACGTAAAAAGCAAGTGTCATTGAAATTCTGCACTTACATTTGATTTTTGTTGTCATATTGATTTGGGTTTTTGTTATTAATTTTGAAAATTTGAAAAACTTGGTAATTAATCGATTAACAACTCATTCACCCCCCGGTTAGGTTGTTTAAGCACATAATATGGAAGTTTCAAAAAGTTCTTTTTAAATGATAGGATTATAGAAATACTCAAACAAATATTAAATTACAGAGTTATATTAGAGATTTAAGTGTTATTAAAAAAACTATAAAAGATCTACTTTGAAAAGCTTTAATTCTGGGTTTCTTCCGGTAGGTGTAAAATGAGTTTTTTAACCCTCCAAAAACTCTAATGAGTAACAACAACAACAACAAAAAACACAAAAAAAGGTGAAAATAGATTATTATTTTTTAATTAAAACTCTTTTAGTTAGTAGAGAAACACTTCCAAATGGACACTGACTCTACCCAGGTTGTCTCCATGACCAAATATCTTGCACGTTTCATTTGGAATTGGAACAACCAACATTTCGTTAAATTCCATCCAATAATCTTAACTCTGCATCTTCACAAATTGAATTTTCCATTCTTTCCCTACTAAAACAAACTACCGATAATCTTTTATACCCAATTCACAAAACCAAAAAAAAAATAACACACCACTGCCAAAATTGACTCAATGGTAAAAGCGCTCATTCAGCCTGACAAAGTCTAGGTTCGAGACGATGCCACTACAAACGGAAGAGAGAAGAAGAAGAATCGACTGTTTGTGTAAGTGCCTCACTTTATAATTGGCTTATTTCATTGACAAAATCACAATTGGGTTCCAATCTTGTAAAGGGTAGCTTAGGATTTAAAGAACACCCATCATCAATGCAATTGGACCACAAGTGCTTCAAGGAAGGTATTTTACTTGACTCTACTCTTAATTAAAAAGATTTAGTTACACACACTCACTTGCATGCATTACTACTTGTTAGGCATTGAATTCCATTTGATTACATGCTCTTTGTATGCCTTTGTCTTGATGCATTTGTCATTCATCTCACTCCACACTTGCACATCATTCAAATAGGCTTGTGTGTTTTAAATGCCTAGAAAGGATATTTTTTTCTCTTAAAGGCAGTACAGGCCGTTGGCTATGCACATGTCTAAACCATGGTCCCAACAGCGGTTGGTTCCCAAGGTTTCACACGTAGGGTACCGCGACTGGTGTGAATGCTTACACAACGCTTCCAACCGCGGTCTTCTCCAGAAGGTCTATGTTGCCTGTACCGAGGTGTGTGCCTGCTCCTATCCAATGGTCCCAACTGCGGTGTTGTCAAGTGAGTGCACCGTTGTGCTTACCGAGGTCTAAATAACTTACTTGGGCCGCGGTATATACAGCTGTAATGTCGGAATTTTGTTGTCTTAGCCCAAAACGATGTCATTTGACCTATAGCTTCATATATATATATATATATATACCCTTTCCCTTTCTTAGCCTTTTTAGAGCTTCAGATTTTTTTTTCCATTTATATAACTCAAGAGTGTCTTGCAAGAAAAGTCATCAAGATTCATCTTTCTTGATCAAAATCCAAATACCCATCATTCATTCATGAATCAAACATCATCTAGCTTTATCTAGGATGTGTTTTAGCATGTGTCTTCATCAACACACATGAATTGGTAAGTAGAACACCATCTTCATTCATTCTTGTGCTTTTGCTTAACAAGAAATCTCTTTTATGACTTGTTTGCATATATACTAAGTTTCATCTACAAGTTGAGATTTTATGTGTTGATTGTTGGGTTTTGTATTGTGATAGCTATTGCATCTACGTTTGCATTTATTTCAAATAGCTAAGTTATATGTATATCATATAGCAATATGATATCTAGGATTGTTTGAATCATTCATCCATGATTAGATAAGCATTAAATGTGTTGACATAGCATTTGTGTATTTAGAATATTATCAATATTCATATTAGGTTGCATATCTCTTCTCTTGGGAGTTAAATCTTGCATGTACCATGGGTAGTATACAAGCAAAAGCCTAAAACCATTATTAAAGGCATACATGTAGCAAAAGCAGATTAGTAACCTTTTAGGTGTGATGTGGTCAACCTAGGTTGTTATCGTGTTTGCAAATAGTGGATTTGAGGGTTCGATTGACGATTAGGTCCGTGAGTTTCTGAAATAAATAAACGTGTGTCTAAATAACCTTGAGTGGAGGGGGGGTTAATAGGTTTAATCAAATTAATCGTCATCTTTTGGTTAATCAAGATTAATCACACAAACTATCATTGTCATAAAAAGTGCATAATTTAAAACATGACACGATGATTTGTTTTACGTGAATAAACCCCGATAGGGTAAAAAATTCACAGGCCTAATCGTCAATCAAATCCTCAAATCCACTATTTACAAAAATGATTACAACCTAAGTTGACCACATCACACCTAAAAGGTTACTAATCCGTTTTTGCTACCCTAGGCATTTAATAGTGATGTTAGGTTCTTGCTTGTATACCACTCACGGTACATACAAAACTTAACTCTCAAGAGAAGAGATATGCAACTTAATATGAATATAAGAATATTCTAAATGCACAAATGCTAGGTCAACACATTTAATGGTTATCTAATCATGGATGAATGATTCAAACAATCCTAGATATCATGTTGCTATATGACATGCATATAACATGGCTATTTGAAATAAATGCAAACCTAGATGCAATAGTTTTCACAATACAAAACCCAACAATCAACACAGAAAATCTTAACTTGTAGATAAAACCTTAGTCTAGATGCTTTAGGTTCTTTAGTCTTGTGTTTGCATAATTCTATCTCAAAACAACATTTCATTTGTATTGATTAATTGTCTAAGTATCAAGGTTTATTAAGATTTAATAAAGATTGGACAACAAATCACGCAAAGTTAAAGTCTTCAAAGAGGAATGGGCATCATTGCTTAATAAAGGTATAAGAAGACCTCAATCCTCTAACAAGGCTCAGAGACACACACATACATTGCATCTATATGTGTCCCTACATCATTGTGCACATTTGATATAACATATACATACATATGTTATAATATGCACATACTTGTGTGTTCTTATGTTTATTTGTTTGTGTTTGTCTGATATTGGACTTGAACTTATGCTTATATTATTCCTCATTGAGTTTCGTTCGTTTCGGTTACTCATTCACTAAGTTTTAAGTTCCAATAGGAAGTTATGAAACTTTTTATGTCTTTAACGTATATGGTTTTCATCTTTGTGTTTCAAGTTGAATTCCATATTTTTTAAGAAAGTTTTACTGACGTCCTTGTACATGAGGGAGTCAAGGTTTGTAATCTAAAAACGGATTCGAATCCGGAGTTTGGAGGCAGAAGAACGGTCGAAGAACGCGAAGGTGAGTGAGGGGAGGTGAAGAAACAAAACTAAAGGGCCAACCACCTCTCCCTGTGGAGGCGGAAAGAGCTGCCAACTGCCCCTGTGGAACCTATCTACCTCTATGAGATGGTAGAGGTGGCACCTCTTGATTGTTTGCTTCTTTTGGTTCTTTAATTCCCTCATTTATTATCTTTTTTCCCTCTTATTTCATTCCAAAAAGAAAAACTTGAAAAGCACTTGTGAATAATTTTCTCTCAAATTTTTTCATCTTCCAAACACCATTACTTTCTCATTTGAACTATGATTCAAGTTATTCAAATTGAAAATTGTTTGTCTATCAATTCTTTTTCATCTTGATTTGAGGTCATTTGATCAAGTTCTTAGGTGGTTTTACATTTAAAAACGGGATTGCACGGTTTTTCTTAAGGTATTGAATCTTCTCTTGATTTTTATTCTTAAAAGTGCTCAATTACCTTAGGTTTTCTTCTTTAATACATGTAAGTATGTTGTATAAAGTTTGATTAGAGTTTTAGACTCTATTAAAGCTAGATGGAACTTGATTAGAACCTTTCAAGTTGAGTTAGGTTTTTGTTAAAGCCTATGTTTTCACATATTTGTGTTTTGTATTGTGCTAGCTTTCTATATAGGACTATTTTGGACTTTGATTGATTGATTTTGATAAGTAATAGTCTCTACTTATGCTAGGTCTCATTAATTGACTATATCCATGATTAGCAGAATTTCTTGTATATATAGAGCTTAATAGGTTTGTACTGAATACATTGTGAATACATGCTCTATATTTCTTGTTAGAACTTTTATTGATCATATCTTGTGAATATAGTAAGATTTTTGTTTAATGCTAAATCTTGAATATGTACTTAAATGTATATAATTGATTCAAGGTTTAGCGACATGAATAAATCTAGAATTAAATGTGTTTGGGTGTTTCACATATTCTAGAATTTTTATTCATGCATATTAACTAGACAACTTTGATTTGTGAACTTTTATGCATATGTCTAGTTCCCATATGATGTGTTGATTATCATATTCTATGTTGCGGGCTTGTTTACGCATTGCATTCATGATCACTAAGAAGTTCTTGTAAAAGTCGTGGGAGTCTTGGCTAGGATCGGGGTGATCCAGATAACTAAGCATGGAGTCTTAACTAGGATCGGGGTGATCCGGATAGTTATGCATGGAAGTCTTGGCTAGGATCAGGGTGATCCGGATAGTTAAGCATGGAGTCTTGACTAGGATCGGGGTGATCCGAATAGTCAAGCAATGAGGCAACTCTTTCATTGGGTAGGATAGAAGGGTGGCTCCATATGTGGATTGGTCACTTGAGAGATTGTAATTTTATCTTACTAGTGGAAGTTTTTTTGCCAGTGATTGTGGATTCAACCCATGGATGTTTCTTCATGGGAGGTTTTACCATATAAAAATAATGTGTCAAATGTCTCTACCTCTATCTATTTATATTTTGCATATGTGATCAATCTATCTTGTTTAAGATCTACATTTATTTACATCTTTGTAAACAAGATTTTTGTAGGAAAGATATGCATACATTATTTGTTGAATCAACATTTATCTTTTGTATTTTTGTAATGTGTGAACATTGTACCTTGTGATACTCTTTATCAAGTTGTAAAGTTCTACATAGTCAATTGACATTGTAATAATCAAAGTACAACTTATGGAATTTGCTTTGCATTGAATATACTTGTATATAAGATACATTGTCTCTTGTTTTGTATATATGTGTATAGAATAAGGGTGGTGCATTCAACATACATTTGACAATCGTTTATAATAATAATTGTTAACCAAAAATCCACTCAATGTGAGGTATATCATTTAATACCCTCAACCCGCTACCTAGGTAGGCTGCGGGGGGTAGGTACTTCGTACCAGAGAGATTCGAAAGAGATTATGGAGAGAGAAAGGAAGAATGAGATTGCCAGTGGAGAACTATTTTTTTAATCAGAATAGGTGATATGACTTTAATGGACTAGAATGATCATGGAGACAATACAAATTTGATCTCACTATGCTATCTTTCTTTTTTTCCCTCTAAAAACTGTTAGAGATGGTGAACTCGTACGTGTCGATAAGTGGCTAAATCCTTTGAGAAAAATGGCGAAGAAGCTCTGCTCTTTTTCTCTCTGTTTTTCGATTCATTTTTCTCATACCATGTATATATCCTGACGTCCCCTTTTAATCCTCATCCATTGCCAATTAAATCCCTGCATTTAGAACAATTGATTGGCCGTGTTACCGAAAATGATTGACGTTTATGGGGGAATCAAATTACGTGAGAATTACTCCTGCTGATTATGTCATATTTCTATTTGGGTTTAAATTAGAATAAATGGCAAATCCGTTGACCTATCTGGTCACATTATTGTGCTTTAATGGTAAAGAAATCAACTCTATAGCTTGGAGGAGTAAGCATGATTCTACGTAACTGTGGTGAGGTACCTTGAGGTACCAGTCTGGTGATGTGGCTCTTGACCGACCATTCTAGAGCTTTTCGACTAGCTTCCTTCTTACTTGATGGGCATGTCACGTACCTGGAAGGGGTAGTGAAATGGTGCCGAGGTACTCAGTCACACATCTTGGTGCTTTTCGTAGATGCTAAAACCTCTTAGGTAGGAGTATCGAGGTACTCGGGTTCCAGACTAAAGGACTTGTTGTCGAGGTACTAGGTAAGAGTTACCTCGCTGCTGGTTGGTCCTGATCTTTAGGCGGTGCAGAGACTTGTATCTTGAGGTAGGAAGTAGCATGCCAGCCCTACCTGGTATGAAAAGGTGTGTCCTGCCAGGAACCAATTGGGTGAAAAATTTCACTTTAACCCCTGGCCAAAAATGGCTATTAACAGAAATCCCCTCTAACTTGAACACCGGTGACTAATTGGGGTTAAAGTCAAATTTCCAAAATTGTTTAGGAAAATTTCCTTCCGTAACAGGTTACTAGGATCTGGGAGGAAATCTCTGCATTAAATGCTACGGTCAACATGTAGTGCTAGTGAAGTGTACCCGTTTGAAAAATGAAGCAGTTCACATATTTCTCGAGATTTCTGCTAGAAAACCTCATCTCCAACATCACGCTTCCATCATCGGTTAATGTTCCATTCCCTATTTTAGCACGGTGACTTCCTTCTAAGTCTCCACATATTCAAAACTCTTCTTCTTTCAAATTTCAAAAACCCTATTTGCTCACTTATGTCTTCTTCATCTTCTCCGTCTTCATCTAACCAATCTTCTACTGTTACAATGTCTAACTTTGATAATAAAAGTGTAGACCGTCTCATAGAGGGAAGTTCCTGGAACCTCACTTCTAGGAAGAGTCCGACGCCCCTTGGCTACTGCGTTGATACTCACGTTGGAACATCGTCATCCTGATGGAGATAGTTGGGGGGATTCAGGTGAGGAATCCGATAATGTCTGGGGTGGCAAAGGCCTAGCCGGGGCCCATTCAAATTTACTAGGGGGACACTTAAACTTCCTTTTGACTTTCATGTGATCCCTTATTCTACCGCTACAATCGAGTCGATCAGTCGTTTTAGGGTGAAATTCCTTATTCCTGATAGCATCACGATTACAATCCCACACAGAGGGTATGATGTGTACACCCCCTCATTCAGCGTGCTCATTATTCCCACTGCTGCATTTGAAAGTGGAGTCGGGCTACATTTCCATCATACTCTTCATGCGGCGCTTTACGTCTTACAGCTTGCTAATCTCCAACTAACCCTGAGATTCTGGAGGCATTTGGTAAGGTTTCTCGTCCTGTAGAAGGAGCAATGCAATAAGGATGATATCAACATGGAATCTGGATCAGATGAATTGAAGAATGTCTTCCAGGTTATCGCTAACTCTCCTGGTTCAAATGGACAATTCTTTGCCAGGGCGAAGAATAACTTGAATTTCATTGTCTCTGGTGCGACTAAGAAGGACTCCGTCTGGAAGGGGGAATGAGTGGTGGTAGGTGGCGACTGAGGAGCTCGGTTTATATCGGTGGTACTGAATATAGGGTCCATACCCAGTTTAGTGCCAAACTAGTCTAGGAGAAGGCTACCCTTTTTGTAGAATCGAGGTCGATCTTGAAGGCCATCGTTGATCGGTCATTTGTCAATCTGCAGTAATGCTGGCAGGGTGGACCGCAACCTACGTATCTCTATTGCTACTTCAGGTAGATGAAATCCTCTATTTCTTCTTTACTGTGCTTTCTAGTTGATCTTTGTTGATTCTAATCTTTTTCTTGTTTCTTACAGTTTTCGCGGTCTTTCTACCTAAACGATGAGTGCCTGCTCCTTCTAATGATCTATCCATCTCCATCCATCCTACTCCTCTAAGGCCCCTTATTGCTCGAACCGCTAAAACCCATCCTTATTTTACCCCGATTGGACAGGGCGGACGTGCAGCTGTCTCGATCGGGGTACCAAAGGCACCTCTCTCTTCTTCTTCTAGACCTGAATCCTGGATGGATGTATTTACATCAAGTTTGGTGAGAGTGATAGGTCAAGATTCTGCTACCCCTACAGCTGCCATTACCTCTACTACTGTTGCCACTACCTCCACCTCTGATGCTACTGCTACTGCTACTGATGTTGTTCCCCCTTCCCCGTCTACTACTTCTCCTACCAGGGCAATGGGAAGTGTAGATCCAGCTACGGTCACTGCTGTTGCGGATCCTCGTGATCAGTCTCGGTCCAGGCTAAGGATTACTAACCACGATGAAGTCTTGAATGGATTTATAGTCTTCTGCCCTAACAGGGGGCTAGGAGCGATAACTTCCATGCTAATGGACATGTTAGTGACCAAGGGTTCAGCCTTCCTGACTGAGGTAAAGTATTATATTCATTACTGCCTCGTATGGGTTCGTTTGGTGTCTTGATGGTAGATAACATGTTTTCTGTAACTTGCAGGCCTTCAAGTATAGTGTTTCCATGAGCCATTATGTTACCTCTCTTAGGAGGCATGCTGAAGCTGCAGAAGCAAAACTCAAAGGTGCCCGAAAAGAGCTCGCGGGTAGCTAACAAAGAGCTAAGCCAGTCCCTGGACAAGGTGGAGAGGTCTCTTGAAGAATCCCAGTACAACATGGAATATACAAGCCTTCTTACGACACAGAGACTCTAAGGTCTAATCATCGGGCTTAGGAGAGAAACAACTCGAGGAAAATGGTCTAGGAGTTGGAGGAAGAGAACCAAGCTCTACGGGTCAAGATGGCAAGTTTGGAATTTGAGGTAGATGCCTCCTTTGGTGACGACTAATTTTATGCTACCTTTTAGGTGGCTCAAGCCTTATCTCTTCCATTCGATCTACACATCATAAAAAACTAGGATAAGCAAGGATAATGGTAAATGCCGAAAGGATAGCGGCTCCCACTACTGATGAGGTTGGCACCTCCCCAGGTTGCTGGAGTTGATGAAGGTGCAGATGATGATAAAGATCAGCATCATATATCTTCTCTTCTATCTGGTTTTAAAGCTATCGGTGTATATACTTCTTTGAAGTCCCCCATTGAAGTTGCATCCCAAGTCGAGGGGAGAATCCCAACCCTACCTGGTTCACCATCCAGAACTGTTGAGATAACAGAAGATCAACCTGCTTTTAATGAAGTAGTAGGCATCCAGGCTGCTGCCAAGAAGGTGGTGGAAAACCAACTGGCAACCAAAGAAGTGGTGGAGTAGGTAGAACTGGTGGCTACAGTAGAACTTCATACTGGTTCAGTTCAAGTGGAGGCTTTGGAGCTGGTACCCGGAGAGTGAGCTTGAAAAGAAAAGAACCAGAAGGGGACTCACACATAATCCAGTGATGTAAGCTTTTTTTATATGTTGTCGGGAAAAGGGGGGTGGGAACCCTGCTTGATCAAGAAAGAATCTATCAAGTCATTTCATGTATTTTTTTTTTTACAAGTGTGTAGCCCGATACTAGGGGATAGACTCCTTGGTTTGATAAATGAGAATTCCTCTTTCATTTCCCTCTACTTTGTTAAATCTCCTTAATTTCACATAAATCATAGGGTGGATCTAGATGTTAGTCCCCTAAATTCACCTGACCTAACAACTTCTGGTAATACAAAAAGGCTTAAAATTTCTATAAAGTACAAGCAATTGATCAAGTTAGGTGACTGGTACCAGTTCGAGGTGCTTAGTCAAATTGATCCATGTGGGACCTTAATAACATTGTTTATCCCTTCTGAGAGAATCATGATACCAAGCATCTAAGTCCAGAAAGCTCTGGTACGTAGGCGAAAGCACAATTTCAATAAATCTTGGTACCTAAGACACCCCTGTACAAGGTTCCCTGGTACCTAGATGGTGTAGTGGTCTCGGGGTAATCGAATCCTGTATCAAGAACCTTCTGACTTTAGCAGAATAACCAGCTGCAATAGCCTAGGTATGAAGGATCCTTACGTGCGTAGTATCCTGATATCTGGATGATACCGCGAGTATGATATCTTCCAACTCTGCATCTAGTCCCTTGTGCATTCTATCAACACAAGAAAACTAACAAATTGATAAGGGGGGAATTCGTGTGATAAGTGATTAGTACCAGGTTTCCGAGGTTCTAATCAAAATGATCCATATAGGAATTTATCAAAGCTGATTATCCTTTCTAAGACAATCGAGGTACCTAGCATCCCTATTCAAGGGAAAACCTGGTGTCCGGGAAAGCGTGATTAGAACAGGAAACTATGCACTTACGTTCTTGATCATTCTTGGTGGTGGTTTCCCGACCAAAGCATTAGGAGGGCCACTTAGTTGTCATGGTCTCGTGATCTGGCTGACAACTATGCACTTATGCTCATGCCCTACTTAGGAGTGATAGCCCAACCAAGGCATCAGGATGGGCATTTGGTTGTCATGGTCTTGTGATCTGGCTGGCAACTATGCACTTATGCTCAGACCCTTATAGGGGGCGGTAGCCCGACCAAGGCATCAGAAAGGTCATTTGGTTGTTCTGTTCTTGTGATCTGACTGGCAACTATGCACTTACGTTCAGACCCTTCCTGGGGGGGTCTCCCGACCAAAGGCATCAGGATGTTCATTTTGGTCTCGAGATCTAGCAGGCAACTTTGCTCTTACACTTAATCCCTTACTAGTTAGAGTTACAAAATATTTTTTGTGTACAAATGCCGGTACCTATCCGAATGCCTCTGGTGTGGCTTGGAGATTCCAACCTCCTAAGGTAGAATCTTTTTAGGTAATCAACATTCCAAGTGTGGTCGACGGATCGTCCATCCATGTCTTCCAGCTTGTAGGCTTTACTACAGACCATTACCTTCACTAGGTAGAGGCCTTCTCAATTCGAGGCTAGTACCTCATCCGACCGTTTTTATGGGTCACTTTTCGGAGCAACAAGTCTCATTCCTTAAAGCTGCGAGCTTTTACCTTCATGAAATTCGGCTCTGGTAGACTACGACTCTTTCTGCCATCCTATCTTATATTTCTTCCGGGAGGTCCCTAGGCTTGACCTCGTTGCTTTCTGGTTTGAAATGTTGGACCCTGAATGAGGTGAGCTTGTGTTCGATTCGTAGGACCTCTTTTACGTCAAAAGCCAAGGAGTAGTGGGTTTCACCGGTCACAGTCCTTTTGGTGGTATGGTATGCCTAGAGTACATCTAGAAGCTCCTTTACCCATTTACCCTTTTTTTGTTGCAGCTTCTTCTTCAGAAGTTTCTTGATGGTCTTATTCGTAGCTTCTACCAGGCCATTAGTTTATGGGTGAGCTACGGAGGTAAAACTAAGATCAATACCTAGATCGTCACATAACTCTCTGAACCTCGCATTGTCGAATTGCTTGCCAAAGTTAATGATAATGATCACCGGGGTACCGAACCTGCAAACCACATTCTTCTTGATGAATTCAGTGGTGTTCTCCTATGTTATATTGGAGAGGGGTTCAGCTTCCACCCACCGGGTGAAGTAGTCAATCATGACTATGGCATGTTTGGCTTGACCAATAGTTATAGAGAGAGGTCCGATCAAATCAACTCCCCAGATTAAGGGGTATGGAGAACTGATAGATGAGAGCTTCTCTGGTGGAAGGTGGTTCAAGTTGATGTTTTTTGACATGGTTCACATGACTACACAAACATCGTCGCGTCATGGTGTAAAATCGGCCAGTAATTTCCCATGCAGAGCCCTTGGTAGGCCAGTATTTCTCTACTAACATCATTCCCGCAGTCCCCTAAGTGAACCTCTCTGAGTGCCTAAGCAGCATCGTTAGGATGGAGCCATCAGAGCAGAGGTAAAGACCTCACTCTACGACATAGGTACCCATCAATCAAACAGAATCGAACCGAGATCCTCTTGATCTTAAAAGCTTGATCGAGGTCTTCTGGAAGTTGTTCTTCCTGGAGGTAATCCATAATGGATCCATCCAACATAGGAGTCGACCTACCGAACTGACCTCTTTTCCGCTTGTTATGCTAGGATGGAAGATAACCTAGAGAGTTACCCCCTTAGGCAAAGCTTGAACTCTATTAGCTACAATTTTAGCCAGGACATCTGCTCGATGGTTCTATTGGCAAGGTATTTGTTCGATCTTGAACCCTCTGAATCGAGCTTTGAGCTATTAGACTAGTTGCAAGTAGGTTGCCATGTTATCTCCTTTGACTTGATAGAGCCCGGTGACTTGGTTGATGACCAATTGTGAATCGCTTCTAACATGGAGGTATTCAATGTTGAGCTCGACTACTACCCTCATTTCTGCCAACAGAACTTCGTACTTGGCTTCATTATTGGTGGTGTTGAACTCGAAACGAAATCAGTGGTAGAGCTCGACCTTTTGAGGATCAGTTATAATGATTCCTGCTCTACATCCCGCTTGGCTAGATGCCCCATCTGTATATAGGACCCGGACGTCTCGATTAGCTGAATAATCTACCGGTTATTGATACTTCTGGGAGTTTGAATTCTGGTTTGGAATGGTACCAAGATCAAGAAGGGCTAAGAATTCGGCCACGAAGTCTGCTAGTGCCTGGGCTTTAATGATAGTCCTGGCTTTATACTTGATGTCGAACTGGGTGAGCTCGAAGGCCTAGAGTACTAACCTCTCCGACATGTCTGGTCTCTACAAGAATTGGCAGAGTGGTTGATCAATGACAACCGCAATCGTGTGGGCCTAGAAGTAGTGGCGTAACTTCCTAACCGAGTTTACTAGGGCAAAGGCAAGTTTTTCCAGGAGAACATTTAAGTGATAAAGGACTTTCGGTTATGTTTGGCCAAGTTGATTTCTCTATTCTAAAGGAAAATGGGCAGGTTCTATTGAAGGGTAGGCTATCAAGTGACAATGTTATTCTCTTGAATCTTATATTATCTCTTGTAACTTGTCAAATTATAAGCAAGTTGAATTGTGGCATCAAAGATTTGGCCACATGAATTATAGAGACTTTGAAGTCATTGAGATTTTGAAAGTTGTGAGAGACCATCTCAAGCTTAGGAAGAGGATTGAGGGATTTCGTGGACCTTGTCAACAGGGAAGCAAACTAAAAATTTGTACAAAATTGGAAAATACCTACCCACCAATGAGCCTTCGGAACTCTTCCATATGGACCTCAAGGGTCCCATCCAAACTGAAATTTTAGGTGGAAAAAGGTATATTCTTATTATAGTTGATGAATTCTCTAGGTTCACTTGGACCTGCTTTCTTAAAGAGAAGTCCAAGGCTTTTGAAAAATTCAAAATGATATGTGTCAAAATGAGAAATGAGAAAAAATCTCACATTAAGAGCATTAAGAGAATTAGAAATGATCATGGGAAAGAGTTTGAAAATGGTAGCTTTGAGAAATTTTGCAATAGTTTAGGTATTTCTCATGAATTCTCGGTCTCTAGAACTCCCCAACAAAATACAGTTGCAGAAAAGAATAATAGAGTCTTACAAGAGACGGCTCGGGTGAGGTTGCATAGCAACAAGGTTCCTAGGAATCTTTGGGTCAAAGCCGTTAATACGGCTTGTTTTATAGGGAATAGAATATTCCTTAGACCTTGGACAAAACTAAAATCCTATGAGTTATGAAAGAGTAGAAAACCCAATGTTAGCTACTTCCACATCTTAATAACCGAGATCAACTTAGCAAGTTTGATGCCAAAAGTGATAAGGACATTTTCCTTGGATATGCACTCAATAGCAAGACCTATAGAGTTTTCAATTTAAAAGGTTGAAGGGTCATGGAATCATCAAATATTGTCATTGATGATTGTAAGCCCAAAAATGTTAACCATGAAGATGTTTGTGAGAATTACGAGCTTCATTTGAAGGAATGTGGTGAGACTTCAAGTGATGTGAAGTCAAAGCTAAGTGAAGAGGATGATCAACCTCTTGATAGATACCCACATTTAGGCTCTAAAGAACCAGATCCATAGGTTAGACATCTCCATAACAAGGATGATATTCTTGGAGATGTGAATGAAGGTGTTAAGACTAGGCGTCGAAGAGCTAATCAAATTAGCAATACTTGTTACACCTCTCAAATAAAACCCAAGAAGGTCGGTAAAGCCTTGAATGATGAATTTTGGGTTCTTGCAACATAAGAAGAGCTAAACCGATTTGAAAGAAATAAGGTTTGGACTCGAGTTCCTAGACCTAAGAATACCAATGTGATATGCACCAAATAGGTGTTTAGGAACAAATCGGATGAGGATGGCAACACTGTCCGTAACAAGGATACTCTCAAATTAAGGGTATGGACTTTGAGAAGACTTTTACTCTCGTTGTCCGTCTTGAGTCTATAAGGCTTATTTTATCCATTTCTTGTGTGTACAAGTTCAAATTACACTAAATGGATATTAAGAGTGCCTTCATCAATGGTCTATTGAATGTGAAAGTGTTTGTTTAGCAACCCAAGGGGTTTGTGGATCCATATCACCCCACTCATGTCTATTGCCTCAAAAATGCTCTTTTTGGGTTGAAACAAGCATTGAGGGCTTGGTATGAGCGTCTCACTCTCTATCTTATTGACAATGGCTACTTAAGAGGTAGTGTTGACAAGACCTTATTTATCAAGGGCAACAAAGATGAGCTTTTCATAGCTTAAATCTATACTGATGACAATGTGTTTGGTTCCACCAACATGTTAAAAGCATAATAATTTATTGATGTTATGTCTAAAGAATTTGAGATGAGTCTAGTTGGTGAACTTAATTACTTCCTAGGTTTGCAAATTAAGCAAACATGATTGGATTTTCATATCCCAAGCCAAGTATGCAAATAACCTAGTGAAGAAGTTTGGTCTTGATAATGTCAAACATTGTGACACACCCATGAGTATCACTTTGAAGCTAAGCAAAGATGTAAATGGTAAGAGTGTTGATCAAAGCCTACATCGAGGCATGATAGGTACCTTGATTTACTTGACCTTAAGTAGACCTAATATTTCTTTTAGTATGGGTGTTTATGCTTGGTACCAAGCTAATCCCAAAGAATCTCACTATGTTAAGGTGAAGTGGATCATTCGATTTGTGAATGGCACCTCAAATCATGGGATTTGATACTCATTTGACACTAATCCAAGTCCTGTTGGATTTAGTGATGCCGATTGTGAGGGATATTATCATAAGAGGAAAAGTACATCGGGTGGTTGCTTCTTTCTAGGAAACAATTTGGTGTCTTGGTTTTACAAAAAGCAAAACTTAATTTTTCTATCCACGGCCGAGGTGGAATATATTGTCGCCTGTAGTGCTTGCACTCAATTGTTGTGGATGAAACAAATACTAGCCGATTATGGCTTAGAGCAAGGTACTCTCACTTTGTTTTATGACAATATGAGTTACATTAACATTTTAAGAAATCTTGTACAACATTCTAGGACTAAGCACATTGACATTAGACATCATCTCATTCGAGAGTTAATTGAGAGCAAAACTATTGCATCATAACATGTGGGGACTACTGACCAACTAGCGAACTTGTTTACAAAGCTCTTAGACATTCTTAGATTTGGTAACCTTAGTAAGTCTATTGAGATTTGTCATCTGGCTTGAAATGGTTTGTATTGCCCCATATGAGGAGCTCAAAAAAAGAGTGTTAATTGGCATAAAATTGCATTGTACTCATTGATAATCTTTATGCTTCTTTATTAATTGCTTGAGATGATTGGTTTTATATATGTTTATATATTTTTTCTTAATAAGTGTACAACATTGTTTTACTTGCAATCCATGTCTTATTTATGATCAAACATGTATTTTTGGACTAAATAATTTACTTTAGAAGTATATTTTGAATGACATATGATTGATCTCCATGACATAATGATTTTATTGATGAAATGCTTTGAATTGATTTGCATGAAGAAAATATTAAATGATTAATTTTGAATGCAAAAATTGTGTGAAAGCAATGTTGAGACTTCAATCAATAAGGATCTTGTATCCATTCATTGGATTTTACAATCCAAAGTCTCCCCCTCATCTCACCCAGAAAAATCATAAAGGGTGCAACAATCATCAATGTCTTGTTTTGCTTATAAAGTTTGATATAGTTGCTCCTTAAATTGAATTTTTTTTTAAACAATCTTTATCTTGCTTAATTCCATGACAAATTGTGAAATTGGTTTGAATTCTTTTGGACACCCTTGTTGTTTTTTTTTATATCTTGAATATAACATGTCTTGCATGCAAAGCATTTTTTCACACAATTTTCATAAAATGAAACTCCTTGAATCTCTATTACTTAATTGAGTTGTATTCGCTTATATGATTATGCATATGTTTTATGCTATAAGCTCTCCTTACCAATGCTTACCTATTATGGGAGATTCTCTTTCCATTCTCATGAATAAATTGGAGAGAAAGGTTGTGAGGATTTTTAGGGTCTTTGGTATCATATTTAGGGGGAAGTAACCATTTATGAGGAGAAGGTCGATTTCATAGCATTGCATGATTACATAATTTGACTGTATTGTTTTAATTTGCTAAGGTTATGGCAAATATTTTTATTGTAAGCACCTCACACACACTTGTTCTTGGAAGGTATTTTCTTGTTGATTATATGTAGGTTGGAATTTTCTACAAGCTTTGGAATGACTTGAAGATGTTCAAGACTTATATTGTAGGCCCTATTGTATTGTAGAAAATTTTGTTGACTAACCTTCTTTTGTTTTTGTGAGGTTGCTTTGTGAGTGGTGGTTTTGTTATGAAATAGCAAAAGAGGGAGATTGTAAGTGCCTCACTTTATAATTGACTTATTTCGTTGACAAAATCACAATTGGGTTCCAATCTTGTAAATGGTAGCTTAGGATTTTAAGAACACTCATCAACAATGCCATTGACATCATGTGCTTCAAGGAAGGTAGTTTACTTGACTCTACTCTTAATTGAAGAGATTAAGTTGCACACACTTACTTGCATGCATTAATACTAGTTATGCATTGAATACTTTTTAAATACATGCTCTTTGTATGGCTTTGTCTTGATGCATTCATGCCATTCATCACGTTGCATACATATATATCATTCATATAGGCTTGTGTGTTTTAAATGCCTAGAAAATATATTTTTTCTCTTAACTGCGGTACAGGTCGCTGGTTATGTACCTGTCTAAACTGCGGTCCAAGCAGCGGTTGGTTTTAGAGGTTTCACGCGTAAGGTACCGCGGCTGGTACAAAAGCTTGCATAGTGGTTCCAACCGCGGTCTGCTCCAGAATGTCTCTCTTGCGTGTACCGCGGCATGTGCATGCTCCTATCCAGTGGTCCCAACCGCGGTGTTGTCCAGTGAGTGCACTGTTGTGCTTACCGCGGTCTGGACAAGTTGTTCAGGCCGCGGTATACACATCAGTAATGACGGGATTTTATTGGTTTAGCCCAAAACGACGTCATTTGACCTAGAGCTTCATATATATAAACCCTTTCCCTTTCTTAGCCTCTTTAGAGCTTCAGATTTCATTTTTATTCCATTTATATAGCTTAAGAGTGTCTTGCAAGAAAAGCCATCAAGATTCAATCTTTCTTAACCAAACTCCAAATACTCATCATTCATTCATGAATCAAACATCATCTAGCTTCATCTAAGATGTGTTTTAGCATGTGTCTTCATCAACACACATGGCTTGGTAAGTAGAACACTATCTTCATTCATTATAGTGCTCTTAATTATCAAAAAATCTCTTTTATGACTTGTTTTCATATAGACTAAGTTTTTATCTACAAGTTGAGATTTTCTATGTTGATTGTTAGGTTTTTACATTGTGATAACTATTGCATCTAGGTTTGCATTTATTTCAAATGGCTAAGTTATATGTATGTTATATAGTAATATGTTATCTAGGATTGTTTGAATCATTCATCGATGATTATATAAGTATTAAATGTGTTGACTTAGCATTCGTGCATTTAGAATATTCTTAATATTTGTTCCCTTGCTTTTTTAGACACCCGATATTTTTTATTTCAAACCCCAAAATGGAGAGAAACTAAACAAAGATGGAGAAACAATAGCGTTTGAAACGAAGGGAAATTAAATATAGAGAGAGGAAGTGAGGAAAGTAATGAGGGAGAGAAAGACGGTCAGACTTTTTTGGGCAGTGGGATCTGATATTGTTTTATAAAATTTTACATACAGTCTGGCATGGCAATTGGATTGAAGCTATCCTAAGTTTAGTTTTTAATTTATGTTATACTTGATCTGATAATTTATATATATATATATATTATTTTATTTTTTGTGCATAAATATTCTAAAAGTCAAGCTAATTTAAACAAAGATCATAAGAAAAGATTGGATATGTAAAAGTCTGAACCAAGCCGACAATAAGTACAACTTGGCAAAGAAAGAAGAGGTCAGGCATGTAAAAATTTGACCCAAACAAAGAAAAAGTGACAGTTGGCAAATAAATAAGAGACAAAAAGAAAGAGGTTAAGTATGTAAGGTAGCGTTATACATTTTTGGTTCGGTATAGTTTGAAATTCAATGTCAAACCAAATCAATGTGGATCATTTTGGTTATATTTTAACCAAAATCAAAATCAAAACAATGTGATTTTCTAAACCGATACAAATCAAACCAAAAAAATATTGGATTTGTTTGGATAGATTTATCTGTTTATATTTGAATTATAATTTTTTTTGTATTATACTATATAAAAAAAAAGTCATTGCAAAATATATATATATATATATATATATGTCCCGATTAAAGGCAAATTTGACAGAACCTATACTTTTGAAACTCTAACACATCAATCAATCAGAAGAATTGCATCAAAACAAATAAATAAACTATAAAAAATATAAGGTAATCAGTACAAGTTATAAAACCTTGATTAAATAGAAAACGTAGGTTAATTTTATACTTGTAGTTTTACTTTATAAAATGTAGTTTGGTTTGGGTTGGTGAATTATTTCACGCAACATAATTCACCAACCCCAAACCTAACCACCATTAATCGATTTGTCTTAGATAAATCGAACCCATTTTTTTAATTAATAATCGAACCAATCCAAACTTTATGGATTGAATTTATCGATTTGATTCGACTTGACGGTTTTTTACACACTCGTAATGTAAGAATCCGACCCAAGCTGACAATAGTTGATAGTTGGTAAACAAATAAGAGATGGGAAGAAAAAGAGTGGGTATGTAAAACTCCAACCCAAGATGAAGAAATAGGTGTCAAGAGCTGAGGAAGACACACAGCTAGGTGGCACACTGATGAGAAAAACACCGAGCTGAGCTTCAAGAGAGTTAAGATCAAACCGTTGGTCATGGACACGTGGCTCCATATGTCCCAAAGACAAGATTACAGCTGTCAATACCAATCTGCAAAAACACTATAAATAGAGGGAGTTGTATCGAAGGAAAAAAAAAATTAAAAATAGAGTACTGACTATAAAAGTGAGACCAGTAGAGAGAAAAATTAGATACGTCTTTCTCCGAGCCACGAAAGTAGCTTAATTTGAGCAGGATATTGTGTCTCAGCTCATGTCCGCAATTTTCCAAGATCATATAAAGGAGATGTTAGTTAAGAGAAATATCTGATAAATCTTTTTCTTCAGGTCAGCAATTTTCTAAGCTTATATAAAGAGAGGCAAGTTGAAAGAAATATCAGATAATCTATTTTCCAGGCCGTAAGATCAGGTTGATCTGAGCAATAAATTAATTTCAGCTCAGGTAATTAATTATCCTATCTCATGTAAAACCATTGCGTCACCAAAGCAAAAAATGCTTGCCAAAGTGTGAGTTCGGGTCAATAAAAAGATTATCTCCTGGTGCATTTAGTTACCCAGTTTTTTGACCCAACATATATATATATATATATATATATATATATAGAGAGAGAGAGAGAGAGAGAATAATACTAGTCTTTCCAAAGTTTTTCCTAAACTCTTTTCCAAGTGGTTATAGCACGTGAGATGTTAACGTCACATTATTCACCATATAATCTCATGATTTATAAGATATTGATATCTCACGTATCAATACTATTTAAAAAGAAATTTAGATAAAAAAATTAGAAAACCTAGTATTACTCATATATATATAGTCATTTTATCTTCAGTGCATACTGATATAATTTACATCAGTACGTTACATGTGGACCACTAATTATGGAAAAACTTTGATAAATACATACATTTTAAGTCAAAATATGTAAATATAATGGTTCACATCCAATACACTAATATATATATATATTAGTCCCATTTTTTTACATAGGATTTGCCACATTTTGTGTCCAATAGTTCTTAGGTGTTTGAATGGTTGTGATTTAATTCTCCACAACCTTCTTTCTCTTTTTTCCATTAATGTTTTTATGTAATTCTTATTTTTTCTATTACCGTTCCTAAATTTTAATGTTATATTTCATTATCTTTACTTATTTATTTTTTATCTTTCGTATTTTTCCCTCCCTCATTTCACTCTACCTGACTTCTTTCCTCACTATATTAAATCCTTTTCTTTTTTTTCCCTTTCTTCTTTCTTCATGTTTCTTTAATATTTAAATATTTCATCATTATCAAAATGTCAAAAAAAAAAAAGGGTTTATAAGTGTTGTATGCTATGATTTTGTTAAATAGTTTTATCGGTTGATAAACAAATAAAGTGAGAAATGGAAACACTACATAAATAAAAAATAAAAAATAAAAATAAATCAAAGTGAAAAGAGAAAAAAATGAAATAATAAACATGTATGTTATTGTTTGTTGTTTGCTAAAAAAACCGTTGTCTATTTAAACCTAAGATGTCAAAGTAAAAAAAAAAATCAGAGAGGAAATGGGAAATATAAACGAGAGAAAGAAATGAAATATTAAATTTTAGGTAAGAGAAAAATATAAATATTAATAGAAAAATAGAAAAATGAATTAGTGACCATTAAATTGTGAGGTTTTGGCTCGTATTCTCAAGTGAACCCAATATTAACCAAACAAAACTCAACTGATGTGGAGCTTCCTGGAGAAGTGGGATAACATGTGGAAGTTGAAGATGGTGTTTGAGGGATGTTTGAAGACGAAGAAGAACTGAAGAAACGAAGTCTGGTAGTTACCGCGGTCTGGACCGCGGTGCGGACACATGCACAGATCGCGGCACAGGGAGCGGTCAAACTCTTGTGGATTTACGCTACATGGACTGCGGTACTCAGAGCAATGGTCGACAGTTTTGGTCCGTGGTGTTGGGCGCGGGTGGCCAACTACGACCTAAACCGCGACAATAACGGATCTTCCCCAAGTCAGAAATATTGCACGAAAATAGGAAAGATTTTTTCTTTTAGAAGTTTTTTTCTTTTAGAAGTTTTTTTGTTAATCAGAAAATAAAAGAGTTTATCTTCATAAAGAATAGGAAAGTCATGTACTTGAAGGAAAAGGATTTCTCCTTAACAAGAAGACTTGTCATAAATAGGAAATAGTATTTATGTGGAACAAGTAATTATTGTACGTTTAGGAGTAGGATTTCCTCTTATGTTAAACTCCCTGTAACTAGTATAAATAGACCTTGTATCTAGGTTATTTTGTGTGGAGAAAAAGAACACCTTGTAATATCATAAAGTAGTGGTGAGTTGGGGTGAGAGACCCATGGGAATATCCGGGGAGGGATCTAAGGGAATATCAGTGGATCAAGTTAGAGATCCGTGGGTGATATTCAGGAGAGACCTAGGGAATATTGTGGGGTTCTTGGTGAGGATCTTGTGAGCGTGGTTTGGGGTTTGGGTATGAGAGAGAATCCTGAAATATATGGTTGTAACAATTTATCATATAGTGAAAATTTCTTTGTCGTCGTGATAGTCCGTGGTTTTTTACCCGATTTGGGTTTTCCATGTATATCTTGTGTTGTGATTGGTTTACTTTCTCTCATCTATTTTTTTATGCTATTGACGTTATTAATTGTTATGAGTTATGGACATATATTAGGTATGACTATTCTGCATTCATCGGTTCCGAAAATCTTTCATCCCACCAACAATTGGGATCAGAGTCTGGTTCATCAATGGAATTTTTTCAAGTCTTTGTGGGAGATCGTATGGAAGACTTGGTGGTATTGGGATGATGATGATGATGATGATTGCCTAGTATGGTTTAGTAAAGGAGATACGTCTTGAAAGCGGTTTCGAACACGATAGGGTTTGATGAAGAGAAAATAGAGATGGATGAGGATTTTTTTTTTTTGGCTTGTGGTGGCAGGTATAAGTCGTGGAGATCCAATATGGGTTACACACGGCGCTAATTGAATATTAAAAATAATTAACGCTCAAAGTCTCTAGTGGTGGTGTAGGGCTTATCCGGTAAAGCACTACTCGCTCTAGTAGCAAGTCTTTCACCAGGTATGTGATGCAAAGACGGAAGGTCTTTCACGGGATTGGGTGATGTAAGGACAAGTGTATTCTCTTAGCAGTTTTCCCCACTGGCTATGGAAGAGTGAAGGTTCCCTAAAACGTGTGTGTCTATAACCTAGAGGGGGGGTGAATAGGTTTTAATTGAATCAATTATCGATTTTTCGATTAATCAATATTAACACAAATTACCCCGAATAAACAAACATTCAATAAAATCAATTATGCTTAAAACAATAACAACACACAGTATTTACGTGGAAACCCTCCAAATGGGAAAAAACACGGGCTGATATGTGCGCCACACTAGATCCTCAAATCCACTATTAAATGAAAGTTTACAACCTAGGTTAACCTCCTGTCACACCCTCCAATTACTAACCTTTTCACTCTACCCAACGGCATTAATAGTGATTCTTGATCTATTTGCTTGTGCACTAACCACTTAGTCACAAGACTTAACCTCAATGAAGAGTTAAACACAACCTAAGTGAATATGATAAAATATTCAAACATGCAAGTAATGCTAGGCAACACTAAATGCTTATCTAGGAATTTTAGAATGTCACTAGGTACAATTCCTAGATATCAATGTCTAAATGAATGTTCATAAAGACTTAACTAGATATAGTTATGCAATAATATATCCTAGTTATCAAACAAAGGGCCAATCAACACAAGTAGTCATAAAACATGGCAATGGCTATAATGCAATCACAAAATGCAATCAATGAGTCCTAAACAATATCTAAATGCAAAGCATAGAGATTTAGCTATAAGGGCAAAATGGTCACAAACCCTAGCTATCACAAAATATAAATCTCAACCAACAATCAACAACTCAAGCATGTTATAAATGCAATTAAACTCAATAACATACATTTAATGAACAATAATTGCTAAACCTAGACATACATGTCATAACAATGGAACAATAAATTATAAGGCATGTAGAGATTACCTAGTCAATGACAAACAAGAAAAACCATGCTTTGAAGATGCTAGATGCTCATTGATTGAAATTTGGTTGAGTCAAAATGAGTTCTTGGGAGCTCTCTCTCTCTCTTGGAGTCAATTTCTCTCTCAAGAAAAACTTGGTCTCTCAAAAATGGTTTCTTGGACTCCCAAGGCCAAAGAGAATAGAAGAGACATATAAATAATGTGCCCTACACGAAATTGCGTCGTTTTGGACAAAGGGCAATTGATTCCTGTCATGACAGATGTGCGTGTTGTGGCCTAGGCAAGTGTCCAGACTGCGGTATCGCTAGCGGTGCATCGCCTGGGAATCTCCGCTGTTTGAACCGCGGTATAGGCAATGTCCAGACCACGGTAGAGCCAGCGGTGCATCACTGGGAAACTCTTCTTGGGAGACCGCTGTGCATGCAACGTGCACAGGTCGCGGTAGCAGCAGCGTGCAACGCCTGGAGAACACCGTTGTGCATATCGAGGTGGAGGCAATGCACAGGGAGCGGTCCCGACAGCGGTCAAGGGGAAAAAACTCTTCTAAGGGCAACTTAAATGCAACAAACACCCAAGCAAGATTTATAGCAAAGAGACACACTATTAAGGCAATTTAAGCATTCATGCAAGATGATCAAAGACATACATGAGAGTGTGAGTGTGCACTAAAAACTCTTCAGAAAAGGTTAAGCAAGCGATTTACCTTCTGAAGCTTGAGCTGGGTCTTGAGCAATGATGGCCTAAACTACCCTTACACATTGTTCCCCAAATGTGGTTGTCAAAGAAATGAGCCAATCAAAAACTGAGGAACTTACAATCTCCCCCTTTGGCTATTTCATGACAAAACTGACACTCACAATTCGTCCTCACAAAAAAAAAAAAACAGGGGTCAACAAAGTTTTTCTACATTACAAAGAGAAGCCTAATAAACTAGATCTTCAAGTCATTCATCTCTTATAGAATCAATATACCTACAAAACAAAATAACTACACTTTCCAAGACAAGTGTACGTGAGGTGATCAAAGACATAAAAACAAGAGCAATTTGCAACCAAGTTGTTAGGTTTTAGTTTGTGTTGGCATTAATTCCATATCAAATTGATGTTTGCTTGTAATGATTTAGTTGTTTAGATTCATGATGATTCAAGCTTCAAGGAAGAAGAAACAACAAGTCAAAGCAAGTTCTAAATCTTCAAGAGAAAGGATGCAATATGGTTCTACAAAGGTATACTAAGACCTTATCTTTCTCTTATAAGGCTTAGGCACACACACATATCATACATTTGTGTCTCTACATCGTTGTGCACCATTATAGACACACACATACAATTCATTCATATGTGTCCATGCATCATTGTGCACCATGTATAACACATTCACATACTTGAAGATAAATGCTCATGCATTGGTATGGAAATAACATGTTTTGGAAAATGCATGATTGGAAACTATCTTTATGTAGTTTGTATTCTAGTGTGAATTGTGTTTATGTGTGTATATGTTTGTATAACATGGATACTGAACTTGGATTTAGTCTTAAATCATTCTTAATTGAGTTTCATTCATTTCGGTTACTCATACTATTGATTTTAAGTTCTAAGTCAAAAGATACTACACTTTCAACTCATGTTCCATACATTGTCTTCGTATTCGTATATCGAGTCGAATTATTATTTTATGGGTTGAGTATCTTATATTTCCATGTCCGTGTGAGAGTTATGGTTTGTAATCCACAAACGGATTCGAATTTTGAGTTAGGAGGCCGGAGAACGGTTGAAGAACGTGAAGGAAGGTCGAAAGAGAAAGAAGCAAGCAAGACACTTTTTTCCCGAGATGGCGCGTGGCCATCTCGGGTCAGAAGGCTTGCTGCCCCGAGATGCCCACGCGCCATCTTGGGAAGCAAGCTTGCTTGGCTTCTTCTTGCCCCTCTTGGTCATTTCATATGTCCAAGTTTCTCACTCCTTTATAAACTCTTTCCCTCTCACATTTCATTATAAGAAGAAATTTAAAACAAGTGTGCAGAAATTTTCTCTCTAAATTTTCTCACCTTCTAAACACCATAACTTCTTCATTTGAACTCTGATTTGAGTGATTCAAAGTTTAGAGTGTTCATCTATTCATTCTCCATCTTTTCTCTGAAGGTTTGAGTTAGTTTTTCTGCTATTTTTGGTGTCTAATCATACAAAAACGGGACTGCACCTAAATCAACTAAGGTATTGATTTTCTCTCAAAATTTTCTTCTACAACTTAGTCAATTGCCTTGGGTTTTCTTCTTCTACATATATTTGTATATTGTGAGTGTTTTGATTTGAGTTTTGAACTCTTTCAAAGCTAGGTTGAGTTTCAATTGAAATCATTCATGTTGAGTTAGGTTTTGATTCTATCTATGTTATCACATGTTTGGGATTGTATTGTGCTAGCTTTGATTCTAGGACTATTTGATGATCTTTGATTGATTGATTTTGAGAAAAATAGTTTCTCACATGTATTTGGCTCTTTTGGCCTAAATTCTCACATAATACATGTGATTATGTTCTTTTGAGCTATTCTTGTGTTTTGATGAATCTATGATTAGGAATATGCTCTGGAACTTTAGCTTAAATCTAATTGACTTTGTCATATGATTTTAGTATGTTTTTGGTTTGTGTGATTTAAACTTGATCTTGTGATTTATTGAACATATCTTGTGATTTAAGTTTAGATCTATGCATGTATCTAGGTTGTGATTAATATTGAACATATCTTGCATAATCTAGATTGATTACACATGCATGATTAACTAGACTATATGTGATTTGTGCATTCATGCTCATGTCTAGTATTTTCCATAGGATGTGTTGATCATAGCATTCTATGTTGCGTGCTTGTTTGTGTTTTGCATTCATGATCACCTAGATGTCTTGTGAGAAGGAAGTCTTGACAATAGGTGTGAGACCTATGGTGTTGAGCAAGAAGTCTTAGCAAGAGGTGTGAAGCCTTGGATTGTCGAGCAAGGAAGTCTTGGCTAGAGTCGGGAGGATCCGGATAGTCGAGCAAGAAGTCTTGCCTAGAGTTGGGAGAACTTGGATAGGTGAGCAAGGAAGTCTTGACTAGAGTCGTGAGGACTTAGTTGAGCAAGAAGTCTTGCCTTGGGTCGTGAGGATCCGGACAAGGTGAGCAAGGAAGTCTTGATAAGAGGTGTGAAGCCTCGGATTGTTGAGCATAGGGCGGCAACTTCTAGAGTAGGATAGGAGGGTAGTTTCTAGGTGAAGAGGTCACTTGAGAGATTGTATTTGTCTTATCTACTAGTGGATTTTGTTTACCGGTGGCTGCTAGCCCGTGAATGTTTCCTCTTCGGAGGTTTACCATGTTATATCTTGTGTCAACTTTTCTCTATCTCTATCTCTATCTCTTTAGTATTTGTATTGTGGATAGAACTCTTTATATATGTTGACTTTCTTTCTATAATATAGATTGTGTATGTGTTACAATTACTTGTTTGTATCACACTTGTGTTTATTTATTGATTAATTGTCTTTAATTAATATATATATATTGTGATACAAGCAATCTAGAGGGACAAACTTTTGTTTGTTTCTAAGAGAGTCGAAAAAGATGTCTAACCTATTCACCCCCCCCCCCCCCCCCCCCCCCCCCTTCTAGGTTAGCCTAGAGCATTTAACCGTGATTGTATTTTCACAAGCAACATGCATCAACAATGCAAATGCAAATGCTCCCCCTAAATAGGTTAACTCCCCCTCAACAAATCAAACTCCCCTCATATGCAACTCTCAACTCCCCATTAAATCATGCCACTCTCAACTCCCCCTAAATCCACACTACCCTCCCTTTTTGTCATGAGATAGACAAAGGAGTATCCCCTTAAGAAGGCATTAGCAAAGAGAGCTTATGGCACAAGACATATGCATAATCATATAACCAAATTTATGCAACTTAATTAAGAAGAGAGAATCAAGGAGTTTAAAAAAAAAGTGTGAACGAATGCTTTGCATACAAGACAAGTTGTATTGAATATCAAAACATGGTATCTGGCAAAGCAAAATGACAAGGGTTTCCAAGAGAATTCAAACCAATTTCACCCTTTGTCATGTAGTAAGCAAGATATAAACTGTAAAATAAATTCATTTTAAGAACAACTATATCAAACTTTACAAGCAAAACAAGACATGAGCGACTATTGCGCCCTTTTCGATTTTTCCGGATAGAATGCCCGTATGATAGTAGCCTTGTTCAACAAGTAAAGAGAGAGAGACTTTTGGATTGTAAAATCCTTGAAATGGATACAAGATCCTTATTGATTGAAGTCTCAAAATTGCTTTCACACACACATTTTTGCATTCATTTTAGAACATTCAACAATTTCATCATGCATATTACTTTAAAGCATGTCATATAAAGAATCAACATATCATGGAGATCAATTCTAGGTCATTCAAAATGTACTTCCCAATCAATTCTCCTATTCCAAAAATGCATGTTTAGTCATAAATAAGACATGGATTGCATGTAAAGCAAAGTTGCACACTTATTATTAAAAAAATGTACAACCAATCATCTCAAGCAATTAATAATGAAGCATAAATATTATCAATTAGCACAATGCATTGCCAATTTGCTCTCTTTGCTTGAGCTCCCCATATGAGGTCAATCAAAATGAGTCAAGAGGGGATATGAGTCTCTATAGACTTACAAAGTCCATTTGACCTAGTTGAGCCTATGGGTGAAACCTTAGCACAATGGCATATGGGTCTAATCCACTTAGGTGACACATTGTCATTCACAGTGGTCAAGATCATCATATTACTCCTAGGATCATTAACACTAGCTTTCCTAGGCACATGCATATTGGCTCTAGCCCTTTTTCTTTCAATCATGCTCTTAGTTCTACACATGTTAATGTACTTAAAGAAATTTGGTCTAATATGACCATCAACACCACAAAAATGACATGTAAGAATAAAATGAGGGGTCATACCATTCCTTTATGAGGACAAAAGTGCTTTCCCATGTCTTTGAGTTTTCCTTTGGTGTGGTATTGATTCTCTTCTCCCTTGTTGTTGAGTTGGAGAAGATTGCTTCCTTTGTTGAGCATGTAGGAAATGCTTATTGGCTTGATGGCTTTTAGTTTGAGGGATAGTTGCTTGAAGTGCTCTCATTGGTTAAGCTTGAGCTTGAGCTTGACTTCTTAGTGCCATCTTGACTTGGACATTTCTAGAACACTCTTCTAGTTCAATTTTCTTCTTAGGATGAAGTGGAGAATGAGGTTCTTTGAAGTCCATGCTCTTAACAAATACCGTCTTGCTAGGAGTTGAGGTCTCCTTGTCATATTCAAACCCTAGACCTCTCTTGTCACTTGGCTTCTTATCAACTCCCAACATATGGTCAAGCTTCTCCATACTCGAAGTCATCTTAGCAATCAACTCTCTAGCTTCTCTAAGCTCATCTTTTAAGCTTTCTTCCACCTTTCTTCCATTCTTCACTTTCTCACTCAAATGAGTCACTTCGGTTGATAGTTTGAGGTTCTCTTCCTTTAGCTTTTGAACCTCTTTCTTTATATTCAACCTTGAGCTTTGAAAATGCTCAATGAACCCTTTAAGGTCCATACTCTCTACATTTCCATTTGTAGAGTGAGATAAGAAACTCTTATCACTAGAGTCATCACTAGTGTCACTTGTTGCCATGATGTCATCATCAACAGAAGTAGCTTCACTTATCACTCTCTTAGCTACTTTTTCATCTACTCCATTTTCAAGGTCACTACTTAAGGCTTTGTTGCCTTTTTTCTACATCCTCCACAAACGAGGCTCCAAAAGCCATGTAGTTAAGAATAACCTCTTCATCACTTGAGGAATCTTCTTCACTTTCACTCTCACTTGATGATGCAGCCACCACTTTTCCTTTCTTCTTTTTCTTTGAATTAGTACACTCGGTGGCTATATGACCAAACCCACTACATTCATAGCATTGAATGCCTTTTCTTGTAGGCTTATCTTGTCTTGGTTCAATCTTCTTCTTTGAGTCATTCTTGTGAAGTTTCATAAACCTCTTGAATTTCTTCACCATAAGAGCTATCTCCTTATCTGAGTCATTCTCCTCCATCTTTGTTTTGGATGTCTTCAAAGCTATGTTCTTTTGCTTCTTAGGAGATGTATGTGTAGAAGTCCACCTAGACTCATAGGCTAGAAGCCTTCCAATCACTTCACTCGACTTCATAGTCTTGTAGTTGCTATTTTCTTCCAGTGCCGTCACCTTGGACTCAAATCTCTTGGGGAGTGACCTCATGATCTTTTGCTTGATCCTTCTATCCGAATATGGGTCACCTAGTTGATGGCTTTGATTTACGATGTCCATAAACTTCACTTGGAAGTCATTAAAGCACTCGTCCTCTTCCATCTGAATTGTCTCAAATTGCATTTGAAGAACTTGAAGCTTGGAATCCTTGACCACTTCGGTTCCTTCATGAGCTGTTTGTAGAATCTCCCAAGCCTCCTTTGCATGCCTAGTGTTTTGAACCAACTTGTATTGATTGTCGTCCATGGCATATAAGATGGCATGCATTGCCTTGTTGTTCCACTTGGAAGCTGCAAATTCTTTTGTGCTCCATTGAGACTTAGGCTTTGGAACTTCATCTCTATCATCCTTGGTCATCTTCGGAAGAATGTACCCATCTTCAACTGTTATCCATGCACGGTCATCTATTTGACAAATATAAGACTCTATCTTGCCTTCCCATGAGGCATAATTATCACCTTTAAGCAAAGGTGGTCTTATACTTGATGCTCCATCTTTGCTCATCCCAAGCTCACTCATAGTGTTTGGGTTAATTGAATGAGATGCAAATGAAATGCACCACACAAGATGCAAATAACATGAATGCACAAGAAAGACACACAGAGCACGGATCACCTCAGTATATCTAGGCATCGGCTTTGATACCAATTGAAAGTTCCCTAAAATGTGTGTGTCAATAACCTAGAGGGGGGGTGAATAGGTTTTAATCGAATCAATTACCGATTTTTCGATTAATTAATATTAACACAAATTACCCTGAATAAACAAGCATTCAATAAAATCAATTATGCTTAAAACAATAACAACACACAGTATTTACGTGGAAACCCTCCAAATGGGAAAAATCACGGGCTGATATATGCACCACACTAGATCCTCAAATCCACTATTGAATGAAAGTTTACAGCCTATGTTGACCTCCTGTCACACCCTCCAGTTACTAACCCTTTCACTCTACCCAACGACCTTAATAATGATTCTTGATCTATTTGCTTATGCACTAACCACTTAGTCACAAGACTTAACCTCAATGAAGAATTAAACACAACCTATTCAAACATGCAAGTAATGCTAAGCAACACTAAATGATTATCTATGATTTTTAGAATGTCACTAAGTACAATTCCTAGATATCAATGTCTAAATGAATGTTTATAAAGACTTAACTAGATATAGTTATGCAACAATATATCCTAGTTATCAAACAAAAGGCCAATCAACACAAGTTGTCATAAAACATGGCAAGGACTATAATGCAATCACAAAATGCAATCAATGAGGCCTAAACAATATCTAAATGCAAAGCATAGAGATTTAGTTGTAAGGGCAAAATGGTCACAAACCCTAGCTATCACAAAATATAAACCTCAACCAACAATCAACAACCCAAGCATGTTATAAATGCAATTAAACTCAATAACATATATTTAATGAACAATAATTGCTAAACCTAGGCATACATGTCATAACAATGGAACAATAAATTCTAAGGCATGTAGAGATTACCTAGTCAATGACAAACAAGAAAAATCATGCTTGGAAGATGCTAGATGCTCATGGATTGAAATTTGGTTGAGTCAAAATGAGTTCTTGGGAGCTCTCTCTCTCTCTCTTAGAGTCAATTTCTCTCTCAAGAAAAACTTGGTCTCTCAAAAATGGTTTCTTGGACTCCCAAGACCAAAGAGAAGAGAAGAGACATATAAATAATGTGCCCTACACTAAACTGCGTCATTTTGGACAAGGGGCAACTGATTCCTGTCATGAAAGATGTACGTACTGCTGCCTAGGCAAGTGTCAAGACTGCGGTATCGCAAGCGGTGCATCACCTGGGAATCTCCGCTTCTAGACCGCGGTACAGGCAAAGTTCAAACTGCGGTAGAGCCATCGGTGCATCACTGGGAAACTCCGCTTGGGAGATCGTTGTGCATGCAACGTGCACAGGCCGCGGTAGCAGCAGCGTGCAACGTCTGGAGAACACCGTTGTGCATACCGCGGCCTAGGCAATGCACAATGAGTGGTCATGGCCGCGGTCAAGGGGAAAAAACTCTTCTAAGGGAAACCTAAATGCAACAAACACCCAAGCAAGATTTAAGGCAAAGAGACACACAATTAAGGCAATTTAAGCATTCATGCAAGATGATCAAAGACATGCAAGGGAGTGTGTTTGTGTACTAAAAACTCTTCAGAAAAGGTTAAGCAAGTGATTTACCTTCTAAAGTTTGAGCTGGGTCTTGACCAATGATGGCCTAAACTACCCTTACACATTAATCCCCAAATGTGGTTGTCAACGAAATGAGCTAATCAAAAACTGAGGAACTTACAAAGAGGATATGTTGTTGCTAGTGGTCCATAATTGTGCACAAGGCATTGGTCAGAAAGTGATTCAAAGTGTATGGTGGACAAGGATGTCGATGGCTGATGAACTCCCTGGTAATCTGACATGAGGAGTTGCACCACAATTTCAGTAGGTTATTTTCGACATGGTGCCGGAACAACGAACACAAAGCAAAAGAAAAGTCTTAGGATGGTTCGTTCCTAAGTGGTTATACATTGTTGTGGGGTATGTTGATTCTCGGTGATGAGAATCGTGGTTGCGGACAAAGGTCTTGAGAATTCAATCCAAATGGGAGAATTGTTAGGTTTTGGCTCATATTCTCAATTGAACCCAATGTTAACCAAACAAGATTCAACTGATGTGGAGCTTCCTGAAGACGTGGGATAACGTGTGGAAGTTGAAGATGGTGTTTGAGGGAGGTTTGAAAATGAAAAAGAACTGAAGAAACGAAATCTAGTAGGTATCGCGGTCTGGACCGCGGTGCAGACACGTGCACAGACCGCAGCACAAGGAGTGGTTGAATTCCTGTGGATTTACGCGGCGTGGATCACGACGGAGGCAATGCATCAACCGTGGTACTCAGAGTGGTGGTCGACAGTTTTGATCTGTGGTGTTGGGCGCGGGTGGCCAACTACGACCTAAACCGCGACAATAACGGATCTTCCCCAAGTCAGAAATATTGCACGAAAATAGGAAAGGTTTTTTCTTTTAGAAGTTTTTTTGCTAATCAGAAAATAAAAGAGTTTGTCTTCATAAAGAATAGGAAAGTCATGTACTTGAAGGAAAAGGATTTCTCCTTAACAAGAAGACTTGTCATAAATAGGAAATAGTATTTATGTGGAACAAGTAATTATTATACGTTTAGGAGTAGAATTTCCTCTTATGTTAAACTCCATGTAACTAGTATAAATAGACCTTGTATCTAAGTTATTTTGTATGGAGAAAAATAACACCTTGTAATATCAGAAAGTAGTGGTGAGATTGGGGTGAGAGACCCATGGGAATATCCGAGGAGGGATCTAAGGGAATATCAGTGGATCAAGTTAGAGATCCGTGGGTGATATTCAGGGGAGACCTGGGGATATTGTGGGGTTCTTGGTGAGGATCTTGTGAGCATGGTTTGGGGTTTGGGTATGAGAGAGAATCTTGGAATATATGGTTGTAACAATTAATCATATAGTGAAATTTTCTTTGTCGTTCTGACAGCCCTTGGTTTTTTACCCGATTTAGGTTTTCCATGTATATTTGTAATTTGTTAAAAGTTTTTAATAGTGCTACTAACAATTTATCAGGTATTTATTATCCTACTACTCAATTATTTATTATTAAGGGTTGTAATATTGCTGGTGCATTTGCTGACTGTTCATCTGATATACAATTACATGCATGCAATGAAGCTATGAAAAAAAAATGGTTAGACTATTATAGAGAGTTTCCAACTATTTACCTGCTTAGTTGTGTTTTGACCCACGTTGTAAACTAGATGCATTGACAGATTATTTAACTCTTTATTATAAATGTTTAGGTATACAATTAGAAATTAATATTTATTGTGCTGCAATTAAGATATTATTTTATCAGTTATATGATGAATATCGTAGAATTTATGGTCCATAATTAAACATTAGTGTTCCACAAAATGAAAATGGCTCCCAAACTCGATCTTCTGGAGCGTTAGGGGCAGGGTCTGCACTTTTATCCCAAAAGATCAAAAGATTGCGAGGTTCTTCTTCTTCTTCTTCATCAAGTCCGATCTCGTATGATGAGATAGAAACTTATCATAGTACCAATTTTGAGTTTATAGGAGACGATGATGTGGATAAATTTGATATTCTACATTGGTGGAGAGAACATGAAAAGCACTTCCCAATCTTGTCTATAATAGCCAAACAGATTCTTGCAACACCGGTTTCTATAGTGGCTGTGGAACAAGAGTTTAGCGCGGGTGGAAATATTTTGGACTCAAGACGGTCGCTTTTGAGTCCAGAATCAATTCAAGTCCAAGTGTGTGTTGATGATTGGACAAAGGCTGGATATAGACAACAAGAAATGGAGCCAGAAGTTATTTATGATTTCTTCGATGATGATCACACCACCGGCACCGGAACGGATGGCAGCGATTATTTACAAACTTACAAAATTACATATGTAAAAGACAATAAAATGTAAAATAACTACGTGGTCTTTGATTCCTCTAAACCCCAAGTCCGAGAGGATACGTAGGCAACTTAATTTTGGTACAAATTAAGTGCAAGACCAATTTTTTAAATTTTTAGTTTTATACATTTATTTCAATTTATGTATTTAGTATTATTTTTTAAAATTTTAATTTCGGCTTACGGTCTTACACAATAAAATTCATTTACAAGTTTATATTATTACATGTCTTATGTTTTCGTATTTTTTAAAAAATGAGTATAAATATATAATAATAATAAATAAATAAATAAAAAAAACCGAACCGGTGGAACCGGAACTGCGGTTCCACGGTTGCAGTTCTGGCTCCTTCCAAAACCGGAACCGGAACCGGAACCGGAACCGGAACCGATCGGAACCAATCGGAACCGGGATCATGTCTATGATCACAACTTAAAACATGGATCTGCGGGCTTGAAGCCCTAGCCCTCGATGTAAAGTGTCGGTTAAATCATGGATAAATCGTGTAATTGGACAGAAAATGAATGAGATAAATCGTGTTCGGTGAAGTTAAGGGATTATAGATCATTTTGCATCAATAATCGATAGTGCTAGTGCTTTATAAATTCCTATCATTTGTAGTTAAACCGTATAGAGTACAAAATCTACCCACTAAATCCCAAAATCAATTTTTCTAATCAAAACTTTTTGGCACTCTTGTTTTTATCTAAAGCAAGTCGCTATTAAATTAAACTTTCTTGCTGGACAGTGGACGCGGCAGTGATCGTAGTCACCAATAAATCAAAAAGCGTAGCTTAATTAAATTGACCAAAAAGATTCAACATATTTCCAATTTCAATATAAAATTAAATTGACCAAAACGAGGACCACCACCAATGTCACTATCATGGTTGATGGTCTTGAGTCGAAATGCATGCATCATGAAAATTAATGGCAACTAAATATAATTATAAAAATAAAATAGATTCTTTTTTTATTGTATGTCTCAAATATGCGTGTTAAAATACAAAAAGGTAAAACATATAAATAACACATTTTAACATCACTTTGTAGTCTCTCCGCAAATATCCTTTTTCTTAGAAAAACTATATTGGATTCGAATATGTGATTTAATTTGCTATTTATTGTGAAACAACACGAATATTTCTTTAAAATTGTTATTGACATCGATTTTTAAGAAATCTAGTTGACAGTGAGTCAGTGACACGTATGTAGATTGACACATAATAACTTATAAATTGAGATTATACCACCCTTCTGATATGTGTGTGAATCGGTGAATATATAACAAATAATAGACGAGTGTAGAAATAATAAAGACACAAGTAATTTTACATGGAAAAAACTTAATAATGGAAAAAATCACGGTCGTTGTGACGACAGATAAGAGTAGTGGTGTAAATGCCTGCTTGAGCTGCCAAGGAAGGCAGACCGTGCCTAGCACGGCCCGCCTGGGGGGCGTGCCGTGCTAGGCACGACCCATATTGATGGACCATGTTAGGCCCTATATCGAGGCACGTCATGCCAACCCAGTCGTCGGCATGGCGGGCAATATTATATATAAAAAAAAACTTTTTAAAAAATAATTTATTTATAAAATTAAAATGTTTTAAAGATAAATGTTATTGAAGAGTATTGAACCATGGTTCATAATCCTTGTTTAGATAAGTAAGTTTTCATTTGTCTTTCCCTCCTTTTTATATTGGTTAGACTTCTTTTCAATGCTTTTATTTATCCGATGTAGGATATAAGATTGAATACAACTATGGTTATAAGCAATTACTATGACCAAGATTAGAGAAAAATAAAATGTGAATGATATTTAATGATTTATATATATAAGTATATATGATTCTTGTTCATAGATGGAAGAGATGGAAATTATTGTACAATAATATAATATCAATAGGTGGCTTATTTGATTTTTTTAAAACAAAACCATTATTTAATTTTAATAGACTTCCCAACTCTCTCTATGTTTTCCATATTTAGATAAAAAAAATTGTACTCGAGAGAATGTCATTATGTTATATACTTGTATCAATGAATGAAAATGGAAATTCAATCCCACATCCCATATCGAATAAATAAGATGAATGAATAGAAATATAACATATATAAAAATAAGGAAAAAGTAAAGGAAAACATACTTACTTGGACAAGGATTATGGGCCACATCCCAATACTCTATGATATTATTAATAAATTTCATATTATTTTTATAAAAAAAAAGTGGGCCGGCCCGTTTGGCCTACCGAGCCGGCACGGCACGACCCGCCAGTGTCGTGTCCACGTGTCGTGCCAAGGTCTCTATTTTCCAAAGCGGGTTGGACTGGTTCACTTTTACACCATTAGATAAGAGTTTTCACTACGTAAAAGATAATTGTGATTATGGGTGATTAATTGCTTGAGGTTGCCCTTTTTTTTCTTTCCATTTGCTTGATACATGTATTTATATAGGGGTTAGGGTGTTGCCATAGTCCTTGTTATGCAACTAGAAAATATTATCGGGTGAGATCACATGGGATCGTATCTTGGCGAGATTCTTTGTGAATCAAATCCTGTACATTTATGGTGTTGCGATCTTCATTCCTTATGGGAACATTTCTTCATATTTTCGCTTTTATTGTTGGATTTGTCAACTGTTGGATCGTAGGGGATTGTCTTGCCTAGTATAACGTCAAGCTTCATAAAACTAAAATCTCGTTTCATTAATGACGCTTCGTGTTCACTATGGGGCGAGTTCAGGTTAACATGTTTGTTTGGTAACGCTCTGGCGAGGGCTCACTATTATTTTTTTAAGGGTTAAATTCATTTGTGTCCTTCTAGTTTGACTTAATAGTCAACTGGTCCCCCGGTTTTCAGAATTGTCTCGTTTAGTTCTTTTGTTACGTTTTCCATTAAAATCAGATATAATTACCCTCTATTGCCCCTTTTATTACAATTTCCATTTTATTTTAAAAAATATAAAATAAATAAATAAATATTTTTAAAAAAAAATTATTCAAAATTTTAACAAAACCTTAACCCTTAAATCATCATCATCGACCATCACCAACATCTTTTATTCATCTTTATCATCAGACCACAACCACACCGTCATCCATCTCCAATCATCAAACTCAAACCCTCAAATCCAACCACTTAAATAAACTAATTGTGGATCTGGAGATCCACTTCTTTATCCAAAAATGAATTATCCAAAAATGAAAATCAACCCAACACCTAAGAAAGATTTTTTGTGAACTTTGGCCAAAATGAACCCAGAAACCCCTCCCACCACCCCTAAAATACAACCACTGCCGCCTACCAAACCTGAAACACCCATCACCAACACCTGTCAAACCAAAAACACCCACCACCACACAACAACCTAAACCAATCAACTCACCACCCCCAATCCAAAACCTAATCGAAATCAACCACCACCAACAGTTCTTCATTCACTAACACCTATACACTCATACGATGACAACCACCAATTGCGTCTATTTGAGGTTTGATTCGGTTGATTTGTAGCGGTTGAAGAGGTTTGATTCGGTTTGTTATATGAGAGAGAGAGAGAGACAGGGTGATTTATGAAAGAGAATGTTCGATCTTCTCATCTGGATATAGAGAGAGAATTGTCTAGGTTTAGAGAGAAGAAGGAACATGTTCTGGTGGTGATGAATTCTAGAATGTGTTCTTGCCCAAATGAATTTTTTGGTGTTCTTTGTTTCTAAGTTTGGTTTTTGTGTTTAAAAGTTGAATTATACTAAGCTTCTTAATCTTCATGATGTTCCTTTGAGATTGAATCACCACTATGATAGGGTCATATTCACAAGCAAGATCGCCAAGAATAATAGATAATAGATCACTATCAGTGATTATCTGTCCGGCTGACACTAAACCATCTCCAATTTCTTTTATTTTCTTGATAAAATCACTAATACTCATGGCACCTTTCTTAGTGTTTTGTAACTGGTGACATAATTGTAAAACTTTTGCTTGAAATTGTTGTGAAAATAATTCTTGCAAAGTGTTCCAAACAGCTTGAGATGAAGAACAAGAAGTTACATCATCGATGACTTTTTCACTAAGAGTTGTGAGCAACCAAAAGAGTAGAAGTTGATCTCAGTGCTTCCATCCAGAGTATTCATCATTGATGATCACTTCCTTATTAACTTCAATATATTTATGTGGTTCTGGTCTGGAACCATTGATGAATCCTTCTAACTCAAGAGCTTTAATAGCTGGAAGAATCAGAGCTTCCAAGTATACAAAATTATTTCTATCAAGTTTTATTGGTATATTCAAGGTGAGAGTCTTTGCAAGAGATTGAAAATCCATTCCTGAAGACGAACAAGATGCTAGTGGAGGATTTCGATTTGGATTTTGATCGGTTGACGAAGTAGTTGGACAAGCCATTTGACGTTTGTCAAGACAGCTATGATACCATGTAAAACTATAGAGAATATTGACTAAAAGGACCTACGTGTTTGATGAAAGGTCTGATAGAAAACTAAGAGAAAAAAGAACTCCATTAATGGAGATTTTTACTTCTGATTTTCATTGAACTTAGAGAACGATACAAGTGAATTATATATATATATATAAAGAGATGATCTAAGCATAGGTTTTGTGATGCTCTAAGGGCATCTCCAACCCGAATAGTGTCTTTGGTGCAAAATTTGCACTAAAATAGTGCAACTGTTGCACTATTTTACTATTCCATCTCCAACCCACTGCACCAAACTTTACATTAAAGAGAATATTCCCCATAATATTCTCTTTCTTTCCTTTTTTTTTAATATTTCTATACAATTAACATTTCACCCCCTAATTAACATAATATTACAAAATAATAAGAAAATGTGAAATTAATACATAAAAAGAAATTAAATTGATTAGGTTAAATTTTGCATTTATTATTGAAATAACTTGAACATTACATTTCAGGAAATATAAAAGAAAAAACATAAAAATAAAAGTACATATTGATCATCATCTAATTATCTGAATTAGTATAATCATACCACAAATGATCTATTAACGCATTTCGGAGTGCAATGTGAGCGTCTTTATCCCTGATTCCTCTATGTCGAGCTAAGAATTGTTGAAATCGGGTATTTTCATCTAATACCATCTCAACTTCTGGAGTTGGTGTTTCCATATGATCCTCAATTGATGCAGTTACATCACGCTCATCCGCGATTATCATGTTGTGCATAATAATGCACTTAGTCATTATATCATGTAAAATATGTTTATGCCAAAAACGCGCCGGTCCTGCTACAATTGCAAATCGTGATTGGAGAACTCCAAATGCACGTTCCACGTCTTTTCTACAGGCTTCTTGTTTCATTGCAAATAATTTTTTTTTTGGGACCACGTGGATCGTGAATAGTTTGTACAAGCGTAGACCATTTTGGGTATATACCATCAGCTAAATAATAATCCATATTATATTCTTTTCCTTGAATGGCATAATGAGCTGGAGGAGCAATACCTTGAGTAAGGTTGGAAAAAGATGGGATGCCTCCAACACATTAATATCATTATTTGTATCAGGCAAACCAAAATATGCATGCCATATCCACAGATCATAATCAGCAACAGCCTGTAAAATAATAGTTGGGGATCCACTACGACCTGCATATTGCCCTGCCCAAGCTGTTGGACAATTTTTCCACTTCCAGTGCATACAATCTAAACTACCCAGCATTTCTGGAAAACCACGATCTTTACCAATACGAAGTAGTCTTGCAACATCAGTAGCGTTTGGTGATCTAAGATACTCACCTGTAAATTCCTCCACAACAGCACGACAAAATCTCTTCAAACTCTCAATTGTTGTGGACTCTCCTATTTTTATATACTCATCAGTAGCATCTGCTGGACAACCATATGCCAACATCCGAAATACTGCTGTTATTTTCTGAAGCGCGGATAAACCCGGTCTACCCACACTGTCTCTTCGTTGCATAAAATAGTTATCACGAGCTTCTACTTTTTCAACAATACGAAGGAATAAACTCCTACCCATTCAAAAGCGTCGACAGAACATTTAATCGTTGTATCGAGGGTTCTCTGCAAAATAGTCGTAGAACAAACGACGATCAACACTCTTCCGGTCTCGATTGATGACTATATGACCAGGAATTGAGCCTCCACGTCGCATTGGGTTATTTTGTTGATTGAAATACTAAGCCATGGCCTGTTGGAATTGTCCATATTGGGCAATCATTTCTTCTTCTTCTGCATCCATCGCACCAAGAGCTGCCATAATTGCCTCTTCCTCTTCATCGGAAGATGAAGATGAAGATGAAGATGACAAATTAGATGGACCTCCAATATTGAAATTCATATTTTTCTTTGAGTTTAATTGAATGAGTTTTAGCAGACTTTGGTGTAGGCTATTTATCTTTGTACATGTGACCGACAATAATTGCAAGCCCACATGGAAACAGTATAAACGGACAAAAAAATATCTAGCAATAATTTCATTCAAGAAATCTTATCTTTGCATTTCCCAAAATATGAAGATAAGATATCCTATGAAGATAAATGTTAACCATTGGATGGATTGCATTACCATCTGAACTGTAGGATTCAATCTCTACAAAAATATCTTCTCTTTGTCCATGTGACCGACAATAATTGCAAGCCCACATGGAAAAAGTATAATCGGACAAAAAAATATCTAGCAATAATTTCATTCAAGGAATCCTATCTTCGCATTTCCCAAAATATGAAGATAAGATATCCTATGAAGATAAATGTTAACCATTGGATGGATTGCATTACCATCTGAACCGTAGCATTCAATCTCTACAAAATTATCTTCTCTTTGTCCATGTGACCGACAATAATTGCAAGCCCACATGGAAAAAGTATAATCGGACAAAAAAAATCTAGCAATAATTTCATTCAAGGAATCTTATCTTCGCATTTCCCAAAATATGAAGATAAGATATCTGAGTAGTTAAATGTCAGCCATTGGATGGATTTCCTCACCATCTGAACCGTAGGATTCAATCTGAAAAAAGTACCTCCAGATTTCTATAAATATCAAACCACAGTCAATTAAACATATCCCACCAAATCTTTTATACATTCAAACTACTTTTCTCTTCAAGTCACGTTTCCCTTCAAATATCTTATACCTTCAAAGCACTTTTCTATCCAAATCACTTTTCCCTTCAAATCCCTGTTTCCACAAAATGTCTACGAAAAGAAGTTCTTCATACACAAATACAGAAGACACACATCTTTGTCACATATATCTTGATGTTTCACAAAACCTGATCATAGGTATTTATCAGTCAAAGGATATGTTCTGGAGCCGAGTAGAGAATGATTACAACAATAGCAGACCATCTTTTATTACTAAAGTTCGTAACAAAAGAAGTTTACAGTGTCGCATGCAAACTATCCTTACTTCCATGGGGAAAATGCGAGGATGCATACGACAGATTGAAAGGCTGAAACCTAGTGGTGCCTCGGAAGCTGATATTGTGAGTATTTGTTAAAATTCAATTTGTAGAAAAAACAAATTTCATATTTGATTTTAACAATATTTTTGTATCATTTTACAGATGAACCAGGCAAAAATTTTATTATCCCAGGATAATAAATATAAACATGGATTCATGTTTGACCATGTGTGGCCCATCCTAAAAGACATGGAAAAATTTACAGACAACGAGACAGAAACCCAGTCACCCTTTCAACAGGAAACTGGTCATTTCGTTTCATCACAAGAAGACTCTCCAACTCCAGAGTCTCCCACCACGGTATATCCTGGGCTATCTTCGTTTTCTTTAAATATAAGTAGTGATGACGGTGGGGGTAGTTCATCTCGACAGCCCATTGGGGTGAAGAAAGCAAAATCAAAAAGAAGGGTTGATGAACATAATTCAACCGCCTTCAATACTTTGAAAGAGAGACAAGAATTTTTTTTGGAATTTTCTAATAAAAACGCTATGCAGAGGGAAAGACTTAACGATATTTTGGAGAGAAAAATGGAGTATCGTGAACTCAAAATTCTGATGATAGATTTGAATACCATAACTGATCCAAAAAAATGAGAGTTTATGAATCAACAACAATTAAAAATTGAAGCAAAACGAGCTGAACAACAAGACAAGGGATCTCAAAATGCATCTGGGTCTTTTGGTGATTTTTTCGAAAATCTTCAAGGACCCAGAAATGGTCTTCCAGACTACTAATGGGTTCTTGTAGTTTATATTTTATTTTTTCTTCATTTTATTATATTCCAAATTGTGGTAATTTATGTTATCACTATGAAGTTTGTATTTTGTTCTTAATGTATTTTGTTTTAATTTCTGTTGTATTGAATGAAGTTACTTATTTACAAAAATTGCATTTTAAATTTATAAATATACACTACATTTTAATTTATTATAAATAAATATAACAATAATAATTAATTCACAAAAAAAAAATGATTAAATATTAAAAAGGACCAAATAGGACTAAATTAAATTTATTAGGGTAAAACTGTGATTACATAAAATCTTGAAAAGAAGGATATAATCAAAATACATTTTATTAAATGGGGTTAAAATGTGATTATTTAAAACTTTTGGATAAAAAAAACAGAAAAGGTTAAGCAAGTGATTTACCTTGCAAGATTTAAGGCAAAGAGACACACAATTAAGGCAATTTAAGCATTCATGCAAGATGATCAAAGACATGCAAGGGAGTGTGTTTGTGTACTAAAAACTCTTCAGAAAAGGTTAAGCAAGTGATTTACCTTCTAAAGTTTGAGCTGGGTCTTGACCAATGATGGCCTAAACTACCCTTACACATTAATCCCCAAATGTGGTTGTCAACGAAATGAGCTAATCAAAAACTGAGGAACTTACAAAGAGGATATGTTGTTGCTAGTGGTCCATAATTGTGCACAAGGCATTGGTCAGAAAGTGATTCAAAGTGTATGGTGGACAAGGATGTCGATGGCTGATGAACTCCCTGGTAATCTGACATGAGGAGTTGCACCACAATTTCAGTAGGTTATTTTCGACATGGTGCCGGAACAACGAACACAAAGCAAAAGAAAAGTCTTAGGATGGTTCGTTCCTAAGTGGTTATACATTGTTGTGGGGTATGTTGATTCTCGATGATGAGAATCGTGGTTGCGGACAAAGGTCTTGAGAATTCAATCCAAATGGGAGAATTGTTAGGTTTTGGCTCATATTCTCAATTGAACCCAATGTTAACCAAACAAGATTCAACTGATGTGGAGCTTCCTGAAGACGTGGGATAACGTGTGGAAGTTGAAGATGGTGTTTGAGGGAGGTTTGAAAATGAAAAAGAACTGAAGAAACGAAATCTAGTAGGTATCGCGGTCTGGACCGCGGTGCAGACACGTGCACAGACCGCAGCACAAGGAGTGGTTGAATTCCTGTGGATTTACGCGGCGTGGATCACGACGGAGGCAATGCATCAACCGTGGTACTCAGAGTGGTGGTCGACAGTTTTGATCTGTGGTGTTGGGCGCGGGTGGCCAACTACGACCTAAACCGCGACAATAACGGATCTTCCCCAAGTCAGAAATATTGCACGAAAATAGGAAAGGTTTTTTCTTTTAGAAGTTTTTTTGCTAATCAGAAAATAAAAGAGTTTGTCTTCATAAAGAATAGGAAAGTCATGTACTTGAAGGAAAAGGATTTCTCCTTAACAAGAAGACTTGTCATAAATAGGAAATAGTATTTATGTGGAACAAGTAATTATTATACGTTTAGGAGTAGGATTTCCTCTTATGTTAAACTCCATGTAACTAGTATAAATAGACCTTGTATCTAAGTTATTTTGTATGGAGAAAAATAACACCTTGTAATATCAGAAAGTAGTGGTGAGATTGGGGTGAGAGACCCATGGGAATATCCGAGGAGGGATCTAAGGGAATATCAGTGGATCAAGTTAGAGATCCGTGGGTGATATTCAGGGGAGACCTGGGGATATTGTGGGGTTCTTGGTGAGGATCTTGTGAGCATGGTTTGGGGTTTGGGTATGAGAGAGAATCTTGGAATATATGGTTGTAACAATTAATCATATAGTGAAATTTTCTTTGTCGTTCTGACAGCCCTTGGTTTTTTACCCGATTTAGGTTTTCCATGTATATTTGTAATTTGTTAAAAGTTTTTAATAGTGCTACTAACAATTTATCAGGTATTTATTATCCTACTACTCAATTATTTATTATTAAGGGTTGTAATATTGCTGGTGCATTTGCTGACTGTTCATCTGATATACAATTACATGCATGCAATGAAGCTATGAAAAAAAATGGTTAGACTATTATAGAGAGTTTCCAACTATTTACCTGCTTAGTTGTGTTTTGACCCACGTTGTAAACTAGATGCATTGACAGATTATTTAACTCTTTATTATAAATGTTTAGGTATACAATTAGAAATTAATATTTATTGTGCTGCAATTAAGATATTATTTTATCAGTTATATGATGAATATCGTAGAATTTATGGTCCATAATTAAACATTAGTGTTCCACAAAATGAAAATGGCTCCCAAACTCGATCTTCTGGAGCGTTAGGGGCAGGGTCTGCACTTTTATCCCAAAAGATCAAAAGATTGCGAGGTTCTTCTTCTTCTTCTTCATCAAGTCCGATCTCGTATGATGAGATAGAAACTTATCATAGTACCAATTTTGAGTTTATAGGAGACGATGATGTGGATAAATTTGATATTCTACATTGGTGGAGAGAACATGAAAAGCACTTCCCAATCTTGTCTATAATAGCCAAACAGATTCTTGCAACACCGGTTTCTATAGTGGCTGTGGAACAAGAGTTTAGCGCGGGTGGAAATATTTTGGACTCAAGACGGTCGCTTTTGAGTCCAGAATCAATTCAAGTCCAAGTGTGTGTTGATGATTGGACAAAGGCTGGATATAGACAACAAGAAATGGAGCCAGAAGTTATTTATGATTTCTTCGATGATGATCACACCACCGGCACCGGAACGGATGGCAGCGATTATTTACAAACTTACAAAATTACATATGTAAAAGACAATAAAATGTAAAATAACTACGTGGTCTTTGATTCCTCTAAACCCCAAGTCCGAGAGGATACGTAGGCAACTTAATTTTGGTACAAATTAAGTGCAAGACCAATTTTTTAAATTTTTAGTTTTATACATTTATTTCAATTTATGTATTTAGTATTATTTTTTAAAATTTTAATTTCGGCTTACGGTCTTACACAATAAAATTCATTTACAAGTTTATATTATTACATGTCTTATGTTTTCGTATTTTTTAAAAAATGAGTATAAATATATAATAATAATAAATAAATAAATAAAAAAAACCGAACCGGTGGAACCGGAACTGCGGTTCCACGGTTGCAGTTCTGGCTCCTTCCAAAACCGGAACCGGAACCGGAACCGGAACCGGAACCGATCGGAACCAATCGGAACCGGGATCATGTCTATGATCACAACTTAAAACATGGATCTGCGGGCTTGAAGCCCTAGCCCTCGATGTAAAGTGTCGGTTAAATCATGGATAAATCGTGTAATTGGACAGAAAATGAATGAGATAAATCGTGTTCGGTGAAGTTAAGGGATTATAGATCATTTTGCATCAATAATCGATAGTGCTAGTGCTTTATAAATTCCTATCATTTGTAGTTAAACCGTATAGAGTACAAAATCTACCCACTAAATCCCAAAATCAATTTTTCTAATCAAAACTTTTTGGCACTCTTGTTTTTATCTAAAGCAAGTCGCTATTAAATTAAACTTTCTTGCTGGACAGTGGACGCGGCAGTGATCGTAGTCACCAATAAATCAAAAAGCGTAGCTTAATTAAATTGACCAAAAAGATTCAACATATTTCCAATTTCAATATAAAATTAAATTGACCAAAACGAGGACCACCACCAATGTCACTATCATGGTTGATGGTCTTGAGTCGAAATGCATGCATCATGAAAATTAATGGCAACTAAATATAATTATAAAAATAAAATAGATTCTTTTTTTATTGTATGTCTCAAATATGCGTGTTAAAATACAAAAAGGTAAAACATATAAATAACACATTTTAACATCACTTTGTAGTCTCTCCGCAAATATCCTTTTTCTTAGAAAAACTATATTGGATTCGAATATGTGATTTAATTTGCTATTTATTGTGAAACAACACGAATATTTCTTTAAAATTGTTATTGACATCGATTTTTAAGAAATCTAGTTGACAGTGAGTCAGTGACACGTATGTAGATTGACACATAATAACTTATAAATTGAGATTATACCACCCTTCTGATATGTGTGTGAATCGGTGAATATATAACAAATAATAGACGAGTGTAGAAATAATAAAGACACAAGTAATTTTACATGGAAAAAACTTAATAATGGAAAAAATCACGGTCGTTGTGACGACAGATAAGAGTAGTGGTGTAAATGCCTGCTTGAGCTGCCAAGGAAGGCAGACCGTGCCTAGCACGGCCCGCCTGGGGGGCGTGCCGTGCTAGGCACGACCCATATTGATGGACCATGTTAGGCCCTATATCGAGGCACGTCATGCCAACCCAGTCGTCGGCATGGCGGGCAATATTATATATAAAAAAAAACTTTTTAAAAAATAATTTATTTATAAAATTAAAATGTTTTAAAGATAAATGTTATTGAAGAGTATTGAACCATGGTTCATAATCCTTGTTTAGATAAGTAAGTTTTCATTTGTCTTTCCCTCCTTTTTATATTGGTTAGACTTCTTTTCAATGCTTTTATTTATCCGATGTAGGATATAAGATTGAATACAACTATGGTTATAAGCAATTACTATGACCAAGATTAGAGAAAAATAAAATGTGAATGATATTTAATGATTTATATATATAAGTATATATGATTCTTGTTCATAGATGGAAGAGATGGAAATTATTGTACAATAATATAATATCAATAGGTGGCTTATTTGATTTTTTTAAAACAAAACCATTATTTAATTTTAATAGACTTCCCAACTCTCTCTATGTTTTCCATATTTAGATAAAAAAAATTGTACTCGAGAGAATGTCATTATGTTATATACTTGTATCAATGAATGAAAATGGAAATTCAATCCCACATCCCATATCGAATAAATAAGATGAATGAATAGAAATATAACATATATAAAAATAAGGAAAAAGTAAAGGAAAACATACTTACTTGGACAAGGATTATGGGCCACATCCCAATACTCTATGATATTATTAATAAATTTCATATTATTTTTATAAAAAAAAAGTGGGCCGGCCCGTTTGGCCTACCGAGCCGGCACGGCACGACCCGCCAGTGTCGTGTCCACGTGTCGTGCCAAGGTCTCTATTTTCCAAAGCGGGTTGGACTGGTTCACTTTTACACCATTAGATAAGAGTTTTCACTACGTAAAAGATAATTGTGATTATGGGTGATTAATTGCTTGAGGTTGCCCTTTTTTTTCTTTCCATTTGCTTGATACATGTATTTATATAGGGGTTAGGGTGTTGCCATAGTCCTTGTTATGCAACTAGAAAATATTATCGGGTGAGATCACATGGGATCGTATCTTGGCGAGATTCTTTGTGAATCAAATCCTGTACATTTATGGTGTTGCGATCTTCATTCCTTATGGGAACATTTCTTCATATTTTCGCTTTTATTGTTGGATTTGTCAACTGTTGGATCGTAGGGGATTGTCTTGCCTAGTATAACGTCAAGCTTCATAAAACTAAAATCTCGTTTCATTAATGACGCTTCGTGTTCACTATGGGGCGAGTTCAGGTTAACATGTTTGTTTGGTAACGCTCTGGCGAGGGCTCACTATTATTTTTTTAAGGGTTAAATTCATTTGTGTCCTTCTAGTTTGACTTAATAGTCAACTGGTCCCCCGGTTTTCAGAATTGTCTCGTTTAGTTCTTTTGTTACGTTTTCCATTAAAATCAGATATAATTACCCTCTATTGCCCCTTTTATTACAATTTCCATTTTATTTTAAAAAATATAAAATAAATAAATAAATATTTTTAAAAAAAAATTATTCAAAATTTTAACAAAACCTTAACCCTTAAATCATCATCATCGACCATCACCAACATCTTTTATTCATCTTTATCATCAGACCACAACCACACCGTCATCCATCTCCAATCATCAAACTCAAACCCTCAAATCCAACCACTTAAATAAACTAATTGTGGATCTGGAGATCCACTTCTTTATCCAAAAATGAATTATCCAAAAATGAAAATCAACCCAACACCTAAGAAAGATTTTTTGTGAACTTTGGCCAAAATGAACCCAGAAACCCCTCCCACCACCCCTAAAATACAACCACTGCCGCTTACCAAACCTGAAACACCCATCACCAACACCTGTCAAACCAAAAACACCCACCACCACACAACAACCTAAACCAATCAACTCACCACCCCCAATCCAAAACCTAATCGAAATCAACCACCACCAACAGTTCTTCATTCACTAACACCTATACACTCATACGATGACAACCACCAATTGCGTCTATTTGAGGTTTGATTCGGTTGATTTGTAGCGGTTGAAGAGGTATGATTCGGTTTGTTATATGAGAGAGAGAGAGAGACAGGGTGATTTATGAAAGAGAATGTTCGATCTTCTCATCTGGATATAGAGAGAGAATTGTCTAGGTTTAGAGAGAAGAAGGAACATGTTCTGGTGGTGATGAATTCTAGAATGTGTTCTTGCCCAAATGAATTTTTTGGTGTTCTTTGTTTCTAAGTTTGGTTTTTGTGTTTAAAAGTTGAATTATACTAAGCTTCTTAATCTTCATGATGTTCCTTTGAGATTGAATCACCACTATGATAGGGTCATATTCACAAGCAAGATCGCCAAGAATAATAGATAATAGATCACTATCAGTGATTATCTGTCCGGCTGACACTAAACCATCTCCAATTTCTTTTATTTTCTTGATAAAATCACTAATACTCATGGCACCTTTCTTAGTGTTTTGTAACTGGTGACATAATTGTAAAACTTTTGCTTGAAATTGTTGTGAAAATAATTCTTGCAAAGTGTTCCAAACAGCTTGAGATGAAGAACAAGAAGTTACATCATCGATGACTTTTTCACTAAGAGTTGTGAGCAACCAAAAGAGTAGAAGTTGATCTCAGTGCTTCCATCCAGAGTATTCATCATTGATGATCACTTCCTTATTAACTTCAATATATTTATGTGGTTCTGGTCTGGAACCATTGATGAATCCTTCTAACTCAAGAGCTTTAATAGCTGGAAGAATCAGAGCTTCCAAGTATACAAAATTATTTCTATCAAGTTTTATTGGTATATTCAAGGTGAGAGTCTTTGCAAGAGATTGAAAATCCATTCCTGAAGACGAACAAGATGCTAGTGGAGGATTTCGATTTGGATTTTGATCGGTTGACGAAGTAGTTGGACAAGCCATTTGACATTTGTCAAGACAGCTATGATACCATGTAAAACTATAGAGAATATTGACTAAAAGGACCTACGTGTTTGATGAAAGGTCTGATAGAAAACTAAGAGAAAAAAGAACTCCATTAATGGAGATTTTTACTTCTGATTTTCATTGAACTTAGAGAACGATACAAGTGAATTATATATATATATATAAAGAGATGATCTAAGCATAGGTTTTGTGATGCTCTAAGGGCATCTCCAACCCGAATAGTGTCTTTGGTGCAAAATTTGCACTAAAATAGTGCAACTGTTGCACTATTTTACTATTCCATCTCCAACCCACTGCACCAAACTTTACATTAAAGAGAATATTCCCCATAATATTCTCTTTCTTTCCTTTTTTTTTAATATTTCTATACAATTAACATTTCACCCCCTAATTAACATAATATTACAAAATAATAAGAAAATGTGAAATTAATACATAAAAAGAAATTAAATTGATTAGGTTAAATTTTGCATTTATTATTGAAATAACTTGAACATTACATTTCAGGAAATATAAAAGAAAAAACATAAAAATAAAAGTACATATTGATCATCATCTAATTATCTGAATTAGTATAATCATACCACAAATGATCTATTAACGCATTTCGGAGTGCAATGTGAGCGTCTTTATCCCTGATTCCTCTATGTCGAGCTAAGAATTGTTGAAATCGGGTATTTTCATCTAATACCATCTCAACTTCTGGAGTTGGTGTTTCCATATGATCCTCAATTGATGCAGTTACATCACGCTCATCCGCGATTATCATGTTGTGCATAATAATGCACTTAGTCATTATATCATGTAAAATATGTTTATGCCAAAAACGCGCCGGTCCTGCTACAATTGCAAATCGTGATTGGAGAACTCCAAATGCACGTTCCACGTCTTTTCTACAGGCTTCTTGTTTCATTGCAAATAATTTTTTTTTTGGGACCACGTGGATCGTGAATAGTTTGTACAAGCGTAGACCATTTTGGGTATATACCATCAGCTAAATAATAATCCATATTATATTCTTTTCCTTGAATGGCATAATGAGCTGGAGGAGCAATACCTTGAGTAAGGTTGGAAAAAGATGGGATGCCTCCAACACATTAATATCATTATTTGTATCAGGCAAACCAAAATATGCATGCCATATCCACAGATCATAATCAGCAACAGCCTGTAAAATAATAGTTGGGGATCCACTACGACCTGCATATTGCCCTGCCCAAGCTGTTGGACAATTTTTTCCACTTCCAGTGCATACAATCTAAACTACCCAGCATTTCTGGAAAACCACGATCTTTACCAATACGAAGTAGTCTTGCAACATCAGTAGCGTTTGGTGATCTAAGATACTCACCTGTAAATTCCTCCACAACAGCACGACAAAATCTCTTCAAACTCTCAATTGTTGTGGACTCTCCTATTTTTATATACTCATCAGTAGCATCTGCTGGACAACCATATGCCAACATCCGAAATACTGCTGTTATTTTCTGAAGCGCGGATAAACCCGGTCTACCCACACTGTCTCTTCGTTGCATAAAATAGTTATCACGAGCTTCTACTTTTTCAACAATACGAAGGAATAAACTCCTACCCATTCAAAAGCGTCGACAGAACATTTAATCGTTGTATCGAGGGTTCTCTGCAAAATAGTCGTAGAACAAACGACGATCAACACTTTTCCGGTCTCGATTGATGACTATATGACCAGGAATTGAGCCTCCACGTCGCATTGGGTTATTTTGTTGATTGAAATACTAAGCCATGGCCTGTTGGAATTGTCCATATTGGGCAATCATTTCTTCTTCTTCTGCATCCATCGCACCAAGAGCTGCCATAATTGCCTCTTCCTCTTCATCGGAAGATGAAGATGAAGATGAAGATGACAAATTAGATGGACCTCCAATATTGAAATTCATATTTTTCTTTGAGTTTAATTGAATGAGTTTTAGCAGACTTTGGTGTAGGCTATTTATCTTTGTACATGTGACCGACAATAATTGCAAGCCCACATGGAAACAGTATAAACGGACAAAAAAATATCTAGCAATAATTTCATTCAAGAAATCTTATCTTTGCATTTCCCAAAATATGAAGATAAGATATCCTATGAAGATAAATGTTAACCATTGGATGGATTGCATTACCATCTGAACTGTAGGATTCAATCTCTACAAAAATATCTTCTCTTTGTCCATGTGACCGACAATAATTGCAAGCCCACATGGAAAAAGTATAATCGGACAAAAAAATATCTAGCAATAATTTCATTCAAGGAATCCTATCTTCGCATTTCCCAAAATATGAAGATAAGATATCCTATGAAGATAAATGTTAACCATTGGATGGATTGCATTACCATCTGAACCGTAGCATTCAATCTCTACAAAATTATCTTCTCTTTGTCCATGTGACCGACAATAATTGCAAGCCCACATGGAAAAAGTATAATCGGACAAAAAAAATCTAGCAATAATTTCATTCAAGGAATCTTATCTTCGCATTTCCCAAAATATGAAGATAAGATATCTGAGTAGTTAAATGTCAGCCATTGGATGGATTTCCTCACCATCTGAACCGTAGGATTCAATCTGAAAAAAGTACCTCCAGATTTCTATAAATATCAAACCACAGTCAATTAAACATATCCCACCAAATCTTTTATACATTCAAACTACTTTTCTCTTCAAGTCACGTTTCCCTTCAAATATCTTATACCTTCAAAGCACTTTTCTATCCAAATCACTTTTCCCTTCAAATCCCTGTTTCCACAAAATGTCTACGAAAAGAAGTTCTTCATACACAAATACAGAAGACACACATCTTTGTCACATATATCTTGATGTTTCACAAAACCTGATCATAGGTATTTATCAGTCAAAGGATATGTTCTGGAGCCGAGTAGAGAATGATTACAACAATAGCAGACCATCTTTTATTACTAAAGTTCGTAACAAAAGAAGTTTACAGTGTCGCATGCAAACTATCCTTACTTCCATGGGGAAAATGCGAGGATGCATACGACAGATTGAAAGGCTGAAACCTAGTGGTGCCTCGGAAGCTGATATTGTGAGTATTTGTTAAAATTCAATTTGTAGAAAAAACAAATTTCATATTTGATTTTAACAATATTTTTGTATCATTTTACAGATGAACCAGGCAAAAATTTTATTATCCCAGGATAATAAATATAAACATGGATTCATGTTTGACCATGTGTGGCCCATCCTAAAAGACATGGAAAAATTTACAGACAACGAGACAGAAACCCAGTCACCCTTTCAACAGGAAACTGGTCATTTCGTTTCATCACAAGAAGACTCTCCAACTCCAGAGTCTCCCACCACGGTATATCCTGGGCTATCTTCGTTTTCTTTAAATATAAGTAGTGATGACGGTGGGGGTAGTTCATCTCGACAGCCCATTGGGGTGAAGAAAGCAAAATCAAAAAGAAGGGTTGATGAACATAATTCAACCGCCTTCAATACTTTGAAAGAGAGACAAGAATTTTTTTTGGAATTTTCTAATAAAAACGCTATGCAGAGGGAAAGACTTAACGATATTTTGGAGAGAAAAATGGAGTATCGTGAACTCAAAATTCTGATGATAGATTTGAATACCATAACTGATCCAAAAAAATGAGAGTTTATGAATCAACAACAATTAAAAATTGAAGCAAAACGAGCTGAACAACAAGACAAGGGATCTCAAAATGCATCTGGGTCTTTTGGTGATTTTTTCGAAAATCATCAAGGACCCAGAAATGGTCTTCCAGACTACTAATGGGTTCTTGTAGTTTATATTTTATTTTTTCTTCATTTTATTATATTCCAAATTGTGGTAATTTATGTTATCACTATGAAGTTTGTATTTTGTTCTTAATGTATTTTGTTTTAATTTCTGTTGTATTGAATGAAGTTACTTATTTACAAAAATTGCATTTTAAATTTATAAATATACACTACATTTTAATTTATTATAAATAAATATAACAATAATAATTAATTCACAAAAAAAAAATGATTAAATATTAAAAAGGACCAAATAGGACTAAATTAAATTTATTAGGGTAAAACTGTGATTACATAAAATCTTGAAAAGAAGGATATAATCAAAATACATTTTATTAAATGGGGTTAAAATGTGATTATTTAAAACTTTTGGATAAAAAAAACAGAAATTTTTTGCGCAAAACAACTATTGCTCGACACTGTTCACCACCTGAAGTTTTGCATAGAGAATGGCGCGGATTGGAGGTGATTTATGGTGGGATTTGGAGATTGGTGTGGTGTTTGATGATGGGTTGGAGAAGCTCTAACAAATTCTACTTATACCAGAATTTTGTTATTTGACAAATAACTAATTTATGCTAGCTCAGCATTCACTAATTCTAACTAATTCTTCAGACTTATTAACTATTACTAATTAACTCGATCATGAACCATGTTACATTTGTATCTTCTAGAATTTGATTGACTTGTAATATGATCACAATTAGAGGTCCATGAAGCACACAGTGTAACACACTCTGAATTACTTTCCAAGTTACTGTTGTGAAGTTCTAGTGTGTTCTGTGAGTTGTTAAACTGCTCTTGATCGTTACTCTTTACATTAACAACAGGGTTTTTTGGGTTGTGTGTGTGAGAGAGAGAGATAGAGAAAACATGCATGGATGATATTAGTGATGGCTGATGATGAAGATGGATATATGATGTTGAATGTCCTTCATGATGGAGACGCCATGGAGGCATTTGCAGATAAGAATGGCGGTGGAGAGTCGGTGGTGGACAGTTGGTGGTGAAGAACAAAGATGGATGATATTAGTGGATGGCTAGTGGTGAAGAACTAGAATAGTTTTGGTGGTTTGAATCTGAAGGAAAATGTTGGGATTTTTTGAATTGAAATTATTGAGGATTATTTTGATTGCACTAGATCTCTTCCTAATTTACTTATTTAATTCTTAAATAATAATAATAATTAAAAAAAAAATTATTTGTTATTAAATATTAAAAGTAATTGGATGAATTTTAATTTATTTTATGCTTTAAAATTAATAATAACCTTTCTATTACTTTTATAACCTTAATTATCTGATAAAACCCTAACAGAATTGGACTGTAGAGACTAAATACTGATTTTTGGTAATTATAGGAACATGTCAACACAATACTGAAAACCGAGAAACCAATTTAATTATTAGATCGAACTAGAGATGAAAATGAATCTAACCATTTTATTATAATAAAATTCAAATCCCACATATTTATCGTTTTATGCTCATTTCACTTTCCTTATAAATACACATTTCATTTCCATTTTTTTTACACTCTCGAGTCTCGACCATCTCAATTCTCTCAATTCTCATTCTCTATCTACTCTTACTCTCTAACTAGTCTCTACACGTTCTCACTCTCTAATATAAATTATAATCATTAAATCAATATTTATTTACTCACATTCTCTCAAGTCTCTACATTTTTTCTACAAACTAAAAAGGTAATTCCATTTTTATCTAAATTTTAATATTTATACTTAGTTTTTCTATTTAATATTTATGTTTAGCTGCTTAGGTTTTATATTTATACTTTCTTTTATATTCATTATTTATGCTTAGTTTTTAAATCTAATATTTATGTTTAATTTTATATTTAATATTTTACATAGTTTTTTAATTTAATATTTATACCTAGGTTTTATTTTTTATATTTGTTATTGATGCTTATTTTTTTAATTTAATATTTATAGCTACTTTTTATATTTATGCTTATTTTTTATATTTGACATTTACACTTTATTGTAGAAAATGGATACTCCATTTACACTTATTATTTTTTAAAATTTGAACATACAGAATGATGATTTGAACCTTTTTGAGTCCGACGACGGTGTCGACATACAAGTTCCAGGACAACACGAAAGTGTTATCCGATACAACCTGGGGTCAAGTAGAACCACAACACGTCCCAGAAAGACAACATCGAAGGTATGAGACTGTTTTGGCCAGGAATACGTATAAGGCGCATACGATAAGGAAAAAAAATGGCAGGATGTAAATTTTGTAAAACATTATAGACAAATTCTGCATCTGGAACGAGACATTTGGAGAGGCATAGGAGAAAATGCATGTTTGCACATGAACATGTAGATACTACAATACAGACACAACTGCAAAGGAATCCAGAAGAGTTCGTTTTGATGTGGAGGTACGATTCTTAGTATATTACGAGTATTTGACACGATATATTGCACAGAGTGATCAACCGATTAATTTCGTTGACAGTGTGTGGTATGAAGAATTTATCCAACAAGCATACTGTTAGGACGTATGCCCTAAAGTAAGGGCTTTTTTTTCTGTAACAAATAATTTAATATTAATAAAAGTCTTTTGTTTATAAATAAATTATTTAGCATGTATAAATCGTTTATTATATATGTCAAAAACAAAATATTAAAAGAAACATAAAGAATTATTCGTATAAAAAAATTTATGTGTGGTAGACATAATTCTTTATTTAGGGACTGTTTTTTTTTTTTTATCTAAAGTCTTATAAGACCTTATTTTGTTAGATATATGGATAAGTATTACAAATAAAAATACTATGACATGCTTGTTTTTTCATTTTGGATGACCACTTATTACAAATGTAAAATTGATTAGGTTGTGTTAAGGTTTCTTCAAAATTAGGAATTTTTAAAAAATTGATTTTTAGGATTTTATTATGTATGGATAAAATTGTAAATGTATGAAATGGAAATTTACTAAAAAAACTCTATTGTACCACTTTTTTAATAAGATAAAAGTAAAAAAAAAAATATTTTTTCTAAAAGACATATATATCTTAAAATAAGATATAAATCGAAAAAATAAACAGACTGATTTATCATAATTTAAGATATAGAGACAATAAGTATTATGTTGAAAAAAACAAACAGCCCCTTAATCTAAAATATGTTCACAACTTATAAATATATTTAACATTTTTTAATTTCTTTTGACATTCCTTATATTCAACCTATTTAACACATAATTAATAATTATATTTAATATTATTAATAAATATTTATGTATTTTCATATTCTTTTGACATTCCACCTATTTAATTATGATTAATTAATATGATTATTAATATTTAATTTTTCAATTTTTTATAGTGGCATTATTTCTATTCGATATATGATTAATAATATTATTATTAAAAGTTTTCCATAATCTTAATTTTTCTTATTCTGTTGTCATTCATTTTATTTAATCTATTTAATATATAATTATTATTATTGCTATTATTATTATTATAGAGATATATTTAATTTATTCATAACATGTTGATTCGGTTCTTAAACTAGCCCAAAACCTTCATCAAAGGTACATTATATTGGTTTTACCATTATTGTCTTTAATTTATCCGTTCACATTGTTGTTTATCTTGATATATGTGTGTTTCTTAAATTTGTGTCAATGTGTAGTTGTGTATTGTGCTTTTTCATTTTTTTTTTTCTGAGGCTTTGATCAATTCCCTAACTTTAAACTCTAAATTGTGATATATTATGAAAAAAAAAAAAAAAAAAATTAGATGTGGGATTGTGGAAAACTTTGCTAGTGATCATTTTATATTTTTATTTTTCTCTAATATTTTCAACGTCATTCAATTCCTTTTGGTACTAATTTCTTACTTTATTGTTATTATAAATGAGCAAATATAAACACAATTATCTTACATTTTTAGTCATATACTCTTATGAATATGAGTATAAACATTATCTAAGCTATACATGAATTCATGCAAAGTAACGAAATCTTTTATCATATTTCTATTAAGGAAGTAAGATACAGTACATGAGGGTGTTAATTCCTTTGCATTGAATGGTACATGAGAGTTAACCAGCATTAAATAATGCAACTCTAGTGGCTGGAGAGACGCTCGATATTACAATAATTAATGTAAACGTTGTCAAGCCACTGCTACATTAGATAATATAAATCAATTAGGTGGTTCCTTTAATAACTAAAGCTTTTGTTCCTTAAAAATTCCGATCACAGCACAACAAAAATAAATACATGAAATTATGAATAATAGTTTTATATATTATTAATTGAATAATTATTAAACTATTAATTTTAAAAATATATAATTAAAATGAAGTTGTGAATTTATTTCAATGAATTTCACTTTGTGATAATTGAAAAAGAATACAAACAATAACTGTGCATAATATGACATTAAAATTGTTGAAAGAGACGCATACACATTACGATAGCGAAGATTAGCTGGCCAGATTGGTGTTACAGCGCGATGCCCTCTCACAAACCGGAAAAATCATTTGTCTTACTCTTATAGTCTTATTGCAACTCAAATCACTCACATGATTCATGAATGAATAGACCTTTTCTGAATTCTGATTCTCTTTGTTGTCTTGTTGGCCCTACCAAAATTTTCCAAATATTAATTATTTTCTGCCTAATTAAAATACCATCAAGTCATGACTCACACCTAATTAGCCGCCAAGCCGTGCCTCGTTTTGTAAAGGACTTTCTAGTCTTTTTATGTCCATACTTGTAGTAAAGTAGACTACTGTTACGGGCTATCCTTATTTTAAGAGTGTATTTGGTTGGAAGGATAAAAAGATTTGAAGGGATAGAAAATACGAGGAAAAAAATGAAAGTAATTTTCCATTGAACTATTTAGTAAATAGGGAGGAGAGAATAGATCTTTCCTTTCCTTTGTTTGGTATTGTTGAGGAAAAGATAAATGATGAAAAATCTTTTTATCAATTTTACTATTTTACTATAATATTATAGTTTATTTATTGTATATTTTTATATTTAACAAATAAATAATGTTGAATTCTACTCTTTTTTTTTATAAAATGATTTCAAAATAGTAAAATTATTAAATATTATTTATATTTAATAAATAATATAATTTAAATAATTTTTTTACCCTTTTTTATATTTTATTATTATAAGGATTAACAAAAGAGTAAGTTTGTAATTTTAATTAAACTAAAAACCAATCTCTTTTTCCTCTCCCCTTTTCTTCCACTTTTGGGAGGATTAAAAATCGTAGGTCCCACCCCACCCATTTTTCTTATTTTTTTCTCCATTTTCACGCCACCATTTTCTTTCCTCTCCCCTTTCATCCTTACCAAAGACACTCTAAAGTGGTGTTTGGTTACCATGGTGGAATAGGAATTTGAATGATAATGAGAATGAGAATTGAAATGGAAAGGAATGGAAAACTGATTTATTTGTTTGGTTGAGACTTTAGAATCAATATCTGAATCAGTAATATTTTGTTTGGTTAACAACTGAATGAAATGGAATCAACTGTATTTTGACCACTATACCCCTAATTATAAAACATTTATAATAACATTATTTATTATGGATAATAATAATAACAAAATATGAAAGTATATATAACATAATATTTACATATAAATATTATTATATATTTACATATAAATATTATTATATATTTTTTTCATATATATTTAAATATAATATAATATATAATATATATTATTAAATATATAAATGTTATATATTATTATATTATAATAATAAAATATAAAATTATATAATATATTATATATATATTATATCATTATATATTATTATATAATGTGTATATATATATATATATTATGTAATATAATAATATATAATATATAATATAAATAATTAGAAAATATAATATATATTTTGGATAATAACAATAAAATATAAAAGTATAAATTGTATATTAATATATAATGTATAATACATATAATATATATATATATATAATAAAATATATATAATATATGAATATATATATATATATATATATATATATTATAATACATATAATGTATATATTACATATAATATATACATAATACATAATATACTATACTATAATATAATATGTAATAATATAAGATATGCAACAATAATATATATATATATATATATATATATATATGTTATTTTTGGAAATGAGAGTATTTTTGGAATAGAGTTGGAGATAGATAGTTATTTTTGGAAGATAAAATTTGATAATGGAATGGAATGGACATTCCATTGGTTTTTGGATGGAATATCCATTCCACCAAAATGGTGGAATCCACATTCCAATGGAATACCCATTCTATTGACATTTAACAAACCAAACAAATGGATTCATTCCACCCAACCAAACACCACCTAAGAGTCCTAACTTTCTTTCCTTCCTTTCCTTTTGTTACTTATTGCAATTAATTAATTCAAAGTTTAGGACGGAAAACACAACCCTAAAATAAAAGCTAGTAGGATAATTAAGTACTAATGAATAGTGTATCGAACCAAATATAAAATCCCATATATTTTATTACTTTTATGATAAAGTTGAAACTCGAATCCTACGACCTAGTGGTGTAAAAATGGGCCGGCCGGTGACAGGCCGGTCCGTTCGGCCCAGGAAGTTCACGGGCCGTTCTGGGAACGGCCCGTGAAGGAAGAGGGCCATGGCGCGTGCCGGGCCGCTGGGAGGAGGCCCGGAAGGCCGATCAGCCGGTCCGTTCGGCCCAATTTTTTTTTTTATTTTTTTTTCAAAAAACCTCCAACGACTGGAATTGATTTCTAGCCGTTGGAGGAAATAAAAATTACCAAACCCCCCCTACAATCTTTTAAATTACATTTTGACCCACAAATCAAAATTTTCTATAAATACTTCCATCCATTTTAAAAAAAGGTGGAGGTATTAACATGCCTTCGGGATTGGGAGCATGCTAAAAAAATGTTACACAATCTAACTGTAGATAAAGAACTTAATCTAAATTTCGACAATCTATATATTGATGACCCTTCAGGTAGTGGCCAGGGCCAGAACTAGGTTATACTTTTACATATGTATTTATTATTTACTTGTAAGTTGTAAAACGGTTGCACTCTTTTTCCCTTACCAAGTTTTTTTCCCACTGGGTTTTTCTTGGTAAGGTTTTTAACGAGGCAATTATGTAGATATGTATTACTGAATTCCATAAGTGAAAAATAAATAAATAATTAAAAAATTGTTCGTTCTCTTTATTCATTTCAAATCCTAATAATTGTTCGTTCTCTTCATTCATTTTAAATTCTAAACCCTTAACCATAAACTATAAATCCTAAACCCTATACCCTAAATCTAAAAAAACGTAATTTGGAAAAAAAATTGGACCAAAAAACTAACCAGCCGGACCAGCCCGTTAGGCCTGGCCTGGCCCGGCACGCAGGCACGGCCCGCCTGAGGCAGGCCGGCGTGCCGTGCCGGGCCTGCTTCTCTGGAAACAGGCCTAGCCGGGCCGGCCCGCCCACACCGTCGCGTGCCAGGCCCAGCCAGGCCTGTTTCCAGAAATCGACTGGCTAGGCCGTCCCTAATGGGCCGGGCCAGTCCATTTTTACACCACTACTGCGATCCATAGAAGAATAAGGTAAGTAGCACAACTAATTAGAATCATGTACATAATTTCGATTTTAATAACAAATTTATCACTTATTTACAACCGTTTGTTTTGAATTTGTGCTTTAGTAAATGATATGATGTGCATAAATATCAATAAATACAAGAGAGCGACACTTACCAACAATAGCAACTATCAAAAGTCATGAATGTTCCGTAGTGTAATCGTAGTCACATAACTCAACTACGGTACGAAGTTGACTTCCAAACAGCTTCCGTTTGGAAGTCTTTAACATCCTCCATTTGTGAAAGAGGTGCGACCTTTCCTTCAAAGAAGGAGGTCGAGGACCAACCTCGTCCACAAAGAGGTCATATCTTTGGCGAGGGTAAAATATTTTACGTATGTTCTAAGAAAACTTCTTGGTGATGCAAACTTTGAATGACCCTAAAAGATATGAAACTAATTTCTAAAATCAAGATATTTCAAAACAAGCGGAGTTGTGTATCAGATTTTCAAACATTTCCAGCAAAGAGGGGTAGTATTAATTATTAAATAATGAATAAAAAAATAAAAAAATAATAAAACAATATATGCATACGGCATACCTACCAAACCAAACTCTCTGCGCGCTACAAAAATGTCACTTTCCTGATAGAAAATAATTTGAGTGGGGTCGAAGCTCCAACAGCACCTCGTCACAACTCACATGAGTACATGACACGGATCATTCATTCGGGGTTGTTTGTTTGTATTGCATTCGGCAAGATACATTATACTGTACTAAATAATATCAATAGTTCTTCTTCCAATACAACAAGCATTGTATTAGATAATATACAGTGAAATGGTGGATTTATGTTGTATTAAATGTATAGGCGGTCTTTTGTTTTGTTTTTCAAAAAAAAACTTATATAAAGGATTAAAATAATTAAATAAATATAGAAATTATACAAAATTTAAAAAATTTAAAATTAATTAAAATTATATTTTATAATAAAAATATTATTCAAACAATATAATACAACAAATATATACTTTATAATATTGTTTCTTATTCAAAAAATATATTAATTTTATTTCTATACCAAAAATTTGGAAACAAAAATCCAGGGGCGAAGCTAGAAATTCAAGATTGTGGGGACCAATATATAAAAATAAAAAATATTAGAGGGGTCAAAGTGAAAAAAAATTTAAACTTTTCATATATTTTATAATTATATTAATAAGATCATTAAAGTTTTTTTGGAGAGATGGGGTCATGGCCCCCACCAGCCCCTCTTTCCATCCGCTCCTGCAAAAATCATATCCAAATATTATATTATTTAATAAGTCTAATACGAAATATCATTAAATATGAGATTGTATAGTAATAATACGGTCAAATAAACATGCCCTCAATGTAATAGGTTGAATTCACACTTGAATCCTCGGTCATTATAGTAACTTTTTTCTCAATTTTTAAATTATATGGTTGATTATCGATAAAGTAATAATAGAAATCAAATATATTCTACCTACTTATTAAAGGTTAGAAACAGCTAGGATGAGGAAAAAATCTAACTTCAATGTGTTATCCTTATGGCAGCCGTATTTGCCCCGTCACTAGTCATCGTAGCGGATGCAAGATGTTTTGGATATATATATAAATGTTTTGGATATTAGTTAAAATATATAATTTTTATTTTGTAACATTTGATTAAATAACTAAATTAATATTTTTAAGCACAAATATCTTCTTTTTTTTTACCACCACCCAGAGAATATAATATCGATATCGTTATCGGACTTCTAAATTTATAGATATTTTGTGAATAATATCGATATTGGTGGATGTTTTATCAAAAATTAAAAAAATAGTGGATGTTTGTATCTAAAGTTTAAAATTTTAAATGAAATTTTAGGACAAACTTAAACAAATAATTATATATTAAATGAATCATATTTCAGTGATGAATTAACATATTTATGAGTATATTATAAGTTATGACATAGACGGAGTATGTATATAATTTTTTAAATTAAGTATTTAATAAAATAATATTTTGTTTCTCTTTTACAATATTATATACATAAGGTCTTTACAATATTCTCTTTTAATAATATTTAAAAAAAATCAAAATTCATAAAAATCAATACGATATTATTAGTATCTTTACTGAAATTAAAATAAATAATTATTTAACATGAGGTTATACTGTACGTAACTATTTAAAAAAAAAAAAAAAAAACTTTCTGGTTTCTAATAATGTTGTTTGACCGTTGGAATAATTTTCTTACTGTTAAAAAAATGCTTTAAATATTTAAAGTATTTATTTGTAAAATTTAACAGAAAATAAACAAAAGAAAATAAGACAAAACCATTAATTGAAGTGCACTTTGAAGTACTTGATATATATTTCTAAAATTAGTAATTTTAACAATCAAGAAAACAACTATCCAAATAAATAAATAAATAACGTTTTGGCCTATAGTGGTTTATTTTTTTATTTTTTTCCAAATCTTTTTATGGGAAATTATTTTTAAGTTGAAATAAGAATTTTAATTTTGTTTGTAAAAGGAAATTTACAAAAGTCATAGACATCCAAGTAATTTTTATTTACAAGTATTAAAAAGGTATTATAATAAATTTGGACACTGAATGGATCAAAGGTTTGATGCAACCTACCACATCAAACATTAAATGTGTGGTTTGAATACTTACTCTCGTAACGTGAGATGTATACTTCTACAACATCAGGGACAAAACTTCACATATACTTGTGAAACTCAAATCTCCAACCATTAACATAGAAAGAGAGATGTTTTACCATTTGTACTAAGAGGTCATATGCATCAAAACATAGACACCGAAGTAATTCTTTTTTTGAAGTATTACAATAACTTTATACATAAGACATATCAGGGGTTTACCTGAACCTATTGAGATAAAAAAATTACATATGTCGTCTAAATATTTACTCTCGTAATTTTGGAAAGAAAACTTTACACATATTCTGTTGGAAAATTTGTGATAATATCTCATGTTGAGGGCAAAAATTGAGTATGATAAATTCCATAGAAATGGAAGATTAAAGTGGATTCGAATTCTCCTCCGTGAGAACTTCGAAATGGTATACTCAAATTCACAAAATGGTTAATGGGTGAATGAGAAATTGAATCTCAAAGTGGATCCATTGTGTAGGGATTAAAAGGAATCCCACATTGCTTAGGAAAATCATTTATAAGTAGATTATAAGTGAATGTGTGATATGAGCTTTCAACATGTGTGTGGCATAAAGGCTCTCTCGAATACCGCTCTGATTGGACCGTGAGAGTACAGTTGACATTTTGCCACTTCCCTAAGTCAACGTTTTGATTGTGATGAATAAGGAAAGCTTTAATTGTTTGGATTCTGATTTCTTATTTGATCACTAAGAATACAGAATCGAGTTTTAACTAGAAATAAATCTCTTTGGAGAATATTATCTAATTAAATTATTTCCTTATTAAATCAAAACAAAATTTTCAATTATAATCCCGAATTAATCCCTAAAACCCTAGGGTTTCGGTTTGGGTATTTAATCCCTCTTATATTCTGTTCAACATACACAGATAAATAATTCAAGTTTATTTTGAGCAGCCGAATTCGTTTCTTCTCTCTATTTCTTGGTAAGTTCAAAACTCGGTTTGAGTTCGCTGATAGTGGATAGTGCTTAGGCCTACCACTGTTGAACCGTTGTATTCTGGGAGACAATCGCCTAATACACATACAGTGTTGTCCGACGAAATTGTCTTAAGGACACCTTGTGAAACACGGGCCTTGGATCAAACTCTTTTTCTAACGTTACTTTATGTTTTCATTGATACCAGTCAGGTTTGTTTGCAAAATACGTTTTACATATTCTTGTAAAATGAGTATGATGAGGTACAAATCCTCCACCACTAACGTGAAAAGGGAGACACACTATCACATGTTAAAAAATCATGTGCACTTTGAAGTAAATATATATATATATATCACTTGTATTAGCAGCGTCGTGACGACTCAAACCTATAATATTGTCAAATTGAATGAGTGATAATAACACTAAACCGCGTTGGACATTACTTTGAAGTAATTTTTACAAACACTTTAATTGTAACACCCAAAATTTGATTTGATTGATTCACTGTGTTAATGGCAACAAATTTTATTACCAATAATTATTCACCCAAAATAGAGATATCATTATCTCAACAATTAAAAATCCTTATGAAAATCTATAATAACAAAAAGATAACATAATCCAATCATCACAATTTGATGCTCTAACAAATGATAAATTTGATTATTTTGATCTAAAGACCGATGAAATGAGAATATAGTCTCTAATAATTGGAACAACACCAAATCCCTAATAACTCATCTTCTCGATAATACTGAAATTTACTCTGCAGAACAATAACAACAATGGGTGAGCTATTAATTTGATATGTACGTTCACACAACACAAGACGATTTAATAAATCAAGAAATTAACTACTTTAGGGAGATGTTAATTTGCATAAATCATGAACTATAAACAAACAATTGGTAACGTATAATTAACTGATAAAATACTTATCATATAATGATTTTTCAAACGTATAAAACAGTATAATAAATATCAAATAACATTTAAATCAACTCAGGGAGTAGTATGTCGACTTGGACCAAATGAATCAAAATAGTATCACCAGTAATTCAGTCATCTAAGCCCAAATAATACTGAATAGTGTCACCCGTAGCCCGGTGACCCGGCCCAAATAATTCTGTATAGTGTCACCTGTAGCTCGGTGACCCGACCCAAATAAATTCATCTAGTGTCACCCGTAGCCTGGTGACCCGGCCCAAATAATTCCTTATAGTGTCACCCGTAGTCCGGTGATCCGGCACAAATAATTCTGTATAGTGTCACCCAGTGCCCGGTGACCCGGCCCAAATACTTCAAGGTAGTATCATTAATACAAACCCCTTGTGCTGTTGTCATAATCGAGAAAAACACTTCGAATACAACACTAAATTCTTTTTGAGATTTTATAGCATGAAACTAAACATGAATAAAACAATAAATAGCAATTTCTAGAATTTACCAATATCATCTGCTCTCTTAAATAAATCTCAAAATTTAAATACCTTTGATTTCAACATTGTATTTTATCTCAAGATTTGCAAGTCCTTTAAAATAAAATTAAAATATCGAAGTTTTTTAGTAAAATAACACAGTTTGACGTATTAAAAGGGTTTTAGATAGTAAAACAATGTTTAACGATATATATAGTCTTTGAACATTATATCATGCAATCCAGATAGGTGGATGATCAGTTTTGATGTAATGACACAAATGAATTATTAAATCTAATAGATATTTCACTTACCATCACTCCTCTACGAAGAATATATGGCGTGGTGGTAAGTAGAGAAAACCAAAAACAGCTTCTTCCTTTCTTTCCTCTTTTTTTGTTTTTGTTTTTTGTTTTTGTTTTTATCGTAATATATATACATTTTAAAGTTGACTTTTCTCATAAAAACCCTAACATGTTTCAGGAAAGTAAAAGATTTTATTATATTATAATTCATTATTTATTTATTTACACATATATATTAGGGATGAAAAATTATATAGCACTTTTTTGGGATTGATTTGTGCAATTAGCACATCTTTAATAACTCTAGTTTAAATAGCACTAAAAATGGGATTGGGACAAAAATACCCTCCCTCTTCTACAGTTTTCTCTAACCAGTCCTTTTTTTTTCAAAATCTCCATTGATGGAGCTCGAGCTCCACTGCCGATGTCATCACCGGTGAGTTGATCGACAAAACCACCGGTAAAACGTCCGTCGTGCACCACCCGTTGTAACCAAAGTATCCGTTTTGAGTTTTAAGTTGTGTGGAGAGAGAAACGAAGTCAAACCCGAATCGTCTCCAAACCTACATCATCAAATCTGTGACGATCCGTCGTGAATCCAACGAAACCGATGATGCCAATGAACTCAGTATCGTCCAATCTTCTAGATCTGACTAATTTCGGAGTCAATCAGTACCGTTGTCGGATCGCCAATTTCACCATTGATGGTCTGTTACATGTCGCGAGGAAGAAGAAAGCAAAAAAAAAAAATCGATTTTTGCCCAGTAAGTCCCGATTTTTTTTTAAATAAGTCTCGAATTTTACTAATAAGTCTCGAATTTATCCTAATAAGTCCCGAATTTATAAAATAAGTCTCGAATTTTACCAAATAAGTCTCGAATTTTATCTAATAAGTCTCGAAATTGCAAATAAGTCTCGAATTTGCTAGAGAAAAAAATACAAAAGAAAACTTGGGTGTACTTTGATTTTGGTCTCGAATTTTACTAACGAAATTAGAACGAATAAAAAAAAAATCAGAGAGAAGTTTTTGTAAGTCGTGAAATGAGAAGGAAAAGGAAAGAGAAAAATAGAGAAATTAAAAATGCAAAATAGAAGAAAAAAATAAATGAGGGTATTTTAGTTTCCCCACATATTTTAATACTAATATAACAAGAGTAATTAAAATGGTGCTAGTTGCACAGACCAAAATTGAAATGGTACTATATACCCCTATTTCCTTTGTATATTATTATTATTAATAATAAACAACGGGTGTTACATTAATACACGTATAAAATGATTACATAAATATAGTCTTACGCTTGCTCTACTTTGACGTGGCTTTGTTTTTTGACATGTGACATTATCATGGTAACTGCTCATTGGATGTAAACCTATATATATTAATCATTTTGTTGATGCAATTATGTAGGAAGAAACCGAAGAATAATGTAAAGCATCCACAAATCAATTGTTCACTTAATCTAAATCTTCATCTATGAGTTGTTATATATTTATTTATGGTTTTACAACACATTATTAACACGATTGTATGTAACTAAAAATATCTCTAGAAAAGTGATTTACTTACGGCTTAGTATTGTGTTAATTGCAATCTGAAGATTAAATATAATCCAATATTATGTCAATTACAATCTAAAGGTTACAACAATTGGATATAAATAAAAAGATCTCTAGAAGTGTAATTTACTTACGGTTCTGTGTTGCATTTTATTACACCCTGGAAAATTGCAAAAAATGATATAGGACTTGGAAACTCTAAATATTAAGAAACTCAATTATAGAACCTGAAGCTTAAGGATTTTATTATTATTGCACATTTATTTACTTTTATAAAATTTTATATCATAACGATTTGGTTGTCCAGTCAGAACTTGAAGTTTCTAGATTTATTTATTATTATACAATTATTTATTTTTATATAATTTTATATTAGAGCAGTCGCCTATCCAGAACTTGAAGTTTGTTGATTTATTTATTATTACTCATTTATTTACTTTTATGCAATTTCATACCGGAGCGGTTTGGTCACCCATACAGAATCTGAACTTTCTAGATTTATTTAGAGCAATTACCAATTGGGTCATAGTTTTTTTCTTTTTTAAAAAAAATCCAAGTTGTTTGCATCTTTTATAAAAGTGACCAAATTGGTCTTCACATTTTTTACAAGTACCAAATTAGTCCCCCTCTTTTTAGAAGTTGCTAGATTGGTTCCTCTAACTATTTAACTTTATGACAGTTGACTTTAACAATTTTAGTTAAAGTACGTAAATACCCTTTATTTGTCATATTAGAGCAAAATAATTTTATTTTTTTATGCATTAAATTCACCATTATAATTACAACAAAATCCAAAAATATTATTAATGAAACACCATTTGTACATTTTTTTAATTAAAAATATCTTAAAAAATCTAAAAATATTTTAAGAAGACAATGTCAATTATCCCCTTATTTTTTATAAATAAAGTTACCATTCAATCCCATTTTAGTTTTTTACCATTTATTTTTATAATTGTTGTTTTTTTATTGATATTATACAAGCATTGTTTTCAAAATTATTTAAAAATAAAAACCCGCAAAAAAAAATACACTTTTTTTAAAAAAATGTATATGTCATTATTATATTGTTTAGGAGTAAAGTATACTTTTACAATTACACAGTTAAAGTTGACTGATTAAACTTAGTTAGATGAACTAATTTGACACTTGAGAAAAATGTATGACTAATTTGTCACTTTTGTAAAAGTTGCAAACAACTTGAATTTAAAAAAAACGTCTAAGACCTAATTGATAATTGTATTTATTTACTTTTATGCAGTTTTATACTTGAGCGGTTCGGTCGCTCATCCAGAACTTGAAGTTGATGGATTTATTTATTATTAAGCATTTATTTAGTTTTATGTGATTTTATACTGGAACGGTTTGGTCACCCATCCAGTACCTGAAGTTTTTAGATTTATTTATTATTACACATTAATTTACTTTTATGTAATTTTATATTTGAGTGGTTTGGTCGCCCATCAAGAACCTAAAGTTTATGGATTTATTTATTATTATGGATTTATTTCCTTTTATGCAATTTTTGAGTCTGAGTAGGCCAATCCACCAGAACTTGAAGTTTCTGGATTTATTTGCACTTGATTTATTATTTAGCAATTTAAACTAATCCCGACTAGACCGACCAACCAAACTCTGAAGTTTTTGACTTTATTCTTATGATATTTAAGTTATCACGAGTTTATCAACCGTTCAAAGCCTAGAGTTTTGATTTTTAATTTCATTAAGAACCTAGTGTTTTGGATTCATACATGAATACAATACTTTATTTAGAACCTATAATTCTAAATTTGAATTCAATATATAACTTGAAGTTATGAATTCCGATACAAAGTATTGAATCAGAACTTGAAGTTTTGAATTCAATTTCATTAAGAATCTGAAGTTCTCGGTTCATTGTTATATACACGAATGCCATACTTAGAACTTGAAGTTCTAAATTCGAATTAACTATAGAACTTGAAGTTTTGAATTTAAATATATAGAAGTTTTTAATTTTTGAACAAGAAGTTCTAATCAGACTTGATGCTCTAAATTCAATTTAAATTGTGATTTGAAAATTTGTAATATCAAATTTTAATAAATTGTGTGGACGTGAACACAATCCGAACACTAGCCAAAGGTACAAGTTTAATCAATTGTGTAGATGTCAACACCAACTCAACCTCAAAAGCAAAGCAAACATCCCGATGAATAGCTAAACAACCCTTAACAAAGCCTATGCAAGTATGAAAAACCCATGCACAACAAGCAATGCCAATACTACCAAAATTAGTTGTTCGCGTTTACCTTAAGACAATCCGGTGGGCGATGACACCAAATAACCTCCAAAATGTATGGAGCCAAAGAAGGACGACCAAAAAAATAGAGCCACTTAAGAGTCAAAAACTCATCCATTGAATTCTACATTGTGCAACCGAACTAAAATGAGTCTGTCTCACAAACTGAATGCCAAACCAAGGAAAGAGCCTCAACAAAATAGGTATACCATCCTCAAATGTGGTTTGATTTCAGAGAAGCCACACCACTTAGAAGACTATGATAATGGAAGCACACCATAAAACTTTCAACCGTGTTCTAAAAGATAACTCCATTCTTGCTCCAAGGATCTAAGAAAGTACCATCTAGCCTAATATTACATCCAAATATAGTGGACATCACATCCTACAACCTTTTAGCAAAAGGATAATCTAAAAAGAGATGTTGTAAATCTTTCTGCTGCATAACAAAGTTGACAATTGGATGAAAAAAATAGAACCTCGACTACGTAACACACTGTTAGAAGGAATCCTCCAATGAAACAAGTGTCAAGTGAGGACATGCCGAGAAAGTGGAATAAACGCCACACAAATTGCTTTCCCCAACTAATCGAACTCCCAACCATATAAAAAAAATGGTAGATAGTTTTACAAGAACAACACCATCCAATGAATAAGTCCAAACCAGTGAATCCGGATTAGAGTTCACTACCACCTTTTCAATCTCAGAACCAAGAGCTGGGTAAGATGAATGAAAAGATGTAGGAAGATTTGAATCCATGTATGTGAATAATTATGTCCCATAAAACACCCTAAAAGAGACTAAAACGATGAACGATCCTCAATCAAATCATTCAACAGTGATCCCAACCCCAGTCATCCGTAAAAAAAATGAACCTTAGAAAAATGACTAACCAACCACCTAGAGTCAAGCACCAGAAGAACATAATGAGATAACTAGGGCAAATAGATGAGTAGAATTACTTGAATATTGTACAGAAACGAGCAAAGCTCACTACAAGTACATGCGAGCTTGACCCTATTTACAGCTCTATATAAAGATTCCCCTATTTAATAGTTGAAGTTATATTCCAAATCGTACTTGTAGCAGTCAATATCATCAAGTCTTGGTAGCTCCTTGATCAATGAGTTTTTTTTTTTTTTTTTAAAACACATTCCTAAAATTAAGAAATCTTCTCCTCACAATACCAATTTATATTTTGACACATAATTTTTTAAAAACAATCCATCTTAAAAACCTAAATTTAAATTTTTTTTAAAAACAGTACATTTTATTCGAAAATTATCATTTATATCTTTTGATACCTTATGTTAAAAATAAAGATATTTTATTATATTTTAAAATTTTCATGAATTTCTTAAAGAGAACTATTTCACTAATGTGAATTGTGTAGTAGCAAATTAATTAGCAAATTGTGAAGTAGTAAATTAATTTGTATTCCATATGTGAATTGCGAAGTAGCAAATTAATTAGAGCGGTGCTTGCTTATTCTTTGAACAATTGATTGTTCTAGCAGTAAAATAGGAATACAAATTTCCAAGTCAATAACACAATTTGTATCTGGTTCTTTCCTATCAATTCTATTAATCTATCAATAGATCTTTAAAACGTATCCGATTCTTGTGTAAAAGATATTTGGTAGGTTGAAAATAGCATTGCCAAAAAATAACCATGTCAAACCCAATAATATCATTCTGGAAAATACCAAAACGACCCTTATATTATTTAAATTCGGTCTTTTAATAATAATAATAAAAAAATACCCTTACAAAACGACGGTGGTGGGTAGGAGGCTTCTTGCATCTATATATATATATATATATATATATATATATATAAGAGACAGTTGTTGAAAGTTGTTGTCTCTCTGTGTCTTGACGTAAAAGACGAGAAAAAATAAAAAGCCGAGAAAATCAGAGAGAGAGAATCTCCAAAATCTTAAAATTTGCGAATCGATCTATGCAACCGACGCCAATCTCATCGGTTCTCGATCGATTCTTCTTCGTTTCCGTCGTCCGTTCGATTCGTCGTCGCCTCGATCGTGATTTTGTGATAATAATTTCAATATTAACGAAAATAATACTCGAATCATCAATTCAAATTCAATTTTCACCATATGAACTGGTCCGGTGAGCTTCGTTGTTCCTCGAATCTGAGCCGCTTTATTGCTGGCTTACTGATCTTCATTCTCTATCACTCGTTTCAGTTGATTTCTAATTTTCCGATTCCTATACAACCGTAATTTTTTTTTTCATTATTGTAAAAGAAAAAAAGAAGAAAAAGTTTTCGATTCTTTTTCGCAATTTCTATCTGTCGTGTTTGATTGATTTTTGACGATCAAATTTGGTTCTTGACGCTGTTGTTATTTTGCCTGTGGAATCAACTATGGATCCTAACCAATCATTCTCCACGGACTTGCTGGACGGTTAGTACATTCCTTTTCTCAATTTTAGTTTTTTTTTTTTTTTTGCTATTTTGATTCTTTGTTGTATTATGATTATGGTCACTCATTGTCATGTTTGTACTTGTGTTTGGAGTTTGACAAGGAATTTTATGTTTGAATATTTGATACTTCGAATTGTTTCGTTTTTATCATTGTTTAGTTTGGATTCTAAAATGAAGTGAGATAGAGAATCTACTTTCACGTGCCATAATATTAATATTGTCATCTTTAGATGTCTTATATTAGCAATTAAGATAACTAAAGTTATACGCTAGGACTAATTGTATACTAAAATTTTTGTGGGATCATGGAACTGTGGTCTACAGAGTAGTGTTGTTTTTCAATGAAAATGAAAGATGGCTGTGTCAAATTATTCCCCCTGTTTGTATTTTGCTGGCCAAAGATGTATTAATGTTGGCATCTTTAGATTTCTTATTTCGGCAATTAAGATAATAAAACTTTGACACAAAGACGAATTTTATACTATAATTATTGTGGGAATCTGCTGACCAATGAAACTGTGGTCTAGAAACTTACGTGTAAGATCACCTTTATCTATTTACAAATTTCGCGCTGAAGTTGTCACTTTAGAATGAAAATGAAAGATGGCTTTGTTATTACTAGTTCGTTGTTTATCATTTGCTAGCTGAAAATGTAATTTACATTGTGCTGAAACGTACTAATCCGATAATTCTATCCCAAAATATTTTTAATTAGCGTGAATAGTAGCCTGTAGAAGCTATGGAGTTTACGGATTCTGTTATGGAACAATGTTCTGTTAGCCACAGAGATTTGACTGAAACTGTGATTACATGGCCTTTTATTTACAACCCTTTAATATTGGCCTCTGTTTGGTTACATCTATTGTAAGATAATGCCTAATTAATTTCATTTTGTTATTGTACCCTGTAAATAATGATCTCTGCTAAGCTTTGGACACAAATTGCTAGTAAGAAATGCTTTAATCATCTCAATGCTTTTGCTACTGGCGTTTGGTGGTGAAAATGTACAATTCTGCTGTTATTCATTCAGCAGGAGGAAGGGAGTTTGTTTGACTCGGATAAATTTTCTATAATGGTTGCTTCATTTAATTTTGTTAATTTACTAAATTTTAATGTTGTGCAATTTCTGATTTATGTTTATTTAATCACTAGGTACAATTCCCTCACTCATTGAGAGGCAAAAAAGTTCACTCCCTTCTGTCATGGTTATTGGTGGTGGTATATCGGGGCTTGCTGCCGCACGAGTTCTCTATGATGCATCTTTTAAGGTGATTAGATTATGACTGTATTTGCTATTTACACAGCTTGTGGTTGAGTGGTTCTTTTCTTCTTTTCCTCTTGTCGAACAATTGTTTATTGTCATATTTTGTTCAGGTGATGTTACTGGAATCGCGTGATAGACTTGGTGGTCGTATACATACAGACTACTCATTTGGTTGCCCAGTGGATATGGGAGCATCATGGAAAGTTCATTTTTTTAATTTTTTTTCGATCCATGTTCTTCAAGTGTTCTGGTCAAGTTTTGTGGAATAATTATCCATTCATAAATATAATGATTCCCACTTTTCCCCAAAACTTTTTTCCTCCTTTCTCGGAGTTTTTATTCCAAGTATGGCCCTCTTTTGTCAATGTGTTGCCTCATGCTTATTTGCTGTTTTGTCCCTATCAACCGTTTTCATATTGGATTATTATAACTCATTCCCCTTCTTTTTTTCCATATTGATTTTCCAACATTCTTAACTTGGTTTTTATGAGAAAATGAACTAATTCACATTTACATCATTAGATCCCCTATTAACATATACATATTTTTTTCAAACTTATTCAGGCTACATGGGGCGTGCAATGAGAATCCCTTGGCCCCATTGATACGCTCCCTTGGGCTTACGTTATATCGTACCAGCGGAGATAACTCCGTGTTGTATGACCATGATTTGGAGAGGTAATCTTCTCCTGTGCTTTGCATATTTATTTTTATTGAGCACTTGTTGTAAAGTACAGATTTACACATTGTAGTGTGTGTATAGCATTAGAAAAGTACAAACTTATCATATATTGTTGTGTCCTTGTATCTAGATTTAGGGACCTACTAGTCTTTGACACCCAATGTCTCTGCCAAAAATGACATTCTCATGTATGATTGGTTTTAATATGTCTATAATTACTTTATTCTATACTTTGATATCATTAGTGATATTTGCTTGTTTAATTATAATATCTTCTGTGTTTTGTCTGAGCTATTGAACGAGGATATGATTTGGTCCTTACAGTTATACACTTTATGATATGATCGGCAACAAAGTTCCACAGCAGATTGTCATTGAAGTTGGAGATATATTCAAGAGAATTCTCAAGGAGGTAGGATCTTTGTGGTAAATTCTAGGATGTAGCCTTTTTCTTTCCTTAGAGCTATAAATTATGCTCTGCGGCAATTAACTAACCATGTAGTTTCTTCTTGATACTTATAGACAGAGAAGGTGAGGGACGAAAATACCAATGACATGTCTGTTCTTCAAGCAATATCCATTGTTTTGGATAAGCATCCAGAATTAAGGTATGGAGAAGAAAAGATTCTGTAATATATTCAAATCACTGCATTATGAGTTGGTTCTGTTGTGATACTGACATAGTGTCCATCCTCTTTAGACAAGAAGGACTTGCCCATGAAGTGCTGCAATGGTACATATGTAGAATGGAAGCTTGGTTTGCAGTAGATGCAGATATGATATCACTGAAATTTTGGGATCAGGCAAGTGAAATATCTACTGAAACAAACCAGTTATTTCTGTGCTTTAAAGATCTAACTTAGACCTCCTGGTACAACTTGTTTGTAATTTTCTTACATACTTGGTTTTATGATGCGTCTTGTATTTGAAGCTGTCTATTTTTCTAAATAAATACTGGTAAGACTTTTCTTTTAAGGTTCTATGCTTAGGTTGGCAAAGCTAGGTTAAAGGAAACGGCCAATTCCTATTACTCAAAAAGACATGCAGGGTTCTGGGGGAAGTGCTCCCTGCTTTAATTTGCTAGTATGTATAGACAATGCAGGCGTAAATTTATATTGGTTATCAACGGTTCGAGAAACTGTGAGTTGGAATGTTTGAGAACTTTTGCAAACTGTTCCTGTCAGTGGATTTGGTATCTTTCACCATGGACGTAGATGATCAAGCTTGCTTTTCTCGTTTATTTTCTGTTTCTTGATTTATCATGTGATTTCTTACTGTGCAAAAGTTAATCCTTCTGCTTTTTAGGTTTTCTGTTACTTTAAATCTTCATGTTTAAGTTGCTTGAAACAAGCATTATATCCGTAGAAACACACCAGGACAGGACCTTGTAATTCAGGGTAGTTTGGTGTTGGAACACTGGAATAATATCATTCTCTACTTGTTTTATATAGAATACTCATGGAATTTTAATCAAGGGTTCTTTTATCAGGTCTACAAGTGATATTGAATAGACTGCAATCTGTTAAATCATTATATTTGATTTTATTTATATGTTCATATTAGCAATTGTAGCAAGGAATTTCTATTTGGGCAAAAATCTACCCTTTGAAGCAGCTGCAAAAGTAATTTCTGCTTTTGCAATTGCTTTCCTTACATGTGTCTGAGGGTAATTATTGATATGCAGGAGGATGTTCTTACCGGTGGTCATGGACTTATGGTGCAAGGTTATGACCCTGTAATAAAGGCTCTTGCAAAAGATATTGACATACGCTTGAATCACAGGTATGCTTGTGTAATTCAGTTATCGACTTAATTGCTTTGATACTTTACACCTTTAGTTTCATTAATGGTTGATTTGCATTTACTCTATTAGCATTTCATTTCTTGGAGAGACAGCTGAGAGATACTGTTTATAAATGGACTCTTTTATATTTTTTTTTACGCAAGACAGATTTTGACTTTATTTGACTCGAGTAGGGTTGCAAAAATATCCAATGGCTGTAATAAGGTAATGGTCACACTTGAGGATGGCAGAAACTTTGTTGCTGATGCTGCTATTGTGACGGTTCCCATTGGGATTCTTAAAGCCAATCTAATTCAGTTTGAACCGAAATTGCCTGACTGGAAGATTGCTGCAATATCAGAACTTGGTATGGGCAATGAGAATAAGATCGCCTTGCGGTTTGATAGAGTTTTTTGGCCAAACGTGGAACTCCTAGGCATTGTTGCCCCCACTTCTTATGCTTGTGGTTATTTCTTAAATCTTCACAAGGCAACAGGCCATCCAGTCCTTGTCTATATGGCTGCTGGAAGGTTTGCGGATGATCTTGAGAAGCTATCAGATGAGTCTGCTGCGAATTTTTCTATGTCTCAACTCAAGAAAATGTTTCCTGATGCAACTGAACCGGTAAATGCATTATATTTAACTATTTATTTTGCTTTAATCCAATCTATCAAATTTCTCCATCTGGTACAATCTGATTGAAGCTTCTGATTTTACAATGCTGTGATGCTTATTAGAATTTAGAAATTCCAATTGCTAGCCAACTTGATTAGTTTTGGAAATAATTCAAATGTCAGTGAATACTGAATAGACACGATGGAATCAGCAAGTACTATAATTGTTTTGTTTATTGTGGTCCTCTATCAAAAATCATTGTGATTCAAATTGCTATGCCTTTTGGCAAGGTTTCCAATTTCATGAAAGTAGAACTTATGGATTTGGACAGTAACACGGGACACAAATAAGTGGGAAGCAGTACATGTGGGAGGAGGAGGGCCATATGCTCTATTGTGAGTTCTTTAGTGATTGGCAATCAAGCTAGAAAAAGTGAAGGAAATTAAAAGGGATCTTCTATGGTCTTTCCCGAAATGCCAAAATATCTTCAGCATATCTTTATATTAATATTTGTGTCTTAGTAATGATATTGGTCGTTATCAGAAACATTATTAAACTTTTATTCTAATAACAAGAAATGGTTATTTCTTTGAACTAATGTTAGATTTTGGTCACTCTGGAACAGGTTCAGTATCTGGTGTCGCGGTGGGGAACTGATCCGAATTCTCGTGGTTGTTACTCGTACGATGTGGTTGGAATGCCTAGCGATTTGTACGAGAGGCTTCGAGCGCCGTTGGGTAATCTTTTCTTTGGAGGGGAAGCCTTAAGCATGGATCACCAGGGATCGGTGCATGGAGCTTACTCGGCTGGAATTATGGCAGCTCAAAACTGCGAGAGGCATCTCTTGAACCGACTCGGTAATCTGGAGAAGCTTCAACAGGACTCTTTTAGGCATGAAATTTTAGAAACTGCTTTTCCCCTACAAATTTCAAGGATGTGAAATGCTCATAACTCAACACTAAGTCAATTTCATTTACTATTCTATTTAACTTGTCTCACAAACAATTTTTCGTCCTTAGATTTGATTTATGTAGACGATTGTGTTTTTTCTACTGTTTCGACGTTTTTGAAATGCCTTTTTTTCCCCCTAGTGAATTGACGTTTTTGAAATGCATATTTTTTCCCCTTCTATGGAATTGAATTATAAAATATAAGATAATGCATTTTACTGATACTCCTTAAGCTTACTTACCCAGAAGGACTAATATCATAAATTAGTAACCGACCGACATGGTTGAGTGGTAAGAATGTTTATTCAGTTTGATAATATCACAAGTTCGAGTTGTCACAACTGCGAGTGGTATATCTATTTTGTGTTTATGTCAATTTAACATATGATAAAATTGTCATCTACGCATATTAATATATGATGAGAATATTTGATTTTAACCGTAAGTTTATTTAATATCTTAATAATTATGTAAGATATATAAAACAATGCTATGTCAACAACTGTTACATAACAAGTCTTCACAAAGTCTTCCTCTAGGACATTCATTCTAACTGCTTGCAAGTTGCAATAATAAATAAAACTGAAAACTAAAACATGTAATTTATTCAAGCAAATAAAGCACTTTGATTGGAAAAGCTGATTTTATTACTAGTATGAGTAGGCCTGCTTTTGCTGCTTGATGGCTTCTTGGGACTGGGAGGGTTTTCTGCAATTACAGCATAGCTTTTGCAAGATTTCAACCTTTTGTTGTTGGGATTTTCAGGCTTGGCAAGATCTTCCACACATGTCACCTCTGACAATGAAGTAAATGACTGTGATTTCCCTTGATAATGCTTTGATAGCCCTCTTCTACAATGCCAATTTTTTATATTACAATGTATAATAGATTAATTAAAAATATGAGACACAGTTTTCTCATATTCAAAATATTAGCTGTTAAAGTTTTCTAATCAATTGATCAAATAATTTGTAACAATTATTTATATACTAGAGACTAGAGAGGGAGAGAGAAAAAGTGCTTACTTGAAAGGAGGTTGGTGAAGGAGAGAGGACATGTCAAGCAAAGGATCACCTTTGGTAAAGTTCTTCTGGTGTGGTGGGGATGGAGAAGAAGCAGAAGAAACAACTTCTTCACCAAATTCAGATTCTGATGAAACTGTAGAGACTGAAGCAGTTGAATCAACACCAGCTTCTGCTTCCATGACCCCAACTTTGCTTCTTCTTTGATTTGAAGAGCAAACAAATTGAGATAGAAATTGTATTCTCTCTTTCTATGATCTCTCTCTCTCTCTCCAATTTCAGTGCCATGTTAACCAGTTTTTGAAATGACATGACACCTATAAATATCATGGGTTGCAAACTTGCAATTGCAAATCAAATCACAAGGGTTTTATTTTTCTAGCAAATATAACCATACTTAGAATAGCTGTCCGATATAGTATATGGCTAAAAATTATGAAACTTAAAACTTTTAGTCCATTAATGACTTTTAATGACTAAAATGCCCCTTATATCTTACGAATATTTAAGGTGGTATAGTTCTTGAAGATAAATTTTTGTACACTACAAATGTTAATTTAAATTACATTATTACAAATGTTAATTCAAATAAAATCAATGTACATTATTACTCTGCAAAATAAATCAATTTTGCAAATATTAATTAAAATTTTTGTTGTAAGAGATTCGGCTTTATCCAACCTTTTCTTTCTTTGTCCCCTGCACCCACCTCACCACTTTTTCCAGCCTTGGCAAAAAAACAGGTCATAAAATATGTTTATTTCAATCCCACCCTCTGTATCAAGCGCATAAAGCTACTCTCTAATTTTATATTTGAATCTTTACGGTTACTTCAATGAATCATGATATATTGATACTTGACGAGATCAACGGTTATAAACATATTAGCACAATCCAAAATAAATTTCGTTTTATACTTTTTGATTTAATAAATAAATATGAAATTTAAACTTTTTTCATAAAAATAAAAAAGAGTTTATAACCATTTTATCAAAATTGAATATGATGCTCACATTTTTTTCAAGAGTAAATAAAAATCTTAATCGGTTGAAATGAGATTTATCTAATGGTATATACTTTACATCTGTATCACAACATCGTAAGTTCAGATCCTCTTTACTAAAAATAATCCAAAATGTATGTATCATATAAAAAAAGAAAAGAAAAATAATAAAAGCATTAATTAGAAGAAAGTTTGATTTGGGCGCGTGAGTGGGGAATTTCGAAAGTACTTTTTGGATAAGGCATTTTTGTCAGTCCAATAAGTTAGTAAATTTGTAAACTATTTGATAAAATTGATTCTTTCCCTGTTCAGTTAGACAGAAATCGATTTTTCTCATCACTTTCGCGTGAAAACTTTGCATATTTTTGTACAAACGTTTTTCCATGCATAATTTCGTTTGTTTTTCCACTTAAATTTTAATTGGTTGGAATTGTATTCATTAAATTTTTTTATTTTTTTTAAATGTCAAACAATTATAAAAACATAAAAAAAAAAAAAAAACTTAAAGAAAGGTAAAAAATCTCAATTATTTATTTCATTCCTAATAATTAGATTACAATTAAAATATTATCTTCAAAGTAAGATATATTTTTAAATTTATCTTAATTTGATATGATGTATACTTCTTTCTTTTAATATATTTCTTATTTTAAACAGTTTTCAGAAAAAAAATCTATCATTTCTCATAATGACCGGTATATAATTCATGAACATATTTTAAAAAAAGTCGATAACATTTTTTTTATTTGGTTGCCAATGCATATTATCAAGGAAACAAAAAAAACAAAAAGCAGTTTCCTTAATTATATACATTGGAAATGGAGACAACTTGTAAAATAAATTGTGTTGTGAAATAATTGACTTTCACCACCTAAAGAATAATTCGTAATTAATTCTCTTGATGTCATTTCATGTTTCAATATAGGGCAATGACCTTTCCTGATCTTATTTCCTATTTCATTGTAGATTCAAATATCTATATGCCTATATATAGTCTTATTGTGTAAGCATTCAATATATACAGATAAATATATTCATAGAATTGGTTTCCCCTCATTCTCCTCTTCCGGTTTATATTATCACTTTCTATGCTTTTATACTTTGATTTATAACACGTTATCAGCACAAATGCTTTTATTATTTATTTGATCTATTCTTCTTCCTTTCTTATTAATAAAGGTTTGCAATAAAAAGTTATTGATTAAAAAATACGAACCAGAAGTTCTCGAAAAAAAACAGAATTCCTGATTCAAAAATTAGAACAAGAATTCCTTAATTCAAAAATAAGAACTAGAAGTTCTTGAACCGAAGAAAAGAACCAGAAGTTCTTGAACCGAAAAAAAAGAACCCGAAGTTCTTGAACCGAAAAAAAGAACCAGAAGTTTTTCAATACATGAGTTCTTGATTCGAAAAAATAAAATAAAATAAAATAAAAATAAGAAGTTCTTGTTTCGAAAAAAAAATCAGAACCAGAAGTTCTTGATTAGAAAAAAAAATCAGAACCTAAAGCTTTTTATTCGAAAAAAAATCAAAACTGGAAGTTCTTGATTCGAAAAAAAAATCAAAACCAGAAGTTTTTGATTAAAAAAAAAGTCATCAGAATTAAAAGTTCTTGATTGGAAGACAAAAACAAAAATATCTATATTCCAATTCAAATTGAACCTAGAGTTTTAGATACATATGGATCCCAATTTTAGTGAGAACTCAAAGTTCTATAAGCATAGTTATTGATCAAATGTTTGGAAAATTCATTGAATGAGAACTTGAAGTTCTGTATTTCAATTTAATCAGTCAGAACCTGAAGTTCTAGATTCCAAATTAATCGATCAGAATCCGAAGTTCTGTATTTCAATTTAATTAATCAGAACCCGAATTTCTGGATTTCAGTTTAAATCTGGAACCTAAAGTTCTAATTTCTAAACATTATTCAGAATCTGAATTTCTAAATCCTAAACATTATTCAGAATCTGAAGTTCTAAATCCTTAAAATTATTTAGACCTGAAGTTTTAAATCCTTGAAAATTATTTAGAACCTGAAGTTCTAAACCTTAGAAAATATTTAGAACCTGAAGTTTTAAACCTTAGAAATTATTTAGAACTTGAAGTTCTTAACCTTTGAAATTATATAGAACCCGAAGTTCAAAATCCTTGAAATTATTTAGAACCTGAAGTTCTAAATCCTTGATATTGTTTAGAACCTGAAGTTCTAAATCTTGGAAATTGTTTAGGACCTGGAGTTCTAAATCCTTGAAATTAATTAGAACCAGAAGTTCTAAATCTTGAAAATTATTTAGAACCTAGAGTTCTAAACCCTTGAAATTATTTAGAACCTAAAGTTCTAAATCTTGGAAATTATTTAGAACCTGAAGTTCTAAACTCTTGAAATTATTTAGAACCTGAAGTTCTAAATTAGATTTCTCTTTCTGGGAATATGGATGAACAATCTAGTTTCAAAAGGGAAATTGGTGATATATGTTTGGTTGATAGTGGAGCAACTCAAACTATTCTTCGTGATTGAAAATAATTTTTGAATTTAACCTTAATCAAAACTAAGGTAAACACTATATCTGGTCTTGCAGACCTAATAGAAGGCTCTGGAAGAGCCTCAATTATATTAACAAATGGTACAAAAATAAACATGAATGTTGCTTTATATTCTAGCAGGTGTAGAAGAAATCTGTTTAGTTTTAAAGATATCCGCAATAAATGATATCATATTGAGACTATAAGTGAGGATAATAGAGAGTACCTCTATATTACATCACATGTCTGAGCAAGAAGCTCATTTTAGAAAAGTTCAATGCTAATTCATCTGGATTATTCTATATAGATATAAAACCAGTTGAAACCTAAGCAATTATGAAACATGAGTTCATGGATCTGAAAACACAATTACTTTGGCATGATCGTCTCGGTCATCCAAGATCTACTATGATACGTAGGATAATTGAGAATTCCCATGAACATCCATTAAAGAACCATAAGATTCTACTGTCCGTGAAATTATGTGTACTGTTTGTTCACAAGGAAAGTTAGTGACCAGACAATCCATTACAAAGGTTGATTTTGAATCCCCATCTTTCTTACAACGAATTCAAGGAGACATATGTGGGCTCATTCACCCAACGAGTGGACCATTTTGATGCTTTATGGTATTAATTGACGCATCTGCACGATGGTCACATATTTGCTTATTGTTTACATGTAATACTGTCTTTTCTAGATTGTTGACGCAGGTTATTAAACTTCGAGCACATTTTCCGGATTATCCACTCAAAACCATACGAAGAACAATGCTTTTGGTTGTGTCGATGATAGTATGTTTAATGCTAACATAAACACATACTGAATATGTGTGTTATGTACGAGTGCAAGAAACACAGTGAAAACAAAATTCAAAGAGATACACATTGTGGGGACTTGTATTTGTAAAATGTTTCCAAATTCATGATCACCTTATGACTGATGATACGACCGGTAGATAATTATGTTTCAGCCGTAAAATTTGAATTCTCGGTGAACGGTATGTAATCCGAAAAATACTTTGTTTTTATACATTATACATATTACCTTGGTTAATTATCATATATTCATTGTTTACATGAGGTTTTTTAACTTGCTATGCCTTTTGGGGTTTGGAGAGTCAAAGAACAAAGCATGAAGTTTTCTCTCTCTAAGGGAACTATTTCTCTCACTAGGATTTGAAAAGTTTGAGTTTGAGGTCTAAATTGGGAAGAAGATGAAGTATATATAAGGTCCGAGTGGAAATGTGTCATTTTAAGACAGATAAAAAACCATTTCTGGGTAAAAAAATGACGCAGTGTGTGGGTCAACTGCGCCGATAGGTCCTTGCACATTACCCATGGACCGAGATCATGAAAAACATAAAAGAGGACTTCACAGGTGACTACACGGGTAGGACTCATGCATAAATCGTGCATAGGGAATTCAACACCCCAACTTGGTTTTTAAGAGGCTCAAAACATGACCAAATGACATCCAAACCTTTCCTATAATATACCATTGGAAAGGTATGAAAGTCTAATTTTTACTCAAATTAACAAAACATAATTTGGATGACTATAGAAAGAGTTATGGTCAAATGAGTGACCAAAAATCAAATTTATACAACAACATGAATGCCCAAACTCATGGAAAAAACCATATGACCAAAGACCAAAACAAGAGAAGAATGAGACCTTCTCAAATGGTCACTCAACGCACTAAAACAAGCACACCATCGTGTAAGCGTGAACACAACATAAAACCACACTTAAATCTAGAAATAAAGTGCAAGTGTAATTGTGAAGGAATGCAAACATGAGCAATAAGAAACTAATTTCTATCATCCAAGATCTATATGTAAGAGTTTCAAGTGTAACCTACTAAAGATTGATCAACCAAGAGATAGATCCACTATTCATGCTTAGATGCTAAGTAAAGTTCATACCCAACAATCAACATGTGAAGCTATTAAGCATAAGTGAAAACTCAAGATAGACAAAAGATAGATAGATCATTACTAAAACTTTTCACATATATACAATCACTAAATCCTTAACAAAAAGGATTTAGCCACTCATTATTAAATAGATACAAGTAAAGAGAAAGATAAAGAAAGCTCATGGATTCTTGATGCTCCATTCTATACTTGTTCGATAAAACCTTGCTTGATTGACAAAGACTAGATCTACTTACCACTACTGACGAGATGTATTTTTGGCCGTTGAAAGCATCGTCAAAATATTTATAAAAATCAACCTCGCTAATAAAGCACGAGTCAAAAGACATATAAAACTAAAAATTTTAGTACAGCATGCAAGCAAGGGTATCATTGTGTAGGGATATGTGATTCGCTAACCGTTTCTAGTTCTAGAGTTTATTGAAGGCTATGTAAATAGAATGAGGAAAGGTGAGGATGGTGTTTGTGTGTGTTGTGTGATATGTGTAGGGAAATAGAAATGAAAGCAAAAATAAACAAGTGTAAAAAGAAATAAATGAATATGGAGAGGTGAGGATGGTGATTAAGTGAGAAATAATAAAAGGGTGGATATGAGAGATGCAAGATGATGGATACATAAGGGTTTACAAGTTCACCAAACACAAGGGCATATCTATTAGAATATTAATCCTTTAAGCACATTCAGTTCAAGTTAAGGGTTTGTTCTAGCCTAAATCCAACTTAGGGTATCCATTCATTTGAGTTAAGGGTTGAAGAGTGTGTTGAAAGCCATTCAAACACTAAACCACAACCGATGTATGTGAACTATTCTACAAGACCTTGCCAAATTGAACCCCATTATTAGCTTGGTTAATGTATGTAGCAACTTTAGGTCCAATGACTTGGATAAAAATCCCAAAAATGGATATACTAAAAATGTCTCCAACAACCTAGAGCCCTTAGAGTGAGAAATGGACAAAGATACAGTTAAGCACAAGGGCAAAAAAAAAAAATCTATTCTAGCAAGCCATGCATAAAACAAGTTCTTTACACTCTTGTGAGTTATTAATCAAGTTCATACCCGGAAAGGCCCTTCCAAAGGCATAACCCCAATTAATTCTCATACACTCAAATTGATCATAACATATCCATTTCTAATCATCCTTCAACATACACACAATCATGGGATGTTTAATTAATCTACTCCTAAATTACATTAATCTACTCCCAGTCCCAATCATGAATACATATTAATTTCAAATCATCCATACACATGCAATTCACAGTAAGAGATTAATTCATAATAATAGCAAGAATGAAACAAGACCCAATTGAACATAAATATCATCATAAATAAATAGCCAAAATGCAGGATTACAAAATACTCCCAAATGGGGATTACACATAATGGAAACAAAAAAATACATGGTGAATGGGTTTAGATACAACCCTTGAAGAAACCCCTCCAAGAGCTCCATCCTTTGCCTAGCACGAAATTGGTCAAAGAACTCTCCTAACTCCATAAAATCTCCTCACAAATGTCAGGAAAGATGGGTAGAAATGGTGGTATGGAAGCTTGAAAGCTTCTCGCTCTCTTGATTTGATGAAGAAGAATGAACAAGATGATGTGTGGTATGTGTATTGCCTTTAGAGAGGAGAGAAAGAGGTGTTTATATAGTAGAGGGAGGTTAGGGCACAAAATGATGGTGAAGGGATGAAACTGCCCCTCAATATTTGGCCAAAAAATGACATTCTGGAGGTGATTGGTGGCCAAATCAGCGGTTTGGGTGCCAGCCGAATTCTATTTCTGTACTGCACACCAATTACTCAAACAGGCATAACTTCCTCCAGAAAAGTCAGAATCAAAATCCGTAAATTGTTCTGGAAACTAGACTTCGGTACGTTTTCGAATATGTGTAGATCTCATCATGGTTCAGTCTGAGGAAGGATTTATGGCTTCTACAAGTCGGACATTCTGCACAGGCCCATACAATTTCAGCCCAAAAGCTGCCGGAAAATGCAGAGGGATTCATGCACACGGTCTCGGTGTTACGTTATTGCTTGATGACGGATCAACCATGGAAACATCTTGATTTTGTTGGCCATGACTAGGCTTAGATCATGTCATTGTCTGTATCAAAGATGAGGCACGACAACTCTGCATACTTTCCATTTTATTCTTTTTTTTTATCATTTTGCCTCCCAATCAAAACTTTAAGCTCAAAACCTTATAGTAGGGAATATATACCTACACATGGCTCAACAAACATATTATATAAATATGCTCGAAAACAATAACAAACGATAGAAAATGAGGGACCTAAAATAGATATAAAATAGTCCGATCAACTACTTTGAAGATTCTAATTCTAAGTTATGAAATCTAAAGTGTTTAATCTAAATTACAAGATTATAGTGAAAGTGAAAAGGTGTTTCTAACTCTAACACTTAAGCACAAGACTACAACACAAGACACTTTTTATGGAAAGGAAAAATGTATATCTATATAGTGGGAAGAAGATTTGGTTGAAATTGACTTGTAGGGAGACGTGGAGTAGGATATGCGACCATGATCTGCGACTTGGACCTTGCAGATTTATCTCACAGTTGAGTCGGTACAAGATCTGCCACACCATTTGCTGGTTCTAAAATTGTGTTTGTATTGCGACTTCATTTTGCAACCTCTACGTCACAGACACATCTCGCAAGTGTCTTCTTGGGCAGATATGCTAGCTGCTTTTGTGAGTAAGAACCCTCAGTCTTTTCTCATAATCTTTTCTGGAATTGAACTGCTAGACATAATTTGCAGTAAGGAATTCGTAGAAAAATATCTGGTTTGGCTACTACCTCTTTCTGTGAGATCTAACTCACAGTTGCTTCTCGCAATGCTTTCTACCATTGTTTTGCTGCCTTGTTCACCGAGGTTAAACTCACAGTGCTAACTCAAAGATTTGTCCTGCTAGGTTTTTTCACAGATTGAACTGGCAGTGTCTTCTGGACTTGATCCGCGACTTCTTTCTGCGAGAATGAACTCGCAGATTTCGTCATACATGCAATTTTTACTTTGTTTTCTCCCATATTCTCATCAAGTCCTCAATTGCCCGTAAATAACAAAATACCTACAAAGGATTCAAAGAGATAATTAAAGCACACAAATGTCCGATAAATGGACACAAAATGGATGAATTAGACGCTAAAAAGATATACAAACTTAGAGCGATCAAAACCCCCAAACCTAACCTTTGCTCACCCTTGTGCGAAACTACTAAAATAAACTAACAAAAATAACTCCTAAAATGTTACAAGAGCCAATGTTTTCATTGTGATACATATGAATGAAGAGATCAAGCAAAAGATACTGAGTAAGAAATAACAAAATGTCATTCAATATGAAATAACACACAATTGAATCCCACACTCTAATTTTAAAGTTTCAAATACTATAAACTTGAATGCATGGATACAATTCACCTTGACTCTAATCCTCATTGGATTTCAGTCGAATTTTCTCTCAAAATCTTAGGCTCACTCTTTATCAATATATGTGAAATTGAATATATATGAATGTGTTCGTATAAGATATATATTTTACCTAGAAGCACATGTCTAAAAATTGGATATCATGAAAGAGTTGAAAAACCAAGAATGTGGAAAGAGCATACATTGATGAGTATTCCCAAGTTAGACATCCAAAAGATCCTCTTGATTTCAACTGGTGATGGGAGTTTGGTGTTTATTGAGGATCATTTCCCACTAAATTTTGTATTATGACACTTTGGTAATTTTTCTAGTTTCCCTATCTTGACTCAACACCTTTTTAATTTTCGTTTAACATATAGGCTTCACTACCATTCTCTTGTGCTAAGTTGTCACTTGTATTTTGATTGACATATATAGATGAATGAACAAGGGCTTGAGTGTTCAATTTTCCAACACTTACTTCTTTTCCCCTTTTGATAATACCCTTCTTTACACAATTTGTAGTATGCCTAAGTTCACGTTATTCCTCCTATTTTATGAGGTAGGGATGTGTTTATGGCTTGTGTTTTGACCTTGAAATATTTCTTTGGGATATGCGTTTGGGTTGATTTGGAAATTAAGAGTACACACTGCCTAAAATCATATTCAAAAGTCTATCTATCAAGGGAATACAAATTCTAGTAAGCAGTCCACATGCATGTTCAATGGCATTCAATATGTATCATGCTTAATGAGATGAACATAAACATAGAACATTTAAAAACATAGTTTAGAAGAGTAGAATTAAACCCTCAAAAATAAGAAATTTAGACACAAATTCTCTCTTTGGTAGCCTCTACTATTGATCCGAACATTTTCGTACGAAATCTCTTTCACTAAGTTATAGAGAGAAAAGGAAATAACTCAATTTGTGTGATCAATCTCAGATTGATACAAAGTTATCCAAAGCTCATAAACTAGTGAAATGCACGATACTCCTCAACAAAACAAACATCACATTCAAAATTTTTATTTTTGTTCATGAAAGGCTCAAATCGTAACACTATGCCCACACCCCCAAACCTAAACTCAACATTGTCCCCAATGTTTTAAAAAATAAAGAGCATGGGAACGGGCTTGAAGTTTGGTTGTTTAAACAATAAAAGTTTTACTATCACATATGTACAATCCTAAAAATCCTCCACTGCACAAAATTCATAACACCCTATTAACTAATCACAAAGCAAACACACTCTTAAACTAAACAACTTATATAATAAAAACTTTAATAATTAACTACTATATACAAAGGTAGAGTGTACCTAGGTGGTTTTCCTACCACCAAGCACTGGTTTGGAGCTCTCCGACTTCGTAAGTTCGATTTGTTCTAGCACCCTTGCTTCTTCAATCCCTTTTTAGTACGGCTTAACTCTATGCCCGTTGACCATGAAAGTATCCTCACTCCTTAAATCTTCTAACTCTACCGCTCAATAGGGGAAAACTTCCTTGATTCGATATGGACCAAACCATTTTGACTTCAACTTTCCCGGAAACATCTTCAGTCGAGAGTTGAAATGTAGTGCCAACATTCCAGGACGTAAATATTTTCTAATGATCATCTTGTCATGCACCCTTTTTTATTTCTCCTTATAGAGCTTTGCATTCTCATAAGCCTCATCCCGAAGTTCTTCAAGTTCATTCAATTGTATCTTCCGTTGCTCTCCCACTTTGGCTAAGTCAAAGTTGAGCGATTTAATCGCCAATATGCTTGGTGCTCTAATTCCACTAGCAGGTGACATGCATTTCCAAAAATAAACCAGAATGGAGTTATACCAATTGGAGTTTTGAAAGCTGTCCTTTATGCATATGTAAAGTCCTCAATTGTTGATTGACTTATTTCGTGAACAAATCACATTTTGGGGTATTATGTAAGGGTAGCTTAGGCTCTCAAGACCTCAAGAGGAGAAGCACCAAAGGTAAAATTCTTGTGCTTACTTACTTTGAAGAGATAGTTGCACACACTCACATATTCATGCATAACTCTTGATCATATATGTTGATTGTTTACTTGTGTGCATTTTAGTTTAAATGACTCTTGTTGACCTATTTGCATCTTGCTATGAAATTTTTATGTCATGCTAGGCATTAGAATAGGATGCAATCTCATCATTCTTGAACTTATTGATTTTGTGCATTTGAGTGTTGAAAAAATAGGCCTTGCGTTGGTGGTGCGCTACTCGACCAGCGCAACATTCACAGTGGACCGCCGCTAGTCATGCGCCACTGAGCTGCGCTGCTGCACCCGCACGCAGTTGAAAAATATGGGCGTGCGCTGGTGGTGCACTACTCGTCTAGCGCAACCTCACCAGCGTAAACATCCTAGAGAATCCGCGCTTATGTTGCGCTACTGGGATGGGCCACTCGTCCAGCGCCATTTATAAAAATAGGCTGTGTGCTGGTGGTGCGCTACTTGACCAGCACACGTCTCCAGCGCACGTCTCCAGCGCACATAGAGGAAGCTGGAATATTTTTTCCAAAACGACCTCACTTTGTTTGGATCTTATATATATATATAACTCAGTGCTTTAAGGTCGAAAAAGAGTTCAGAACATCAAATATTTTCCTTAGACCACATTTCAAAGGAAAAACACTTTCAAGAACTCATTTTTATTCACTCAAAGCATTCCCATGTGCATCAAAACTTCATCTTGCATCATCTAAGTGCATTTAGAGTGCATCTATGGATAGGGTTGCTTCATCATATCTTGTTTGGTAAGTTCTTTACTACTTTCTTACAAGTTAAGTGTTTTACTTGCTAAACCTTCTATTTAACTATTTGTATGCTCTTAGAAGATTTTCTAGATACAAATTAGAGATTGTTGTGATGCCATGATTGAGTCTTTTATTGTGATAGCTTCATAGGATTGTTCGATCTATGTTTAACTAAGCTTCTTGAACATGTCATTTAGCTCTTGATATCTAGGATTGTATTAATTGTCATCTCATAATTCTAGATAAGCATATAGGGTTTCCTAGCCTTGTTTGTTCATTGAATATCATCATATATTCACTTAGGACAATTTATCTCTTCATTGAGAAGTAAGTCTTGTGTGCTTCTGGGAGTAGGTAGCTTAAAGCACACGCAAGATGAACTAGGTTCACTTATACCGGGATTAGGTAGTGGTGGAGGATTAAACCGGGATTAGGTTGTAATTCCTTTATCATTAGTGGATTCGAGGTTCTAGTGTGACGCACTCATCAACCCGTGGTTTTTCCCATTTGGGGAGTTTCCACGTATATCTCAAGTGTTTTTACTATTTTCGCATTTATTACACTTGTGGTATCTTTATAAATAGATAGGGGCATTTTTGTCAACTTGACTCTTAACAAAAATTGGGTAAAAGTTAATTAAAATCTATTCACCCCCCCATCTAGATTAATATTTCACACCATAATATTTGTTTCAATTGGTATCAGAGCAGGTTCCTAGACATTCATAGGTGATCTTTGCTCATTTTGGTGTGTGTGTATTGATCATTCATACATTTGCATTCATATCGTTCATTCATTAAACACAATGAGTGGAAATGGTGGCAATGATGGAGCTTCTAGCACTAGACCTCCACTTCTCACCGGGTTGAATTATGCCTCATGGAAAGGCAAGATGGAGTCGTATATTTGCCAAATTCATGACAGGGCATGGATGGCAGTTGAAGATGGCTACACTCCACCCATGATGACTCCTGCAGATGAAGGAGATAATGTACTCAAACCAAAGGCACAGTGGAATGCACAAGAGTTTGAGGCTTCAAAGTGGAATATGAAGGCAATGCATGCCATCCTATGTGCAATGGATGATAACCAATACATGTTGGTTCAAAATACTAGGATAGCTAAGGAGGCATGGGATATCCTAGAAGTTACACATGAGGGAACCGATGTGGTTAAAGAGTCGAAGCTTCAAGTTCTCCAAACATAATTTGAGTTGCTCAAGATGGATGAGAACGAGTGCTTCAATGACTTTAAAGTTAGGTTGATGGACATTGTGAACCAAAGTCATCAACTTGGTGATCCTTATTCGGATAGGAAGATCAAGCAAAAGATTATGAGATCTCTACCCGATAGATTTGAGTCTAAGGTGACGGCTTTGGAAGAGAATAGTGGTTATGAGGACATGAAGCCGAGTGAAGTAATTGAGAGGCTTCTAGCTTACGAATCTAGGAAATGTCCTAATCCCACACCACCGAAAAAGCAAAAAGATATTGCTTTGAAAGCCTCCAAGGTTGAGAAAGAGGAAAGTGATGTCTCGGATGAAGAAATGGCTTTGCTAATGAGGAAGTTCAAGAAATTCTACAAGTCCGAGAAGAAAGGTTTTGGATCCAAGGGTCAAGAATTAAAGAAAAAGGCTCCCTTCAAAAAATTTGAGCTTAGGCAAGAAAAGACCGAGAAGAAAGGGGTCCAATGTTATGAATGTGGTGGAATAGGACACTTTACCCCAGAATGTGCAAATCACAAGGTGAAGAAAAAGGGAAAAGTGATGGTTGCCACATGGAGTGAAAGTGATAACTCTAATGAAGGAGATGAGTCTTCGGATGATGAAGAACTCATGGCTAACTTCATAGCATTTACATCATCTCTTAGGAGCAAAGATGCTAGTGAAGAAGAGAATGAAAGTCAAGAGGGGGACTATTCAAGTGATGATGGATCTTCATCACAATCCATAAATGGAAGTGTAGATAGGATGGATCTCAAGGACTACATGGCTAAGTTTAAGAGCTCAAGGTTAAAGAACAAGAATGAGATCAAGAGATTAAAAGAAGAAAACCTAGACCTTTCAACTCAAGTTGACCAACTAAATGAAGAGTTGGTGAGATCTAAGAGGAGTGAAGAAGGATTGCAGAAAGAGCTTGAAGATGCTAGAGAGTTGTTGGCCAAGATGAACTCAGTACCAAGAAACTTGACCACATGCTAGATGTTGGAAGGAAGCCAAGTGACAAGAAGGGGCTTGGGTTTGAAGATGACAAGATGTTCTCCACTCCAAGCAAGACCATTTTTGTAAAAAGCATGAACCTCAATGGGTCCTCTCCTCATCAAACTCCTAAAAAGAAGCTTGATCTAGGAGAGTGTTCAAGTAGTGTTCAAGTGAAGGTGGCACCAGGAAGCCCACCTCAAGCTCATCCTACAAGGGCTCCTCAAGTTAACTTCCCTCAACCAAAAGCTCACAAAGGGAAGACACTTATCATGCAAGCTCAACCAAGGAAGCAATCAAGTCTTGCTCAACAACAAAGAAGGAAAGCTCCTCAACAACAAGCAAGACAACCACAAAGACATGGGAAGGCTCCAATGCATCCTCAAGGATATGGTATAATTCCTAACTTTTTGCCTACATGTCATTTTTGTGGTATTGATGGTCACATTAGACCAAATTACTTTAGGTATATCAAATTGTGTAGGATTGAAAGCATGATATAAAAGAAAAAGGCTAGAGCCATGATGCATGATCCTAGGACATCTAGAGCCATGAAGCATGATCCTAGGACATCTAGAGCCATGATGCATGTCACTAGGAAAAGTGGAACACCTTTGCATGATCCTAGGAAATTTAGAGCCCATATACCATTGACCACTAGGAAGGAAAATACTGCACCTAGGTGGATTAGAAAGGATGAGCACCTTTGCCATGTTGAACAAATTGCTTTGAAAACTCATTCTTGTGATTTTTGGTATTTGGATAGTGGGTGCTCTAGGCATATGACTGGAAATAGAGTTTCTTGAGACTCTTATGATAGAGGAGGGAGGAAATGTCACCTTTGGTGATGGATCCAAAAAGAAGGTCAAAGGAAATGGAACCATTTCCATTCCCTGATTACCCTCATTGTCCAATGCTTTGTATGTTGATGGTCTAAAAGCCAATTTGATAAGCATTTCACATCTTAGTGATGATGGACTCTTCGTTTTGTTTATGAAAAATGATTGTTCTATCATATTGCCTAATGGACAAACCTTGTTAAAAGGTATGAGATCTAGTGACAATTGCTATTGTCTTAAGGCTAGAAGTGTGTCTTGTAATGTGTCCAAGGATGAACAAATAGAGTTGTGGCATGAAAGACTTGGTCACATGAACTTTAGGGATTTAAGAATCTTAGATAAGTTCAATGTTGTGCGAGGCCTTCCCAAGCTTGGGAAAAAGGTTAATGGTGTTTGTGGACCTTGTCAACAAGAGAAGCAAACCAAAAGTATGCACAAAAAGGGCAAGTACTTATCAACTAAGGAACCTCTAGAGCTTCTCCACATGGATCTAATGGGTCCTATACAAACCGAGAGTTTAGGTGGAAAAAGGTACATTTTTATGTGTAGATGACTTCTCTAGGTACACTTGGACTTATTTTCTTAGAGAAAAATCTGAAACTTTTGACAAGTTCAAGATGCTTTGCTCCAAAATTCAAAATGAGATGAACTCTAAAATTAAAAGCATTAAAAGAATTAGAAGTGACCATGTGAAGGAGTTTAAGAATGCCCACTTTGAAAATTATTGCAATAGTCTAGGCATTTCTCATGAGTTTTCGGCTCCTAGGACACCTCAACAAAATGGAGTTGTTGAGAGGAAAAATAGGGTTCTTCAAGAAATGGCCCGTGTGATGTTGCTTAGCAACAATGTTCCTAGGAATCTTTGGGCCGAGGCCGTCAATACTGCTTGCTACATAGGAAATAGAGTCTTCCTTAGGCCCCGCACTAGGCAAACCTCCTATGAGTTATGGAAAGGTAGAAAGCCAAATGTTGGCTACTTCCACACCTTTGGAAGAAAATGCTACATTTTGAATGACCGTGATCAACTTGACAAATTTGATGCTAAGAGTGATGAGGGTATCTTCATTGGCTATGCCTTGAATAGTAGAGCCTATAGAGTTTTCAATCTAGGGACTAGGACCGTAATGGAATCATCTAATGTTGTCATTGATGATACTAGGCTCAAATCTAATGACCATGAGGAGGAGGTAGATTTAATTGATGACTCCCTTTTGGAGAAGGTTTTTGATGTCTCTAATGTTGAAAAGACTAACCTTGATGATGACATAACACAACCTATTGATAGGATTCCTCTATTGAACTCAAAAGAACCTGCTCTATGGGTTAGGAAACTCCATGACAAAGATGACATTATTGGAGAGGTTAGTGAGGGTGTCAGGACTAGGCATCAAATGACTAATCTAATTAGCTACACTTGTTACACCTTCCAAATAGAACCCAAGAAAATTGATGAAGCTTTAAAAGATGAATTTTGGGTTCTTGCCATGCAAGAAGAGCTTAACCAGTTTGAAAGAAATGAGGTTTGGACTCTAGTTCCTAGGCCCAAGAATACCAATGTGATAGGCACCAAGTGGGTATATAGGAACAAATCCGATGAGGATGGCAACATTGTGCGAAATAAGGCTAGGCTTGTAGCACAAGGGTACTCTCAAATTGAGGGTATTGACTTTGAGGAGACATTTGCTCCCGTTGCTAGGATAGAGTCCATTAGGCTTCTTTTATCCATTTCTTGTTTGCACAAGTTCAAATTATATCAAATGGATGTTAAGAGTGTCTTCCTCAATGGCTTCTTGCAAGAGGAAGTATTTGTTGAGCAACCCAAAGGGTTTGTAGATCCTCACCACCCTAATCATGTCTATCATCTCAAGAAAGCTTTATATGGGTTGAAACAAGCGCCAAGGGCTTGGTATGAGCGTCTCACCCAATATCTCATAGACAATGGCTACACTAGGGGTAGTGTTGACAAGACTTTATTCATCAAGAAAAACAAAGATGAGCTATTTATAGCTCAAATCTATGTTGATGATATAGTCTTTGGTTCCACAAATGACACCAAAGTCCAACAATTTGTTGATGTCATGTCTCATGAATTTGAGATGAGTCTTGTTGGTGAGCTAAGTTACTTTCTAGGTTTACAAATTAAGCAATTGGATGATGGGATTTTCATATCTCAAGCTAAGTATGCCAAAAACCTAGTGAAGAAATTTGGCCTTGAAAGTGCTAAACATTGTGATACACCCATGAGCATCACTTTGAAGCTAAGCAAGGAGGCTAGTGGTAAAAGTGTGGACCAAACTTTGTATCGTGGCATGATTGGTAGCTTGCTCTATTTGACCGCAAGTAGACCCGATATCTCTTTTAGTGTGGGTGTGTGTGCTAGATACCAAGCGAATCCTAAGGAGTCTCATCTCTCTTCTGTTAAGAGAATCATTCGATATGTGAATAGGACATCCAACTATGGGATTTGGTACTCTTTTGACACTAATGCTAGTCTTGTAGGCTTTAGTGATGCAGATTGGGCAGGAAATTGTGATGATAGGAAAAATACATCGGGCGGTTGCTTTTTCCTTGGGAACAACCTTGTCTCTTGGTTTTGCAAGAAGTAAAATTCGATTTCCTTATCCACGGCTGAGGCCGAATACATTGCTGCTGGGAGTGGATGCACACAACTCCTCTGGATGAAACAAATGCTAGTCGACTATGGATTCAATCAATGTACTCTTACTCTCTTTTGTGATAACATGAGTGCAATTAATATTTCATAGAATCCGGTTAAGCATTCTAGGACTAAGCATATTGACATTCGTCATCATTTCATTAGAGAACTAGTTAAGAGAAAATGCATTGTACTTGAGCATGTAGGTACAAATGATCAACTAGCGGATCTATTTACTAAACCCTTAGATGCTACTCGATTCAAGACTCTTAGTAGATCTAATGGGATTTGTTTAATGGAGTGATGTGTTATGGTCTTTGACCCCATAAGGGGAACTCAAGCAAAGAGAGCTATTGTATACTTGTTGCATCCATTTTATTTTTTAAATGTTTATGCTCCTTTATTGATTGCTTGAGTAGCTTGGTTGCACTTATATATTATATTATATTTCCTTCAATAAGTGTGAACTTTGCTTTGATTACAATCCATGTCATATTTAAGTTCAAACATGCATTTTTGGACTAGGAGATCTACATAGGAAGTACATGGTGAATGACCTATAATTATCTCCATGACATGATGATTCTTTAATGACATGCCAATGAAAAATGATAAAGCATGAATTGATGATTGCAATTGGTAAATGCAAAATATTATGTGCGAAGAAGCTAGTGAGACTTAAATGTTGTATCAATGTCTCTCTTTATTTATTGGTTGAACATGGCTACTATCATACGGGTATCCTTCTGGAAAAATCAAATAGGGTGCAAAGATGCTCGTGCCATGTTTATCTTATAAAGTTGGATATAGTGCCATTTAAAACATGAATCTATAAAACTCTATATCCTTGCTTCTCTCATGACAAATGTGAAATTGGTTTGAATTATATTGGAAACCTTTGTCATTTGCTTTGCTAAATACCATTGTTTTTGAACTTGAATGCAACATGTCTTGTATGCAAAACATTTTTTTGATTCACACATTTTCGTTCAAATAAATCTCATTGTTTCTCTCCTATTAATAGAGTTGCATAAATGTGGCTTATATAATTATGCAACAATCTTGTATGCTCTTTTCTTTCTTTGCCTTGAGTGACCTGGTTGGGAACTTCTCCTTTGCCTATATCATGACAAAAAGGGAGAGTAGCATTGACCTAGCATTGTGATGTTAGGGGAGTATATGTTGGAATTGAGGGGGAGCATTGCATGACTGTACTTGTTTGAGGGGGAGATTACATGTAGAGGGAGTAACCCTTTGAGGGGGAGCATTGCGTGGTGCATTACTCATATTCTTATATGCAAATGCATTTGTTTAATATTCACTTGATCATCTCACATGCACTTGGTTGGAAAATGTATTTGTGCTTATTTTGTATGTAGGGTTGATAGTTCTACAAGAGATTGAAGATTTGAAGTTTTTTTTTTATTATGATTATCTCTTTGTAATGTAGAATATCTTCCCGGTGTTTTTTTTTTTTTTTTGTGAGGATCAATGTGAGTGGTGGTTTTGTCACGAAATAGCCGAAGGGGGAGATTGCAAAGTCCTCAATTTTTGATTGGCTTATTTCGTGAACAAATCACATTTTGGGGTATTATGTAAGGGTAGTTTAGGCTTTCAAGACCTCAAGAGGAGAAGCACCGAAGGTAAAATTCTTGTGCTTACTTACTTTGAAGAGATAGTTGCACACACTCACATATTCATGCATAACTCTTGATCATATATGTTGATTGTTTACTTGTGTGCATTTTAGTTTAAATGACTCTTGTTGACCTATTTGCATCTTGCTATGAAAGTTTTATGTCATGCTAGGCATTAGAATAGGATGCAATCTCATCACTCTTGAACTTATTGATTTTGTACATTTGAGTAATGAAAAAATAGGTCTTGCGCTGGTGGTGCCCTACTCGACCAGCGTAACTCACCAGCGCAACATTCACAGTGGACCACCGCTAGTCATGCGCCACTGAGCTGCGATGCTGCACCCGCACGCAATTGAAAAATGTAGGCGTGCGCTGGTGGTGCGCTATTCGTCTAGCGCAGCCTCACCAGCACAAACATCCCAGAGAATCTGCACTTGTGTTGCGCTACTGGGATGCGCCACTCGTCCAGCACCTTTTATAAAAATAAGCTGTGCACTGGTGGTGCGCTACTCGACCAGTGCACGTCACGAGCGTACATAGAAGAAGCTGGAACATTTTTTCCAAAACGACCTCACTTTGTTTGGATCTTATATATATATAACTCAGTGCTTTAAGGTCGAAAAAAAGTTCAGAACATCAAATATTTTCCTTAGAACACATTTCAAAGGAAAAACACTTTCAAGAACTCATTTTTAATCACTCAAAGCATTCCCATGTGCATCAAAACTTCATCTTGCATCATCTAAGTTCATTTAGAGTGCATTTATGGATAGGGTTGCTTCATCATATCTTGTTTGGTAAGTTCTTCACTACCTTCATACAAGTTAAGTGTTTTACTTGCTAAACCTTCTCTTTAATTATTTGTATGATCTTAGAAGATTTTCTAGATACAAATTAGAGATTGTTGTGATACCATGATTGAGTGTTGTATTGTGATAGCTTCATAGGATTGTTCGATCTATGTTTAGCTAAGCTTCTTGAACATGTCATTTAGCTCTTGATATCTAGGATTGCATTAATTGTCATCTCATTATTCTAGATAAGCATATAGGGATTCCTAGCCTTGTTTGTTCATTGAATATCATCATATATTCACTTAGGACAATTTATCTATTCATTGAGAAGTAAGTCTTGTGTTGCTTCCGGGAGTAGGTAGCTTAAAGCACAAGCAAGATGAACTAGGTTCACTTATACCGGGATTAGGTAGTGGTGGAGGATTAAACCGGGATTAGGTTGTAATTCCTTTATCATTAGTGGATTCGAGGTTCTAGTGTGGCGCACTCATTAGCCCGTGGTTTTTCCCATTTGGAGGGTTTCCACTTATATCTCAAGTGTTTTACTATTTCCGTATTTATTACACTTGTAATATCATTGTAACTAGATAGGGGCAGTTTCATCAACTTGACTCTTAACAAAAATTGGGTAAAAGTTAATTAAAATCTATTCACCCCCCCTCTAGATTATTGACCTTGGCCCGAGATCTGAGGATGATATGGAGTTGACACCTTGTGCCTCACATTGTACTGTCTCATCAATGTTGCAAATACTTTATTATAAAAATGACTTCCTCCATTATTGATTATACACTGAGGAGTTTAGAATCTTAGGAAAATGAACTCGTTCACAAACTTCACAACAACCTTGCTATCGTTCATCTTGGTGGCTTTTGCTTCTTCCTATTTTGACACATAATCCACTGCCATTAAAATAAAAGAAGTTGCCATCTGAAGGTGAGAATGGTCCCATGAAGTCGATTCCCAAACAATCAAATATTTCAACCTCCATATTCATCATTTACGGTATCTCATTCCTCTTTCCAATATTCCTTGACCTTTGGCATCTATCACTAGTCATGCTAAAGTGATAGGAATCCTTGAAAATAGATGGCTAATAAAACCCTGACTGAAGAACCTTCATAGCCGTAGTTCTTGCACTCAAATGGCCTCAACAACTCAACTTATGACAAAACTTCAGAATGTCCATCTGTTCATTTTCTGGAATGCACTGTCTAATAATCTGATCCGCTCTATGCTTGAATTAGTAAGGGTCATTCCATAAATACTACCTTGCTTGCCATCTGAATCTTTCTTGCTTTGGTATGATAAATTTTGGGGTATGATGTCTTTTGTCAAGAAGCTGACAATATCCGTATACCATGGCTCTTCATTTGCAATGGCCAATAATCTCTCATTCGGAAAGTCATCTCTCAATGGAAGTGAAACCTCCTCTAGCTTGGATTCATGCATCAACCAACTGAAATGATCGGCTACCACATTCTCGCTCTCTTTCTCATCTTGAATCTCAAGAGCAAACTCTTGTAATAAGAGTATCCACCGAGTAAGTCATGGTTTGGCGTCCTTCTTTTGGAGGAGATATCGGAGTGCCAAATGATCTGTGAATACAGCTATCTTTGCCCCTATCTAATATGACCTAAATTTCTCCAAGGCAAATATCATTGCTATCAACTCCTTTTCCGTGGTTGAGTAGTTAAGATGAGCATGATTCAACGTATGAGATGCATGATAGATGGCATGTGAAACTCATTGCCCAAGCACTACTGCTATTGCATAGTCTGATACATCACACATAAGTTCGAAAGGTAGATCCCAATCCGGTGGTCTCATTACCAGTGCCGATGTCAATAATGTCTTAAGCTTCTTAAAAGCTTCTAAGCACTTGTCATCGAAGTAGAACTCAATGTCATTTTACAACAACCGACATAATGGTCTAAATTTTAGAGAAATCTCTAATGAATCTTCTATAAAACCTGACATGCCCCAAGAACGAATGAATTTCCCTCACTATTCTATGGGGTTACAAACTCTTCATTACATCGATCTTTGCCTCATCGACCTTTATACTTTGCTTCAAAATCATTTGCCTCAAAACTATCCCTTGACGCACCATAAAGTGGCTCATCTCCTAATTTAACACAAGATTGGCTTCATTGCACCTCCTTAGTACTGAAATGAGGTTGAGAAGGCAATCACTAAATGCACTCCCTATTACTGAGAAATCATCCATAAAAAATTCTATAACTCATTCCACCATGTTTGAAAAGATCGACATCATACACTGTTAAAACGTTCCGAGTGCATTTCACAAACCAAAAGGCATACCTCGATACACAAATGTCCCAAATAGACATGTGAAAGTAGTTTTCTCATGATCTTCCAGGTCGAGTGCTATTTGATTATATTCCGAATATCCTTCCAAGAAACAATAGTGGCTATTTTCCGCAAGGCACTCTAACATCTGATTTATGAAAGGAAAAGGGGAATGATCCTTACGAGTGGCATTGTAAAGCCTCTAGTAATCTATGCAAACTTTCTACCCAGTTTGAGCTCTCTGAGGTGCCAACTCGTTGTCCATTCCTCACAACCGTAATACTGAATTTCTTTGATACCACATGTATTGGACTAATCCACCTACTATTCAAAATTGGATAGATGATACCATTCTCCAACAGCTTGAGAACATCTTTCTTAACCACCCCTTTCATGATTGGGTTAAGCCTTTGTTGAACTTCTATTGATGGCTTGGACCATTCTTCAAGAAGAATCTTGTACATGCAAGTAGTTGAACTAATTCCCATGAGATCATCAAAAGTCAATCCGATTACTCCTTTGAAATGCCTCTAACCTTCTATTAGTTCTGTTTCTTTTGGTAGACTCAAGTCTGATGCTATAATTACTGGTAGTGACTCATCCTAAAAAAAACATACTGTAATGAAGATGGTAAAGGCTTCAATTGGATCCTTGAAGTGGAACTAGAACTTGGACTTGATCCCTTGGAATGAATCTCTTTATTGATCTCCTCTAGTGTATTTGAATCACTTGCCCACAGTAGAGTATCAATCCAATCGTCTTCTGAATCTCCTTTTATAATAATATCCTTGCTCATATAAGCTCCCATCCAACAAATTTGTTCATAATCGGACATCTCTTCTTCTGAAAATTCTTCCATTCTCCTACAAACAAAATGATTTAAGTCAAGAGAGTGCATACACAACTTAACTTTGTACAACTATAAACTACTATGATTAAGGTAAGTTACTAGTACAAGTTTTAGAACAAACAAGAGTTGGTCATATTGTTATCATGCTTGACATCTTAAACCTCTTATTCATCTTCCTCTTTTCATGCAAAATATTTAAATAGCATAATATCTCCTAAAGAAACAACATCCTAAACTTCTTTTATGAATAAAATAAAAGATTAAAAAGATTAAAAAGATTAAAGAAATTATTGATGATGATTAAAGAGAAAAGATATCGAGTTAAAGAGTTACTTTGGATAAGAAGTTATAAGATATTTTCTATAAAAAGTGAAGGAATGGGTTACCAATTGGACTTGTAAGTTGAAATGAGTCGGTTCCCTACTTTTAGAGAGATATTTTACAATCTGCGAGTTGGACCTCGCTATACCAAGTCGCAGAAGCTAACATGGCATCTAGTCTAACCTAAAATATCTTTGGGAACTGTGTTAGGAATGATCTACGACTTCTTACTCCTAGACTTATTGTTACTTCATACTGTTAGTTCTTACTCGTAGGATGAATTCACAAATATGATTCTAAGACTTCTGACTTAATCATTACGATTTCTTTCTTGCATAAATAACTAGCATATCTATTCTAGAGATTACTACAATTTCTTGCTCCTTTTCTCTGTAAGGTTTTACTCTTAGACCTATCTCACATATCTATCTACTGCGGCTTCATGCTTGCAGTCCCACTCACCGATCTACCTTAGAAGATACTGCTACTTAATCAACTGTGAATTTGTGTTGGCAGTCCTCTCTCTTAGAACTCCTCTAGAAAGCGCTTCGAGTTGGTTCTGCGAGTTCCGACTCCTAGACCCAAGCTCGCAAATGCAACCTTTTCCTTCAAGCTATAACTTATTCTGATCCTCTTGCTTCATAACCTGTACCAATAAAAACATGTACAATAACCATGGCTCTACCAGCCATCTACATCGAATTCTTTCAAAATCTATGCTCTTTTGGCGAGTGACTTCTTATCTGCACATACATAAAAAACAGTCAAAAAGTTCATGTAACCAATGGTAGAGTGATTCCACTTGTGCTACCATGATGACTAATAGTGGGGTGAGGAGACAAATTAGGGGTTTCCCTTCTTTTCTAGATGTACACTTTTGGAATATGTGTTGATTTTGTTGCATCTAAAGAAGTACCCTTAGTTTGGTCACATTTTTCTTTACGGATCCATATAGGAGTGACCCTTATTTGGTTCCCCACATCATTTTCATGCTTATTTTTATGACTTTTGATATACTCATTGCATTGGGTCCTTTTGTGACCCCTAACATTGTACAAATAACATTTATGGAGACGTAAGGAATGCTACCTTTCATCTTCCGTGGGTGTGTTTCGTTTTTGTTTACTTTAGTGGATTTTATGGTGGATACTTCTTTCTTTCTGGTTGTCTCTTTCTTCAAGACTTCGATGACGTGCTCGACTTGCTCGACTTGCTCGAGCTCTACTATTAAATCGTATTCCTTGACTTTAGAGACCTTGCATGCATATTCTTTCACTGCTAGGGCATTAAGAGCTTGATGCTCTTTGTCTTTCCTCTCTACCTCCATAAGCATCTTTCCTATCTTTTTCTTGAACTCTTCTTCTTGGCTCTTGACAACTTTGGCCAATTCTTTCTTTTTCTTGAGGGTTTCATCCCTCTCCTTCTCAAGTGTCTCAATCTTCAAAGCAAGGTTGACATCTAGCACAACTATGTTCTCATCATTTTTTATGAGGTCCTTCTTCCCTTATTCTCTTATTCTCTTCTTCTCTTATTCTCTTCTTCAAGCATCCTAACTTCATCCTGAAATGCTTGAAAAAATCTTCCAAATCTTTTATCGGTTCTTCAGTTCTTACCTTGGGTTCTTCGGTTGTGACGTTGAAACAAATGGTCAACTACTTCTCTTTCTTCCCTAAAGACACATCAAACTCAACTACCTTTCTTAAGACTCTCATGGTTAGCTTTCCGTGATGTACATCAACCGTTGTTCTTACCGTAACCATGAATCGCCTTCCGAGAAGTATATGCCGTTCTCTACTTGTGTACTTCTTTCCAACATCAAGTATAACAAAGTTTGTAGGGATGATTGGCTTGTCCACTTCTATGAGCACATCTTCAATGATCCTGAGAGGGTGTCATGATTGATTGGTCCGCCAAAACTAAAAACATGAAGGTATGCTTGAGCACTCATAACTTCAACCGATTGTAGACCGAGGAAGGCATCAAGTTAATACTTGATCCTAATTCCAACATGGTGTTCTCCCTAGAAGTACCCCCAACCGATATATTGATGGTAAAACTTCCTAGGTCTTTGAGCTTTGGTGGAAGACCTTTTTGAATAACCGTACTGATATTGCCTCCAAGACGCTCTTGTTGGTTTAGTCCAAATTCTTGCTCCATCTTGCTAACTTCGTCACTCATTTTTGGTTTGTTCTTGGTTTTGGTATTTGGAGGTATGTAAGGGTTTTTTGCTTTATAAAGGCTTGGTTACACTTCATGTCTTCTACCAAGGCTACCATGTTTATCCCTTCCGGTGGTTACTAGACACCTTCCCCATCTTGCATTTTTGAACTTTCTTGCAATTGAGACAGTTGCATTGAAATCTTCTTAACGGAGGCCTCCAAGCTAACTATTCATTGATATTTCTCCAGATTGTAGACTTGAGCCTGCTGATTGTTCTTATTTGATTAGGCATTATTGTTCTGATTCCTCTATTGGTTTTCTTCATACCCTTGGTAGTTCTGATTGTTTACGTACTGTTGATTTCCTCCTTGGAATTGACCTCTATTATAACTACCACCCCATTGATTGTTTCTATAATTAGGGTTGTAATTATTTCCATTTGGGTTATTCCGTTGACGATTCTGATTGTACTGGTAGAATGCTTGTGCTTTCTCCTCTTAAGGTGGTAAACCTTGACCAGGGTACATGTCTGTCCAATGTCCATTTTGCCTACACACTTGACATAGTATCACTTGCACTTGTTACTTCTCAAAATTGCTTGCCAAACCCCTAATATCTTTTGTGAGATTGTCCAACTGTGTCGTCAATTGCTTATGCCTGTTTCCTTTTTTATCTTTCCCTAATGAACTACGTTGTTGGGAATTTTGCCCCAACATTTCATATCTCCCTAACACTTCTTCCGCTGTCTTCTCTCTTATAGCTCATTCGCCAGCAATGTCAACTATCGCTTGGGTGAGCCATAAAAGTCCATCATAAAATGATTACACTCGAGTGACTAGTGTAAACTCATGGTGAGGGCATTGAGCTGGGAGTAACTTAAATCTCTCCCATGTCTCATGGAAAGGTTCTCAATCTTCTTCCACAAATGTAGCATTTTTTCCTCGGATCTTCTTTGTCTTCCATGTCGGAAAGTACTTATCGAAAAAAATTCTCTCAACCTTATCCCATGTTGCTAACGATTCTGATGCTAAAGCTATAAGCCACTGCTTGGCCTTATCCCTTATACAATATGACAAACATCACGTCCTGAGTTGATTCTATGGCAACACTCCTAGGCGAATGGTTGTTGTTAGGTTTTTTGTTTGTGTTGGCATTAATTCCATATCAAAATAATGTTTTACTTATAATGATTATTTGTCATAGATTGATGAGGTTTCAAGCTTCAAAGAAGATATTGCAACCTATCAAGCAAGTTCAAGTCTTCAAAGAGAAATATGCTTCATTGTTTAACAAAGGTATATTAAAAACATCATTTCTCTTACAATAAATAGGCACACACGCATATTGCATCCAGATGTGTCCATGCATCATTGTGCTCATTTTGTATTACACATTCACACACTTGATATTGAATGCTCATGCACTAGTACTAAATTGTTTAGTTTTGGGGAATTGCATGCATTTAGACTATGTTTATGAAATAAGCATTCTTGTGTGATATGTGTTTGTATATTTATATGTTTGTATAACACTAACCTTGGACTTGAATTTTGTATTATATTGTTTCTTATTGAGTTCCGATCATTTCGGTTACTCATAAATTTGATTTCGAGTTCCAAGTTAAGATTTACGAAACTTTCCACTCACTTTACATGCATTGTCTTTGTATATTTACATGCATTGACATACTATATTTTATAAAAAAATTGATACTCTTGGCAAACACTTGATGAGCATACAAATTAACAATTAATATGATTGTTAATTTATAACAACATAAATCACTTAAATCTTATGGGGAGGACTTTATGTGAAGACGATAGATTTGATTGGGGCAAGAGAGTTTACATTGGCCAAGGTGAGTTGAACAAGGTTAGTGCCTTTTGGCATCTACTTGTTTGTCCAAATCTTGTAGGATCTATAAATGCTTCGGAGCTAAACAAAGAGAAAATCTTAATTGTGTATGCCTTGGTGACAAACAAGCCCTTAAACGTTGGTGATCTCTTGATAGAACATATAGAGAGTGCGGCTACTTTATCTAGATTGGACAAGAAGTTGGCTTTTTTAGGGTTTATTACTTAATTTTTCATGAAGCTAGAAGTTCTAAGACTTGATGATGATGTGCTTCTACCTCCCTTGGAACAGTTGTTTGAAAACCAGTTGGCATTCATGTCATACAAAGAAAAAAGGAAGGCTAGTGATACTCGTAGGCTTTTTGGTGTGTACCTTGAGCCAAGTGTTGTGTCAAGCACAAGTATTCTACTGGAATGGGCTTTGCAGTTTCAAGAGGGGCTTATGACCAAGATTGAAGAGCTTGAGGCTAAAGTATTGGAACTAGGTACAAAAGTGAGACAAGAAAATGAGAAGATCAAGTACCTCGAAGACAAACTTGCTTCTAGTAATTCATCCAATACAAAGCATTATGAGAGATCAAAAACAAGAAGAAAATTCTTTGGTAATGCTTGATCTTAAGGTTTGGTATTTTTTTTTCTTCAACATTTTGGCTTCATTTTATGTCAATAAGGGGGAGAAAAACAAGATACTAAAACCCATGTGCTCTTAATCTTAATCTTAGGATTGTCTAGTTTTTAATCTTACGTTGATGGATATATATTTTGGTATCTTAAATTCTTGGTTTTTAATATTTGGATGATGATATTTTGTTGGTGGATAGTATGCATGTATTTAGAGGGAGACATGTGTATCTATTTAAACTTTATTGACATTTATCTAAATATCTTGCCATATATCTATGTTTCTCCTGTATATGCTTTGTGCTTCAAGTTGATTTTAGGTGGTGACAAGAGAAGACCACATAGAAGAATTCAAGACTTGATGAAGGTTAGTCTTAGGAAACTAACTCATTGTAATGTGAGGATGTGATTTTGTGACCAACCTTCATTTTGCATGTTTTAGTATTTGTATAGGTGTTTTGACATAGAATTTTCCAAAGAGGGAGACTGTTAGGTTTTTGAGTTTTATGTTGGCATAATTCTATATCAAAACAACATTTTTCTTTGTATTGATTTGTTATCTAGGATCTAAGGGTTATCAAGCTTCAAGGAAAATGGACAACATTTCAAACAAAGTGGTGGCTACAAGAGGAAAAAAGTTTAATTGCAGAGCAAAAGGTATATCGAAACCTCTTTCCTCTTACAAGGCCTAGGCATACACATACATATCATTCATATGTGTCACTGCATCATTGTGTAAATTTGGTATAACGCATACATACACTTATTCATGTATGCACATGCATTAGATTTAGTGTTGACAATCTATGTAAATTGCATGTTCTAGGACTATCTCTAAGAAATTTCATACTTGTGTGTTCTTATATTTATTTTGTTATATTTGTACGATATTGAACTTGAATTTGTGCTTATGATATTCTGTATTGCGTTCGATCATTTTGGTTACTCATTCATTAAGTTTCACATTAGAATTAGGAAGTTAAGAAACTTTCCATGTCCTTATCGTACATAGCTTTCATCTTTGATTTTTCAAATTGAATTCCATATCTTTTGAAAAAGTTTTCTTGAAATCTTTTGTTTATATGGTAGTCTTAGTTTTTAATCCAAAATGGATTTGAAATCAGAGTTTGGAGGCCAGAGATATGGTCAAAGAATGAAGGGGACTCAAAGGAGAATGTTAGGGGGACAACACCCCTTTCCGGTGGAGGCGCGTGGAGCCTCAGGTGAAAAGAGGCCTTCTTCCCCCATGGAGGGCCACGCGCCTCCATAGGATGCAGAGTAGTACCTCTCCCATTGATGGTTGGTTTTCTTCTTTCCTTTTCCCTTTAAATATCCCTTTTCCTTCTCTTTATTTCACAAGAAGAAAAACTTGAAAAAGTTGTGTAGAAATTTTCTCTCCAATTTCCTATCTCCCAAACACCATAACTTTTAAATCTGAAGTCTGAATCAAGTGATTCAATTTATAGTTTTCAATTGAGGTATTGATTTCTCTTTTGATTTTTGAGCTTCAAGTCTTCAGTCACCTTGGGTTTTCTTTTTCAATACATGTATGTATATTGTGTCAAGTTTGACTATAGTTTTAGACTCTATTAAAGCTAGATTGAACTTGATTGAATCTTACATGTTGAGTTAGGTTTTTGTTAAAGCCTATGTTTTCACATGTTTGTGTTTTGTATTGAGCTAGCTTTCTCTCTAGGACTATTCTGGATTTTGATTGATTGATTTTGATGAACCATAGTCTCTACTTGTGCTAGGTCACCTTAATTGACTATTTTCTTGATTAGCACAATTTCTTGTATATATAGAGCTTAATAGGTTTCTATTAAATACTTTGTGTATATATGCTCTATATTTCTTGCTAGAACTTTTCATTGATTACATGTTATGATTCTATCATGTTTTTTATTTGATACCAAATCTTGATTATGTGCTTATATGTATACTATTAACTCAAGGTTTAGTGACATGATTAAATTTAAAAGCAAAATGTGTTTTATTTTTCACATTTTTCTCGGCTTGTTATTCATGCATGGTAACTAGACACATTTGATAGATGAACTTTCATGCATAAGTCTAGTTTCAATATGATGTGTTGATCATCATATTCTATTTTGCGTGCCTATTTGCTTTTTACATTCATGACCACATAGATGGCCTTGTGAAAAGGTTGGAAGTCACATTTGGAAAGTGATTCTTCAAGTTATGCATTGGAAGTCATGCTTCTTAGAGTGATTTTTTGGATTGTGCATTGGAAGTCACATTTCTTAGAGTGATTCTGTGATTTGTGCATTAGAAGTCTTGGCCAGGGTTGGGGTGATCTGGATAGCTAAGCATTGGAAGTCTCATTCCTTTGAGTGATTCTTTGAATTGAGCATTGGAAGTCATATTTTGGAGAGTGATTATGCAATTTGTATAAGGTTGCATCTCTTTCATTGTGTAGGGTTGAAGGGTAGATTTCAAAGTGAAATGGTCACTTGAGAGATTGTATCTTTTTATCTTACTAGTGAAAGGTGTTTACTAGTTGTTGTGGAATCAACTCGTAGATGTTTCCTCTTACATCTCTTGCATCATTCAAAGCATGGGTCTTCATTAATTGGTAAGAAGAATTATCATTCATGTCCATTTATTGTTCTAGTTTATCAAGACATGTCATTTATTGCTTAGATTAGCAAATTTTCATCTTTATTGTATATCTTTTGAAGTTATGACATGTTTGGGGTTTGTATTGTGATAGCTAGCATAATTAGGTTGTTTTACCTAAATAGCTAATCTATATATGTTCATGTATGCCTAATTGATGATTAGGATAGCCTTGTGCATCTAGTATAGTTCATGAACATTTATGTGTGTGCCTCATTAATTGCATTTCTTGATTGCATATTGATTGCCCTTTATTATTTGTTGTGACATTTTATATTGGTTGGATTTTTATTGACATTTAAGTTGATAGATTTTATCTAAATCTAATTGAGTCCTTGTATATAGGCATGTAGGCATTGTTTGATAACTAAGTTGTTTAATTGAATTATAACATCTAGTTAAACATTTCGTGTTTGGTCTTACATATTATTGCATTTGAGTATAATGTCATATATACACTTAGACCATATACTCTTCAATGAGTCAAAGTCTTATGGCTTCTGAGTGAAGTTGCACAAGCAAGTAAAGTCTTGCAACCAAAGGTGGGTTGGCAAGCAATTGGTCAAGGGCCATTGTAAAAGGCTCGAGGGGTAGAGTAGAAGGTGCTCATGCCAAGAGTAGTGAGTCAAGGGATATCACTAGGGATTGAACCATGTGTGGTGAGTGGTAGTGTCCATAGCTTGAGGTTGTCGAGAGTGAGAGTCTGAGTATCATTTGAGGGTGTAACCTTGTATTCATATAGTGGATTTCTGTGGTCGTGTGTAGCTAGCAAAATAGCCTGTGGTTTTTCCCATTTGGAGGGTTTCCACGTATACATCAAGTGTTATTTATATTCCACACTTTACATTGATTTTGTATGTTTGTTATGTTGGGTGAATTTGAATATTGACTAATGAAGAAAAGTTGGTAATAAACTTGATTAAAACCTATTCACCCCCATCTAGGCTGTAGACACGTTTTATAGGGTTATTTTCAATTGGTATCAGAGTAGGTTCCTAGACATACTTATGTGATCCAAGCTCTTATTTGTGTGTCTTGCATTTGTTTGCATTTGTTTGTTGCATTACATTTGCATTCATATAACCCAAAACACCATGAGTGATTTTGAGAGACTAGAGGGTGCATTGATCCTTGAACCACCTATGCTCACCAAGGATAACTACTCTTCTTGGAAAGTGAGGATGTAATTCTTTTTGTGTGACCATGATAAGCATCTGTGGATATGTGTGGAAGAAGGATACTTACCTCCCACCGAGACACAAGAGAATGAGGCTTCTATGCCTAAGCCCAACTCCAAATGGACAAATGATGAACTCGAGGCTGCCGAGTGGAACTCAAAGGGCTTTTATGCCTTATATTGTGCAGTGGGTGAGAGTCAAGTAAAACTCATCCAAACCAATCGAGATGTTCGAGTAGCTTGGGAGATTATAGGAGTCTTCCATGAAGGTACTGTGAAAGAAGAAGACAAAAATTTAGGTACCTCAAGATCAAGCATCAATGTTTTGATTGTGGCGGTTATTGGCACATCTTCACGGATTATGGAAACTCGAAGAGCAAGAGTTAAAGAGGCAAGTCAAAGGCCCACTCTTGTAGTGAAAGTGAAGAAAGCTCTTCGAATTCCAAGGGATGTGAAAGGAATCACATAGCCTTGTACGTTTTACATGATGACAACTCTAAAGCGGCCACAAGACACCCATCACTCGAGGTCGACATTAAAGAAGTTGATCATCAAGAGAGCACAAGTGGTAGAAGCTTCGATAAAGAAAGTTCAAGCTCCAAGAACTTGAGTGATGAAGGACTTGGTTATGAAGACTTCATTAAAAGTCTTCAAAGGTTCTTGAAGAAGAAAAATGAAGAAATCAAGAAGTTGAAAAAGGAAAACCTTCAACTAAGGACCAAGTTAGCTAGATTAGGTATCTCTTTTTTGAAACGTAGAATGAACTCTCATGGACAATTTTATGTGAGGAATTAGTTGTGAGTGGTTGTTTTGTCATGAAATAGCCAAATAGGGAGATTGTAAGGACCTCGATTTTTATAATTGGCTTATTTCATGACAAATCACACAACATTGAGGATGATTATATAATGGGTAGCTTAGGTACTCATTGTCAATCTTCCAAGCATCTCCATGACTTCAAGAGAAAATAGTATATTCACTTGACTTTGCTTCTTGAAGAGTTTAGAGGCACACACACACTTCATTCATGATTTGTATCAACATGCATTTGTTTTTATTTGCTTATGTGTGCATCCTTACTCATTATTACACTTGCATTTCATTCATAATCTTATGTGTGTTTGTTGTGTGTTTAATTCATATTCTGTTGCTTGATCGGATACATCCACGCGTGCACGATGGTGTGCTCTTTTTAGCGCTATGAGAGACCTTTGAAGTCTCTACTGCGCAGGTCTGTCCGCGGGTAGGCTACCTGCGTAGTACCCACGCACTGGCTTGGTGAAGGACTTTCAATCTCTTGGTTTCAGATCATTGTATTGACATTTACGTGGCATATCGTGGCTATACGTGGGTCATTGTACGGGTATGGACCCACGCACAGACCCGCGCACTACGAGGTTTTGGGTAGAAATTTTATTAAACGATGTCGTTTTTCTTGTGCCTATATATATGTTATCTTTTCGCCCATTTCGACCCAGAACTCAGAATTTCTAGATCCTAGTGAGAGGAAGAGTTCCTTTAGAGAGAGAAAGCTTCAAGCTTTATGATTGACTCTCCAAATCCCAAACCCACATTCATCTTGCATCTCTTGCATCATTCAATGCTTGGGTCTTCAATAATTGGTAAGTAGAACTATCATTCATGTTCATTTATTATTCTAGTTTATCAAGACATGTCATTTATTGCTTAGATTAACAAATTTTCATCTTTATTGTATATCCTTTGAAGTTATAACATGTTGGGGTTTGTATTGTGATAGCTTGCATAATTAGGTTGTTTTACCTAAATAGCTAATCTATATATGTTCATGTATGCTTAATTGATGATTAGGATGGCCTTGCGCATCTAGTCAAGTTCATGAACATTTATGTGTATGCCCCATTAATTGCATTTCTTGATTGCATATAGATTACCCTTGATTATTTGTTGTGACAACTTATGTTGGTTAGATTTTTATTGACAATTAGGTGGATAGATTTTATCTACATCTAATTGAGTCCTTGTATATGGGCATGTAGGCATTGTTTGATAACTAGGTTGTTTAATTGAATTATAACATCTAGTTAAGCATTTTGTGTTTGGTCTTACACATTATTGCATTTGAGTATAGCGTCATATATACACTTAGACCATATACTCTTCAATGAGTCAAAGTCTTGTGGCTTTTGAGTGAAGTTGCACAAGTAAGTAAAGTCTTGCAACCCAAGGTGGGTTGGCAAGCAATTGGTCAATTACCACTATAAAATGCCCGTGGGGTAGAGTAGAGGTGCTCACGCCAAGAGTAGTGGATCAGGGGATATCACTAGGGATTGAACCAAGAATGGTGAGTGGTAGTGTCTATAGCCTGAGGTTGTTGAGAGTGAGAGTCCGAGTATCACTTGAGGGTGTAACATTTTATTCATCTAATGGATTTCTGTGATCGTGTGTGGCTAGCAGAATAGCCCGTGGTTTTTCCTATTTGGAGGGTTTTCACATATACATCAAGTGTTATTTATATTCCTCACTTTACATTTGATTTTGTATGTTTGTTTTGTTGGATGAATTTGAATATTGACTAATCAAGAAAAAAATGGTAATTAACTTGATTAAAATCTATTCACCCCCTAAGTTGTAGACACGCATTTTATAGGGTTATTTTCAAATTACATATGCTCGGGTTAAAAAATAGAAATGGGATGACTAGCCATATGCACACACACGCTCATATGTTAAATTCTATTCTCATTAAAGCAAAAATTTCAGGATGAAAATCGGTTTGACCTTTTATGGAAAAGCTTAAGATGGGTAGTCATGAATGTGATTTGCATATTGATTATCAAATTACTTCTTTGCATATATTTGGAGCAAAAATCACACACACACACACTTTTGTTTATACGTATTTTGATATTCTAGCAATTAAAGAAGAATTATGAGAATGATTGAAAGTCCTATCTCTCATAGATTGTAGAGCTTATTTTGTTGGATTTCTTCAAAATTACTTGAATTTGTGAATGTGTGAATATCATTGTGAAAAATATGCTATCTTGATCTTAGATAGAGCATCTATCAAGGTGGAGCATTGCATGTTAGACTTTGTTCTCTTTTATGATATGTTCACATGATTTGCTTTGCTACTTGTTGACATAGTGATTGATAAGAATAATTGAATTATGAGATGCATGATATATATCTTGAAATAATTGTATGAATGTGTTAACAATGAATATATATCCTTGGTTGAGGTTGTTAGTAGTTGATATTGCAATGAATTTCTTCATTCATGTGGTTGATAGTAGTTGTGATTACGACCAATTCCTTTTTGCATGAGGTTGATTAAATTCCTTCTTACTTGGAGTTGATAATAGTTGTTGTTACAACCAATTTCTTCACGTTTGAGGTTGAGAGTAATTGTGATTGACACTAATCCCTTCATTCTTAGGAATTTTTTTGTTGTTAAATGCATTTGTTGATTTTGGTTAAATGTACCTTTATGCTTAAAATAAACATTTATGCCTTTATGATTCATGATTTTATCGTATGCCATTTTTATGTTTATATCGTTGGCTAATACTCACTTGATCTCTTTTTCAACTCATGTGTTTTTGTGTTGTAGTGTTGACAACTAAGCCATGGGAAGAAACAAGATTTATAATCCTATCCATCTATCAAAAACCATAGCCTTTTCAAGTCTACACCAACAACCTCTTGTAAACCCAAACTCAACAATTTGACAACCTTAGGACTTAGGGGAACCAAAAAGCTTATTTAAGATAGAGGTGATGATTTGGTAGAGGGTTCCTACATTCATCATGTTATTCATCTTTAGAAAACCCAAACCTAACAAGTTGAAAACCTTGGGAGTTATGGGAACCAAAAAGCTTATTCAAGATAGAGGTGTTGATTTGGTAAAGGGTTCCTACATTTATCATGTTATTCATGAAAGGCATTAGGAATCATGGATAAATACTATTGGGGTTGTAAATGAGAGCCGTATTAGAGAATTCTACGTTGAGTATAAGGAAAGTACAACAATCGAAAATGCTTCGATGAATGTGAGGGGAAGAACAATTAGGGTCTCAACAATAAGTTCCTTGGTCTCTCTAATGAGATTGTGTTTGAACTACTTGATGTGGACATCATAGATCACTTAAATATTATAGGGAGGACGTTATGTGAAGATGATGGATTTGATTGAGGCAACAGAGCTTACATTGGCCGATATGAGTTGACCAAGGTTAGTGCCCTTTGGCATCTACTTGTTTGTCCAAATCTTGTAAAATCTACAAATGCTTTGGAGCTAAACAAAGAGGAAAAATCAAGATTGTGTACACCTTGGTGACAAATAAACCCTTGAACCTTGGTGATCTCTTGATAGAACATATAGAGAGTGTGGCTACTTCATCTAGATTGGACATGAATTCGGCCTTTTCAGGTTTCATTCTATATTTTTGCATGAAGCTAGAAGTTTCGAAACTTGATGATAATGTGTTTCTACCTCTCTTGGAAAGGTTTTGTGAAAACTAGTTGGCATTCATGTCATACAAATAAAAAAGGAACGATAGTGACATTCGTAGGCTTTTTGTTATGCACCATGAGCCAGGTGTTGTGTCAAGCACAAATAGTCTACCGAAATGGGCTTTGCAGGTTCAGGAGAGGCTTATGACCAAGATTGAGGAACTTGATGCTAAAGTAGTGGAACTAAGTGCAAAGGTGAGACATGAAGATGAGAAGATCAAGTACCTCGAAGACAACTTGCTTCTAGTAATTCATCCACTACAAAGCTTTAAGAGAGATCTACAACAAGAAGAACATCCTTTGGTAATGCTTGATCTTAAGGTTTGGTATTTTTTTCTTCAACCTTTTGGCTTCATTTTTTGTCAATAAAGAGGAGAAAAACAAGATACTAAAACCCATGTGCTCTTAATCTTAATCTTAGGATTGTCTAGTTTTTAATGTTGAGTTGATGGATATTTATTTTGGTATCTTGAATTCTTGGTTTGTAATATTTGGATGGTGATATTTTGTTGATGGATAGTATTTATATGTTTAGGGAGAGACATGTGTTTCCATTTGAACTTTATTGACATTTATCTAAATATCTTGCCAAATATCTATGTTTCTCTTGTATGTACTTTGTGCTTCAAGTTGATTTTAGGTGGTGACAAAGAAGACTAAACGGAAGGATTAAAGACTTGATGAAGATTAGTCTTAGGATGCTAACTCATTGTAATGTGAGGGTGTGATTTTATGACCAATCTTCATTTTGTATGTTTTAGTATTTGTATAGGTGTTTTGACACAGAATTTACCAAAGGGGGAGATTGTTAGGTTTTAGAAGTTTTGTGTTGGCATAATTCTATATCAAAATAACATTTTGCATTGTATTGATTAGTTGCTAGGATCTGAGGATTATCAAGCTTTAAGGAAATTGGACAACATTTCAAGCAAAGCGTTTGCTACAAGAGGAACAAAGGTATATCGAGACCTCTTTGCTCTCGCAAGGCCAAGGCACACACATACATAATATTCATATGTGTTTTTACATCATTGTGCAAATTTTGTATAAAATATACACACACTTATTCATGTATGCACATGCATTAGATTTAAAGTTGACAATTTTTATAAATTGCATGTTCTAGGACTATCTCTAGAAAATTACATACTTGTGTGTTCTTGTGTTTATTTTATTGTATTTATAGGATATTTAACTTGAATTTGTGCTTATGATATTCCGTATTGAGTTCCATTCATTTCGGTTACTCATTCATTAAGTTTCGCGTTCAAATTAGAAAGTTAAGAAACTTTCCGTGTCCTTATTGTACATGGTTTTCATATTCGATTTTTCAAGTTGAATTCCATATCTTTTGAAAATGTTTTCTTGATTTCTTTTGTTCATGAGGGAGTCCCGGTTAGTAATTCGAAAATGGATTTGAAATCAGAGTTCGGAGGCTGGAGATATAGTCGATGCAGAGGTGTCCCTCTCTCATTGGTGGTTGGTTTTCCTCTTTCTTTTCCCTCACTTTCTTTTACAAGAAGAAAAACTAAAATATTTGTGCAGAAATTTTCTCTCCAATTTTCCTATCTCCCAAATACCATAACTTTCTCATTCGGAGTCTTAATCAAGTCATTCAAATTGGAGAATTCTCGTCTATCTGTCCTCTATCTTTTCCTCATGAGTTTGGAGTCATTTGATTGATTTTTTTGGTAGCTTCACTCACAAAAGTGGGACTGTACAATTTTTACTTGAGGTATTAATTTCTCTTTTGATTTTTGAGTTTCAAGTCATTAGTCACCTTGGGTTTTTTCTTCTATACTTGTCTGTATATTGTGTAAAGTTTGACTAGAGTTTTAGACTCTATTTAAGCTAGATTGGACATGATTGAATCTTATATGTTGAGTTAGGTTTTTGTTAAAGCCTATATTTTCACATGTTTGTATTTTGTATTGTGCATTGTGCCAGCTTTCTCTCTAGCACTATTTTGGACTTTGATTTATTGATTTTGATGAACAATAGTCTCTGCTTGTGATAGGTCACCTTAATTGACTATTTTTATGATTAGCACAATTTCTTATATATATATAGAGCTTAATAGTTTTCTGTTGAATGCTTTGTGTATATATGCTCTATATTTCTTGCTAGAATTTTTTATTGATCACATGTTATGATTCTAGCATGTTTTTTTTTTATATTAAATCTTGATTATGTGCTTAAGTGTATATAATTAATTCAAGATTTAGTGACATGAATAAATCTAGGAGGTAAATGTGTTTTGTTCTTTCACATTTTTCTAGACTTGTTATTCATGCTTAGTAACTAGACACATTCGATATATGAACTTTCATGCATAAGTCTAGTTTCCATAGGATGTGTTGATCATCATAATCTATGTTGCGTGCTTATTTGTGTTTTGCATTCATGATCACGTAGATGTCCTTGTGAAAAGGTTAGAAGTCACATTTGGAGAGTGATTCTTCAAGTTGTGCATTGTAAGTCACAATCCTTAAAGTGATTCTTTGGATTGTGTATCGGAAGTCACATTTCTTAGAGTGATTCTTTGATTTGTGCATAAGAAGTCTTGGCTAGGGTCGGGGTGATCCAGATAGCTAGGCATTGGAAGTCTCATTCCTTAGAGTGATTCTTTGGATTGAGCATTGGAGGCCACATTTTGGAGAGTTATTATTTGATTTGTGCAAAGTGGCATCTGTTTCATTGTTAGGGTTGAAGGGTAGATTTCTAGGTGTAGTGGTCACTTGACAGATTGTACCTTTTTATCTTACTAGTGAAATATGTTTGTCAGTGGTTATGGAATCAACCCGTGGATATTTCCTCTTCAGAGGTTTTACCGTATAAAAAGCATGTGTTAATTTTCTTTATCCCTATCTCTTAATATTTGTATATTTGTTGATGTACATAGCTTGTATAATATACTTGTAATTGACATTCATTGTATATCAAGCTTTGTATTTGTTAAAGGCTAATGATTGATAGCCTATATACAAATTGAGTTAGTATCACATGCAAGTTGTTATCTATATTGACTTTGTTTGACCAAGCATATCTTTATTGAATTGATTTTACTTATGATGGATTAATAAATTGTTATATAAGCTATCTAGAGGGACAAACTTAAGTTTGTTTCAAAGGACTGAAAAAAGGTGTCAAAACATATTCACCCCCCCTACCTACCCTCTAGGTTAGCTTAAGGTAAATTAACCATGTTTGTATTTTCAACCTTTTTACTCTTATGCTCTCTATTCTACACCTCTCAATATATTTAAATCACTTTGGTCTTAAGTGACCAATCATACCATAAAAATGACAATTAGGTACAACGGAAGAATTTATATCATTGCATTGTGATCTCTTCGAGGAATTGCCATGTTGATGAGATTGTCTTTGGTGATGCACTGGTTGAAAATGAGGGTAAGATGGCTCAAAAGGGCTGTTGTTCGATACTGTCTAGTAAATGGGTACCTCTACCATTGGGGGAAATCTCTTCCACTATTAAGATGACTGCACCCTAATAACGCAAGATGGGCACTTCAAGTGATGCACTCAGGGGACTGTGGGAATCACGTAGAGGGTGAAACCCTTGCATACCAGGTTCCTCATACGGGTTACTATTGGCCCATTTTACACCAAGATGCAAAGAAACTCGCACGATCCTGCGAACCTTGCCAAAAGATAGCGAACCTCAGTTACCTACCCTCAGAAAGGCATTCCTCCCTTAGTTTGCCTTATCCATTCACCATCTGAGGAGTAGATCTCATCGGACCACTCCCGACCGCACCCGGTCAAGCTAAGCACGCGATAGTAGCCATAGACTACTTTACTCGGTGGGTAGATGGCAGGATCCCTCACCCGGATAACCGAGGAAAAAGCCATGCCGGTATGGTACTTATATGGCCATAATCACCAATCTAGGGAAGCAGTTTGACAACGCCTAATTCAGAGACTTATGTGAGAACTTGGGAATTGAACTCCGTTTTGCATCATTAGCACACCCTCAAACAAATTGGCTGGTAGAAGCTATCAACAAGACCATTAAAAAGCTCCTAAAGAAGAAGCTCTAACAGAAAAAGGGAAAGTGTGTTGAGGAGCTCCCCGACGTGTTATGATCTTATCAAACCATGAAAAAGACCGTTACTGGGGAAACCCTATACTCACTAACTTTTAGGGTAGAGACGGTTCTACCAATTGAACACAATCTGACTTCCTTCAGAGTTCAACACTTTAAACCAGAAAACAATGAAGCTGAACTGAGAGTGAAATTCCTACAAGGTTATGAACTAAACAACCTAGAGGGAGGATGAATAGGTTGACATAAGATTTTTTTAAAAATTTCGATACACTTGTCAAACACTTGATGAGCATACAAATTAACAATTAATATGATTGTCAATTTATAACAACTATCACATGTATGCTCAATACACCACCCTTAGTCTACAATCATAAATGTAAAAGTATGTGAAACACTTAACACATATATAAAATAAGAAACAGTGTATCTTATATAGAAGTATATTCAATACAAAGCAAATTCCACAAGTTGTACTTGGAATATTACAATGTAAATTCACTAAGTAGAACTTTACAACTTGACATAGAATTTCACAAGATACAATGTTCAAACATTATGAAAGATACAAGAAACAAATATGGAATCAACAAAGTGTTTTCTTCTAAAACTTGTTAAGAATCTTGTTAACAAAGATATTCAATATATATAGAACAAGATACAATCAGTCACATATATGATTATAAAGGAGTTTGAGTTAGAGACAGTTGACACATTGTTTTTACGTTGTAAAACATCCTAAGAAGAAACATCCACGGTTTGATACCACAACCACTGGCAAAACAACTTTCAGTAGTTGGATAAAAGTACACCCTTATAAGTAACCGATTTACATGATAAACTTCCTATTGGATATCCCCCTTATCCTGCCCTCGAGCCTTCTAGTAATGACAACTTTGCCTACTCTCTAACCATAGCACTTCACATGCCACTAGAGATCAACTCCCAATCTAAGACTATCCACATGCCTCTAGGAAGATTTCCTTGCTTGGCTATCTAGGTTTTCATAATCCTAACCAAGACTTCCTTGCTCAAGTTAAAGCTTCACACCTTAACTAAAAACCATGATCAAATTGAACCTTCACACTCCAAATTAGACTTCTACCTTTTGCAAGGTAAAAAATCTAAGTGTAATGCAAATGATGCAAACACATGCAACATAGAATATGTGATCAATATATCCTATGGAAACTAGAAATGAACAATTAATATGAGATGTATGATTTTCTAGTTTGCAATCCTAAAACAATTCGTCATACAAATGATGCATGTACATATAAAATGCATGGATCAATTACAATTCATGAAGAACTAGACATAGGCATGAAAACATTCAAGATAATATAGCCAAGCTCTTAAAACATGAACAACGAGCTAGAACATGCAAAACACCAAATACATGTAATCAAACCTACATTTCATTCATGTCACTAAAGCTTGAAAACATTACATATTTATGAAGCACATTTTCAATACTTTAGGACTAAAATAAAAAACACACGTTAGATTCACAAGTACGACCAATTAAAATCTAGCAAATATTTAGAGCATATTTTTCTCACAATAGTCAATTAAAACCAAAATAGCTCTAAATGCAAAATCAAATGTGCTAATCCTATATATGTTCAACTAAAAAGACCTAGCATGTGTAGATACTATTTTTCATCAAAAATCAATCAATTGAAGTATAAATAGTCCTAAATAGAATGCTAGCACAATACAACTCACAAGCATGTGAAAACATAGGATTTAAGAAAACTCTAACTCAACATACATGTTTCTAATCAAGTTCAAACTACCTTAAATATAGTCTAAGACTCTAATCAAAGTATACACAAATAATATACATATATAGAAGAAGAAAACCCAAGGTAACTGAGGACTTGAAGAACAAAAACTCAAGAGAGAAATCAATACCTTAAGGAACAAGTGCAGTTTTTAATTTAAGATTGGAATAACCAAACATCTTGATCAAATGACCTCAAACTTTTTTAGAGATGATAGAGGACTGGTAGACAAAGATTCTTAAACTTGAATCACTCAAATCAGACTTCAAATGAGTGAGATATAATGTTTGGAAACTGAGAAAGTTTGAGAGAAAATTTATGCACAAGTTTTTCAATTTTCTTCTTAGAATGAAATGTGGTAGGGAAAAATAGAATGAAATGTGGGAGGGAAAAAGATATTTAATGAAAGAGAGAAGAGGAAAACAAGTCCACCAATGAGGGGTTGACACCTCTACATCCCGTGGAGGCACGTGGCCTCCATGGGGTTAGAGGGCACTCCTTCCCGTGGAGGCCAAGTGTCTCTACGGGGGAGGGGTGCAAGGCACTTATCTTTCCCTCGTGTACTCCGTTCTTCGATTATTCTCTGGCCTCCGAACTCCAATTTCGAATGTATTTTCAAATTACAAACCTAGACTCCCACATGCACATGGACGTTAACAAAACTTTCACAAAAAATATGGAAATCGACTCGATATATAAGGATGAAAACCATGTATAATAGATGTACGGAAAGTTTTGTAACTTCCATTATGAAACTTGAAAGCTAATGAATGAGTAACCGAAACAACCGAAACTTAATGAGGAATAATATAAGAAAAAATTCAAGTATGTTATCATATAAACACAAATGAATAAACATATGAATACACAAGTATGTTGTTTCCTAGATATAGTCCTGGAATATGCAATTTATAAAATTTGTCAATTTAAATATGTTAACAATCTACTTTTTGACTAGGGACCAAAAAAGAATTTTCCATCTACCTGGTACCTGGTAAGACCTGGATCGGTATCTAGGTACCAGGAGAATTCTACACCATAATCTAGGAAGAGTCAGTACCATGACACGCATGTCACCTGATATCGATCGGTATCGCAATACCTCCTGCCTCGTACCTAGGTACCACAACATCAACCAGGTACCCAAGTATCACGATATCAGTCCAGGATCAAACTGGAATATGTATCCTACCCATCAGGCAAGAAGGAATGGAAACGGGGGTACCGCGTCCTAAAGGTATAGAATCAACGTTTCTCCTCTAGCTACGTGGAAGAAAATGGTTGACCTCTTCACCATTTAAAGCACCATAAATGAGACCAAATAGGTCAACCAGTTGGTAATTTGAATATAAACAGAAATCGTGATGTAATTTAAGGGAGCAATTCCCGCGTTAATTGATAGCCTCCATCGACACCAATTAATTCCGATAAAATGCAAATCAATCGGCCGCTTTATGAGGATTTGAATGGAATGATCAGAGGAGATAAAAGACAATGCTAGAATTTGAAGTAGGAAGCCAAAAATCTTTATTTGGAATCCTGAATCCAAGACCAAAAAGGTTGTGTATTTGACATTTGGAAGAAAAAGAGTTTTCACCATCGCCATACAGTAGTTATCCACTTATCGACTAGCACGAGACCGCCATCGGCAACAGAGAGAGAGAGAAATGAGAGAAGCACTATTGTTGTATCAACGAAGTCTTTTATTCAATAGAACAGTCATCTTCTTGTAATATATATATATATATATATATATATATATATATATATATATATATATATATAGATATATACTGCACCAACCCATTTTCCTCTCTTCCAATTACCACACCTTTATCCTTTACTAAAACCACTATACCTAGAGACACCTACCCCGCTACAACCTACCAGGTAGTAGTTTGAGGGCGTTAATTGAAATTCTTCTCCCAGAGTGAATTTTTGGATAACAAGATCTAATGCATGTGCATACAATAATATGTGTGTGTGTGTATGTGTTATACCAAATGTGTGCAACAATGTAGGGACACATATGAATACAATGTGTGTGTGTTCCTAGGCCTTGCAAGAGGTAAGAGGTCTAGATATACCTTTGATATGCAATAAAACTTGTTCCTCTTGTAGCCACCGTTTTGCTTGAAATGTTGTCCAATTTCCTTGAAACTTGATAAACCATGAATCATATACAACTAATCAATACAAAGGAAATGTCATTTTGATATAGAATAATACCAACAAGATTCAAGAACCTAATAGAGAGCCAACTTGGACCTCTTGGAAGAAAAGCAGGACAAAATCGTGGAAAGAGTTACGATCTACCAAAGCATAATCGCCTGATACTTTAATAAGAGAGTTGGAGTCTGAAACTTCAAAGAGGGGGACCTAGTCCTCAGGAAGGTCACTCAGAATACTAAGAAGAGGTTTAACAGGGATCTGGCATTAAATTGGGAATGACCCTACCTGACAAAGATGGTGGTCCGAAGCGAGGCTTACAAACTGGAGGACAAGGAGGGTCACCCACTCGACCATACCTAGAACGCGGACCACCTCAACAGATTCTACCCATGAAGTCTATAATAGTAGGGTTAAGCATCAACCGGCATCGCCTTAAGATTTTATCTCCTTGAGTTTGTGTCGCCTTGAGTTATGTTACCTTAAGTTTTAACGGTCTTAAGCTTGGTTGCTTCGCTTAAACATAATCAATAAAGAAATGTTTTCTTCTCCTACCAATTCTGCTTATAATCACCTTGGTAATATGTTTTCGCCTATGATCGCCTCAATACCAGGAGAGTCGTATAGCACTTAAGATGCCTTGGACAAGACCCAACCTCTCTAGGAAAGGTATGATGCACAAGTGGCCTTAGTTGCCTACCAGACCCCACACTCGAAAGCGGCTACGTGGATTGGGAGTTGGTCTTGAGAACGGGAGTACATGTCATACCCCTGGTAATGAATTATAAGAGAAATGTCTGAAGGGATCTTGTAGTCCTTTCATAGGCACTAGATGGTTTCAACGGTGCAGGTGGAATCAGGAACATATAGAAATTCATCGAGAAGGGTGAGAACCCCACCTGTTACGGCCGTGACATCTCCGATAGAAGGTCCACCTCCTCCTACCTCATCAACTATGACGACTCAATCTTTATCAAGTGCATCGACCGAAGAGTCAGTATTGTTGCTAAAACCACCCCAATGGCAGTATTCTTGTTTGAACAGCGGCAATGGGTCGGAACCCTCAGCACTATCACCACCTCCTCGACTCCGCTTCATTCTGAATGACAGGCTGGAACTGTCAGCCGAATCACCATCACTATATTCAAAAATAGTTTCAAGGCCGTCAAACGACATTGTGAGAGGTTAGGTAGAGATAAAAGAAGAAAAGAGAGTTAGGGTTTTTTAGGGTGCAGAAGATTTGCTCTTTTGAAAAGAAATAGTGTGAATGAAGAATGGGTGGAGTGAGGTACTTATAAGGAAAGAAGATGGTTACCAGAATAGGAATGGGAAAATGGGGCTTAATGGAGTGAATTGTTGGAACCCCGTTCACTGGTAACGCAGCGGAAATATGTTTTTTTTTATGCAGATCGTAATCTGGAACCAATGTACTTAGGATCGTAATTATTTTCAGAACTCGTACATATAAATTATTACAATAATAAATAAATATGTATACACGTAAATTGTAATCAATATAAAGAAGAAAATCTTACCAACGTTTGGAGGCTCCTTCACTTTATGATATGCTCATGTCTGAACCACTCGATCTTCATCGTTATCTCTCGGGACTCGTAACTGCATGTGGGTGCGTCACAGTCTCAGGAACTTGAATCGAGGATACAGAGAAAAACAAGAACAAACTATTTCTTCCTTTTGACAAAACAACTAGAACAATTCTCGAAGTTAAAAATATATTTTATTTTTCTATTCTGTATCAATAGTGCACGAATACCATCCAGCACACACATTAAGCTTTTCTCTCTTTGATACCACGAATACACTTGCACATGAGTGCTCTCACGCACATGCACTGATATATGTGCGTTGATCAATCTGTATCTCTCACGTACATACCAATTGCATCTAATGCAATTTCACTTCACAGGGACATAAACCAATTTTTTGTCTTTTTGTGCGTTAATGTGTATATCATGTATTTTTGCTTTTTACGTTACTTTTTAAGAAGACTTAGGCCCCGTCCTGTAGTCGTTTTTCAACCCGTTTTAGTTTTTATTTTTTAAAAACGATTTCGAAAACGCGTTTGTTAACCGTTTTTCATTTTGTTTTCGAAAAACAAAACCAGTATTAAAAGTGAAAGATTTGAAAAACACAAAATACTTGTTTTTCGTTTTTCGTTTTTCGTTTTTGTTTTTCATTTTGTTTTTCATTTTTTTTTATATTAAAAAAAAATCTTAAACTATTAATTGTAATGTTATGTGTTTGATATAACTAAGACAAGACGAAACAAGATTTTTAAATTACCAAAGTGCCCCTCTTATATATATATTATATAATTATAATTATATATATATAATATATTTTATAATATAATATTATATATATATATATAATATTATAATATTATATATAAATATTATATTTACATAATTAGTAAATTAATCATATAATATTAATATATTTTATATACTATATTGTATATATATATATATAATATATATATTAATATATAATATATATATATAATTACTATATATAAATATTATATAAAATATTATATATTATAATATATATATTTTATAATTATGTAAATATCATGAAATAATATTCTATAATATATTATATATTATTCAATATAATAATTAAATATTATATATATAATATATATGTAATAATTATATGATATATATATATATATTTATAAATATATAATAATATATTATATAATATATATATATATATATATATATATAATATAATATCAAATATTATATATTTACATAGGATATAATGTCATATATTATGTATTATTATATATAAAAATGTAATATAAAAAATATAATAATTTTTAATATATAAAATAATATATATATTATTATTATATAAATTATAATATATGTAATAATATTTAATATATTATTACAATATGTATATATATATATTAATATAATATATATTATTATATTTTTATTATATATATATATTACAATTATTTATTTATAATTTAAGATTTTTGTTTTGATTAATTTATTTTTTTGATATGATTTTTTGAATTAATTTTTGATGTGTTACTTTTTTTTAATTTAAAAATTACAATACAAAAATTATATTGGTTAATTATTTAATCAATTTGCTTATAGTTATAATAATATTAAACAAAATACTAAAATTAATATTTCAATTTTTGATAGTTTTCGGTTAACCTACCAGACGCGTTTTTTCCGTTTTCATTTTTAAAATACAGCTTTCAGTATTTGCTACCAGACGCGTTTTCAGAAATCGAAAATGAAACTAAAAATACTTTTTTCATTTTCATTTTTATTTTCGAAAAACAGCAACTGAAAAACGCTTACAGGACGGGCCCTTATATATCTCGTATATAAATTGTCTTCTGTTTGTTTCTCTATCTTGTTGATTCATGCACTCAATGTTTGCATCCTATTCAAACACTGATATATATGCTTTTGATATTATAATTTTTTTTTCAAGAGAATGTATATATCAAATACATATCTTATATCTTTTAAAAACTAATAATATCTATTTGATTTTAATTTTTTTTAAATGATATCTCATATCTTTTATTTTAAAAGATAATTAAATATTTATTTTGAACTTAAACATTTTAAATTCAATTTCAAATATTTAATTTAATAAACTAAAATAATCATATTATCTTATTCTATTCAAAATCAAATATCAACTTACACCCTCCACTTAGTGATTAATAATATAATTAAATAATGTCATTATTTAATTTATTTTATCACCATTATTCAATAATTAAATAATCTCATTATTCAATTAATTCCCGAATTAATACGTGTCACTTTCATAACACAATTAATTAGACAATCCAATTAATTAACCGTGACCCTTGTTACCTAAATCGATCGGGCTAGCAAAATGACCTAATGAAACCACAGTATTTTGAGCTCTAATAATCCTCGGAATCATTAATTAAACTCTTTAATTAATATTCCTTGATAATTAACTCCGGTGTTATTCCGCTAAAAACTCGAAGCTGCACTCTCTCAACCGCATACGTTTTTACACAGACCAATACAACTCGGTGTCCATCGATATAGCTATTACATATGATATGATCCTCCACAGTAGTTCATAATTAGAGCTGGGTCATAATATTCATTATACCCCTCTAATTACATACATCCTTTAAGTACCATTGATTATCTAATGGACAATAAATCTTATTTCCTCACGGAATTAGGAAAGCACTCATATTGTCTAAGCCCTGAATCAACCCTTAAGGGAACTACCATATACTTCTCACAAGATTGAGTGGATTCCACTATTGTGTACAAACTTACCCAGCCACAAGCCAAACCGTAATCCCAATATACGAAGTATATTGATCTGAAAATGCATCTGACCTTACCCATGGTACATCAAAGACCACGATCTAACCTGAAAGAGTCGATAAGACACTCAGGATTAAGATCACCCACATATAGCCATCATCAGTTGATATATATGAATATCGTTGGTAAATGGATCTTGGTGAGAGATTCATATAGATCATGGTCAAGTCCTATATGATCACATCATACAAGGTGTCTCCATTCTCATACCTCATATGAATGATTCAATATATAATCACCGTATATTATGGAATGGATATCAGCTATAGATTAACCACAAATAAAGTATCCAGCTTTATTTGCTATCTATGAACTCTTTAGATTACACGTCTCTTACTATATCCATCTCCATATGACACTCATATACACAGTTCGAGATTACATCTGAAAATCTTGGATGTTAAATATATGCACAAATTATAAAATAAACAACACAACAAGAATGAATTGAACTTTTCCTTTTATTTATTTCATAAATTCATTTTCAAATTACATCTTTAGTGCATAAACCCTAACATGAAATAACCAGAAGCGTGTGTATGACGATATCGAAATAGCGTGTGCTGTCGAAATTCCTCGTTTGAATTAACGGACCCTCATTGGCTTGACACATGGCAAACTCATTAATTATAGCATGCTGGAGGGATATTTCTTCCGAGATAGTGTTTTCCTTCGAAGAAGTTGAGCGAAAATCCTTCAAATACTACAGGTATCCTGACTCCAACCACAACTAGGTACCAGTGTTCAAGTCAGTGGGGACTTCTGTTAACCGCCTAGAAAGGCAGGGGTCCAAAGAAGAATTTTTCCTCCGTAACAAAACTGCTTGGAGTAAAAGAGCACTACAAAGAGCACCGGGTTGCATGTTGATGGAACAAGAATTTGAATCCCGATGGCGACCGCGTATGAACCAAGACCGAGACTGGGGCCGCACCGATTCCCCGGTACTGAGGGACATTGATACCACAACCTAGAAAGCCCTAATATTACACCTCATCGTTTCCCTAATACCCAGGAGCACTGGTACTAGGGTTCATATTACCTGATACCCTAGTACCGCAGTACCTGTCCAAGACCTGTCCAAGACCAATCCACAAAGTATCACTCATCCACCCAGCATGGAAAACGACATCAGGAAGGTTCCAACACGTCAAAGAAAAAAAATCACCCAGAGAGAAGGAACTGGTACACCAAGGAGCCCAACCTAGAACAGAACCATGTCCAAAAGGATGAAACCTACAATACCCCCCTAATTAGAAGAAGAGAAAGTTGACTTCTCCCATCATTCACCAGTGTCATTAACGTAAACAGTCAACTTCATCAAATCCTATCAAAATGGAAGCCATTTACTTGATCCAAAGGATAATTCCTACAATTAAATACGGCCTCCGTCAACACCAAATCAGTGTCCTTATTATTGATAATTGATTGGCATCGATTGACTGAATTATCAGGAATGAACAACAAGAATTGTGACCTATAAATACGACAAGATTCTCTCTAGAGAGAGGATCGAGATTTCATCCATTTTTCAACTAGAAAAAATACAAACATCTTCACCTTTCTACTTATTGACTAGCATGAGTTCACCATCACCTACTGTGTCAAAAACACCTTGCCTAAAGAATCTACTGGTACCAAGTGGTACCTCTCCAACTGTGACATTCCAGGTCGTGGTTTAAGAGTGTTAATTTAAAATTCACCTCTATACAACTTTTCGGTTAACAGACATCGTAAATCAAAGCCATCAACTAGGTGAGCCGTACTCGGATATGAGGATAAAGCAAAAGATTATATAGTCACTTCCCTCTAGATTCAAATCTAAGGTGACGGTACTTGAAGAAAATAGTGATTGTAGAGTGAAATGATTGGAAGGCTTCTTACCTATTAGTTTATATGGGCCTTTAAAACCTCACCTCCCAAAAAGTAAAAAGGGATTTCTTTGAAGACCTCCAAACATGATAACTTGGATGAAGAGGTGGCTCTAATAGTGAAGAGATTTAAGAAATTTATAAAGCTACAAAAGAGTGGTTATAACTCTAAGGGATACGACTTCAAAGAGATGACCATGTTCAAGAAAGGAGAGCCAAAACAAGATATGACGTCAAGAAACGGTATTCAATGCGATTTTGGTTTGTAAAAATTGGAAACTCAACGTGAGGACAAAGGAAGAAGGACAAAGGAAGAAGGAAGAAAAGCTCAAATTCTATTGGCGAAAACCGAATTGATCAGGTATTTGCTTTTTATTAATATTTTTATTATAAAAAATTAAGTTTAAATGAATTCAAAGTAGTGACGTGTGCAGCGATATGGCATATGATGAAACAAAGTTGGACCGAGGGAACTGGTGGATTATGACTTTGCAAATTAATTAATGGCACATCATTGCACGTATTACTCCACAGACTTTATCCATTTAAAATTTAATGTTCATTTGATCGAGCTTTCTATTGGTTTAAAAAATCTACGAAAGTCTAAACTTTTAAGAATGTCTATTTTTAATTGAGTAGAGGCTAGTAGAATTTAAACATCTACTAGTTAAAAATTCATGGGGAGATATTTCTCCAAAAAGATATATTTTTTTAAAAAATCTACTAACCAAACAATTATATGTATTTTAAAAAAAAACTCTGTTTCTAATAGATCTACTACAAGTAGATCTTTTACCAATAGAAGTTTTTTAAAAACCCAACCAAAAAAGCTCTTAATGAGTCTGAATTGAACTCATTAAGTTGTTTTGTTTATTAATTAATTTATTATTTTATTTTTTTAGGTGGTTAAACAACTTTAAAATATTAAAAACAACTTTTAATTTAACGTAATTTCAAATTATTAAATTACAATTAAAATATTCTTTTTCAAGTCTATCATCTGTAAGAAGATATATTTCTAAATTTATCCTAATTTGATATGGTATAGAATTATTTCTTTTAAAAAGCTTTTAGAAATAGAAAAAGAAAAAGAAAAACTTAATTACTTCTCATAAAGTCTTAGAGACCGGTGCATATAATTCAGGAATCTATTTTCAAAAAATCAAAACTTTTTTTTTTATTTGGTTTTCGATCCATATGATCCAGGAAACCAAAAAACCAAATAGTTTCCACAATTATATACATTGGACACGTAGTCAACATGTAAAATAATTTGAACTATTTTTTTTTTTAATAAAATGAACTTGACCTTTATTTTCAGAACATGTAAAATATTATAAAGAATGATTCATGTTAAATTATTTCTCTTAATTAGCAGTGTATAAATATAACATTATTTATTTATAGACAATTTTATTTTAAAAAACAAATATATTGACAATACATTTAGATGTGAGAAAAAAAAAACAAACTTATCATTCAGTTCAGATTTCAGTTCCTATTAAGGCGTTAGGACTAATGGTGTAAAAGTGGACTGGCCCGACTCGTTTTCGAAAACGGTGGCATGGCACGACATGGTGGCATGCCTCAAGCGGGCTGTGTCGGGCCTGATCCGCCTGTGGTCCACGAGCTGATCCATATTTTTTTTCGAATCCAATTTTTAAAAATTAACATTTTTTAGGGTTTAAGATTTACTGAAAATATAGTAATACACAAAAAAATTACAAACTATCAATTATATAAATGTAATTTTCAAATTAATTTGTTTATCTTCAGAAATAATTAATACGAAAAATAATATTCCATTCCAATTGTATTAGTTAGATAGATCATAGATTTAATATTCATGATAATTCCAAAAGTGAATAAAGATAAAGTAATACAAAAAAATAAAAATAGATGTAATTACGAAAATATGAAATGAACAATGTTTTATTTATTTTTGACTTATGGAATTCAGTATTGCATATTTACAAGATTGCCACGTTAAAAACCTTACCAAAAAAACCCTATGGGATAAAAACTTGGTAAGAGAAAAAGAGTGCAATCATATTATAACTTACAAGTAAATACACATGTAAAGGTATAATCTAGTTCTGGTTCTGGCTACTACTGGAAGACTCATCAACATATAGATTGTTGAAATTTAGAATAAATTCATTATCCACAGTTTGGTTTTGTAATCATTTTTTAGTATGCTCCCAACTCGAAAGCATGTTAATACCTCTAGCATCTCCGAAGGCAAACAGCTTCTTCTTGGTTTAATTGTGCATCCACTGGTGCTGAGAGCTTGTTCTGAAGACATCGTGGACATGGGGATAACTAGTACGTCACGTGCTAGATGTGACAGAACTGGATACCTGTACGTATAGGTCTTCCACCATAACAACAAATCAAACTCTTCATTGTCTTCGACAGTATCGAATTGTGCTTCAAGGTACCTATTCAGTTCGACACAAGAAGATGGACCAGATCTTTGTCCTAAAGAAGTACTTACTGATTTGTCCTTTTTTCGCCGTTTGAGAAGGCTCCAACTTGATTGTTTTGGCTCTGTCTCCGGTTCTGCTGACTGGGGGATGTTAATGTTGCCAAACCTGCGCTGATAAATATGAAAAAATTCGAACAACTTGTTTCAAAAGTCAGTAACTTGTTCTGAATAATCTATTACCAAATTAATACCTATAAATTCAAGTAAAACTTCTAAACCAGATAATTTAACCCTAGGATTTACTATAACACTTAAATCATAAAGTAGAGGAATGTTAGCCCAATATTTTGTTAACTTTGTCTCCAGGGCAACAACTGCAGGGCCTAGATGTTCATTTTCCCTATAACTGTTTAACGCTTCAGAAATTTCCACTATCTGATGGATTACCTGGGAAGATGTGGGGTAATAGACCCCATAAAGAGTTACAGTGACATTGTAAAAAATCTTTAAAAATTAAACAAAAACCCTTGCCACATACCAATCGTCTGAGGTAAGTGATTTTACTTCAGGACGAACAATTTCATGTTATAAGAACATGTAATGGTTGTATCATAATCCAAACAATTATCCAGCATTAAGTAAGTAGAGTTCCACATTACCGGTATATCAGTTTGGAATCGTCTGGGTTTGAGACCGTTTAATGTACAGTATCTCATGAATTCTCGCAATCTATGATTAGAACTGCCAATCCAATAAATGACATCTCTGATGTGATCTATTTGGTCACTTATCTGCTTTAAACCAGCTTGTACAACTAAATTTATGATATGACATGCACACGTTGATGGAAGAAATAACCTCCATCTTACGAGATATTTCTTGCAACAAACAATGCAATAGAGCTAGTATTTACAGATGCATTATCTAATGTGATAGAAAGGATGTGATTCGTGAATTCATAAGTTTCTAAAATAGAAAGAATGACATTAAAAATATTTTCTACGGTATGTGTAAAATTCATAGGATGAAAACCAATAATTCTTTTTGTTATCCTCCATTAAGAATCTAAATAGTGTCATGTGACACATAAATAGTCATGTTTGGAACATGCGTTCCAAATATCAGAAGTTAATATAACAAAAACACTTATATGTTGTATATCAGCAATCAAGTCATCTCTTTGGCAATTTTATCAAATCATTTCTAGTGGTGGTTCTAGAAACAGATTTAAATTGGGGGTTGAATGTAGATGTGATTAATTCTTAAAAAAAAAACATTGTCGCCAACATTGATTGGTTGATCAGTTTGTGCAATGTACGTACTAAGCAATCTCTAGCGTGATCTTTGTCGTACTGCTACGTCGTAACGGACCCGTCTAGGTACTGTTGTAGTTGTGTCTGGGTTGTAGTGTCTACCTGTCCATATATAGGCATACATTGAAGCATATACCTTCTCAAATTGCTGGTTCCCTTCATACTTGTGGCATAGGCCTTATGACAAAATTTACATTTAGCCCAGAACCCGATCGTCCCGTTTGGGAGTGTCATTTGGGCTACGTCGAAACACAGTCAGACATCCGATGTTAATCTTTTGGGACGTGATATTGGTATGACGGAACTGGAAGGTCTCGCTTGGGTATGGGTCGACTAGGAAAGATCAAATTCATTGTTCAACATATTCAAACCGTCTGGAAAATAAGACTGCTGGTTATTATCCATTTCTTGAAATACAAATATGAACAATATAGTCATTAATAGTTATATTAAAAATCAAAATTTAGTAACAAAAAAATAATAATTAATTGTTACACTTAATAATCAAAATTTACTAACAACAAATATTAAAATTAACTACTACACTTAAAATTCATAATTTACTAAAACAAAATTTTAAAAATCACTAATTCAAATTAAATTGAAAAATTTACTAACAAAAAATATTTAAATTCACTATACACTAATACAAATTAAATTGATAAATTTAATAACAGAAAATATTAAAATTCACTAATACAAATTAAATTGATAAATTCACTAACAACAAAAATTAAAATTAATACTATACTTAAAAATCATAATTTACTAACAAAAAATATTAAAATTAACCACTACATTTAAAATTCATAATATACTAACAAATAATAAAATTACCTACGACACTTAAAATTCATAATATACTAATAAAAAATATTAAAATTTATATTGCACTTAAAAATATTATTTTACTAACAAAAAATATTAATATTAACTACTACAATTAAAATTCATAATTTACTAGCATAAAATTTTTAAAATCACTGATACAAATTAAATTGATAAATTTACTAACAAAAAATATTAAAATTAATACTACACTTAAAAATCATAATTTACTAAAAAAAACATATTAAAATTAACTACTACACTTAAAATTCATAATATACAAACAACAAATATTAAAATTAACTACTGCACTTAAAATTCATAATATAGTAACAAAAATTATTAAAATTAATACTACACTTAAAACTATTATTTTACTAACAAAATATATTAATATTAACTACTACACTTAAAATTCAAAATATACTAACAAAAAATATTAAAATTAATACTACGCTTAAAAATATTAAGTTTACTAACAAAAAATATTAACATTAACTACTACAATTAAAAATCATAATTTACTAATAAAAAATATATAATTCACTAATACAAATTAAATTGATAACTTTACTAATAAAAAATATTAAAATTAATACTACACTTAAATTCTTAATTTACTAAACAATAATATAAAAATTAACAACCGAGTATGCACATAAAATGATAAACTTAAAAACTAAATGAAAATAATAACAATTAATAACTAAAGTCTAAACATAAAATTATAAATTTAATAACAAAAAATGTTTCAACAAAAATAATAAGAAAAATGTAACTTTGGACTTTGGTGTGTTGGTGGAAAAATTAGAAATTAAGATAAGAAATTAGTATTAAAAAATTTATAGTGAGAGAGTAAGAATAAAATTGAATTAAAATGTGTAGAGATTTAAAAAATGTAGAGATTGAGATTTGAGAGAATGAGAGAGAGAGAATGAAAAATAAAATGGATTGAAATATTTATAAAAAAAATTAAACCGTAGGTCAAAATATAAATTCAAAGACTTTAGGGGGGTTTTTGTAATTTTTTAGATTCTAACGACCACAATTCAAATTTTAATATATATATTCAAATGGTCGAACAAACGGACCGATGTGCCGATTCGACGAACCAACCTGACATGCCGACCGTTCAGTTTAACACAACGGTCAAGCGTGCCGTGACGGGCCGACCCGCCGAACCTGGCCACCATGGCCCGACATGCGGCCAACATACGTGTCGGGCTTGATCCGACTTGCCTCCTTAATGGACCGTGCCAGGCACGGGCCATGTGTCTTGACAGGCCAAACGGACCGAGCCTATATTGGCCCAATCCATATTTATACCACTAGTCAGGACTGCTATTTTTAAACAAAAAAAATGACGACTTTCAATTAGTTTCGACAATAGAATGTGAGCTTTTCTTCCTTCTTCCTTCTTCCTTCTTCCTACTTCCTTGGTCCTTAGTTCTCAAGTTGAGTTTCCGTTTTTTCCAAACAATTGGTACCAAAACAAAAATTAAAATTGCATCTTCCTTTTCATTTACAAATTTATAAACATATTTGCAATCTTGTTAAGAAATTAGGCTAACTAGGTAAAATCTGATTCTTCTTTTATCCTTGCAAACAACACAACTCAGCCAAAAAACCACAAGCAATATAACATATGAAGTTGCACACGATACAACAAAAACCAAAACATCCATACTTATCTCAGCGACTCGGCGGTACGTGGCATCGACTTGTATGTTCTTATTTATTGCACACAGAAAAGTTAAATAACATGGTGATTTGTGAAGATCAACTAAAACTGAACTTTGACGTCTAGCAATGCCATGAGTTGAGAGATGAACTCTGGGTGCCCTGGCCAAGCAGCTCCGGTAACAAGATTCCCGTCAGTGAAGCAACGATCTATCGGATCAGGTTCCAACCAGGTCCCTCCCGACAAGACCACATTGAGCTTCACAGCTGGGTACGCTGTACATTTCTTTCCCTGTGACACAGCAATGTTTGATGATCATGACAAGATGAACATTGGAAAGAACCGATATGATGAACATATAACAACATTAATGAATGACACGATCAAGATTAGACATGCAAGACAACACTGAAAGAGCCATCTTATCATCTTCCCAAAATATTTTACCAATTCTCCATTTTCTACTAACAATTTCATAAATTGAAATCAACACAACACAACAAAATTAAACTAAACCTTAACTTGAAGCTATCGATTACTGTTGGCTGTTTAGTAACATGAACTCTTCATCTACATCTTGGTGTCCCAGGCCAAATTTTCAATAAGCTACATAGAGAATAATTTCTTCTCACCGTTGTAATCAAACAGCTATCAGTCTAGCCATGACCCTTTTGTCTGTCTCCTACCATTTGGATCACATTGTGCTTCCACACCAAAGCACTTAATGGAGAGGGAAGGACAAATGAATAACCAAAGACCAAATTTGAGATGCCGGATCTTGCTAGAATCCATTAATTAAAAATATAATTATAATTTCAAGCTCAGACTGCACCTGCCCATACTATGAAATTGGATGTGTGGCCATTCAAGGGTGGTCTTGACAAATAATGTTTTTTGTCTTTACATTATTGTTTGAACAGGTAAATGAAAAGATTATTAAGTCATAATTGGAACTGAGTTCTTCAGCATCTCACTACTTGCTGAAACAAAGTGAAGAGAACTTGAGTCCGGGGGAAACACTAATTGTCAATCGCGATCACCTGGACAATCTCCAGTTTCCTTGATTAATTATGTCTTTTATTTTCATGTTACGGCAATTATCATTCTGGACCTTACGTAGTTACGTTTCTTCAAAATATCATCTTTTGACTTATATAGTTATATCATCTTCTTAGACCAACCTTACGGCTATCTGTCCTCTCAAAAGGTTGAAAGCAACTGTTTTTTATATAGAAAATTAAATTCTAAATCTCAGTTCAAGTTATTTCAATACCAAAGTTCATGAAGCAAACATTATAATGGTAGACTGGTAGTTTCATAAAAGAAGAAGATCCCATATTCTAGAAGCAAAAAAATCTATTACACAAATTTTAAAATGCTACTCTTGAAAGAACCTGTTTTTTATATCGAAAATGAACTCATAATGCTCAATTAAAGTTATTTCATTAACAAAGTTCATGAATGCATTATCATCTTACTCCCTGTGGTTGTTTCAAATAAAGTTCTCTACTTATTAGATTCGGTATCTACAGAAATTTTCAAAACCTATCAGTATTCTCAAATATAATATAGAAATCACAAATATTAACTCAAATGTTAGATTTAGTATCTTCAGAATTTTGTAGAATCTATCATATTTTTTTATTGGATCATTGGGTGAGTTACTTTTTTTTTTCCAAGTCTTTTACTCCACAAAAGAAAAGCTAAGAATGTAATGAGGAGGTCATTTGATGAATAAAAGAAAAAACAATCAAAATTGAATTAGAATAATTTGTGCTTCCTTTTCCCTTAACTCCAGTTTAACGGTTTCCTTCTCTCTACTTCTCCCGTGTCTTCTTTTCCCCTTTTATTTGCCCTAATTCTGTCCTATTTTTTGGTAATATTACATCCTAAAACCTTCTCCTTTTTATGACTTACTTTCCTAGAACCAAATAAAGCTTAATATTTAATTGTTAAACAACACACCTTGAGAACACCAGCTGCAGATAAAATCTGCTGTCCATGGCAAATTGATGCAACTGGCTTCCTGGACTCCATGAATTCCTTCACTAATGCAAGCACTGTTGGATTTAGTGCCAAATATTCTGGTGCTCGACCTCCGGGGATGACAAGAGCATCATAATTTGAGGCATCTATATCTTCAAAGTTAGCTGTCAGGGTGAAATTATGACCAGGCTTCTCGCTGTAAGTTTGGTCACCTTCAAAATCATGGATAGCAGTTGGACAGGTGTCACCGGCCTTTTTATTGGGGCAAACTGCATCAACGTGGCACTCTAGTGCCTGAAGGGACTGAAAAGGAACGGTAACCTCGTAATCTTCCATGTAATCCTGGAATATTGACCAAATGAAGTAATTACTGACAATTACAGTAAGAGAAAAGTGCTTTCAACAAGAATGATTTAATTTTTTTAATTAAACAAAATCTTTTAAATGATAAATTGAACGCAGACTGTAAATAGGAATTTCTTCATCTTACAATTTATTACAAGTTCAGCATCAGAATAAAATAAAACTTTATTGATCATTGACCATCTTGGGGTTCTTCAAGAACCAACTCTCTTAATTCATTGAAACAAGTACTTGAAGCAACAAATACCATTAAGTAGCAACTTATAAATACATATAGAGGGTGAGAAACCTACCTTTACACAAGTTAAATAATAATAGCATAGAGAAAAGAATGAAAACAAACTCAGTCATATTAATGCTGTTGCCACAGAGTTTGTACATGTTTAGGTCAACGTAAATCAATGTCCAGGATACTTCACAATTTAATTAGTAAACACTAGTGTCCACAAAGTTATAAATCTGATGATTATCAAGAAAATTACGGCTCCTTAAATCAATCATCTCCACAATGAACCATCTTTTTCTGAGAAGAGATACAAAATGGACATCTAAGTAAGCTTTTTCTTACTATCTTATAAACACGCGCTAATGATTCTTTTAACAGTTGTTTCTAACTTTATCCATACATCAAAATACAAACTTACCCCACAGAGAAACAAAATCCTTTTACCAGAACCAGTTACGGTGCCACCTAGTGCTTTCACAAAGAGTCGAATGAACTCAGGATGCCCCTCATAGGTAGCACCAGTAATAATATTGCCGTCAACAACACAAGCTGACATGGTTTCTGGTTCTTCCCAATGAGCACCAGCAGCAATGAGCACCGGTCCCACAGGCGGGTATGCTGTGCACTTTCGACCTTTAACGGAGTCTGCGGCTGCCAATATCAATTGACCATGGCAAATAGAAGCAATTGGCTTCCCAGCATTGGAAAACTTTCTCACCAAGTCCAAAACCGATTCATTCATAGCAAGATATTCTGGAGCCCGTCCTCCTGGTATGACTAACCCATCGTAATTCCCCGCCTCAATTTCATCAAACGTGGCATTGAGTGAGAAATTGTGACCATGGGACGCGGAATATGTCTGCCACCAGTAAAAAAAATTCAAATACATAACACTCTCAAGAAGGCAACTAACAAATACAATATTCAAAGAACAGAAATGCATCAATCAAAACGCGAAAATGTGGTAAATTCCCTATCAGAATTACTTTTTAGTCGACCAAAGGAATCATAGAAAATGCAATAAACACAGTAAATTCCATATCCCAAACCATAACCAACAAATTGTTGATTTTTAGAAACCAAATCATTGAATTAGCCAACATCATCTAAAAATCGAAGACGAATTCACTAAAAACCTTTCTCACCAGCAATCAATAAGGACACTCTTAAGTGAACTTCAACAAATAATCAAACAAAAACACTTGGCTAGCTTTTCTAAACAAAAATCATTATAGTAACTACACTCATTCTCAATTTCCCGTGCACAAATTTTCACAAAACTTAACGAAAAAATATAAATATACGTAAATTAATAAAATAGACAAGAGAGAGACCTGATGAACAGAACCTTCGTGAACGGAGGTCCGGCAGACATCGCCGGCATTCTTGCCAGGGCACACGGCGTCGACGGCGACTCCGTAAGCGAGTAAAGCTTGAAAAGGAACCATCGCCTGCAACCAAACACACCGAGTAATTTTAAATAGATAAGATTAAAAAAAAAAAACTTGAAACTTGAATAAAATAGAAGAAGACCTCAGAGTCTTCCATGTAATCGCCGCATAGTAGCAGAACGCTTCTCTTAGCTTTGATGTGAGTCATTGATTTTCTGTCTGTCAGAAATTGTGTTTACAGTAACTGACACTCTGTTTCTTGTAAAAATATAATAAAATGAAAAATCGGCTATATATAAGTGAAAGAGGTTGATTATTTTTGTAGCGCAATTACGGCGAGATCCCTCACTTTTTTCATGAATCACAAGAAAGAGAGACTGAGAAAATTCGTAAATCTTCCGGCATGCAACCAAATTTTGAAAAATTTTCAAGAATCAAAACTATTTTTGAAATTTTATATATTTTGACTATTGTTTTTAATATCTTCATATTTAATAAAATTGAAATAAATAGTTTTATACTTTAATTTTTTTTAAATTTTATATATAAATAGATTTCATTGAATTTATTATATATACAAAATCTTCAAATCAAAAATCATAAAAATTAATAAGATTTTATCAAGATTCTTATCGAAATTAAAATAAAATATCTCTTATAAGTATATATTTATTTTTATTAAAATTAAAATAAAAGATCTTTATATATATATATATATATAATTGTAGTCCAATTTAATTGTTTAAACCCAACAACCCAAATAAATTGATATAAAATACTGTCTTTTTTTTCACTCTCTCAAATCTCTCTCTCCACTCTCTTACATCATTGCATCCATCATTCTTCTTTGATCACTTTCCCATTTTTTTTCTTTTCTTTCTTTCATTTTCCCAAATCTCAGAATAACTTGTGATAATTTCCTTTACTTTAATATTTTCTTTTTATAATGAATTTAAGTTTCGGTTTTATATTTTTTTATTGATATTTGTATAAATCTTGTGAACATATTATTGGTTTGGGGATTTGCTTTCTAGACAACTCATGGTGGTTTGCCGTAGGAGAAAGTTGTGAGTTTTTATTTTATATTGAATTTATTAATTAATAGTAATAAACTTAGGGTGTTTAGCGGTTAGTTCAAAATTTTAAAACTTTTAAATAAGAAAATAAACTTTAGAACAATCCACCCTTATTTTTTTTTTCTAGCTACACCCCGACTTCTGTCAAATCCTCTTATACAAGTTACAACCCACATGTTCCAATATATTATCGCAAGTCAAAATTCAAATAGGTCGGCTTTTCAATCTGTGAGAATAGCTAAAAATGACCACAAATAACATAATATATTAGGTCCCGTTCTGTAACTATTTTTCAGTCTGTTTAAGTTTTTATTTTTTAAAAACGATTTCGAAAACGCGTTCGTTAACAGTATTTCATTTTATTTTCGAAAAACAAAAAAATAAAAATAAAAAACAAAATAAGTATTAAAAGTGAATGATTTGTAAAACATAAAATACTTATTTTTTGTTTTTATTTTTGTTTTTCATTTTGGTTTTCACATTTTTTTATAAGAAAAAAAATAATTTTTCTTAAACTATTAATTGTACTATTATACGCTTGGTATGATTATGATAGAACAAGATAAGATTTTCAAATGACCAAAGTGCCCCTCTTATATATATATAATATTATAATTATTACAATATTATATATTTTGTGTATATTATAATATATAACATTAATATATCATATATATTATATATTATGTCTATAAAAATTATAATATATAATATATATGATATTATAATATATACATAAAATATATAACATTGTAATAATTATAATATTATATATACAATATTATGATTATATATATTATTAAATATAATATATATATATAATATTATATATAATGTTATATATCAAATAGTATATATTTATATAGGATATAATGTAATATATTATGTATTATTATATATATAAATATAATTTGTATTAATAAAATATATACAATTATATTTTTATTATATAATATATATATATATATATATTATAATTATTTATTTATAATTTAAGAGTTTAGTTTTGATTAATTCATTTTTTGATATGTTTTTTTAATTAATTTTTGATGTATTACTTTTGGTTAATTTAAAAAATTACAATACAAAAATTATATTGGTTAATTATTTACTCAATTTGTTTATAGTTGTAATAATATTAAACAAAATGCCAAAATTGATATTTCAAATTTTGATAGTTTTTGGTTACCCTACTGGTCGCGTTTTTTCTGTTTTCATTTTCAAAATACAACTTTCAGTATATGCTACCAGACGCGTTTTCAGAATTCAAAATTGAAACCAGAAATACTGTTTTCATTTTCATTTTTATTTTCGAAAAACAGCAACCGAAAAATACCTACAGGATAGACCCTTAGTGTTTGAATATAAAAGAAAGTTTAATCATTAATAACTATATTTAAAAAAAAATCTCAAAGTATATCTGAAATTATAAAATATCAATATTTTTCCTACGGTCTTCGATCTCTCTTGCTTCTTCTCCCTTCCTTCATTCTCATAAAATATGAAGAATATACGATAAAGATTTAGAAAACAATAAAGAACCACATTATTGTTCCTACAAATCGACCAACTAGAAGAAGCTTTGATCTCGGATTTGTGTTGAAAATTTGAACAGGTTATTGAAGAAAAAAATATTTGATTTGCTTTAAATCAACTTAAGATATGTAAATCTCTTTCATTTGTTCAATAATTTAGTTGTAAATAGTTACTTTAATGTGATTTTAGCGGTAATGCATCACTTTTATTTATGTTTTGTGAAGAATTGATCAGTCCATTTCTATACTTGTTTAATGCCCCTGTTTTCTATTATTTATGTGTTTTTCTTGAGTGAAGTTAATTTTTTAATGTGTTTTGTGAGCATTTTATAGGTAATCATCCCTAAATAAGGTATTTGAGCTTAATTGGAGTGTTTGGAGGCAAAACGAGCTAAAATTATAAAGGCTTGTGTAAAACGTCCAACTTGTAAAGACCATATCCACATATATTTGAAAAACCTCAGATGTTTAGTTTTCGACAAACTTTACGATTCGTGAATCAGTGTTTTCTAAAGGAAGTTATGGTCTTTTAAAAGAAGAAGGTTAGAGCAGAAAAAGTCAAATGCGGCCTATACCACGGTGCATGCATAACGACCTGGATAATTGTCAATTCCAGAGAATTTTTATGGTTTGGACCGCGGTTGGCCTATGGAGCGTGTAAGATCCTCAATTTTATGATTGGCTTATTTCATGACAAATCACATTGGGGATTCAATGTGTAATAGGTAGCTTAGGCTTTTGATGACAAGTGTCCAAGATCCCGGTGAGCTTCAAGAGGTAGTTCACTTGTGCTTATTTCTTATTGAAGAGATTTAATTGCACACACTCACATTTCATATATATGCATTTACATTGACATGTATTTATTACTGTACACACACACACTTACATGTATTTGAGTTGTTGCATGTGTCATCATACATTTCATTCTTAGTTTTAAGTGTGCTTGTTGTGTGTTAATTCGTATTCCGTTGCTTGATCGGATACATCCACGCTTGCACGATGGTGTGCTTGTTTTAGTACGTTGAGTGACCATTTGAGAAGGTCCAACTCTTCTCTTAGTTTGGTCTTTGGTCACATGGTTTTATTCCATGAGTTTGGGCATTCTTGTTAAAGTCCAAATCTGAACTTTGGTCACTCATTTGATCATAAATATTTCTATACACATCCAAATCTTGTTTTGTAAAGTTTAGTAGAAATTACACTTCTATACCTTTCCAACGGTATATTATACGAAAGGTTTAGATGTCATTTGGTCATGTTTTGGGTAACTCGAATCTGGAGCTATTGTGCTTTAGCGTTTTTCCTGAGAGCAAAGCGACCTCAGGGCGACCTGACTTCCAAGTCATTGTTTCAAGCATATTTTGGCTCATAAACCTAAGAGCAAAGCGACCTTGAAGCGACCTATCGCTTCTGACACTCAAAAATCATTTTTTCTCTCCCAAAACGATGTAGTTTGATTTGGACTATATATATACATCATCTTCTTCCCCATATAGACTTAAAACTCCAAATTTCCAAATCTTAGTGAAAGAAAGAGTTCCCTAGAGAGATAAAGCACCAAGATTACTTCTTTAACTCTCACAACCCAAACACCCATCATTCTTGCATGATACAAACATCATTTAGCTTCATCTAGGATGTTTCCAAGTATGGGTTTTCATCAACACATGTAATTTGGTAAGTAGAACACCATCTTCATCATTCTTGTGTTCTAGCTTAACAAGATATCTCTTGTATGACTTGTATGCCTCTAGATTAGGATTCTTATTACAAGTAGAGATTGTTGTTGATGTTTGGGTTGTTGTATTGTGATTGCTAGCATATAGGTCATATCTGCTTCTATAATTAGGTCATATTGATTGCATTTTGATGATTGCATTTATTGACCATGCCATGCTTAATGACAACATGTGTTGAAATGACTTTGTTTGATAACTAGATCGTAATATTTCATATCCATATCTAGTTAAGTCTTTATGAGCATTCATTTAGACATTGATATCTAGGAATTGCACTTAATGACATTCTTTAATTCCTAGATAAGCATTTAATGTTGCCTAGCATTATTTCCATTTAGAATATTTTTACATTTTCACATAGGTTGTTGATCTCTTAATTAAGAATTAATTCTTGTGGCTATCGGTGTGTAGTGCAAAAACAATTCAAGTCTTCCAACCAAAGGAAGGGTTGACAAGCAATTGGTCGGGTGCCACTGTAAAAAGCCCAATGGGGTAGAGTATGAGGCGTTCATGCCAAGAGCAGTGTATCAGGGGATATCACTAGGGACTGTACCAAGAGTGGTGAGTGACGGTGTCCATAGCCTGAGGTTGTCAAGAATGAGAGTCAGAGAATCACTTGAGGGTGTAACCTTTGCCCATATAGTGGATTTCTGCGATCGAGTGTGGCGCACTTAACAGCCCGTGGTTTTTTCCCGTTTGAAGGATTTTCCACTTATACATCTTGTGTTAATTTTAATTCCACATTGTTACAATTGATGTTGTATGTTTGTTTTGTTGGGTGAATTTTGAACATTGACTATTCAAGAAAATTTGGTAATTAACTTGATTAAAACATATTCACCCCCCTCCTCTAGGTTTATAGACACGCGTTTTAAGGGAATTTTCAATTGGTATCAGAGCGGGTTCCTAGACTTACTTAGGTGATCCAAGCTCTTATTTGTGTTTCTTGCATTTGTTTGTTGCATTGCATTTGCATTCATATAACCCAAAACACCATGAGTGATTTTGAGAGACTAGAGGGTTCTTTGACCTCTGAACCACCAATGCTCACCAAGGATAATTACTCCTCTTGGAAAGTAAGGATGCAAGTATTCTTGTGTGACCTTGATAAGTATGTGTGGATGTGTGTGGAAGAAGGATAGTCATGTAGGAAAACTATGTGCAACGAAAGCGTAGAAAAAAATTATAAATTAGGGTTTCGGTATAAATAAAAAATTTCCCTTTTAATAACAAGAACTTTAACCCTAGATTAATTGATGTATATAAAAAGTATTGTACCTTTTTCTAGTGACGATTGAACAAGCACCGAATTAATTCCGTAAGATCTTCCAATCCAATCACGAACGTGAATCACCTAGGAGTGTGGGCTCCCTCTCTTTTAATTGTATACTTGAGGATGTAAACAAACAAAATCTTTTTCTTTGTTAGTCACGATAATCCTCCAAGAAGAAAAACAAAGAATGTTAGGTCACTTGTGAATTGTCAATCAATTTGATCGAAACTCTCGTGAACCTTGATTCGATGTTGTACACAAAACCTTTTAATGTAAAGACTACTAGTATACTATCGAAAACTACACGTTCTTTCTTCCTTTTCTTCTTTGCCGAATCTCACAATATTTCTTAGAGTTGATCAAATTTTGTCTATAGTAAAGTCAGATTTTTCTCCCTCAAAATTTATGTGGTAGCTGAAATCAACTCTTTAAAAGACTAGGGCTGGCCGAAATTAATTCTATGAAATCTCTTAGGGCTGGCCGAATTTTCAAACACACACACACACACACACACACACACACACACACACACACACACACACACACACACACACATATATATATATATATATATATATATATATATATATGATCATAAATCCTCTCCTAAGAAGGATTTACTTGGCCAACAAGAATCCTTTCCTTATGTAGATTTATTTGGTAGTTAAGAATCCTTTTCTAAAAGGAATTCTATCCTCTTATATATATGTATATATGGATGGCTGAATTCTTCATAGAATATATATTAGGATTTTAAATCATTTTCTAAGAAGGATTTACTTGGTTGTTAAGAATCCTTTCCTTATGTGGATTTACTTGGTGGTTAAGAATCCTTTACTAAAAGGAATCCTTTACTAAAAGGAATTCTATCGTATACCAAGACTCCTAATCCAACTTAATAGTGTATTTGTAACCACATTAAAGACTTCCCAATTTGATTAGATAAATAATTCCTTTTATATCTACTTATCAAATATAGTCTTTAATCTCAATTATACTACCAACAATAGTATAATTTTAGGAGACCATCTCCTACTAGGAAAAAGATTTTGACTTTTAATTAAATAATTAATTAATCAACAAATTAATTAATTTCCATTTAATTAAATAATAAAATAAAAATAATATAATTAAGCTATTCTAAATAGCATTTCCGCCCAACACATATATATGGGCCAATATATTATTTTCTTATTTTATTAAATCCATTGGACCTTAATAAAATAGTCCACATGTGAACTAAACCCATTCTTATAAAAAGAAACAAGTCCACATGCCTCAATACAATTCTAGATGGACCCCTAAATTGGTCCGGTAGAATATATCAAGTGATCCATACAAGTTCGTGTGGATTGGGGATCTTGGCAGGCTATTTAAATTTAAGCACCAATAGACACAACCCAATCACAATCAACAAATGATTCACTTAGGTCCGATCTATTTAATTTTAGTTCATTCCACTAAATAACTAAAATTGAACTCTTAAATAAAGATAGAATAAGTTTATATTACTCATTCATACCCTAGACAACCTTATTGGAGAAAGTGTATCCTTTTGAAGAATATCAGTAATCACCAAGAGCCCATAGACTGCCTAAAGCTCTCCAAGTTACCATATTTACTCATATGACCACATTTTGAACTTGGATATTTTGACTTGTCTAGAAGCCATGTTTCAATAGACACTATTAAAAACTTAACGTTAAGATTTAATATCCAATACCTCAAAACATCCATAAGATGATATTTTACTCTCATTTAATAAATGGAGCCACGATGTCCATATCTATAAATGAAGTCCTCTATCGATTAACAAATGAAAACCACCAAACTATCGATGATAGACTATGCTATATAATCGTACTCAATGATAGCTCAAATGATAACATCTGCAACCATAAGTCCATCATTTATCTCAGGATTGAGATAGACTCTCCGATTGTCTTCAAATGAAATCTTTTATCCATTGACGGTTCTAGATAAAGTATTTCATTGTGATCCAATTCAATGCACCTAGTGCACTAGATTCTGTTGCCCAAAGACACCACACTTTGATGATTTTACACTCATCATAACACATTTGATCCCACTCAAATGCTAGCAAAAAAAACTACAACTTTAACAAGATAAAGGCGCCCAACCTTTATCTTAAGTTGTGAATATTATTCAAGACTAACTAAAGAATTGTGTCTACCTTATACATATATAGATGTATGAACAATTCTTGTTTTCTCATAGTCTTTTGACCTTATGATTATTTACTTTTGACAATTATAATAATTAAACTATAAATGCTATCAGATTTGTTAAACTGGAAATCACTTTATTAATATGAAAAGATTGTCAAATACATTATTATACTCTTGCTATCGAGCATAATCCCAACAACTCACCTCTCACAAAGACACAAGAGAATGCGGATTCTATGCCTAAGCCCAAGTCCAAATGGACAAATGATGAACTTGAGGCTATCGAGTGGAACTCAAAGGGCCTCCGTGCCTTATATTATGCAGTGGGTGAGAGTCAAGCAAAACTCATCCAAACCATTCGAGATGTTTGAGAAGCATGAGAGATTCTAAAAGTCATCCTTGAAGGTACCGTAAAAGAAGAAGATAAAAATTTAGGTACCTCGAAGATCAAGCTTCAATGTTTTGATTGTGGTGGCTATGGGCACATCTCCATAGATTGTGGAAACTCAAAGAGCAAGAGTCAAAGAGGCAAATCAAAGACCCACTCTTGTAGTGAAAGTAAAGAAAGTTGTTCGGATTCCGATGGATATGAAAGGAATCATATATCCTTGTACGTTTTACATGATGACAACTCTAAAACTGCCACAAGACATCCATCACTCAAGGTCGACATTGAAGAAGCTAGCTTAAATGCTAATTGCCACGAGAGCACAAGTGTTAGAAGCTTTGATGAAGAAAGTTCAAGCTCCAAGAACTTGAGTGATGAAGGGTTTGGTTACGAAGACTTCATTAAAAGTCTTCAAAGGTCCTCGACATTATTTAATTCCTAGATAAACATTTAGTGTTGTCTATCATTATTTGCATTTAGAGTATTTTTACATATTCACATAGGTTGTTAATCTCTTAATTGAGAATTAAGTCTTGTGGCTACCGGTGTGTAGTGCACAAGCAATTCAAGTCTTCAAACCAAAGGAAGGGTTGTCAAGCAATTGGTCGGGTGCTACGGTAAAAGGCCCAAGGGGGTAGAGTAGAAGGCGTTCACGCCAAGAGTATTGTATCAGGGGATATCACTAGGGACTGAACCAAGAGTGGTGAGTGGCGGTGTCCATAACCTGAGGTTGTCGAGAGTGAGAGTCCGAGAATCACTTGAGGGTGTAACCTTTGCTCATATAGTGGATTTCCGCGATCGAGTGTGGCGTACTTAACAGCCCGTGGTTTTTTCCCGTTTGGAAGGTTTTCCACGTATACATCTTGTGTTAATTTTAATTTCGCATTGTTACACTTGATGTTGTATGTTTGTTTTATTGGGTGAATTTTGAATATTGACTAATCAAGAAAAATTAGTAATTAACTTGATTAAAACCTATTCACCCCTTAGGTTTATAGACACACATTTTAAGGGAATTTTCAGAGCGGTTTAGACCATGGTAATTTGCATTTTCGACAAAAAAGACACTCCAAATTGGTCCAGAATTGTTTAGTAACTTTCCCAATCAAATCTAAAAATAAATTAAACGCGTCTAAACAACTTAGAGGGTGGGTGAATGAGTTGGTAATCGATTATTACCAACTTTTTCGATTAGTCAATATTAATCACAATAAGCCCAAACAAACAAACAAACAAACAAACAAAATCAATTAAAGTGTGGAAATATAAAGAACGCTTGATTTTTACGTGAAAACCCTCCAAACGGGAAAAAACCATAGGATTAGCCATGCTAGCCACTTGAGCCACAAAAATCCACTATATGGAAAGGAAATTACACCCTCAAGTGATACTCGGACTCTCACTCTCGATAACCTCAGGCCATTGATACTACCACTCACCACTCTTGGTTTAATCCCTAGTGATATCCCTTAATCCACCAATCTTGGCTTGAGCACCTTCTAATCTACCCCACATGCCTTTTATAGTAGCTCTTGGCAACCAATGCTTGCCAAACAACCTTTGGTTGCAAGACTTCACTTGCTTGTGCAACTTCACCTAGAAGCCATAAGACTTTGACTCATGGAAGAGAATTAAAAGTCTAAGTGTATATATGACAATATACTAAAATGCAATGATGTGTAAGACACACACACAAAATGCCTAACTAGATGTTGTAATGCAAATCAACAACCTAGTTATCAAACAATGCCTACATGCACATGTTGGGATTATGCTCAATTGCAAGAGTGTACTAATGTATTTGACAATCTTTTCATATTAATAAAAAGATTTCTAGTTTAACAAATCTTATAGCATTTATAGTTTAGCTATTATAATTGACAAATTAAATAATCATAAGGTCAAAAGAATATGTGAAATAAAAAATTGTTCGTACATCTGGGTATATATGAGGTAGACACAATTCTGTATATAAACTCCTCGGCTTTTTGATTGGCTTATTTCGATTGACAAACCATAATTAGGGACTACCATGTAAGGGTAGTTTATGTGATCTTTGTTTGTGACCAAGCTCAAGATCTAAGGTATATCACTTGCTTAACTCTTTGAAGAGATTTATTTGCACACACACACTTCATGCATGTTTTGTTCAACTTGCTTTTGTGTTCCTTATCACTTATATGTGTGCATCATTTACACATTGCACACACACACTTACATGAATTTATTCATTGTTACTCATGTGTGCATTCCTTCATAATGATACTTGCACTTCATTTCTAGATTTAAGTATGGTTTTGTGTGGTGTGCTTGTGCTGTGTCTATGCTTGCATGATGGTGTGCTTGTCTTAGCGTGTTGAGTAACCATTTGAGAAGGTCTCATTCTTCTCTTGGTTTGGTTATTTGGAGTAATGTGTCTAGTTTCAAAAGAGTGGATTTCAATGATTTAAATATTTTTTAAAACTGACCTTTGCATGGTCTTGTGACCATAACGTTTTATAAAATACTTCAAAATGTGTTTTGAAAGTTTTTGTACAAACTAGACACCTATACCTTTCCAACGGTATATTATTCATAATATTTCATGACCGTTTGGATTGGTTTTGAAATCTCCAAAGTGACCACCAAAACAAAGCAACTCTGTTGTTGTCTGTTTCTGACATTTGGTCACTCAAATAACCATAAATATTTCTTTAGACATACAAATCATATTTTATAAATTGGAGTAGAAAGTAGACTTCCGTACCTTTCTAACGATATATTATACGAAAGGTTTCGATATTGTTTGGTCACATTTTGGGTTGCTCAAATCTCGAGTTGTTGCTCTGTCGCAGTTGTGCCTATCCACAAATGCACCTCACCAGCACTCTTGGACAGTAGGTGTGCTCTAGTTTGGCGCTGGTCCACCAGTGTAGCTCACTAGTGCAATGAGTAAAAATTTTGGGCTTTTTCAAAACGGTGTAGTTTGGCTCTAGAGATCATATATATATATATATATATATATATATATATATATATATATATATATATATATATATATATATATATGTCTTCTTCTTCCTCACTCATTTTTTAGAGCTTCAAAACCCTATTTCAGAGTGAGAAAATATTCCTTAGAAAGAGAAGCTCCAAGAACACCTTTTTTATACAACTAAACTCCACTGTATGATCATTTAGCATCATTCTTCATCTTCCAAGCATGTGTTTCCATATGTTTCTTGACTAGGTAACTTTTACATGTTCTAGATTGCCTCTTTTCATTCTTATGACATGTATGCCTAAGTTTAGCTTTTATTGTGAATTAAATGCATGCTAATATGTTTGTTTACATTTATCACATGCTTGTGTCGTTGGTTGTTAATTGAGAAGAGTGATTAGTGATAGCTGGCATTTAGTATGTTTTTACCCTTCTAGCTAAATCTTTTTGCAACTGCATTTAGAGAATGGATATCTAGGATTTGCATTCATTGCCATCATTAATCCTTAGATAAGTTTAAATGTGTTAACCTAGCATTTTGCATCTAGAATATTTCCATACATTCACTTAGCTTGTTGTATCTCTTCATTGAGGATTAAGCCTTGTGTCTAAGTGATTTAGTGCGCAAGTTGTTGATCTAGAATCATAATAAAGGCATGTGGGTCATAGTGATGGGTTAGTGATTGAGTAGTGTAAAGGGAGATCAACCTAGGTTGTAATCATCATTACAATAGTGGATTTGAGGATTAGAGTGGCTAAGTGGTTAGGCCGTGGTTTTTTTTTTTTAAGGGTTTCCATGTAAAAATTGTATGTCTCTTTATTTCCGTATTTTTCTTACTTATTCTGTATACTTTGATGAGGTCATTTTATTAATATTGATTAATTTGAAAAGTTGGTAATTAATAGTGTTAAAACCTATTCACCCCCCCCTAGAGGTTAGAATTGACACACCTTTAGGGAATTTCAATTAGTATCAGAGCAGGTGCCTAGATATACTTAGGTGATCCGTGCTCTGTGTGTGTCTTGCTTTGTGCACTTTGGTTGTTTGCATTTTGTGTGTTGGATTGCATTTGCATTGCATTCATTACCCTCAAATACTATGAGTGGAAATGGTAGTAGTCATGAGGGATCCTCCAGCACAAGACCCCCTTTGCTCAATGGGGTGAATTATGCTTTTTGGAAGGGCAAGATGGAATCCTATATTTGCCAAATAGATGACCGTGCTTGGATGGCTAATAAAGATGGGTACACTCCTCCAACAATGACCACCGAAGAGAGATGGAGTTCTCAAGCCCAAATCTCAATGGAGTACATAAGAATTTGAAGCATCCAAGTGGAACAACAAGGCCATGCACACCATCCTTTGTGCCATGGACGACAATCAATACAAGTTGATCCAAACCACTAGGAATGCAAAAGAGGCTTGGGAGATTCTTCAAACGGCTCTTGAAGACACTGAAATAGTTAAGGACTCCAGGCTCCAAGTCCTCCAAACACAATTTGAGATGATTAGGATAGAGGAGGAACAATGCTTTAATGACTTCCAGGTGAAGTTGATGGATATTGTAAATCAAAGCCATCAACTAGGTGACCCATAGTTAGATAGAAGAATCAAGCAAAAGATCATGAGATCACTTCCTAAGAGATTTGAGTCTAAGGTAACGGCACTGGAGTAGAATAGTGACTACAAGAATTATAAAGCCTAGTGAAATGATCGAAAGACTTATAGCTTATGAATCTATATGGACTTTGTTGGAACCCTGTTCACTGGTAACACAGCGGAACTAGGTTTCAATTTTTTTTATATAGATTGTAATTGATCTGGAACCAGTGAACTTGGGATCATAATTTTTTTTTGGAACTCATACATATCAATTATTACAATAATAAATAAATATGTATACATGGAAATTATAATCAATATAATCAGAAGAAGAAAATCTAAGAACCTTACCAACGTTTGGAGGCTCCTTCACTTCTTTTAATGCTCATTGTTTGAACCAATCTTACCAATGTTTGGAGGATCTTACACTTTACGATATGCTCTTGTATGAACCACTTGATCTTCCTCGCTATCTCTCGGGACTGATAACTGCGTGTGGGCGCGTCACGATCTCAAGAACTTGAATGGAGGATGTAGAGAAAAGACTTGAAGAAACTCTTTCTTTGATATCAGTGCACAACACTAGCTCACAAATTCTTTTCTCTCTTTCAAAATATGCACACACTAGCACCAAATTATGCACCGATACATAATGCATTGATATCAGGTACACAAAAAGAAAAAAAAAGCACACACTTGCACCAATCCTAGTATTGATGCGTTTTGATTTCTCAGTTATCAATGAATGTTGTGTGTTCGTTTCACACACCCTTTCTTTGCATCATATGCAAAAACAAATATGTGTTGTTTCACTTTGCATTTGATACCAACAATGATAAGTCATTGATCTCCATGTTGATTGTTCTATTTTATCTTATCTCGATCTTCAAAAAAAAAAAAAAAAAAATATATATATATATATATATATATATATGTTGATAAAACTAATCAATTTCAATCTTTTAAGATATCTCATATCTTTAAAGATATTAATCAATTTATTTTGAATTCAAACTCTTTAAATTCAAAATTAAATATCTAATTTAATAAAAATAAAATAATCAAATTATTTCATCTTTATAAATTAAATATCAATCAACACCTTCCAACTAATAATTAATTACATAATTAAATAATCTAATTATTTAATTAACGTAACCATTATCGTTCATTAATTAAATAATCTCATTATTCAATTAATTCCTGAATAAATATGGGTCACTTTCGTAACACAATTAATTGGACAATTAAATCAATTAACTGTGACCTTTGTTACCTAAATCGATCGGGCTAGTAAGGGGACTTAATAGACCCACAATATTTTAAGCTCCAATAATCATCGGAATCTTTAATTAAACTCTTTAATTAATATTCCTTGATTATTAATTCCGGTGTTATTCCACTAAAAACCCGAAGCTGCACTCTTTCAACTGCAGACGCTTTTACATAGACCGATACAACTCAGTGTCCATCGATATAGCTATTACACATGGTGTAATCCTCCACAACAGTTCGTAATTAGAGCTGGGTCATAATGTCCTTTATACCCCTCTAATTACATATATCATTTAAGTACCATTGTTTCTCTAATGGACAATAAATCCTATTTCCTCACGAAATTAGGAGAGCACTCATATTGTCCATACCCCGAATCAACTCTTAAGGGAACTACCATCTACTTCTCACAAGAAGGAGTGGATTCCACTATTGTGTACAAATCTTCTCAGCCACAAGCCAAACCGCAATCCCAACATACGAAATATATTAATCATGAATTGCATCTGACCTCACCCATGGTATATCAAAGACCACTATCGAACCCGAAGGTGTCAATAAGACACTCAGGATTAAAATCACCCACATATAGCCATCATTAGTTGATATATATAAATCTCATCAGTAAACGGATCTTGGTGAGAGATTCAAATAGATCATGACCCAGTCCTATATGATCACATCATACAAGGTGCCTCCATTTTCATATCTCATATGAATGATTCAGGATAGACTCACCGTACATTACAGAATGGAACGCAACTATAGATTAACCACAAATAAAGTACCCTGCTTTATTTGCTATCTATGGACTTTTTAGATTACTGTATCCATACATATATTTCACTCACATACACAATTCAAGATTACATCCGACAATCTAGGATGTCAATATGCACAAGTCATAAAATAAACAACACCACAAGAATGAATTAAACTTTTCATTTTATTTATTTCATAAATCCATTTACAAATTACATCTTTAAGGCATAAACCCCAACAAAATTCTACACCAACACCTCCAAAAATTCAAAAGAGCATTGCATTGAAGGCCTTCATGGTTGAAGAGAAGGAGGATGATGACTCAGATGAGGAGATGACACTCATGGTAAAAAGGTTTAAGAAGTTCATAAAGTTTGAGAAGAAAAGATTTGGATCTAAGGAAAAAAAGTAAAGAAGAAAACTCCTCTCAAGAAGATGGAGAGATCATAAGAGAATGACTATAAAAAAGGCATTCAATGCTATGAATATCGTGGTTTTGGTCACATTGCTTCTGAATGTGCAATGTGAAGAAAAAGAAGAAATGACAAGTGATGGCGGCCACTTGGAGTGATAGTGAAGACCTTGAAGAGAAAGAAAAATCTTTGGATGATGAAGATCGAGTTGCAAGCTTCATAGCATTCACATCATCTCATAATGGCAAGGAAGTTATAAGTGATAAAGAAGAAGTAGATAACTCTAACGATGAGAGCATCTCATCTAACTCTAGGTTCAAAATTTATGAGGAAATGGACTATGTGGACTTTATGAAGTTCTTTTAGAGTTCTAGATTGAAGAAGAAGAAGGAGATTCAAAAGTTAAAAAAGGAGAATCTCGAGTTGACTTCCAAAGTGAGTCACTTAAGTGAGAAAGTAAAGATTGGAAGAGAGTTAGAAGAAAGCTTGAATGAGGAACTTAGAGAGGTAAAATAATTGATTGCCGAGATGACCTCCAGAACCGAGAAACTTGACAAAATGTTATCAAGTGGGAAGGGCCCTTATGATAAGAGGGGCTTAGGATATATAGAAGACATGGAAACCACTTCATTAAAGAAGACTACTTTTGTTAAGAGTGAAAAGTTAAAGAAAATCCAAGGCCCATGACAACCATAAAAAATGGTCGAAGTTGAAGAATCTTTAAAACAAGTTCAAGTCAAGGCTCCAACAAAAGTTCAAGTCAAAACTCAATCACAACAAGCTAGAATACATCAAACAAGGCATCAACCTCAAATGATCCCCTAATCTTAATAAAGGACCTTTCATGCTCAATCAAGAAGGGATGCAATCTTAGCTCAATCACAAAGAAGAGAGTTGGCTTAACACCAAAGATCAACTCAAAGGTGAATGAAGCCTTCTATGTTTGCACAAGGCTATGGTATGAATTCTTACTGCACTCATATTTATCATTATTGTAGTGTTGAGGGCCATATAAGGCTCAATTGTTTTAAGAATATTACTTTGTGTCACATTGAAAGTATGATTGAGAAAAAAATGCTTAGAAGAGCCAAAATGCATGCACTTAGAAATTTTAGAGCCAATGAACCCAGGGCTTCTAGAAATGACAATGTTGCTACTCGGTGGACTAGAAACGATGAGTATTTTTGCCATGTGGCTCAAGTGACCTTGAAGGCCAAAGCTTCTAACACTTGGTATCTTGGTAGTGGGTGTTCTAGGCCTATGACCAGAAGCAAGAGTTTCTTAAAGATTCTTGTTATAGAGGATGGTGGATTTGTCACCTTTGGTGATGGTTCACAAAAGAAGGTTTTAGGGAAAGGAAACATATCTATCCCTAGTTTTCCCTCTCTGCCCAATGTTCTGTATGTTGATGGCTTATAAGCCAATCTCATTAGCATATCACATTTGAGTGATGAAGGACTTTTGATTATGTTTGAAAAAGATGATTGCTCTATTATAAAAGAAGATGGATAAGTTTTATTGAAAGACAAGAGATCAAGTGACAATTGTTATTGTCTTGATTCCAATGACATCTCTTGTAACTTGTCTAGTTGTGGTTTGTAAAGTCCTTATTTATTGATTGGCTTATTTCATGAACAAATCACATTTTTGGGGTGTTATGTAAGGGTAGCTTAAGCTCTCAAGACCTCAAGAGGAGAAGCACCAAAGGTAAAATTCTTGTGCTTACTTGCTTTGAAGAGATAGTTGTACACACTCATAAATTCATGCATAATTCTTATTCATATATGTTAAGTGTTTATACTTGTGTGCATTTTAGTTTAAATGACTCTTGATTGATATATTTGCATCTTGTAGTTAAAGTTTCATGTCATGTTAGGCATTAGTATATGATGCATCTTCATCACTCTTGGACTTGTTGAAAATGTGTGTTTGAGTGTTGAAAAATTAGGTTGTGAGCTGGTGGTGCGCTACTCGACCAACGTACCTCACTAGCATAACATTCCAGTGGAACACCGCTTGTCATACGTAACTGAGCTGCACCATTGCACCCACGTAAAGTTGAAAAAATGGGCAGTGCGCTGGTGGTGCGCTACTCGACTAGCGCAGCCTCACCAGCCCAACATTCCAGTGGATTGTCGCATGTGTTGCGCCACTCGTCCAGCGCCTATTGAAAAATTAGGCTATGCACTGGTGGTGCGCTACTCGACCAGCGCACGTCACTAGTGCACATAGAGGAAGCTGGAACGTTTTTTCCAAAACGACCTCACTTTGTTTGGATCTCATATATATATATATATATATATATATATATATATATAACTCTTTGCTTTAAGGTCGTGAAAGAGTTTAGAACATCATATCTTTTCCTTAGAACACATTTCAAAGGAAAAACTCTTCCAAGAACTCATCTTTAAACACTCAAAGCATTCCCATATACATAAAAACTTCATCTTGCATCATCTAAAGTCATTTAGAGTGCATCTATGGATAGGTTTGCTTCATCACATCTTGTTTGGTAAGTTCTTCACTATCTTTTTACAAGTTAAGTGTTTTGCTTGCTAAGCCATCTCTTTAATTATTTGTATGCTTTTAGAACATATTCTAGATACAAATTAGAGATTGTTGTGATGACATGATTGAGTGTTGTATTGTGATAGCTTCATAGGATTGTTTGATCTATGTTTAGCAAAGCTTTTTGAACATGTCATTTAGCTCTTGATATTTAGGATTGCATTAATTGTCATCTCATTACCCTAGATAAGCATATAGGGTTTCCTAGCCTTGTTTGTTTATTGAATATCATCATATATTCACATAGGACTCTTTATCTCTTCATTGTGAAGTAAGACTTGTGTTGCTTCAGAGAGTAGGTAGCTTAATTTTCAAGCAAGATGGACTAGGTTCACTTATACCGGTATTAGGTAGTGGTGGTGGATTTTAAACCGGGATTAGGTTGTAATTCCTTGCCATTAGTGGATTCGAGGTTCTAGTGTGGCACACTCATCAGCCCGTGGTTTTTCCCATTTGGAGGGTTTTCAAGTATATCTCAAGTGTTTTTATTATTTCAACATTTATTACTCTTGTGATTTCTTTGTAACTAGATAGGGGTATTTTTGTCAACTTGACTCTTAACGAAAATTGGGTAAAAGTTAATTAAAATCTATTCACCCCCTTCTCGATTAATATTACACACCATTATATTTGTTTCAATTGGTATCAGAGCAGGTTCCTAGACATACATAGGTGATCCTAGCTCATTTTGGTGTGCGTTGCATTTCGTGTGTGTATTGATCATTCATACATTTGCATTTATATCATTCATTCATTAAACACAATGAGTGGAAACGGTGGCAACGAGGGAGCTTCCAGCACTAGACCTCCACTTCTCACCGGATTGAATTATGCCTCTTAGAAAGGCAAGATGGAGTCGTATATTTGCCAAATGCATGACAGGGCATGGATGGCGGTGGAAGATGGCTACACTCCACCCATGATGACTCCTACAGATGGAGGAGAAGTTGTACTCAAGCCAAAGGCACAGTGGAACGCACAAGAGTTTGAGGCATCAAAGTGGACTAGGAAGGTAATGCATGCCATCCTATGTGCAATGGATGAGAACCAGTACAAGTTGGTTAAAATTCTAGGATAGCTAAGGAGGCATGGGATATCCTAGAAGTTGCACATAAGGGAACCAATGTGGTTAAGAAGTCGAAGCTTCAAGTTCTCTAAACACAATTTGAATTACTCAAGATGGATGAGAACGAGTGCTTCAATGACTTTGAAGTGAGGTTGATGGACATTGTGAACCAAAGTCATCAACTTTGTGATCCTTATTTGGATAGGAAGATCAAACAGAAGATTATGAGATCTCTACCCGATAGATTTGAATCTAAGGTGATGGCTTTAGAAAAGAATAGAGGTTATAAGGATATGAAGCCAAGTGAAGTGATTGGGAGGCTTCTAGCTATGAATCTAAGAAATGTCCTAACCCCAAACCATCGAAAAAGCAAAAGGATATTGCTTTGAAAGCCTCCAAAGTTGAGAAGGAGGAGAGTGATAACTCAGATGAAGAAATGGCCTTGCAAATGAGGAAGTTCAAGAAATTCTACAAGTCCGAAAGGAAAGGTTTCGGATCCAAGGGTCTAGACTTTAAGAAAAAGGCTCCTTTCAAAAAGATTGAGCCTAGGCAAGAAAAGACCGAAAAGAAAGGAGTCCAATCCTATAAATTTGGTGGAATAGGTCACTTTTCCTCGAAATGTGCAAATCACAAGGTCAAGAAAAATGGAAAAGTGATGGCTGCCACATGGAGTGAAAGTGATAACTCCAATGAAGGAGATGAGTTTTCGGATGATGAAGAACTCATGGCTAACTTCATAGCCTTTACATTCTCTCTTAGGAGCAAAGATGTTAGTAAAAAAGAAGAAAATGAGAGTCAATAGGAAAACTACTCAAGTGATGATGGATCTTCATCACAATCCACAAATGGTAGTATGGATAGGATGGATCTCAAGGACTATATGACTAAGTTTGAGAGTTCAAGGTTAAAAAACAAGAATGAAATTAAGAGATTAAAAGAAGAAAACCTAGACCTCTCAACACAAGTTGATCAACTAAATGAAGAGTTTGTGAGATCTACGAGGAGTGAAGAAGGGTTGAATAAAGAGCTTGAAGATGCTAGAAAGTTGTTGACCAAGGTGATCTCTAGCACCAAAAAACTTGACCACATGCTAGATGTTGGAAAGATGCCAAGTGACAAGAAGGGGCTTAGGTCCTCCACTCCAAGATGTCCTCCACTCCAAGTAAGACCATTTTTGTAAGAAGCATGAACTTCAATGGGTCATCTTCTCATCAATTGAATAGGAAGAAACTTGACCCAGGAGAGTGTTCAAGTAGTGCTCAAGTGAAGGTGGCACCAAGAAGCCAACCTTAAACCCATCCTACAAGGGCTCCTCAAGTTAACTTCCCTTAACCGAAAGCTCATAAAGAGAAGATACCTATCATGCAAGCTTAACCAAGGAAGCAATCAAGTCTTGCTCAACAACAAAGAAGGAAAGCTTCTAAAAAACAATCAAGACAACCACAAAGACATGAGAAGGCTCCAATGCATCCTAAAAGCTATGGAATGATTCCTAACTTCATTCCTACATGTCATTTTTGTGGTATTGATGGTAACATTATACCAAATTGCTTTAGCTATATTAAATTGTGTAGAATTGAAAGCATGATAGAGAAGAAAAAGACTAAAGCCGTGATGCATGTCGCTAGGAAAAATGGAACACATTTGCATGATCCTAGGACACTTAGAGCCCATGTACCATTGACCACTAGGAAGAAAAATATTGCACCTAGTAGGATTAGAAAGGATGAAAACTTTTTCCATGTTGCACAAATTACCTTGAAAGCTCATTCTTGTGATTTTTGGTATTTGGATAGTGGGTGCTCTAGGCACATGACAGAAAAATTAGAGTTTCTTTGAGACTCTTGTGATGGAGTAGGGAGGAAATGTCACCTTTGGTGGTGGATCCAAAAATCAGGTTAAAGGAAAGGGAACCATTTTCATTCCCGGATTACCCTTCTTGTCCAATGCTTTGTATATTGATGGTATAAAAGCTAATTTGATAAGCATTTCACATCTTAGTGATGAAGGACTTTCCGTCTTGTTTTAGAAAGATGATTGTTCTATCCTATTCCCAAATGGACAAACCTTGTTAAGAGGTATGAGATCTAGCGACAATTGCTATTGTTTTGAGGCTAGAGGTGTCTCTTGCAATGTGTCCAAGGATTAACAAATTGAGTTGTGGCACGAAAGACTTGGTCACATGAACTATAGGGATTTACGAATCTTGGATAAGTTCAATGTTGTGCGAGGCCTTCCCAAGCTTGAGAAAAAGGTAAATGATGTTTGTAGACCTTGCCAACAAGGGAAGCAAACCAAAAGTATGCACAAAAAGGGCAAGTATTTATCCACCAAGGAACCTCTAGAGCTTCTCCACATGGATCTTATGGGTCCCATGCAAACCGAGAGTTTAGGTGGAAAGAGATATATTTTTATGTGTAGATGACTTCTCTAGGTACACTTGGACTTATTTTCTTAGAGAAAAATCTGAAACCTTTGACAAGTTTAAAATGCTTTGTTCCAAAATTCTAAATGAAATGAACTCTAAGATTAAAAGCATTAAAAGGATTAGGAGTGACCAAGGGAAGGAATTTGAGAATGCTCAATTTGAAAACTATTGCATTAGCCTAGGCATCTCTCTTGAATTTTTGGCTCCTAGGATACCTCAACAAAATGGAGTTGTTGAGAGGAAAAATAGGGTTCTTCAAGAAATGGCCCGTGTGATGTAGCTTAGCAACAATGTCCCTAGGAATCTTTGGGCCGAAGCCGTCAATACGGCATGCTATAAAGGAAATAGAGTCTTTCTTATGCCCTACACTAGGCAAACCTTCTATGAGTTATGGAAAGGTAGAAATCCAAATGTTAGCTATTTCCACACCTTTGGAAGCAAATGCTACATTTTGAATGACCGTGATCAACTTGGCAAATTTGATGCTAAGAGTGATGAGGGTATCTTCATTGGCTATGCCTTGAATAGTAAGGCCTATAGAGTTTTCAATCAAAGGACTATGACTGTAATGGAATCATCTAATGTTGTCATTGATGATACTAGGCTCAAATCTAATGACCATGAGGAGAAGGTAGATCTAATTGATATCTCTAATATTGAAAAGACTAATCTTGATGATGACATAACACAACTTAATGATATGATTCCTCACTTGGACTCAAAAGAACCTGCTCCATGGGTTAGGAAACTCCATGACAAAGATGACATCATTAGAGAGATTAGTGAGGGTGTTAGGTCTTGGCGTCAAATGGCTAATCTAATTAGCTACACTTGCTACACCTCTCAAGTAGAACCAAAGAAAATTGATGAAGCCTTAAAAGATGAATTTTGGGTTCTTGCCATGCAAGAAGAGCTTAACCAATTTGAAAGGAATGAGGTTTGGACTCTAGTTCCTAGGCCCAAGAACACCAATGTGATAGGCACTAAGTGGGTATATAGGAACAAATCCGATGAGGATGACAACATTGTGCGAAACAAGGCTAGGCCTGTAGCACAAGGGTACTCTCAAATTGAGGGTATTGACTTTGAGGAGACATTTGCTCCCGTTGCTAGGATTGAGTCTATAAGGCTTCTTTTATCCATTTCTTGTTTGCACAAGTTCAAATTATATCAAATGGATGTTAAGAGTGTCTTCCTCAATGGTTTCTTGCAAGAGGAAGTGTTTGTTGAGCAACCCAAAGGGTTTGTGGATCCTCACCACCCTAATCATCTCTATCATCTCAAGAAAGCTTTATATTGGTTGAAACAAGCACCAAGGGCTTGGTATAAGCGTCTCACTCAATTGCTTATAGACAATGGCTACACTAGGGTTAGTGTTGACAATACTTTATTCAACAAGAAAGACAAAAATGAGCTCTTTATAGTTCAAATCTATATGGATGATATTGTCTTTGGCTCCACAAATGACACCAAAGTCAAACAATTTGTTGATGTCATGTCTCATGAATTTGAGATGACTCTTGTTGGTGAGCTAAGTTACTTTCTAGGTTTACAAATTAAGCAAATGGATGATGGGATTTTCATATGTCAAGCTAAGTATGCCAAAAACCTAGTGAAGAAATTTGGCATTGAAAGTGCCAAACATTGTGATACACCCATGAGCACCACTTTGAAGCTAAGCAAGGATGCTAGTGGAAGTGTGGGCCAAACTTTATATCGTGGCATGATTGGTAGCTTGCTCTATTTGACCGTAAACAGGCCCGACATCTCTGTTAGTCTGGGTGTGTGTGCTAGGTACCAATCGGATCCTAAGGAGTCCCATCTCTCTTCCGCTAAGAGAATCATTCCTTACGTGAATGGGACATCTAACTATGGAATTTGGTACTCTTTTGACACTAATGCTAGTCTTGTAGGCTTTAGTGATGCATATTGGCCAGGAAATTTTGATGATAGGAAAATTACATCGGGCGGTTGCTTTTTCCTAGGAAACAACCTTATCTCTTGGTTTTGTAAGAAGCAAAATACGATTTCTTTGTCCACGGCTGAAGCCGAATACATAGCTGTTGGGAGTGGATGCACATAACTCTTTTGGATGAAGCAAATGCTAGTCGACTATGGATTCAATCAAGGTACTCTTACTCTCTTTTGTGATAACATGAGTGCAATTAATATTTCCAAGAATCCGTTCAACATTCTAGAACTAAGCATATTGACATTTGTCATCATTTCATTAGAGAACTAGTTGAGAACAAATGCATAGTACTTGAGCATGTAGGTACTAATGATCAACTAGCGGATCTATTCACTAAGCCCTTAGATGCTACTCGTTTCAAAACTCTTAGTAGATCTATTGGGATTTGTTTAATGAAGTGATGAGTTGTGGTCTTTGACCCCATAAGAGGAACTCAAGCAAAGAGAGCTATTGTATACTTATTGCATGCAATTTTTTTTTTAAAATGTTTATGCTCCTTTATTGATTGCTTGAGTAGCTTGGTTGCAATTATACTACAGTGTATTGTATTTTCTTCAATAAGTGTGAACTTTGCTTTGATTACAATCCATGTCATATTTATGTTCAAACATGTATTTTTGGACTAGGAGATCTACATAGGAAGTACATATTGAATGACCTATAAATATCTCCATGATATGATGATTCTTTAATGACATGCTAATGAAAAATGATAAAACATGAACTAATGATTGCAATTTTTGATTGCAAAATATTGTGTGAAAAAGCTAGTGAGACTAAAATGTTTCATCAATGTCTCTCTTTCTTTATTAGTTGAACATGGTTACTATCATACGGGTATTCTACTCGAAAAAATCAAATAGGTTGCAAAGTTGCTCATGCCATGTTTAGTTTATAAAGTTGGATATAGTGCCATTAAAATTTGATATCCATAAAAACTCTATATCCTTGCTTCTCTCATGACAAATGGTGAAATTGGTTTGACTTATATTGGAAACCTTTGTCATTTGCTTTGCCAAATACTATTGTTTTTGGACTTGAATGCAACATGTCTTGTATGCAAAGCATTTTTGATTCACATATTTTCTTCAAATAACTCTCCTTGTTTCTCTCATATTAATTGAGTTGCATAAATGTGGCTTATATAATTATGCAAAAATCTTGTATGCTCTTTTCTTTCTTTGCCTTGAGTGACCCTTTTGGGGACTTCTCCTTTGCCTATATCATGACAAAAAGGGGGAGTAGCGTTGACCTAGCATTGTGGTGTTAGGGGAGTAACATTTTAGTAGCATGTGTTGGCTTTAACGGGAGTCGTACTTGTTTTAGAGGGAGTAACCCTTTGAGGGGGAGCATTGCATGATGTGGTGCATTACTCATATTCTTATATGTAAATGCTTTTGTTTTATCCACTTAATCTTCTCACATGCACTAGGTTTGGAAAGTGTACTTGTTGTTTGTTTTGTGTATAAGGTTGATGATTCTACAAGAGATTGAAGATTTGAAGTTTTTTTTTTATGTATATCTATTTGTAATGTAGAATATCTTCCCAGTGTTTTATTGTGTTTTGTGAGGATCGGTGTGAGTGGTGGTTTTGTCACGAAATAGCCAAATGGGGAGATTCTAAAGTCCTCATTTATTGATCGGCTTATTTCGTGAAGAAATCACATTTTTGGGGTGTTATGTAAGGGTAACTTAAGCTATCAAAACCTCAAGAGGAGAAGCACCAAAGGTAAAATTCTTATGCTTACTTGCTTTGAAGAGATAGTTGCACACATTCACAAATTCATGCGTAATTCTTATTCATATATGTTGAGTGTTTATACTTGTGTGCATTTTGGTTTAAATGACTCTTGATTGATATTTTTGCATCTTGTAGTTAAAGTTTCATGTCATGGTAGGCATTAGTATAGGATGCATCTTCATCATTCTTGGACTTGCTGAAAATGTGTGTTTGAGTGTTGAAAATTTAGAATGTGCGCTGGTGGTGCGCTACTCGACCAGCGCACCTCACCCGCACATCATTCTATTGGAACGCCACTTGTCATGTGCCACTGAGCTGCGCCATTGCACCCGTGTAAAGTTAAAAAAGTGGGCAGTGTTCTGGTGGTGCGCTACTCGACTAGCGCTACCTCACCATCGCAATATTCCAGTGGATTGTCGCATGTTTTATGCCACTAGGCTGCACCACTCATTCAGCGCCTATTGAAAGTTTAGATTGTGCGCTGGTGGTGCGCTTCTCGACCAGCGCATGTCACCAGCACACATAGAGGAAGCTGGAACTTTTTTTCCAAAACGACCTCACTTTGTTTGGATCTCATATATATATAACTCCTTGCTTTAAGGTTGTGAAAGAGTTCAGAACATCATATCTTTTCCTTAGAACACATTTCAAAGGAAAAACTCTTCCAAGAACTCATTTTTAAACACTCGAAGCATTCCCATGTGCATAAAACTTCATCTTGCATCATCTAAAGTCATTTAGAGTGCATCTATGGATAGGTTTGCTTCATAACATCTTGTTTGGTAAGTTCTTCACTATCTTTTTACAAGTTATGTGTTTTGCTTGCTAAGCCAACTCTTTAATTATTTGTATGCTCTTAGAACATATTCTAGATACAAATTAGAGATTGTTGTGATGACATGATTGAGTGTTGTATTGTGATAGCTTCATAGGATTGTTTGATCTATGTTTAGCAAAGCTTTTTGAACATGTCATTTAGCTCTTGATATTTAGGATTGCATTAATTGTCATCTCATTACCCTAGATAAGCATATAGGGTTTCCTAGCCTTGTTTGTTTATTGAATATCATCATATATTCACATAGGACTCTTTATCTCTTCATTGAGAAGTAAGACTTGTGTTGCTTCAGAGAGTAGGTAGCTTAATTTTCAAGCAAGATGGACTAGGTTCACTTATACCGGTATTAGGTAGTGGTGGTGGATTTTAAACCGGGATTAGGTTGTAATTCCTTGCCATTAGTGGATTCGAGGTTCTAGTGTGGCACACTCATCAGCCCGTGGTTTTTCCCATTTGGAGGGTTTTCACGTATATCTCAAGTGTTTTTATTATTTCAACATTTATTACTCTTGTGATTTCTTTGTAACTAGATAGGGGTAATTTTGTCAACTTGACTCTTAACGAAAATTGGGTAAAAGTTAATTAAAATCTATTCACCCCCTTCTCGATTAATATTACACACCATAATATTTGTTTCAATTGGTATCAGAGCAGGTTCCTAGACATACATAGGTGATCCTAGCTCATTTTGGTGTGCGTTGCATTTCGTGTGTGTATTGATCATTCATACATTTGTATTTATATCATTCATTCATTAAACAAAATGAGTGGAAACGGTGGCAACGAGGGAGCTTCCAGCACTAGACCTCCACTTCTCACCGGATTGAATTATGCCTCTTAGAAAGGCAAGATGGAGTCGTATATTTGCCAAATGCATGACAGGGCATGGATGGCGGTGGAAGATGGCTACACTCCACCCATGATGACTCCTACAGATGGAGGAGAAGATGTACTCAAGCCAAAGGCACAGTGGAACGCACAAGAGTTTGAGGCATCAAAGTGGACTAGGAAGGTAATGCATGCCATCCTATCTGCAATGGATAAGAACCAGTACAAGTTGGTTAAAATTCTAGGATAGCTAAGGAGGCATGGGATATCCTAGAAGTTGAACATAAGGGAACCAATGTGGTTAAGGAGTCGAAGCTTCAAGTTCTCTAAACACAATTTGAATTACTCAAGATGGATGAGAACGAGTGCTTCAATGACTTCGAAGTGAGGTTGATGGACATTGTGAACCAAATTCATTAACTTGGTGATCCTTATTTGGATAGGAAGATCAAACAGAAGATTATGAGATCTCTACCCGATAGATTTGAATCTAAGGTGATGGCTTTAGAAGAGAATAGAGGTTGTAAGGATTTGAAGCCAAGTGAAGTGATTGGGAGGCTTCTAGCTATGAATCTAAGAAATGTCCTAACCCCAAACCATCGAAAAAGCAAAAGGATATTGCTTTGAAAGCCTCCAAAGTTGAGAAGGAGGAGAGTGATAACTCAGATGAAGAAATGGCCTTGCTAATGAGGAAGTTCAAGAAATTCTACAAGTCCGAGAGGAAAGGTTTCGGATTCAAGGGTCTAGACTTTAAGAAAAAGGCTCCTTTCAAAAAGATTGAGCCTAGGCAAGAAAAGACCAAAAAAAAAGGAGTCCAATCCTATAAATGTGGTGGAATAGGTCACTTTGCCCCGGAATGTGCAAATCACAAGGTCAAGAAAAATGGAAAAGTGATGGCTGCCACATGGAGTGAAAGTGATAACTCCAATGAAGGAGATGAGTTTTCGGATGATGAAGAACTCATGGCTAACTTCATAGCCTTTACATTCTCTCTTAGGAGCAAAGATGTTAGTAAAGAAGAAAATGAGAGTCAATAGGAAAACTACTCAAGTGATGATGGATTTTCATCAAAATCCACAAATGGTAGTGTGGATAGGATGGATCTCAAGGACTATATGACTAAGTTTGAGAGTTCAAGGTTAAAAAACAAGAATGAAATTAAGAGATTAAAGAAGAAAACCTAGACCTCTCAACACAAGTTGATCAACTAAATGAAGAGTTGGTGAGATCTACGAGGAGTGAAGAAGGGTTGAAGAAAGTGCTTGAAGATGCTAGAGAGTTGTTGACCAAGGTGAACTCTAGCACCAAAAAACTTGACCACATGCTAGATGTTGGAAAGTGGCCAAGTGACAAGAAGGGGTTTGGGTTTGAAGATGACAAGATGTCCTCCACTTTAAGTAAGACCATTTTTGTAAGAAGCATGAACTTTAATGGGTCATCTTCTCATCAATTGACTAGGAAGCAACTTGACCTAGGAGAGTGTTCAAGTAGTGCTCAAGTGAAGGTGGCACCAAGAAGCCAACCTTAAACCCATCCTACAAGGGCTCCTCAAGTTAACTTCCCTCAACCGAAAGCTCATAAAGGGAAGATACCTACCATGCAAGCTTAACCAAGGAAGCAATCAAGTCTTGCTCAACAACAAAGAAGGAAAGCTCCTAAAAAACAATCAAGACAACCACAAAGACATGGGAAGGCTCCAATGCATCCTCAAAGCCATGGTATGATTCCTAATTTCATTCATACATGTCATTTTTGTGGTATTGATGGTAACATTATACCAAATTGCTTTAGCTATATTAAATTGTGTAGAATTGAAAGTATGATAGAGAAGAAAAAGACTAAAGCCGTAATGCATGTCGTAAGGAAAAATGGAACACATTTGTATAATCCTAGGACACTTAGAGCCTATGTACCATTGATCACTAGGAAGAAAAATATTTCACCTAGGTGGATTAGAAAGGATGAAAACTTTTTCCATGTTGCACAAATTGCCTTGAAAGCTCATTCTTGTGATTTTTGGTATTTGGATAGTGGGTGCTCTAGGCACATGACTGGAAGATAAGAGTTTCTTTAAGACTGTTGTGATGGAGTAGGGAGGAAATGTCACCTTTGGTGATGGATCCAAAAAGAAGGTTAAAGGAAAGGGAACCATTTCCTTTCCCGGATTACTCTTCTTGTCCAATGCTTTGTATGTTGATGGTTTAAAAGCTAATTTGATAAGCATTTCACATCTTAGTGATGAAGGACTTTCCGTATTGTTTAAGAAAAATGATTGTTCTATCCTATTGCCAAATGGACAAACCTTGTTAAAAAGTATGAGATCTAGCGATAATTGTTATTGTCTTGAGGCTAGAGGTGTCTCTTGCAATGTGTCCAAGGATTAACAAATTAAGTTGTGGCACGAAAGACTTTTTCACATGAACTATAGGGATTTACGAATCTTAGATAAGTTCAATGTTGTGCGAGGCCTTCCCAAGCTTGGGAAAAATGTAAATGATGTTTGTAGACCTTACCAAAAAGGGAAGCAAACCAAAAGTATGGACAAAAAGGGTAAGTATTTATCCACCAAGGAACCTCTAGAGCTTCTCCACATGGATCTTATGGGTCCCATGCAAACCGAGAGTTTAGGCGGAAAGAGATTTATTTTTGTGTGTAGATGACTTCTCTAGGTACACTTGGACTTATTTTCTTAGAGAAAAATATGAAATCTTTGACCAGTTTAAAATGCTTTGTTCCAAAATTCTAAATGAAATGAACTCCAAGATTAAAAGCATTAAAAGGATTAGAAGTGACCATGGGAAGGAATTTGAGAATGCTCAATTTGAAAACTATTGCATTAGTCTAGGCATCTCTCATGAATTTTCGGCTCCTAGGACACCTCAACAAAATGGAGTTGTTGAGAGGAAAAATAGGGTTCTTCAAGAAATGGCCCGTGTGATGTTGCTTAGCAACAATGTCCCTAGGAATCTTTGGGCCGAAGCCGTCAATACAGCATGTTACATAGGAAATAGAGTCTTTCTTAGGCTCCACACTAGGTAAACCTCCCATGGGTTATGGAAAGGTAGAAAGCCAAATGTCAGCTATTTCCATACCTTTGAAAGTAAATACTACATTTTAAATGACCGTGATCAACTTGGCAAATTTGATGCTAAGATTGACGAGGGTATCTTTATTGGCTATGCCTTGAATAGTAGAGCTTATAGAGTTTTCAATATAAGGACCAGGACCGTAATGGAATCATCTTATGTTGTCATTGATGATACTAGGCTCAAATCTAATGACCATGAGGAGAAGGTAGATCTAGTGGATGACTCCAATTTGGAGAAGGTAGTTGATATCTCAAATGTTGAAAAGACTAATCTTGATGATGACATAACATAACTTAGTGATAGGATCCCTTACTTGGACTCAAAAGAACCTGCTCTATGGGTTAGGAAACTCCATGACAAAGATGACATCATTGGAGAGATTAGTGAGGGTGTTAGGACTAGGCGTCAAATGGCTAATCTAATTAGCTACACTTGCTACACCTCTCAAGTAGAACCCAAGAAAATTGATGAAGCTTTAAAAGATGAATTTTGGGTTCTTGCCATGCAAGAAGAGCTTAACCAATTTGAAAGGAATGAAGTTTGGACTCTAGTTCCTAGGCCCAAGAACACCAATGTGATAGGCACTAAGTGGGTATATAGGAACAAATTCGATGAGGATGACAACATTGTGCGAAACAAGGCTAGGCCTGTAGCACAAGGGTACTCTCAAATTGAGGGTATTGACTTTGAGGAGACATTTGCTCCCGTTGCTAGGATTGAGTCCATTAGGCTTCTTTTATCCATTTCTTGTTTGCACAAGTTCAAATTATATTAAATGGACGTTAAGATTGCCTTCCTCAATGGTTTCTTGCAAGAGGAAGTGTTTGTTGAGCAACCCAAAGGGTTTGTGGATCCTCACCACCCTAATCATCTCTATCATCGCAAGAAAGATTTATATAGGTTGAAACAAGCACCAAGGGCTTGGTATGAGCGTCTCACTCAATTTCTCATAGACAATGGCTACACTAGGGGTAGTGTTGACAAGACTTTATTCATCAAGAAAGACAAAAATGAGATCTTTATAGCTCAAATCTATGTGGATGATATAGTTTTTGGCTCCACAAATGACACCAAAGTCAAACAATTTGTTGATGTCATGTCTCATGAATTTGAGATGACTCTTGTTGGTGAGCTAAGTTACTTTCTAGGTTTACAAATTAAGCAAATGGATGATGGAATTTTCATATCTGAAGCTAAGTTTGCCAAAAACCTAGTGAAGAAATTTGGCCTTGAAAGTGCCAAACATTGTGATACACCCATGAGCACCACTTTGAAGCTAAGCAAGGATGCTAGTGGAAGTGTGGGCCAAACTTTATATCGTGGCATGATTGGTAGCTTGCTCTATTTGACCGCAAGTAGGCCCGACATCTCTGTTAGTGTGGGTGTGTGTGCTAGGTACCAATCGGATCCTAAGGAGTCCCATCTCTATTCTGCTAAGAGAATCATTCCTTATGTGAATGGAACATCTAACTATGGAATTTGGTTCTCTTTTGACACTAATGCTAGTCTTGTAGGCTTTAGTGATGCATAATGGGCAGGAAATTATGATGACAGGAAAAGTACATCGGGCGGTTGCTTTTTCCTTGGGAACAACCTTGTCTCTTGGTTTTGTAAGAAGCAAAATTTGATTTCTTTGTCCAAGGATGAGGCCGAATACATAGCTGCTGGGGGTGGATGCACACAACTCCATTGGATGAAGCAAATGCTAGTCGACTATTGATTCAATCAAGGTACTCTTACTCTCTTTTGTGATAAAATGAGTGCAATTAAGATTTCCAAGAATTCGGTTCAACATTCTAGAACTAAGCATATTGACATCCATCATCATTTCATTAGAGAACTAGTTGAGAACAAATGCATAGTACTTGAGCATGTAGGTACCAATGATCAACTAGTGGATCTATTTACTAAATCCTTAGATGCTACTCGATTCAAAACTCTTAGTAGATCTATTGGGATTTGTTTAATGAAGTGATGAGTTGTGGTCTTTGACCCCATAAGAGGAACTCAAGCAAAGAGAGCTATTGTATACTTGTTGCATGCAATTTTTATTTTTAAATGTTTATGCTCCTTTATTGATTGCTTGAGTAGCTTGGTTGCAATTATACTATAGTGTATTGTATTTCTTCAATAAGTGTGAACTTTGCTTTGATTACAATCCATGTCATATTTATGTTCAAACATGCATTTTTGGACTAGGAGATCTACATAGGAAAACAAATATTGAATGACTTATAATTATCTCCATGACATGATGATTCTTTAATGACATGCTAATGAAAAATGATAAAACATGAATTAATGATTGCAATTGTTGATTGCAAAATATTGTGTGAAAAAACTAGTGAGACTAAAATGTTTTATCAATGTCTCTCTTTCTTTATTAGTTGAACATGGCTACTATCATACGGGTATCCTACTCGGAAAAATCAAATAGGGTGCAAAGTGGCTCATGCCATGTTTGGCTTATAAAGTTGGATATAGTGCCATTAAAATTTGATATCCATAAAAACTCTATATCCTTGCTTCTCTCATGACAAGTGGTGAAATTGGTTTGAATTATATTGGAAACCTTTGTCATTTGCTTTGCCAAATACCACTATTTTTGGACTTGAATGCAACATATCTTGTATGCAAAGCATTTTTGATTCACACATTTTCTTCAAATAACTCTCATTGTTTCTCTCCTATTAATTGAGTTGCTCAAATGTGGCTTATATAATTTTACAACAATCTTGTATGCTCCTTTCTTTCTTTGCCTTGAGTGACCCGGTTGGGGACTTCTCCTTTGCCGATATCATGACAAAAAGGGGAGTAGCGTTGACCTATCATTGTGGTGTTAGGGGAGTAACATGTTAGTAGCATGTGTTGGGGGGAGTAGTACTTGTTTTAGGGGGAGATTACATTTAGGAGGAGTAACCCTTTGAGGGGGAGCATTGCATGATGTGGTGTATTACTCATATTCTTATATGCAAATGCTTTTGTTTTCGATCCACTTGATCTTCTCACATGCACTAGGTTTGGAAAGTGTACTTGTTGTTTGTTTTGTGTATAGGGTTGATGATTCTACAAGAGATTGAAGATTTGATGTTATTTTTATGTATATCTATTTGTAATGTAGAATATCTTCCCGGTGTTTTATTATGTTTTGTGAGGATCAGTGTGAGTGGTGGTTCTGTCACGAAATAGCCAAAGGGGGAGATTGTAAAGTCCTCATTTATTGATTGGCTTATTTCGTGAACAAATCACATTTTTGGGGTGTTATGTAAGGGTAACTTAAGCTCTCAAGACCTCAAGAGGAGAAGCACCAAAGGTAAAATTCTTATGCTTACTTGCTTTGAAGAGATAGTTGCACACATTCACAAATTCATGCATTATTCTTATTCATATATGTTGAGTCTTTATACTTGTGTGCATTTTGGTTTAAATGACTCTTGATTGATAGTTTTGCATCTTATAGTTAAAGTTTCATGTCATGGTAGGCATTAGTATAGGATGCATCTTCATCACTCTTGGACTTGTTGAAAATGTGTGTTTGAGTGTTGAAAATTTAGGATGTGCGCTGGTGGTGCGCTACTCGACCAGCGCACCTCACCTGCACATCATTCTATTGGAACGACACTTGTCATGTGCCACTGAGCTGCGCCATTGCACCCGCGTAAAGTTAAAAAAGTGGGCAGTGTGCTGGTGGTGCGTTACTCGACTAGCGCAACCTCACCATCGTAACATTCCGGTGGATTGTCGCATGTGTTACGCCACTCGTTCGGTGTCTATTGAAAAATTAGACTGTGCGCTGGTGGTACGCTACTCGACCAGCGCACGTCACCATCGTACATAGAAGAAGCTGGAACATTTTTTCCAAAACGACTTCACTTTGTTTGGATCGCATATATATATAATTCTTTGCTTTAAGGCCGTGAAAGAGTTCAGAATATCATATCTTTTCCTTAGAACACATTCCAAAGGAAAAACTCTTCCAAGAACTCATCTTTAAACACTCAAAGCATTCCCATGTGTATAAAAACTTCATCTTGCATCATCTAAAGTAATTACAGTGCATTTCTGGATAGGTTTTCTTCATCACATCTTGTTTGGTAAGTTTTTCACTATCTTCATACAAGTTAAGTGTTTTGCTTGCTAAGCCATCTCTTTAATTATTTGTATGCTCTTAGAACATATTCTAGATACAAATTAGAGATTGTTATGATGACAAGATTGAGTGTTGTATTGTGATAGCTTCATAGGATTGTTTGATCTATGTTTAGTTAAGCTTTTTGAACATGTCATTTAGCTCTTGATATCTAGGATTGCATTAATTATCGTCTCATTATCCTAGATAAGCATATAGGGTTTCCTAGCCTTGTTTGTTTATTGAATATCATCATATTTTCACATAGGACTCTTTATCTCTTCATTGAGAAGTAAGACTTGTGTTTCTTCCGGGAGTAGGTAGCTTAATTCGCAAGCAAGATGGACTAGGTTCACTTATATCGGGATTAGGTAGTGGTGGTGGATTTTAAACCGGGATTAGGTTGTAATTCCTTTGCCATTAGTGGATTCGAGGTTCAAGTGTGGCGCACTTATCAGCCCTTGGTTTTTCCCATTTTAAGGGTTTCCATGTATATCTCAAGTGTCTTTACTATTTTCGCATTTATTACACTTGTGATATTTTTATAACTAGCTAGGGGTATTTTTGTCAACTTACACACCATAATATTTGTTTCATGGTCAAGTTGAATTGTGGCATCAAAGGCATGGCCACATGAATTTCAAAGACTTGAAAGTTCTTGAGAGGTTGAATGTTGTGAGAGGCCTTCCCAAGTTTGGGAAGAGGATTGAGGGAGTTTGTGGATCTTGCCAACAAGGGAAACAAACTAAAAGTGTGCATAAACGGGGTAGGTATCTCACTACTAAAGAACCTTTAGAGCTTATTCATATGGATCTTATGGGTCCCATGCAAATTGAGAGTCTTGGTGGTAAAAGATACATTTTCATTTGTGTTGATGATTTTTCTAGATTTACATGGACTTATTTTCTTAGAGACAAATTTGAAACTTTTGAAAAGTTTAAAATGCTTTGCTCTAAAATTCAAAATGAAAAGACTTCTCATATTAAAAGCATTAAAAGAATTATGAGTGATCATGACAAAGAATTTGAAAATGCTTGTTTTGAAAATTATTATAATATTGTTGGCATTTCTCATGAATTTTCAACTCCTCGAACTCCTCAACAAAATGGGGTTGTAGAGAGGAAGAATAGGGTCCTCCAAGAGATGGCTCGTGTGATGTTGCTTAGCAACAATGTTCATAGGAATCTTTAGGCTGAGACCATGAATACAACTTGTTATATAGGAAATAGAGTGTTTCTAAGGCCCGACACTAGGCAAACCTCCTATGATTTGCGGAAGGGTAGGAAGCCAAATGTTAGCTACTTCCACTCATTTGGAAGCAAATGCTACATTCTCAATGACCAAGATCAACTTGGCAAGTTTGATGCTAAGAGTGATGAAGGGATTTTCATTGGCTATGCTTTAAATAGTAAGACCTATAGAGTGTTTAACTTAAAAACTAGGAGTGTCATGGAATCATCCAATGTTGTCATAGATGATTATAGGCCAAAGTTGAGTAACCATAATGAGGAGGTTGTTGTGTCTCATGATTTACCTTTAAAGAAGTGTGGTGAGACTTCATGTGATGTGAAGTTGGATCATAGTGAAAAGGATGACAAACCTTTTGATAGAGATCCATCTTTGGACTCTAATGAACCCGTTTTTTGGGTTAGGAGACTCCATGATAAAAGTAATATCATTGGAAATGTCAATGAGGGTGTTAGGACTAGACAACAAATGACTAATCAAATTAGTTATACTTGTTACACTTCTCAAATTGAACCCAAAAAGGTTGATGAAGCCTTGAATGATAAATTTTGGGTTCTTGCCATGCAAGAAGAACTAAACCGATTTGAAAGAAATGAGGTTTGGAATCTAGTTCCTGGACCTAAGAACTCTAATGTCATAGGCACCAAGTGGGTGTTTAGGAACACGTCGGATGAGGATGGTAACGGTGTACGCAACAAGGCTAGGCTTGTAGCACAAGTATATTCTCAAATTAAGGGTATCGACTTTGAGGAGACTTTTTCTCCGGTTGCCCGTCTTGAGTCTATTAAGCTTCTCTTGTCCATATCATGTGTGCACAAATTTAAATTGTATCAAATGGATGTTAAAAGTGCCTTTCTCAATGGCTTCTTACAAGAGGAAGTGTTGTTTGAGCAACCCAAGGGGTTTGTGGATCCTTACCACCCCGATCATGTCTATTGCCTCAAAAAGGTTTTGTATGGGTTGAAACAAGCACCAAGGTCTTGGTATGAATGCCTCACTCTTTTTTTTGTTGACAATGGCTACTCAAGAGGTAGTGTTGACAAGACCTTGTTCATCAAAGGAAACAAAGTTGAGCTTTTCATAGCTCAAATCTATGTTAATGACACTGTTGTTGGTTCCACCAGCAAATCCAAAGTCAAACAATTTGTTGATGTCATGTCTAATGAATTTGAGATGAGTATTGTCTGGGAGCTTACTTACTTCCTAGGTTTGCAAATTAAGTAATTGGATGATGGGATCTTCATATCCCAAGCTAGGTATGCCAAGAACCTAGTGAAGAAATTTGGCCTTGAGAATGCCAAACATTGTGACACACCTATGAGTACTACATTGAAACTTAGCAAGAATGATAGTAGGAAAGGTGTGGATCAAAGTCTATATTGTGGCATGATAGGTAGCTTGCTTTACTTGACTGCAAGTAGGCCCGATATAGTCTTTAGTAGTTGTGTGTGTGCTAGGTACCAAGCAAGTCCCAAGGAGTCCCATCTCTCCTCCGTGAAGAGAATAATTCGTTTTGTGAATGGGACATCCAACTATGGAATATGGTACTCTTTTGACACTAATGCTAGTCTAGTTGGCTTTAGTGATACAGATTAGGCAGGTAATTATGATGATAAGAAGAGTACATCAGGCGGTTGTTTCTTCCTAGGAAACAACATGATGTCATGGTTTTGCAAGAAGCAAAACTCCATTTCCTTGTCCACAGCTGATGCCGAATATATAGAAGTTGGGAGTGCTTGCACATAACTCTTGTAGACGAAGCAAATGCTTGTGGACTACGATTTTGATCAAGGTACTCTAACTCTCTATTGTGATAACATGAGTGCTATAAACATTTCAAAGAATCATGTCCAACATTCTAGAACCAAGTATATAGACATTAGACATCATTTCATTAGAGAGCTAGTTGAGAGAAAATGCATTGCACTTGAACATGTTGGCACTAATGATCAACTAGCGGATTTGTTCACTAAACCCTTGGACTTAACTAGGTTTAAATCACTTAGTACGTTTATTGGGATTTGTCATGTGTCTTAATGAGTTTCAGTGTTTGACCCTATATGCGGAGCTCAAGCAAAGAGAGCGAGCTTGCATTTCAATAACCAAAAATAATTGTTCAATTTTATGCTCTTTAATTAATTGCTTGAGTATCATGGTTGCATATTCTAGTATATGACTTTTTATTCAATAAGTGTGTCTTTGCCTTGTTTGAAATCTGTGTCTCATTTATGTTCAAACAACATTTTTGGACTAGCAAAATTGATTGGGAAATACATTTGATTGACCTAAAATTTATCTCCTCGTTTATATGAACTTGAGTTTGACATGCTTAAATATTATGCATGAATTATTTGTGTGCAAATGTGTGTGAACGCAATTGACAATGCTAATCTCAAACGGGACCTTGTGTCCATTTAACTGATGAGGATGTCTCATCCAATTTAGCCTTGTCTCTCTTTTTCATGGTTGAACAAGACAACAATCAATACTGATTTATATCCATGTCTTGATTGGTCATTAAGAATTGATAATATTGCTTGTGTGGTTTGAAAGTTTAATCTTCTTATCTTGTGTTCAAATGACAAAAGGGTGCAAATTGGTTTGACTTCTTTTGGAACCCCATTTTTTATTTGCTTTGCCAACACCTTTTTTTTTTAAAGTTGATGTTACATGTCTTTTATCCAAGGAAATACCTTCACACATTTTTCTTGAAATTAAACTTTCTTGCTCATCTCTCTTACTTAATAATATTGCATAAAGTTGTTGTATATGATTATACAAATTTTCTTGCTAATATCTCTCTTTACTAAGTGACCTGATTGGGAAAGACTCCTTTGCCGTGTGACAAAAAGGGGGAGTAGTGTGAATTTTAAGGTTAGGGGGAGTTGAGAGTGACATGATTTAAGGGAAACTGAGAGTTGTATATGAGGGGAGATTGACTTGTAGAGGGGGAGTTAACCTATTTAGGGGGAGCATTTGCATTTGCATTATTGCTGCAATATTTATTTTAGTTTTTCGTTGCAAATTGCTCTTGTTGTTTTTATCTCTGTTGATCACCTCACATACACTTGTCTTAGAAAGTGTAGTTTTCTTGTTTTATAGGGATGGTCATTCTACAAGAGATGGAAGATTTGAAGATCTAGCCTTAAGTATCTCTTTGTAATGTAGAATATGGTTATTGACCCCTTGTCTTTTATTTTAATTATTTGTGAGGATGATATGTGAGTGGTGGTTTTGTCACGAAATTGCCAAAGGGGGAATCGTAAGCTCCTCGGTTTTTTGATTGGCTTATTTCGATTGACAAACCACAATTAGGGATTAACATGTAAGGGTAGTTTAGGTGATCTTTGTTCATGACCAAGCTCAAGCTTCTAAGGTATATCACTTGCTTAACTCTTTGAAGAGATTTAGTTGCACACACACACACTTTATGTATATTTTGTTCACCTTGCTTTTGTGTTCCTTATTGCTTATATGTGTGCATCATTTACACATTGCACACACACACTTACATGAATTTGTATTGATATTCATTTATTCCTTGTTACTCATGTGTGCATTCCTTCACAATGATACTTGCACTTCATTTCTAGATTTAAGTGTGGTTTTGTGTGGTATGCTTGTGTTGTGTCCAAGCTTGCACGATGGTGTGCTTGTCTTAATGTGTTAAGTGACTTGTAAGGACCTTGATTTTATGATTGGCTTATTTCATAACAAACCACATCACATTGGGGATGATTGTGTAATGGATAGCTTAGGTCCTCATTAGCAAGCTTCTGAGCATCTCCATGACTTCAAGATCAAAAGTTATATTCACTTGACTTTGCCTCTTGAAGAGTTTAGGTGCACACACACACCTCATGCATGCTTTGTTGATCTTGCATTTGTGTTGATATTGTTTATATGTGTGCATCTCTTCACTATCAAACTTGCACTTCATTTATAGATTTAAGTGTGGTATTGTGTTATGTTCGCGCTTGCACGATGGTGTGCTTGTTTTAGCGCGTTGAGTGACCATATGAGAAGGTCTCATTCTTCTCTTGGTTTAGTTATATGTAGTAAGGTGTCTAGTTTCAAAAGAGTGTATTTCAATGATTTAAATATTTTTCAAAACTGACCTTTGTATGGTCTTGTGACCATATCTTCTTATACAATGATTCAAAATGGGTTTTTAAATTTCTGTGCAAACTAGACACCCATACCTTTCCAACGGTATATTATTCGTAATATTTCATGACCGTTTGAATTGGTTTTGAAATCTCCAAAGTGACCATGAAAACAGGGCAACTCTGTTGTTGTCCGTTTCTGACCTTTGGTCACTCAAATTACCATAACTTTTTCTACAGACTTTCAAATCATATTTTGTAAATTTAAGTAGAAATTTGACTGCCATACCTTTCCAACGGTATATTATACGAAAGGTTTGGATGTCGTTTGGTTATATTTTGGGTCTCTCGAAGCTCAAGCTGTTGTGCTGTCAAGCGTGTACCGCGGTCTAGACTGTTTTTGGTGCACATGCCTAGCCAGCGACCTAGGCAGTGGTCTTGTCCAGCCTTGCCATGCTGCATAGACCGTGGCCCATGAAGGGACTTTGTTTTTCAAGTCCAAAACGATGCCGTTTTGTCTAGGCTTTTATATATATGTTCTCTTTTTGTTATCTTTTTCTTCCTTGCCTCTTAAGAGCTTAAAGAACACATTTTTAGAGTGAGAGAACCTCCATTAGAGAGAGAAAGCTTCAAGCTTTGTGTTTGACTCTCCAAACCTCAAACTCATCTTCATCTTGCATTTCAAGCATCTTTTAAAGCATAGGTTTTCTTTGATTGGTAAGTAGAACCTCCATTAAAATTCATTTATTGTTCTACCTTACCAAGACATGTCATTTATTGCTTAGATTAGCATTATTCATATTAATTGCCTATTCATTGAAGTTATGACATGTTTGGGGTTTGTATTGTGATAGCTAGCATTTAGGTCATATTTTCCCTCTAGCTAATTAGGTCATGTTGATGGCATTTGATGATTGCATTAATTGACCATGTCATGTTTATTGACAACTTGTGTTGAAGTGGCTTTGTTTGATAACTAGATTGTAATATTGCATATCCATATCTAGTTAAGTCTTTATGTTTTGCATTTAGACATTATTGTTTATGTCTCATTGATTGCATTTATTGATTGCAAAATTGCCCTTGATTATTTATTGTGACAACTTGTGTTGGTTGGACTTTTATTGACAATTAGGTTATTAGATTTTATCTACACATCTAATTGAGTCCTTTATATGGGCATGTAGGCATTGTTTGATAACTAGGATGTTTAATTTCATTATCTACATCTAGTTAAGCATTTTGTGTTTGGTCTTACACATAATTGCAATTGAGCATAGTGTAATATATACACTTAAACCATATACTCGAAGTTGTACAAGTAAGAGAAGCCTTGCATCCAATGGTGGGTTGGTAAGCAATTGGTCGGGTATCCACTGTAAATGACCTAAGAGGTAAAGTAGGAGGTGCTCACGCCAAGAGTAGTCGATCAAGGGATATCACTAGGGACTGAACCAAGAGTGGTGAGTGGTAGTGGCAATGGCCATAGCCTGAGGTTGTCGAGAGTGAGAGTCCAAGTATCACTTGAAGGTGTAACTTTTTACTCATATAATGGATTTCTACGATCGAGTGTGGCTCACTTAACAGCCCGTGGTTTTTCCCATTTGGAGGGTTTCCACATATACATCTTATGTTGTTTATATTTCCACACTTTGCACTTGATATTGTTGTATGTTTGTTTTATTGTGTGAATTTTAAATATTGACTAATCAAGAAAAATAGGTAATTGAGTTGATTAAAACCTATTCACCCCCCCCCCCCCCCCCTGGGTTATTAGACACACGTTTTTAGGGAACTTTCATGACCATTTGAGAAGATCTCATTCTTCTCTTGGTTTGGTTATTTGGAGTAATGTGTATAGATTCGAAACAGTGGATTTCAATGATTTAAATGTTTTTCAATAATGACCTTTTCATGGTCTTTTGACCATAACATTTTATACAATGCTTCAAAATGCGTTTTGAAAATTTCTGTACAAAATAGACACACATACCTTTCCAACGGTATACTGTTCGTAATATTTAATGATTGTTTGGATTGATTTTGAAATCTCCAAAGTGACCACCAAAATAAGGCAGCTCTGTTGTTGTCTGTTTCTAACCTTTGGTCACTCAAATAACTATAAATCATTCAACTGATATCCAAATCGTGTTTTGTAAATTGGAGTAGAAAGTAGACTTCCGTACCTTTCTAACGGTATATTATACAAAAGGTTTTGATGTCGTTTGGTCATGTTTTAAGTCGCTCAAATCTCAGGTTGTTGCACTGTCGAGGATGTGCCTGTCCACAAGCGCACCTCACCGGTGCTCTTGGACAGTAGATGTGCACTGGTGTGGCACTGGTCCACTAGCGCAACTCACCAATGCACTGAGTAAAAATCCTAGGCTTTTTTAAAACGGCGTAGATTTGCTCTAAAGGTCATATATATATATATAAATATATATATATATATGTCTTCTTCTTCCTCACTCGTTTTTTAGAGCTTCAAAACCCTATTTTAGTGTGAGAAATATTTCTTAGTAAGAGAAGCTCCAAGAACACCTTTTTACTCAACTAAACTCCATTGCATGATCATCTAGCATCATTCTTCATCTTCCAAGCATGGGTCTTCATATGTTTCTTAACTAGGTAACTTTTACATGTTCTAGTTTGCCACTTTTCATTCTTATGACATGTATGCCTAGGTTTAGCTTTTATTGTGAATTAAATGCATGTTAATATGTTTGTTTGCATTTGTCACATGCTTGTGTTGTTTGTTGTTGGTTGAGAGTAGTGATTAGTGACAACTAGCATTTTGGATGATTTTACCCTTTTAGCTAAATCTTTTTGTAATTGCATTTAGAGAATTGATATCTAGGATTTGCATTCTTTGCCATCATTAATCCTTATATAAGTTTAAATGTGTTAACCTAGCATTTTGTATCTAGAATATTTCCATATATTCACTTAGGTTCTTGGATCTCTTCATTGATGATTAAGCATTGTGTCTAAGTGATTTAGTGCACAAGTTGTTGATTTAGAATCACTGTAAAGGCATGTGGGTAGTAGTGATGGGTTAGTGACTGAGTGGTGTGACGGGAGGTCAACCTAGGTTGTAATAATCATTACTATAGTGGATTTGAAGATCGAAGTGACTAAGTGGTTAGCCCATGGTTTTTCCCTTTTTAAGGGTTTCCACATAAAAATTGTGTGTCTCTTTATTTCCACATTTTTTTTACTTATTCTGTATACTTTGATGAGGTGATTTTATTAATATTGATTAATTCGAAAAGTTGGTAATTAATAGTGTTAAAACCTATTCACTCCCCATCTCTAGGTTAGAATTGACACACCTTTAGGGAATTTCATTTTAGTTAGTCTTGAACCATATTCACAACTTAAGATAAGGTTGGGCGCATTTATCTTGTTAAAGTTGTAAATTCTTTTTCTAGCATTTAAGTGGAATCAAATGTGCCATGATAAGTCTAAAATCATCAAAGTGTGGTGCCTTTGGGCAAAAGAATCTAGTGCACTAGGTGCATTGAATAGGATCACAGTGAGATACTTTATCCAGAACCGTCCGTGGATATAAGTTTTCACTTGAGGACAATTGGAGAGTCTATCTCAATCCTGAGATATGTGATGGATTTATTGTTACAAGTGTTATCATTTGAGCTATCAATGAGTACGACTATATAACATAGTTTATCATCGATAGTTTGGTGGTATACATTTGTTAATCGATAGATGACTTCATTTATAGATATGGATATCGTGACTCCATTTATTAAATATGAGTAGAATATCATCATATGAATATTTTGAGGTATTGGATATCAAATCATAACGTTAAGTTTTTAATAGTGTCTATTGAAATATGGCTTCTGGACAAGTCAAAATATCCAAGTTCAAAATGTGGTCATATGAGTAAATATGGTAACTAGGAAAGCTATATGTGATCTATAAGCTTTTGGTGATTACTGGTATTTTTCATGAGGGTACACTTTCTCTAATTAGGTTGTCTAGGGTATGAATGAGGAACATTAACTTATTTTATCTTTAAGAGTTCAATTTTAGTTCTTTAATGGAATGAACTAAAATTAATAGATCGAACCTATGTGAATCATTTGTTGATTGTGATTAGCTTAAATTTAGATAGACCGCCAAGATCCTCAATCCACACGAACTTACATGGATCACTTTATATATTCTACCAGACCAATTTCTGGTTTCATCTAGAATTATTTTTGGATTTCAAAATCCAAAAGTTTTGGAGATGTACGGACATGTGTGATCAAGACTCGCAGGAACACTTCAAAATACCTGGAATGGGTGGCCAAGCATGTAGGAATCCTTGGGCGACCCTAATGGGGTGCGATTAGCATTTCATTAATACATTAAGAATATAATTTGCACATTTTAATTAAATGGACTGTTTAAATTATATATAAATGTATTAATTTAAGGCATGTGAACTTGTTTCTTTTTTAGTAAGAATGGATCTATATAGTTCACATGTGGACCTTTTATTAAAGTCCAATGGATTTAATAAAATGAAAAAATAATATATTGTCCATATAATAGGTTGGACCGGCAAGGGCTAATATAATAGTATAATATATTGTTTTTTATTTTATTATTTAATTAAATGAAAATTAATTAATTAATTAAAAGTCAAAATCTTTTTCTTAGTATGAGAAAGTCTCCTAGTGTCATACTATTGTTGGTAGTATGATAAGTATCAAACATTTTATTTGATAAGTTGATAAATAACAAGAATTTATTTATCTAGTCAAATAAGGATATATTTGATATCTATCAAAACTCCATTTGGCAATTGGTCAAATTATGAAGTTTATGATAAAATCACAATTTAATTTATTTTCAGTAATTAGTAATTGGATAAATATACTATTGAATTGGAATAGAAATCTTGTTGTGTAGAAGAAATCCTCCTTTTAAGAGGATTCGGCCACAAGACATAAATCCCCCTAGAGAGAGGATTCGGCCATGACCTATATATATCACCACAAAGATTTCGGCCAAGGCAAATTGAAGCCTTGTGAGAAGGTTTTTTTTCATTTGCTTATATAGTTAAAAAAAAAACTTCATCCAACGTATTGTATGAAGAATTCGGCCAAGTATATAGAAAAGATGGAACGTTTTTGTTTTCGATAGTGCATTAGTAGCTTTTACATCAAAAAGCTTTGTGCACAAAATCAAATCGGGTTCACGCGAGTTTCAATCAATAGATTGAGAATTCACAAATGACCAAACGTTCTTTGTTTTTCTCTAGGAGGATTATTAGGACTAACAAAAGAAAAAGGTTTTGTTTGTTTTATATCCTCAGGCATACAATTCAAAGAAAGAGAGCTCACTTCCTAGGTGATTCACGTTCGTGATTGGATTGGAAGATCTTGTGGATTCAATTCGATGCAAATTCAATCGACACGAGAAAAAGGTACGATACTTTTAGTATATGTTAATTAATCAAGGGTTATGGTTCTTTCTTTTAAAGATTTTTAAAAAAAATATACCAATCGACTTTTTCGCTTCCGCCATGCGTTTTTTCCTACAAAGCATACATAAGGACTCATTTAGATATATAAAGTAAATCTAGCAAACTAATTGTTAATTAAACACACATGAACATTCAAGAGAGCTTGACTATATAAGTAAACATGAATATATCAACCTAGTCATCAAACAATCTCACAAGAACATTCAAGGCTTATCTATTTAGGCAAAACAACCAAATCATACAAGCTATCACAAACAAACCCAATCGTGCAATTTAGACCCATAAAAATATGCAATAAAATGAGTCAAGGTATTTAATCAAGCAATAAATATCTAATCTAGAGTAAGAAGAACAATAAATGACATTTAATGAAGTTCTTATTTACCTAATCATGAAACCAAGAAGACCCATGCTCAAATGTTGTTGAATGATGTAAAATGGAGATGAGTTTTGGGTTTGGAGAGTTAAAGAAACAATATTGGTGCTTTATCTCACTAGGGGAGCTCTTTCTCTCACTAGGATCTGAATTTGTGAGCTCTAGGTCGAAATGGGGAAGAAGATGAAGTATATATATGATCCAAATGAAACTGAGTTGTTTTGAGAAAGTTTAAAACACAATTTACTAGGAAAAAATGACACAGTGCACGAGTCTACTGTGCTTGTAGGTGGTACTCGTGCATTACCAGCGCATTGGCAAATCAGCCAACAACCTGATTTTCAAACGGCTCAAAATATGACCAAACGACATCAAAAATTATCAAATAATATACCGTTAGAAATGTATGGATGTCTAATTTCTAATGCAATTTACAAAATAAGGTTTTGATATCTGTATAAAAAGTTATTCCCATTTGAGTAACCAAAGGTTAAAAACTTACAGCAACAGAGCTGTCTTGTTTTAGTGGTCACTTTGGAGAAATCAAAACCAATCCAAACGGTCATGAAATATTATGAATAATATACCGTTGGAAAGGTATGAGTGTCTAATTTGTCCAAAAAATATCAAAACTCAAATTGGATCTTTGTATAAAACGTTATGGTCACAAGGCCATACAAAGGTCAGCTTTAAAAAACATCTAAATCATTGAAAACCAAACTTTTAAAACTATACACATTACTCCAAATAACCAAACCAAGAGAAAAATGTGACCTTCTCAAATAGTCACTCAACACGCTAAGACAAGTACATCATCATGTAAGCATGGACAAAACACAAACACGCCACACAAAACCACACTTAAATCTAGAAATGAAGTTTAAATGTAATTGTGAAGGGATGCACACATGAGCAATAAGAAACAAATGCATAACAACTCAAATGCATGTAAGTGTGTGTGCCCCAACAAATGCATGTCAATACAAATGCATGAGATGTGAGTGTGTGAAACTAAAACCACTTCAAAAAGAATTAAGCACAAGTGAACTACCTCTTGAAGTTCATGAGATGACCGGAAGCATGTCTTCGAGTAAACAACACTTGGAGAGCCTAAGCTACCCGTTACATAAACATCCCCAATGTGATTTGTCATGAAAGAAGCCAATAATAAATTGAGGTCCTTACAATCTCCCCCTTTGGCTATTTCATAATAGAATCACCACTCACAAACATTCCTCACAAATCAAAATTAAAGCTATTGGTCAACAAAGATGTAATCTACGTTACACTGAGAGAAGCCTAAGATACTAAGTCTTCAAGGTCTTTAATCTCTTCATAGATCATCATACCTACACACAATAGCAAGAAAGCACTTTCCAAGAACAATTACATATGAGGTGTTCAAAACAAAGCAAGCATTTGCATTAAAAAGTCAATATAATCAATATAATGTAGTGCAATGCAATGTTCCCCCTAAAAGGTTACTCTCTCCTAAGACTTCTCGCCAAAGCATAAAAAAATGCTCCCCCTATATATCTCAAAACTTCTTCCCCTTTCTGTCATAAGAAAGGCAAATGAGCTCCACCTATCGGGTTGCTTTAGCAAAGAGAGATATACGCACAAAAGATGATTGCATAATCATATACATAAACTTTATGCAACTCAATTAATTCAGAGAGATTCAAGGAGTTTTATTTTAACTAGAATGTGTGAAGGTGTTGCTTTACATGCAAGACATATATCATCAAAGTTCAAACAATGGTACTTGGCAAACCAATTTGTACCCTTTTGTCATAAACAAACATGATATAGTTTTTTAAAAAAAAAAAAAAATCATCACACAAACAACTATATCAATCCTTAAGGGCAAATCAAGACATTGGATTAAGAGATTCTATTAGATTTTTTCGGATAATTATCTGTATGATAGTAGTCTTGTTTAATCATTAAGAAGAGAGAAAAGACTAATTTGGATATAAAATCCTTATTGATTGTCTGGATACAAGATCCTTATTGATTAGTCTTCTCATTTCCATTCACACACATTTGCATTAAAGCAATCTTTTCATGCATATCATTTAAGGCGTGTTATAATCAAGTTCACATGTCATGGAGATAAATTATAGGTCATTCAAAACTACTTCCCAATCAATTCTCCTAGTCCAAAAATGCACGTTTGAACATAAATATGACATGGATTACAAACAAAGCAAGATTACACAGTTATTGAACAGAAATACCATATAAAGATATATGTACAACCTAGTATCTCAAGAAATTAATAAAGAGGCATAAAGTATATCAAATTTTTGCACATTTCAAAAACAAAAGTTCGCTCTCTTTGCTTGGACTCGTCAAATGGGGTCAAATGCAACCAAGTCAATGAGAGGGGCCCCGATTGTAACACCCTAAAATCGAAAGAGTAATTAAACACTTTGAATCGGAATTTTATATCATGAAACCTTAATTACTTCACCCAAAGGAAACTGTTAATCATTGAATAACTCCAAATAAACCATTCTCTAAAGAAAATATATCTCCAAATAAATCTAATAATAAAGTTCAAAACACTCTAAAGGAAATTGAAACAATACCGAGCAGCTAAACTCAAATTCTAAGTAACAAAAAAAAAACATTACATAAAATTCCAATAACTTTCATCTCCTGAAAGTCTATCGCCCTAGCGGACAACTTATAAGATACTTAGTTTGCAAAATGTTAAATGACAAGAGGTGAGATGTCAACTCAATAAGTATTGCATAATACGTAATCAAAAATATTTATGAAATTTATAATATCATTTAAAGAGTACATAAATTTTCAAATAATCAGATACAACTGCACTTGCAAAAGTAACATTTTCAAATACAAGTAAAACTTACAAAAGTAGCATTTTCAGAAGTAAACTTGTAAAAGTTATATTTTCAAATGCAAGTAAAACTTACAAAAGTAACATTATTAGCGTACGATAACAATTAATAACATTTCATAAAAATAAGCTTAAGTCAAGTATTGTCACCAATACATCCGGTGACCAGGCAATTTACATTTTAGAAATTGGTACAAGACTAAAATTATAACATTTCATTTGTTGCACGTGCTAAATTTACATAATCACCGGTGATAAATATTTATTTCATTTCACATTTCTTTTACTACTGACTTTAAGCTAAAACATTACTTTTAATATATATATATATATATTTATATATATATATACATATATGTATGTATATATACATATACATACATATATATATATATATACATACATACATATATATATATATATATATATATATATATTTAACAATACGTTTGCATTACTAAATCATAAAAGAACCAAACATTTAAGATTTTAAAAAATAGTTTTAGTAAAGGTAAAACTCATTTAAAAAAATCAGGCAACAAATATGTAAGTAAAGACTAAGTAGAAAAATGAGTTTATAAATAAATAGAATATAATATTTTAGAACATAAAAATATGATAAATAAATTTGAATTCTAAGAAAAATATTTGTACAATTACATACTATGCACAAAAAAAAATCTACTTACCTCCTAGCAAACCTCATAAAAGCAATCGCCTACGAAGTTAACAATTCAATCGTTACCCTAAAATCATATATTTATACGAATATCAAAGTCTAATTTATATCTAGCACTGGAATATAGTCAGACATATCGTTTCACAACCGAAATCCTAATACTAGAACTAAGCAGTGTCATTTTTTTGAAAACCGAGCAATGTGTGATGTAGAATTTTTAATTTATTACATACATATTGGAAAATTCTAAAACTTTGTAAAAGCATCTTAAATAAATAAATCTATAGATATAAAAACTTTTAGAATTTAATAAAATCAGTAACTACCTTAAAATAATTTAAATGTCTTAGTATTCACGGCTGTCTGATAATAGACAGTCTCGAATAATACTCTCCATTTGAATTTTTAAAAATTTTAAATACGTTAAATTGATATGAAATATTTATCAAAATATAAATAACACATATTAGGTTTGAAAATAAAAGTTTCAAAGTGAAATCATTCAAATAAATACTTTTAAAATATTTATACTTTTGGTTACTAAAATCTGTCTAATACTGGACAGATTGTAATACCCGTTTTTGAAAATTCATAATTAATTTAATAAATCCCTAAAAATAATAAAATAAATTTTGAAATCTTTTTAAACTGTAGTGAACATCTTTACCAAATTTTAAAATTCTAAAATAACTATAGGATAGAGAAAAGTATTTTTGAATCCAAATCAAGTTACAAAAACTGATATTTTTAGCAATACTATTTCAAACTAAAAAATTCGTAAAAAATACAATACTCGTTATTTTGAAACAAAACACATTTCTTTGGAACCCTTTGGTAGTATAGTTAAAAATCTCAAGACAAAAATCACAAAAATATCATATATAAATTAACTATAAATTTTAAAATAATCACTGGTCAGCCCTAAATACATTGATATCGAAAGAGAAGAACTAAAAAATTGATATAATAAGCTTTTAGGGTTACTACATAGTCAAAACACTAATATTGATTCATATAAGAGTATAAGTAATAAAGAAGAACATATAAAGCGAAAAAAAACACACATTGAAAACACATTTCTTCTTATTGCTTGAAAACAAGTTCTTGTTAAAAAGTATGAGAGTTTTTTTCTTTTTCTTCTTCTTTCCTCTCTCTTGCCATTCAAAACATTTTAGGGTTATGTATTTTTTTTTTAATGATCGTAAAAGAGAAAAAAGGAGTTTTAAGTATAAGAGTTTTAAAAAAGGTAGGATTTCTAATCAAAATCAGATTCCCTATATTTGTTTTTATTAATATCATTTAAATGAAAAAGTTATATAAGGAATAAAACGCTTATTCAACTCCAATTTTTATTTTAAAATTTTAACCCCCATAAAACTATATAAATTACAAAAATAACAAGTTTTTTTAAAACCTAAATGCTTGGGAAAATAGATATACTAAAATTTAAAATTTGGGTCTTAGACCTATAAACCTACCAAGTCCATGAGAGCTAGTTAGGTATATTGATGACATGTTAGCACAATAACATACGGGTTCATTTTTTCTAATCTACTTAGGTGACACATTTTCTTTCCTAGTGGTCATGGTCATCTTGTTACTAGACTTCCTACGATCATTCACTCTAGATTTCCTAGGCACATGCATATTGGTCCTTATAAGCCTATTCCTCTCCATCATGCTCTCAGCCCTACATTTTTTTAATGTACTTATGGCAATTTGGCCTAATATGCCCATCAACACCACAACAATGACAAGTGGGTATAAAATTAGGAGTCATACCAATCCGTATGAGATCATTGGAGACTTGTCATGCATTTGATGTTGCCATTAGTGTTGGGCTCGTTCTCTCCTTCCTTGTTGTTGAATTGGATTGTCATGCTTCCTTGGTTGAGTTTGCTTGGCTTGCCTTCTTGGTTGAGGAAGCCTTGGTTGAGGGAAGCTTGGAGGTAGAGCTCATGGTTGTTAAGGTTGAGTTCCATTCTTTGTTGGCCTTCACTTGGCCACTCTTGGATGACTCTTCAAGTTCAATCTTCCTCCTTGGATGTTATGGAAGTGAAGCTTTCTTGAGGTCATTTCCCTTGACAAAAGTCATTTTGTCCGAAGAGGGGGTTTTCTTATCATCAACAAACCCAAAACCCCTCTTGTCATTCAGATTCTTTCCATGCCCAAACATCTTGTCAAGCTTTTCGGTGCCTGTGGTCAATTAGGCAAGCAATTCCTTAGTATCCACGAGCTTCTTCTTCATCATGTTTTCACTCTCTTTGACTTTCCTCACTTCTTCATTTAATTGATTTTTGAATCTCTCTTTTCTTCTTCAACCTAGAGTCTTCAAAGTACTTGATATAGTTTTCAAGGTTCATACGTTCACCAATCTCCTTGTTGGAGTGTGATAAGGAACTCTCATTACTCGAGTCATCTTCCATTTGTTTCTTTTCCTCTTCATTACTTGAGGATGAGATGCTCTCATCACTTCCCCTTTTGGTATCTTTACAAAAATAACTTCTAGCTACACTATCTTCAACTTTTCCTTTAGAGTCACAACTTAAGGCCTTATTGCCTTTTTCTATAACTTCTACATGGAAGGCTCCAAATGCCATGTAGTTAATTGTAAGTTCCTCATCACTTGAGGAATCTTCTTCACTTCCACTATCACTTGATGAGGAGATAACCACCTTTCATTTTCACTTAACCATCAAGTTGCTACAATCCTTAGAGATATGCCTGAATCCTTCACATTCAAAGCATTGAACTCCCTTTCGTGAATGCTTATTTTTCAAGTAATTCTTGTGAAGCAACATAAATTTGGCTCAATCTTCTTGAAATAGGTATTCTTCTTCAAGTCATTCTTGTGAAGTATCATAAACTTAGTAATTATCTCCGCCATTTGAGCCATGTCCTCTTTCTCAATCTTAAAGGCCTTCAATGTTATGCCCTTTTGCTTATTCGATGGTGTAGAAGCCCATCTAGATTCATAGGCTAGTAGTCTTCCAATCACTTCACTCGATTTCATCTTCTTTTAGTCCTTATTTTCTTCAAGAGTCATTACTTTGGATTTTAATCTAATGGGAAGTGACTTCTTGATCTTTTGCTTGATTCTCCTATCCGAGTACGAGTCACCTGGTTGATGACTTTGATTCACGATGTTCATCAACTTCACTTGGAAGTCATTGAAGCACTTATCTTCCTTTATCCTAATTGTCTCAAATTGTGTTTGGAGGACCTGGAGCTTGGAATCCTTTACCACTTTGGTTCCCTCAGTGCCATCTCTAGGATCTTCCAGCTTCATGTGCATTATTAGTGAATTGGATGAGTTTGTACCGATTCTCATCCATTGCACAAAATAAGGCATGCATCGCCTTGTTGTTCCACTTCGAGGCTTCAAACTCTTCGGACTCCATTGAGACTTGGGCTTGAGCACACTACTTTTATCTTAGGAGGTCATGGTTGGTGGTGTGGATCCATTTTCAATCACCATCCAATCTCTATTATCTATCGTCGATAGTTAGGACTCCATTTTCCCCTTCCATGATGAGTAATTATCCCCCTTGAGTAGTGGTGGTCTCACACTCGACGCTTCCTCTTTACTCACCCCAAAATCACTCATAGTGTTTGAGTCAACAAATGCAAGTGAATGCAACAAAAAAATGCACACAAATGCAAGACATACAATCAAGAGCAAGGATCACCAAAGTATGTCTAGGAACCCGTTCTGATACCAAATGAAATTACACTAATGTGTGTGTCTAAACAACCTAGAGGGGGTGAATTGGTTTATTATTAATATTTACTAATCAAAAAATTGGTAATAATCAATTAACAACCCATTAACCCCACTCTAGGTTGTTTAGACACACACCTTAGTATAATTTAAAAATCCTAATGACTCTAGAAGACCAATGGATGTATAAAAAACTTCCTAGACTCAAATAAAAGTCAATCATCAAAAGAGGAAATCCAAGTTAAGAAATAATTCTTATTCCTTGATTTATAAGAATTCCTTTTTGAGGATTTCCTAAACTTGAAAGAATTTGAATCTTACAAGGAGAAGTTACCAATAAATACAAAGAGTTTTCTACAACCAAAAGAGAACCTTCTGAAAATGTGTCTAAACAATCTAGGTGGGGGTTGGATGGATTGTTAATCGATCAGATTACCAAATTTTCCGAATAGTCTAAATTTACACACAAAAAACAATAAAATCGAGTAATAAATGCAGAAAATAAACAACATTTTATTTTTACATTAGAAAACCTTTAACTAGAAAAAACCCACAGGACTAGCCTTACAAGTCACTTAGTCATAAAAATTCACTATATGATAGTTTAATTACATCCTGAGTTGATAACCTAGTCACTCTTCTCAAGGATCGTAATTTAAACCTATCTACCCATAGGCCTTTTATACTGACTCTTGACACTCACTTATGCAACCAACACTTTTGGCCACAAGACTTGAACTCAATAAAGAGAGAAAATGTTTAAGTGAACATGCACGAATGATCAATACAAATTTATGCCAAACTAACACGAAATACTTAACCGCCACGTGTCTCCACGGTGAACAGAGCTGATGTGCCCCACATTTCCACCTGAGATTGGCTTCTCTCCATGTCATTTCCCTCCATATATATTCAAAATCTGCATAAAAAATTCTTAACTTTTCACTTTTTGTTTTTTTGATATCTCACTCATATTAAATCTGATTTTGGTAATTCAAAAGCCAAAATTGATTGTCTTTCAAAGAAAAAAAGTCCCAATTAGTTTCAAAGCTAATTGGATTCCAGATATTTCGGTTTACTACTTTATCTTCATCAAGTGTTCATCATTTGTGTGAGTAATTCTCTACACTTTTCTTGTGATCAATTTGTTGAATCTCTTGATTTGAATATGAAATTTGTTTAGGATGGTTTGGATCCTATTTTTTGAGTGGATTTCAAACTTAGCTCTCGTCTCTTTTGATTGAATATCATCTTAGCTAATTTTGAAGAACATAAACTTGAATCTAGAAAACTTTGTGATTTTGTTCTTGATTGTTGATTTCTAGGTTTTAGTCACATGTTCTAGAACTAGGATATTCTGATTGTGATTTCTATTATTCACATCTAGTTCTTATTTGAATGAATATGTTGAATATTTCAAATGTTGAATTGATCACTTGATTTCAAAGCTAGTTTTGTATTATTATTATTTTGTTGAAGACTTGTTATTCTAGTTTTGATTAACATGTATTAGGTTTTTAGATATTTTTGTGAATGATTTTGAATGCCTAATATAGATTTCCTTTTACATGTTTATAATAATTAGTTACATTTACTTTTGAGCTTTATTTGTACCATATTAATTTTTCATAGAGTGTGTTTTATCAGTATACTTTATTTTCTTGTGTTTTGCATCATGTTTACATGTTTGCATGTTTGCATTTCACTTAGATCATTCTCTTCCAAAAGGTGGAAGTCTCTTATTGAAGTGTGAAGCTGTAGTTTAAGCAAGAATGAAAATACAAACACGGTTAATTTACCTAAATCTAACCTAGAGAGAGGTTAATTGTTTCTTACACCTCTTTTCAGTCCCTTGAAACAAACAAAATTTGTCCCTCTAGATAGCTTGTATCACAATTTACTAAGCATATACAAGCATATATAGACCATTGAAAGACATATTCAATTTAGCAAAGTCAATATAGTCTATGATATGCACGTGAAAAGATTTTACTAAACATAAATCATCTAGCCCATGTGCTCATGTATATTCATGTCAAGTGTAAACAAATGATAAACACAGTTTTATTATTTACAAATAAATCAACTTGTAAGAATAAATGAAGTATACTACTTTGATCAAGTAGCTAATTGTAACCAACATATGTACAAAGATCTTGTTCATGTAAAGATATCAAACAATAAGGATCCAAACATTATATTAACACAACACATATACAAATATCAAAGAGATAAAGATAGAGATATTTGACACAAGAGTTTTACGTGGTAAAACCTCCTAAGAGGAAACATCCATTGGTTGATACCATAACCACCAGCAAAACAAACTTTCACTAGTTGGATAAAAGTACACCCTCATAAGTGACCAATCCGCATAACACACTTCCTATTGGATATCTCTTCTATTCTACCCACAAACCTCATACTAATAACAGACTTGCCTCCTTACTTGACTTTCCGGATCATCCTGATCCTAGTCAAGACTCCTTCTTAGCTTTCTGAACCATCTTAGTCCTAGCCAAGCCTCCTTGCTTAGCTTTCTGAACCTGATCCTAGCTAAGACTCCACTACTCAAATTGAAGATTCACAATCCAATAAAAGACTTCTACCTTTTGTAAGGAAAATGACCTAAGTGTAACACAGATGATGCAATCACACACAATATAGAATATGTGGTCAAAATATCCTATGGAAGCTAGAAATGATCAATGAGCACACAAAATTTGAATTTCTAGTTTACAGTCCTAATAACAGTGTCATCACACAAATGATACATGTACATATGAAATGTATGGATTAAGTACACTTCATGAAGAACTAGACATAGTCATCTGTTAATAGCTATTTTTGACGACGGACAAAAAAGGAATTTTCCAACTACTTGGTACATAGTAGAACCTACCTGGTATAATCAACATTGAGACCGATCCCTCTACTACTTGGGTACCTCGATACCACTACCAAGGGAAAGATCAACATTAATTCTCCAATACTACCACACCTCGAGCAAGGCCAACTCTAAGGTACTTTCTATCTGGAAATTGTGTACTAGAATGCTTGCTGGACACCAGTCTATAATCTCTATGGGGTATGACCCATACCTACCTAACAAACAGGTCGTCGCAAAGCGCTAGCGAGGTAGGTCAAGCGTCATACTAGTACATCAAGGTATATCAATGGCCACGACAATAGGAACAAACTGGTATATCAGGGTACCACGCCACCAAGGTATAAGAGCCAGAATTCTCCTCTAAGCAACATGGTTGACCCCTTCACCATTAAAGCGCCATAAAGAGACTAGACAGGTCAACGAATTCACCATTAATTCATATTTAAACTCAAATGGAAACATGGCATAATCAACATGAGCAATTCCCGCGTAAATTGACATCCTCTATCAATGCCAATTAATTCTAATAACACAGCCAAACAATCAGTTTAAATTATCGAGATTCGATGGGCAAGGAACGAGTCTAGCTATCGCGTGGGCTACCTCTCAGGTCTCAGCTCCTCCTATAGTATGCATGGCCATCCTTAAGCAGCAAGCCACAACCTTCAAGGTGAGCGTCCGCCTCCAGCTGGTTGCAGAGGGTATCACCCCTTAGCTCGCAGTACTAGGAACTAGGGGAGATACCAGGAAACCAAGTACCAGAACACCAGCTTGTGATAGATTGAGACATCCATCTCTAGCATAGTGAGTAATTTTATCCACATCTATCAGAGAGTGATCAGTGTAGTGGAATACCATCCCATTAATCTGGACTAAATATTAATAATTGGATCATAATCGAATTACCAACAGTGGCTCCCTTAGCCCCAATTTTAATTTTAATTGTTTTACATTTTATAACAAGCTTAATAATTAATCTAGATAATTAATCCTACAAGGACTAGTGAACAACCTCCCTGTGGTTCGACCCGGTCTTACCGGTTAATTTATTACTATGACACTCTTATACTTGAGAGTAGGAACACTTCTTTAGGACGTGAACAGTTTTTGGCGTCGCTGCAGGGGAGTTAAGTTCGTCTTTTCTTTGTAGAAGTAATTTCTTTTTAATTTTATTTTATTTTTGCTATTTTTTTCTATCTTCTTTGTTCTTATTTTGTATTCATTTTTGCATTCATTTTTGCATCACTTATCTCAATCATAAACTTCATCCACTTAAAAAAAAAAAGCACTTGTAATCATTAATCACATTTTTGCATTTTAGTCCTTCAACTTTTTTTTATTTGCATTTTAGCTTAGATCTAGTTTGCATTTGCATATAGGTCATTTTATTTTTCAATTTTGCATATAAGTCCCTGTAATTATAACATTTTCTCTTTAGTCCCTATATTTATAATTATTTACACTTTTACCCCAATAGTTATGCATATTTGCATTTACACCCCTAGAATTTTGCATCTTGTTATTTTTATCACTTTTTATCTTATTTATTCATTTTATGTATTTCACCTCCTTGAACCCTTATTAAATTTGCATGAGACGTTGGTCTCGAACATCTAGTGGTAGATTAATTAGGAGATCACAATCACCCACATTCACCAACAACATGGCCGAAAACCCACATAGACATCCAACATGAAACCAAGCTGAGAACCTTTTAGACAACCTTCACAACGTGTCTCAACACAACAACCATCCGCCTTATGTTAACCATGACCAACACATTAATCCAAATCCACCTAGAACTCTTAGAGACTACATGAACCTCACACGTACTGGAGTACCTTCATGCATAACTTTCCCATCAAATGTAACACACTTTAATTTTAAACCGGGAATCATTCAACTTTTACCCAATTTTCACGGTCTTGAATCTAAAAACCCATATTTGCATCTTAAGGAGTTTGAGGAAGTCTGTAACACTTGCACTGACCAAAATGTTAGCATGGATATAATCAGGCTTAAGTTTTTCCTTTTTTTTTCTTAAAAGATATAGCTAAAACTTGGTTACAAAACCTTAGGTCAGGATCAATTCAAACTTGGAATGATATGCAACAACAGTTCTTAAAGAAAATTTTCCCACCTCATAGAACAAACTCTCTTAAGAGGCAAATCACTTCATTTACCCAAAAACCTGGTGAAACATTTTACCAATGTTGGGATAGGTTCAAAGAGTTGTTAAATGTCTGTCCACATCACGGTTTTGAAACATGGAGGATAGTGTCACATTTCTATGAGGGACTCACAACCCAAAGTAGACAAGTTATTGAAATGGTGTGTAATGGGGAGTTCAGTGACAAAAATCCTGAAGAAGCACTTGAATATCTTGACCAACACATTAATCCAAATCCACCTAGAACTCTTAGAGACTACATGAACCTCACACGTACTGGAGTACCTTCATGCATAACTTTCCCATCAAATGTAACACACTTTAATTTTAAACCGGGAATCATTCAACTTTTACCCAATTTTCACGGTCTTGAATCTAAAAACCCATATTTGCATCTTAAGGAGTTTGAGGAAGTCTGTAACACTTGCACTGACCAAAATGTTAGCATGGATATAATCAGGCTTAAGTTTTTCCTTTTTTTTTCTTAAAAGATATAGCTAAAACTTGGTTACAAAACCTTAGGTCAGGATCAATTCAAACTTGGAATGATATGCAACAACAGTTCTTAAAGAAAATTTTCCCACCTCATAGAACAAACTCTCTTAAGAGGCAAATCACTTCATTTACCCAAAAACCTGGTGAAACATTTTACCAATGTTGGGATAGGTTCAAAGAGTTGTTAAATGTCTGTCCACATCACGGTTTTGAAACATGGAGGATAGTGTCACATTTCTATGAGGGACTCACAACCCAAAGTAGACAAGTTATTGAAATGGTGTGTAATGGGGAGTTCAGTGACAAAAATCCTGAAGAAGCACTTGAATATCTTGACCATATCGCTGAAAATGCTCAAAATTGGGACACCATTGGTTCTTATGAGTCCATGAGCAAACCACAACCATCTCCATCTAGTGGAGGCATTTACAATCTTAGGGAAGATCATGACCTTCAAGCTAGATTCGCATCCCTAGATAGAAAAGTTGAAGCTTTTTAAACTAAAAAGAGTGAGCACGTAAAATCTGTACAAGAAATTGCATGCCATTTATGTGATTCTAATGATCATATCGCTTATAGTTGCCCAACTTTGCCAGCCATGAAAGATTGCCTTCATGAACAAGCCAATGTTTTGCACACTGTCAACAAACCAAATTCCAACCCATATTCACAAACCTACAATCATGATTGGAGAAATCACCTAAATTTTAGTTGGAAGAACAACAATCAAGCCCAGTTTTCACAACCACCAGGTCCATCAAATCCACAAACACACCAGAATTTCCAAAACCCGCAAGGTTATGCACCTTGTGTCCCACCATTTAGGAAAAACCTTGAAGACACGTTGCACTCATTCATTGAGAATCAAGAATCCATTAACAGCCAAACTGCACAAACCTTGATAGATGTTAAAGATACTTTGGTAAAGATTGCTTCTACAATCACTACACATGAAAAAGGTAAGTTTCCATCTCAACCACAACCAAATCCCAAGAGTCAGTCAAGTTCCTATAATAATAACCAACGCCCAGATCAAGTCAAATCAATTATCACTCTTCGTAGTGGTAAGGTCATCGAAAAACCTATTCTTGAATCTGGTAAAAATGACGATGAGTCATTTTCCAAGGGTAAGAAAGGGGTTGATGAAACCACTGATGATGAAGAAATAATTGAATCCCCACTTACACTCCCATATCCCCAGGCTCTTAAAAATTCATAGAAATTGAAGCATCCCCCAGAGATTTTTGAAATTTTCGAACAGGTAAAGGTCAATATCCCATTGTTGGACGTAATCAAACATGTACCTTCTTATACCAAATTTTTGAAGGATCTGTGCACTGTGAAAATGAAGCATCAGGTAAGAAAGAAAGCCTTTATGGCTGAACATGTAAGTTCCATTCTTTGCAACAAAAATGTTTTGAAATATAAAGATCCCTGTTGTCCTACTTTTTCCTACATAATCGGTAACTATAAAATTGAGCATGCTTTACTTGACCTAGGTGCTAGTGTAAATTTTCTCCCATACTTAGTTTATCAGCAACTTAAACTTTGTAAGTTAAAGCCGACTTCAACCACAATTTGTCTTGCTGATAGGTCAATTAAAATACCAAAAGGAATAGTGGAAGATGCGTTAGTACAAGTCGATAAATTTATCTACCCAGTAGATTTTATTGTCTTGGAAACACAACATGTTGTTAATGAGTACAAATCAATTCTTGTTATATTGGGCCGATCATTTTTAGCTACTGTTAATGCCTTGATTAATTACAGGAATGGAATAATGAGTATGTCTTTTAGAAATATGGAAATTAAGCTTAATGTTTTCAACATGTCTAAGAAACAATTTGATGATGAAAATGAAGATGAAGATGTTGACATTATTGAAACCATTATTGAAGATCATGTTCAAAAGGATTCTTTTAACTCATTTGAAATTTGTTTGATCAATTCACCTGAGTCAAGCATGCATTCACATCTTGATGATTGTTTGCAGGTTGTCGAAAAAGAAGAAGACACTTCAGATTTTGAAGAATTGGAACAAACAGATGACGTGCCAGAAGAAAAAGCACCTCAACTGGATTTGAAGCCCTTACCAGAAGGACTTAAATATGCTTACCTTAGAGATGACGAGACCTACCCAGTGGTAATCTCTTCTAACCTCACAGAAGAGCAAGAAGGTAAGTTGTTACATGTTTTAAAGAAAAATAAGAATGCAATTGGTTGGACTTTGAAAGATTTGAAAGGTATTAACCCTTTGATTTGTTCACATCGAATAAATTTAGAGGAAAATACTAAAACATATCGACACCCCAAAGAAGACTTAACCCGCACATGAAAGAAGTTGTCAAAACTAAAGTCCTTAAATCACTTGACGTGGGAATTATCTACCCTATCTCTGATAGTAAGTGGGTGAGCCCTACACAAGTTGTGCCAAAAAAATCTGGAATCACTGTTGTTAAAATTGAAAAGTTTAAGTTAATTCCAACTCGTGTTTCATCTAGTTGGCGCATGTGCATTGATTATAGAAAATTAAATGATGCCATTAGAAAAGATCATTTTCCCCTTCCATTCCTTGACCAAATTTTAGAAAGAGTAGCAGAACATCTCTACTACTACTTTCTTGATGGGTATTCAGGATACTATCAAATTCCCATTACATTAGAAGACCAAGAAAAAACCACATTCATATGTCCTTTGGAACCTTTGCATTTAGAAGAATGCCATTTGGTTTGTGTAATGCTCCAGCCACATTTCAACGATGCATGCTAAGCAATTTTAGTGACATGATTGAACATTGTTTAGAGGTCTTTATGTATGATTTAATTGTGTTTGGGAATTCTTTTCATGAATGTCTAAATAACTTGAAAAGAGTCTTGAAACGTTGCATAGAAAAAGGACTTGTGCTTAACAGGGAAAAGTGTCATTATATGACCACATCTGGAATTGTTTTGGGTCATGTTGTGTCATCTAAAGGAATCGAAGTTGATAAGGCAAAAATTGAAGTCATTTTGAAGTTACCATCACCACAAACAGTTAAAGATGTGCGGTCATTTTTAAGGCATGCAGGATTTTATAGGAGGTTTATTAAAGATTTCAGTGTCATATCTAAACCACTTTGTAACCTCTTATTAAAATATGCAAAGTTTGAATGGACTAAAGAGTGTCAAGAGTCCTTTAAAAAGATAATTGACCTTTTAACATCTGCTCCTATCATGCAATTCCCTGATTGGTCCTTGCCTTTCGAATTAATGTGTGATGCGAGTAATTTTGTTGTTGGAGCTGTCTTAGGACAAAAAAGAGAAGGTAAGCCTTTTGTGATTTATTATGCAAGTAAAACTTTGAATAGTGCACAAATGAATTAAACCATCACCGAGAAAGAATTACTTGCTGTGATATATGCACTAGAAAAATTTTGGTCATACTTGATTGGTGCTTCAACTATTGTTTTTACTGATCATGCTGTTTTGAATTATTTAATGTCTAAACAAGATGCAAAGCCAAGATTGATTCGCTGGATTTTGTTGCTATAAGAATTCAATCTCACAATCAAGGATAAAAAGGGTGCTGAAAATGTCGTTGCAGACCATTTATCACGACTCACGACTCACCGCTGAGTCGTCATTTGATAAAGCACCCATCAATGATTATTTTCATGATGATCTTTTATTCTCTATCACAACTTTGCCTTGGTATGCTGACATTGTTAATTATCTTGCAACAGGAATGATGCCACTCGATTGGAATGCACAGGACAAAAAGAATTTTTTGACCGAGGTAAAACATTTTTACTAGGATGACCCATACTTATGCAAGTATTATTCTGATCAAATTGTTCGACGGTGTATTCCAGGCAATGAGGTAAGTAGTGTCATTGAATTTTGTCATTCTAAAGCATGTGGTGGTCATTTTTCGTAAAAAAAAACGACTGTAAAAATCTTGCAGTGTTGATTTTATTGGCCCACCTTGTTTAAAGACGCACATGTATTCTGTAAAACTTGTGAAAATTGTCAAAAGTTATGATCCATTTCCAAGCGAAACATGATACATTTAAACCCCATTCTTGTCATTGAAATATTTGATTATTGGGGTATTGATTTTATGGGTCCATTTCCACCGTCATTTGGATTTTTGTACATTTTGGTTGCCGTGGATTATGTGTCAAAATGGGTTGAGGCATTTCCTTGTCCAAATAATGATCACAAAACAGTGATTAAGTTTTTAAAGGAAAATCTTTTGAGTCGATTTGGAATCTCTCGAGCCATTATCAGTGATGGAGGCAAACACTTTTGTAACAAACCTTTTGAGTCTTTAATGAAGAAATATGGAGTCACACACAAAATTGCCACACCATACCACCCTCAAACAAGTGGTCAAGTTGAGTTAGCAAATAAGGAGATAAAACATATCTTGCAAAAAATAGTTAACCCTGATCAAAAAGATTGGTCTCTTAGACTAAATGATGCACTTTGGGTTTACCGCACTGCATTAAAAAAATCTTTGGGTATGTCCCCTTATCGTTTAGTTAATGGAAAACCTTGCCACTTACCTGTTGAACTTGAGAAAAAAACATATTGGGTCATTAAAGCTTTCAATTCTAACCTAAATGATGCTGGTAAATTGCGCAAGTTGTAAATAAATGAACTTGAAGAATTAAGAAATGATGCATATGAAAATGCAAAAATTCTTAAAGAAAAATCTAAAACCTTTCATGATAGACGAATTTTAAGAAGATCATTCGAAGTTGGTCAAAAGGTTTTGCTTTATAATTCTCGACTTCATTTATTTCCTGGCAAATTGAAATCAAAATGGAGTGGTCCATTTGTTGTGAAACACGTGTATCCATATGGTGCCCTTGACATTGAGAATCCTAGGAATGGTAATGTGTTTAAAGTAAATGGACAATGTGTGAAACCATTCTTAGAAAATACAAATTTTCAAAAAGATTCTGCCGTTCTTTTTGACCCTTGTTACAAAGGTGAGTAAACAAATCTTTTGCTTTTGATTTTATTTGTGTTTGCAATTATTATTTTTGTTTTTGTTCTCTTTTACGTTTTGAATTTTTGTAGGATTAATTTCTAGGTTCGGTTTTTACTTGGTGTGTTTTGCTATATAACCCCGGTTAAGTGGCGGAGAACGGTACTCTGAGACAATTCAAGTCGGTTTAATTCAGTTTCCCAAGTAACTGATCCTCAAAACAAGACATGGTTTTCACAAACCTGTGAAAACATTTTCAACCGTTGCCCTAAAATGCTCTGAAAAAGATTTACATCACCCCGAGTCAGGCTATATAATGAAGATCAGAATGCTGATATGTTGTTACAAAGCCTAGATGAGCTAGAAGAGAAAAGGGAGAAGTCCCGAATACGAAATATGGCATCTCAGGAAAGAGTAGCCCGCCACTACAACTCTCATGTTCGGGACAGGAAATTCCAGCTTGGAGACCTGGTACTCAGAAAAGTGTCATTGAACACAAAAAATAAAACTGCAGGTTCCCTGACTGATAAGTGGGAAGGCCCGTACAAAGTCGAAGGAGTAGCTGGCCATGGAGCGTATTAGATTGCACGACCCAATGGAGGGGTTTTACCTCGACCATGCAATGCCCAATATCTGAAGATTTTCTATCCTTAAATTATTTTTTGTTCTTTTTTCTAGTCAGGACAATTTTAGTTAGGTTGAATATTAGTTGTGGAATTTAAAACTTTATTGATTTTGCAGTTATGAATAAAAAATCAAACTCGGGATTTCCATAAGAAAAGCATCGAACTCGGGATTTCCAAAAAAATAAACATATGATAATAAGAACATATGGAAGACAAGCATGATAATAAGAACATGCAAATAGAATACTCGGGACCATTAAATCCCGAATGGGCGAAGAAGCTCGAAGGAGCATGCCAGCCGAGCAAGGTCAAATGACCTTAGCAAAAAGGCGAACCCGATGCACCAGCTCTGGACGCTATGGGAAAAATTCCGGTGAAATGCGTAGCTGTGTTAAGTGATTCAAAAAGTTTAACGATTCGGCAAACCCTTGCACATAAAAACTGGGGAGACGTCATCGGTAATGTGTAAGGACTCGAACGTATGATCATGATGAGCCTTGATGTAATGTTCGTGTAGCAACCGTGTATGAAACACAAGTATAAACCTACTTGCCTGTTTTAAGATGACTCGGTTAATAATACTAGCCAGTTTAATAAGATACTTGGCATTATTCGGGTGACAACCAGTTTAATAAGATACTCGGTTAAGTTGCCCTAACATCAGAATTGGTCAGTTTAATAAGATACTTGGCATTATTCGGGTGACAACCGGTTTAATAAGATACTCGGTTAAGTTGTCCGAACATCAGAATTGGCCAGTTTAATAAGATACTTGGCATGAAGATTGCAACAACCAGTTTAATAAGATACTTTGCATTATTTGGATGACAAATGGTTTAATAAGATATTCGATTAAGTTGCCCGAACATTAGAATTAGTCAGTTTAATAAGATACTTGGCATTATTCGGGTGACAACCGGTTTAATAAGATACTCGGTTAAGTTACGCGAATGTCAGAAATAGCTGGTTTAATAAGATACTCATCAATCATAGTCAAGTTAAAGAAATTTCGTGAGCAATAAAATCAAATCACTAGGTTCAGAAAAGCTACTCGGAATTTTATTGATCTTTCAAAAGAATGGTTACAAAGTTCTTTTACAAAAGAATCATTACAAAGAATTCTTTACAAAGAATTGTTAAAAGTACAAAAAAATCCTATCTATAAAAATCAAGATTGTGAGGATTTGGAGCTGTTGCCAATACTCGGGTCAGGCACCATCTCATATTCTCGAAGTAGACTCTCATTAGAAGGCCAAGTAATCGTGTCAGCCGAATCATCCATCCATTGACTGTAATATTCTCCTGGGATCAGCCCGACATCGGGCACCACACCTTCCACAACCGACTCCTGATTGGCATAAAAGGCCGAGAGGGAATGCTCAGATGGAACCTCCAAATGCATGGGATGGGGCTCTTTGTCTCGGCTGCGGCAGTAAGCCCTCCACTTCTTCATCTGAGTCCAGAGAGATTCTAAGGACCGATCCACATGTTGTTTGATCGATAACTCCCAATTGGTTCGGGCCTTCTCAGTCGCCCTATTCTTAACTTTGAAGAACTCGCCAACTGAAACTAGCCCTCGCTAAAACTCCCGAAGAAGAAGGGCATCATAGGCAGGGGATCTTTTAAAACGATCTACCCCCTTGACTTCAAGTTCCAGCCTGGCTTCTCGGGACAAGGATTCGACTGTCAGAGCCTGGCGTTCCAAATCTTCGATCTTCTGTTAATATACCGACTTGGACTGCTCCACTTCTTGCTAGGCCTTGAGCATTGACTCTTGGATAGAAGATAATAAATTTTGAAGTAATATAGCGTTCTATTCTACCGAAGAAACTCTTTCATCGACTCCATCTGTTTCGCCAGACAGTGGTCGGTAAAAACTTGGGCAGAACCAACCTCTTGTCGATAAGCCGTCTCGACCCGAGCATGTTGATCCTCATTTTCCTTCAGCTGAGCTTCGAGATGCCTTATTCTATCAGATTAATGTTGCTGCGTCTGAACTAGCTCAGCGAACTCGGCCACCATCTACAAAAAAGTTTAATTAAAAATCTAGCAAGCAAAAATGAGCAAAACAATTGAAGTTAAGAATAACTTACATAAGATGCACTGTTAAAGACGTTCTAAAGACGGTCTGACAGGGAGCCATTCCGAAAACAACTCCAATGGTCTTTCCCGATGAAAGCCCTACCGGATGACATCTCTCGCAGCATATACTGGGGATAAGGATATGAAGGAACCCCCGAGGGTTCAGCCCCTTGATCTTCAACCTCGGGGGGAGGGGAGCCCCTGTTCGACTCTGAAGTTTCCGCATCCACCGAAGCAAGGGAACCCTTGTTTGACTCCGAAGTCCACATCTGCCGACGCTCCAGTATCAACACTCGGGGAAATGTCAGCCACAATATCTTCATCGCTGGAGTCGATGAAAGAGACCACCCAAGGAACCTTGAGAGGGCGAGTTGGAGAGCTAACTGCCTTCTGCTTCTCAACCAGATAATGGTGGAAGCTAAGATCAGCTGCGGGATCTTCTTGAGCATCATCCCGGAAGGACACAAAAAAATCAGGACCTGAAGGTGCTTGGCTCGCGGAGGTGTTACCTCAATCACTCATATCTTACCGCACAACAGGTCCTTCACCGAGACCCACTTTGCTTCTCTCCATCATCAGGCAGATGAGTATCTGTCGAGCCACTCGGACTGCTAGTCTCCCCAACAGTTGGCTGAACAGATTCCTCGGGGATGTATTCGGGGATTTACTCCTCAGGAGCATCATTTTCCTCGTCAGACTCAGGCGGGGCGATACCATCATTGCTCTGACGGGAAGCTTTTTTTCAGCTCGCCTGGAGAATCGACTTCACTTGGCGACCTGAAGATCGCAGACGATATCCGTATCGTACACTTGAAAGAAAAGAGAAACCATGACAGAATACAAAAAGTAAAAAATAACAATGCAAAAAGGTTGTAAAAATCACTTACATCTCCTGCGGTAACCCGAAATCTGCTTAAAGAAGCCGAACTCTATCATCTTCGACTCAATAAAGAGGTAAGTCTTGCTCATCTTTTCCAGAGTGCGAACTGCTGCCCGAGTAAGTCTAGTCAGCCCAGTATCGTTGTAATCAATTTTGTTCTTGTTCCATATCTCAGGGGAACAGAAGAAACGGGAAACTCTCAATACCGCCCGAGTATCCCCATATCTAAGGGTGACTTCAAGACCGAGACTCCCTCCGGTAAAAAATCAATTGTTCTTCCAAAACTTGTTGGATGTAGGGAATCCCCATACAAAATCCTTATTCTGATTCACCTTTGTCCCCTTGGGGACCCAACAATCTAGCGAATTAGATATGAGGAAATAGGTTTCTGTCTTGCCAGACTGCCTCAGCGTAAAGAAATGCCTGATTTTACTCGGGGAAGTCGGCGACAGGTTCATCAGGCTGAACATGTGCCACATGCACATCAAGATTTTGTAGTTGTTCGGGGCCAGTTGGGCCGGAGCGATCCCTGCTTCTGTCAGAAACCGGACGATGAATGGCTGAAAAGGGAGAGTGAAGTCGCAGCAGAGCATGGATCCATAAATCGCCACAATACCCGGGGGAGGATTCCACGCGGCTCTATCACTCGCTGGAATCAGAGTGACTGAATTGGGCAGATCGAATCGGGAACGATACTACTCTATTTCATCTGGCCCGACCACATTCGGCTCGGTATCAAACCCACTCGAGCAGTCAGCAGAGAAAGTGAGACGAGACACCTTGAACGTCTCTTCGACATCGTTCTCGTTGACAGTCTACTCCCTGATTCGAATATCACCCGAGTTGTGCTTACGGACTTCACTTCTGCTTTGATGTTTTCCCATCTTTCGAAGATGTACCCTGTGATCAGAAATGTCAGAATCAGAACTAGATGAAGAACTTGATACAGGACTAGAAGTGACGTCAGGTTGAAGCCTAGAAACATCAACTTCTAAAAATAGGGGTTCATCAGTAGGGATTTCCCCTAGTAATCTTCTAATACAGGAAACCAACTGGAAATCCCCACGTTCTAATGTATCAAGAGCGATATTAAAAAGATGATGACGGAAAGATGACTCCATTAAAACTAACCTTGAATAAAACTTGATGCAAGATCTTCAACGGAGAATCGTGACCTTCTGCGTAAAGAAATCTGGGTTTGAGAATTTTTTCTGCTGAAAATTGTTGAGAATGAACCAACGCTGTCACTCAGTGAAGAATTTAAAGAGAAGATGGCATGAAACCCTAGAATTTCAAGGCAGGAAAAAACGACGATGAGGTTTGATGACATAGGCGGCACACGGGAAGTGCATAAGTCATTTCTCATAAATGATATCGAAAAACGAAGAGGCAAGAGACACGTGTCAAAAAGAGAACTGGCTTTCGCCGTCAGAACTCCAAAAAGGTCACTGTCATTAAAGATCTCGCGTGGGGAGGCAAATCGAATTTACAGGGTCACCATTAAGACATATCATTATGACAAGACATTTACTCGAGTACTGAAAAGATATTGAAAAACTGATTAAAATACTTTTGCCCGAAATAAAACCCTATTCAACAAAAATATTTTAAGGGGGTATTGTCATATGTGAATTTTATCGTACTTACACATCATCAACAAAGAGGATAAATTGTCAAGTGGACATCCGAATAGGCATTTAGAAAATATTCTACAAGACATCACCGAAGAAGAGAACACGAGTAAGCAGATGTTGAACAAAACCTACTCAGGGTCAATCGACGTCATATACTACTCGGGATCAGCTAACGACACTCAGGACTGGTTAAATGACATGTCTACTCGGGATCAAATGATGTTACTCGGGACCAGTGGGTATTATCCTTACTCGAGACAAATATGAAGAAAACTGAATAAAAAGTCTAACGCGTAGTTCACACGGATTAGATCATTAAATACACAAAGATATCCATATAAAAAAGGAATCCCAATGAGAATAGAATACTGAACTGTAAGGGTTCCCAATCAGGTAACAACTTTATTTCTTTAAAAAGACTACGCTCTCATAAGGAAACAAGTCCAAATTGAACTACATTACTAGAGTCCCATTCGATTTCAATACAAGACTACGAAACAGGAAAGAAGACAGTCCGCTTCAAGCAAGTATTCATAATTAAATACAAAGATCTATTACTTGTACAAAGCAGATTAGGGTTCTATAAACATATAAATAGACCCATAATCTCGCCAAAAAAAGAGAGAGACAGGATTCAATAGAAAAATACAGAGAGAAAAAAAAAAGATTGAGAGCTTGTAATATTATAAATTCATAGTGGATTTTGGCTCGGTTGATCATTCAACCACCCGTGGACGTTTCTCCGGTCATTGGAGTTTTACCAGGTAAAAAACTCGTGTCTTGGTTACTTTCTCCTTCTCTTTCTCTTTCTCTTTGAAATTACAGTCGAAATACAATCCTTGTTGGCTTTTCTGATACAATCCAGAAACCGACGCCAACATTATTAAAATAAACAAAGTTTCATTTTGTACACCAAACATTTATGATTCCCACCTTCAACAATATGAATAAAGGGCTGTTAGATACTTAAACATGTATTACTTGAGTTGGCCATAGAGATTCTTTGCAGTAACTCTTGTGAATGTGTCGTCTTGTAACAGTGTTTCAATGAATCTAATTAATAAGTACCGATTAATTTCAGTCATGCATTTGGCTATTGATAATGTAGCTTTATTATGTCTGTGTAAGTCACTCAACAGTTCAAAAAATCAAAACATTAAGCTTAGTTGTGCATGCTGTATAGATAGGGAAGAAAATGAATATCATACCCCTGTTTTGTCTTTGACGTTTTCCTCTACCCCTTCATAAACCATTGCTATAAACCTTATTCAGATCTGATTTTAGCTTATATCCAAAGAGAAGGTGATTAACAATGATAACGCTGGGCGTTCTAGTACATAAATAATATGGAAAATTTTGAGGTGTTTTTGTTCCAGAGAATATTACTAACTTTTATTTAATTAGTATATTTCCATTTACAACCCCACCTCTACCCACTTGACCAGTGCACGTTTTGTGCACAAATCTAATTGCTGCTAAGACGAGTCTTCCCGTATAGAAGATAAATGGAACTGTGGAAGAGGTGAAATTAGTGAATCGTTATCAACTATTTTACTGGAAAAATCTAAAAAGAATATCATCAGTTCTATGGCAGAAAGTACAACTTGTTTGACTAGAATATTAACAGATAGGAGAAATTTGAGCAACAAAATCAAAGTTTTGAGGATTAATGGTAGTTCACAACTAAGGAAAACGGACCAGTATGACCAATGCAGCACGCCGATCTCATGTAGTTTCTCCAGATGCTCCATAATTTTGCTTGTTGACTTTCTGTTTTGTCAACTTATTTAAACTTGACCCGCTTTCCTCTCATATACAGAGAACTGCTTATGACTATTTTGTAAGAATCTACACAATATCTAGATGAGTTCAATGGAAAAACCAATTAGCATTGTACAATTTCACTTGCAAAAATTAAAAACTAAGTTGTTGTTAATTGTGATTAATATTATCTGAATAAGAATGTGAAACATAATGAAAAACTATTTGCCTAAGCCTAAGGACCATCAGTTTTTGTTTTGTAACATACCTAATTGTGAATTAAAGAACGCATAAATTGGATCAAAACATTGGGTATTTTACTGTCAACCATTAAGACTGCATCCAATGACACAGAAATCTCAACTGTTGGATGCAATCCTCCCCATATTTCAGCCACAATAACAGCTTTTCATAAATGATCTCATTCCACGACAATATACCACCACAACCATATTTTGTCATCAAGAAAGAGTCAAGATGAATGAAAACACATCCCTATATCACAACAAATTATTGATATCATATCAACTATAACTTTCGTACCTATTCAAAGAGTTTCAACGAGTCAAACAGCAAAACTGAATATGGTCTTCAGGAAGTAAGATTTTTTGAGCATCAAGACACCTATAATGAATTAATACAAAATCATTTTAATCATAAACCATTATGTATTCACTTTGGTTGTTCATTAAGTACACACTTGTTTACCTTTCAAAAAGTTCTTTTGCTTCCCTTAATCTCCCAACGAATGTCGCCATACAACTGCAATAACAGAGTTCAAAGAATTCGAACCCTGCCTTACAATGTTGTCAATATAGTAGGTAGTTGATGAAGATAAAAATAAAATAAAATAAGGGCAGTGTAAAGACTTAACAGAAGAAGTAATGACACCTCGTGAGTGCCAACTTTTACTAACTGTTAATAGTTAAGAGCAAAAGTAAAGTATAAATAAATACATATATACTGCATAATTTCACGTATAATTAGGTGTAGACTTCATTAAAAGCCCGAATAGAAGTCAGTACAGATGAAGATGAAGATGAAGTTTTATCAGAAAGAAGCCAAATGTCCACTCATTTCAAGGGAAGGTATTTTTCCTATTAAAGCTGCTTCTGAACTTGAAATTGAAAAGAAAAGAAAAAAGCAACGTTTGAAGGGAAAATCAATATTGATTATTAAGGATACAGCTAAGATTTTGACTGCAGATGCAAGTCACTCTAATAAAATTAAGAATTTTATGCACAAACCATGAACAGTTTCTCACCCAACAGGAATTCAGGAATTCAGGAATTATGTAGTCCTAACACATAAAATACATTGTCAAGTGAATTTTCTCTAGAACGCACATATGTATGAAAATCAAGTTAAAGCATTGAACTTGTTAAGAATGATGACCACAAAGAAAATCTCTGTATAGAAAAGACAGTTATCCCCCATGTGCAGAGTCTTGATAGCATAAGCTCGAAAGAATGGATCAATTACTGTTTTAGAAATTGAACATAAAATAGAAAAATTTCAATGAAGCAAGTTAACCTGCCACATCCTGACAACGTTTTCCTCTTTGTTAAGATGATAGAAAATACTCCAATCTTAAAGAACCTATATCAAACTCTTTACCAGTTGAAAGATAGGCTAAAAAAGATGGCGATACAGATGATCGGTAACTAGGAAGCTGAGATGGCAAATAAAGTTGTAGCAGTTGGCAATAAGAAAAACAAATATGGGCCATTGAACAACCACTAGGATCAACATGAAAATTGTGTGATTGTAAGAACACGCATAAAAGCATCCCTCTCTATGTACAAACTAACTTGAGAAGAACATTGTAAAGGAAAAAGGTCTTCCATCAAGTCTCTATCAATATATGACAATCGTATCTATAACAGCAGCAGCATCCAAGAGTAACTCTTGCCGATTTAGACACAGCAAAAGGTAAACAAACAAAAGATAAGAAAAAAGGAGAACCTTTAATAATTCCATAACAAGCAGGGTTTTTTTTTTCTTTATCTGGCCAGATTGATTGATATCATAGAAATTCGTCTCAAGATCCTCTTAGTTCATCATATAGACTTGTATGCACTTGATGATAAGCAAATCTATTTTAAAAGACTTGAAATTTATGACACGTGGAAATCATCTCTTTTGGCGATCTTTTGACATTTTACCAACTAATGAAGTATATGCAGCATAATCAAGAACAAGCCCCTTCTCACGTCGTAGTTTATCGAAATCTTCTAGCTTGCCATGCTTGAAATGGCCCTCTAGCAGAATGTTATATGTAATATCATCTGGAATCACTCCCAGATTAAGCATAGCGTCTAAAAGCATATTAGCATTTTTAATTTGCCCTAGTTTGCAAAGCCTATTCATGAGCACATTATAGGTTACCACGCCCGGTACATGTCCATCGCTTTGCATCTCTCTAAGCAATCTAAAGCCCATCTTAACGTCTCCCTTCTTGCAAAATCCATCTATGACCATTGTATATGTGGTGTCGTCCGGCTTCAAACCTACTTTCGACATCTCCCTCAATGTTCTTTCTGCCTCAATTACTTTCCCATCTCGACAAAATCCTGAAATGAGGGCCGTGAAGGCAACATCATCAAGCCCAATCCCTCCTCTAATCATTTCTCCCCTTATCTCCATGGCCGATTCTGTATCACCCTCCTTGCAGAAACCATCTATAAGAGTAGTATAAGTAATCTTGTCTGGCTTGAAGCCCTTTGTACACATCTCATCAACAAGCTTCCTAGCTTCCTTCATATCCCCAACCTTGCAAAGGCCATTAACGAGTGTATTATACATGATCAAATCAGGTTTCAAACCCTTAATCAACATTTCCCGATAAATTTCCAATGCCACATCGACCCTCCCATTCTTGCTCTGCCCGTCTATCAACGTAGTGAAAGTAATATCATTCGGCACCAATCCCCTCTCACACATCTCCTCAAACAGCCGATTCGCATCATCCAACCTACTCTCTTTGCACAACCAATTAATCAAAGCACTATAAGTATAAACATCAGGGCGCAATCCACTCTCCTCCATGACACTCTTCAACCGAAACCCCTCCTCTAAATTCTTGGCTTTACAATACCCATTAATCAAAGTATTGAAACTAACGACCGTGGCACGCAAACCCCTATCTGTAATTTCATTGAACACCATCTGGGCATCCTTGATTTTCCCTTCTTTGCAAAACCTATGCATCAAAACATTAAATACATACACACTCGGCGAGTACCCGTAGTCCAAAACCTCCAAATAGAACCCCAAAGTCGCCATAGGCAGACTCGTTTTTGTTTTCATCATTCTATCAATCAAACACCTACACCCATTAACAGGAATTGTAAAATTATGCTTCCTAACCAATCTAAAACACTGAATTGCATCGTTCACGAACCAAAAATCGACGTAGGCAATCATCAATGCATCGAAAACGAAATCAGTATCAAAATTGGACAAATGGGTACCTCTGGTTTCGACAAGGGAAGAGAAGACGGAAGAGCTGGAGCCGTTCCCTTTCTTGGAGACAACGAGACGGAGAAGGTCGACTGCCTGAGAGCGGAGGCTGTGGGAGACGAGAAAGTGGGTCATGGTGGAGTATGATTGGAGGGTGAGGAGGCGGAAGTGGGGGTGGGAGGAGAGGAAGTTGAAGAAGGAGAGGAGAGAGAGAGGAGGGAGACGATGGGGGTTCTGGTTGATGAGAGTGAGGACGTGAGTGGTTGTGAGTTTTGGGAGGAGTTTTTTCAATGAAGAAGAGGAAGAAGAAGAAGAGTGAATTTTGATTGCATCGGAGATTGATTTGAGAAGTGGGTCCTCTTGGTGTGGTGATGATGATGGTGATGGTGGAAGGGACCACCAAGAAGAGTAGTTTTTGTTGCAGAAAGTGACTCTGAGGTTTCTGTGAAGAATTTTGGTGGGGATTTTGAGTGTGGCCATGGATTGGAATGCTTTGAATTTCTCAGAGAAGAAGATAGTTGCGGGTGGATTACGGGTCTTTTGAAACAGCCATTGGCGCCATTGACTAAAGTGTCAAACATGACTATGGTTCGTTTCCCGTTACAAACTGTCGGTTTCGATTCCGGATCCGGTTTTGATTTCGATTCCATTTCTACGGTTTTTTGGTTCTAACGGTTCCGGTTCTGGTTTTAATTCTAATATTTTTTTTTTATACTATATACTAACTATAAACAATATTAGGCATGTAATGATATGAAATTATAAATGAAGTTGTTTGGGTAAGCTAAAATTAAAATAAAATAAATATATAAAAAACTAAAAAATAAATTGAAATAAAACTAAAAATTTTAGATTGGTCTTGCACTTAATTTATAGTGTAATTAAGTTGCCTACCTATCTTTTTAGGGTTTAAAGGATTCAAAAGTCATGTAATTCTTTTAACTTTTATTATCGTTTGAGACCCAACGGGAAAAAGAAAGTGAAAAAAATTATAATTTAAAAAACAAATTGGGTGGAATCGGCGGTTCCTGAACCGAAACCGAACTTCCAATTTCAGTTCGGTTTTTTTTTTTAAGGAACTGAAACCGGAACCTTAAGATTTAACGTTCCGGTTTGGTTTTGGAACCAGAATCGAAATTTCGGCTCCGGCTCCGGCTCCGGTTCCAGTTTCGGTTTTTTACCTTTGGTTACAGTTCGGTTCGGTTCAGATCTACGGTTTGAACCAAACCGCGGTAAGGTCTACTTCTATGTAAGGTAATTGGAATATAATACTTTGGGCTATTCGGGTTTGTTCTTTGTGTGAACTGAATTTAATAAAGAGTGAAGATTTTTCGCCAAAGAAATTATCTGCACGCCATTTTTTTTAATGGGCAAATTATACAAATTTACCTTAGTTATATAAAGTGTCATATGTGAATTTTATCGTACTTACATGTCATCAACAAAGAGGATAAAATGCCAGGTGGATATCTGAATATGCATTCAGAAAATATCCTACAAGACATCACCGAAGAAGAGAACCCGAGGAAGCAGATATTGAACAAAACCTACTCAGGAACAATCGACATCATATATTACTCGGGATCAGCTAACAACACTCGGGACTTGTTAAAAGACGCTTCTACTCGGGATCAAATGATGTTACTCGGGATCAAATGATGTTACTCAGGACCAGTGGGTATTATACTTACTCGGGATAAATATGAAGAAAACCGAATAAAAAGCCTAGCGCTTAGTTCACGCGAATTAGGTCATTAAATACACGAAGGAATCCATATCAAGAAGGAATTCCAAAGAGAACAGAATACTGAACTGGAAGGGTTCCCAATCAGGCAACAATTTTATTTCTTTAAAAGGACTACGCTCTTATATAAGGAAACAAGTGCAAATTGGACTGCACTACTAGAATCCCATTCGTTTTCAATACAAGACTCTGAAACAGGAAAGAAGACAATCAACTTCAAACAAGTAAATAATTGTAATTAAATACAAAGATCTATTACTTGTACAAAGCATATTAGGGCTCTATAAACATATAAATATACACATAATCTCGCCAAAAAAGATATAGACAGCAATCATAGAAAAATACAGAGAGAAAAGAGAGATCGAGAGCTTGTAACATTATAAATTCATAGTGGATTTTGGCTTGGTTGATTATTCAACCACCCGTGGATGTTTCTCCGGCCATCGGAGTTTTACCACGTAAAACTTGTGTCTTGATTACTTTATCTAATCTCTCTCTTTGAATTGATAGCTGTCGTATGTGAATTTTACCAAGCACACATATCATCGACAGTAAGGAGAAAATTGTCAGGTGGACACCCAAATAGGCACTCAGGGAATATCATACGAGACATTATTAAAGAGAAGAAAACCCGAGTAAACCAACAGCATGGCAAGATCTACTCGGGATCAACTAAATTACTCAAAATCAATTAAAAGTACTCGGGGTAGACAAGAAAACATCTTCTACTCGGGCTCAAACAGCGCCACTCGAGACTGACAAGTTTTATTCTTACTCGGGATAAATGAGAAAACCGAATAATAAAACTTAGTGCTTAGTTTATACGGATTAAGTCATTAAATTCACGAAGATAGCCATCAGGAAGGAATCCCAAAGAGAACAGAATACTGAGCTAAAAGAATCCTCAATCAGGAAACAACTTGATTTCACTACAAAGACTACACTCTTATAAGGAAACAAGTCCAAATAAAATTGCACTACTGGAATCCCACTCGATTTCCATAAGAGACTCCGAAACAGGAAAGAAGACAAATCAACCTCAAGCAAGTAGCCGAATCACAATTAAATGTAAAGATCTTGTATTACTTGTACAAAGCAGATTAGGGTTCTATAAACATATAAATAGACCCATAATCTTGTCCCAAAAGGAGATATAGGCAAAATAGCATACACAATAAGCAACGGAAAAAGACAGAGAAAAAAGAGAGATCGAAAGCTTGTAAACAAAATATTTTCATAGTGGATTTTGGCTTGGTCGATCCTTCAACCACCAGTGGACGTTTCTCCGATAATCGGAGTTTTACCACGTAAAACTTGTGTCTTCGTTACTCTCTATGAATCTCTTTCTCTTTGAATTAATAGCTGAAATCCAATCCATGTTGGCTTTTCTGATACAATCTATAAATTGAGGTCAACAATTGGCGCTATAAGGAGGGGTCGAACCTCCGACCTTGTTAAAAGCAATGGCAGGAAGCCCGGTGGGGGATAGAGATGTCATGATCCAGAGCCTAACTCAAGAAGTCGAGAACAATAGGCGTCAGATGGATGCATTGGTCAAACATTATGGCTATAACGATTTATCTGACGACGACTCAGACAGCCCATTTACCAAGGAAATCTTGAGACCCCTTTCCTGGAAAGGTTCAGGATGCCGCACGTGGAGCAGTTTAAGAAAGACACGGACCCAAAAAAACACTTGAGACCCTATAAAAACGCCATGGCCCAGTATTCCCACAGTGATTCCTTATTATGTCTCAACTTCCCACAAACTTTGGGAGACATGGGGTTGAGGTGGTTCGGAAGGTTACCTTCAGCAAGCATCAAGAGTTTCAGTGAACTAAGCAGGAGCTTCTCAAGGCAATTGCTGAGTAACGTTCACAGGAAAAAGTCAGTGGCTCACATTGCTCAAATAAAACAAGGGAAAGATGAGTCACTAAAGAAATATCTAGGGAGATTCGGCCAAGGAGTATCAGAGATTGGCAATGCAAATAATGAAGCCATAATCGCTGCATTCATCAATAATTTGCAGAATGGACGGCTATCCTTTGATTTGAGAAAAGCACAGCTGACTAGATATGCTAACATGATGGATATGGCAGGAGGATACGCACTGCCAGAAGAAGAAGAATTAGCTACAGGGGGGAGCTATATGCACGGAGGAAGGCCCGAACAGAAAGATGCTAAAACCAAAGGGCAGAATCTGAAGGGAAAGCTAAAAGGGAACGGCAAGGAGAAAAACAAGGATGAGGGTAATAGGCTTAATGTCGAACGGTCCACAGAGAAATACCGAGGCAGATATACCAATTACACCCCTCTTCGAAAAAAACAAGAAGAATTTTTAGCCATCTTAGAAGAGAAGAATATGGTGCAAGAACCGCGGTGACAATCTCAGTTCGCCCGAAGAGATACAACCAAGTATTGCAGATTTCACAAGGAAACTGGGCACGAGACCTCAAAGTGTTTCTAACTCAAATTACATAGAGACTCTTATTCTGGAAGGGCACTTGCGGGATGTGATCTTAAAAAAAAGATGAGAAATCAAAAACTAAGAAAGAAGTTAAGGCAGAACACTATGGACGAAATCAATGGCCTAGTCTCGATGCCAATCAGGTAATACATACGATTTACAGAGGACCCTCTACTGGGAAAAGCAACCGAGAACGAACTCTGGAAATCAAAGAAGCAATAGAAGCAAAGAATAACTTTGACGTAAACTCGGTTGAGCCAGACCCGAAAAGGGTGAAGGAAGGATAAGACCCGATAGTCTTTACAGAGGCAGATTCCCATGGCGTCGATGTTCGGCCTAATGACGCCTTGGTTATAAGTGCCTGGATTGACCATCGGGAAGTCCGGAGAATTTTAATAGATAATGGGAGTTCAGCAGACATCCTCAATGTGGCCGTCTATGACCAGCTAAGGCTAGAACGAAAAGATTTACAGCCTTTCCATACTCCATTAAAGGGGTTTGGAGGGATAGAAGTCAGGTCACTCGGGACGGTGAAACTGCCCGTGAAGATTGGAACAGCACCTTGCCAGATGACTGTCCTGCTCGACTTCGTGGTAGTTGACTTAGACAATTGGTTGTATAATGCATTATTAGGTCGACCATTCCTGAATAAAACAAGGGTTGAAACCGCCATTTATGCATTAATTATCAAGTTCCCGACAGAACAAGGGGTCGGGATAGACAAGGGATCCTAAGAGATGGCCAGAAGAGCAAACCTGTTAGTATACAAAGGCAAGAATGATGCTGAACAGGTATGCACCATAATGCAGCCAAATCAGTGTAAAGAGTCCTTGTCATTCGAACTGGATCCGAGGGAGAACTCGAATGAGCCCAAAACAGAATTGGTTAAAGTAGTACTTAAAGAAGACGAACCGGATAGGAAAATCAAGATCGGGGCTAACTTGGATGGAAAAGTCAAGCAAGACCTAACCAATCTGCTTAAAGAGTACAAAGATGTGTTCGCTTGGAGTCACGAAGATATGGTGGGAATAGATGCCCGAGTAATATCCTACCACCTCGCAGTTGACCCGAATGCAAAACAAGTAATACAAAAGAGAAGATCGTTCAATCCTGAAAGAAATCAAGCAATCAAACAATCAAACAAGAGGTGGAAAAGTTACTGACAACTGGATCAATCAGAGAAGTCAGCTACCCTCGGTGGGTCGCCAACGTAGTCCTCGTCCAAAAGAAAAATGGACAATGGAGGATGTACGTAGATTTCACGGATCTAAACAAGGCATGCCCAAAGGATAGTTTCCCACTTCCAAGGATAGACCAGCTGGTGGATGCCACAGCGGGACACGAATTGCTCAGCTTCATGGACGCTTACTCGGGATACAATATGATCCGGATAAGCAAAGCTGATGAAGAAAAAACAGCTTTCACAACGGATCAGGGTCTATATTGCTACACAGTAATGCCCTTCGGTTTAAAAAATGCAGGTGCTACGTATCAAAGGTTGGTCAACAAAATCTTCACTCGGCAAATAGGAAGGAACATGGAAGTGTACATTGATGACATGTTGACTAAAAGCGTCTCGGCAGATGAGCATGCCCGGGACCTCCGAGAGACATTTTATGTTCTGAGAAGATACCAGATGAAATTAAACCCGAACAAATGTTTATTCGGAGTCAATTCGGAGAGATTCTTGGGTTTTCAAGTCCACCAAAGAGGAATCGAAGTTAATCCCGAGAAGATCCAGGCTTTGCAAGAAATGACCTCACCTAAAACATTGAAAGAAATACAACGCTTAACAGGGTGTTTAGCTTCATTAGGAAGATTCATCTCGAGGGCTACAGACAGGTGCGCACCCTTTTTCAAGATAATCAAAAAAGGGAAAGGACTCGAGTAGAATAAATAGTGCGAGCAGGCATTCTTAAAAATAAAAGAGTATATGGGACAGGCACCAATCCTCTCAAAACTGTAAAAAGGGGAAGTGCTTCAGTTATATTTGTCAGTCACCGAGCTTGCAGCAAGTTCAGTCCTAGTCAGAACAGAAGGTGGAGTGCAGAAACCAGTGTACTATACCAGCAAAACACTCTTACCGGCTGAGACAAGGTACTCACAGTCAGAGAAGATGGCCTTAGCATTGGTTTCAGCAGTAAAAAAGCTGAGACCATATTTTCAGGCCCATACAATCCAGGTTCTCACCAATTGCCTATTAAGACAAATTTTACAAAAGCCAGAAATATCAGGAAGACTTACCAAATGGGCAATGGAGCTAAGTGAATTCGATATTCATTATGTCCCCAGAACCTCTTTCAAAGGACAAGCTGTGGCAGACTTCATAGCCGAGTTCACAGAACCAAACCTAGAAGCAAAAAGACTCTTAGATAAGAGTTTCCCATGGAAATTGTATGTTGATGGCTCTTCAAATACTCGTGGCAGCGGGGCAGGGATCGTAGTTCGCACCCTTGGAGATGATGTTGAATGTGCCATGAGATTTGATTTCAAAGCAACCAATAATCAAGCCGAGTACGAGGCATTGTTAGCTAGACTCAAAGTCTGTATAGCTCTCGGGGCAGATGAAGTTGAGATATTCAGCGATTCACAGGTAGTTGTCAACCAGGTTATGGACGAGTACCAGGCCAAAGATGAAGGTATGATAGCCTACCGTGACATCGCGAAACAACTCCTCCAAAAATTTAAAGAATTCAAGATCACTCAGATCCCTAGGAAAGAAAATGAAAAGGCTGACGTATTGTCTAAATTAGCGTCAGCAACAACCACAATCAGACCAAAGACCATTCTGGTTGCACACCTCCTTAAACCGAGTACAGCTAAACCTAAGCATTTAGAAATTTTAGAAATCCGAACACCGCAAGACGGTAAGATGGTCCAGCTGAGAAGGTTCCTGGAAGAATGAGTGCTCCCGAAAGATCTGGTATTAGCAAAGCGCATCAGGTATTGATCGGCTAGGTATACCATGATCGAAGGAGAATTATATAGAAGGGGGTTTTCCCGAGCTCACCAGAGATGTGTACCGGAAGAAGATGCACATCTAATACTTCAAGAGATCCACGGAGGAGTTTGCGGAAACCACACTGGGGTAGAAGTCTGGCGCATAAGGTACTCATGCAAGTCTATAACTGGCCTACGCATTTCTCAAATGCACAGTAATGGTCAGAAAGTTGCAATACCTGTCAAAGGATTGCTAACGATATCCGTCAAGACGTTACCATCGTCGCCGACTACAAACCGTCCAATAGGCTCTTCACCCGGGCATTCACATTGCCTCTCCCTATTATCAGGCAGTTGGCTGTTAGTTGGCTCGCTTTGGCCACTTGGACTAGCAAAATCCTGAGTAAAAGGCTGAGCACTTTGATGAACGTACTCGGGGATCTGTTCCTCAGCAGTGTCAATTTCCTCATCAGGCTCGGGTGGAGAAATACCTTCATCGCCCTGATGGGAAGCCTTTTTTCTACTCGCCTGCAAAACTAACTTCACCTGGCGAGCCTGAAGATCGCTGACGACGTCCGTATCGAACACTTAAAAAAAATATTCATGTCAGAAGATGAAAAGCAGAAAAATACAATAGAAAGGGCACCGGGTTACTTACATCGCCTGCGATGGCCCGAAATCTGTCTGAAGAAGCCGAGCTTTATCAAATCCTCCTCTTTAAAATGTAGCTCTTGCTCCTCTTTTCCAGAGTACGAACAGCTGCCCGAGTCAGCCTCTTCAGCTCAGAATCACTATAATCAATTATTTTCTTATTCCACACTTCGGGGGAACAGAATACACGGGGAACACTCAACATCTTTCTGGAATCCTCAGATCCAACAATAACGTTGTGCCCGAGAGCCCCTCCAGTAAAAAACCAACTGTTCTTCCAGAACTTGTTGGATGTTGGGAATCCCCATACAAAACCCTTCTTTTTTGGGTCATCAGAAGCGTCGACCTCCCGATTCACCTTTGCTTCTTTAGGGACCAAACCGTCTGATGGAGTAGATGCAAGAAAATAGGTCCCCGTCTTACTAACCTGCCTCAGCGTAAAGAAATGCCTAATTTCATTTAGGGAAGGCGGTGAAAGGTTCATTCTACTGAACATATGCCACATGCACATCAAGACTTTATAACTATTCGGGGCCAACTGAGCTAGGGTTATCCCTGCTTCAGCCAAAAACCAGGCAATAAATGGTTGAAAGGGAAGTGTGACACCACATCATAGCATTGATCCATAAACCACGACCATACCCTCATGAGGATTCCATTCGGCTCTATTCCCTGCAGGAACCAAAGTGACCAAGTCAGGCAAGTCGAGCGGTATTTTTCTATTTTAGCTGGCCCGACCACATTCGGCTCAGTATCAAAGCCACTCATTCGAGTATCAGAAAACGAAAGACGAGATGTCCTGGACACCTCATCAACATCATTCTCGTTAACAGTATGTTCCCTCATTTGAACACTGCTCGAGCCGTGCTTGTGTACCTCACTTCTACTCTGATGTTTAACAATCCTTCGAATAGATACCCTGTGATCAGAAATATCAAAATCAAAACTAGATGAAGAACTCGATACAGAGCTGAAAGTGACGTCAAGGTGAAGCCCAGAAACATCAACCTCTAAAAATGGAGGTTCATCTATTGGGATATCCCACAGTAATCGTTTAATGCAAGAAACTAACTAGAAATCCCAACGTTCTAATGTATCAAAAGCGATTTTAAAGAGACGATGGCGGAAAGATGACCCTATAAAAACTAACCTTGAATTGAGATTGATGTAAGATCTTCAAAAGAAGTATTGCGAACATCTGGATAAAGAAATCTGGGTTTAAAGAAATTTCTGCTAAAAATTGTTGAGAATAAACCAACGATGTCTCTCAGCGAAGAATTTAAAAAGGAGACAACACGAAACCTTAGGATTTCAAAAAAAAAAAAACTTATGATGAAACTCGATTACGTAGGCTTCGTTTGGGGAGACGCAAAAATCATTTCTCATAAATGATATTGAAAAACGAAGAGACGAGGGACACGTGTCAAAACAGGAAGTAGCCCTCGACCGTCAGAACTTCAAAACGTCGTCATCATTTAAGATCTCGCGTGATGAAGCGAATCAAAATTACAGGGTCACCATTAAGACACACCATTATGACAAGATGGCTATTCTGACAAGTAAAAATTAAGATGATTAAAATACTTTTGCCCGAAATGAAATTTACTCGGCAAAAATATTTTAATGGGGTATTGTCGTATGTGAATTTTACCAAGCACACCTGTCATCGACAGGAAGGAGAAAAATGCCAGGTGGACACCCAAATAGGCACTCAGGAAATATCCTACGAGGCATCATTAAAGAGAAGAAAACCCGAGTAAACCAGTAGCATGGCAAGACCTACTCGGGATCAACTAAATTACTCCAAATCAATTAAAAGTACTCGGCGTTGACAAGAAATCATCTTCTACTCGGGCTCAAACAGCGCCACTTGAGACCAACAAGTTTTATTCTTGGGATAAATGAGAAAACCGAATAATAAAACTTAATGCTAAGTTTATACGGATTAAGTCATTAAATACACGAAGATAACCATCAGAAGGAATCCCAAAGAGAACAGAATACTGATCTAGAAGAATCCTCAATCAGGAAACAACTTGATTTCACTACAAAGACTACACTCTTATAAGGAAACAAGTCCAAATAAAACTGCACTACTGGAATCCCACTCGATTTCCATAAGAGACTCCAAAATAGGAAAGAAGACAAATCAATCTCAAGCAAGTAACCGAATCACAATTAAATGTAAAGATCTTGTATTACTTGTACAAAGCAGATTAGGGTTCTATAAACATATAAATAGACCCATAATCTAGTCCCAAAAAGAGATATAGGCAATATAGCATACAAAACAAGCAACGGAAAAAGACAGAGAAAAAAGAGAGATCGAGAGCTTGTAAACATCATATTTTCATAGTGAATTTTGGCTTGGTTGATCCTTCAACCACCCGTGGACGTTTCTCCGGTCATCGAAGTTTTACCACGTAAAACTTGTGTCTTTGTTACTCTCTTTGAATCTCTTTCTCTTTGAATTAATAGCCGAAATTCAATCCTTGTTGGCTTTTCTGATACATTCCAGAAATCGACGTCAACAATAGCCAAAATCCAATCCTTGTTGGCTTTTCTGATACAATCTTGAAATCAACGTCAACATAAAGAATTATACTAAAACGGATAAAAAATCATGATGACACTAAACTCCCCTTGACTCGTTGACAATGGTTGACCACTGTAAGTCAATCATAGAAAATGGACAATGTCCGTTTGGCCCTTGTTCTAGTATTTTAAAATATTATATTAAATAATAAATTAATGAATTAAAAAATTAGAAAAAATATGTATATATATATATTCAAATAAATGTGAAAAAGAAATCTTAAAATGTTGAAAAAAGAGATATAAAAATCAAATATTTAAAATAAATTATAAAACTATTAAAAAATCATAAAATATATATAAATGATCTCTCCAGATCTCTATAGAGAACAAATGAATGGGAACTCGATCTCCATTAAAGGAAATCTAAAATCTCCATTAATTGAGATTTTAGCTTCAGATCTTCTCCAAAATATGGAGAAGATCCTAATTCTCCATTAGCGAAGATTTTTGTTCCAGGCCTCCTGCAAGAGTAGAGGAGATCTGAAACCACATCTTCTCCATGGAGAAACTATATTATTATTATTTTTCTCTAGATTTTCTAAATAATTTTTATTGTTTGTGTTTTTGGATGAGATTTGTGATAGTAAATAAGATGAAGGGTGGAGAAGAAGAAAAAGAATGGTGGAGAAGAAAGAAGCAAAATTATTTTATGTTGGGATTTGCTTTGTATTGGGTTATGATTTGGCTTGTTTATGGTTGTGATTTGGTCTCTGAAAATTGAAGGTGAGGATGAAGCAGATTTTTTTTTACTGGCATTATATTTAATTAATAAATTGTTAGGGTTGATGTGGCGATAAGTTATAAGACACTTTTTTTCTTTTCTTTTTTCATTTATTTAATAACATTAAAAAATACCAAATTACCATACACTAGTTAGTGACTAACTGTTGTCAACGTTAACCATTAGAAAACAGATCAAGGGTAAGCTACTGTTATTATAATTTTGTTTTACCAATTGTATTGTAATTATTCCCATAACTAGTGTAAATTTATGTTATTTGCCCATAAAAAATGGGTGTAGAAATAATTTCTTTAAGTAGTAATATATGCACTCTTTTATAAAATCTGTCTAGAGCTTGTGAGAAAGGATGGGGGAGTAGGGACCCATTGGGGTCGGAGAGGGTCCCAAACACCCCCCCCCCCCCCCCCCCCCCCCCCCCTGCCCCCTGCCCCCTGAACCCTCATTGAGGTGCTTAGAGGATGTGGGTAGACATGACCACGGTTCGGTTCGAACCATGGAACCGAACCGTAACCGTGTGAAATGAACCTAACCGTGGAATCGGTTTCGGAACCGTAACCGTGGAATCGGTTTCGGAACCGTAACCGTGGAATCGGTTTCGGAACCGTAACCGTGGAATCGGTTTCGGAACCGTAACCGTGGAATCGGTTTCGGAACCGTAACCGTGGAATCGGTTTCGGAACCGTAACCGTGGAATCGGTTTCGGAACCGTAACTAGAACCGTAGGGGTGAAGGTTCGGTTCGGTTCGGTTCGGTTCAGTTCGGTTCCGATTCATCACCTAAAAAAATCGGCCAGGAACCAGCGGTTCGGTTTCGGTTTCAGTTCTGGAACTGCCGGTTCCAGGCTTTTTTTTTTAATTTGAATTTAAAGAAAAAATTAAAACAAACCGTTGAGCCCAACGTTTTTTTTTCTTTTCCCTTTAATTTCCTATAAATACCCCCCCTCCCTCCCTCCCTCCCTCCCTAATTCATTTTTTTTCGCACCATTTCTCTCCCAACTCTCTCTCAATTCTCCTAATTATCTTCAATTATCTCTCACTTACTCAATTGTTTATTTGTTTATATTTATTGTATTGCAATTATTATTTTTTAAAATCATTTAAAAATCCTTGTCAACAATTTTTTAAAATATATTTCCAATAAACTTTTTTAATTTTATTTTCATCCATTTATTTTAATTTTTTTGAAGAGTTATTTTACAAATTAATTTTTTTAATGGCAAGTGGAAGTGGAAGTGGAAGTGGAAGTGGAAGTGGAAGTGGAGTAAGAGACATTCCACTAAGGCATTCCGTTTCCAGGACCGGTAAGGGTAGTATGTCGGAGTCGGATCCGGTCCAGCCGGAAATTATCTGTTTTGACGACACCGCTTACCATGATTTCCCGCAGCGGCAAGCCTATCTTGAATCCCTAAACTATCCAGTCAATCCAAATCCCCCTTTAATAATTTCTGAACCCAATGCTAGCCAGTCTAGCCCTAGCCCCGGTAATATGACAAGCCAATTAGAAAATATACCCGATTTTGCTGCAGATCCAAATTTTGAAGAGGCGTTAGAGAAGGATAAGAAGCAGGCCAAATCTGATATATTCGTTCTCCACATGAAGAATTTTACGAAACCGGATGGAACATGTTGGGCGGTGTGCAATTACTGCCCTAAAGAATACAAGTGGACTAAATCTGGAGGATACGGCACATATAGGAAGCATATTACGACCTGTCATCCAGCAGAACTTGCCAATGGGAGTACACAATCTCAAATTTTCAGGTTTTCTACCCCCAACAATTAATTATTTAAATATAGTGATCAAGTTAATAAAGAAGGATTAGCTAGAATGGTAGTTGTAGAACATTTACCTTTTAGTTTTGGTGAAAAAATTGGTTTTATTAAATATTGTCATAAAGCATTAAATCTTGTTGCATGTCGTGTCCCCAGAACCACTCTCACACGTACAATGTATGATATTTATAAAAAGGAAAAAATGATTTTGAAAAAATATTTTGCGAACTATAAAGGTCGTATTTCCGTATGTGCTGACATATGGACTGACCATTGACGAATGCATTCATACTTGGGTGTAACTTGTCATTATATAGACAAAGCATGGACAATACAAAAAAAAAATCTAGAATTTAGAGTTTTTGATGATGCACATATTGTTGATAATATTTATAAAAATATGAAAATCATTTTTGAAGAGTATAAAATTGAAAGCAAAATTTTTTCAATTGGTTTTGATCATGCTTCTAATAATATGGTAGCTATTCCTGCTTTAATTGAATTATGAAAGCCTTATTTTAATAGTAAATTTTTTTTATCAAAGATGTGCTTGCCATGTTTTAAATTTATGCGTTCAAAAAGATTTGGAAAATCGTCAAGCTTTTATTAAACTCATTAAGGATGTCCTCTCGTATTTGTGAAAACATCCCAATGTTATGAAAGCATGGGTAAGATTTTGTAAACAGGAAGGTAGGCATCCCATTAGATTTTCTCGTGATGTTCTAACACGTTAGAACTCTACTTATAAATTGTTTTGTGAAAGTTATGAATATAGGGATTTATTAGTTTCTTTTATGCAATATAATAGTTAAATCAATCTTTATGCACACCATTAGGATGTTTGTACAAAAAAATTTAATTTGTTAAAAGTTTTAATAGTGCTACTAACAATTTGTCAGGTATTTATTATCCTACTACTCAATTATTTATTATTGAGGGTTGTAATATTGCTGGTGCATTTGCTGACTGTTAATCTGATATACAATTACAGGCATGCATTGAAGTTATGAAGAAAAAAAATGGTTAGACTATTATAGGGAGTTTTCAACTATTTACCTGCTTGCGTTGTGTTTTGACCCACGTTGTAAACTAGATACATTGACAGCTTATTTAACTCTTTATTATAATTGTTTAGGTATAGAATTAGAAATTAATACTTATTGTGCTACAATTAAGACATTATTTTATCAGTTATATGTTGAATATTGTAGAATTTATGGTTCAGCATTGAACATTAGTGTTCCACAAAATGAAAGTGTCTCCCAAACTTGATCTTCTGGAGTGTTGGGGGCAGGGTCTGCACTTTTATCTCAAAAGATCAAAAGATTACGAGGTTCTTCTTCTTCTTCATCAAGTTCGGTCTCGTATCATGAGATAGAAACTTATCACAGTACCAATTTTGAGTTTATAGGAGATGGTGATGTGGATCAATTTGATATTCTACATTGGTGGAGAGAACATCAAAAGCACTTCCCAATCTTGTCTATAATAGCCAAACAGATTCTTGCAACACCGGTTTCTACAGTGGCTGTGGAACAAGAGTTTAACGCGGGTGGAAATATTCTAGAAGCAAGACGGTCGCTTTTGAGTTCAGAATCAATTCAAGTCCAAGTGTGTGTTGATGATTGGACAAAGACTGAATATAGACAACAAGAAATAGAGCCAGAAGTGGTTTACGATTTCTTCGATGATGATCACACCACCAGCGCGGAAACGGAAGGCAGCGATTAGTTACAGACTTACAGAATTATATATGTAAAAGACAATAAAATGTAAAAGACAATAAAATGTAAAAGAACTATGTGGTCTTTGATTCTTTTAAACTCCAAGAGGATATGTAGGCAACTTAATTTGAATTTTGGTACAAATTAAGTGCAAGACCAATTTTTTTTCTTTTTTAGTTTTATACATTTATTTCAATTTATGTATTTAGTATATTTTTTAATTTTAATTTCGGCTTATGGCCTTACACAATAAAATTCATTTACAATTTCATATAATTACATGTCTTATGTTTTGCTATTTTTTTTAAATGAGTATAAATGTATAGTAAGAAAAAAAAAAGAACCGAACCGCCGAAACCGAAACCTAAACCGTCAGTCTATGGTTCTGATTCCGGTTCCGGTTCTGGCTCCTTCTAAAACCGGAACCGACTGAAACCGTGGGCATGTCTAGATGTGGGTGACCTTGAGTTAAAGTTCATTTTTTAAGAAAATAAATTTTATATATATATATATATACACACATATAAACATACATATTGTAAGTCCCACCATTTTGTGATTGAGTTATTTGTATGACAAACCAAAATGGGATTTCTTTGTAAGGGTAGCTTAGGTTCTTCATGTGGTCATCAAGATTGTGATCGTTTTTGGAAAGCTTTCGGACATCCCAAGTGCTTCAAGAACAAGAGCTTTGAATGTTTCTACTTGACTTATTCTCTTGAAGAGATTAGGTGTACACAAACACAACTCGTTTATTTGTGTTATTTCTTTTTAGTGCATCACACTATCTTCACACATGCACATCATGCATGTAGGTTAGGGTGTTAAACCGCTCTTGATGTCCCTGTAATTTGAGTTAGTGTTTTGGCTCGAAAAAAATCTTCTAGGGGTTTTTGGGAGCTAAGAATTGCCATATGAAGTCGTAGTTCTTGGTCGCAAACCTGACATGCCTAGGGTGATTCCTAAAATATATTAGCATGTATGTTTATCCCGTAAGTGTACGGATCATTACATGGTAGTATGGCACTAAGTACAAGTTGTTCCCACAGAGAGGTGCTTTCGCCTAACTATCTCTAGCTAAAGCATTATTTAAAACAATGTAAATAGAACATGGAAGGGGTGAGATTGGTGTGTGTGAAGTGTAAGCATAATACGAAAAAGTGTGAGAACATGCTAGTAAAATAACCTAAAACTAAGCATAAAAGCAATCAGGTGCTTGCCTTTCTAAATTACACTACTTCTAATTTAAATTGAACTCTTCATAAAGGCAAGGCACCCGAATTACAAAAACAAAACATGGTAACGAAAGCTTGGGCAGATTGGAGAGATGCAAGCTGATGGTCATACTAGGTAAATGAGTTCACCAAAAAAAATGCAAATCATGTTGATTATTAAACAATTAAGCACATTCAATCCAAGTTCAAGGGTTCGTTCTCTTGATTAAGGAAATTACTAAAATCGATTCATCACTTACTCAAGTTTATGGAATTAGCAATTGTCTTTAAGTCAAAGACCCCTTAAGCACAAGAACATATAATCAAAACCTATTATAGCAAGGTCATGTATAAAACAAGATTCCTACATTCATTATAGCTAATTAGTAAAGATTATGCCTGAAGGTCATCCAAAAACACAATCCTAACTCTCATGCACTCAAATCACTCCAAACATGACAATTTTGAATCATTCATCAACATGCAACCAAGAATAAGACACTACACTACACTACTTTAACTATTAGAAACTACATTACAATAATCTGAAGTCGCATTCATGGATACATATCAACTTCTAATCATTCACTAACATGCATGCAAAGATAAGAGATTAATAACTACATTTATAAAGAATGAAACAAGACCCAAATCAAATCAAGCTTACATAAATGAGCATAAGTGTAGATTCATAACATTCTCTAATGAGGATTACGCATCAAATGAAATGAAAATACAAAGGAGAGTGTGTCGTTTGAGAAAACCCAATTGAAGAAGTCTCTCTAAAGTGTCTTCATCTCTTTGTTGTTGCATGGCTCGAATTTTGTCAATTGGCCCTTCTTTCTCCTTGAAATATTCTCTACGATAGGTGAAAGATGTGATGATGGTGGAAGGTGAGCTCTCATGAAGGAAAAACCTTCATGTGAGCTTACAACTCCTCTCTCAACTTATTAGGGGAAGAAGATAAGCATTATGGTCTTTGGATATGTATGGATACTTGAAATTTTGACCAAATAGGGATATGTATATATATAAAAAAAAAGGGGCTAAGGGACTATTTGGAATGGAAAAGACCATTGTACCCATTGAAATTTGTGTGTTTTTCAAACCTGACAGATGATATGCGATCTCTTGGTTAGAGATATAGCTTGCACTGACAACTTGCACATTTCAGTGCGACTTGGTGGTACGTGTTGCAGCTTGCTCATTTTTCTAATGTTAGGTGCGGTTTCTACAATATGACTTCCTTCTTGCACCAATCTTCTTGGACAACCTACTAGAGGTTGGTGCAACTTTATGATATGGCTTATTGCCCACACTTTATCCCGTACTTTGCTTTTAACTTTGAATAATTGCCATTTTTACCCTCAATTCCCCACTTTAAGCACAAACACCATCTGGAGGAAATGTTTACCTACACAAGGCTCAAACACACATTATATATACATATGTTATATGTATATTTTATTTAATGTATACGCCACTAGACAATCCCTTAAAGAGATTACCAAATGAGCATCCGAGCTGGCATTTAGAAGACACTACCCGTGACATTACTAAGGAACAAGAACCTGAGTAAGCCCGAATACGGGTACTCGATAGATTATGTTCTACTCGGGACAACACAAGAATCCCGAATAAAGATGTTTGATACTCGATCCACATACGTGAATAAGCCCAAGAAAGAATCTACAATCATACTCCGGTACGCAAACGTCTGTATTTCATCCCCCGTATCAAAGGAGGAAAGAGTTTAGAAAGTTTCTATAAGGATAAAACACCAAAGAGGAAGCACGTCCAAGTTAAGTAATAACTCTATTCTTCTAGAAGACTGCACACCGATAAGGAAATAAGTCCTAAACGGACTTTGCCACTAAAATCCCATGAAGATTCATATTTGATCTATAAGATCTCAGAAACAGGAAAGAAGACAAACGACTTCACCAAGCAACCAATCTCAATTAAATACAGTTATTTTACTTGTACAACAAGGATTAGGTCTATGCACATATAAATAGACTCATAATCTCACTGTAAAAAAGAGACATAGAGAGATATACAAAAAAAAGATAGGCAAGACGGTAAACAGAATATAGAAGAAATCGACGTCAACGACATAAATGCTCGAAAATGAGCACCAAAGCAAGGAAATTAGGCCTACAATAGGTACATAATGTAACTATCAAATACCCCCAATCCTATCATTTGCTCGTCCTCGAGCAAAACTAGAAACAATAAACAAACAAAACAAGAAAACTAAAAACAAACTAGCTAACTAAATAAAACACACTAAAACATATAAAATGTAAAAACTAGGCTAGTCCACTTTCGTAGAAAACACAATAGCACTTAGCATGTGCCACAAGTCTTTAAACCCCTTAGTGTCCCTAGTTAGAAGAGTTATAGTCTCATGGGGGTTTACCAACTATGTTACCCATAAATGCAACTCTACGATACAAGGATTAAAGTTGAATGTCACTTTACACATACCAATAAAAACTGCTTGCATGCTATAATTTTTATAAATAAAACTAAAAATATGTCATATAAATCAATACATCACGCCATGCATGTATGTCAATACTTAGGATGCTTTCGATATACAAAACAACCATGCTCTAATGCCCAAGAAATAATTCACCTTGACTTCTACTTCTAAAAAGAGACTACTCATATTTTCACTCAGAACCTAGGCGATAACACCCATCAAATATATGCAAAATGAAGTTTAGGTACATGGAAATCAACATATAATCGCCTATTCATATAATTAGAAAGAAGCTTATATAAGTGCAAATGATCTCATGAATGAAATTTGACATTAAGAACATAGATAGAGCATATGCATAACCTCACTCTTAAGCAAGCATCACCAAGGGTCTGCTAGGTCTTTTCATTGGTTGTAATGGGGCCATGAGTGTAGGCTAACAAAGAATGAGAAAATGGAAAACGAAAACCTAGGACCATATCACAGGATTGTTGACCATCTTCAATCCAATTACATCATCCCTAAAATAAATTGTACCAAAATATTGTTGACCATCTACAATGTAATTACATCATCCTCAAAAACATTTACTTCACTTATACATATATGCTTCCCTTTTGCTTTCCTTCTCACTTTGAGTAGATTACAAAACTTGTTTGATTCACCGTTCATTGCTTTAAATTAGTATTAAAAAAAATTACATACATTGATGTTTTATATTCAAGCCAAACTACATGCAATTACAATTTAAAATCAACCCAAGAAACTATTTATTTTTATCCCAAACTAATAAATATAGTAATTACAATACACCCTGAAACTACCCTAATATGTGTCTAAACAACCTAGAGGGGGTGAATTGGCTATTAATCAATTAATTACCAAGTTTTTTTTATTAGTTAAAATTAGTAACAAAAAACCAACTCAAAATAACAGCAAAAATCAAATGTAAATATGAAAATTAAAATACACTTGATTTTTACGTGGGAAACCCTCCAACCGAAAAAAACCCATAGGACTAGCTTCACTAGCCACTTAGTCATAGAAACTCCACTAACTGAATATTTGTTTACAACCTAAGTTGGCATCCTAGTCACTCTTCTCAAGGCTTGTAACACAAACTACTACCCACAGTCTTTTAAAAGTGGGTCTTGACAATACTTGTGCAACTACCACATGCAACGTTAAGACTTGGAATCTAATGATGAGAATCAATGTCTAAGTGAATATGTAAAAATGTCCTATATACAATATAGTGCAAGATAACACACAATATGCTTAACTAGAAAGATAGAAATGTAATCTAACAATCCTAGTTATCAAGGATATCTAAATGAACATACTGATATTCTCTTAACCACTTTTAGTGTTTAATATACCTAGAGGAGGGTGAATAGGTATTTACTAAAATTCTTTGACTTTTTTTCACACACTAAATTTTGCACACTTAAAACTTTGACAATTAAATTGCTTTAACAAAACAATTATGAGTTCAACAAGTATTAAAACAACACAAGTCAAAGTAAGTGGAAACTAAAAGCAAGAAAATCAACACAAGAGATTTTCTTAACGTAATAAAACCTTAAAAATGAGAAAACATCTATGGGTTGATTCCATAATCACTAGCAAACTATTGTTCACTAGATAATAGAGTGTACGCCCTCAAGCGATCAAATCACATAATCCACCCTCTTGAATCATCCCACTCTAATCCTACAAAATGAGAGACTTGCCTACTTTCAATCTAAGACACTTCACGTACCTCTAGAAAGCTTTTTTGCTTAACTAACTGGATTTTCACAATCCTAGTTAAGACTTTTTGTTCAACTAACCGGATCGTCATAATCCTAGCCAAGATTTCTTGGTCAAATAACCAGATCTTCACAATCCTAGTCAAGACTTCTTGCTCAACTAACCGGATCTTCACAATCCTAGTCAAAACTTCTTGCTCAAGTAAGAGCTTCACAATCAAACAAGGGACTTCCACATTTTGCAACACCGATGATCTAAGTGTAGTGCAAACATGCAAACATGATGCAAAACAAAAGCATATAGAGTACGTAGATCAAATACTCTCTATGAAGAATTAGTATGGCACAAATCAAGCTCACAAGCAAATGCAACTAATTCTTATGAACATGTGATAGGAAATCAAGGTTAGGCATTCAAAAATCATTCACAAAGATATCTATAAATGTGAACATGTCAATCAAAGCTAGAATAACAAGTCTTTAACAAAAAAACATAAAAACTAGCTTTGAAATCAAGTGATCAAATCAACACTTGATATCTTTAACATATTCAGTCAAATAAGAACTAGATATGAAGAATAGAAATCACAATCAAAATATTCTAGTTCTAGTACATGTGACTAAAACCTAGAAAATCAAGAACAAAACACAAAGTTTTGTCTAGATTCGAGTTCATGTTCTTCAAGATTAGCTAAAAAGTTATTCAACTAGAAATCACAAGAGCTAATTTTGAAAACTTACTCAAAAAATTCCAAAAATAGAATCCAAATTATTCTTAACACATTTCATATTCAGATCAAGAGATTCAACAAAGTGATCACAAGAAAGTGTAGAGAATATGATTTACTCATAAAAATGATGAACACTTGATGAAGATCAAAGTAAACCAAAATATATGGACTTCAATTAGCCTTGAAACCACTTGGGACTTGTTTGTCTTTGAAGACAATCAATTTTGGCTTTTGAATCACCAAAATCGGATTCAATATGAGTGTGACATCACAAAAACAAAAAATGAAAAGTTATGAAGAATTTTGTAGATTTTTGAATATATAGAGAGGGAAATGGCGTAGAGAGAAGCCAACCATAGGTGGCAATGAAGGGCATGTCACCTCATCTTCTCATGGAGGCACATGGCCTCCACATGTGTAGAGGAGTGGCCTTCCCATGGAGGCCACACACCTTCAAGGGAGAGGGGTGAATTTGGCAATTTTCCACTCATCTTCTCTTTTGCTCCCTTTCTCGCTTCTTTTGCGTTCTTCGGCCACTGATCTCGGAATTCAAATCCATTTTTGGATTAGACTCCCTAACTCACTCATGGACATGGATATTTATAAAAAATTCATAAAAGTATGAAATTCGACAGGATACACAAAGAGGAAAACCATGCATGATAAAGTTACTGAAAGTTTTGTAACTTTTAACTCAGGACTCAAAAACTTATGAATGAGTAACCGAAATATTCGGAACTCAATAAGGAATAATATGAGAACATATTCAGTTCCAATATCAATGAAATACAAACAAACAAATACATAAACACATAAGTATGTCATTTCGTAGAGATAGTCCTAGAACATGATAAAAGTTGTCAATATTAAATATAATTCATGTGCATACAATATAATGTGTGTGAATTTGTTATCCCACTTAAACGTAATGATGCAGAAACATAAAAGTATGTAATGTACGTGTGTGCTCATACACATTGCAAAGGAGAAAGAATCTCGATACCTTAGCATCTAAGTAAGCATCTTTCCTCTTGAAGACGAACTTTGCATGAAAAGTTGCTTTCCTTCTTTGAAGCTCATATCAAACACGAACCACCTAAGTAACTAGTCAATAAAAACAAAGAGAGTTTTGTTATGGAATCAAGCCAATGCAAATCTAAATTCTATAAGCAAACTTAGCTAGATGTAGAAAATGCAACCTCACATGCTAGTTATTAATCAACCCCATTCAATCATCATGACTTCAATAAATTTGCATTTAAGATGAATTTTTTGCAAATAAAATGCAATAAATTAGATGTCTTGATTATGTAGAACAATAAATGAAGTAGAATATTTCTTCTAACTTACCAAGTGATGAAACTTAAGAGACCATGCTTGAATGATACTTGATGATGCTTAGATGCTCATGGATTTGGGGTTGGAAAGTCAAAAAGACAATCATGGTGATTTCTCTCTCTAGGAACTATATTCTCTCTCTAAGGAGTATAAAATCTGGAGTTCTTGGTGAACAAGAAATTGTCTTGAGTTTTAAATAGGAAGCAAGAAAAACTACATCGTTTTGGCCAAAAATGGATTGTCGCGGTTTTGATTTCACGATTGACCAAGACGACAATCCACCTTGACAAAGGCAACTAAAACATCGCCAAAAAGTAGAGGTCTCTTTTTCACGATGGTCCATGACGACGACACATGGACCACGAAAACCATTAGAGAAAAACTTCACGCCAATTATCACGGTTCTCCAAGATGACACAACGATAGCGAAAACCACTAGAGGGTATTTAACGGTGGTCCAAAACGAAACTAAAAATGCTTTTGCTATGTCGTCAATCGAAATTGCAAGTTCAAAAGATGTTTATTAAATCTTAGCAATGCCTCAAAAAAATTTAAAAAACAAGTATGGTGGCAAGTGGGGTATCATTCCATAGGATTCGAAGGTGATAGTGATCAAATTAAAATCTAAGAGTATAAGTGCTTAAAATAGTAAAATGGGATGTTTTGTGTTGTGATTAACAACTAAAATTCAGTTAACAATTAACTAAAATTAAAACACTACTAAGTTAGCAAGAAATGTTTGTGAAAAGATAGGAGATGAAATGTAGGAGTCAATGCAATTATAACACAAATAATGGGCAATCCATTTATCAATTTGAAAACCGATGCAAGCCTGGCAGTGATTCCAGATTGTTTTTCAATGTTTAGGGTTTTAGGGAGTTCCTCCTTCTTCGTGATTCCCCTCTTCCACGATGGATCATTGTCGAGGACGTGACAGAGAAGGATTCGATGGTTACAATGTGATGGCCAACCCCGATTATACCAGGAGTCTCGATACTGACTTAGGACCAATCTTGGATGATAAGGCGTGCTTATTCAAGACCCAGTTGGAGGTCCCCGATTCTGATGCGATACACCGGGAAAAATGCTTGTTTGATTTCTAGGCCATTTATGGTGGTTAACAATTATATATTTAACATTTAAATATAATATTATTTGAAAAATAAATTTAATGTAAATAATTTAAAATTAAATAATTAAATATTAAAAGAAAATTTTTAAAAATGTCAAAATGGTGGAGGTAGATTTGTTCGCCTTCAGAGACGACGATGTCAATGTCGTCAGACGTAGCAATCGCTGGAGGTGGACAGATCCACCTCTAGTGCTGAGGAGGCAAACCCTCCTCCATCTATTCTCTCTGGCATTTTCAACACTGGCGAACCTGATTCCATCCTGTGAATCAGTGAGTTGTCAGTCGAAGTCGTGCTTATTCTTGTTATGATCTTGTTCTAGCTCTAAAATCTAAAAATACCTATATGGTTATACTAAACAACCTATAGAGGATGAATAAGTTGACACACTATTTCTTAAAAAAAATCGAGGCTTTTGTCAAACACTTGGTGAGCATGCAAATTAACTGAAGGTTCCCTAATAAACGCATGCCTAATAACCAAGAGGATGAGGGGGAGGGGGAGGGGGGGTGGGGGTGAATAGATTTTAATCAAGTTAATTACCATTTTTTCTTGATTAGTCAATATTCAAATTCTCCTAACAAACAAACATACAAAATCAAGTGTAAAGTGCGGAATAATAAAGAACACTTGATTTATACGTGGAAACCCTCCAAATCGGAAAAACCACGGGCTGTTAAGTGAACCACAATCGATCGCAGAAATCCACTATATAAGTAAAAAGTTACACCCTCAAGTGATACTCGAACTCTCACTCTCGACAACCTCAGGCTATGGCCACTACCACTCACCACTCTTGGTTCAGTCCCTAGTGATATCCCCTGATCCACTACTCTTGGTGTGAGCACCTCCTACTCTACCCCTCGGGCCTTTTATAGTGGATACCTGACCAATTGCTTGCCAACCCACCCTTGGTTGCAAGGCTTTTCTTGCTTGTGCAACTTCACACCGAAGCCACAAGACTTTGACTCAATGAAGAGTATATGGTCTAAGTGTATATATGATACTATGCTCAAATGCAATTATATGTAAGACCAAACACAAAATGCTTAACTAGATGTAGATAATGCAATATAACATCCTAGTTATCAACAATGCCTATTTGCCCATGAATAAGGACTCAATAAGATTTAGACAAAATCTAACAACCTAATTGTCAATAAAAGTCCAACCAACACAAGTTGTCACGACAAATAATCAAGGGCAATGTTGCAATCAATAAATGCAATCAATGAGGCATAAATAATAATGTCTAAATGCAATGCATAAAGACTTAACTAGATATGGATATGCAATATTACAATCTAGTTATCAAACAAAGCCACTTCAACATAAGTAGTCATTAAGCATGGCATGGTCATTAAATGCAATCATCAAAATGCAATCAATATGACCTAATTAGCTAGAGGCAAATATGTCCTAAATGCTAGCTATTAACAAACAAACCCAATCACGTTATCAAGACTCATAAATATATGCAATAAAGTAGAATCTAGGTATTTAATCAAACAATAAATACCTTTTCTAGAGTAAGAAGAACAATAAATGATGTTCAATGAAGTTCTTACTTACCTAGTCATGAAACAAAGAACATCCATGCTCATATGATGAAGAATGATGCAAGATGGAGATGGGTTTTGGGCTTGGAGAGACAAAAACAAAGCTTGAAGTTTTCTCTCTCTAATGGAGGTTCTCTCACTCTAAAAATGTATTCTTTGAGCTCTTAAGTGGCAAGGAAGAAGAAGAGAACATATATATAAAAGCCCTAGACAAAACGGCATCGTTTTATACTTGGGAAACGAAATCCCGTCATGACCACTGGGCATACCATTGGCCAGGAAAGTGTCTAGGCAGCCATCCAGGCAGTATGGTACAGCTGGACATTACCGCTCCCTAGACCGCTGGCTAGGCATGTGCACCAAAAGCGGTCTAGACCGCGGTACATGCCTGACAGCACAACAACTTGAGATTTGAGTGACCCAAAACATGACCAAACGTTACCCAAACCTTTCGTATAATATACCGTTGGAAAGGTATGGAAGTCTACTTTATACTGCAATTTACAAAACAGGATTTGGACATCTGTAGAAAATGTTACAGTCATTTGAGTGACCAAAGGTCAGAAACGGACAACAACAGAGTTGCCTTGTTTTCATGGTCAATTTGAAGATTTCAAAACCAACCCAAACGGTCATGAAATATTACGAATAATATACCGTTGGAAAGGTATGGGTGTCTAGTTTGTACAAAAAATTTCAAACTTATTTTGAAGTATTACATAAAAAGATATGGTCACAAGACCATACAAAGGTCAGTTTTTGAAAAATATTTTAATCATTTAAATCAACTCTTTTAAAACTAGACACCTTACTCCATATAACCAAACCAAGAAAAGAATAAGATCTTCTCAAATTGTCACTCAACACGCTAGGACAATCACACCATCATGCAAGCGTGGACGTTTTCGATCAAACAAGGGAAAACAACAACCACACTTAAGACTAAGAATGAAGTGCAAGTGTGATTGTGAGTAAGGATGCACACATAAGCAATAACACACAAATGCATATTGGTACAAATCATGCATGAAGTGTGTGTGTGTGCACCTAAACTCTTCAAGAGGTAAAGTCAAGTGAATATAACTTTTGCTCTTGAAGTCATGGAGATGCTTGGAAGCTTACCAATGAGGACCTAAGCTACCCATTACATAATCATCCTCAATGTGGTGTTGTTTGTCTTGAAATAAGCCAATCATAAAACCGAGGTCCTTACATTAACATTTGATATCATTGTTATGAGAAAACAATTGTCACATGTATGCTCAATTCAACACCCTTAGTCTACAAAACATATAACAAGAGACAATGTATCTTATATACAAATATGTTCATTGCAAAGCAAATTCCAGAAGTTATACTTTGAATATTACAATGTAAATTGACTAAGTAGAACTTTACAACTTGATATAAAATATCACAAGATACAATGTTCACACATTACAAGGATACAATAGACAAATGTTGATTCAGTAAATAATGTGTTCATCTCTTTCTCTTCAAAAATCTTGAATACAAAGAGAAATGAAGATCCTAAACAAGATATATCGATCACATATACAAAATATAAATAGATAGAGATAGAGACATTGAACACATCATTTTTACATGGTAAAACCTCCGAATAGGAAACATCCACAAGTTGAATCCATAACCACCGGTAAACTATAATCCACTATGACGAATAAAAGATACACAATCAAAGAATTGACCAACCTTATGATACACTCTCCAAGCTATCAACTTTTATTCTACCCTCGAGCCTAGTGAATCACTTTGCCTACTTTCTATCCAAGATATGACTATGACACCTTTAGGAAGCAACTTTCTATCCAATACGCTCAAACTGTTAGGAAGATCCCATTCACGACTATCTGAATCCTCCTGATCCTAGTCAAGACTTCTTACTTAGCTATCGGGATCCTCTCGGTCCTAGTTAAGACTTCATTGCTTGATTATCCGGATCCTCTCGATCCTAACCAAGTCTTCTTGTAAGGCTATCAGGATCCTCCTAATCCTAACCACGACTTCATACCTTTTACAAGGACTTTCTAAGTGTGATCATGAATGCAAATCGCAAACAAGCACACAATATAGAACAAGATGATTAACATATTTTATGGAAACTTGAAATAAACAATAAGCACAAAAGTATGATTTTCTAGTTTGCAAACCTAAAACAATGCAATCGTACAAATGATGCATGCACATATGAAATGTACAGATTAAGTACACTTCATGAGAAACTAGCTAAAGGCATCAAAGTATACAAAAAAAAGTTGTCTAGTTACCATACATGAATAATATTCTAGAACATGTGAAACACCACAAAAACACATTTAATTCCTACATATATTCATGCAAATAAAACTTGAATCAAATTAATATATTAAGCACATGTTCAAGGTTTTAGTAATAAACAAAAACATGCTAGATTCACAAGATATTATCAGTGAAAATCTAGTAAATATTTAGAGCATATTTTCTCACAATAGTCAATTAAAATCAAAATGTCTAAATACAAAATCAAATGTGCTAATCCTATATATGTTCAACTAAAAAGGCCTAGCAAATGCAGAGAATATTTATCATCAAAAATCAATCAATTGAAACACAAATAGTCCTAGATTGATGGTTGGCACAATACAAAACACAAGCATGTGAAAATATAGGTTTTAAGAAAATCTAACTCAACATACATGTTTCTAATTATGCTCATTTATCTATAATGGAGTCTCTAACTCTAATTGATGTTTACATAAGTAACATAAACATATAGATGAAGAAAACCCAACGTAATTGAAGGCTTTTAAGATCAAAACTCAAGAGATGAATCAATACCTTAGAAAAACGTGCAGTTTCGTATTTTGGTGAAGAGCAACCAGAAATCTTGAACAAATGACCTCAAACTCTATTGGAGATGATAGAGGACTCTCCTATGAAGATTCTTCAACTTGAATCACTCGAATCGAACTCCGAATAAGTGTGTTATTGTGTTTGGAAGTTGGGAAAATTGAGAGAAATTTTCTGCACTAAAGTTTTTTAAATTTTATCTTGGAAAGAAATTAGAGGTAAGAAGATATTTAAAAGAGAGAGAAAAGAGAGAGAAAAGAGAGGACAAATGGTTATGTGCCACCTCAACACCTTGAGGAGGTGTGTGGCCATCTTGAGGGCAGAAGGGCTCTCTCTCCGAGATGGCCACGAGCCTCCTCGGGGATGGGTGGCAAATGGCCAGAGGTCATTTGCTTCCTCCCTCACGCTCCTTTGTATCCTATGATCGTTCTCCGACCTCTGAAGTTTGAATTCGAATCCTCCTTCGGATTACTAACCGGGACTCTACCATACATGGATGACTATGACACTTTTACCAAAAGATGAGAATTCGAATCGATACACGAAGACAAAGTCAATGCATGGTAAATGACCGGAAAGGTTCGTAACTTCTTACTCGAAACGTAAAAACTAATGAATGAGTAACCGAAATGATTGGAACTTAATGAGGAATAATATGTGACCAAATTAAAGTCTGAAGTCCATAAAACATAAACAAACAAACACATTAATACACATGTATGCCATTTCCTAGAGGTAGTCCTAGAACATGCAATTTTATAAAAGTTGTCAAATTAAATCTAATGCATGTGTATACAATAATAAGTGTGTGAATGTATTATACCAATTTTGTACAACGATGCAGAGACACAAATGTATGTGATGTGTGTATGTTTGTGTGTGTGTGTGTGTGTGTGTGTGTGTGTGTGTGTGTGTCTAAATGCCTTGCAAGAGGAATGAAGTCTAAATATACCTTTGATGTGCAATAATGATTACTCCTCTTAAAGGCTTCACTTTGCTTAATGAGTTGCTCAACTTCCTTGAAGCTCGATAAACCGTGAATCTTAGACAACTAATCAATACAAAAGTAATGTTTTTTTATATATAGAATAATGCCAACATAACTCAAAATCCTAACAATCTCCCCATTTGGCAAATTCTATATCAAAAAACCTATACAAATACTAAAACAATTGGTCACAAAATACACACTCTCATATTATTGTAGGGAAAATTCGATTCAAAATGCGGTGGAAGCGTAAAATTAGGGTTCGACATATTTTAAAAAAAATTCCTTTAAAAAGAAAGAACCTTAACCCTAGATTAATCAGTATATATTAAAAGTATCATACCTTTTTCTCGTGACGATTGAAATTGTACCGAATTGAATCCGTAAGATCTTCCAATCCAATCACGAACATGAATCACCTAGGAATGTGGGCTCTCTTTCTTTGAATTGTATACCTGAGGATGGAAACAAACAAAATATTTTCTTTTTGTTAGTCACAATAATCCTCCAAGAGAAAACTAAAGAACGTTTAGTCACTTGTGAATTATCAATCTGTTTGACTGAAACTCGCGTAAACCCGATTCGATTTTTGTACACAAAACCCTTTTGGTGTAAAGGATACTAGTGCACCATCAAACAAAAAAATGTTCCCTTTTTCTCTTCTCCTTGGCCGAATTCTACACACAATGGTTGGATGTAGTTTTTTTTAACTATATAAGAAAAAATTAAAAAAAAAAAAACTTCTCTCAAGTCACCAATAAGTCTTAGCCAAATTCTTGAGTATGGAATTATTATTTTGGCCGAATTCCTCTATTGGAATATATCTATGTGTGTGTGTGTGTGTGTGTGTGTGTGTGTGTGAGACCAAATCCTCTCCTTAGGAGGATTTACCTGGTAGGCAAGAATCCTACCTCTAGGCTATTTACTTGGTGACCAAGAATCCTTTTCAAAGAGGAATCCTTTTCAAAGAGGAATTCTTTTCCACGCCAAAACTCCTAATCCAACTCAGTAGTGTATTTATTCAATAACCAATTAGTGAATATAAATTAAATTGTGATTTTATCAAAACTTCCTGATTTGACCAATTGTCAATTAGTGTTTTGATAGAAATCATATACTTCCTAATTTGACTAGATAAATAAATTCCTTTTATATATCTACTTATCAAATATAGTATTTGATACTTATCATATTACCAACAATAATATAACTCTTGGAGACCTTCTTCAAATAGGAAAAAGATTTTGACTTTTAATTAAACAATTAATTAACTAACTAACTAGTTAACTTCTATTTAATAAAATAAAAAACAATATATAAGGTTACTATATATGCCCTTGCCGCCCAAGCTATATAAATATGGGACAAATATTGTTTTTCTATTTTATTAAATTCATTGGACTTTAATAAAAAGTTCACATGTGAACTAGACTCATTCTTACTAAAAGAAACAAGTACACATGGCTTAACACAATTCTAAATGGACCCATAAATTGGTCTGGTGGAATATATTAAGCTATCCATGCAAGTTCGTGTGGATTGGGGATCTTGGTGGACTATCTAAATTTAAGCTTCAATAGACATAATCTAATCACAATCAACAAATGATTCACTTATGTCCGATCTATTAATTTTAGTTCATTCCGCTAAAGAACTAAAATTGAACTCTTAAATAAATATAAAATAAGTTAATATTCCTCATTTATACTGTAAGTTCCTCTGTTTTTTGATTGGCTTATTTCGATTGACAAACCACATTTGGGAATAATTATGTACAGGTAGCTTAGACCAACCTTGCTCGTGATCAAGTTCAAGCTCCAAAGGTATATCTTTGCTTAACTTCATTTAAAGAGATTTAGTGCTCACACTCATTTTCATGCATGTTTTTTATTACCTTTGCATTCGTGCTTAATTGTCTTGTTATGTACATATTGTTGTTCTCTATTGCTTGTTTAAATTGATTGTATTTTGTGATTAAATTGCCATGTCATGTTAGGCATTAGGATGCATTCCCTTCACCTCTTTTCGTTTGCAAAATTTATATATGAGTGTGAAGGAAGCGAGCAGTGCGCCATTTAAGCGGCGCTACCACCAACGCAGGTTTGCAGTGGTTTTTCGATGGTGGCGCGATGGTCATCATACACACCACACCAGCGCAACTTCTCTAGTGGTTTGTCGCTGGTGGTGCGCTGGTCGTCATGCGCACCACACAAGCGCAACTTGTCCAGTGGTTTGACACTGGTCATGCGCCACTGCCCAACACTACTCCTCTCGCGCCCAACACAAAAATAGGCTATGTGCTAGTGGTGCGCTACTCGACCAGCGCTACCACCGGCACACAATGTGTCTTTTGGACTGTTTTTGTTAAAACGATGTAGTTTCATTTTGGGCTTCATATAAATATACCATCTTCTTTCCAACTCGTTTCTAAGAGCTTCCAAACCTATTTTAAGAGAGAGATAAGGTTTTCTTAGTGAGAGAAGCTCCAAGAAGCCATTTTTACATAATCAAACTTCAAAACATAATCATCAAGCATCTTTCAAGCATGGGTCTCTTGTTTGTTCATGACTAGGTATTCTCTACATGCTCTAGACTTTAAAGTTTCATTATTATGACATGTATACCTAGGTTTTAGCTTTTATTGCAAATTAAATGCATGATTGTGTGCTTAATAGCTTTTATGACATGATTGTGGTATTGGTTGTTGGTTGAGAGTATCGAATAGTGATAGCTAGAATTTAGGACTGTTTTACTCTTCTAGTTAATTCTTCTTGCCTTTGCATTTAGAACACTGATATCTAGGATTTGCTTTTCTTGTCATTATTAATCCTAGATAAGCATGAATGTTTTGACCTAGCATTTTTGCATATATAATATTTTTGTATATCCATTTAGGTTGTCATTATCTCTTCATTGTTGATTAAGCTTGTGGCTAAGTGGTTAGTGCACAAGGTTGATGATCCAAAATCACTATTAGGGCCTTCTGGGTAGAGTGAAAGGGTAAGTAACTGGAGGGTATGACGGGAGGTCAACCTAGGTTGTAAACTTTCATTCAATAGTGGATTTTGAGGATCGAGTGTGGCGCACTGAACAGCCCATGGTTTTTCCCATTTGGAGGGTTTCCACGTATATATCGTGTGTTGTTATTGCTTTATGTTTGTTGTCATTTATTTGAACACTTGGTAGAATGGGGTAGATTTGATAATATTGATTAATTCATGAAATTTGGTAATTAATCGGATTAAAAATCTATTCACCCCCCCCCCCCCCCCCCCCCTCCCCCTCTAGGTTTATAGACAAACACTTTCTAGGGAATTTCAATTTTTATCATAGCAGATGTCTAGATATACTTAGGTAATCCGTGCTCTGTGTATGTCTTGCTTGGTGCATTTTGATTGGTTGTTTTTTGTTGTGTGACATTGCATTTGCGTTACATTCATTAACCTCAAACACTATGAGTGGAAACGGTAGTAGTCATAAGGAAGCCTCAAGCACAGGACCCCATTTGCTCAATGGGGTGAGTTATGCTTCTTGGAAGGGCAATATGGAAGCTTATCTTTTCCAAATAGATGATCGTGCTTGGATGGCTATTGAAGATGGGTACACTCCTCTAACAATAACCATTGAAGAGAGAGTTAAAGCTCTCAAACCTAAGTCTAGTTGGAGTACTCAAGAGTTTGAAGCATCCAAGTGGAACAACAAGGCTATGCACGCTATCCTTTGAGCCATGGATGATAATCAATACAAGTTGATCCAAAACACTATGATTGTAAATGGGGCTTGGGACATTCTTCAAACGGCTCATGAGGGAACCGAAGTAGTCAAGGACTCAAAGCTCTAAGTCCTCCAAATACAATTTAAGATGATTAGGATGGAGGAGCATGAATGCTTCAATGACTTTCAAGTGAAGTTGATGGATATTGTCAACCAAAGCCATCAACTTGGTAACCCCTATTCGGATAGGAGAATCAAGCAAAAAATTATGAGGTCACTTCCGTCAAAGTTCGAATCAAAGGTGACGGCACTTGAGGAGAATAATGAGTACAAGATTATGAAGCCAAGTGAAGTCATTAGAAGACTTCTAACTTATGAATCAAGATGGACCACCACACCCATACCTCCGAAGAAACAAAAGAGTATTGCCTTGAAGACCTTCAAGATTGAAGAAGAGGAGGAGGACTCGGATGAAGAAATGGCCCTCATGGTTAAAAGGTTCAAGAAATTCATGAAGTTTGAGAGGAAAGGATTTGGGTCCAAAGGAAAGGAAGTGAAAAATAAAACTCATTTCAAGAAGATGGAAAGGTCTCAAGAAAGTGACTCTAAGAAGGGCATTCAATGCTATGAATGTAGTTGTTTTGGTCACACTGCTCCAGAATGTGTAAATTTGAAGAAAATGAATAAGGGGAAGACGATGGCGGCCACTTGGAGTGATAGTGAAGACTTGGAAGAGGAATAAAAATCTTCGGATGATGAAGATAGAGTTGCAAACTTCATTGCCTTCACAACCTCTCATAATGGCAAGGAAGTTGTAAGCGATATGGAAGAAGTAGATGACTCTAGTGATAAGAGTACCTCTTCTAACTCTAGGTTTGAGATTGATGAGGAAATGGACTATGTGAACTTTATGAAGTTCTTTGAAAAGTCAAGATTGAAGAAGAAGAAAGAGATTCAAGAGTTGAAAACGGAGAATCTCGAGTTGACTTCCAAGATAACTCACTTGAATGAGAAAGTAAAAAGTAGAAAAGAGTTAGAAGAGAGCTTGAAATTAGAGCTTGTGATCACTAAGAAGAGTGACAAGAACTTGAAGATTGAGCTTCGGGAGGCAAAAGAGTTGATTGCCAAGATGACCTCCGGAATCGAGAAGCTCAATAAAATGTTATCAAGTGGGAAGAGCCCATGTGATAAGAGGGGCTTAGGATATGTAAAAGATAGGGAAACCACCACCTTAAAGAAGACTATTTTTGTTAAGAGTGAAGAGTTAAAGAAAATTCAAGGCCCATAACAACCATCAAAAAGAGCCGAAGTTGGAGAATTTTCAAGACAAGTTAAAGTCGAGTCTTCAACAAAAGTTCAAGTCAAAACTCAATCACAACAAGCTAGAACACATCAAACAAGGCATCAACCTCAAATGATCCCTCAATCTCAACAAAGGACCTTTCATGCTCAATCAAGAAGCGATGCAATCTTGGCTCAATCACAAAGAAGAGAGTTGGCTCAACACTAAAGATTAACTCAAAGGAGAAGAAAGTCTTCCATCTTTGCATAAGGTTATGGTATAAATTCTCACTTCACTCATATTTGTCATTATTGTGGTGTTGAGGGTCATATTAGGCCAAATTGTTTTAAGTATATTAATTTGTGTCGTATTGAAAGTATGATTGAGAAAAATATGTTTAGAAGAGTCAAAATGCATGCACCAATGAATTTTGGAGCAAATGAACCCAAGACTCCTAGAAATGACAATGTTGCTACTAGGTGGACTATAAAAAATGAGTATGTTTGCCATGTGGCCCAAGTGTCCTTAAAGGCCAAAGCCTCTAACACTTGGTATCTTGATAGTGGTTGTTCTAGGCACATGACTGGAAACAAGAGTTTCTTTGAGACTCTTGTTATGGAGGATGGTGGATTTGTCACCTTTGGTGATGATTCACGTAAGAAGGTTTTAGGAAAAGGAAATATATCTATCCTCGGTTTGCCCTCCTTGCCCAATGCTCTTTATGTAGATGGATTGCAAACCAATCTTATTAGCATATCACATTTAAGTGATGAAAGGCTTTCAGTTATGTTTGGCAAAGTTGATTGCTTTATTCTAAAAAAAGATAGACAAGTTTTATTGACAGGCAAGAGATCAAGTGATAATTGTTATTTTCTTGATTCCAATGGCATCTCTTATAATTTATCTAGTTATGATCAAGTTGAATTGTGGCATCAAAGGTTAGGTCATATGAATTTCAATGACTTGAAAGTTCTTGAGAGGTTGAATGTTGTGAGAGACATTCCTAAGTTTAGGAATAGGATTGAGGGAGTGTGTGGACCTAGTCAACAAGGAAAGCAAACTAAAAGTGTGCAAAATAAGGGTAAGTATCTCGCCACCAAGGAGCCACTAGAGCTTTTTCATATGGACCTTATAGGTCCCGTGCAAACTGAGAGTCTCGGTGGCAAGAGGTACATCTTTGTGTGTGATAATGATTTTTCTAGATTTACATGACCTATTTTCTTAGAGAAAAATCTGAAACTCTTGAAATTTTAAAATGCTTTGCACTAAAATTCAAAATGAGAAGGATTCTCACATAAAATGCATTAAGAGAATTAGAAGTGACCATGAGAGAGAATTTGAAAATGTTTGCTTTGAAATTTTTTATGATAGTCTCAGAATCTCCCATGAGTTCTCGGCTCCTCAAACTCCATAACAAAATGGAGTTGTAGAGAGGAAGAATAGGGTCCTTCATGAGATGGCTCGTGTGATGTTGATTAGCAATAATGTTCCTAGGAATCTTTGGGCCGAGACCGTGAATACAACTTGTTATATAGGAAATAGAGTGTTTTTAAGGCCCTGTACTAGGCAAACCTCTTATGAATTATGGAAGGATAGGAAGCCAAATGTTAGCTACTTCCACTCATTTGGAAGCAAGTGTTACATTATAAATGACCGTGATCAACTTGGCAAGTTTGATGCTAAGAGTGATGAGGGGATTTTCATTGGTTATGCCCTAGATAGTAAGGTCTATAAAGTTTTTAATTTGAAGACACGAAGTGTCATGGAATCATCTAATGTGGTCACGGATGATTGTAGGCCTAAGGTTAGTAACCATAATGAGGAGATTAGTATGGTTGATGATTCTCCCTTGGAGAAGATTGGTGAGACTTCAAGTAATGAAAAGTCAAATCTTGAAAAAAGAGGTCTCTCAATCTCTTGATAGAGATCTTACTTTAGACTCTAAGGAACCCGTTCCTTGGGTTAGACATCTCCACAACAAGAGTGACATTATTGGAGATGTGAATGAGGGTGTTAGGACTAGGCATCAATTAGCCAATCAAATTAGCTATACTTGTTACACCTCTCAAATTGAACCCCAAAAGGTTGATGAAGTCTTAAGTGATGAGTTTTGGGTTCTTGCTATACAAGAAGAGCTAAACCAATTTGAAAGAAATGAGGTTTGGACTCTAGTTCTTAGGCCTAAGAACACTAATGTGATAGGCACCAAGTGGGTTTATAGGAACAAACCCGATGAAGATGGCAAAATTATGTGAAACAATGCTAGACTTGTAGCACACGGGTACTCTCAAATTGAGGGTATTGACTTTGAGAAGACTTTTACTCCTGTTGCTTGATTAGAGTCCATTAGGCTTCTCTTATCCATATCTTGTGTGCACAAGTTTAAATTGCATCAAATGGATGTTAATAGTCTCTTCATCAATGGCTTATAGCAAGAGGAAGGGTTTGTTGAGCAACCCAAGGGGTTTGTGGATCCACACCACCCCATTCATGTTTATCGCCTCAAGAATACACTATATGGGTTGAAACAAGCACCGAGGGCTTGGTATGAGCACCTTAATCTTTATCTTGTTGACAATGGTTATTCTAGAGGAAGTGTTGACAAAAATTTGTTCATCAAGTGCACTAAAGATGAGCTATTCATAGCTCAAATTTATGTTGACGACATTGTTTTGGTTCCACTAACAACTTGAAAGTTAAACAATTTTTTGATGTCATGACTCATGAGTTTGAAATAAGCATGGTTGGTGAACTAAATTACTTCATAGGCTTGCAAATCAAGCAAATGCATGATGGGATCCTCATATCCCAAGCTAAATATGTCAAGAACCTAGTGAAGAAATTTAGCCTTGAGAATGCCAAGCATTGTGACACACCTATGAGTACCACATTGAAACTTAGCAAGGATGGTAGTGGGAAAAATGCGGATCAAAGCCTATATCGAGGCATGATAGGGAGTTTGTTATACCTGACGACTAGTAGGCCCGGTATAGCCTTTAGTGTTGGTGTATGTGCTAGGTGCCAAGTGTTGGGGTTTATGCCATAAATATGCAATTTGTAAATGGATTTATGAAATAAATAAAAAAGAAAAATTCAATTCATTCTTGTTATGTTATTTATTTTATAAACTTGTGCATATATTTAACATCCAAGATTGCCAGATGTAATCTCGAACTGTGTATATGAGTGTCATATACGGATGGATACAGTAAGAGACGTGCAATCTAAAGAGTCTATAGATAGCAAATAAAGTTGGGTACTTTATTTGTGGTTAATCTATAGTTGTGGTCCATTTCGTAATGTACAATGATTCTATCCTGAATCATTCATATGAGATATGGGAATGGAGGCGCCCTGTATGATGTGATCATATAGGACTAGGCCATGATCTATATGAATCTCTCACCAATATCCATTTACCGATGAGATCCATATATATCAACTAATAATGGTTATATGTGGGTGATCTTAATCCTGAATGTCTTATCGACTCCTTCAGGTTAAATCGTAGTCTTTGATTTGACTACGATTTATCATGGGTGAAGTCAGATGCATTTCCTTATCAATATACTCCGTATATTGGGATTGCGGTTTGGCTTGTGGCTGGGAAGGTTTGTACACAATAGTGGAATCCACTCATTCTTATGGGAGTAGACGGTAGTTCCCTTAAGGGTTGATTCGGGGCTTGCACAATATGAGCGCTCTCCTAATTCCGTAAGGAAATAAGATTTATTGTTCATTATAGAATCAATGGTACTTAAAGGATATATGTAATTAGAGGGGTATAACGGACATTATGACCCAGCTCTAATTATGAACTACTGTGGAGGATCACACCATGTGTAATAGCTATATCGATGGACATCGAGTTGTATCGGTCTATATAAAAGCGTTTGCAGTTGAGAGAGTGCAGCTTCAGGTTTTTAGTGGAATAACGCCGGAGTTAATATTCAAGGAATATTAATTAAAGAGTTTAATTAATGATTTTGGGGATTATTGGAGCTTATAATACTGTGGGTCCATTAGGTCCCCTTGCTAGCCCGATCGATTTAGGTAACAAAGGTCACGGTTAATTAATTGGATTGTCCAATTAATTGTGTTGCAAAAGTGACACGTATATATTCGGGAATTAATTGAATAATGAGATTATTTAATTAATGAATGTTAATAGTTAAATTAATTAAATACTTAGATTATTTAATTATATTGACAATTACGAATTATTAATTAACTATTAATTGGAGGGTGTTAGTTGATATATGGATTTAGGTGAAGATAAAATAATATGATTATTTTATTTTTACTAAATCATTTATCTAAGTATTTGAATTTAAGTTTAAATTTAAAATACTTATTATCACTTTTAATATATTAGATATATTTGAAAAGGATAATTAAAAGATATATATATATATCGATTAATAACAAAAGAGATTGCATTGGATGTAAATTGGTGTGTGCACATGAAACATTAGTCAAAAGAAGAATTTACATATGATGTAAATACTTATACACATATTATTGATATATACAAAACACAAAAGCAGTTGATATATATATATATATATATATATATATATATACAAAAAACCAAGAGCAAGCGTGAGATTTTTATGGTGAAAAACAAAACGGTGATATATATATATATATATCTGTGTGTGTGTGTGTGTATTTGTGAAAGCAGACGAGTTGCAAAATATATACATTTGTGAAAGCAGGCGTTTTTAAAAAAAAAATGTTTTTTTTTGTGGGTATCTGATACACACGTAAAAAAAAACATAATTTCTTGTATAAGATGCAATTCATGTGTGTGTAAAATCAATACACCAAATTAAGAAGAAAGAGTTTCTTCAAGTATTTCTCTACATCCTTCATTCAAGTTCCTGAGACCATAACGCACCTACACGCAGTTACCAGTCCCGGAAGATAGCAAGGAAGATCAAGTGGCTCAGACAGGAGCTTCCAAATGTTGGTAAGATTGGTTCAAAGGGGAGCATAACGTAAAGTGAAGGAGCCTCCAAACGTTGGTATGTTCTTCTGATTTTATTGATTACAATTTTCTGTGTATACATATTGTATGTATTAGTTCTGAAAAATAATTACGATCCAAAGTTCACTGGTCCCAGATACAGATATGATATGTATAAAAATTTTAAAACATAGTTCCGCTGCGTAACCGGTGAACTGGGTTCCTACAATTGGTATCAGAGCCAATTTATTTTTCGGAATAGGAAATGTTTTTCGATGCTCCTTTATGTATGAATGTGTAGGCATCATCTTTATGATTGTATTAATGTTTATAATTAAATTGTTTAATTTAAACATGGTTGATCGTAAAAATTTTTGGTACTGCGGATTTAAGGTTTATGGGTTGTATAATTTTTTTTATTATTATTATTATTTATTTACTTTATTGTATTGTAAAAACAAATGTAACTTATATTGAAGACCTGGAAGAATCGCGAAGATGGATTCATGAGATGAATTGGAGTGACCTAAAAAGACTGGAAGACTCGAAAATTACAAGAAAACCAAGGAATGCGTTGGGAAATTTTTTGTAATTTTATATTCCAATTTTTTTATGTTAAATAATCCACAGTACTCGGTCAATTCATGTATGCTTTATATTATGTGATGATAAAAGTATTGACGCGCATACGTATGTCATTTAGATTAGATGTGCCTACACAAATATATTTGATATGTCATATATGTATCATAGCCTGATATTTTATGTATTTTTTTATGTGATTAAAATGGGTAATATACATAATTGGTTATGAATAATGAGATTAGTTTTTAACGGTTAGAAAACTTGGTAATTCTCATTAATATTAATCTAGTTATTAAAGAGTTTAATAAGTTAGATTAATAGGGTTATTTATTGTAATTAGGATTAATATGATTAATTAGCTAATAATAAATTATCCAAATAAAGTGTTAGGGTTTTAATAGTTAAAACTGGTAAACACTAACATAATAATACCCTAGTAAAAAGTTTACAAAGGCTTAGGTTATTCACTAATATATTAGATTTTTAATTGTTAAAAATCATTAATAATTTATTAGTTAATTAGAATTTGGTTCTAATTAGTTAATACACTAGATAACTTGATTAAAGTTAGTCGTTTAATCCTGTAAAGTCTAGGTGCATTAACGGTTAATAGAAAACCCTAATTTTAAAATAGTGAGTGGGAGAGGGATATATGACATATATATCTCGTGGTCTTCATCATTAGTTCAACACCGTGAGATCCGAGTGGGGCCTCGTGACGATTTTGCTTTCGTCCTCCCTAAGGAGGGTTTCCACAAAGGTCAATACCAAGGTTGACTTTCTAACAGATAGGATTTCTGAGGGTATTTCGAGATTGACCGACCCTAAGGCAGCAATTCTCGAGTTAAGCTCGTAAGATCTGAAATGGTGGGTTACATTCACGAAGGTTTTGATTAAGTTTGTTAATTAAAAACCTGACTAAATGAACGATGGTTGAATGATATGGAATAAGAGTTATTCTAGAATATTATTTGATTTAGAATGTCTCGGTCCAACATGCAAAGACTTGACCGACCCTAAGGCGGCACTTCTTTGTGGTATGTTGGATTGTCGTGGTATAGCAACTAGTTTTAGGGTAGTTCTAGTTCATTAAACATGTTCATGCATCATGTATAAATTTATGCCAAAGCACTCACACTTATTTTAAATAAATGACTGAATGAATGTTTTATTTATTTCAGCAATAATGTCTTCTGCATTACTTTAAATTCTCTCAAACGACAAATTAACTGGTGATAACTACACTAAGTGGAAACTTAACATTTATGCAATAATGGTCACCAAAGACCTCAAATTTGTGCTTACGGAGGAATGTCCTCCAGTTCCTGCTGCCAATGCCATACGAGTTGTTCATGAGGCATAAAAGCAATAGGTCTCATCTGATGAGAATGCCCGAACATATCTGTTGGCTTCAATAATATACGTGCTTGTCTTAAAGCATGAAGCAATGACTTCAGCATTCGAAATCATGGAATCATTGCAAACTATGTTCGGGCAGCCCTCCGAGTAAAAGCGACACAAAGTTGTTCGTTTCGTTATGCTCACTTGCATGAAGGAAAGTACGTCAGTTCGGGAACATATCCTGAGCATGATGTCCTACTTCAACACAACAGAAGTCAATTGCGAGACCATTGACGAACCCATTCAAGTGAGCATCATATTGAAAACTATTTTGAAGAGTTTTGATCAGATTAAAAGCAACTACGGGATGAACAAGTTAAGGTTCAATCTCACACAGTTGCTCAATGAGCTCACTACCTTTGAATCCTTGACTAAGGACAACAAGGGCAAGAACGGTGAGGCAAATGTTGTTGAACCATCTTCCTTCAATAATAAAAAGAGGAAGAGGTCTACTGGGAATTCGAAGGGTAAGCCCAAACCCAAGAAAGCCCAAAGAAAGAAGAAGTCCAAGAAAGGTAAATATGATTTACCTGTTCTTAAGTCATGTTTAGTGGAAGATGGTTCTTCGCTCTGGATAGTTGATTCAGAAGCCACTAACCATGTTTGTTCTTCTTTACAATGGTTTGATTCTTGGACACAGCCAGAGGAGCAAGCCTTCTCAATGCGTGTGTGGTCAAGGGATGTCGTGTCGGTACGAGCAGTGGACGTAATTAGATTACGTTTTTATAATAATTATATATTGTTGGGCAATGTATTTTATATTCCTGGATTTAAACGGAATTTTATTTCCGTTTATAAGTTGTTAGAATAAAAATATTCTATTTCTTTTAATAATAAGTCTATTATTATTGGAAAGAATGGCTTGAATATTTGTTCAGAAATTAATTAAAACAATTTGTATTTGTTAAGACCGTTAATACATACTACACTGCTAAACACCGAAATGTTTAAGGTTGCAAAACAAAAAAAAATGACATAAGATTTCTCCAGATAATGACACGTATCTCTAGCATCTAAGGCTTGGTCATATCAACCTTGACCGGATAGACAGACTAGTAAAAAGCGGACCTTTAAGTGAGTTAAAGGTTGGCACCTTACCTGTCTACGAATCTTGTCTGAAAGGTAAAATGACTAAAAGACCTTTTACTGAAAAAGAACTTAGAGCTAAAGAACCGCTAGAGCTTATACATACAGACGTCTGCGGACCGATGAATGTTAAAGCTAGGGGTGGTTATGAGTATTATGTCACATTTATAGATGACTACTCAAGTTACGGATACTTCTACCTAATGCAACGGAAGTCGGAAACATTTGAAATGTTCAAAGAATTTTGAGCTGAAGTTGAGAATCAATTAGGTAGGACTATCAAGTCACTACGATCGAATCGTGGAGGTGAGTACCTTGACCAAGAGTTTGAAGACTTTATGGTCGAGCATGGGATAGTTTCCCAACTCACAGCTCCTGGTACACCTCAGCAAAATGGTGTAGCAGAGAGGAGAAATAGAACCCTAATGGAAATGGTGAGATCTATGATTAGTTTCTCATCATTACCAAATTCCTTTTGGGGATATGCGTTACAAATAGCGGCATACATTTTGAATGTGGTGCCATCCAAATATGTTCCTAAGACTCCCCTAGAGTTGTGGAATGGTCGTAAAGCTAGTTTGCGAAATTTCCGCATATGAGGGTGTCAAGCACAAGTGCTAAAGAACAGAAATGGAAAGCTAGACTCCAAGTCTGTGGTCTGCCTGTTTGTAGGATACTCCAAGGAGACCAGAGTTGGACACTTCTATAGTCCCAAAGATAACAAAGTATTTGTATCGACAAATGCAACGTTTCTTGAGGACAATTATATTAGTGACCATAAACCTCGTTCTAAGATTGTATTGAATGAGTTGGAGCCTAGTGAGACTAGTGTTTCATTAACAAGAGTTGTTGATCCGTAAACATCTGAGAGTCAGATGGTTTCTGATCAGGATACACTACCACCTAGACGTAGTGAGAAGGTTGTGAGACAACCTGAACGCTATTTAGGTATAGGTGAGGGACAAGGTGTTGTCGCTGCTGATAGTGCTGATGATCCATTGACATTTAAGAATGCAATGGAAGATCATGATAAAGAGGAATGGCTTAAAGCCATAAATCTCGAGATGGAGTCCATGTACTCTAACTCAGTCTGGAATCTTGTAGACTTACCGGATGGGGTAAAACTCATAGGGTGTAAGTGGATCTACAAGAGAAAGATAGGAGTAAACGGGAAGGTAGAGACCTTCAAGGCAAGACTAGTGGCCAAAGGTTATACCCAGAAAGAGGGGGTCGATTATGAAGAGACCTTCTCGTCAGTAGTCAGGTTTAAGTCTATTAGGATTCTCTTATCTATTGCTGCCTATTTCAATTATGAAATTTGGCAAATGGACGTCAAGACTGCATTCTTGAATAGCAATCTTTATGAGAGCATCTATATAATGCAACCAGAGGGATTCGTGTCTCTAGATCAAGAGCAAAAGATTTGCAAGCTGTAAAGGTCCATCTATGGGCTTAAGCAAGAATCTAGATCTTGGAACATCAGGTTTGATGATGTGATCAAAACCTATGGCTTTGAGCAGAATATCGATGAGTCTTGTGTCTACAAGCGCATCATTGATAAGAAAGTAGTTTTCTTGGTCCTATATGTAGATGATATCCTACTCATTGGGAATGATGTGGGAGTGTTGTCTGATGTAAAAGGTTGGCTGGCTAGCCAATTCCAAATTAAAGATTTGGGAGAGGCAAGTTATGTTCTTAGGATCCAGCTTATAAGGTATCATAAGAACAAACTCATAGCATTGTCTCAGGCATCATATATCGACAAGATTCTTGTGCGATTTTCGATGCAAAACTCCAAGAAAGGTAATTTACCTTCTAAGCATGTAGTTAATTTGTCTAAGGAACAGTGTCCTAAGACACCTCAAGAAGTTGAGGATATGAGACTTGTACCCTATACATCGGCAGTAGGTAGTCTCATGTATGCTATGTTATGCACGAGACCGGACATCTGCTATATAGTGGGAGTAGTCAGTATATACCAGTCCAACCCAGGATTGGATCATTGGGTTGCTGTCAAGACAATTCTCAAGTATCTTCGGAGAACGAGAGACTATATGCTAGTGTATTCTGGGCAGGATTTGATCCCGTTAGGATACACAGATTCTGATTTTTAGTCAGACAGGGATTCTAGGAAATCCACGTCTGGATCAGTATTCACCCTAGGTGGTGGAGCCATTGTGTGGAGAAGTATCAAGTAATCTTGCATTGATGACTCCACCACGGAAGCCGAATATGTAGCCGCTTGTGAAGTTGCTAAAGAAGCTGTTTGGCTCCGTAAGTTCTTAAGTGATCTGAAAGTTGTTCCAGATCTGGATAGGCACATCACACTTTATTGTGATAACAGTGGTGCTGTGACTAATTCTAAGGAACCAAGAAGCCACAAGAGAGAGAAACATATAGAGAGAAAGTATCATCTCATTAGAGAGATAATGCAGAGAGAAGATGTGATTGTCATAAAGATAGCCTCATAAGACAATCATGTTGATCCATTTACAAAGACCTTACCGGCTAAAGTGTTTTCGGGTCACCTAGATGGTCTAGGGTTGCGAGACATGCCTCACATGCTTTAGTGCAAGTGGGAGATTGTTGAGGTTTATGCCCTAAAGATGTAATTTGTAAATGGATTTATGAAATAAATAAAAAGAAAAGTTCAATTCATTCTTGTTATGTTATTTATTTTATAAACTTGTGCGTATATTTAACATCCAAGATTGTTAGATGTAATCACGAACTGTGTAAATGAGTGTCATATACGGATGGATACAGTAAGAGACGTGCAATCTAAAGAGTCCATAGATAGCAAATAAAGTTGGGTACTTTATTTGTGGTTAATCTATAGCTGTGGTCCATTCCGTAATGTACAATGATTCTATCCTGAATCATTCATATGAGATATGGGAATGGAGGCACCTTGTATGATGTGATCGTATAGGACTGGGCCATGATCTATATGAATCTCTCACCAAGATCCATTTATCGATGAGATTCATATATATCAACTAATGATGGTTATATGTGGGTGATCTTAATCCTGAGTGTCTTATCGATTCAGTCAGGTTAAATCGTAGTCTTTGATTTGACTACGATTTACCATGGGTGAGGTCAAATGCATTTCCTGATCAATATACTCCGTATGTTGGGATTGCGGTTTGGCTTGTGGCTGGAAAGGTTTGTACACAATAGTGGAATCCACTCCTTCTTGTGAGAAATATACGGTAGTTCCCTTAAGGGTTGATTCGGGGCTTGGACAATATGAGCACTCTCCTAATTCCGTAAGGAAATGGGATTTATTGTTCATTATAGAATCAACTGTACTTAAAGGATATATGTAATTAGAGGGATATAATGGACATTATGACCCATCTCTAATTATGAACTACTGTGGAGGATCACACCATGTGTAATAGCTATATCCATGGACACCAAGTTGTATCGGTCTGTTTAAAAGCGTCTGCAGTTAAGAGAGTGCAGCTTCGGGTTTTTAGTGGAATAACGCCGGAGTTTATAATCAAATAATATTAATTAAAGAGTTTAATTAATGATTCCGATGATTATTGGAGATCAAAATACTGTGGGTCCATTACGTCCCCTTGCTAGCCCGGTCGATTTAGGTAACAAAGGTCACGGTTAATTAATTGGATTGTCCAATTAATTGTGTTACAAAAGTGACACGTATATATTCGGGAATTAATTGAATAATGAGATTATTTAATTAATGAATGTTAATAGTTAAATTAATTAAATACTTAGATTATTTAATTATATTGACAATTACGAATTATTAATTAACTATTAATTGGAGGGTGTTAGTTGATATATGGATTTAGGTGAAGATAAAATAATAGGATTATTTTATTTTTACTAAATCATTTATCTAAGTATTTGAATTTAAGTTTAAATTTAAAATACTTATTATCACTTTTAATATATTAGATATATTTGAAAAGGATAATTAAAATATATATATAAATTAATAACACAAGAGATTGCATTGGATGTAAATTGACATGTGCACAAGAAACATTAGTCAAAAGAAGAAGTTGTGAATGACGTAAATACTTATACACATATTATTGATATATACAAAACGCAAGAGCAGTTGATATATATGCAAAAAACCAAGAGCAGGCGTGAGATTTTTTTGGTGAAAAACAAAACAATGATATATATATATATAAAATATATTTATTTATTTATATTAAAGTAGCACAAGCATTTGTGATATATAGGTAGATAAAGTAGCACAGACGAGTTATAATATATATATTTATGAAAGCAGGTGAGTTATAATATATATATATATATGTATCTGTGAAAGCAGGCGAGTTTCAAGATATATACATTTGTGAAAGCAAGTGTTTTTTTTTAAAGAAAAAGTTTTTTTTTTTTGTGGGTATCTGATACACACGCAAAAAAAAAACATAATTTCTTGCATGAGATGCAATTCATGTGTGCGTAAAATCAATACACCAAATTAAGAAGAAAGAGTTTCTTCAAGTATTTCTCTACATCCTTCATTCAAATTCCTGAAACCATGACGCTCCCACATGCAGCCCGGGAGATAGCAAGGAAGATCAGGTGGTTCAGACAGGAGCTTCCAAACGTTGGTAAGATTGGTTCAGACAGGAGCATAACATAAAGTGAAAGAGCCTCCAAACGTTGGTATGTTCTTCTGATTTTATTGATTACAATTTCCTGTGTATACATATTATAGGTATTAGTTCTGAAAAATAATTATTATACAAAGTTCACTGGTCCCAGATACATATATGATTTGTATAAAAATTTAAAACCTAGTTTCGCTGCGTAACCGGTGAACGGGGTTCCTTCACCAAGTCAATCCCAAGGAATCTCATCTCTCCTCCGTGAAGAAAATCATTCGATATGTGAATGGGACATCCAAGTATGGGATATGGTACTCTTTTGACACTAATGCTAGCTTAGTTGGCTTTAGTAATGCAGATTGGGCAGGTAATTGTAATGATATGAAGAGTACATCGGGGCGATTGCTTCTTCCTAGGGAACAATATTGTGTCATGGTTTTGCAAGAAGCAAAATTCCATATCCTTATCCACAGCCGAGGCCGAGTATATAGCTGTTGGGAGTGCCTGTACACAACTCCTATGGATGAAGCAAATGCTTGTGGATTATGGCTTTGAGTAAGGTACTTTAACCCTTTATGGTGATAACATGAGTGCCATCAATATTTCAAAAAATTATGTCCAACATTCTAGAACCAAGCATATTGACATTAGACATCATTTCATTAGAGAGCTAGTTGAGAACAAATGCATTGCACTTGAACATGTGGGCACAAATTATCAACTAACGGACTTGTTTACTAAACCATTAGATTCAACTAAGTTTAAATCTCTTAGTAGGTCTATTGGGATTTGTCATATGCAATGATGTGTTTTGGTGTTTTACCCCATATGGGGAGCTCAAGCAAAGAGAGCGAACTTGCATTTCAATAAGCAAATAATTGTTCAATTTTATACTCTTTAATTAATTGCTTATATGAATTTTTATTCAATAAGTGTGTTTTTGACTTATTTGAAATGCATGTCTCATTTGTGTTCAAATTTGTATTTTTGGACTAGGAAATTTGATTGGGAAGTACATTTGATTGACCCAAAGTTTATCTTCATGTCTATGAAAACTTTATCTTGGCATGCTTAAATTGGTATGCATGATGAATTTATTGAATGCTTTAAAATGATTGCAAATTTGTGTGAGAGTGACTTTTGAGACTTCAATCAATAAGGATATTATATCCATTTCTAGGATTTCACAATCAAATAGTCTCTCTCTCTTTACTTGTTGAACAAGGCTACTCTCATACGGGCATTTCACCCGAAAAAATCTAAAAGGGCGTAATAGTCGCTCATGTCTTGTTTAGCTTGTAAAGCTTGATAGTTGTCATTATCTTTTGTTAAACTATATTTTGTTTTCCATTGACAAATTGGTAAAAATTGATTTGAATTCTCTTTGAACCTCATGTGTTTTTTCCTTTGCAAAATACCATACTTTTGGAAGTTGATGTTGCATGTATTTCATTCAAGGCAATCTTTTCACACATGTTCCAAAAATCAAACTTCCTTGAATTTCTCTCTCTCTTATTTAAATTGCATAAAGTTATTGTATATGATTATGCATTTACATTGTAAATATCTCTCTTTGCTAAAGTGTCCCGGTTGAGGACTACTCATTTGCCCATCTTATGACAAAAAGGGGGAGTAATGTTAGGTTTTAGAGGGAGTTTGTGTTGCTTCTGCATATTAGGGGAGAATGTCTTTTTAGGGGGAGTATTTGCATGTTCATTGTCGATTGCATGTTACTTGTTCTATTTCATGCAAATTTGCTCTTGTTTGGATTTATCTTGATCCCTCACATACACTTGTCTTGGAAAGTGTAGTTCTTTGTTTTGTAGGGATGATCATTCAACAAATGATTCACTTATGTCTGATCTATTAATTTTAGTTCATTCCACTAAAGAAATAAAATTGAACTATTAAGTAAATATAGAATAAGTTAATATTTCTCATTTATACTGTAAGTTTCCCGGTTTTTTATTGGTTTATTTCGATTGACAAACCACATTTGGGGATAATTATGTACGGGTAGCTTAGACCGGCCTTGCTCATGATCAAGTTCAAGCACCAAAGGTATATCTTTTGCTTAACTTCATTTGAGGAGATTTAGTGCAAACACTCACTTTCATGCATGTTTTTGATCACTTTGCATTAGTGCTTAATTGTCTTTTTGTGTGCCTATTGTTGTTCTTTTGTTTAAATTGATTAGATTTTGTGATTAAATTGCCATGTCATGTTAGGCATTAGGATACATTCCCTTTACCTATTTTCTCTTACAAAATTTATATATGAGTGTGAAGGAAGCGAGCAGTGCGACACTCAAGCAGCGCTACCACCAGCGCAGGTTTCCAGTGGTTTTTCGTTGGTGGCGCGCTGGTCGTCATGCACACCACACCAGCGTAACTTCTCCAATGGTTTGTCATTGGTGGCGTGTTGGTCGTCATGCGCACCACACCAGGGCAACACGTCCAGTGGTTTGTAGCTGATCGTGCGCCGCTGCCCTGCGCTACTCCACTGGTGCCCAGTACAAAAATAGGCCATGCGCTAGTGGTGTGCTACTCGACCAGCGATACCACCAGCACACAATGCGTCTTTTGGGCAGTTTTTGTTAAAACGATGTAGTTTCAATTTAGGCTTTATATAAATATATCATCTTCTTCCCAACTCGTTTCTAAGAGCTTCCAAACCTATTTTAAGAGAGAGATAAGGTTTTCTTAGTGAGAGAATCTCCAAGAAGCCATTTTTACTCAATCAAACTTCAAAACATAATCATCAAGCATCTTTCAAGCATGGGTCTCTTGTTTGTTCATGACTAGGTATTCTCTACATGCTCTAGACTTTAAAGTTTCATTATTATGACATATATACCTAGGTTTTAGCTTTTATTGCAAATTAAATGCATGATTGTGTGCTTAATAGTTTTCATGACATGATTATGGTATTGGTTGTTGGTTGAGAGTATTGATTAGTGATAGCTAGAATTTAGGACGGTTTTACCCTTCTAGCTAATTCTTCTTGCCTTTGCATTTAGAACATTGATATCTAGGATTTGCTTTTCTTGTCATTATTAATCCTGGATAAGCATAAATGTTTTGACCTAGCATTTTTGCATATATAATTTTCTTGCATATTCACTTAGGTTGTCATTATCTTTCATTGTTGATTAAGCTTGTGGTTATGTGGTTAGTGCACAAGGTTGGTGATCCAAAATCACTATTAAGACCTTCTGGGTAGAGTGAAAGTGTTAGTAACTAGAGGGTATAACGGGAGGTCAACCTAGGTTGTAAACTTTCATTCAATAGTCGATTTTGAGGATCGATTGTGGTACACTGAACAGCCTGTGGTTTTTCCCATTTGAAGGGTTTCCAAGTATATATTGCGTGTTGTTATTGCTCTATGTTTGTTGTCATTTATTTGATCACTTGGTAGAATGGGGTAAATTTGATAATATTGATTAATTCGTGAAATTTGTTAATCAGTCAGATTAAAAACCTACTCACCCCCCCCCCCCCTTTAGGTTTATAAATACACACTTTCTAGGGAATTTCACATACTCTAGACAATCTTAATGTAATAGTGTATCCTCGTGCAGAATAACAGTAATTGTCAAGAGCTTATAGACTGTCTATAGCTCTCCTAGTTACCATATTTACTTATATGACCACATTTTGACCTTGCATATTTTGACTTTTCCATAAGCCATATTTCGATACACACTATTGAAAACTTAACGTTAAGATTTAATATCTAATACTTCAAAACATCCATATGATGATATTCTACTCAAATTTAATAAATGGAGCCACGATGTCCATATCTATAAATGTAGTCCTCTATGGATTAACAAATGAATATCACCAAACTATCGAGGATAGACTATGTTATATAATCGTACCCATTGATAGCTCAAATGATAACACTTGCAACCATAAGTCCATCATTTATCTTAGGATTGAGATAGACTCTCTGATTGTCTTCAAGTGAAAACTTTTATCCATTGACGGTTCTGGATAAATTATCTCATTGTGATCCTATTCAATGCACCTAGTGCACTAGATTCTCTTGCCCAAAGGCAACACACATTACTGATTTTAGACTTATCATAACACATTTGATCTCACTCGAATGTTAGCAAAAGAACTTTAACAAGATAAAGGTGCACAATCTTTATCTTAAGTTGTGAATATTTTTCAAGACTAACTAAAGATTTGTGTCTACCTCATACATATCTAGATGAACGAACAATTTTTCTTTTCTTATAGTCTTTTGACCTTATGATTATTAACTTTTGACAATTATAATAATTAAACTATAAATGCTATAAGATTTGTTAAAACTAGAAATCACTTTATTAATATGAAACGATTGTCAAATACATTATTATACTCTTGCTTTTAAGCATAATCCTAACAATCTCCCACTTGCTCTATAGCAAATGTGCCATATCTCTTATCCCAATAATCTTCATGTGCCTATCAAAACTCTTTTATGGAGGAGCCCTCATAAAGGGATCCGATAAATTTTCTGCTGACGTGATCTTAGTAATCGTCGTATCACCCATATGCACAATTTCTCTCAGAAGATGATACTTTCTTTCAATGTGTTTCCCTCTCTTATGACTTCTTGGTTCTCTCGAATTAGTCACTGCTCCACTATTGTCACAATAGATATTGATATGCTTATTCGCATTAGGAACCATTTCCAAGTCAATCAAGAATTGGCAGAGCCATACAGGCTCTTTAGCAACTTCGCATGCGGCAACATACTCAGCTTCCATGGTGGAATCAACAATACAAGATTGCGTGATACTCCTTCATATGATTGCCTCTCTTCCAAGAGTAAACACAGATCCTGATGTTGATCTTCTAGAGTCAGAATCCAATTAGAAATCAGAATCTATATACCCAATGGGAATTAAATCTCCTCTAGAGTATAAAAGCATATAATCTCTCGATCTCCTGGGATACTTAAAAATATGCTTGAATATTGTCCGGTGATCGGGACCAGGTTTCGATTGAAACCTGCTAACTATGCCAACATCAAAACAAATATCTGGTTTACTGTAGAGAAATGCATACATGAGACTCCCAACTGCCGAGGCATATGGAACCCTACTCATGAATTGCTCTTCATGCTTAATCTTAGGAGCTTGTTCCTTCGAAAGTTTTGTTCCATGTCTGAAAGGTAACATACCTTTCTTGGAATCTTGCATAGAGAATCTAGACAAGATTTTATCTATATATGAAGCTTGGGATAATGCAATCATTCTATTATTTCTATCCCTTATGACTTGGATACCAAGAATATAACTTGCTTCTCCTAAGTCCTTCATATCAAATTATTTTGCAAACCATTCTTTTACTGATGTCAATACACCTACATCATTTCCGATGAGTAGTATATCATCAATATAAAGAATAAGGAAAACCAACTTGTTACCTTTAATCCTTTTGTATACACATGGTTCGTCAAGGTTTTGAATAAATCCAAAACTTTTCACAGCTTGATCGAACCTTATGTTTCAGGATCTAGATGCTTGCTTCAATCCATATATGGATCTTTACAACTTGCAAACCTTTTCCTCTTAGCCATTTTCAATGAATCCTTCTGGTTGCATCATATAGATGCTTTCGTCAAGACTTCCATTAAGGAAAGCTGTCTTGACGTCCATTTGCCAAATCTCTTAATATAGAGATGCCGCAATGGATAAGAGTAGCCTAATGGATTTAAACATAGCCACAGGAGAGAAGGTTTCCTTATAATCGATACCTTCTTTCTGTGTGTAATATTTAGCTACCAATCCAGCTTTAAAGGTTTGCACCTTTTCATCCATTCCTCTCTTTCTCTTGTATACCCACTTGCACCCAATGGGTTTTATCCCTTTAGGCAAGTACACAAGAGACCAGAATTTATTTTTGAACATAGATTCAATTTTGGATTGCATTGCCTTTTACCAATGGTGACAAACAAGATCTTTCATGGCTTCCTTGTAAGTGTAGGGATCATCGTCGTACGGGAGATTCTCTAATGATTCTCCTAGACCGATGTATCTCTCGGGTTGTCTACTAACCATCCCACTACGACAAGGAATGGTAGATTGTTGATCTTGTGTTGGTACAGAACTTACAATTGGGCTAGGTTGTGAAACCTCTTGAGGAATTGTATCTCCTAAAATCTCATTCAGGACAATTCTACTTTTAGGCACAAAATTATTCATATAGTTTAAAATTTAGCATTTGTCGAAACAAATACTTTAAAATATAGAAATAATATCCTTTGATTCCTTTAGGATACCCTACAAATATGCATGTTTCTAAATGGGACTCCATCTTTTTTGTCTTTCCTTTTAACACGTGCGCAGGGCATCCAAATATCCTTAAGTGTTGTAAACTAGGCTTTCGCACAATCCACAACTCATGCGGTTTTTAGGAACCGACTTAGATGGTACATTGTTTACAATGTACATAGCGGTTTGTAAAGCATATCCCCAAAAAGAATTAGAAAGCGTTGAATAACTCGACATAGACCTAATCATGTCTAAAAGAGTTTTATCTCTCCTTTCTGCCACCCCATTTTGTTGAGGTGTACCTGGTGCAGAAAACTGAGAAATTATCCCATTATCAATAAGATATTGTTGAAACTCACCAGATAGATATTCTCCACCATGATCAGACCTCAAGATTTTTATGTTTTTCTCAAGCTGATTTTCAACTTCAGCTTTAAATGCTTTGAACATGTCAAAAGCATCCGACTTAGGTCCCATGAGATACACATAGCCAAATCTCAAGTAATCATCCATTAAAGTGATAAAGAACTCATATCCATCTCTAGCTTGAATGGTCATAGGACCGCACAAATCAGTGTGTATCAATCCTAAACATTTTTTTGCAAAGATCCATCACTAACCAATCTTTTAATCCTATCAAGATTAATATGACCTAGGCGTAAATGTCATAGGTAGGTTTCATCTTTTGATAATTTTACTCTTTTATGATTAGATTGCATTGATTCTGTGTCTAACAAGTGAGAGATATTGCTATGCAAATAGAATAAACTGTTTTCCAATGTACCTTTGCAAACAAATTTATTATTCCTACAAATAATAAAAGTTTTATTAAAAATAACCGAATATCCAAATTTATTTAATCAAAAAATTGAAATTAAATTCCTTATGAATTGAGATACATAATAAACGTCTATTAAATCTAAATGTCTATAAGAACCTAAATTAATTATAATATCTCCCACTGCACTTACAGACACCTAATGATCTGTTGTCTAAACGCAACTTGAATTCATTTGCATTAAACCTTTTCCTTTCCTTGAACCCATGTAAGGAAAAACAAACATGATTAGTGGCTATGGAGTCTATGATCCAAAAATCCATAGAATCCTCCAAAAAAACATGTTTCAAGATAATTAATATTATCTTCTTCCTTCTTGTCCTGAGACTTTGGGAAATTTCTTTTCAAATGTCCCTTTTCAACACAAAGGAAACACTTCCCTTTGATCTTGGTTGTTTTCTTTGTCTCCTTCTTAGTAGGTCCTAGTTGATTTTTCTTTTATTGTTTCTTGACCTTCTTACGAGTCTTAACAGTAGCAACTTTACCTACCACATGAATCTCTTGACCCTTGCCTCTGACAAGGATTTCTCGGCGCTTAGAACATTTTGCATCAGGTCTTGCAAGGTGTATTCCTTATTATTCAAGGTGTATTCCAACTTGAACTGGTGAAAGGAATCTGATAGTGAGTTGATAATCATGTCAATTTTTGTCTCATCATCTATCTTAGCACCATTAAGTTCAGCAATATTGAGATGTGCTATGACTCTCATCATGAGATCTATCACACCTTGTCCAGGTTTCATCCTAAGATTCATGAAAGTAATCACTACCTCTCTTAGTCGTCCTGGACTTCATTGCAAACATCTCTTCCAGAGACATCATTATATCCGCAACAGTCTCCATTCCTTCATGTTATCGTTGCAACACGTCAGAGATGGTAGCCATAATGTAATATTTAGCCATATCATCTAAAGACTTCCACTGTTGATACTCATCTCTTTGTTTCTGAGTAGATTTATTAGTGGAAGTATGTGGTTTAGAAGTACACAGAATGAACTTATGCATTTCAGATTGCAATAAAAGCCCAATTTTCCTTTTCCATGTGACATAATTATCACCAGTTAAAGTATTATCTTTTAGGATGTTAATTAGGGATGAGGCCATGATTTCTTAACAATAACAAAAATTGTATAAGTAAACAATCATGATAAATCACTTTCGAATATTTATCTTGAATTAAATAAAATAATTCAATCATAAAATTTAACGGTAATCCAACACCCATAAAAGTCACGCCTCTTTTAGGAGTTCGCACTATCTACTAGTTGGACTAGGTCCCACCTAATTGTTAACATAACAACCAACGTTTTCAATTTTAAGCTTGTGATTTTATTAACAATAACTCTTGGGTGGATATTAATAAAATCACATTGAGTATTTTATCAAGTTATTGACCTTCAATATATTCTCTCACGAATATCCCTCATTTGAGAGTAGATATCGTTTGAATCAATTGTCTAGTCTATACTTGTAAGGAAGTATCTTGCTAAATTCCATTCATGAATACCCCTTGAGAGGTTATTACAAGAAATATAAAGCTCAACTAAACTTGGAGGCCGTAGGTGTTCCAAAACACCTTCTCCCACTCAATTATTTAAGGCGTGTGATCGAATTTCATAGAATGATTTACCAAGTTATCTAGATGTCAATTAGATACCTAAATCATTCAATGCATGTTCATACCAAAAGAGTTATATAAGTGATACTCCTATTCTATATGACATGTTATCAAACAATGACAAACATTGCAATAATTACGAAAATATAAATAGCTACAATTTTGGTCCATTCTAGAAAGCAAGTAAATTACAATTTTTGGAATACAAAAATTTCTTTCTTGGCGAACAAGTCTTCACGCGGTCATCGTTTGATTGCACACCCCCTGGCTGCCTCCCATGGGTGTGTGCACCCCACAAAGCCATAAAGGGTTGTTGTGCGCAGCCCATGGCATCCAAAGGGCTGCCGTGCACAGCCCATGCCACAACAATCATGCTTCGTGCTCATTCGTATGCACGATTGTTGTTGTGGCGCGCACGGTACAAAACTTGTTCCGGTTGCTTCCAATTCTTCAAATCTTCGATACTTGAATATATTACAACATTATTTTAAATAATAATTTACTGCAGCTTTTTTTTATTACAACAATAAACTAAGAGGAAAAAAAATAGCAACTACCAAGAAGGAAATTATAGCGATGATAGGCCACCCTTCTTGTTACAATCTTCGAATCTTCGATACTTGAATATATTACAACAGTATTTTAAATAATAATTTACTGCAGTTTTTTTTTTACAACAATAAACTAAAAGGAAAAAAAAAACTTAGCAACTACCAAGAAGGAAATTATGGCGATGATATGTCACCCTTCTTGTTACAATCCCAAAACAAAATTACATTGAAATTTTAGGACCAAAATTGAACAATAACAAATCACATTATAAAACATATATATATGTGTGTGTGTGTGTGTGTGTTTGTGTGTGTGTGTGTGTGTGTGTGTGGGGGGGGGGGGGGGGGGGGGGGGGGGGGGGGGGGGGGGGGGGTATGTGTGTGTGTGTGTGAATACCTAGAGTACCATCTCTTTCTAAAACATACATATTTACAATAAAAAGAAATAGATTGACGTATATATACATCAATTAATCAATGGTACAACCAGGTTTTGATATCAATTGTAGGGAAAAATTGATTCAAAACATGGCGGAAGTGTAAAATTAGGGTTTGGAATAATTTAAAAAAATTCCCTTTAAAAAGAAAGAACCTTAACTCTAGATTAATCAATGTATATTAAAAGTATCGTACCTTTTTCTCGTGACGATTGAAGTTGTGCGGAATTGAATCCGCAAGATATTCCAATCCAATCACGAATGTGACTCCCTTTCTTTGAATTGTATACATGAGGATGGAAACAAACAAAATCTTTTTCTTTTTGTTAGTCACAATAATCTCCAAGAGAAAACCAAAGAACCTTTGGTCATCTGTGAATTATCAATCTATTTTATTGAAACATACGTGAGCCCGATTTGATTTTTGTACACAAAACCCTTTCGATATAAAGGATACTAGTGCACTATCGAACATAAAAATGTTCCCCTTTTTCTCTTCACCTTGGCCAAATTCTATAGACAATGGTGGGATGAAGTTTTTTTTTAACTATATAAGCAAAAAGTAAAAAAAAAAAAAAACTTCTCTCAAGTCACCAACAAGCCTTGGCCGAATTCTTGAGTATGGAATTATTATTTTGGCTGAATTTCTCTAAAGGAATATATATATATATATATATATATATATATATATATATATGTGTGTGTGTGTGTGTGTGTGTGTGTGTGTGTGTGTGTGTGTGTGTGTGATCAAGTACTCTCCTTAGGAGTATTTACTTGGTAGGCAAGAATCCTACATCTAGGCGAATTTACTTGGTGACTAAGAATCATTTTCAAAGAGGAATTCTTTTCCACATCAAAACTCCTAATCCAACTCAATAATGTATTTATTCAATAACCAATTATTGAATATAAATTAAATTGTGATTATATCAAAACTTTCTAATTTGACCAATTGTCAATTAGAGTTTTGATAGAAATCAAATACTTCCTAATTTGACTAGATAAATAAATTTCTTTTATTTATCTAATTATCAAATGTAGTATTTGATATTAATCATATTACCAACAATAACAATATATAAGGCTATTATATAGGCCCTTGCCGCCCAAGCTATTATAAATATGGGCCAAATATTGTTTTTCTATTTTATTAAATCCATTGGACTTTAATAAAAGGTCCACATGTAAACTAGACTCATTCTTACTAAAAGAAACAAGTTCACATGCCTTAACACAATTCTAAATGGACCCATAAATTGGTCTGATATAATATATTAAGTGATCCATGCAAGTTCGTGAGGATTGAGGATCTTGGCGGGCTAACTAAATTTAAACTCCAATAGCCATAACCTAATCATAATTAACAAATGATTCACTTAGATCCGATCTGTTAATTTTAGTTCATTACACTAAAGAACTAAAATTGAACTCTTAAATAAATATAGAATAAGTTAATATTCCCCATTCATACCCTAGACAATCTTAATGGAGATAGTGTATCCTCGTGTAAAATATCAATAATCGTCAAGAGCTTATAGATCGTCTATAGCTCTCTTAGTTCCCATTTTTACTCATATGACCATATTTTAAACTTGAATATTTTGACTTGTCCTGATGCTATATTTCAATAGACACTATTGAAAACTTAACGTTAAGATTTAATATTCAATACCTCAAACATCCATATGATGATATTCTACTCAAATTTAATAAATGGAGTCGCGATGTCCATATCTATAAATAAAGTCCTCTATCAATTAACAAATGAATATCACCAAACTATCGAGGATAGACTATGCTACATAATCGTACTCATTGATAGCTCAAATGATAACACTTGCAACCATAAGTCCATCATTTATCTTAGGATTGAGATAAACTCTCATATTGTCTTCAAGTGAAAACTTTTATCCATTGATGGTTCTGGATAAAGTATCTCACTGTGATCCTATTCAATACACCTAGTGCACTAAATTCCTTTGTCCAAAGACACCACACTTTGATGATTTTAGACTCATCATAATACATTTGATCCCACTCAAATGCTAGCAAAAGAATCTATAACTTTAACAAGATAAAGGCGTCCAACCTTTATCTTATGTTATGAATATTGTTCAAGACTAACTAAAGAATTATGTCTACCTATACATATCCAGATGCACGAACAATTCTTCTTTTCTCATAGTCTTTTGACCTTATGATTATTTACTTTTGACAATTATAATAATTAAGCTATAAATGTTATAAGATTTGTTAAAACTAGAAATCAATTTATTAATATGAAACGATTGTCAAATACATTATTACACTCTTGCTATTGAGCATAATCCTAACAATTACAATGAGTTTGAAAAACTTGGACTAATCTTCAATAACTTATTCTCTTGATATCACCTAAAATAAATTTGAAGCCCAAGAAAATACTAGAGAAAATATGGCAATATACTTGGCAAGAATATGGCAATTTAGCTCAATATAGAATATGCAATTAAGTTTAAATGGATACATGTATTCTCCCCTTAAATACATGCATATCCATTTACATACCATATGAAGTTCAATACTTGAACAAATACACAAAGAAGATAGGTTAAAACACTATCATGTTTCTCCCTCTTTTTGACATAAAATGAAGCCAAAATGAAAAATAAATGATACCTTGAGATCACTTAAGCTTTGCTAGCCACTTGTACTACCAAAGAACGTTGAATGATTTGTTAATCTCACAAAAATTTTAGAGGTGGATGCTTTGCTTGGAGAAATGCTTTCTTCCAAGTTCTTAATTTTTGCATCTTGTTGAACCACCTTTGTGTTTAGCTCTTTTATCTTCTCCCTTGATTCTTATTTGTTCTTTGTGTTAACCTAGCAAAGGTTATTCAAATCTATACAACACAACAAACTCATAAGGGTATAATGAATCACAAATGCATAAAATTTACTCTTAAACACATAGGTCATTTCTACCAAGTTCTACAATTGTATTAACAATCATATCAACCCCAAACATGGAGAATTTTATTGCAAGCACAATTATACAATTATTACAAAAAGTTTCATGCATTATTTATGACTGAAAATACAAAGGTAGATAATATTATGCAGAATCATCATGCATAACAAGGAATATGAAATTGCATCTTCAAGATTCATCAGTACAAACCAACAATATGCCAACATTTATCAACTTGAAACATGTGAACATATTAGAAAAAAGAACAAACTCTAGCATAATATGGTCTCCCTTGATAAGTGTTCTATCTAAGTTCAAGATTGGATATTGTTCACAATGATATCCACATAATCACATATTCAAGCAATTTTTAAAGAAATCCAACAAAATAAGCTTCGTAAACTATGAGAGATACACCAAGATTTTCAATCTCTATCATAATTCTTCTTAAATTCTAGAATATCAAAATACTCATAAACAAAAGTGTGTGTGAATTTTGCTTCAAGCATATGCAAAGAGTAGTTTGATAATCAACATGTAAACCATATCAACATCTATTCATCTTAAGCTTTTCCAAAAAAGGTCAAACCGATTATAATCCGAATTTTTACTGTTAAGATAATAGAACTTAACATATGAGCGTGTGTATGCATATGGCTCGTCATTCCATTTTTATTTTTCAACCCGAGCAAACTTGATTTTCAGCTATACTCCTTTAAGCCTTTTTTTTTATTCAAGCTTGAATCAAGAATTTTTTTTTTATAGATTATTTCTTTTTCAACACTTCTTTTAATTTTTTTAACATAAACATATACGTTTCATTTTCTGTTTTCACTCATCATAATGATGTAGCTCTTTCCTACATTGGATGGCTGCACAACCAAAATGTGCAGTCCTTTTCATGAAGGTGCTCATTGAGTTCTATATAGTTGCTAAAGTAAAATGGATACTAACCATAGGTCATCTTAAATGTACTAATCATAGGACTTCCAAGTGTATCCACAACTTACATAACTTACTCAACAAAACATGCAAGAGAAGCAAAGTGTATTTGAAACCTAATTTTTTGGCTTACAAGCACATGATCTAAAAGCAATATAAAGAGATTTACTTAAGATCATTAATTCTCAAGAGAGTAGCTTTCAAAAAAATGTGATCACATTTTTCAAAACATTTCACTCACAAACAAACAATTCACACATCAGGTTCAAGAACTTTGTGAACAACATCTCTAAGAGATAATTAGAAAGAAAATGTCAATGAGAACCATATGAACATTATACTTAGTTCTCTAATATGACATGCTTCATAATGTAGTGCAAATAATGAGTTAAGAGATGAAAAACAAAGAATGCAAGCATTAGGATATAGAAATACCTTAGCAAGCATTTTCATCAAATGCAAAGTCTTCACCCTATTTTATGAACTCTCTTGGCTTGTTTGTCCTCATAATAACAAGTTGTCGGTGTGTCATCCCAAGAGAATAAAAACTTAACATTTCAACTCAAACACAAAAAAATGACTTTCTTTAAAAGTCTTAACAAGCAATCATTACCATATAGATTTCAAAAATGGACTTCTCTAAAGTCAAACAATAGATTTCGACCATCATAACATATATGTGAGATAACCAAGTTCATATCAAAGTTATAAAGAAACAAAGCTAACTAGATAAGTTACTCAAACTTAACATTAATCTCAAAGCTAACTCACATGTACAACTTACACTAGTTGTAAGAGCACTTACCCTTGACCCGTTTTGTCTTGGATGCACTAACTCATAAATCATGATGATCATTTCTCAAGGCAATATTATATTTTGAAGATAAATCAGCAACTATCTTATTTATAAAGATATTATTCATGTTAAACACATCATTATTGCCTTGAAAAAAGATATCATCTAGACTATGCATATGATCATGTGAAACACCCTTTTTCACTCAAATCTTTTTTACATTCTTCTTAATGTGATTATCAATATCAAGCACAACATTCAAAGTGTTGTCATTAGCAACATGTTTAGAAGAATGCCTAGGAACCTTTTTCACATCACACATTTTAACCCAAGCTTTCATATTGTGTTTCTTTACATGATTATTAACAATAAGCACATCATAAAAAAGCATCAAAGCAATCATCAAGTTTAGAAACATTCATAGAAGATTTTCTTATCTCATTAGCATGCATCTCATTCCCTAGTTTGCATTGTCTAATATAGTCATGGCTTCTAGTTTTGATATGCCATACAACATTGTGAAAATGGCAAACCTAGATAAATTTGGAGATGTTATTAGGGGAGAGTGTACAAACGTTGAAGGCTCCTTACTTTTCTTGATTTTGATATTGACCTTGGAAGAATTGGCTTTTCAATTCTTCTTGTTCCTTAGTAACTTGCTTTTAGTTGTAGGAGATTCCGTTTGCTCATCAAAAAAGCCTAAGTCACTTGAATCTCCATGAAGTTTACCAAGCTCTTTGGCCTTCATGATTGCCAAATCATCTTCCTTGCCTTTGATCATTTCCTTCAAGAAAAATGATTTATTTGTAAAATCACTTGTTAAATTTTCTAACATATGAGCATCTTCAACCAACTTCTTTTCTTGACATTTGATCACTTCACTCTTCACTTCAATTTCTTTCAATGTTTCATCTCTTTCCTTCTCAAGAGTTTGAAATCTTGCCATCAAGTTGAAGTTGGTGGTCTTTGACTTGCAATCCTCTTCATTGAGTTACAAAGACAAGTGATCATATCGAGCTTGATTGTTCATCGGGAAATCCTCTTTTCTTCTTTAATTTCTTCTTGATGCGAAGTCTTGTCAGATAGGTAGTTACCTACATAAACATTATCTTCCAAGGAATCTTGTTCCTCCTCATCTTCACTTTTGTCACTAATATTCTTTTTAAGCTTAACAACAAAATTGTTAGTAGACAAATACCAAGAAGAAAATAAATAACCACATTTAGAGGCAGCTTGAAAAATATCCCAAGCACTTTTTGTTTCATCAACAAGAGGTGGACAATCAACACAAACAATATAAGACTCAGTGTTTGTATCCATAGTTAAAAAATAACTTTGTAGATCCAAAATCACACTAATTACCTTAAGTGAACCACTCTGATACCAATTAAAAATACCTACAAGGTTATACTAAACAACCTAGAGGGGGGTGAGTATGTTGACACGCTATTTTTTAAAACTCTTTCGAGACTTTTGTTAAACACTTGATGAGCATACAAACTAACCTTTGATATAATTGTTATGAGAAAACAAGTGTCACATGTATGCTCAATTCACCACCCTTAGTCTACAAAACATATAACAAGTGACAATGTATCTTAAATACAAATATGTTCTATGAAAAGCAAATTCCGCAAGTTGTACTTTGAATATTACAATTTTAATTGACTAAGTAGAACATTACAACTTGATATAGAATATCGCAAGATACAATGTTCACACATTACAGAGATACAAAAGACAAATGTTGATTCAATAAATAATGTGTGTATCTTTTTCTCTACAAAAAAAACAATTACAAAGATGTGAAGAAATGAAGATCTTAAACAAGATATATTGATCACATATAAAAATGTAGGGTTAATATCATCTGGGTCCTTATGTTATACTAAAAGATCAATTATTTAAACGAGTTTGCCTTTTCAGTAAAGTTTTCCCTGACTTTTAAAATGTATATCAAATAGATCCATTTGTTAGTCAGCGGTTAGTCAAACTTAACATTTACAGGGGTATTTTTATCTTTAAACCAACAACATGCCATGTGTCACGAAAACATAAATAAAAAAATCAATTATATATATATATATGAAGGAAATAGTTTATATATCACAAAATAAATATATATTTTTTAATATTTATATAAATTATAAAAAAAATCTAAAAAATACAACTTTTTGTAAATATTTATATACTTCATAAATAATAAATAAACAAAAATTAATTTAAAAATGATTAAACAAAAATGAAAATCCTAATTTCATTATAAAGAAAATGAAAAAATATATAGTGAAAAAAAAAATATCAGAAAAAACTTTAAAATAAATCATATTAATCACTAATTAGAAAACAAATGGATGTTGATTGGATTACATCCATTTTGAAAATAAGTTCATCTTTAAATCTGGAAACTGGAAACTAGAAACTTCATCACAACTGGAAATCTGGAAACTTCATCTTATTCACAATTTAATAAAAAATAAAAAAGAGATGGAGACAATAAATAAAATTATATATATTCAACAACATCAGTTTATTTAGATTTATTTTTTTTACAGTCACCTTTTTTTTAGAATTACCATCATCTCCAGATTCTTTTATTTTTTTGACAAGAATCATCTCCAAATTCAATACGGTGGAGATAATCAAGAAAAAAAATCAACAGTCATCAACATCAACCACCAAACCCAGAACACACCATCATTAACCACCAAACCCTGAAAACATCATCATAAACATCAAACTCAAACCCAACATAGATCATAGAACATTAAAGGTAAAAAACCCTAACCCTCAAATCCTATCTCTAGAATCAGCACCCACACCATCAATCTCCCGAAATCAGTACCCACACCATTAATGGTAAAAACCATAACCCGCAAATCCAACCGCCCCCAAATCCAACCACCACCAATGACGATCTCCTCTCAACGGAGGAGATCGGAGCTCAAATCGAAGCCGGTAGTCAACTTAAACACAATCCAAACCCTCCCACCACTACCCCTAACCCTCCCACCACCGAAACCAAACTCAGCAAACAAACACCCTAAACAAATATAATAGAAAGAGAAGAGAAACATTGAAGAAGAGATAGTGTGGCCACTTTTTACAGCGGCTGTGAACTCCATTTTGTGTCGATCGCCTTTAATAGGGAGCTCCAGAAGAGAGACGGGTCTAAGAGGGAGAGTTTGGTGATGTTGTTGATGATGGCAGAAGAGAGAAATTTTGTTTTTTTTAAGAGAAAGAAAGAGTTACAGTTTTTTTTTTTTTACCACCGATTTTCCGTTGGACTTGGTGGTATGATGATGGCATGGGATTTTTTTAACATAACTTTTTTTTTACAATTATATTATTGTATTAATTTTTCATTTTTAAAAATTTTAATATTTTGTTAAATTATAAACTTTTTAATCAAAGTGGAGGGTAATATGGTCAATTTATATATTATGTCACGTTTGACCGTTAAAAAAAAAGTCAGATGGTTCTATTTGATATACTTTTTAAAAGTCAGGGAAAACTTTGCTAAAAAAATAAACTCGTTTAAATAATTGATCTTTTAGCATAATAAAGGGACCTAGATGATATTAACCCAAAAATGTAAAGAGATAAAGACAAAGACATTTGACACATCACTTTTAAGTGGTAAAACCTCTAAAGAGGAAACATCCTCGGGTTGAGTCTTCAACCACCGGTAAACTGTAATCCACTAATACGAATAAAAGATACACACTCAAAGAAGTGACCAACCCTATGATACACTCTCCAAGCTATCAACTTCTATTCTACCCTCGAGCCTAGTGAATCACATTGCCTACATCCTATCCAAGATGTGACTATCACACCTCTCGGAAGCAACTTTATATCCAAGACGCTCATGCCTCTAGAAAGATTTTATGCATAACTTTCTGGATCCTCCCGATTCTAGTCAAGACTTCTTACTTAGCTATCTGGTTCCTCTTGATCCTAACTAAGACTTCCTTGCCTGATTATCTAGATCCTCTCGATCGTAACCAAGACTTATTGCTTATCTATCCGGATCCTCCCAATCCTAGTTAAGACTTCATGCCTTTTACAAGGACCTTCTAAGTGTAATCATGAATGCAAAGTGTAAACAAGCACGCAACATAGAACATGATGATCAACATATTCTATGGAAACTAGAAATAAACAATAAGCACAAAAAATATGATTTTCTAGTTTGCAATCTTAAAACAATGCAATCATACAAATGAGGCATGTACATGGATTAAATACACTTCATGAGAAACTAGACATAGGCATCAAAATACACAAAATAAAATTGTCTAGTTACCATACATGAATAATATTCTAGAACATGTGAAACACCAAAAAAAAACACATTTAATTCCTATATGTATTAATGCAACCATAATTTGAATCAAAGTATATACATTAAGCATATACTCAAGGTTTTATTAACAAACAAAAACAAGCTAGATTCACAAGATATGATCAATTAAGTTCTAGCAAATATTTAGAGCATATTTTTCTCACAATAGTCAATTAAAGTCAAAATAACTCTAAATAAAAAATCAAATGTGCTAATCCTATATATGTTCAACTAAAAAGATCTAGCACATGTAGAGACTATTTATCATCAAAAATCAATCGATTGAAATACAAATAGTCCTAGACTAATAGCTAGCACAATACAAAAACAAGCATGTGAAAACATAGGTTTTAAGAAAACCTAACTCAACATACATGTTTCTAATTAAGCTCATCTAGCTAAAATAATGTCTCAAAACCCAATCAAGGTTTAGACAAGTAACATACACATATAGAAGAAGAAAACCCAAGGTAATTGAAGGCTTTGAAGATCTAAACTCAAGAGACGAATCAATACCTTAAGAAAAAATGTACAGTTTTCGATTTTGGTGAAAAGACACCAGAAATCATGAACAAATGGCCTCAAACTCTCTTAGAGATGATAGAGGACTCTCCTATGAAGATTCTCCAATTTGAATCATACGAATCAGACTTTGAATGAGTGTGTTATGGTGTTTAAAAGTTGGGAAAATTGAGAGAAAATTTACACGAAAATTGAGAGAAAATTTATGCACTAAAGTTTTTCAATTTTTCTTCTTGGAAAGAAATATGAGGGAATAAGATATTTAAAAAGAGGGAAAAGAGAGTAAATAGAGGACCAATGACTGTGTGCCACCTCGACTCCCCAAGGAGGCGCGTGGACATCTCGGGGGCAGAAAGCCTCTCTCCTCGAGATGGCCACGTGCCTCCTCGAGATGGCCACGTGCCTCCTCGAGGATGGTTCCTTCGCACTCCTTTGCGTCCTTCGACCGTTATCTGGTCTCCGAACTTCGAATTTGAATCCATCTCCGGATTACAAATCGGGACTCTCTCATGCACATGGATGACTATGACACTTTTACCAAAATATGAGAATTCAACTCGATACACGAAGACGAAGTCAATGCATGGTAAGTGACCGGAAAGTTTCGTAACTTCTTACCCGAAACTCAAAAACTAATGAATAAGTAACCAAAATGACTAAAACTCAATAAGGAATAATATAAGACAAAATTCAAGTAATAAGTCTATAAAACATAAACAAACAAATACATGAACACATATGTATGTCATTTCCTATAGATAGTCCTAGAACATGCAATTTTACAAAAGTTGCCAAATTAATCTAATGCATGTGCATACAAATATAAGTATATGAATGTGTTATACCAATTTAGCACAACAATGCAGACACACAAATGTATGTGATGTTTGTGTGTGTGTGTGTGTATGTGTGTGTGTGTGCACGCACGCACGTCTAAACGCCTTGCAAGAGGAATGAGGTCTTAGTACACCTTTGATGTGCAACAATGCTTACTCCTCTTGAACACTTCACTTTGCTTGATGAGGTGCCCAACCTCCTCGAAGCTTGATAAACCGTAAATCCTAGCAACTAATAAAGACAAAGGAAATGTCATTTTTTATATATAATAATACCAACATAATTCAAAATCCTAACACAATCGGGTATAATCGGCGACTATGATTGCAGTGATTAGTTCGACAATGATGGATGGATCTAGATTTCTTTGTTGAATTCAATTAAAACTCAAAATGGAGGTGGTTTGACAAACCTCCTCCGCAATTGAGGAGTAGGCTTAGCCAGCAATGTCATCGCTGGAAAATGTTGGTCCTCCTCCATCCTCGTCGTCCGACGGTGGCCGCCAAGGAAGTGGTCACCATCCCTTATTTTTTTAACGTGAAACTATTTTTTTTATTATTAAATGTAGGGGTTAATATTGTCTTTTATTAAAATAGTGAGGATATTTTGGATATTTCTTAAGCAAAATTTCAACTTATACTTCCAAAAGCAACCCTAACTTCTCAAAAAATTGATTATTGGAAGAACAAATTGTAAAATAAATTGCTTTCTGGAAGTATACTAAACACCTATTTCTTAAAACTTGAGAAATAATCACTTATTTCTCAAGTAAAAGTAATCTCAAACATATAGCATTAGAGGTATTCTTTTACTGTCATGATTCAAAGCAGTAGAATGTAAATAAGCCACAGCCCTTGACATTTTGATGTAATCATGGCCATAGCAGCACTAAACAAGCATAAAATAGCGAAGATGAATCATCTGATACACCAATCTCCATAATGATTCTCATGTAACATATGGTGTCGTATGTGAATTTTATCAAGCATACACGTCATTAACAGGAAGGAGAAAATAGTCAGGTGGACGCTCTAATGGGCACTCAGGAAATATCCTACGAGGCATCATTAAAGAGAAGAAAGCCCCAGTGAGCATATATTGAATGAAACCTACTCGGGATCAGTTAACAGCACTCGGGACTGGTTAAACAACGCTTCCACTCGGGCTCAAACAGCGCTACTCGGGGACCATCAGATAGAGTACTCGGGAATAAATACGAATCGAGTAAGAACTTGGTGCTTATTTCACACGGATTAAGTCATTAAATACGTGAGATATCCATTAGGAAGGAATCCCAAATAAAATGGAATATTAAGTTAGAAGAGTCCCCAATCAGGAAATAACTTGATTACTTTACGAAGACTACGTTCTTATAAGGAAACAAGTCCAAATTGAACAGCACTACTAGAATCCCACTCGATTTTCATAAGAGTATCCGAAACAGGAAAGAAGACAAATCAACCTCAAACAAGTAACCGAATCACAATTAAATACAAAGATCTTGTGTTACTTGTACAAAGCAGATTAGGGTTCTATAAGCATACAAATAGACCCATAATCTGGCTAAAAAAGGGATAAGCAATATAGCATACAGCAATCATAGCAAATACAGAGAGAGAAAAAAAAGAGATCGAGAGCTTATAAACGTCATATTTTCATAGTGGATTTTGGCTTGGTTGATCATTCAACCACCCGTGGACGTTTCTCCTGTCATCAGAGTTTTACCACGTAAAAATTGTCTTTGTTACTCTCTCAGCATCTCTTTCTCTTTGACTCAATAGCCGAAATCTAATCCTTGTTGGCTTTTCTGACATAATCCAGAAATCGACGTCAACAATTGGCGCTAGAAGGAGGTGGTGAACCTCCGAACTTGTTAAAAGCGATGGCAGGAAGCAGAAGCAGTTCAGGGAATGGCCAAAAATCACCTGGCGATTTCCATGTTGGCAACACGTCACAAGATCCTGCAGCAAACACAGAAAACCAGCATGCACACCTGGCAGGGATCCAGCAAGTTCCTCCAACCAACAAAGATCTTACGCTGCGTTTCCAAGAGGCCTTGCAGCAATTTGTGACAGATGCAGCAAGGGAAGGGATTGATCTACCGGCTGTAACAGCACATACTCCCAATCCTCCACCCACAAGGCTCAGTTCGGTGGTGGTTGGGCCAGGAATAACTATACCAAAAACCAGAAGAAACTCTTCCCCAATCAACCCGGCTGGACAGAAAACACTTGAAGAAGAACATCACCAGAGGCTGGACCACAATCAGACAGTACGTGCCAGACATCGTAAATACAACCGGCGCAGAGGTCGGTCATCATCAGAAGACAATGATCAACACCATCGCAAACATCATCATGGAGTCACACGAGAGGACCGGCATGAGAGTGATGAGTCTGAGGAAAGAATGACGATAACCCAATGGTTTAACCATCAGGGAAGTCCGATGAGGGAAAGAGATGTTACGATTCAGAGCCTAACTCGAGAAGTCGAGAATAACATACGATTGATGGAGGCACTGGTCAGACGTTATGGCTGTAACGATCTATCCAACGATGACTCTGACTCTGACAGTCCATTCACAAGGGAGATTTTGCAGACCCCTTTCCCAGAAAGATTCAGGATGTCGCATGTGGAGCAATTCAAAAAAGATACAGATCCAAAGGAGCACGTTAGACGTTATAAAAGTGTCATGGCTCAATATGCCCGCAGTGACCCCCTAATGTGTCTCAACTTTCCGCAAACACTGGGGGACACAGGGTCGAGATGGTTCGGAAGACTACCCCCGACGAGCATCGGAAATTTCAGCTAGCTAAGCAGGAGCTTATCAAGGTAACTCATGAGTAATGTTCATAGGAAGAAGTCGGTGGCCTACCTCTCTCAAATAAAGCAGGGGAAGGACGAGTCATTAAAAAAGTACTTGGGCCGGTTCGGCCAAGCAGTATCAAAAATTGGCAGTGCTAATGATGAAGCAATTATTGCTGCCTTCACCAATAACTAGCAGAATGGACGACTATCCTTTGATTTGAGAATAGCAGGGCTGACTATGTATGCCGACATGATGGATATGGCAGGAGGATACGCTCTGGCTGAGGAAGAAGAGATAGCTACAGGAGGAAGCTATATGCATGGAGGAAAACCCGAACAGAAGAATACTGAATACAAGGGGCAGAATCAAAAGGAAAAACGGAAAGGCAACGGCAAGGAGAAAAACAAGGAAGGGGGTAATGAGCTCAACGTCGAACGGTCCACAGAGAAATACCGAGGCAGATATACCAATTACACCCCTCTTCGGAAAAAACAAGAAGAAATTTTAGCCATCTTGGAAGAGAAGAATATGGTGCAAGAGCCGCGGCGACAATCACAGTTCGCCCGGAGAGATACAACCAAGTATTGCAGGTTTCACAAAGAAACCGGGCATGAGACTTCGAAGTGTTTTCAACTCAGAGATTACATAGAGACTCTTATTCGGGAAGGGCACCTGCTGGATGTAATCTTGAAAAAAGATGAGAGATCAGAAACTAAGAAAGTCAAGGTTGATCACAACCCTGGTCAAAATCAAAGAACCATCCCCGAAGCCAATCAAGTAATACATACAATTTTTGGAGGACCCTCTACTAGGAGAAGCAACCGAGAAAGAACTCAGGAAATCAGAGAAGCAATAGAAGTAAGGAATAACTTCGATGTAAACTCGGTTGAGCCAGACCCAAAAAGGGTAAAGGAAGGATGGGACCCAATAGTCTTTACAGAGGCAGATTCCCATGGCGTCGATGTTTGACCTAATGATGCTTTGGTTATAAGTGCCCGAATTGGCCGTAGGGAAGTCCGGAGAATTTTAATAGATAATGGGAGTTCAGCAGACATCCTAAGAGTGGCCGTATACGACCAGCTAAGACTAGACCGAAAAGATTTACAGTCTTTCCATACTCCATTAAGAGGGTTTAGGGGGATAGAGGTCAGGTCACTCGGGACGGTAAAACTACCCGTGAAGATCGGAACGGCACCATGCCAGAGGACTGTCCTGCTCGACTTCGTGGTAGTTGACTTGGATAATTGGCCGTATAATGCATTATTGGGCAGGCCATTCCTAAATAAAACAAGGGCCGTGACGGCCACTTATGCATTAATGATCATGTTCCCAACAGAACAAGGGGTTGGGATAGTCAAGGGATCCGAAAAGATGGCCTGAAGAGCAAACCTGTCAGTATACAAAGACAAGCATGATGCTGAACAAGTGTGCACCATAATGCAGCCAAATCAGTGTGAAGAATCCTTGTCATTCGAACTGGATCCAAGGAAGGGCTCGAATGAATACAAAACAGAATTGGTTGAAGTAGTACTTGAAGAAGACAAACCGGACAAGAAAATCAAGATCGGGGCCAACTTGGATGGAAAAGTCAAGCAAGACTTAACCAATCTGCTTAGAGAGTACAAAGATGTATTCGCTTGGAGTCACGAAGATATGATCGGAATAGATGCCCGAGTAATATCCCACCACCTCGCAGTTAGCCCGAATTCAAAACCGGTAATACAAAAAAGAAGATCGTTCAATCCTGAAAGAAGTCAAGCAATCAAACAAGAGGTGGAAAAGCTACTGGCAACTGGATCAATTAGAGAAGTCAGCTACCCTCAGTGGGTCGCCAACGTAGTCCTCGTCCAGAAGAAAAATGGACAATGGAGGATAGGCGTAGATTTCACGGATCTAAACAAGGCATGTCCAAAGGATAGCTTCCCACTTCCAAGGATAGACCAGCTGATGGATGCCACAGCAGGTCACGAATTGCTCAGCTTCATGGACGCTTACTCGGGATACAATCAGATCCGGATGAACAAAGCTGATGAAGAAAAAACATCTTTCACAACGGATCAGGGTTTATATTGCTACACAGTAATGCCCTTCGGATTAAAAAATGCAGGTGCTACGTATCAAATGTTGGTCAATAAAATCTTCACTTGGCAAATAGAAAGGAACATGGAAGTGTACATTGATGACATGTTAACTAAAAGCGTCTCGGCAGATGAGCATGCCCGAGACCTCCGAGAGACATTTGATGTTCTGAGAAGATACCAGATGAAATTAAACCGGAACAAATGTTTATTCGGAGTCCATTCGAAGAGATTCTTGGGTTTTCAAGTCCATCAAAGAGGAATCGAAGTTAATCCCGAGAAGATCCAGGCTTTGCAAGAAATGACCTCACTTAAAACATTGAAAGAGGTATAGCGCTTAACAGGGTGTTTGGCCTCCTTGGGAAGATTCATCTCAAGGGCTACAGACAGGTGCGCACCCTTCTTCAAGATAATCAAAAAAGGGAAAGGACTCAAGTGGAATAAAGAGTGAGAGCATGCATTCTTAAAAATAAAAGAGTACTTGGGATAAGATCCCGTTCTCTCAAAACTGTAAAAGGGGGAAATACTCCAGCTGTATCTGTCAATAACCGAGCTTGCAGCAAGTTCAGTCTTAGTCAGAACAGAAGATGGGGTACAGAAACTAGTGTATTATACCAGCAAGGCACTCGTACCGATTGAGACCAGGTACTCACAGGCAGAGAAGATGGCCTTAGTATTGGTTTAAGCAGTAAAAAAGCTGAGACCATATTTTCAGGACCATAAAATCCAGGTTCTCACCAATTGCCCATTAAGACAAATTTTACAAAAACAAGAAATATCAGGAAGACTTACCAAATGGGCAATCGAGCTAAGTGAATTTGATATTCATTATGTCCATAGAACCTCCCTTAAAGTACAAGCTGTGGCAGACTTCAAAGCGGAGTTCATATAACAAAACCTGGAAGCAAAAGGACTCTTGGGTAAGAGTTTCCCATGGAAACTATATGTTGATGGCTCTTCAAATACTCATGGCAGCAGGGCAGAGATTGTAGTTCGCACCCCAGAAAGAGATGATGTTGAATGTGCCATGAGATTTGATTTTAAAGCAACCAACAATCAAGTCGAGTACGAGGCATTGTTAGCTGGAATCAGAGTCTGCATAGCTCTCGGGGAAGATGAAGTTGAGATATTCAGCGATTCATAGGTAATTGTCAACCAGATTATGGACGAGTACCAGGCCAAAGATGAAGGTATGATAGCCTACCGTGACATCGCAAAACAGCTCCTCCAAAAATTTAAAGAATACAAGATCGCTCAGATCCCTAGGGAAGAAAATGAAAAGGCTGACACATTGTATAAATTAGCGTCAGCAACAACCTCAATCAGAACAAAGACCATTCCAGTTGCACACCTTCTTAAACCGAGTACTGCCGAACCTAAGCATTTGGAAATTTCAGAAATCCAAACATCGCAAGACGGTTGGATGGTCCAACTGAGAAGGTTCCTAGAAGGATGCGTGCTCCCGAAAGATCCGATATTAGTAAAGCGCATCAGGTATCAATTGGCTAGGTATACCATGATCAGAGGATAATTATACATAATGGGGTTTTCCCGAGCTCACCAGAGATGTGTACCGGAAGAAGATGCATATCGAATACTTCAAGAGATCCACTTACGAGTTTGCGGGAACCACACTGGGGGTAGAAATCTGGCGCATAAGGTACTCAGGCAAGGCTATTACTGGCTTACACTTTTCTTAGATGCACAGCAGTGGTCGGAAAGTTGCAATACCTATCAAAGGATTGCCAACGATATCCGACAACCCCAAGAAAAGCTCAGAAACCTCACTGCCCCATGGCCATTTTCCATGTGGGGCCTAGACCTGATCGGGCCAATGCCAGCTGGAACAGGGGGTGGAGCAAAGCACGCCATAGTAACTGTCAATTATTTTACAAAATGGGTAGAAGCTGAAGCGCTGGTGCATATCACAGAAGCCAACACCATAAATTTTGTAAAGAAAAACATACTTTATAGGTTTGGAGTTCCGGACACTATAATCACTGACAATGGCACTCAGTTTGATAACCAAAAGTTCAGACAGTTGTGCGAGAAGTATCAGATTGCTAACTGTTATGCGACACCAGCTCATCCTCAAACAAACGGGCAAGTAGAAGCAGTAAATAAAATTATCAAGCACACCATTAAAGCAAAGTTAGATGACAAAAAAGGAAGCTGGGTTGAAAAGCTTCCTGAAGTATTATGGGCATATCGAACGACAGCAAGGACTTCAACAGGAGAAACTCCGTTCACCTTAGCGTTCGGAACAGAAGTTGTCATCCCCGTAGAAACATCGTATGCATCCCCCCGGGTCAGACTATACTATGAAGAACAGAATATTGATATGCTACTACAAAGTTTGGATGAGCTAGAAGAAAAAAAGGGAAAAGTCCCGAATAAGAAATACAGCATATCAACAAAGAGTGGCTCGCCGCTACAACTCTCTTGTTCGGATCAGGAAATTCCAGCTAGGATACCTAGTGCTCAGGAAGGTGTCATTGAACACAAAAAATAAAGCTGCAAGATCCCTGGCTGACAAATGGGAAGGTCCATACAAGATCGAGGGGATAGCTGGCCATGGAGCTTATTGGATTGCTCGACCCAATGAAGGGGTGTTACCCCGACCATGCAATGCCCAATATCTAAAGATTTTCTATCCTTAAAATATATATTGAAGATTTTACTCTTTTTTCTAGTCAGGACAATATTGGTAGGATAAAATTTAAACTGTAATTTAAATCTGTCGATTTTTTGCAGTAATAAATAAAACTCTGAATTTTTGAAATGATAGCATCTAGCTCGGGATTTTCAAAAGAATGCATATGATAATAAGAACATATGGAAGCAGAGCATGATAATAAGAACATGCAAATAGAATTCTCGGGACCATCAAATCTCGAATGGGAGGAGAAGCTCGTAGGAGCATGCCAGCCGAGCAGGGTCAAAATGACCTTCGTAAAAAGGCAAACCAGATGCACCAGACTCTGGAAAAATGCTCGGGACTTTATCGGGAGAAATTCCGATGAAATGCGTAGCTGTGTTGAAGCAATTTTTTTAAAAAAAAAAAAGCTCAACGATTCGGCAAACCCTTGTGCATAAAAACTGGGGAGACGTCCTTAGTATTGCGTAAGGACTCGAACGTATGATCATGGTGAGCCTTGATGTAACGTCCGGGTAGCAACCGGGTATGAAACACAAGTGTAAACTTCTGTTTCAAGATGACTCGGTTAATAATAAAAAGCCAGTTTAATAAGATACTTGGCAATTGAAGTCATTCGGATAACAACTGGTTTAATAAGATACTCGGTTAAGTTACCCGAACATCAGCCAGTTTAATAAGATACTTGGCAATTGAAGTCATTCAGAGAACAATCGGTTTAATAAGATACTAGGTTAAGTTACCCGAACATCAGCCAGTTTAATACAGCACTCGGCAACAATCAGCAATAAACAGATCAAGACCTTTCAATTGAAAATAAAATAGAATTTTATTGCTCCTAAAAGAATGGTTACAGTTCAAAGAATGGTTCTGTACAAGTAAAAAAAAATTGTAATAAATAAAATAATTAGAAATTTTCTACAATTCTACAAAATTAAGGATGCGAGGATTTCGAGCATTTGCCAATACTCGGATTCGGCACCATCTCGTACTCACGAAACAGGCTCTCATTAGACGACCAAGTGATATCGTTGACAGTATCATCCATCCTCTGGCTGTAATATTCACCCGGGACTAGCCCGACATCTAGGACTGCTCCCTCAACTGACTCTTGACTTGCATAAAAGGTCAAGAGAGAATGCTCGGATGGAATCTCTAAATGCATGAGATGGGGCTCTTTGCCTTGACTACGACAGTAGGCTCTCCATTCCTTCATCTGAATCCAAAGAGATTCCAAGGACCGGTCCACATGATGTTTGATTGATAGCTCCCAGTTAGCTTGGGCTTTCTCGGGCCCCCTATTCTTAACTTTGAAGAACTCGCCGGATGAAACTAGCCCACGTTGAAATTCTCGAAGAAGTAGGGCATCATAAGCAGAGGATCTTTTAAAATGATCCACCCCTTGGACTTCTAGTTCCAACCTGTCCTCTCGAGAAAGGGATTCAACTGTCAGCACTTGGCGCTCCAGATCTTCAATTTTTTGGTCACACAACGACTTCGCCAGCTCCGCTTCCTGCTCGGCCTTGAGCATGGATTCTTCAACAGAAGATAGAAGATTTTGAAGTGATGCAACCTTCTCCTCTGCTAGAGATGCCTTGTCCTTACTTCTGCTCTGATGTTTACCCATCCTTCAAAAAGATACCCTGTGATCAGAAATATCAGAATCAGAACTAGATGGAGAACTCGATACAGGGCTGAAAGTGACGTCAGGGTGAAGCTCAGAAACATCAACCTCTAAGAATGGAGGTTCATTTATTGGGATATCCCCCAGTAATCGTTTAATGCAAGAAAATAACTGGAAATCCCCACGTTCTAATGCATCTAAAGCGATTTTAAAGAGACGATGGCGGGAAGATGGCCCCATTAAAACTAACCTTGAATTGACATTGATGCAAGATCTTCAAACGGAGAATCGCGAACTTCTGGATAAAGAAATCTGAGTTTAAAGAAATTTCTACTTAAAATTATTGAGAATAAACCAGCAATGTCTCTCAGCAAATAATTTAAAAACGAGACGGCACGAAACCCTAGGATTTCAAGGTGGGATAAAACTTATGATGAAACTTGATGACGTAGGCGGTGTTTGGGGAAACGCAAAAATCATTTCTCATAAATGATATTGAAAAAGAATAGACGAGGGACGCGTGTCAAAACAGGAAGTAGCCCTCGACCGTCAGAATTTCAAAACATCGCCATCAATTAAGATCTCGCGTGATGAAGCGAATCGAAATTACAGTCACCATTAAGACATGCCTTTATGACAAGATGACTATTCTGACGAGTAAAAATTAAGACGATTAAAATACTTTTGCCCGGAATGAAATTTACTCGGCAAAAATATTTTAAGGAGGTATTTTCGTATGTGAATTTTACCAAGCATACACGTCATTAACAGGAATGAGAAAATAGCCAGGTGGACGCCCTAATGGGCACTCAGGAAATATCCTACGAGGCATCATTAAAGAGAAGAAAGCCCCAGTGAGCATATATTGAATGAAACCTACTCGGGATCAGTTAACAGCACTCGGGACTGGTTAAACAACACTTCCACTCGGGCTCAAAAGGCGCTACTCGAGACCATCAGATAGAGTACTCGGGAATAAATACGACTCGAGTAAGAACTTGGTGCTTATTTCACACGGATTAAGTAATTAAATACGCGAAGATATCCATCAGGAAGGAATCCCAAATAAAATGGAACATTAAGTTAGAAGAGTCCCCAATCAGGAAATAACTTGATTACTTTACGAAGACTACGTTCTTATAAGGAAACAAGTCAAAATTGAACAGCACTACTAAAATCCCACTCAATTTTCATAAGAGACTCCGAAATATGAAAGAAGACAAATCAACCTCAAATAAGTAACCGAATCACAATTAAATACAAAGATCTTGTGTTACTTGTACAAAGCAGATTAGGGTTCTATAAGCATACAAATAGACCCATAATCTGGCTAAAAAAGGGATAAGCAATATAGCATACAGCAATCATAGCAAATACAGAGAGAGAAAAAAAAAGAGATCGAGAGCTTATAAACGTCATATTTTCATAGTGGATTTTAGCTTGGTTGATCATTCAACCACCCGTGGACGTTTCTCTGGTCATCGGAGTTTTACCACGTAAAAATTGTCTTTGTTACTCTCTCTGCATCTCTTTCTCTTTGACTCAATAGCCGAAATCTAATCCTTGTTGGCTTTTCTGACATAATCCAGAAATCGACGTCAACATATGGTTATTTGGGCGATGTTGACATTTGGCAAGCACAAAAAAACCAAATATTTCCTCTGGATTCTAATCTATGGAAAATAATGCAGGTCTTTGAGTAATGTCTTTGAACTAAATGTCCGCAGCCCTTGGCATTCAAATTTGTTGGATTTTCAGTTGAAGATTTGGGACTGCCATTTCTTTGGATGGTAAAAATCCCCGACTCACCCCCAAGAGAGGACCAAGGAAATATTTGTTACCTAAACTAAACTTAAATGGATTTTTTTTTTTAAGACAAATGGATTCTACACATACAAAAATTACCTATAAAGACTGGTTTGAATTGTTTAATCTAACAACCGGAACAAAATTGACTAAATATAGAATGTTTAATCTAACAATTAGAATAAAATCAAGGGAATATTTTATATAAAACCATGCATAAAAATACATATTTGTGAAAACTACTTGATACATGCAATGTTTTGTAATGAGTTAGAATCGGTAATTGATATAGTATACATGGTTTTCATTAATAAAATTCTATCTTGAGTTATAAAAGGTTAATTATCAAGCATTCAATACACTAAAAACCTATAAATTAGAAGTATTCTAAGACTAAAGTTCTATAAATCACAGCTCAAACAAATGAACAAATATCACAAACTGACTGTAAAAATTTAAAGGTAGAGTATGAAAATAACATTGATTAAAAGTAGAGTATAAAAATAATATTGGATGAAAATAAAAAAGCAATGTGAATAATGTTATGTTCAATGGTATGTGTAGTAATATTAGTTGAAATTAAAGTTAATTTACTAATAAGAAAAGGCTAAAGGCCATTTATGCAATAAGCCAAAAATAGTTTTTTTTTTCAGAAGGCTACCCGGGCATTAGCCCGAGGCAGCCCTCTCATGGGTCCATCCATACCCGCCCCAAACCGGCAGGGCAGCCCTCTCATGGGTCCATCCATACCCGCCCCAAACCGGCAGGGCTCCGATCCGTCTGAGGCGGGTTTGGAGCACTTAAAACAAGGTTCAAGTTGAGTATAAGTCGAACTTTATTGATCCAATTTTTATCGGGCCAGGTATGGGTCAACCCCGTATGTCCCGACCCACCCCGTTTGACCCGGTAATTATATAATTAAGTTTTAAAATATAAAAATATAAAGAAAAAAATAAATCTCTAATCTTTTTGTCTTTTTAACTTATTGCATTTTATGTTTGAATTTAAAGTTTATTAAACTTAGACGTTGTGTTTTATTAAATTTAAATTCATGTATGAATTACAAGTGTATGTTCAAATGTTTTTTCTATAATGTATGTTTGTATGTAAGTGTATATTTAAATATTCAGTCAAAAAAATAAGTGTATATATTTTTTTAATTTAAATGTATTTTAAAATATAATTAAATTTTAAAATATAATTAAATTTTAAAATTTAATGCAGTGTCCTAAAAATTAATTGTATGGTAAAATAATATGTATATTTAGTGGTTTGATAAAAAAAATTAAGAAAAAAAAACGAAACGAGTCATTTCGGGTAGGGTATGGGGCACCCCTTATCATTTTCGGGTCGGGTTTGGGGCAAAAAACGAAAAAATCATTCGGGGCACGGGTCAGGGTTGGAGAAAATTATGCAAATCGAGTTTCGGATGGGGTACCTCTGATCCGATCCGATTTGATCCGATTCATTGTCATCCCTAGCCATATCTCAATAAAGAACTTTAAGATATTAAAAAAACAAAAGATATTTTAGAGCTTGTAAAGCAGTAAAGAGTAAAAAAAAAACATAGAAGATGAAAAAGGAAAGACTCTTTAGAATGTTTTTTATCTTGTTTGGTAGTTTTAATTCAGATTAATATTGTCCTTTATAAAAAAAATATAATAAAATGTAAATAGATAATTTGTAAAATATAAGGAGAAGCTCACTAAAAAAAATATAGATGTACAAATCATATTTATGGATGGCAATATTAACATCCATTAATATTATATAGTAGCTTGTGAGCAGGTATGGAGCACTAGATTTCCTATTAGTTGTAGTGTTCTTTATAGTCACAGATTTATGTACTTCTATTTTATATATTCTTGGAATAGATAAAAAAAATGGTCTATTATAAGTTATAACAGTAGATAAAGAAAAAAATTATAAAAATAAATAAAAATAACTATTTAAAAATAATTATTAAGGAAGACTCAAATTATAATAGTAAATTATAATAATAGATTTTTTAAGCTTATAATAATAGATGTATTTCAAATAAATGTTAAGATAAAAATGTGTTTGTATGAAATTTATAAAGATAATTAGATTATTTAAAAGATTTTTAAAATCTCACAGCATATTATTTCATAACCAAATTTAAGAAGTAACCTCTCAATTGTTTCCTAAAGCCGCCTTTTGAAACATTTTTGGAAGTTATACAAAACATCTTTTTCGTATCAAAATTATTAAATAATTTAATTTTAACATTTCAAATGTAATACCAAATCTAGCCTTAGAGAGTCAATTCTATGGGAGACAATTGAAAATTATTTTAAATGTTTGTATATTTGTTTTTCACTAAAAAAAATTATTTTGTTTCATTTATATTACTTTTATTTGTACTTATTATAAAGATATTTAAAAAAAACAACCACATTATATTATTTGTTTGTATAGTCTAGTATCTGGTTCATAACAAACATGGTGAATTTAGCTTTGTAACATCCATACCTAATCACTATTGAAACTTCTAAGTCAGGGCAAAGCCAGGACATTTAGCAGGGGGCTAAACTAGTTATAATTTTTTTTTTATTAAACAACGACATTATGAGAAAATTATATTAATTAAAAATCAAATATACATTTAGATAGAGGGGACATAATGAACTTTACCCGCCAATTTTCATATTCTAAATAAGAATTTCAACACATGCAATTCCATTACAATATCAATTATCTCAAGTTTGGAACATGTTGATAAGCTTCCAAAATTATTTTCATTTTTTTTTTTTTGGTTTGTCTGATACTTTGTTACGACGTTGATGCTCTGTTTCATAACTTCTACTTGTTGTTTGTATTTACTTTTGGTTGTTGTTTGTTAAACTAGGTTGGTAAATAAATTTGTAAAGTAAAGGTAATTGCGAAAAACTCTAAAGAATGACAAAATTGTAAATATCTAATAACTTGTAATAAAAAATAAAATAAAATAAAATAAAAGCTAGCCCATACTACTTTCCAAGTACAACTGCCCCTGTTCTAAGTTCCAATAACTCAATCAGCCATAATCATAATCATAATAATAATAATAATAATAATAAGTTCATTAATAAACTTCATACACCACACGTTGAGACTGTTGGATCAAATCATGTCTTTCCTTCCCAAATCTGAGAGTCGGATGGGGTGGAAGAATGTTACACCCGTCTACATATCACATTGCCAAAATCTTTAAATAAAGGTGACATTTTACTTGCATGACATAATGTGAATGAACTACTGAACAAGTGTATGTGATGATTTGGAATGACCAGCCCACACGATTTTTTTTTTCTTTTGGTATATTTTTCTTTTACAAAAATACTCCTATATATCCGACTTACTTATGGGAGAAAATCAAAAATAGACTTTTGTTTTTAACTACATACGAAAGTTTTAACGGTTAATAATGATGTTTTTAAGAAATTATCCAAATACCCTCATTTAAAAACTCTCCCCTCCTTTTTGTCTTATATATTCTCTCTCACTCATTTCTCTCTCTCATTCGTATCCCACCTTCGTCGGGACAAGCCGTCTGGGTGTGTGACACCTAGTGAAAGGACCACCGAGCCCAATCGGCACTGAAGGTGCATTGCCTGGGCAACACGAGCACGTCGCTTGGGCATCGCACGCCCAAGGCGTGCAATAGCACCTTTGAGGATTTAACTTCTCGGCGGCACTATTATCCTTGGAAGAAAAGGAGGGAAATATCCTATGAAGACGAAGGGAAAATTATTGAAACATCCCTTTTCGATAGTTTTCTTAGACAAGTTATAAAAGCATAGTTTTATAGAAGTTATTTTAGTAATTCTACTTTAAAAAAATGTGGACAACTCACGTTTTCTACCCAGATTTCATGACTTATTTTCAACATTTCACATTTTATTTTTGAGATTTCATGATTTTTTTTATTTTTTGAGTAGTGCTAGACAACCCAAAAATTTAGTCCAAATTTCAACTAAATGATGTGGCAAGTGAGTTGTTATCATCACAAAAAACATAGGATGATGTGGTTAATGAAAAAATCATTTGTCACATCATTTAGGTTGAAATTTGGGTTAAAATTTTGGGTTGTCTAGTATTAGTGTGTTTTTTTTAACATTTATAGTTTTTTTTTTTGTAAAAATAGGAAAATGTTAAAAGGGTAATTTAGCAAGTTATGATTATGGAATGAATAAAAAAACTCAATACAATTATTAGAGAGAAAACCAAAAACAGTCATTGGAAACATTAAACTTTCGTTAGTAACCACTTTTGAAACTTTAATCGTTAATAATCACTTTTTTATATAAAAATCAGTGTATGTCCATAAATTACAAAAGTACCCTTGAACTTAGTTTATTTTTTAAAAACCTAAAAGCAAACTAGAAATCATGAATAAAATCTGAAACCAAACTTGAAATCACGACCAAAAACTTGAAACTTGAAATCTAGCCTAAAAACATGAATTTTTGAACTTGGATCTAGACTAAATTGAAATGTTGAAACTTGAAATCTTGACTAAATTGAAATGTTGAAACTTGAAATGTTTCCATTCTTCTTCTTCTTCTTCTTCCTCCTCCTCAAATTAGGTTTAGGTTTTTCTTCCTATTTTTTATACAAATCACATCATCGACGACGGGGAGAGAGAGGACAACGCCGGGGACGGGACAACGTCGGTGATGGTTTGGTTTTGACGGGGAGAGAGAGAGATCGGGGAGAGAGAGAGTAGAGGAGAGAGATCAGAGAGAGAAAGGAAAGGAGAGAGTTGACGGGGAGAGAAATGAGAGGAGAGAGATGACAGGGAGAAAGAGGAGAACAGAGAGATGACTGGAAGAGAGAGAGAGGAGAGGAGAGAGACGACAGGGAGAGATGAACATGTCGGCGATGATTCATGACGAAGCCAGAGACGGGACGACGCCGATGGTGGTCTGGTTTTGACGGGGAGAAAGAGATCGGGGAGAGAGAGAGAGGAGAGGAGATAGAAAGAAAGAGAGAAAAAGAGAGAGGTCTGGTTTGGGGATGGTTTTTATATGAAGGCATTCAAGTAATTTTTCAAAAAAATGGTTATTAACGATTAAAATTTCGTTTGTGGTTACAAACAAAAGTTTCATGTTGCATGTGGTTATTTTCTGTAATTTCCACCAATTATTAATAACAGTTAAAAGTTCGTATAGTGTTACAAACAAAATTTATATAATTTATATGAATATTTTTTACAATTGTCACCATATTTATTCCACCTGCCAAGTTTTGATAGGTCATTTTTGCTAACTTTTATGTCATCGGACAATCAACAATCTAAAACACAATAATACTACATTTCTAAAAAAATATTCTTGTATCTTTAAATCAAATGCAAAAAGATTAATCGAGGATAACATAGTGGAGAGGTGAATAATATAGCAGTGACAAATCTTCAGCTACATCTACAACTGAAAATTTAGAAAATCTTTTGGAAAATGTAGCATGACTAGTTACAAAGACATTATGGGTTCATTTGGGATAACTTTTATTTTTGACTTTTGACAATAGTAGAAGAGAAATAAAAGATTGAGTTTTACGGTTACCGTTTGAATGATATATTTCAGAAGAGCTTTTATATTCAGAAGAGCTTTTAAGACCGTTTGGTTAGAACATTTTAAAATCTCTATTAATCATGATATGACATTTGTACCATTCGCTTATAAATATGTTTGATTGGAACATTTTATAATTTTTTTCTAAGAATATTAAATGATCATTTGTACCATTTAGGGTGCGTTTGGTATGAGGACGGGACAAGACAGGGTGGGACGAACATAACGGGACAATTGTTCTAAATTGTGATTGGAATGTATGAGAAAGAGTTATTAATTATACTGTTATGAGTTTGGTATGACTAGGACAAAACGGAACAAGAGGATCAAATGATCAGAATGTCCCTCTTATATATATATATATATATATATATATATATATATATATATATATATATATATTCCAGGATAATTTACTTTCAAATCGAACTTAAAACATTCATGCAATAGAAAATGTATATATATATATATAATAATAATAATCATCATTATAATTATTACATATATATATATATATATATATATCAACAAATGATTGACCAATGGATCAGAGAGATATTCTCACCTGCACATAAGTGCAATTCGAATCATCCTCACCTGCACATAAGTGCAATTCGAATCATCCTCACCTTGCATGGAAGGAAAGGCTTACCGGTCACTGCCATGATAGCTCTGCTCAACACCATTTATAAACAATACGAGCACACGATTATTGGCACTTGTTAGTCCACTCTACATGCAGGGAGTATATCCCTCACCTATTACCCCAACTTCAACATCCCTCTCAAGGATAACAATCTCCACAACTGCCTCAAAGTACAGCTTTAGATTTTGGGAGCACCCATGCTACCAAACTCATACATGGCTACTCTCCATCATCAGACTGCCTACAGACTTCAAGATCATGCTCTTGATCTTCTTATCCCTGGCCATACTAGAGACACAATTTTTATCACAGCAGAATGGGGAGATGAAATTCCTACCATCATCCAGATCCCCAAACAACTACCCAAAGAGAAACTCAAAGAGGTTATGCTACTTGAATGGATAACTAACTACGAGAAAGCTTTCCATAACACTACTCCGGTAATTTCTTCTGACACAAAGTATGTCAAACAGAAAGATGGCTCCATAAAAACAGTTTATGAAACCATTACGGAATTAGAAGCCTTCTCCAGTACTCATCCACTGTTTTAAGCACTCATGATCAGACTAGTCACTTCCGAAGATGACATTCCAATCCATAGCTTCCAAACTGATGGATCTCCGGTCTACACAGATAAAATCAACGGTCACTTTATTTGGGATGTTGATCCCAACATGTGTGATGCGGACTGCGAATGCAGAACGTGTCTGAAGTGTTACAAAACCCCTTGCAAATCCTTTTACAGACCTTACAGGCGTGATGACCCAAATGGCCACTGGATAGGGTTACATCCTATCAAAAATAAACCACTTCCCATTTTTGATAGGGCTTTACAAATTCTACAAGTTGAAGGACTCTTACCCATGAAACCATAAATATCTGTTTCATCTTTGCCTCCACCTATACAATGCGTTATGGCTTCCAACTATGACCAAAAAAATTCTCCTTTAGAACCCACTTCTAACCCCATAAAGAAACTTGTTCTCCCAACCTTTTCTCCAAACGATAAAAGTTCTCCCTGCTGGATCTTTAAAGCAGCCTTTACAGGCTGAACAAGTACTCAATTAGCAATCTCACAATGCAAGAGTACAAAATAGAGTTCTGAACTCTATTGATCAAAAGATTGACCTAGTAACTCACCATGTCTCTCAGCATGATCATCATCTACAAAGCCTAGATGTAGTTCTCAGAGACATGTTCTCTAACCTTCAATGTAGAATTGCCAAATTAGATGTTGATCTCCACCAATATATCAACCATGGATATTTCTGTCCAGAATTTGACAGCAAAGAAAGAGAAATCAGACAACTCAGGGATCAACTGGAACAAATGAATATGGATCATCTAAACATTGCTCTTTCATCATATATGCCGAAACCATATCCTTATACTCAATCCTTAATCTTTCCTACTCAGTCCCCTCCTTATTTGCCTTCAACCAAACCACCTGATTCATCCTAATATTTCAAATCTACTGAAGAACCTTTTCCAAAATATCATCCCTTGTCTTCTTCTACAAAACCTTCTTCTTCCTCTCAGCCGAGAAAGCCTGCCAAAAAATCCTCAATAACACAGAAGAAAAAGCAACCCATGCCATACTAGTATAAGCTAGTGTTATATACTTCTCTACAGACTTTTTCATCCTCACAATCTGAAACAGAATCACTTTTCAGTGACTCTTCCCAATCCTCTTGAAATTTTGATACTGCCATTTCCTCTCATTAGTCTGACTCTGATACAGTCACAGACCTGACACAAGTCTATATGGCATCCAGGACAGATCCTCAACCGTCTACACAGACTTTGGACTCTCCTAACGACGCATCCACAAGTCCTCCACACATTGTAGAAGAACCTCATGAGAATTACACTCATGCTCAACCACATAGTTCCAAACCAACTAATGGTTCCTAGTTCAATCTAGACGATTCTTCTCCAAACTAGTAGAGAAAGAGAATCTCATAGATGAGTGCATGGCTTGATCTTCAAATGGCCAAATCTGAACAGAGTCTAGAAACTATTCTGAGAGAATTTGTTTCCAGATTCACGGGATCCCTTAGAGATTGGTACCAAGCTCTTGGAGAATACCAACAATTGTAACATGTTAGAGCACCCTCTGCCTCCTAGGCTATGGGAATTATTTTCAGAGAATTTCTTGGAGATGCTGATCAATTTTACAAACAAACTAGACAAGAATTCTTTGAGATGCGTTGTTGTTCTCTTCACAAGAAAGATATTGAGTTCAACTATAAACGTATGTCAACCAGGTACCACATTCTTGGTGGAATCAATGACGAAAGTCTCAGACATATTTATATGAATTCTCTTCCTATTGAACTCTGATGAACACTGAAAAGTGTATGTTTACTAAGGAATAATATCATCATTTTACACTTCCAATATGATTAATTCCCCAATTTAGAGACAATTTCGTTCGCTCGCTTAAATAAATGTGTTGTATAGTAATCAGTGTATTTTTCTTTATATTTCAGAGGTAATTCGATCAATTCAGAATTATAGAGAAGTCAGATGGCAAAACAAACATCGTTTTCAAGTTTAGAACGTCAAAAAACCTTAGGAAGGCCATGAAGGGCATTTTTATATTTTTGACTATTCACTGTTCACAGTTGACTTTTCACTGTTTACAGTTGACTTTCAATGTTCCTGATGATGTGGCACATTCCTATTGGCCCAAACTGGAGTGCACCGTACACGCGGCTGCAGAGAATCATATTCTAGAAGTCGGTGCACTGTTCACTTCACTTCCACGATGCGTACTGTTCACTATTCACTATTCACTATTCACTTTCACGGATGCGTTTACTGTTCACTGTCACTGTTCACTGTTCACTGATGACGTGGTAAAATCTGGACGCTCCATTATAAATTCATCTGATGATCAATTTTCATCCGTATTTTATATAAATATGGGGCATCTCCCCTCTAATTTCTATATTCTGAATCCAAATCTTATATTAGATTTGTGAAATTATCTCTCTTTTGTTCTCAAATTCTCAGTTTAAATAAAATAGATATTTTCTAGTTAAATTATGTCTGGCTAATTTTATATAGCTGGGGCCAAATGTGATACCGTTGGTATGGAAAATATGATCCAATTATGGTAAGTTTATTATTTTTTTTGTTTTCTCCCCTCTGGTCTTTATGGAGTTTTTGACTCACTGTAGTCAGACAGATATTGTCTAGCACAGTGAGTACTTTTACCCATATCTATCAGAGAGTGGTTTATTCCCTCTAATCTTTGTGGAGTTTTGACTCACTGTAGACAGACAGATGTTATCTAGCACAGTGAGTACTTTTACCCACATCTATCAGAGAGTGATCAATGGAGTGGAATACCATCCCATTAATCTGGACTAAATTAATAATTGGATCATAATCGAATTACCAACAGTGGATCCCTTAGCCCTAGTATTAATTTTAATTGATTTACATTTTTATAACAAGCTTATTAATTAATCTAGATAATTAATTCTACAAGGACAAGTGAACAACCTCCCTCTGATTCGACCTGATCTTACCGGTTAATTTATTCTTATGACACTTTTATACTTGGGAATAGGAACACTTCTTTAGGACGTGGCAAGTTTTTGGCACCGCTGTCAGGGAGGTAAGTCCGTCTTTTCTTTATAGAAGTAATTTCTTTTTAATTTTATTTCAATTTTGCTACTTTTTTTTCTATCTTCTTTGTTCTTCTTTTGTATTCAATTTTCCATCACTCATCTCAATCATAAACTTCATCCACTTTATAAAAAAAAATTGTACTTGTAATCATTAATCATATTTTTACATTTTAGTCCTTCAACTTTTTTATTTGCATTTTAGTTTAGATCTAGTTTGTATTTGCATATAGGTCATTTTATTTTCATTTTTACGTATCAGTCCCTGTAATTATCACATTTTTACTTTAGTCCCTATATTTATAATTATTTGCACTTTTACTCAAACACTTGTGAATATTTGCATTTACACCCTTAGAATTTTGCATCTTGTTATTTTTATCACTTTTTCTTTTATTTTCTTCATTTTTGTGTATTTCATATCCATGAACCCTCATTAAATTTGCATGAGACGTTGGTCTAGAATATCTAGTGGTAGATTAATTAGGAGAACACAATCACCCACATTCACCAACAACATGGCTGAAAACCCACATAGACATCCAACGGGAAACCAAGCCGAGAACCTTGTAGACAACCTTGACAACATATCTCAACACAGCAACCATCCGCCTTATGTTGACCATGACCAACACATTAACCCAAATCCACCTAGAACTCATAGAGACTACATGAACCCCACATGTACTGGAGTACCTTCATGCATAGCTTTCCCACCAAATGCATCACACTTTAATTTTAAACCGGGAATCATTTAACTTTTACCCAATTTTCACGATCTTGAATCTGAAAACCCATATTTGCATCTTAGGGAGTTTGAGGAAGTCTGTAACACTTGCATTGACCAAAATGTTAGCATGGATATAATCAGGCTTAAGTTTTTCCCTTTTTCCTTAAAAGATAAAGCTAAAACTTGGTTACAAAACCTTAGGTCAGGATCAATCCAAACTTGGAATGATATGCAACAACAGTTCTTAAAAAAAAATCCCACCTCATAGAACAAACTCTCTTAAGAGGCAAATCACTTCATTTGCCCAAAAACCTGGGGAAACACTTTACCAATGTTGGGATAGGTATAAAGAGTTGTTAAATGTCTGTCCATATCACGGTTTTGAAACATGGAGGATAGTGTCACATTTCTATAAGGACTCACACCCCAAAGTAGACAAGTCATTGAAATGGTGTGTAATGGGGAGTTTAGTGACAAAAATCCCGAAGAAGCACTTGACTATCTTGACCACATCGCTGAAAATGCTCAAAATTGGGACACCATTGGTTCCTATGAGTCCATGAGCAAACCATAATCATCTCCATCTAGTGGAGGCATTTACAATCTTAGGAAAGATCATGACCTTCAAACTAGATTCAAATCCCTAGCCTGGAAAGTTAAAGCTTTAGAAACTAAAAAGAGTGAACATGTAAAATCTGTACAAGCAATTGCATGCCATGTATGTGATTCTGATGATCATATCACTCATAGTTGCCCAACTTTACTAGCTTTAAAATATTGCCTTCATGAACAAGCCAATGTTTTGCACGCTTTCAACAAGCCAAATTCAAACCCATACTCACAAATCTACAATCCTGGTTGGAGAAATCATCCAAACTTTAGTTGGAGGAACAACAATCAAGCCCAGTTTTCACAACCACCGGGTCCATCACATCTACAAACATACCAGAATTTCCAAAACCCTCAAGGTTATACGCCTTATGTCCCACCATTTAGGAAAAACCTTGAAGACACTTTGCACTCATTCATTGAGAAGCAAGAATCCATTAACATCCAAACTGCACAAACCTTGACAGATGTTAAAGATACTTTGGTAAAGATTGCTTCAACACTCCCCACACACAAAAAATGTAAGTTTCCATCTCAACCACAACCAAATCCCAAGAGTCAGTCAAGTTCCTATGATAATAACCAACACCCAAATCAAGTCAAATCAATTATCACTCTTCGTAGTGGTAAGGTCATCGAAAAACCCATTCTTGAATGTGGTAAAAATGATGATGAGTCATTTTCCAAGGGTAAGGAAGGGGTTGATGAAACCACTGTTGACGAAGAAATAATTGAATCCCCACCTACACTCCCATATCCTCAAGCTCTTAAAAATTCACAGAAATTGAAGCATTCCCAAGAGATTTTTGAATTTTTCAAACAGGTAAAGATCAATATCTCTTTGTTGGATGCAATCAAACAGGTACCTTCCTATACCAAATTTTTAAAGGATCTGTACACTGTGAAAAGGAAGCATCAGGTAAGAAAGAAAGCCTTTATGGCTGAACAGGTAAGTTCCATTCTTTCCAATAAAAATGTTTTGAAATATAAAGATCCTGGCTGTCCCACTATTTCCTGCACAATTGGTAACTGTAAAATTGAGCATGCTTTACTTGACCTAGGTGCTAGTGTAAATTTGCTCCCATACTCATTTTATCAGCGACTTAAACTTGGTGAGTTAAAGCCGACTTCAACCACACTTTGTCTTACTGATAGGCAATTAAAATACCAAAAGGAATAGTGGAAGATGTGTTAGTACAAGTCGATAAATTTATCTACCCAGTAGATTTTATTGTCTTGGTAACACATCTTGTTGTTAATGAGCACAAATCAATTCTTGTTATATTGGGCCAACCATTTTTAGCTACTGCTAATGCCTTGATTAATTGCAGGAATGGAATAATAAGCATGTCTTTTGGAAATATGGAAATTAAGCTTAATGTTTTCAACATGTCTAAGGAACTATTTGATGATGAAAATGAAGATAAAGATGTAGACATTATTGAAACCATTGTTGAAGATCATGTTCAAAAGGATTCTTTTAACTCATCTGAAGTTTGTTTGATCAATTCACCTGAGTCATGCACGCATTCACATCTTGATAATTGTTTGTAGGTTGCCAAAGAAGAAGGAGACACTTCAGATTTTGAAGAATTGGAACAGAAAGATGACGTGCCAGAAGAAAAAGCACATCAACTAGGTTTTAAGCCCTTACCAGAAGGACTTAAATATGCTTACCTTAGAGACGACCAGACCTACCAAGTGGTAATCTCTTCTAACCTCACAGAAGAGCAAGAAGGAATGATGCCACTCGATTGGAATGCATAGGACAAAAAGAAATTTTTGACCGAGGTAAAAAGTTTTTACTGGGATGACCCATACTTATTCAAGTATTGTCCTGATCAAATTGTTTGATGGTGTATTCCAAGCAATGAGGTAAGTAGTGTCATTGAATTTTGTCATTCTGAAACATGTGGTGGTCATTTTTCGTCAAAGAAAACGGCTGCAAAAATCTTGAAGTGTGGATTTTATTTGCCCACCTTGTTTAAAGACGCACATGCATTCTGTAAAACCTGTGAAAATTGTGAAAAGTTAGGATCCATTTCCAAGCAAAACATGATGCCTTTAAACCTCATTCTTGTCATTGAAATATTTGATTGTTGGGGTACTGATTTTATGGGTCCATTTCCACCGTCATTTGGATTTTTGTACATTTTAGTTGCCGTTGAATATGTGTCAAAATGGGTTGAGGCAATTCCTTGTCGATATAATGATTACAAAGCAGTGATTAAGTTTTTAAAGGAAAATCTTTTGAGTCGATTTGGAATCCTTCGAGCCATTATCAGTGATGGAGGCAAACACTTTTGTAACAAGCCTTTTGAGTCTTTAATGAAGAAATATGGAGTCACACACAAAATTTTCACACCATACCACCCTCAAACAAGTGGTCAAGTTGCGTTAGCAACTAGGGAGATAAAACATATCTTGCAAAAAATGATTAACCCTGATCGAAAAGATTGGTCTCTTAGACTAAATGATGCACTTTGGGCTTACCGCACTGCATTCAAAACATCTTTGGGTATGTCTCCTTATCGTTTAGTTTATGGAAAACCTTGCCACTTACCTGTTGAACTTGAGAAAAAAGCATATTGGGCCATTAAACCTTTCAATTCTAACCTAAATGATACTGGTGAATTGCACAAGTTGCAAATAAATGAACTTGAAGAATTAAGAAATGATGCATATGAAAATGAAAAAATTCTTAAAGAAAAATCTAAAACCTTTCATGACAGACGAATTTTAAGAAGATCATTTGAAGTTTGTCAAAAGGTTTTGCTTTATAATTCTAGACTTCATTTATTTCCTGGCAAATTGAAATCAAAATGGAATGTTCCATTTGTTGTGAAACATGTGTATCCATATGGTGCCCTTGATATTGAGAATCCCAGGAATGGTAATGTGTTTAAAGTAAATGGACAACGTGTGAAACCATTCTTAAAAAATACAGATTTTTAAAAAGACTCCTCTGTCCTTTTTAACCCTTGTTACAAAGGTGAGTAAACAAATCTTTTGTTTTTGACTTTATTTGTATTTGCAATTATTATTTTTGTTCGCTTTTACATTTTGAATTTTTACAGGATTAATTTCTAGGTTTGATTTTTGCTTGGTGTGTTTTGCTATATAACCCCGATTAAGTGGCGGATAACGGTACTCCATGACAATTCAAGTCAGTTTAATTCAGTTTTCCAAATAACTTATCCCCAAAACAAGGCATGGACGAAGTTTTCACAAACCTGCAAAAACATTTTCCATCGTTGCCCAAAATGCTCAAATAAACAAAATTCTTGTTGAAATTCGCTGGTTGATCGAAGCTAAGGTACATCTAGAAGGTGAGTTTGTTGATTCATTTATATCTTACATGCCTGGTTTTACAAGAAGTAACCTTGCAAAAAAACAAAGAGCTAAGAAGTTAGGGGTTACTTGACACAAATGTGCACGTACAACTTGCAACACATTTGCCGTTCTTTAGGAATGGTGTCTAATAATCGGGAAGATAAAATTTTATTCATTATGCATGGTTTGCGTAGGGAGTCATTGGATAATATCCTAACGACTCTTTACACATATCCTAGTGGATATGTGCAAATGGCAATTGACCGATTATGGCCACAATTTCAAAAAGAACATGCACAATATAGTCTTGGAAATCTGACTTTAAAAGACCCTGTTTGCCAATTTATAAGAAAATTGGATGAGAAGCATATCCCCGACCAATAGAGGCAGTTGAAATCGTTTCTGGACGTAAAACTAGAGGAAGATATGAGCCACAATCACAACTACTAGTAAATATCTTTTTTTTTATTATCTTTTTCCTTCCGCATTTAATGTCTTTTGTAATTATTGTTGTTTACTTTTGATTTTTGAACCATTTGGATCTAATATCAATGACAAATACGATGTCCTATACATATAGGTGTATCATTGTGTTACCTTTTCAGGATCTATAAATACAAGCATTTGTTTTCCTTTTTGCTTCAAGCACTTATAAACATTCAAAAGAAAATTTCAAAGAGTGCATTAATGGCATCACCTTTAACTAAACGATTCACAAACATTTGTGTGTTTGGTGGCACCAATTATGGGAAATACAGAGAGTTTGTTGATGCTGCAACTCATCTTGGTAAGGTTTTGGCTGAGCGAAAAATACAACTAGTGTATGGAGGAGGTAACTTGGGATTAATGGGGTGTGTTTCGCGAGCTGCACGAGACAGACGTAGTCAAGTTCTGGGTATTATCCCAAAACCTATAGCCGCAACAGATATCATCGGAAAAACAAACGGTGAAGAGCTATTTTTTTTAGGTATGCCTGAAAGATTGACTGCTATATTACATCATATTGATGCGTTTATAGCTTTGCCAGGTGGTTTTGAAACCTTAGAATAAATCTTTACAATGGAATCATAAGCGCAACTACACATCCATGAGAAACCCATCGGTTTGTAACTCTCCATTGTGATATCATTGACTAATCCTTTTGTTCATTAAGTCATCTTGAGAAATTTTTTGAACTATTCTGGACACACACGCACATTGACACGTGATTATGTGCAGTAAGTTGAGATTTTACGATATTTAGTTCTGAAACATCATTCAAAGGTAACAACCGAAGGTAGTGGTCTTGTTTAAAAATATATATAGTAATAATAATAATAATAATTTTATGTGTTGTGACCAAAACTCTTACTTAGTAGTCTGGCCTCATGCCTCAGTAAGCAAAGAGTGTTAGCGTAAAACGGTGGAGTCTGGATAAGAATAAAGTACAGTTCCATAGCCTCTTTAACTCGAGCAATTAAGTCTGAGGGTGTTTTAACACCTAATTCCCTTAAGACCAACTGGTTTGGGAGTCATTGACCCAAAGCTCGTTATACGGGTTAAAGAGAAAGCTTAAGGGAATTGTACTAAAAAAAAACATCTGCAATCCGAGTAATTAAGCCCGTAGGAGTGTTTTAACGCTTAATGCCCTAAAGCCAGCTGGTTTGGGAGTCATTGGCCTAAAGCTCACTACATGGATTAAAGATGGAATGTTTGTTTCCAATTTTGTTATATTAAAAAAAACCAAAAAAAAAAGAGAATAAAATTGTTGCCTAAGGAAAAAGCCCTGATGAGATTTCAGAATGAAAATGTTGTTTGATTTCAATTGAATCTCATAGTTATCGTGTTGATCTTTATTGAGCACAAGAAAGTTTGATTGATAACTCGATTGATGACTGGTTGTCAAAGGGTGAGAAAAGAGGTATGGGAGAGTTTGTCTATTTGGTAGTTTAGAGATTTGAATTTGAGTTTTTACTATTTTCGCTTTAGTTGCTAGGGACTAGCAATAAGCTGGTTGGGGGGTGTGATTAACACTGAAAAGTGTATGTTTACTAAGGGATAATATCATCATTTTACACTTTCAAAATGATTAATTCCCCAATTTAGACATAATTTCGTTTGCTCGCTTAAATAAACGTGTTGTGTAGTAATCAGTGTATTTTTCTTTGTATTTCAGAGAAAATTCGATCAATTCAGAATTATGTAGAAGCCAGATGGCAAAACAAACATCGTTTTTAAGTTTAGAACGTCAAAAACCTTAGGAAGGCCACTAAGGGTATTTTTGTAATTTTGATTATTCACTGTTCACGGTTGACTTTAACTGTTCCTGATGACGTGGTACATTCCTACTGACCCAAACTTTGAGTGCACCATACACGCGGCTGTAAAGAATCATATTCTATAAGCCGGTGCACTGTTCACTATTCAATTTCACGAATGCGTACTATTCATTGTCACTGTTCACTGTTCACTGTTCACTATTCATTGATGATATGGTGAAATCTGGACGCTACATTCTAAATTCATTCGATGGTCAATTTTCATCCGTATTTTGTATAAATTGGGGGCCTCTCCCCCCTAATTTCCATATTCTGAATCCAAATCTGATATTAGATTTGTGAAATTCTCTCTATTTTGTTCTCAAGTTCTCAGTTTAAATAAAATAGCTATTTTCTAGTTAAATTATGTCTGGCTAATTTTATATAGTTAGGGTCAAAGGTGATACTGTTGGTATGGAAAATATGATTCAATTATGGTATGTTTATTATTTTTTTGTTTCTCCCTTCTGATCTTTGTGTAGTTTCTGACTCACAGCAGTCAGACAGTTATTGTCTAGGACAGTGAGTACTTTTACCCATATTTATCCAAAAGTGGTTTCTCCCCTCTCATCTTTGTGGAGTTTTTGACTCACTGTAGGAAGACAGATATTGTCTAGCACAGTGAGTACTTTTACCCATATCTATCAGAGAGTGGTTTATCCCCTCTAATCTTTGTGGAGTTTTGACTCACTGTAGACAGACAGATGTTGTCTAACACAGTGAGTACTTTTACCTACATCTATCATAGAGTGGTCAGTGGAGTGGAATACCATCCCATTAATATGGACTTAATATTAATAATCGAATTACCAACAGTGGATCCCTTAGCCCCAATATTAATTTTAATTGATTTACATTTTTATAACAAGCTTATTAATTAATCTAGATAATTAATTCTACAATGACAAGTGAACAACCTCCATATGGTTCGACCCGGTCTTACCGGTTATTTTATTACTATGACGCTCTTATACTTGGGAGGAGGAACACTTCTTAAGGATGTGTCAAACTCCAAGATGAGTTACAGAGAAAGATTGACACCTTGGGAAAAGCTTTCAAGGATATAACTTTGGGAGAAATTCACATGTTTTCATTAAGCGCCCTATACAAATTCTGTGCAACACAAGTCTCCTAAATGTTGAAGGAAGAAAAAAAATACAACAGTCATTCCAAATCAAGTACAAAGCCCAGAGTCATGCACGTGCAAGCTGAAGAAGAAAAGGCACTTCCAACATTCCTTCAGAAACAGAAAGAATAAGAAATTCAAATATTACAGAAAGAAAGTCAGACGTGCCTGGAATAAATCCTAGAAATGTTTCATTTGCGGAAAGATAGGACATTATGTAAAAATATGTCCCAACAACAAAGCAAAGTCGGCCAAGCTAGTTCACAAACTTGAACAAATCACAGGAGAAGTCCCCTCGGATGCAGATATTGAATCCATTTCTCAGAACAAGAAAATGCATATCGGGATACCACTTTTGTGCTCCAAGACTTAGACTCATTCATTTCAGAGTTTTCTGAATCATCTTACTTAGAAGTTATCCTTGAATCTTACCAGGCCGCACAGATTGTACCTTATGCCAGACCGCAAGTCCCAATCCAAATCATGTCAGAAAAATATTCTAAACATGTTGATGCCATTGCCTACATTGACACCGGCTCACACTACACCATGATGAACCCTAAAATCCTTCCCTCTAAGGCCTGAAAATCCTATGTTCTTTACTTTAAAGCATCAGATGGACAAATATTCACTAAAAATCTGATTTCAAGAAATAAGATTGATATTAAGATTTTCCCATCCTAGACCCTATAGGTTCGTGTCATAGGAACACCATTGCCAGATAAAGATATCCTAATTGGTTGGGATGTCTAATTCCAATGTAAATCTCTCAGAATCATCCCCAATGGAATTAGATACAAGAGAGATTTCAACCCCTTTTCCAACATATCCAAAATATTCCCACTATCTGAAATCTAGCCTGTATTCCAACAAGTCCAAGAAAAATTGCTGCAATTTTGCACAAACAGTCATGTTGATTTCAAGCATCCAAAACCCTTGTGGAAGAATTCAGAATTCTTTATTAGGCTACCATTCAAGCTTAATGAAGATGTTAATCCCACAAAGACTTCTCATTCAGGAATGACGCCTTCAGATCTTAAAATGGCCAATGAAGAATGTGATGAACTGCTTCGCCAAGGTCTACTTGAACCTACTTCATCATCATGGGAGTGCCAAGCATTTTATGTTGAAAAAAGCTCAGAACAAATTAGAGGAAAGAAGAAAGTAGTCATTGAATACAAGCCTCTCAACCATTTCCTCGGAGACGATAAGTTTCCAGTTCCCGAACCAACACCTTGTTTTCTCAGCTTCCTGGAGCCTCCATCTTTTCGCAGTTTGATCTTAAATGAGTATTTTGGTAAATAGGTATTCACCCTGAAGAAAGATACAAGACTACATTCTGTCTTCCAAATGCCTAGTACCAATGGACAGTTCTACCATTTGGCCTGAAAACAACCCCTTCATTGTTTCAAAAGGCTATCACCATAATTATCCATCATATCCTTCATTCAGCTATCACCATAATATTCCATCATATCTTTCATTCAGCCTTGCTCTACATTGATGACATCCTGTTGTTTTCCCATGACGAGGATTCCTACAACAAGTTCCTCTAGCAATTCCATGAGTTAATTGACAAATACGGCATCATGCTTTCAGAAAAGAAAAGTATGATAGGTCATACAAAAATAGATTTCCTTGGAATGCATATTTCAAATGGATAGTACCAACCCAGTCTTCACCTAGCTAAACAGCTTTTAGATTTTCCTGATTTAAATTTGACTCAAAAGAAAATCCAACAATTTCTTGGGATAGTAAATTTTATCAGAGACTTCATTCCTTAGGTGAGCCACCATACTTCATCCCTCTCAGCCCTCTTGAAAAAGAATCCTTCACCATGGAGTTCCTATCATACAGATGCGGTGGTTAAGCTTAAAAAGATAGCATAGAATCCACCACCTCTCACTATTCCATCCAATAGTCAATTTGTTCTTTAGACCGATGCAAGTGATAGTTTTTAGGGGCCATCCTGGTCGAAGAAAAGGAAGGATAGAGAAAATATTGTGGTCTTTCAAGTGGACAATTCAAAGATGCTCAACAGCAGTACCACACTATCTACAAAGAGATCCTTGCTGTCAAATATGGAATTCAAAATTTTGATTTCCACCTCAGGACAAAAAGCTTTCTTGTTGAAATGGACAACTCGTCTTTCCCAAAGATTCTCGAGTTTCAAAACAAGATTCCTCCTAATCCTCAACTGTTGAGACTAAAAGATTAGTTTTCCATAAATGACTTCACTGTTATGCATGTGAAAGGACACGACAATATAATTGATGATATGCTCTCTATGCCACCACCAGTCCACTTCATTACACCTTCTGGTCATATCCCTCTTATCTTCATGACAATATCAGCTGCTTCTTCCTAATCATCCTCATCTCTAACAGGTCTCACAGCTCTCACTGAAAGAACCTACCTACCGGAGCTTCTTAAAACACTTCTTCCAAACCAACAGCCTTCCTGACTCATATCCAGGACTTTGCCAAAACACACATCACTGTCTACCTGTCACAAATTAAGAGCCAAGGATGTCGATATGATCTTGTCAATCCTACTAGACCCTTTCTTGATACTTTTCTAATGCCACCCTTTTATTATTTCTCTCCCCAAGTTTTGTGGTTTCTGTGGTGCCTATCGGCCACTCACCATCATGTTATCGTTTTCCCACTCAAAGCTCTATATGTCTACCTCCATGACTCATCTCACTAGAACTCTCTTCTGTAGACGTTTTTACAATTGTTTGACAACTTGACAAATTGGAGAAATGAGCTCACTAAGCTCATGGGTCAGTATAATTTGTGGAAGCTTGACTATGAATCAACCTATTCTGTATCATGCATATGGATACTTCATAGGCTTACTGTTCTCACAAAAGGCTTATGTGGACATCAAACATCAGTTATGAGTTGTATACCACTTATGATTATAAAAAATCATATCCACGTAATCTTCAGATATCTCTTCTTAATTTTCTTTGTGACGTTATTGGAGTCACTACTGATTAATGTTGTAAAAATGGACTGGCATGGCCCATTAGGCACGGCGTGGCCAGTCCATTTGTGGAAACAGGCCTGGCCGAGCCCGGCACGCGACGTTGTCGCAGACTGGCCCGGCCCGGCCTATTTCTGAAACCTCAGGCCCTGCCAGGCACTTCGGCCTACCTCAGGTGGGCAGTGCCAGGCAGGGCCACTGGCCTCTTCTGGCGGGCCAGGCCTGACCGGCCTGGTTCGGTGGGCCTGGTCAGACGGGCTTGTCGGGTCTGGTCCAAAATAATTTTTCAAATTATGTTTGTTTGGATTTAGGGTTTAGGGTTTAGGATTTGAAATGAATAAAGAGAATGAACAGTTATTAGGATTTGAAATGAATAAAGAAAACGAACAATTTTTTATTTATTTATTTATTTTTCACTTATGGAATTCAGTATTACATATTTACATGATTGTCTCATTAAAAACCTTACCAAGAAAAACCCAGTGAGATAAAAACTTGGTAAGGGAAAAAGAGTGCAACTATTTTACAACTTACAAGTAAATAATAAATACATATGTAAAAGTATAACCTAGTTCTGGCCATAGCCACTACCTGCAGGGACATCAATATATAGATTGTCGAAATTTAGAATAAGCTCTTTATCTACAGCTAGATTTTACAACCTTATTTTAGCATGCTCCCAATCCTGAAAGCATGTTAGTACCTCCACCATCTCTGGAGACAAACAGCTTCTTCTTGGCTCAATTATGCGTCCACTGGTACTGAAAGCTTGTTCTGAAGACACCGTTGACACTGGAATAACCAGTACGTCACGTGCTAAGTGTGACAAAACTGAATACCTGTACGTATAGGTCTTCCACCATAACAACAAATCAAACTCGTCCTTGTCTTCAACAGCATCGAACTGTGCTTCAAGGTACCTAATAAGTTTGGTACAAAAAGATGGTCTAGATCTTTGTCCTGAAGAAGTACTTGCTGATTTGTCCTTTTTTCACCGTTTTAGAAGGCTCCAACTTGTTTGCTTCGGCTCTGTCTCCGGTTGTGTTGATTGGGGGGTGTCAATGTTGCCAAACCTGCTCTCATAAATACAAAAAATCTCGAACAACTTGGTTCGAATGTCAGTAACTTGTTCTGAATAATCCATTGACAAATTAATACCAATAAACTCAAGCAAAATTTCTAAACCAGATAATTCAACCCTATGATCTACTATAGCACTTAAGGCATAAAGTATAGGAATGTTAGCCCAATATTTTTTCAACTTTGTCTCCATGGCAACAACTGCAGCGCCTAGATGTTCATCTTCTCTATAACAGTTTAACAGTTCAGACATTTCCATTATTTGATGGATTTCCTGGGAAGATGTGGGGTAATATACCTCGGAAAGAGTTACAATGGCATTGTAAAAAATCTTTAAAAATTGAACAAAAATCTTTGCCACATACCAATCGTCTGTGGTAAGTATTTTTGGACTATATTGACCTGTTTCAGCCAGTTTCATGTTATAAAAACATGTAATGGTTGTATCATATTCCAAACAATTTTCCAACATTAAATAAGTAGATTTCCACCTTACCGGCATATCAGTTTGGAATCGTCGGGGTTTGAGACCGTTTAATTTACAATGTCTCTTGAATTCACTGAATCTAGGATTAGAACTGCAAATCCAAGAAATGGCATCTCTGATGCGATCTATTTGGTCGCTTACCTGCTTTAAACCAGCCTGTACAACTAAATTTATAATATGGCATACACACCGTTGATGGAAGAAATAACCTCCATCTTGCGGGATATATCTTGCAACAAACAATGCAATAGAGCTAGTATTTACAGATGCATTATCTAATGTGATCGAAAGGATGTGATGCATGATTTCATAAGTTTCTAAAACTTCAATTATGACATTAAAAATGTTTTCTGTGGTATGTGCAAAATCCATAGGACGAAAACCAATAATTCTTTTTGTTATCCTCCAGTCAGAATCTAAATAGTATTCCGTGACACATAAATAGTCCTGTTTGGAACATGCATTCCAAATATCAGAAGTTAATGCAACAGAGACACTTAAATGTTGTATTTCAGCAACTAAGTCATCCCTTTGGGTTTCAAACAATCGTATCAAATCATTTCTAGTGGAAGTTCTAGAAACAGGTTCAAATTGGGGGTTATATGCAGATGTGATTAATTCTTTATAAAATGGACTCTCACCAATACTGATCAGTTGATCAGTTGATCAGTTTGTGCAATGTATCGTGCCAAGCACTCTCTAGCGTGCATGGCGTCGAACTGCCACGTCGTAACGGACCCGTCTAGGTGCCGTTGAAGTAGTGTCTGGGTTGTAGTGTCTGGGTTGTAGTGTCTACCTGTCCATGTGCATGCATACATTTGTATATATGCCGTCTCAAATGACCGGTTCCCCTCGTACTTGTAGCATAATCCTTATGACAAAACTTACATTTAGCTCTAGAGCCAGACGTCCCGTTTGGGAGTGTCATTTGGACTATGTTGAAACATTGCCACACATCTGATGTTAATTTTCTAGGACATGATGTTGGTGTAACGGCGGAACCAGAAGGTCCCGCTTGAGTATGGGTCGGCTCTGAAATATCAAATTCATCGTTGAGCATATTCAAACTGTCCGGAAAATAAGGCTGCTGGTTAGGATCCATTATCTGAAGTAAAAATATGAGTACTATAGTAATTAATAGTCAAATTAAAAATCAATATTTACTAACAATAATCTTAATTTACTAACAATAATTAATAAAAAAAATACGACACTTACAATAATTATTTTACTTCAAAAAAAAAAATCATAATCTACTAACAAAAAATATTAAATTCACTACTACAAATAAAATTGATAAATTTACTAACATAATATACTAACATAAAATTGATGAATTTAACCACTACTCTTAAATTCATAATATACTGAAAAAAAAATATTATAATAAACAATTACACAAATAATTCATAATCTACTAACAAAAAATTTTAAATTCACTACTACACTTAAAATTCATAATATACTCACCAAAAATATTAAAATAAACAACTACACTAAAAATTTATAATTTATGAAAATAATAATATCAAACGTAACTACTACACTTAACATTCATCATTTACTTATTACAAAAATTAAATTCAGTAATACAAATTAACTTTCTTAATTTACTAATAACAAATATTAAAATTACTACTAAACTTAAAAGTCTTAATATACTAAACAAATAACATTAACATTAAAACCCAAAAATTGATAAACTAACTAACTAAATAAAAATGTTTTCATTTAGTAACTAAAATCTAAACATAAACATATAAATTTACTATAAGAATATGTTTGAGCAAAAGTAATAACAAAATTGTACCTTTAAAATTTGGTATATTGGTGGAAAATGTAGAGAATTTTGTAGAGAGAGTAATAATCAAATTGAATGAAAAAGTTTGGAGAATTGGAGAATATATTAGAGATTGAGATTTGAGAGAATGAGAGATTGAAAGAATGATAGAGAGAGTGAATGGAAAATGAAATGGATGGAAATATTTATAGAAAAATTTGATTTGTGGGTCAAAATATAATTTAAAAGATTTCAGGGGGGTTTTATAATTTTTTAGGCTCCAACGGCTGGAATTTGAATTCCAACCGTTGGAGGGTTTTATTTAAAAAAAAAACCCGGTTGATTGGACGGACCGGCCGACCTGTCCGACAAGCCGGTCCGATAGGCCGATCCATGGGCCTGGCACGCCGGCTTGGCGTGTCGTGGCAGGCCGACCTGCCTGGCCTTGTACGAGCGGCCCCGCACGTGGCCTGTCCCTAGCCGGGCCGCGGCCTGGCTCGCTTCCTTCACGGGTCCTGCCAAGCACGGCCCGTTGGCTTCGTGGACCGGCCAAACCAGCCTGTCTCGGCCAGGTCCATAATTACAGCACTACTACTGATGAGCACTTCATCCCCCCAAAGATCCCCAAAGACTCTACTCAAAGTTGGCACCTTTTCAAAATTTTCGATCTACTTGACTCACAAGACCCTATGGCGATCGACATTTGGCATTGCCTTAATTGTTGGGCCCTCAACTCAGATAATGAAGATCACGCCGCCTGCAACCTGAGCAGTCCTTGATCTTATCCTTATTTATGTACTGTGTGATATAATAATTATGCTTTACTGTTCGCACATTTTAATGATTTGTCTTTGTCTGCCAGCTATCCGACAAGTTTGTATAATTATTAACTTGTAAAAAGCTTATGGCTGCCACTTGTATGGCATAGTTTTGTGTATTGGCTTGGAAGCATCTCATCTCCCCTCTATAAATACAGAGGAGTTCTCTCTTTGTAAAATCAACGGAAGATCAATAAAAAATTTCAAGTGTGTTTTCTGTAATACCATGACTCTCTAAATTTTCTTCCTTTTTGATCTTCAATGTTTCTCTACAAGATGATTAATAGTTCTTAATTATCTAAGTATGCTCTGTGTTTGCCTCTAGCAGAGGATCCTGCAAATCAGAAAAGATACTGAAACTTTGGCTCAAGGTCCCTGTCTATCTCTAGTTTGTTGATCTGTGAATACCCTGTTAAAACCGTTGGGTTGAGGCCGTCTGTGGGGAAAACTCTAAGGCTATTAGAGACGATTCAGGGCTTCCCTGCCACCCGCCAATAATATATATTATAATAATATATATAATATTATAATATATATGATATAATATAATAATATATAAAATATATTTATATAATAATATATATAATAGTATAAATTATTATTAAGTATGTTTGTAATTTTTTTAAAAAATAGAGGGTAAAGTAGTATATCCCATCTTGTGTCCAGTCCCATGTTAAAGACGCAGCAAACGTGGGATAAAGGAAAATTGTCTCACGTTGTCTCTTCCAGTCCCGTGTACCTAATTGGAGTGATTATTTTTTTTTGAGAAAAATTTAGTTTATATAGGATAATCTAATATATTTTTTTGTTATATTTACCAAAACAAATGCTAAAATAAATATGTAATAAAAATTAACCAATAGAATGAACATATCATTACCAAAAGTTCCAAAAGGCATCTGGGTTTTTTCATTTTAACCATGAGAATTAAAAAGCAACAAGCTATGAATTACTCAATTGCATTAATGAATGTTCCAAAACAGTGTTATTAAAACATTCATGTAGTTTGATTAAATTCCTAAACCAACCAATCTCTTTGAATTTACAGAGCAGCATTGATGAACTGAAACAAAAGCTGTTGTAGATCAGGCTATGAATAGAAGCAAATGCAAAAAGCATATGGAGGATGCCAATTAGCAGTTACTGAATTTTGTTAAAAATTGCTAATGCAAAAGATCAGCTTCACGCTTCCCATTCTTCATCACGTTCAAAATGGAAGCCCTCTAATGACCCTCAGTCATATAGATTTTTCACTGTTAGTTTCCTCTTTCACACCGGTTTTGTCAAACATAAACATGGTTCCATGTCCCCAAGAGCATGCGGTTTTGTCAAACATAAACATGGTTCTATGTCACCAAGAGCATGAGATTGATTGAATCCGGATCTCTTCTTCAAACTCAATAGCACTACCTTCGCGATTAAAAATCACCCTTTTTTTAAATTGTATGTTCTTCTGCTAGTTCTTTTAATCATCTTTACTCTTTACATTTTCTTGATTTTTATGCAAACCCAAAATAGAGAATCGATTTAATGAGATTGTAGTTAGGGTTCCTCTGTAAAAGGGGGAAATACATGTTCAGAATCAAGAATATATGAGAGAAGGGTATAAATGAGATTATAATTTTGTTGTTCATTAAAAGGTGGGGTACAATTGTCAATAGAAAAGTTACAATATGCTTGTTTGGCTCGGTTTTTGGGAGATTTAGAATATCTTAAACAATAAAAAACAAAAAAAAAAATCATATATTATATTTATTAAAGTCAAACAAGAAAACACGTTATATTCTTTAAATAAAATTTTATTTTATTTTTTTAATATTGTTCTTTTATTATTATTATATTAATTTTTATTGATATCTATATTCTTATAATCTTTTTAATTAAATTCAATTAATATATAATAAATTTTAATTTATAAATTTTATTATTATAAAAAAATTGTTAAAAAAATGTCATCTAAATCTTTAAAATGACAATAATATCAAATATTTAATAATAACATATTAATAATATGACATTTTAATAATTTTCAAATCCATTTAAAAATAATACTAATGTGTTTGAAAATTATTATTTCTAATTTAAAAAAAATATAAAGTAATTAGATTTGTTGATAGGGAGTGGAGAATTTGAATACTTTAATTTCATTAAAATAATATAAACCTACTTCTAATTGAATAGTCTTTTAGAAAGATTTGTCTAGAGACGACAAAAACTTTGGTCCAGTCCAAGCATCCACCGTGGAAAAAACCCAGATGTTGTAATTCATGTACGTGGCTCCGAATGACCCGGCCAGATTTCCAGACATCTATACCCTGTTTTTACCCAAGTTTTACCCCTTTTTTGTCACAAAAAAAAAATTGTTGCAGATATGAGATTTCAATAAGAAGAAGAAAACATCCTGTGGTCTTATTTGGAAAGTGGAGACAGTTACTAAATTGTTACTTTGAATAAAATTGGAAACAAATGATGAACCGAAACCTGTTTTTTTTTAAGGGAATTGTACAGTTGTGGGCTCTGTGGCCAAGAAAAGTTCAATTAAAAATCAAGCAAAGACATATTTTCTTTACAAGGACATGGAAGAAAGAGAAAACACCCCAAAAACAGAATTTCAAAAAAGAGAAACAAAAATCAAATACGGTTTTCAAAATTTAATGTATTTTGTAAGATTTTACAAAATTCATAGAATTTACAAACCCACAAAGAATTGAGAGTGACTAGCTGAAAAGAAAACAACAAACACCAAAAAAAATTCCTTGAAAATCAATTCCAAAAAAGCGAAAGAACAAAGAAGCAGAATTTCACTCGATACAGACCACACAGCATCTGCAGGCTACACCTCCTCAAGCCCAGAAACAACAATCTGGAAGCTGTGGGAAGAGAAGCTGGTCCTTCTTGAAATTTTGCAGCACGCTGAAGCTAAATTTCCATTTAAAATATGATTAAAGAGAATAATCTAGAACGGAGATTTAGTAGAGATTTGGTAAAACTAAAATATGGCAAAATTTCCATTTAAAATATGGTCGGCGGCTGATATTTGGTAGAGAGAGGACAGTCTCTTTTGTTTGAAGATCAGGGTTTAGTATGTTGAAAAGTTAGGAAACAAATTAGAGTTCAAACGTTCTTCGGTTATTGTTTTTTTAAAATAAAAATAAAAATAAAAATAAAAATAAAATGGAAACAGCATTTTTTGTTTCAGTTACGAATTCTAAAAATGCGTTCAGTAGGTTATACTGAAACATGTATTTTGAAAATGAAATCGGAAAAAACGCGTCTGGTAGGCTAACCGAAAACTATCAAAAATTGAAATATCAATTTTGACATTTTGTTTAATACTGTTACGACTATAAACAAATTGATTAAATAATTAACCAATATAATTTTTGTATTGTAATTTTTAAATTAAACAAAAGTAACACATCAAAAATTAATTCAAAAAAAACATATCATAAAATAAATTAATCAAAATTAAACTCTTACATTATTTTAATATTATATAAGTATATTATAATATTTTATAGGGATATTATTCATTTAGTCCCTATATTTTTTTGAATTTTTTATTTTTTACTTCTTTATTCATTTATGAGTGGATTGGTCCCTGCGTTATGAAAAACCACTTAATTTAACTCTTATATAAGTTGACTGTTAATCAAATTTAATAGACAGAAGACTATTTTCGTCATTTCATGAAATGAAATGAAATATTAAAAAAAAACAAATAAAGATGTCTGTGACAATAGGGAATAATAGAGATCAAAATTTTAGGACTATATTTTTTTAAAATGCTTTAAAATTAGTTTTTATTCCATAAATGTAGTATTTTTAATTAAAAATTAACATTTAATAAATAAAAAACCATTCAGTCAAATAAAAAAAAAAACTAAAAAAAAATCATCATCATCAACTTTCAACCTTCAACCTTCCATCCAATTTCTTTTTTCTTTCATTTTCTCAGTCCCATTGCCCCAAACACATTTTTTTTCCAAACAAATCTTGTTGATAACCTAATTGAAATCATCATGAGAATCAAACATTGCTTAAACAAACAAATCTTCCTGAGAACCACACAAACACACTAATCATCAGCAACACACCTCTATGGAGATCAATTAGCAAAAAAAAAAATATTATTGATCTGGTGAACCACACCAAAACCCAGAACCATAAAAAAACCAATCCATCATCAACCAAAACCCAAAACAATCACCGATCACCATCGACCATCACCGAATCTTTAATCGAATTAGCAAAAATAAATTTAAAAAATTATTGATCTGGTGAACCAGACCGAAATCCAGAACCATCCAAAAATCAGTCCATCGTCAACCAAAACCCAGAACAATCACCGATCACCATCGACCATCGACCATCACCGATCTCCATCGGCCATCACGAATCTTTAATCGAATCAAACCCCATAGCCATCACGCACCAAAACCAGGAACCATCGCTAATCACGATCGAACCACCCACAAACACGCCAACGCCACCGCCACCATCAACCACACACTGTTAACCACCTTGGACCGAAGAAAAAAAAAGAAGATGATGATGAGATATCATGAGAAAGAAGATATCGGTACTCGATTTGGGTTTGGGTTTGGGTTTGAGTTTGGGTTTGGTTTGGTTTGAGCTGGTTCAGATTTGATTTGGGATTGATTTCGTGGAGGGTTTTAATTTAATGGTGGTATATGATGATGATGCATGATGCGGTGGTGATGTTTGATACGTAGATGGTTGGGTTTGATCTAGTTATGATGTCTGATGCCTGGTGGGATGATGATAGGTAGATATTTTTTTTTCTCAAAGAAAAATTAAATTTATTATTATTATTTTTTAAAGAAATTAAATGGTCAGGGGTAAATATGTCATTTTATTTTTTCTATGACTGTTGACAGACAAAATTCTGATCAGAGGGATCAAAATGAGTGGTTTTAGAAAACATAGGTCCAATCCAGTGAAAATTGGATAAGTGAATAAAAGATAGATATTTCAAAAAAATATAGGGACTAAATGAATAATATCCCTATTTTATATATATGACATATTAATATTATAATATTATTATATATATATAATAGTTATAATATATATATATAATGGGCACTTTGGTCATTTGAAAATCTTGTCTCATCTTGGTCTAACCATATCAAACACATAACAGTACAATTAATAGTTTAAAAAATATTTTTTTTATATATAAAAAAAAGTGAAAAACAAAAAAAAAAAAAAACAAGTATTTTGTGTTTTTTAAATATTTCACTTTTAACACTGATTTTGTTTTTCATTTTTTTTTCGAAAATAAAATGAAAAACGATTAACGAGCGCGTTTTCGAAATCGTTTTAAAAAATTAAAAACAGAAACGAACTAAAAAACAGTTGTAGGAAGAGGTCTGAGGTTTTTTTTTTTTTTTGTAAATTTAAGAGTTTAAAAAAAACGAATACCCAACAGCCGGACCCAGGCCGAAAAACAACAGCTCGAGTACCCAGACAACCCTTACATGGTGCCGGGTAAGAAATGTTCAGGTTTTACTCAGGAATTCCGACCAGATACATTAGCTATCCCTAGGCTTCTCTTTTTTCACCAAGTAGACATTTGAAGAGTGAGAATATAATTCTCTTAGAAATGCTTTTAGAACCCAAAAACGACTTTTAGACATGTTTGGATGAACTTGAAAAAGGGCTTTTAAGATTTGAAGGCTCTTTTAAGATAAGCACACCCCAACTTACTTTCCCTGCAAGAGCTTTTGACAATACACGGGAAGCCCAAAGTTGACTTAAAACAGTAATCGAAAAAGCACAAAAGCGTATTCTTGGAGGGATTTTATACATGAATTGAAAACACCACAATAACATTGGCAAGGTTTATACACACCACTAAATTTGTATTCTCATCTCAACTTCTTCTGTATAGGTACATTGCAAAATTGATTTTTTATTATCATTATTATTATTCAATCTTTTCCAACTTTTGACATCTAAAAGAAGTTTAAGGGAAAAGAGACGGACTCCTTCATTATTTATTTGTGTACCAGCTTCTTGGTTATATATTCTGTTGCTAAGAAGATGGCTTCAGCTTTAGTGTTTCGATCTTCTACTTGAAGAAATTTCATCATTGATGCGTTTAATTTCTTCTTTCAGCTCTTGCAGAGTAATTTCCTTAGATGGCTGTGTTCTACCAGTACTGTTGTCATTATCAATCAAACTCAGAAGATGCGTCGAACATGAAACATATTCTGCTTTTACTTCAGGAGAATCACTAACTGACTTCTCAGTTCCAAACTACAAAAAAAAAAATTGATTCTAAAATTAATCAAATATGTTCAAATTTACCACATTAAACTAAAAATCGGTGGATTTTACTTTAAGTCAAAACAAATGCTTTATTAAAACAAATAAAGCATTGTATTCTAGCAACAATAGAAAAAATCTGTTATTTTCTTTATTAAAAAAAATAACCTCAATAACTGAAACAATAGCATCAAAGAAGCACAATTCAATACTCATCACAAATTTGTAACCATACTGTTCATCTCAAGAGATGTGCAAGATTTGAGAACATCATGTTCATTTACCAAATCATTAGAGTCGAAATTTTGGATACAAATTTGAATTGAATAGTCTTACACTTTTACTCGTGTTACCAAGTAAAATTATTGGAATGCAAAATCGTGATGTCAGCAATTATAATGTTTATGTTCCAAGGATAAAATCAAGAAACAAATTAAAATCATGAAGGATGAAATACTGCACAAAATAATACAATTTTGAGATGTTTATGGGGAATTCATATAAATTCTCAAAAGACGAGAAATGAATGACTATATTTTAAAAGTCGAAACTATATTCTCATTTAAAATTTCACCATACCTTTTCACGTTTAGCTTCTTTTATTAATTAGTCAAACACAAAAAATTATTTTGACAGCAGTCTTGATGCTCTTGTACAGTATTAGAGCTCCTTTTGGGTTGTTTTGTCCTATAGCAGACTGCTGGTTCACTTCTGTTTATTAATATAATTTTTCGTTTTCTAAAAAATAAAAACTTACGCCAAAAGGATTCCAATAAATCCCTGAGCAAACTATAAAATCATTAATTTCATAACTTAAGATTGTTATATTTTAAAATGTAGCAAGAGTTTTGTAGGTTTCATAAGGAAATGAGCGAGATTGAATGCACGATACTGAAGACCAATTAAACGTCCTTGATGCATAATATACACAGACACAACTTGAAAGCTGGAAAAAAGCAATTTTACAGAAGGTTAGACCAACTATCGCAATCTTACTTCTTTGTAAGCAGAAATGCATTCAAAAAGTGCACTTTCAGCCTGAGGATTAGGTACATTCTCTTCCTGCATAACAGAATGAGCATAATCATTGATGTAGGATAGTAAAGAGAAAATAAAATGAGAGAATAAAAGAAATTGAAATATATTTAAGAGGATGAAATCAGAATTATGGATGAAAGTCTGTGTACTAATCAATGATGTTTCTTGAACAAAATAACATAATTATAGTGGCAGTGTGGCACCTATTAACCTAAAGTAAATCAATTAAATTAGATATGCTTGTTAGATAAGAAAAATTAAACTTGATCAATCTCAGAATAAGAAAATAAATTACTATTAAAACAAGTGTACCAAATTATTAAAACTCTTGTTTTCCATCAATCACGGTTTACCAAATTCTTATGAAACAATTAGATGGGATACATTAAACATATAATCATACAATGAGATTGAACCATAAACATTGTATCAATTTCTTTCATATCCTAATTACCCAAAATATACTTGTCAGATAAGAAAAATTAAACTTGATCAATCTCATAATAAGAAAATAATTACTATTAAAACAAGTGTACCAAATTATTAAAACTCATGTTTTCCGTCAATCATGGTTTACCAAATTCTTATGAAACAATTAGATGGGATACATTAAACAACATATAATCTTACAATGGGATTGAACCATAAACATTGTATCAATTTCTTTCATATCCTAATTACCCAGAGAAACAAGAATTTTCAACTTATACGTAACATCTAGTTAATTTATGCATCTAATTTTAGGCTGCATCAGAGAATATGTCCACCAAAAACTTTGTACTAAAAACATGAGTGAAAAATTATGTTTGAATGACTTATTTTTTATTCCATCAGAACATATATTTATATACAATTGGAGTCTTAAACGTTAGGACTTGTTACCTATTTTAAAGAAGAAAATCTTGTCTAATCTATTCTAAATAAGGAACAAATAAGGAAACAATTACACAGCTAATTAAGGAAACAAATAAGGAAACAATTATACAACAAAAAATCCCAACACTCCCCCTCAAGCTGGGTTGTAAATGTTTAGCATACCCAGCTTGCAACTAAGATCTTCAAAATGCGCTCTTAGAAGTGCTTTAGTTAGAATATCAGCAGTCTGTAGATTAAAAGGAATGTAAACAGGCTTGATTACTTCCCCTTTTATCTTTTCTCAGATAAAGTGCCGATCTATTTCCACGTGCTTGGTCCAGTCATGATGAGCTAGAATTTTAGCAATACTGATGGCAGATTGACTATCACATAGTATCTGGATTGATCCCTCATAAGGTATATTCAATTCGGCTAATACTCTTTTCACCCAAATTCCTTCACAAATACCATTACCAATAGCTCGGAATTCTGCTTCTGCACTACTCCTAGCTATCACAGCTTGTTTTTTACACTTCTCCATGTTAGTCAAATTTCCCAAACATAGATACAATATCCAGAAGTGGATAGTCTATCTGTGATTGAGTCTACCCAGTCTGCATCATAATACAATTCCACTTCTCTACTCAAGTTCTTTCTAAATAACACCCCTTTCCTGGTGTCATTTTTAATTATCTTAAAATTTTGTACACCGTTGTTATGTGTTCTTCAGTAAGGTTGTTCATGAACTGACTAACAACACTTACTGAGAATGTTGTGTCAGGCCTAGTATGTGAGAGATATATCAACTTCCCTACAAATCTTTGATATCTTCCCTAATCTACTGGAGCACTGTCTTTATTTGAACCAAGTTTAGTAGTGTAGTCCATAGGTATATCTATAGGTTAACACCTAAGCATACCTGTTTCTTTAAGAAGATCCAGTAAATACCTTCTTTGAGAAAATGCAATGCCCTGCTTAGACCTAGTCGCTTCCATTCTCAAGAAGTATATAAGTTTACCTAAATCCTTGATCTCAAACTCTCTAGTTAGAAATTCTTTGACTCTTGGAAACTCCTCAAAATAATCCCCTGTTAGAACAATATCATCTACATAGACAATCAACACAAATCAGTCCTTTTGAAGAATGTTTTACAAACATTGTATAATCTGACTGTCCTTATATATATCCATTACTTTTCATAACTTTGGTAAAAATCTCAAACTAAGCTCTGGGTGATTGTTTGAGACCATAAAGTGACTTCTTTAGTCGACACACCTTACTGATGTTTGATGAGTTCTGTAGTCCCATGGGAATGTCCATATAGACCTCTTCTAGATTCTCATTCAACAACACATTTTTGACATCTAGTTGATAGAGGGGCCAATCCAAATTTGTTGCAAGAGAGGAGTATCCGAATAATGTTGAGTTTTGCAACCGGAGCAAAGGTCTCCTTAATCTATGCCATAAGATTGAGTAAATCTCTTGGCTACCAACCGAGTCTTATATCTCTCAATACTATCATCTGCCTTTGTTTTTACAGTGAAGAGCCACTTGCACCCGATCACATTCTTTCCATGAGGCACATCAGTAATTTCTCAAGTACCATTCTTCCCTAGAGCATTAACTTCTTCATTGACTGCTTTCTTCCATTCTGGGATAGCCATGGCTTCTTGGATTGAATTAGGAATGGAGATAAAATTGATTTTGCTGGTGAATGCTTGGTAAGATGAAGATAGTCTCTCATAATTCACATAATTGTCAATAGAGCACAATGGCCTACTTCTGCATTCTCTCACCCCTTTCATGAGTGCAATGGGTAGGTTCTCATCGGAATTATCGTGATCACTTAAACTAGTACCTACAGAATTTTTCGCAACAATCTGTAAGTCAAACGTAGTGACTTTTACCTCAGGTTTAGGTGCTAGTAGTAGCTGAGAATCTGCTAGTCTCTAATTCCTTCGGTGTTTTCCTCTTTCTATGATAGACAATTATCATGGGAAATTCACAAGCAGTTGGTTTCGATTCAGGTTCAATTTGGACACTTGGACAAGGTACAATTTCAGGAGTTTCTGGTGTTTCTGGTGTGCAATCTATGCAATCCAAGAAAAACTGATAATCTTGTAGTTGACTCTAACTAGAACTCTCCCCCTAAATATCAGTTTTGGGGAAATAAGGTTTTGTTTAAAAAAAAAATGACATCCATGGTGTGATAAAACTTTTGGTTGTCAGGACAGAAGCATTTGCAACCTTTTTTGTTGTCAGTAGGGGTGGGCACCGTTCGGTTCAGTTTGGTTCGGGCAAAACCGAACTGAACCGAACTGAACCGAACGATGCCCACTATTACTGACAACAAAAAAGGTTACAAATGCTTTTGTCCTGACAACCAAAAGTTTTATCACACCATGGATATTCGCTCAATATTGAACCGGTTTAAACCGAATAAGAAATGGTAACAGAACAGAACTGAACTGGATTTAATAGATTCGATTCGGTTCGGTTCATTTCGGTTTTGGGCCTAATGGGCTTTTTGATTTGATGGGCTATTGGGCTTAATGAGTCTTTTTTTAATGTTACTAAATTTGATGGGTTGCTAGAATCTAATTTTGAACTAAAGTTTCATAATTTTATAATTTTAATAGTCCAAGCCAAAAAAAAACCCAAATTAGACCTAACTAATAAAAAAAAGAACATATTAATAAAATTAGAAAAAAAAGAAGAATAAAATTAGAAAAAGAAGAAGAGAAAGTGACAACAAACAAACCTTCTTTGAGGAACAACGAAGATGAGCAGCGGAGATGTTGAACAGCGAAAATGAGCAGATCGGATACGAGCAGATCGGATACGAGCAGATCAGATACGAGCAGCGAAGACGAGCAGCGGAGGAGTTAAGGAAGAGATGAGAGAACTCAGTGAAGTAAAGAAATCGGCGGTATGAACTAGAAGGAGAAGAAAAGATGAAAGAGAAGAAGTGTGTTATTGTGTTAGGGTTTTTTTATTTTAGTTATATAGGGGGTTTAATCGATTCAAACCGGTTTGAACTGAATTTTTTTCGGTTTTTCATTTTTTGAACCGGTTTAAACCGAATTCATTCGACGAACCGAACCGAACACCCTTTTTTTGGTTTGGTTCGGTTCGGTTCGATTCCGAACTTAGTGCCTACCCCTAGCTATTAGGACAGAAGCATTTGTAACCCTTTTGGTTGGGAGAGTATCCTACAAAGATACATTTGGTGGATTGAGTCAAGCTTGGTTCGATGTTGATGGATATGCACAAACATAGTACACCCAAATATTTTTAAAGGAAGAGTGGAAATCAACCAACTTTGAGGAAAGTGTTGTAAAAATATTTGATTTGGAGTTGAAAAATCTAATACTTTGAATTGAAGTCGATAGATTACGATTTACGTATGCTGCCGTAAGTACAATCTCACCCCAAAAATGTTTTGGAACATTGGATGAAAATAACAAAGATCTAGCAATGTTCAGAAGGTGTCTATTCTTTCTCTCGGCTATCCCATTTTGCTAAGGGGTGGTATCTACACAGGAACTTTGGTGCATGATTCCATCAGTTGATAGATATGAGCCAAGATTAGAATTAAAAAAATCTCTTCCATATCAGTTATAAATATTTGAATGGAAGTTTAAAATTGATTTTTAATCATTGTTTTGAAATTCTAAAATATTTGAGGAAATTCTAATTTATTTTACATGAAAAAAATCCATGTGAGTCATGTTTGATCATCTTTGAAAGAGAAACCACCAAGCTCATGTGACATTTAGAACCTGGGATGGGCCCCAAACATCACTGTGAATCATAGAAAAAGGTTTTGATGCTTTGTATGGTTCAATTGGGTACAAAATGCAAGTGTTTTACAAATTGACAAATTTCACACCGAAAAACTAGCAATTTTATTTCTGAATAAACTTGGGAAAAGTTGGATAAGTACTTAAAACTTGGATGGCCTAACTTGTAATGCCACACCATGACCGAACTCTCACTCACTTTTCAACTCACTAACAAATACACAAGAATTAGTTTGATTAGACATAGGTTCACTCGCTCCTAGATGAGATTGTCTCACAGAATCCGGTTGAAACTCAAGATGATAGAGCTCAACATGACTCCTAGCACTGCCAATCATCCACCCCTAAAGTCGCATCATGAAATTCAGACATGAGGAGAAAAATTAGCTATACGGTTAAAATCTTGGGTAATTTTATTTATAGAGAGTAAGTTACAGTTTAGATTAAGAACATATAGAACAAATTTAAGTGTCATGTCCCTGGAAACCACAACCGAACCAATCCCTTCAACTTTTGCCAATGAACCATCTGCAATTCTAACTGTGAGAGCTTCATTAAAAGGAGAATGTGTGGAAAACTCGCCTATCTCCTGTCATGTGATCGGAAGCACTGAAGTCTACAATCCAGGGCCTATAGTGCTCTTGTTTCACAGTCAAAACCTTAAGAAAATTACATCTTTTGACCTATGGAACCTAACCCAACAAGGCAACAACCGGTGGATTTTGCTGTGATTGTTGTAGAGTTCTCAGTCCATCAAGTTCCTCTTTGCTAAAATTTGTAAATTGCTTTGAATTGCCAGCCATGTTGCCTCGAATTTCCTTCTCTGCTGCTGTCTTCGGCTTCCGATCAGTAGGTTTTCCATGGAGTTTCCAACCAGTTTCTTTGGTATGACCAGGGCGACGGCAAGGTTCACACCATGCCTTCCCCCTTTTTATGGCTGCTGCTGGTTTCGTACAACCATGGCTAATAACTCACTACCACCAACTGAATTTTCCATCCCCAGCATCAAATGGCGTCTACTCTCTTACCTTCGGACCTCAAAGAAAGACTCACGTAAGCTTTGCAGCGGTTTTGTGCAAAATATACTACCTCCTATAGCATTAAGACTTGAATTCAGACCCAAGCAAAATATGTAGACCTGTTTATTCTCTATGATCTTCTTGTATTGTTTAAGATCATCGGTAGTATCCCAGGAATATTTTTCAAAAGCGTCCAGTTGCTGCCATCTTTGATGGAGTTATAATAATCGGTCACAGATAAATCACCTTGTCGGAGATCGTGCAAGACGCCCTCAATTGTCACCAATTCGGGGGTGTTGTTTTTGTGAGAATAAGTGTCTTTTGCAACCTCCCAGACCTCTGCAGCAGTTTCATATAGGAGAAAAATTTCTACTGTGTGGCTCCATGGAATTAACTAGCCAAGACATAACCTGGTTGTTATCTCTCTTCCAGATCCGATAGCTAGCCTCTTTTTCATCTGGTTTGGTGATGTTTCTAGTGAGATAATCTTCTTTTTCCTTGTTGCAGACATGAAACATGAAGGATTGAGATCATTGGATGTAGTTTCGGCCATTCAATTTGTAAATGGTGATGGGTGTGGATGATGAGTAGTTTGTCAAGTCTCCCCCATTGTTCTTGAACATAACAGTTTCAACGTTTGAGGAGGATTTTAAAGTTTCAATTGAAGATTCGTTAGTGTTTGTCATGTTTGGCATTTGATGTTGCTACCGAGAATGAGGTAAAGGCTAGGATGGCCAATGAATACTGCCGAAATAAACAATGTAAAATGCTGGCGGAAAAAGCAGTAGGTGGAGAACTGACCTACGATGGTTGTGGGAAGAACATGAGGCGTATAGGGTTGCTCTGATACCATGTGAAAAATTAGGTTTGAATGACTTATTTTTTATTCCATCAAAACATATATTTATATACAATTGGAGTTCTAAACGTTAGGATTTGTTCCCTATTTTAAAGGACAAAATCTTGCCTACTCTATTCTAAGTAAAGAAACAAATAAGGAAACAAATATACAGCTAGATAAGGAAACAAATAAGGAAACACTTATACAGCAAAGAATCCCAACAACAAGAAAAGACTAAAAATTCATATGTATATATATATAATTATTATCAAGTGTGGGATCCCGCACAAGGTTTATCGCTGGATCCAGCACTAGAAAACTATATATATAGGAACTTAAGAACACTTGCTTTCTGATATGTTTCAAACTTTTAAGTAAAGAATGTATATATGCTTGTGAGACAAATACACTTACTAGATTTTGTGTATTTTACATCAAATAAAAGCAAAAAAAAAAAAAAAAAAAGATCCAAAGACAAGTGATAAAAGGAAAGAGGGAAACATCAAAAGACAAAGTAAAGGCTCTAATTCTCACCTTCAACAATATGAATAAAGGGCTGTTAGATACTCAAACATGAATTACTTGAGTTGGCCATGTGGATCCTCTGCAGTATCTCTGGTTAATGTGTTGTCTTCCAAAAGTGTTTCAGTGAATCTAATTTATAATTATTGATTAATTTTGGTCATTTATTTGGGTATTGATAATGTAGCTTTATTATGTCTGTGTAAGTCATCAATGGTTCAAAAAATCAAAACATATATAAGCTTAGTTGTGTATGCTGTATAGATGGGGAAGAGAATGAAAAATTATAAACCGTGTTTTATCTTTGACATTTTCCTCTACCCCTTCATAAACCATTGCTATAAACCTTGCTTAGATCTGAATTTAGTTATATTAAAAGAGATGGTGATTAACGATGATAATGTTGGGTGTTCTAGTACATAAATAATATGATTACAGCCCAAGCGGAGTTCTTCATTGAAGAGAGTACCAGGAGACTATAAGCACAAGACATCAATGCATTCCTTCTAAACAACTCACTTGGAACTTATCTTAAAATGATTTCCAAAAAAAACTATGGGATATTGGGATGTAAACAGAAGGTTGGTTCTCACTGTACTACTGCACCCCTACATAGGATGTGAACAATCTTAGTTACAAAAAGTAATGAATCTGTATTATTCTCATCCTGTACCTCAATCATTACAAAACTCAACAAGTTGCCTGTAAACACTGCTCTCTGAAAAAATTGGTGCATTTCTGTCGTAAATGTGAATCTAGAAGATAATGCCTGGCCCTATTTTAAAATCCTAAACTCGTATTTATAGTAGTGTGCTTTCTTACAGGTAACTCTTTCATCAACCAAAATTTAAAAATGAAAAACAGAAGTTGCAAAATTTAAAACATTGAAAAAAACATTCTCATCCTGCAACTCCAAACAATATGATTGTTAAGCACCACCTCTTAGTTTATATCATTAATTACAATTCTCTGCTCCAAGAACATAAAAAGAACCTTTGTAATGACAAAACTTCTCAAAACAAAGAAACATAAGCCTATAAAATCTAAAACATCACCGGCAATAATAAGTAATAACGTCAGCTTCTTCATGCTCTTGCCCCCACTTTTTAAACAAATATGTATCCTGAATTTACACACAAGTAAATACCGCTAAAGTTTTGTATCGCCCGGTACTGACTACTGACTATAAGAGAAACCATCTCTTCTCAGTTCTCAAGTGGGATAAATGTTGATATTTAAGACTCCTAATTCCTATGTTTTATGTTATGTTCTTGGGTGAAATTGAATATTTTAACGTGTTTGTTGAGATTGCGTAGAAGATAGCTCTTAGAGTGAGTTTGAAGATAAAATGATGATTTTTAGAGAAAGTTTGGAAAAATGCCTCTGCAGAACATCCAACTTGTGATGCCATATCTCCCTCCCCAAATCAAACCAGGTTGAGATCCACATGTTTTCAAAAAGCCCTGGATATCTAGTTTCCAGCACACTTTACGGTTCATCAATCCGAGTTTTTTAGGGGAAGTTATGGTCATTTTAGTAACCGAAGGTCAGAGCTAGAAAAGTCCACCACGGCCTAGACTGTGGTTCGTGCATATCGACCTACGTAGTGGCCTAAGTAGCGGAACATTCCAGAAAAATACCGCGGTTGACCTATAGAGCGACCCAGACCGCGGTTTTACGTATTTTTGGCAGATTTCCACGCCTAGACTGTGGTTCGTGCATATCGACCTACGTAGCGGCCTAAGTAGCGGAACATTCCAGAAAAATACCGCAGTTGACCTATAGAGCAACCCAGACCGCGGTTTTACGTATTTTTGGCAGATTTCCACTCCAAATTGATCCAGAATTGTCCCAGAACTTCCCAAATCAAATCCTAATGACTTTAGAAGATCAAGACAGGTTTGGAAAACTTCCTAAACTCAAATTAGTAGCCAATCATCAAAAGGGGAAATCTAAGTTAGGAAAGAGAGCTCCCTACTCCCTACTCTCGGTGGATGACTTCTAGGCCATTCCTTGATTCATTCTACCTTCCTACTTGGTGGATTTCCTAAACATAAGAAGAATTGGGAGCTCATGAGGAGAAGTCACCTATAAATATAAAGAGTTTTCTACAAGAGAATAAGTGTGGAGTGTGGAAAGTTGAAGATTGAAGATTGAAGACTCCATCAACATTCTCTTCTTCTACCTTTCTTTAGTTTAGATACTTTTATTTAATTTTCTAGTTTTTATTTCTAGCTAATTTTCTTATTAGTTAGGGCTAACTTGAAGCCGTAGACATGATTTCAATTCCATAGACAAGTTTTGTGTTTTAGTGAAGTATTATTTTTCTTATATGATGACTTCAATTTCTCCATAAGAATTGTTTTTCTATTATCTTTGTTTCTTTGATTGGCCATCTTACGATCATGATTTTAGGATATATGTTATAGGATAGAGTTTGAATATCTAACGAACATATTCTTGCATGCAACAATTAATTGGAATAAGACCTAAATAAGGGAAATTGATTCATGAATAGCCTAGAATAAATACCATGTTTTAGGGTTCATGTGATATTCATATTCTTTTGGTTCTTAATGGGTTCCGATTATTAAATCTGGCAAATACCCATGCTAGGTTATAATTTGGAATACAAGTATTTATGCAAACACCATGCAATCTACATACTAACTAAGAGAGAATCGATACAACTTGTATGGAATACCCACCACCTTGTTGTGAATATCTTCATCATATTTAATATCTTTAACTTCATTATTGTCTATGGATTGGATGATTGTTTAGTTGTGGATAGGAGGTCCTAACTAGTGTTTTTCCATATATTTTTCCTCGTTAGATTTTATGTTGCGTTTTATTTATTGTTATTTAATTTTCTTTAGTTTTAATATTCAAATCAAAACCCCCATTCGTGTGTCTGTGTTAAGTGTCTTTGTTTTATATTTTTAGTTAGATTAGAGTCCTAGAATGCCTAAGATATAAACTCATTATTTTTTTAGGCAATTAATTCTCTACGGGAACGATCATTGTTTTTCCATTATGATATCATTTACGATTTGTGCACTTGCAAGGTTTTTATTATTTTCTTTTGTCTATTTGGCAACCAACATCAAGTACAACTTTATATGTAGTTAGTTTCTTCTCATAACCATGTATTTGTATCAAAATTTACAACATATAAAAGAAAACAAACTATGACTTTAAAAGTCACATTGATGCCCAAACACAACAGCTTTATAGAAAAGTTTTATATTTGCAAAAGAATTGAAGAAATATTGAATCATGAATTTAAAAAAAAATCCTAAGGATTTATCATCAACACACATGCACTTAAAAGATCATAAAGCTTCTATACTTACCCTCGATTCTATTAATTCTTGCCTGGTGATCTCCAGAAGCCCAAGAGTGTCAAGTGATTGTAACTACATGCACAACCAGAGTCCATATATAGTATTAAAGAATGTCTTGCTATCATCCAACAAGATCACACATTTAACAATGGCATGAATTAGAATAACGTATTCTTAAGCATCAAAATTGCCATGACACTGGTTTTATATATTAATAAAAAAAAATCTGCTGTCTGCAGTTATATTTAGAACAAGGCTAGAAATCAGAACTAATTTCCTTAATAATCGTAGAATAATTTTGATGCTGAGGTTAGGAAAAACCATTTCACTTTGGTAACGAAGCAGGCAAGAACAACATAAAGTTCAAGAAGAAAGACCAAGAGGATATAGGAAAGATATGTTGACCATGATAATCAAGGGAGTGAATGGGAGGACAACTACAGAAAGGTAAATTACTTATTTGAAACACTAATAATCCAAGTATTGAGGAAGCATCCCAAGCTCATAAATTTAAAATTTTCAATCCACCGCTACAAAAATGCATTCAATCATACATGAGTTGCAGATCTGATAAACAAAAATATCATACAAGGTGTTTTTGTTCCACAGCATACTGCTAACTTTTCTTTAATTAGTAAATTTCCATTTACAACCCCACCCCCACCTCTCCCCACCCAATAAAGAGAGAGAGAGAGAGAGAGAGAGAGAGAGTACAGAGTGAAACCGTATATTGAATATTCATCTGACCAGTGCACTTTTTGTGCACAAATCTAATTGCTTCAAAACAGTCTTTACGTATAGAAGATAAAAGGCAAATCTGTTTTACAGGAAAAAAATAAAAAGAATATCAGCTATCCTATGGCAGAAAGTACAACTTGTTTGACTATACACAGATAAGAGAAATTTGACAAACAAAATCAAAGTTTCGAGGAATAAAGGTAATTCCACAATTAAAGAGAACTGACCAGTATGACCAATGCAGCACACCGATCTCTTGTAGTTTCTCCCGATGCTCCATAATTTTTTTTGTTGCCTTTCTGTTTTGTCAATTTATTTAAAACTTGCCGTGCTATCCTATCATATATAGAGAACTGCTTATGACTATTCTGTAAGAAACTATGCAACATCTAGATAAGCTCTAAGGAAAAACAATTAGCAAATCTAAACTGAATTCATGCATGTTTTGAATTGTCCAACTTAATTACAAAAATTAAAAATTACATTGTAATGCAATTAATATTATCTGAATAAAAATGTGAAATCATAATGAAGAACTATTTGCCTAAGCCCTAAGGATCATCCGTCTTGGTTTTATAACATACCTAATAGTGAATTAAAGAATGGATAAATTAGATCATAACATTGTGCATTTCACTGTCAACCACTAGATTACATCCAATGACTGAGATTTGATATATTGAAAAAATTAAGTGCGAACTTTTTCACAAGAGAAGGTGTGTGTATTCCCAACTTTAATTCCATTTGGACTTCAAATCTCAACCGTTGGATGTAATCCACCAGCTATCGATGAGATATGTTAGTTTGTCCTTTGATTATTTATGTTAAGAATTAATTCTAACATAAAGAATTCACCGAAAGACAAAAACTCAACAATATAAGACATGCAGACAAATAAACATATCAATATAAATAGCACTAACCTAGTTGACTTGTCTAAAAGTTCTTTCGCCCGATCCAGCTCAGTAATTGCTTCAGAAATATGTGTTTTCCTTGGTTGCCTAAAAGTTACCATTGCTACCTTAGCGATGCGAAGCATGTTGGCTCCAATCTGTAATAGAGAAAGAAATCATTACAACTGGCCCAACACAATTACTTTAAACTTCAGTCTCATCAAAAATATGTATTTTCCCCTCAAACAATTATTATATAACCAAAAAAGTACCAGTTTTAGTTAAAATGACAACCGATACACTACGAATTTCAAATATATATAACAATAAATTACTATACCTCACATTTGATCTAAATATTGGTATATTAGTGTATAAGTTGGTCAACTAAACTACAGAAATATTGAAAGTTTGAAACTCAAAGTCTCAAACTAATAGCAAAACTGAATAAAAAAAAAAAAGAGGAATGAATATCATTAAAATGTGCAGCCACCACAAACAGAATACAATATATCAATCCTAAATTCTGGCCTGATATGCAACATATATTTAACATATGCATGTTGAGAACCACTTAAAATAAAATCATAAATATACGCTGCATCATACCAAGAAATTGAATGATACACACACAATCAATAGCAGAGAAAAAGATATAGCTTAAGGAAATAAATTTCAATTATTTGATTGAATATCACATAATATGCAGATTCTAAGTGATAAAGTCTATGATGGTAAATATATTACATGAATTTCAAAAGATATGAGGCCTATTGTCCAACCAAATTCTTATTACAATCATTACTAACTTTCTCATCAAGTCATATAAGGATGAAAACACTGGTATAATAGTATTACAATTAAACCAAATAATACAATTCTTGCACATACATCAACATGAAGGAACTAGACGACAACAAGAGATGCATCCCTACAAACCCATGTAACAGGACAGGTGATTAAAGATAATCAAACTGCTGACTACAAATTATTGCACATACATATACATCACCAACAATCATAGTTTCATTTCATCTTTCCTTTAAAAAGAACAAGAAAGTAAATTAATCCAGTCTATATATTTCAAGGCCACTGTACAAGTAAAACTATCAACCTTTCAAGTATACAAATATTTTCTAGAGAACTGAATCCAATAGTCAAGAAAAATATACTTCCTACAAAAAGTGCTTACAAGAAAGCTTCTATTATTGTGAATCTCCAACAAATTTTATCTTCTTCTAAACCACAAACCTAGTTGGATACCAAAGTTTTAAAACTCGGAAGGCTGTGTGAGGCGAGAGGGCCTCCGCGAGGTGAGGCAGGTGCCTCGAGGCGGTCGAGGCAGCCGCCTCAGCCGGAAAATGGATAAAAAAAAAAAAAATTTAAAAATAATAATAAAGTAGAAAATATTCATAAATAAGTCATATTCAACGATATAAATATAAAAAAATAGACAGAAAAATTCATGGCTTAATTTTATTGTAATATTGTATTACATCAGAAAAACAGAGCATAAAAAAAGGGTAGAAAAAATATTGGTTTAATTTTATTGTATTACTCAAGAAAAACATAGCATAAAAAATATTAATTGGTTTAATTTTATTGTATTACTTAAGAAAACAGAGCATAAAAATTATTCATATCAATTGGGTATAATTTTACTGTATTACTTAAGAAAAACAGTGCACAAAAATAGTAAAAAAAAAAAAACTTTCATCTTTTCAATTCAAACAAATAAAACAAAGTCAACAACTTTGTCATGACTCGTGAGATAGAGAAGATTCTAGGCCTATGAGTTGGCCTTTTTATTACTAACCACAGTTAACAAAAACAGAGTAAACGGAGATAAGATAAGGAAAAAAAAACAAAGATAACCACAGAAGCAAAAAGATGATGTCGTCAAAGAGGAAGGAAGATTCAGACGAAGAGGAGAGATAGCATCGCCGAAGAGGACAGATGAATAATCGCAGCCAAAAGAAGTGAAGAACAGCAGATGAGTTGGAGAACAAGTTGACTCACGATCGTTTGTGAGATGAAGATTTTAGGGCTTTTCTGAGTTTTGATTCAAAACGATGTTTTTTTATTTTATTTTTTTTCTAAAAAAAAAAAAAACGAATAACAGATGAGGCAGCCGAGTGAGTCGTGTTTGCCGCATATGTGGTCGCCTCATGCGGCAAAGGCAGGTGTTTGGAGAAAAGCTACTGGTGTGGCCGCACAGGTGCGGTTTTGCGGGTGAGGGGGTGTTTGGAGAAAAACCTCGGGGCGGCCGCCTCATTCCGAATTTTAAAACTATGTTGGATGCAATATATCCAAAAGAGAAACTACTTCCAACTCCCTGTCTGTACTGTCCTTGTAAACTTTCAATTACATTGTGCATAACCAGCATACAAAATTTAAGTCTTGTAAAGTTTGGACTGAACTCTGCATGACCAGAATGGAAGACCAAGTAATCAGCAACTGTAACATTTTTTTTCTCAGCAGCACAAAAAGAATTCTGGAAAATAGATTTCAAAGTTTCTCTTTCTACGTAAAACACATGCCTAATGTACTTTCTTCTCATCATCCACATCATAATTAATAAATTTAAAGAGAACTCAACAGGTTCAGAATAACTCCTAAGAGGATTAGAAATCCTCCCCATATTAAAGCCACAATAACAGCTTTTCATAAATGATCTCTTTTCACGACAATATACCACCACAACCATAATTGTTCATCAAGAAAGAGTCAAGATGAATGAATACACATCCATATACCAGTATACCACAACAAATTATTGAGATCATATAAGCTATATCTTCCATAATCCATACTAATTCAAAGAGTTTCAATGTGTCAAATAGCAAACCTGAATATGGTCTTCAGGAAGTAAGGTTTTTCGAGCATCAAGACACCTATAATGAATTAGTACTAAATCATTTTAAACATAAACCATTATGCATTCACTTTGATTGTTCATTAAGTACACAGCTGTTTACCTTTCAAGAAGTTCTTGTGCTTCCCTTAATCTCCTAATCGATTGTAGGGTCAGGGAAAGCCCTTCAGCTGCAATAACAGTGTCCAAAGAATTCCATCCCTGCCTTACAAAGTTGCCAATAGGGTAGGTAATTGATGACGATAAAAAATAAAAATAAAAATAGAACAATATAAAGATTAACAGAAGAGGTAATAACACCTTGTGAGTGCTAACTTTTACTAACTCTTATGAGCAAAAATTAAATAGATATAAATAAATATAAACTGCATATTTTGCACACATTTCAAGTATAATTAGGTGTAGACTTCATTAAAGGCCCAAGCAGAAGTAGAGGCCAAATGTACCAGATTTGAGAATGTTTGGCTGGAGCATCATTCTTTTGTTAAGAATGTGGAGAAATAGTTGAATGAAGCTAGCTAATTTTCAGGTGTTTCAGTTTTGTGAAGAAGCTGAAATGGGTTAAAAAGAGGCTGAAGATATGGAAAAAGGACGTTTTTGGAGATATTAGTAAGGAAAAACACGAGCTCCAAGTTGTTCGAAGTTTATTCTATTTATGACCATAGGTTTGCCGGCGTAAACACACTACCATCAGAAGAACAGGACACACACCCGTTGAAGAGAAGTTGGAGCATCCTCCTAAATGGCGGGCGCAGGACTTCCAGTGGGAGCTCAACAAGTTCTTCATCTCAACCTTCAGGCTCAAACTCAAAATGCCAGTTCTCTCTATTAGAAACCACCGGTGGAAGGGAGGACGTATAGGATTTTGATCTGCCGTTATGGTGAAAGAACCATAGCAATAGATATCCAATACTGTCACAACCACGTGACATACTCGTTATCCCTGAACAGGCTGCTGCACAACTGGACGTATAATTGAACCTAGAAGAACCTCTTTAACCCCTGAGATGGTGGAGGTATTAACATGCCTTAGAGATAGAGAGCATGCTCAGATGAGGATGCAGCATCAAATGGAGGATGAAGAAGTAATTCAAAATTCCACCAACTTATATGTCATGAGAGTTCCGACAGTAACCGGTAGGAGGGATGAAGACTGAAAAGCTATCGATTGGACTCTTTTTAAATTTTAATTATACATGTACTTGTAAATTGTAATTTGATTGCATTTTTTTCCTTCACCAATTTTTATCTCACTTGGTTTTTAACGAGGCAATCATGTAATACTAAAATATGAATAAGTAAATAAAATTCATATCTTTACCTATATTTTTTTATCTGACTTGCACACTTTTTAGTTTTTATTAAATAATTCATCTATATCTTACATCTTTATTTATTCTTTGAATTATTATTTTAAATAAATTGATCAATTTCTTACATATTATTTTATTAGATTAAAATAATAAATAAGTTAATCTAATACATAAGTTATTAGCATAAGTTCAAATAATAAATAAAATTTTATGTTGAATAAATAAATTTTTAAGTTAAAAAATTAATTTTTATGTAAGTTTTTTAAGTTCTAAAAAAAAAATCTAAAGGCATGCCGGCCTTTTTATGGGCCAATGGGACCGGCCCTTCGACACAGTCCCAAGGGTTGTACCATGCCTAGCTATTAGGTTAACGTACCGGCAAGACACGGTCCATTTCTCAATCGTGCCTTATCAGCATAGCGCGTTTAACAGCACAGCACAGTCTGTGCCATGCCAACATGTTTTGACACCTTTATTTTAATGTTTTTAGGGGTCGTAGGCAAGGAGAACCTCTTTCTCCATTTTTGTTCATTCTGGAGGTAAATTGTTTGGGTAGACTAGTTGTTAGAGCTAGAGATTGTCAATTGATGGAAAGCCATAATGTTGGAAGGGACGATGTAATGGTTTCTCATTAAAATTTGTTGATGACACAATTTTCTTTTCTTTCGGTAATGAAGGGAAATTCAATTCTTTTTTGCTTGGTGTAAAGGGCAAAAGATCTATCTAGCCAAGAGTGTATTTGCTGGTATTAATTGTGATGAAGGAAAGTTGATTTACCTGTCCAATTCTATTGGGTGCGAGCATGGTTTATAAAAAGCACGCCTAGGTGACATCTTTAAGTCTAAAGAATGGCCAAGTGCAGAGTCTTCAAGAAGGCGAGTGCCTAGCCAATGGGGCGCAAGCCGTAAACGCCATCGTTATTAAAGGCGCAAGGCGCATCAAGGCGGAAGGGTCCTCTGGAGCCCGAGGCGCAATGCGAGGCGTGCACCTGACTAAAGCGAGACACACCTTATTCCAAAAAGGTTTGGCATAGCTTTTTATGGATTTCCCAATGGGAAAAATTCATAAAAATTGTATTAACCTACTTTATCCTATAAATATCAAGATACAATGCTAAATGTAAGGTTTAAAACTTAATAAACAATCAATAACACGACATAATTCAAAAAATATTTAACATGCAATCATCAAACTAACAACAAAGATGTTCAAATTAGTTTCTAGACTCTAGATATCCCAACTCAAATAAAACTAACTTCACAACAGCATCATGTAAAGTGTAAACACGCATGTAAAAGCATCCCTATCTATGTGCAAACTAACTTGAGAAGAACATTGTAAAGGAAAATAGTCTTCCATCAAGTCTCTAGCTAGTATACTTCAGTATATGACATTCTTACCTACAACAGCAGCAGCATCCAAGAGTAACTCTTGGCAAAAGGTAAACAAACAAAAGATAAGAAAAAAGGAGAACCTTTAATAATTCCATAACATGCAAGATTTTTCTCTGTATATTCTCTGCCTCTTCAAGTCGATTGGCTTTTAAGTATACCTAGACAGAATATCAACAATATAAGTACTTGTACAGACAAATATTGGGAAGTATAGTAACTAGACAAATCAGGGAATATATATTTAACGACGCACATTCTAAAATCTATACCTTTGTAGTTAAATAAATTTTGGCATACATGTCACGAAAAGAAAAAAATTATTTAATCATACTCCAGAAGTCAAAGTAAATTGGTCAAGAATTTAACCTGTGAGAGATATCGCAATCTCCTTATGCATGTCATTGACTCCCCTTGTCCACCTTCCTGCATAATCAAACAATCCAGTGAGACCAATAATATCAACCAAAAAGCAGCACCAAGACAAAATCAGCACTAATTTAGAGTTAAAGTTATGCACCTCTAATATCCTTATAGAATCATGAAATAAAGCCTCAGAATCCTGAACATTTCCAAGGAGATACAGCACCTATAATTGAGATTATACAGCACTGAGCAATCAGAACAAAAAATAAAACTAAAATTGTAGTAAATATAACAAAATACAAAGTGACAAAAGAATATACCGTCCCAAGATGGTACATTGTATCTGCATAGTCTACATTGTTATGTCCCAAAACGCACCCCTTTATCTGGATAATTACACGGTTAACAGTTAAACTTAATTAAAAAAAAAACAAAATAGAATTGAGGAGAAAATCAACAACTTACAATGCATGTTAATAAATTCAAACTGGAAAGTGATAATGAGAGAATATATTATCTCATAATAAATAATAATACAAAATACACACACAAGCAGAGAATTGACTCGTACCTTCAAAGCACGCTGTTTAAGAAATCACCAAACGCAAAAAGAATAAGGAAAAAGAAAAAGGACCATGTTAGCACAGGTCTTGATAGTAATAGTGGAATATCAACAGTTATAGAATGAAAACACAAAAATAACTAATATCCAAAAGCAAGGAGACATAATAAAGTTGTCATTGTAGCATATTGATTTGATAGCCCCATGCCCCCACAAGAATAAATAAATAAAAACCCTTTTTGTTTCTCTTTTCCTTTCTCTCCCTCTTAGTTCTTACATTGTATCTAAACACACACATCAAGCATGGGATGATGCTACATTGTCATCACGTTACTGATGTCTTTATGATGGGGAAGTGGTTAGGGATTTGAGAACTTACGTTAGGCGTAAATTCCGGAAAGATAATTAGGGATTTTGTGGATATTATCTTTTGTTATTTAATTAGATATTATCTTTTATTATTTTATATTACCTTTTGTTATTTATCTTTAGAAATTATCTCCTTTAGAGATAATTGATTCAGATTATTATCGATAGGTGTTTGTTTTTTATTTAAACTCTTTGTATTTATCTCTTGTCTCTGATCTTTATAAAAGGCCCCTTTAGAGCCTTTTGTAGTGTTAGACGTGATGAATTGAATAAAGAATTGAATTGTTGTGTTTTCCAATCCCTTTTCTGGTTCTATTTCTTTTTGGTCCTACATCAATTGGTATCAGAGCTATTTTCTCTCCTCTCGCTTCCATCAATTTTTCTTTCCTTTTTTTTTCCCACACAAATCAATACACAAAAAACTCGTACACACCTAGCCACACCACATACACAAGCCAGAATCTTCCATAACTGGCTGTACACGCGCCCACGCGCCATCCTTACGTGCCACCGCAGGTGACTATGCGTGGCTACCACCGACGGTACCATTAGAGACAGACAAAGCCGACCATCACTTTTCCCTTCATCGCCGACGTCCAGATCTGCCTCGATTAACGTAGATCGACATCAAAAACAACTGGCCACTGCCGCTCGCCTTCGCCACCGATCGCCGGAGCGTGGCCTCTCACCGCCGATCCCAGCCGATTCGCCGGCGTCCTCTTTTTCGACCAAAGGTCCAGTTTCCAGTTTACTGGTGTTCGGGTAGTAGGTTTGTCGACCAGGTCCTTCACGGCAATTTCTAATAGTTGGAGGGTCTGGTGGAGATTTGCTTGGGGCAATATGTGCTAATCACGAAACCTACTAGGGCTTTTCGCAATTACACATACTTCAGGGAATTTTTTGTAATTATACAATCTGGAGAGACTTTTCAGCAAATTTTCACATCAACAAATTTCAGTTCATCAACGGTTAGCTTACTTCAGAGGAGAGGTTGGCTACTCTGATTTCGATATTCATTGGTTTTTTGTTAAATTTGCAAGCTTTTCTTATTTATTTGCATAGATCTAGCCCTTTTATTTAAATTTTAGTTTTATTTAATTATTTTTCTTTTTATTCTTTATATTTTTTTTTTTTTTTTCTTTTTGTTATTTTTGCTTTTATTCTAGTTTTCTTTTATAATCCAATTGCTTTTTTTTCATAAAACACAAACGGATTCATAAAAAAAAATTAAAAAAAAAACTCTAGTATTAGTCAGCCGTTTATTAGAATTGAGTATTTGGTTGTGGACGTACATATCTAGGAAAGTTCTGTCTAAGGAGGCTGGTTCTTAAGTGTGTCCGTTGTGACCCTCCACCCTTTCCTGGGAACTTACCTGGTGTATTGTTCACAACTGCGTACACTATCCTATAAACAAACCCTTTAGATTCATAGGTGGTTTATTGTGCACATACGGCTAATTTATTTTAATTATTACGTGTTTTCACATTACTCGTACACATAATGGTTACCAAACAAGACTTTGAAAAATCTAACCAGTATCTTAATGACAAAATCACGGCAGTCCAAAATGACTTTGGAAAACAAATACTTGACCTTACAAATGAAATGCGTAATACTTTAACCCGTATCGAGGCCCGGATCACTGATTTTAACACTCACCACTCTCCTAGGGATAGAGGTAAACAATCTGTGGAAGAACATGTTACTGGGTCTACCATGAGTCAAGGTACACAAGTTCCAAGTCATATACATCCAAGTTCGTCCAATATAGGCCTTAAGGCTTCAACCTCTAGGGTCCTCCCTTTACATAGGAATACACAACCCTTTCGGCATGAGTCTGATGATGAACTTGATGAATATAGACAACCTAGGCATGCCTTTAGAGGTCTCCCTGTTGAGGATGATGACGTTAGGCGTCCACATAATCTTCTACCTCGTCAGAATTTTGACCCCTATAGGAACCCCTATGATTACCATAGAGATTTCCATAGAAGATTTTCTGATGACCATTTTGATCCAGTTGGAAGGGTTAATAGATGCCCCGGAATTTGATGGTAGGTTAGATGTCAATGTCTTCCTAGATTGGCTTGTTGCCATGGATGACTACTTTGAGTGGTATCCTATGAGTGACGAACAAAAAAATCGTTTTGCCAAACTTAAGCTCGTCAGTTCTGCTAAGAAATATTGGCGGAACATCCAAATGCAGTTTGATCGTCTTGGTCAGGATCCTGTCACCCTTTGGTCTGAGATAAAAATCAGGTTGAGAGAGAAATACCTGCCTACCTATTATCGTAGTGCGTTACTAGATCAATACCTTAACATTAAACAATCTTCGTCTAGCGTCAATGACTACATGTCTGTTTTTGATGACCTATTGATAAGCTGTAATATCAAAGAAGAACCCGATGCAACTGTGGCTAGATAGGGGTAGCACAATGGATATTGTTTCTAATGCTGCGGTCACTAGATTTCAACTCACTCCGGAACCTCACCTACACCCATTTAGAGTTGCTTGGGTAGATAAGACTTCTTTGCCCGTTTCCCATAGGTTTCTTGTTCCCCTATCCTTACGCTCTTATTCAGAGACCATTTACTGTGACATCCTTCCTATGGAAGTGGCTCACATCCTCTTGGGACGTCCTTGGTTATATGACCTTGACGTCAAGAGTTTTGGTCGAACGAACACTCATATGTTTACCCATCAAGGCAAGACTATTACCCTACAACCTGCTAAACCTAAGGATAGCATCCCGACAAAGACTAACACATCAGTGGTTGATAAACCTTCACCGATTGTGTCCCCCAAACACAACCTTCACATCTTAGGTCCTAGGGAATTCATGCGACACAACCACCAGATTAGGATTGTGTACGCATTAGTGATGCAAGAGCAAACCAATGACACCCCTACCTTAGGGTTCGATCCCACCCCCGCAGTTAGACAGTTACTAGACGAATTCATCGATGTGACTCCTCAGAACTTGCCCAACGAGTTACCACCTATGCGGGATATCCAACATGCCATTGACCTGGTCCCAGGCTCCCAACTTCCCAACCTTCCACATTATCGAATGAACCCTACTGAACGAGCTGAATTGAGCAAACAGATAGGGGGACTTTTAGAGAAGGGGTTTGTTCGTCATAATCTTAGCCCTTGCGTTGTTCCTGTCCTACTTACTCCAAAGAAGGACGGAACTTGGCGAATGTGTATTGATAGTCGAGCCATTAATAAAATCACAGTCAAGTATAGGTTTCCTATTCCTAGACTCGAGGACATGTTAGATGAGTTAGCTGGTGCTCAATGGTTCTCCAAAATAGACCTACGTAGTGGGTATCACCAAATCAGGATTCGCCCTGGGATGAGTGGAAAACCGCTTTCAAATCACCCGATGGTTTGTATGAGTGGTTAGTTATGCCCTTTGGAATGTCCAATGCCCCTAGTACATTCATGAGAATGATAACACACGTGCTTCGTTCCTATATTGGCAGGTTTGTCGTTGTCTACTTCGATGACATCCTTATCTATAGTAAGACCGAGAAAGAACATCTAGCTCACCTTAAGCAGGTTTTTCTCACACTTAGGGCAGAAAAGTTGTATGTGAACCTTAAGAAATGCTCATTCTTGCAATCTCACGTCCTTTTCCTAGGATTTATTGTCTCGGTTTTAGGTATCATTGCAGATCCTGCTAAGGTTAGTGTTATTTGAGATTGGCCTACACCTAGAACCTTAACTGAAGTCCGTAGTTTCCATGGGCTAGCATCATTTTATAGGAGGTTCATTAGACACTTTAGCACCATCATGGCGCCAATCTCAAATTGTCTAAAAATGAACGAGTTCAATTGGGACTCGGCAGCTAATAAAGCATTTCTTGACATTAAGCAGATAATGACCGAGGCATCTGTTTTGAGCCATCCTGACTTTTCCAAAGCCTTTGAGATTTCATGTGATGCATCTAGAGTAGGTATTAGGGGTACTTAGTCAGGAAAGACACCCAGTAGATTTTTTTAGTGAGAAACTGAACTCAGCCAAACAAAAGTATTCGACCTATGATAAAGAATTATATTCAATTGTTAGGGCTCTTCATTATTGGCAGTACTACCTTTTTCCAAATGAGTTTGTCCTTGACTCTGACCATCAGGCTTTACGTTACCTACAGTCCCAAAAACAATTGAACCCTAGACATGTCAAATGGTTTGAATTCCTTTAAACATTCACCTTTGTTATTAGACACCGTCCTGGGGTAGATAATAAAGTTGCAGACGCTTTTAGTTGTGATTTGACGGTGGTCCAATCTTTAAATGTCACAGTACCAGGATTGGATAGGATCAAATTCGAATATTCCACCTACCCAGACTTCAGCATTATATTCCAAGAAATTTTGGATGGCCATTGTCGAGACCATGTAGATTTTGTCATTAGGGATGGTTATCTCTTCCGTGGGTTCCACCTTTGTCTCCCTCGTACTTCGCTTCATGACTTTTTAGTTTGGAAATTACATGCTTGTGGTGGGTTGGGCGGTCATTTAGGTCGTGATAAAACCATAGTTTTGGTTGCAGATAGGTTTTATTGGCCTTTTTGAAACGTGATGTTGCTAGGATAATTTCCCAGTGTAGGACCTGTCACTTAGCTAAGGCTACAAAACAGAGCATCGGTTTTTATACACCTTTGCCTGTGCCTCACACCCCTTGGAGAGATTTAAGCATGGACTTTGTTTTAGGGTTACCCAAAACAGTACGTGCTCATGACTCAATATTGGTGGTAGTTGATAGATTCTCTAAGATGGCCCACTTCATCCCCTGTTCCAAAACAGTTGATGTTTCACTTGTCGCACAATTGTTCTTTAAGGAGATTGTACGTCTACATGGATTGCCTGTTACCATTGTGTCTGATCGTGATGTACGTTTCCTGAGTTATTTTTTGAAGACTTTATGGAAATTATTTGGTACTACCCTTAAGTTCTCCTCTGCCTTTCATCCCCAAACTGATGGTCAAACTGAGGTCGTTAATCGTAGCTTAGGCAACCTTTTTAGATGTGTGGTGGGTGATAAACTTGGTAATTGGGACCTTTTCCTTCCTACGGCTAAATTTGCTTACAATAACTCTATCCACCGAACCACCGGAAAAAGCCCATTTATGATTGTTCATGGCCTTTCACCTCGTCAACCTATTGACTTGGCACCATTACCACTTGAGTCACGTATGTCCAAATTTGCTACTGATTTTGCCACTCATATGCATGACTTACATACTGAAGTATGTCGCCAAATTGCATTAAGTATTGATAACTATAAATTGGCTGTTGATGTGCACCGTAGAACGTTAGAATTTAGGGAGGGTGACTTTGTCATGATTCGCATATGCCATGCCCGTTTTCCCCCACATTCTATTAAAAAATTGCATGCTGGTGCCATTGGCCCTTTTCGTGTTCTCAAACGGCTCGGTTCTAATGCTTATTTGCTTGATTTGACTGTTGATTTAACAATTAGTCCAGTGTTTAACGTATCGGACTTGTATCCTTACCGGGGTATGTTCGAGCCTCCTGTTATTACCTTTGATGTCTTTGCAGGTCCTTCTAGTAGCCCATTGCCTTGCTTTCCGTTTGTAGCAGCCAATTATATCGATCAGATTGAACAGATTTTGGATGATCGTCTTGTTGCCTCTACTCAGGGTGGTTGTCGACAATTTTTGGTTCGTTGGCACGGACGTTCTTCGACTGAGGACACTTGGATTTCGGAGTCCAAAGTTTGTGATCTTGCTCCATCCCTATTGGAAGATTATTTACAGCACCACTCGACAGAGACGAGTTCTTTTCAACCGGGGGAGAATGATGGGGAAGTGGTTAGGGATTTGAGAACTTACGTTAGACGTAAATTCCGGAAAAATAATTAGGGATTTTATGGATATTATCTTTTGTTATTTTATTAGATATTATCTTTTATTATTTTATATTACCTTTTGTTATTTATCTTTAGAAATTATCTCCTTTAGAGATAATTGATTCAGGTTATTATCTTTAGGTGTTTGTTTTTTATTTAAACTCTTTGTATTTATCTCTTGTATCTGATCTTTATAAAAGGCCCCTTTAGAGCCTTATGTAGGGTCAGACGTGATAATTGAATAAAGAATTGAATTGCTGCATTTTCCAATCCTCTTTTCTGGTTCTATTTCCTTCTGGTCCTACATCACTTTATATTGCCAAAATCCCAATAACGATTCAATGCCTAAAGCAAAAGTTCTTATAATTATCATAAAGATAACAAAGCAAACAAGATCCAAACACACAGAAGGCAAACAAAAAGAAAGGAAGAGACCAAGAGAAACCACAGACACGAAAAGCAACCGAAAAAACACTGCTTATGCTTCTGCCTGTCACATGGACTAATGGACTCCCTAGAATAGAGCTAATGTCTAATCCATTCAGTGATTTTCATAAACTATGATAAATCAACTTTCTCACCTCTTACCATTGTTATAATTCAATGAAAGATATCAATAAATATGTCTTACCTCATAGTAGATATGAGCATCCTTTAGTCTTCGCTGGACAAGATAGAACTGCCCGAGATTGTGAAAGGCAACCCCCATGCTGCACGACAACAATTAAACTGCGAGAATAAGCCATAATTATGCAAAGTAGATAGAAAATTGTATATTTATCACACACACTCTCCATATCCCTCTTCAAACTCCATCTTTTTCATTTCTTTTGTTTTCTCTGAAACTCATCTTCATCTTCTCAATCATCTTTTTTCCTGATGGTTGGTTCATCTTCTTCTCAATTGCTCTGGGTTTCAACGACGAGTTCTGGCAAGATCAACCGTTGTTTAAAGTTTTTTTTTTAAAAAAAATATTGGTCTCCACCTAGTATGTCGAGGGCGACTAGTTGCCCTCGGCAGACTAGGCTGAGTCAAAGCCGTTGACTAGTCGCCCTCTGCCTAATAAGGCCAATTTTCGGTTTTTCAGGCCTAGCGGATTTTCGGTGATTAATTGGCCGCTTTTTCCGATTACTAGAACACCAGTTACAGGTAATTATTGACAACTTTAAGTATCAGTTTGAGTTGTGATAGAGAATTGTTAAGAATATTACTTTCGTATTTAATACTGCCACAGTTTATACTACTATAACAAAATATTAAGTTGGGTCAATTTGTCTTTTCAATTGCTCCAGTTAGAGTTTCATCTATGGCTAAACCGTTTTAGTATTCTACTTTCTTATTCACTTTATCGCTAATCTGGAATAATCCCTCTACAAAACCATACTCAGACCTTACACCAAAAATATTTCATTCCTGACATGTAAAACACATTTATGCATGTGCATATGCACAAGTGTGTCTCTTTGTGCGTGCCATACCGTATATCTTCAGGACCAAATGAATCCTCCAGTATGTCAACTGCCTCCAAATACAAAGGTTCTGCTTTATCAAATGCCTTCTGAACTCTATACAGCTCTGCCTAAAAGAATAAAAAAGAAAGCAACAAAGTATTCATAAATATAGGTTCTGCAGAACAAAGAAAACAAGAATTCTGTTCAAGAAAGTAAATAAAAGATCAACTTTACAATTTTAAAATACAATATCAGTGTATTTCCGACACAACGTAGCTAACAGTGGATTGCAGCAAAAATCATAAGCTACACTGATGTTACACCATCTATTTTCATTTTTCAGATGGCTGCCAATTAATTTAGACTCTTTTAAATGGACGCGTTCAAAAAATACCCTTTGCTTGAAACTTTACAATATAGAGATGATATGTTTATTGTTGAGAAAGGAATTTCAGGTGGAAAGTAGCTATTTACTATTTTTAATCCCAAGTATACTGGTCATCATCATATTTAATCCAAGTTGAAACCAACAAGGTGGTTCTAAAGAGACACCGATTGCATATCACATGGCTACCAGGCCTATTTTTATGGCTCTTTATGTTCCCTGATTTTGGTTGATTGGGGAGGTAGGGCACACACTATTAGAACGGGTTCCAAACTAAGGACCCTAATACTATCCTAATGAGGCTTCACCACCAACTGCTAACAATATAGGTAACCTTTCTGCAAAGAAGGTGGATCTAGAGAGACAAGGACCGCACCTTGCTTGGCTGTCAGCCTATCTCTTTGGTTTATTCCTTTTCCAGCTTAACAGGTCCTAAGCTCAGGCTCCAACTTCATAAGGATAGTTCACTACCACTGCCAACGCTGAGTAACATCCTTGGCTTACCACCATCGACTTCTAAACATTTCCAAATTCCAACAAATATGTTGAACAAACCAATAGTGTTTGTTGATTTATTCTTCTCCATTTGAAGGCAATTTATAGGCAAGTGGGAATCAAGGAAAAATCTGCTAAAAATCAAGACATGATTTCCTACAATCAAGCTATCAATACAAATCCTACAGTCAAGCTATCAAAACAATCAATCAATTTAGTCAACTATACTAATCTGCTAAATTAATAACAAATATTCTAACACCCCCCTCAAATCGGTGCATAGATGTCACTCATACCAATTATTCTAACATATGTTATGTAACAGAATGACATCAAAATAAGAACTCATCTTAACTACGCCCAATACAAAACTAGTATAGAATGCATGCATGAATCCTTCTATTCAATACACCTTCTCCAATGCCCGATCCAGATAAGTTGCTTTAAAGCTAAATACATTTTACTATTTGTATAAGACAACTTCTGGTCTAACCTTTCCTTTTCCCATCCCTACCACTAAATTCAAGTCACTCTTCCACACCAGCTCATCTCCTACACTGCACATAGTCCAATACCATCTTAACCAATCTTCCCTCATTTTATTAAAGATACCTTAAATATAGAAAATATTGATAACTAAATTTACTAAAACTGACAAAATCTTGTCAATACTCCCAAAAAGATACATTACATATTTACATCAAATTATGGCGGACCTTTACCTATCCTAAGAAGTGTCTAGTCTAAAGAGAGGAAAAGGTAAAAAATAAAAAATAAAAAAAATAAAAAAATTACATAAACATGCACACGAAATAAATATGTTAATCAGTACAAAAATTTCCTCAGTTCCTAAAAGAATTTATAGCTGCTAATTAGTTTGATAAAAATTTAGCCAAATTTCTCATATTGAAATGCAACATATTCAATGCAATGTTGAAAACATATGTTCAAACTGTAGACCACTATTCGACACTTATAACGGCAATTTAAGAGTATTTCTCCTAATGCATTTTTCCAAAGATCATTCTGCAATTTTTAGAACTAGAATCTACACGAGGGTCATGTTAATAGCCACCAATACTTCTATGATAGAGAAAGCATCTCAATAGTAGACTAACCAGATTGTTGCATGCAGATGCAACATGTGGATCCCGCTCCCCAAATCCTTCTTTAGCTTCTTGCAGTGCAGAAAGGAAGAACTTCTCAGCTTGCTCCAGTTTTCCCTGTCAAAAATAGTGCACATACAATAATTTATAAAAACAGCCAGCAACGAACTGACTTATTTGTACCCAGCTACATGAAGGAAGTCCCCTCGGCTCAGGGGCACTCTAACTTCTAGCCAGGCCCGGCCCTAGGGGGAGCCCAGTGAGGCAACCGCCTAGGGCCCACGACTGTAGAGGGGCCCTAAATTGTAGTTAAAAAAAAATTGATTATAAATATAGTCCATATAAAGGCCCGCCCCAAATTGTAGTTAAAAAAAATTGATTATAAATATAGTCCATATAAAATTTTAAACAAAACAAGCCCATAAATAACTTTAAAAATGGCCCACCACACAAATATAATTTATTTATTTTTTTAAAAAAAAGGCCCACCAATAGAAACTCAAACCATAAATAACTTTAAAAATGGTCTATCATACACATAATTTTTTTAAAGGCCCATTAATAGAAACTCATTTATCATTCATACAACAATATTGGATCAAGGGTGGCAGTGGGTTGAATCCTAGCAACACTCTTGTTTGACACAAATAATCATCTTTCATATCTTAAAAAAAAAAAAACTCAAAACTCACTTGATAAGAAAATTCAGAAGTCGTTGTTTCGAAGGTAATTAAATCAATAAAGTTTTCTTTTTCTTTTTCGAAAACCCCTATGAAAGCTTAATTAGTACTTTTACTACTAAAAATGTGAAACGAGTAAAGTTTAAATGATATATTCTTTGATACAATTATAAAAAAAATATTTTGGGAAATTTTTATTTGCTATTTTGTTGTGTTATAGTCTTGAGTTTAAGTTATTATATTGATTTTTATAAGTATTTATTAGAGAAAAAAATAATAATCAAGTAAACATATATAGACTATAGAGGGCTTCATTTTCTATAGTACGCCTCGGGCCCCGAAAGTCTCAGGACCGGCCCTGCTTCTAGCAGTCAAAGCAAGGGCTTTAGCATCTTGAAAGCCATGAGCCAACGGTCTCATTCCAATCAGTGTGAGTGCGAACCACTTCCTTCACTGCCTGCTACAGATGCTTGCTATACGCTATCCCGCCCATCCAGTAGGATTAAAAAACAAAAGAAAAAGAAATGACTGAACAAAAGCCTCAAAAGAATACCTTCATGAAGAAATCCCTCCCATTATCTGTGAAAACTCGCCACTTAGATGTATGTATGTTAGATATCACAGAACCATCTTCACTTTTCCGTAATCCAACTATGTTAGCCTCATCCTTGTCATTTTCCGAACTTGACTGGATTGAATCATCTTCTGCTAAAACAAGGTTGGGATTTATCCCAAAAAGTATGGCTGCAAGAGAACTAGATTTGTCAACAAGAGAAAATAAAATAGTATTCAAAATCAACAACTGAATAAACCATGGAATAAAGAAGTATACCAGTCGGACCAAACATAAAAATCCATTGATGAGAATCTTTTTTCCTCCATTTATAACCCCCACATCCATGTGGGTAGAAAAAATTTGTTTTTCCTGCAACAACAATAACACTGATAATGGTAAAGGCAAGAATTATTCAACACAACAGCTAAGTAGTAATAAGCAAAAGCAAACGATCATTACGTGATAATTTTAAATAAAATAAAAAAATACTACCAAACAATGCATAACATGCCAAATAAAAAAATTACAACTAGAAAACCAGAGCATTAATAAACACTAAACGAGAAAATCCTCAATGCACCCTATCCAATGGTTGTATAACATGTAGCATGAATAACCAATCAAATGCATCCTTCATGCTGCATGAGATGATTTTAGTGGCCAGGAGCATTGAAGATTTTCCCACACTAAACACTTATAGAAAGCAAAGTACTTCAAACAACAGTTAAACTAAAAATCGATAAAATCAAAGAATTGCAAAAACTTTATTAAAATAATGTAACCCTATTAATTCAAGTTTCAACATTGAATATCAAGATTGATTAAAAATACCCATGAATCCAACAACGCATATAGCAAAAGAAGAGTCATTTCCAGACCACTAACAACAGCCGAAAACCGAAGGAAAAAAAAACGAATCGATACGTACTGGACAGAGGCAATAGCGGAGCAGAAGAAGAGACGATTCGAGAAGGAACTCCAGTGATTCTTCGCAAATTACCGGCCACTTGTCGCAGATACATACTCGTCATCATAGCTTCAGAGAGAGAGCGTGAGAAAGAAAGTATATGATTTTAGACTTTCAAGTTTCAAGTTTTGGGAAGTTTCGTAGCTTTAAAAAATAAAAAATAAATAAAAAGTTCGAATGTTTATCATGCAAATTTACTAAAATTTACGTATGATATCATCTCAATTTTTATTAGGGTTTTATTTTTCCGAGTTAGGGTTTTAGACACTTTTAGTGAATGAAATTACTCAAATTAGAAAATAAAATAATAATGATGAAGAAGACGAATAGGAGTCGAACAGGCTGGGCTGGGCCGGATCATGTATTCTCAGGCCCAATAAGATTTGTGATCAAAAGATGAGAGAACAAGGAACGAGTTTTGAACGCGACTACGGCTCAGTTATTGTTGTGTTGTGGGCAAAATTGCTTTTGATTCTGTTGTAGGGGAATTGCTTTTGGATTTACTGTGAGAAGAATCAGTTGGGTGTTTGGTAAACTGATTTTTAAAAGTGTTGTGAGAACCAAAAGCAATTTCAATGTGTTTGGTAAAAAAGAGTTGTGACTGAACAAAATTACTAGAAAGAACAAAAATGAATATTTAAGATGATTTGAAAATAAATAATTTATTTTATTTTTGTATAACCATAAACATGTTATAAAATAAATAATTTATTTTATTTTTTTGTGACCGTAAACTTATTATAAAATAAATAAATAAATTTTGTTAAAAAATATATAATTTTGCTTTAATATTTTTTTTAATCTATTGCCACATATATTGTGAATATATCAAGAAAACTAGCATAATTTGATTCAAGAATTCATAATATTACACAATTGAAATAGACAACATGTAAATAGCAAAGTATATATTATAGTAAATTGTAAATAAAATAATAAATGTTTAGTGTGTGTTTTGTTATGTGGTAAATTTCATAAAAGGCAAAGGATAAAATAGTAAGTTTGGAAAAAAAATCATTAATAAGAGTATTAAGTGTGTTCTCATTTCTGCTTCCTAGGAAGCTGATTTCTAAAAGCATCAATTTGTAGCTTCTCAATTTCTACTGTGGGGGAAGCCAAAAGAGACCAAAAGCACTTTCCATAAATTTTACCAAACACCTCAGGCCAACTTCAGAAGCACTTTTAGCTCCAAAAGCAGTCTGGAAAGCAATCCCAAACTGGGCCTACCTCGTCATATTGTTTTTTCTTTTCGTCGCCCACTCGTCGCTGTATTTTACTGTTGCTTGAGTCATATGTCCGAAATGTTTTTGTTTTCAGCTCAACAAGAGGTAGAGAAGAACGAGGTGGTGAAAGAGAACTGTCCGGTCCAAATTTAGTTCGAAGAGAGCTCGTGCTCAGAAAGATGAACACGATAGTTTTCTGATGAAGCAAGTTGGTGATAGCTTCAAATCGAAATTACTAGGTTCGGTTAGCCCTGTTAATTGGTCTGGTTTTAGAGTTGGTAAAGGGAAATTGAAGATTGCAGAGGGGGATATTACGATTGTTGAAGGTCTTGATGATCCGTCTATGTAGCTCTCCCCTAGATTTGAAAATGCAGCTTTATAAGCCTTGGTCTCATACACTCAACTTCATGCTCCAGAAGCTTCGACAAAATTGGCATCTAATTGACTAATGGCAACTTACAGATTTAAAGGATAGGTACTTTGATGTGAGATTTCAGTTGCAAAAGCACCTTGATTTTGTTAACCGGTGGTCCCTAGGTTATTGCCAATCAGCATCTAGTTGTTCAGAAGTAGAGACCTAATTTTGTGCATGGTGAAGATGAGATTGGGCAAATGCTAGTTTGGGTAAGGTTATTTAAACTCCTTATGGAATGGAATGGATTGGTGTGGATTTGTTATGGAATATTGGAGGGATGTTGGGTAACACTTACAAGGTTGATCATATCACTCAGTCACAAGCTAGGGGAGATTTGCGAGGATTTGTATTGGTCTAGATATCATAAAACCCTTGAAGGGATCGCCTAGTGTAGATGATTGAATCATTAAAGTTGAGTATGAGAATTTAGGTCGTATTTGTTTTAAATGTGGAAGAATAGGTCATAACAAAGAACTGTGCAAGGAAAGAATGTTGACCAGAGTACGGTTGCTGATATACCAGATGTTAGAGGTGAGTCTTATGTTACTAGGAATGATTCCTATAGTCTTTGGATGTAAGTCTCATATGATAGAAAAGGGAGAAACAATGTTGGCACCAAAAAATTTGGTTGCAGAAGTGGAAATTTAAATAATTTTGAATGAATAGGCTCTTGTTCTAAGAGTAACCGTAGACCTCATGTTAATGGAATTGAAGAGGCAGATAAAGTAGTTTTAACGAAGAAAGATTCAGGCAAGAGTGTTCTTGACAATAGTGGTAAAAAATATGTTCATTCTAATAATTCTGTGAATCATGAGAGTGAGAAAGCGGAGGACTCTAGGCTCGAAATTCTTAGTGAAGATATGGAGGAGAATTTTGGTGTGGTAAAGGACCAAGTAGAAGAAACCATAATCGAGCAATGTGTTATCAGAAATTTCCAATAGAGAACAATCTAACAAGTTGCAGTGGAGCAGCCAGCCCAAAAAGTATTTAGAGGTGAACAAGAGTGGATTTAACAAGCCATTTTTAAGAAGAATGTGAATAGGAAAGGAATTTGTAGTAGTGGGAAGATGAATAAGAAGATAAAGCAACAAGTGAACCTAAATCTAGATGCTAATCACCAAGAATTGATGAAGGATGAGCTTAAAGACTCTGAAATCCGAAAGGCTCTTCACCAAGAAATGATGGATTCAGTGTTGCTTGTAATGGAGAAGGCACTATGGATACCAAAGTTGATACTGCCTAGGGTTATTGTATAAAACATGTGGACATCCCTAGTGCTAGAAATTTTGAGGAAGTTGCCTCTAAACTTAAAGAGGCAATGGAGATTACCATGGAGTAGTGTGGTCCTCCTCTCTTTTTATTTGTTTATGATGTGTTTGCACTTGGAATGTTAGGGGTGCTGAGAAAAAGGGTTTCCCGAAAGTTATTTCTGATCTTATTAACATTTATAATTTTGAAGTGATTTCCATTTTAGAGCCTAGGATTAGTGGCTTTTGAGCTCTTAAAGTGGTCAATCAATTGGGGTTTTCTGATAAGTTTTTGATTGAAGCTTCTGGTTTTTCAGGAGGAATTTGGCTTTTTGTAGAATGGTAGTAGAGTCAAACATCAAGTTGTTGATAGCTTTAGGCACTATATTACTGGTGTTATGGCTGAGGGGATAGGTTTTGGGTCCGTACTATTGTTTATGTTAATCCTGGTGTTGTTACTAGGAGTAAGCTTTGGGAGTATCTCAGTTTCATTCGTAATTAGTTTAAGGGTCCTTGGATGGTGATGGGATTTTAATGAGATCACCAATAGTGTTGAGAAAAGGGGTTGTAAGAGATATTTCTCTAATTCTGGGTTTATGGATTGGATTAATAAGAATAAATTAGTGGATTTGGGTTTCATTGGGAAAAAATATACTTGGATGACTAAGAGGGGTGTGATGGAGAATATTTGGGTGAGACTTAATAGAGCTCTTTGTTCCATGGAGTGGAGGGTTTTATTTGGAGAAGGTTATGTTAGACACTTCCCTAGAGTCTCAGCGGATCATTGTCCTATTATAAAGTGCCTTTATAGCTCTTACATAACTAGAGGTCCTCTCAAACCTTTTAGATTTGAAGTCATGTGGCTTAAGCATGAGGAGTTTAGTAATGTGGTAAGGTGTAATTAGGACTCCCTTGCAGGTGACTTACCTAATAAGCTACGGTTGCAGCTTTTTGTATACTAATATTAAAGTTTAGAATAAAGAAGTTTTTAATAGTATTTTCCATAGAAAAAAAATAATAATCTTAGTGAGACTTCATGGTATCCAAAGGATTCTTAATGAGGTTTAGACTTGGGTTAGGTTCTTTAGAGATTAAGCTTCGGGAGGAGTATGATCATATAATTGAACAAGAGGAAATTTTTTGACTTCAAATTCTAGAAATAGTTTGCTTAAGGAGGGTGATCGTAACATAAAGTTTTTTCACCTTTCTACTATGATTTGGAAGAAATACAATAAACTTGAAGGCCTTAAAGGTTTGGATTGTATTTAGAAAAGTGATAAGAGTAGTATGGAAGTTCTTGATGTCTCTTATTTCAGAAACTTATTTTCCAATATTCTAGGTCCTATGTTTATGGTGATCTTCCTAATTTGTTCCGTAGTTTGGAAGAGGGTGTGTTTGATGACTTGAATAAATCTATGAGTGAAGAGGAGGTTAGAAATGCGCCCTTTGGTATAAATAGGTTAAAAGCCCTTGGTCCTGATGGTTTTCATGCTATCTTTTTCAAAATTAGTGGAGTGTGTGTAAGAATGAGTTGTTCAATCTAGTTATGGAGAGCTTCAACACCGAGTCCTTTCAAATTGAGCTAAACCAAACTCTTATTGCACGTCCCTAAAATTCCTAGTCTTCTTGATATGACTCACCTTAGACATATTAGTTTGTGTAACACTACCTACAAAATCATTAGTAAAGTCATTGTTCAAAGATTAATGAACCTCAAGCAAAATCTCATAAGCCCAAATCAAATGGCCTTTGTGCTTAGGAGACAAATTCAAGAAAACAATGTTGTTGCTTAAGAGATTCTTCATAAATTTAAGATTATGAAAGGTAAGAAATGTTTCTTCTTTTAGAAAATTGATCTTTATAAAGCTTATGATAAGTCGTAATGGAACTTCAGTAAAGTTGTCATTGTGGGGGTTGGCTTTAAAGAGAGCTTAGTTGATCTTATTATATGACGTGTTTCCAGTATCAATTACAACGTTGTTTTGAATGGAAAGGTGACTGAATCCTTTACTCATACGTGTGGTATTAGATAGAGGGATCCCTTCTCTCTGAAATTCCTACAAAGGTTATGAACTAAACAACCTAGAGGGGGTGGATAGGTTGATACTCTATTTTAAAAAAAAAATTAAGACTATTGTCAAACACTTGGTGAGCATACAAATTAACATTTAATATGATTGTTATTTAAAAAAACAATCATCACATGTAAGCTCAATTCATCACCCTTAGTCTACAAACATAAATTCACAAATGTGAAAGAATGTATTACCTTTAACACAAATACAAAAACAAGAGACAATGTATCTCATATACAGGTATATTCAATTCAAAACAAATTCTACAAGTTGTACTTTTGGATATTACAATGTAAACTCACTAAGTAGAACTTTACAACTTGATATAGAATTTAACAAGATACAATGTTCAATTACTACAAAGTTATAAAAGACAAATATTGAATCAAAAAATGTTTGTAACTCAAACTTATCAACAATCTTGTTTATAAAGATATTCAATATAGATTCAATAAAATATAAATAAAACAAAACATAAATATAAAAGAGTTTGAGTTAGAGACATTTGACACGTTACTTTTTACGTGGTAAAACCTCCGACGAGGAAACATCCACATGTTGAATCCACAATCACCGGCCAACTAACTTCCACTAGCAATAAAAGTATACCTTCAAAATTGACCAATCAATATGATACACTCTCTATTGAACTTAACTTTTACCCAACCTTCGGGCCTTCTAATGAAAGAGATAGTTAACTTTCTATCCAAGACACATATCATGTCTCTATAAATTCCCTTGCTTGACTATCTGAATTCCAATCCTAGCAAAGGCTTCATTGCTTAACTATCTGGATCACCCCGATCCTAGTTAAGATTTCATTGCTTGACTATCCAGAACATCCCGATCCTAGCCAAGACTTCACGCATTTGCAAGGACTTCCTAATGTGATCAATAAGTATGCCAATGCAAATATATGCAACATAGAATATGTAGAAATGATCAATGAGCACACAATATATGATTTTCTAGTTTATAATCCTAATAAAAATGCCATCATACAAATGATATATATATATATGAAATGTATGGATTAAGTACACTTCATGAAAAACTAGACATAGGCATCAAAGTACACAAATCAAGATTGATAGCTCTTAAAACATGAACAAAAACCTATTACATGTAAAACACTAAAACACACCATATCCTAGATTTTATTCAAGTAACTAAAGCTTGAAAAACATAGCATATCCATAAAGCACATATTCAAAATTTTAGAACTAAAACCAAAAATGCTGGAATCAAAAGATATAATACATAAAGTTCTCTAGCAATCAATTAGATCACATATTCATCAAAATAATCAATTAAAACCTAATAGGTTCGAAATATACAATTAATTGTGTTAATCCTAAATATGTTCAACTAAAGAGTCTTAGCACATATATAGGATATCAAACATCAAAATACAATCAATTAAAGCACAAATAGCCCTAGATTAAAAGCTAATCATACTACAATTCACAAGCATGTGAAAACATAGATTTAAAGAAAACATAACTCACGTACAAGTCTCTAATTAAGCTTAACTAGCTTATAATTGAAGTTTTATCTCCTAATAGCATTTGTTCAAGCAACATACACATAAAGAAGAAGAAAAACCCAAGGTAATTGAGGATTATAAAGCTCAAAACTCAAAAGATAAATCAATTACTTTGTAAAAGAGTGCAGTCACAAAATTAGGTGTAGAACCACCACAAAACTTGAACAAATGACTTAAAAGTTGCTTGTATATGATAGAGAACTTCAATACTAAGATTCTCCAACTTGAATCGTTGAAGTCGGATAAGAAATGAGTGAGATATGGTGTTTGGAAGTTGAGAGAATGTGAGAATTTTTTGGATTTTTTCTTTCTTCTCATGAAAAATGAGAGGGGGAGAGTTTTTAAAAGAGAGGGGGGTGGGGCGGCTGGCCATGTGTGGCACGCTATGTGGGCATCCTGTGGAGGCATGTGGCCTCCATGGGGGCAAAGAAGAACCCTCCCTATGAGGAACATGCCCCTCCACGGGGGAATGGTGCAAATGGTTTTTTGTCGTTCCTCGCGCACCTCACGCGTTCCTCGACCATTCTCCGGCTTTCGAACTCTGAATTCGAATCTGTTTTTAGATTATAAACCGTAACTCTCTTAGGGGCATGGAAGTATACAAGATTTTCATAAAAAAGAGGGAAAATGACTCAATATACAAGGATGAAAACTATGTACATTAAACACACAGAAAGTTTCGTAACTTCCAACTCGGAACTCGAAAACTTATGAATCTGTAACCGAAACGTTCGAAACTCAATAAGGAATGTTATGAGAACATATTCAAGTCTGATATCAATAAAATAAAAACAAAGAAACACAAGAACACACAAGTATGTTATTTCCTAGATATAGTCCTAGAACATGTATATTTATAAAATTTGTCAATTTAAATATAATACTTGTGCATACAATAATTTGTGTGTATTTGTTACACCAATTGAGCACAATGATGTATGGACACATATGAATGCAATGTATGTGTGAGTCTAAAAGCCTTACAAGAGAAATGGGGTATAAATATACCTTTGACGGACAATAAAGCTTGCTCTTCTTGAGGACTTCACTTTGTTTGATAAGATGTCAATTCTTATTTGAAGCTTGAATCACAATGAGCCTAGAAAACTAATCAATACAAAGGAAATAATGTTTTGATATGGAATAATGCCAATATGACTCAAAAACCTAACAATCTCCCCATTTGGTAAATTTCATGTCAAAACACATATACAAATACTAAAACATATAAAATGAAGATTGATCATAAACATATAAAATGAAAATTGGTAACAAACATACAACCTAGACTAATCTTCAACAAGTATTGAACTTCTTCATGTAATCTTCTCTTGATATCACCAAAAATCAACTTGAAGAGCAATGTATATACAAAATATATGGTAATACGTATTTGGTTAAGATAAAGCAATAAAGTTTAAATGGATACATGTATACTCCCTCTACATACATGCATACTATCCATCTTCAAAAAATATCTCATCCAAATATTACATTCAAAGATTTCAATGCTTGATACCAATTCAAACAAATACAAAAAAACAAAGATAAACCAAAGTTTCATATTTTTCCCCCTTTTGACATGAAATGAAACCCAAGGAAAACAAGAAATGATACCTGAAAGCTATCACTAACAATGACAAAGAAATTAAGAAAATATCATCGTGAGTATAGTACTTGTACGCTCAACAAGGCAATTAGAGCAAGCACCCCACTAAATCGATGCTTCTCAAGCCTTAGATAATAAGCTTAAGATATTTCTCAATTAATCAAGCAATCAAGCATCAAATTCTAAGTCAAACATACCAAATGACACTAGTATCTATCAAAGATAAAGCAAGAGAAAGAATATCAATTTTACTGAAGAATGGTAAAGGCGTGATGCTTCAAAGTTTGCTTGAAATAAATTGGCTTTTCTTGATCCTTGTTTGTTTTCCAAGACAACATATCGAAGGATATTAAATCTAACCAATACGAACAAACTCATCAAGGCACCAATTTGTCATAAATGTGACAAAGTAAACAAGTTTTTATACAAAGGTATATATGAGAAAATAATGAATCACAATGCATAGAATTTTACTCTTAAGCACATAGGTCACTTCCATCAAGTTCAACAAATGCATTAACAATCATACCAACTTCAAATATTTAGGAATTGAATTCAATCACAATCATATCAACCCCAAACATGAAGAAATTGATTGCAATTACAATCATATCAACCCCAAGCAAAGAGGAATTGATTGCAATCACAATCATATCAACCCCATATATTGAGGAATCGATTGCATCATTGATCATATCAACCCCAAAAAAGAAGAAATTGATTGTAAACACACTCGTACAATCATGCATTCTCAAGATTCAAGATTTTAAACAACCAATATGCCGAAGAATCAAATTTTGTGAACATATAATAAAAAAGAACAAAATTTAGCATACAATGCTCCCCCGTTAATAATTGATCTATCTAAGATCTAGATATGATATTGTTCACGATGATATTCACACAATCACACACTCAAGCAATTTTAAGGAAATCAAACAAAATAAGATCCACAAGCTATGAGAGATACACCAAGATTTTCAATAACTCTTATAATTTTTCTAAAATTGCTAGCAAACTAAATACACTTAAAAGCAAAACAAGTGGGTGTGTATGTGAGAGAGAGAGAGAGAGATTGCTACAAGCATATATATAAAGGAGTAATTTGATCATCGACACGCAAACTATATCAACATCTATTCATCTTAAGCTTTTCCAATCAAAGTCAAACCGATTATCATTTCTTAAAATGAATAGATCTCAACATATGTGTGTGTGTGTGTGTGGCTTGTCAACCGATTTCTTTATTTCAACCCGAGCAATCCAATTTTTAACTATACTCCTTGAAGTTTTTTGAAGCTTTCAAATCAAAGATTATTTTTTTTATTGATTCTTTATCACCACTTCTTTGATCCTTTTTTATAATAACTTTATGACGACTTTAACTGATCATATTAGTGAAGCCCTTCCTACATTAGGCAGCTGCACAACCAATATGTGTGACCCTTTTCATGAAAATGCTCGCTGAGTTCTATGTCATTATCAAAGCAAAATGGATACTAACCATAGGTCATCTTTACCAGTCAAGGGATTACTAGGTGCATCCATAACTTACATATTTTCAAACTCAACTTGCTCAAACTAAACATGTGAGAGAAGCAATATGTAGACCTTTAAAAACCAAGATTTAAGGCTTAAAAGTACATGATCTAAAAGCAATATAAAGAGATTTACTCAAGATTATTACTTCTCAAGAGAGTAGCTTTTAAAGAATATGAAACTCGTATTTTTCAAAGATGTCACTTATCAATCAAACAAGTGCAAAATAAAATAAAATAAAAATCATGCATCATGTAAAAGATCTTTGTGGACAATTTAACTAAATGATCTCTAGATGTCAACTCTTAAAGAGAATCATATATATCTTAAACAAAGCTCTCTATTATAACATGCCACATGATATCATGCAAACATGGGGTTGAAAAGATGAAATGAAAAGATGAAATAAAAAGAGAGCTTTTAGAGTGAAGAAATATCTTAACAAGCTTTTTCATCAATGCAAGGTCTCCGTTCTTTTTATAAGCTCTCTTGACTTATTTTTCCTCATGACAACAAGTTGTTGGTGTGTCATTTGTTTAGGTGAGAGTGTACCAACGGTGAAGGCTCTTTACTCTTCTTGATTTTGCTCTTGACGTTGGAAGAATTAGCATTTGAAATCCTCTTGTTCCTTTAAAACTTGCCTTTAGTTATAGGAGACTCCATTTGCTCATCTACAAAGCTTAAGTCACTTGAATCTCGATGAAGTTTATCAAGCTCTATTACCTTATCAAGTTTGATGGCTCATATGGTTAAGTCTTTGATAGTTTTCTTGGTTACATCAATCTCCTTGATGTACTCAAGCTCATTGGCCTTCATGATTGTCAATTTCTCTTCCTTACCTTTTACTATTTCCTTCAAGATGAATTAATTATTAGCAAAATCATTCATTAAACTTTCTAACACAAAAGCATCTTCAACCATGTTCTTTTCTTGACATTTGATCACTTCAACTTCCTTCATTGAGTTGCAAAGTCAAGTAACCATGTCTAGCTTGATTGTTTTTCGGGAAATCCTCTTCATCTTCAATTTCTTCTTGATATTATAATGTAAACTCACTAAATAGAACTTTACAACTTGATATAGAATTTCACAAAGAGACAATGTTCAAATACTACAAAAATACAAGATACAAATATTGAATCAACAAAGTGTTTGCTCGAACTTATCAACAATCTTGTTTACAAAGATATTTAATACAGATTCAACAAGATATATGTAGGGAAAAATTAGGGTTTTGATAAAAATTGAGCAGCGGAATATGTATAGGTTTCAAAACTTTTCCTTTAGAAAACATATTTTTGGAACCGATCTTTGTATAGACACGCATAAAAAAAATCTCAAGTATACATGATTATTCTCTTGAAACTTTGATTCTGATTTCACCACCAAGCCTTCCTAGCTATGACCCGCGATCTGATAACTTGTGTGTGGGCACATCACGGATATGAATAAGACTAGATCGAGGATACAAAGAACAAGAATACAACACTTTGCCCTCTCTTGATGTGTTAAGCCGGCTCCCAAAGAAGAACAGTAAAAACTTTATTTTTCTTCTTGCCGCACCATCTCTCTCTGTATTAGGTTTTATGTTGCTTACTTTTGTTTCTTGACATGCATCTATTTATTTATCAGGATTTTAGGGTTTAGTAGTCCAAGTCTCAAAATAGAATTTTAAATCTTAATTTAATTTGGTCACCAGTAGGACTTAAACCTGTGACCTCTATGATTAAAATATTTTTTATTATTTTTTAATCCTTTTGTATTAGTTATGGTTCGAATCTGTAACCTCCTATTAATATTTAAATAATTAATAATTCATAAGTATTAATATAATTCAATTATTAATATACTAATCAAATAATCTTATTATTTAATTAGTTTTCTGAATTTATTCTTGTCATTTTTATAACACAGTTAATTGGACTATCCAATTAATTTAACTATGACCCTTGTTATCAATGGTCATAAATGGCTAGCTAAGGGACTTAATTGACTCACAGTTTTGAGCTTCAATAATACTTAGAAATATTAGTTATACTCCTCAATTAATATTCCATGATTATTAGCCTTACAGTTACTCTACTAAAAACTCGAGACTACACTCTTGAAACTGCGGATGTATTACACAGATTGAAATCTCAGTGTCCATCGATATGGCTATTACATATGGTATGATCCTCCACGAGTAGTTCATAATTAGAGTCAGACATAAACCTCTCTAATTATATATTTTCATTTAAGTACCATTGATTCTCTAATGAACAATTATATTTTGTCTTCCATTACGGAAGAAGAAGAGTGCTCTTAATTGTTCAAGCCCCGAATCAATCCTTAAGGGAACTACTCATCTACCTCTCACAAGAAGGAGTGGATTCCTCTATGTGTGTGAACCTTCTCAGCCACAAGCTAAACCGTTACTCCAAGATATGGAGTTATTGATCGGGAATATTATTCTAATCTCACCCATGATATGTCAAAAGCCACAATCCAACCTGAAGGAGTCCATAAGACACTCAGGATTAAGATCACTCATATACAACCATCATTTATCTATATAAATGAATCTATTCATTTAACGGATCTTGGTGAGAGATTCATATAGATCGTGGCCTTGTCCTATATGATCTCATCATATAAGGTGTCTTCATTCTCACGTCACTACATGAGCAGTGTAAGATAAGACCACTGTACATCACGAAATTGACCACAACTGTAGATTAACCACAAACAAAGTACTCAGATTTATTTGCTCTCTACGGACTCTTTAGATTGTATGTCTCAAACAGATTCCTTCTGTATATGACACTCATATATTCCGCTTGAGATTACATTCTACAATCATGGATGTTTTGCACATATGATATAAGCGTACGGGTGTAAATAAATCAATATTTATAGAATGAAAAACTAACTTCTTTTATTCATGTTTTTATAACATTTACATATTACAAGCTTTAAGGCATAAACACCAAAAATATAAACAACACAAGACACAAAAATAAAAGAGTTTGAGTTAGAGACATTTGACATGTTATTTCTTACGTGGTAAAACCTCAGAAGAATAAACATCCACGGGGTTAAATCCACAAGCACCAGCCAATTATCTTCCACTAGATGATAAAATTACACCCTTAAAAGTGACTAATCAACATGATACACTCTCTACTGGACATAGCTTCTTCCCAACCCTCGGGCGTTCTAATGAAAGAGAGATAGCCAACTTTCTATCCAAGACACATCTCATGTGTCTAGAAAGTTTCCTTTCTTGACTATCTGGATCTCAATCTTAACCAAGACTTCCTAGCTTAACTATTTAAATCACCCCGATCTTAGTTAAGACTTTCTTGCTTAACTATCGGGATCATCCCGATCCTAGCCATGACTTTATGTCTTTTGCAAGGACTTCCTAATGTGATCAATATTTATACCAATGCAAACATATGCGACATAAAATATGTAGAAATGATCAATGAGCACATAATGTATGATTTTCTAGTTTACAATCATAATAAAAATTTCATCATACAAATTATGCATGTACATATGAAATGTATGGATTAAGTACATTTCAAGAAGAACTAGACATAGGCATCAAAGTACACAAATCAAGATTGTCTAGCTCTTAAAACATGAACAGAAACCTAGAGCATGTAAAACACCAAAACACACCAAATCCTAAATTTTATTCATGTAACTAAAGTTTAAATAACATAACATATTCATAAAGAACATTTTCAAGACTTTAGAACTATAAAAAAGCTATAATCAAAAGATATAATCAACAAAGATCTCTAGCAATTAATTAGAGCACGTACTCATCAAAATAATCAATTAAATCCTAGTAGCTCTAAATATACAATTAATTGTGATAATCCTAAATATGTTTAACTAAAGAGTTCTAGCACATGTAGAGGCAATCAAACATCAAAATACAATCAATTAAAGCACAAATGGCCATAGATTAAAAGTTAGTCACTATACAACTCACAAGCATGTGAAAAATAGATTTAAAGAAAACCTTACATACAAGTCTATAATTAAACCCAGCTAGCTTATAATTGAAGTTCTATCTCTTAATAGCCTTTGCTCAAGCAACATACATGTAAAGAAGAAGAAAAACCCAAGGTAATTAAGGATTATAAAGCTCAAAACTCAAAAGATAAATCAATTATCTTGCAAAAAAAATGCAGTCACGAAATTAGGTGTAGAACCACCACAAAACTTGAACAAATGACTTCAAAGTTACTTAGAGATGATATAGAACTTCAATACGAAGATTCTCCAACTTAAATCATTGAAATCAGATAAGAAATGAGTGACATATGGAGTTTGGAAATTGAGAGAATTTGAGAGAAAACTTTTACACTTTTTCTTCTTCACATGAAAAATGAGACAGAGAGAGTTTTTTAATAGAGAAAGAGAGGGAATATATGTGGCGTGAAGGGGCCCACAACTAGCCATGTGTGGCATGCCATGTGAGCACCACGTGGAGGGGTGTGGCCTCCATGGGAGTATAAAGAAACCCTCTTTATGAGACACCTCCACTGGGGAAGGGTGCAAATAGTTTTTTGTCATTCCTATCTTCCCCCGCGCACCTCAAGTGTTCTTCATCTGTTCTCCAGTCTTTAAACTCCGAATTCGATTACATTTTCATATTACAAACCATAACTCTCTCATAGATATGGATGTGTACAAAAAATTCATAAAAAATATGGAAATCGACTCGATATACAAGAACGAAAATCATGTACATTAAACACTCTGAGAGTTCGTAACTTCCAACTCGAAACTCAAAAGCTTATGAATGAGTAACCGAAACGTTTGAAGCTCAATACAGAATGTTATGAGAATATATTCAAGTCCGATATCAATAAAATATAAACAAACAAATACAAGAATAAACAAGTATGTCATTTCCTTGATATGGTTCTAGAACATGTATATTTATAAAATTTGTCAATTTAAATCTAATGCATGTGCATACAATGATTTATATGTGTATGTATTATACAAGATTTTCTTCGATGATGACCTTATTCTTTTAGGGCAATGCTCTGTCACTCAAGCAAAAATGATAAAGGATTGTCTTGACACTTTTTGTAACCTCTCAGGGCAGTAAATTAGTTTCTATAACTCTTGTATTTTCTGCTCTTGCAATAATAATGAGAGGATTGCTAAAAATATCTCTGTGGATTGTGGTTTTCCTCTCACTAAGGATTTAGGGAAGAATCTTTGAGTTCATCTCATCTATGGTAGAGTTAGTAACTTAACTTATTGTGCTTTGGTGGAAAAAGTTCAAAGTAGGTTTGCTGCTAGGAAGAGTGATACCCTATCTTTGGCATGGAAAGTCACTTTAATCAAAGTTGTGACCTTTGCTTTGTCTGTGTACACTATGCAATCAGTGAAGCTTCCTAGTGATCTTTGCCTCAAATTGGATAAGTTGAACAAGATTTTCCTTTGGGTTACAAAATGACAATGATATTTGGTGCCAACTCTTTAAACACAAATACCTTAATAATAAGTCTCTTACCGATCCAGATCTTAGCAATGGAGTTGTTTGCTCCAGTACTTGGAGACGTATCTCTTTTGGGGCCAAGTTAATCTCCATGCTAATTTTGCATGCAATCCTAGGAATGTTAGATCCATTTCAGTTGCTTGTGATCCTCATAGTGAAAGGTATGTGAAATTATGTTGATGGTGGATGCACTAGTAAGTTAGGTTTCATCACTGTTGAAGGTGTGTTACGTGATCATTTGAAGAACTGGTTATGAGGATTTGTTTTGAATAAAGGTTCTGGGAGTGCTATTGAAGCATAAATCTAGGCCTTTTTGAAGGTCTTAATATGGCTTAGAAGAAGAGTTTTCGTAATGTGGTTGTGGAAACCGATTGCATATCTATTGTTCATCTTATTGCCAAGGAAACCAATATTAACCACCATTTATTCAGTATCATCCAAAGTTGTAAGTCTTTGATTACTTGAGGATTGGGATTGTATTGTGAAGCATGTGTTTAGGAAAGGCAATATGGCGGCGATGGTTTGGCTAAAATGGGTCATGATATGGATATGGGTGTGCTTTTTTCCTTTTTTTTTTTTTTTGAAGATCCTTCCCTTGCTATTTCGGAACTATGCTAATGATGTTAGAGGCTTTGCCTCTACTAGATCTCTATGTTTTTAGTTTCTTTCTAGGCTAGTTGCCCTCCTCTATACTAAAAAAATAAGATTTGTGATTCGGCCCATCTTATTATTTATTATTTAAAAAAAAAAACAAATCTGATACCAATTGATAAAAAGTCTAACAGATTGTCATCCCGTGTTAATCGGCGTCTCGCCGATGTTATATAAACACCTAATAATTGTTTAATGGAATTTTCTATCCATTCAATTCATTACTTAAGACTAATATGTATTTATCAAGAATAATTGTAATATGAATATTTAAAAACGAATAAAAATAATAATTGTAAAATATTTTTGTCGTATTTGAATTTTACCAAGCATACATGTCATTGACAGGAAGGAGAAAATAGCCAGGTGGACGCCCAAATGGGCACTCAGGAAATATCCTACGAGGCATCATTAAAGAGAAGAAAAGCCCGAGTAAGCATATATAGAATGAAACCTACTCGGGATCAGTTAACAACACTCGGGACTGGTTGAACAATGCTTCCACTCGGACTCAAACAGCGCTACTCGGGACCATCAGGTATTACTCTTACTCTGGAATAAATACGACTCAAGTAAGAACTTGGTGCTTATTTCATACGGATTAAGTCATTAAATACGCGAAGATATTCATCAGGAAGGAATCCCAAATAAAATGGAACATTAAGTTAGAAGAATCCTCAATCAGGAAATAACTTGATTTCTTTACGAAGACTACATTCTTATAAGGAAACAAGTCCAAATTGAACTACACTACTAGAATCCCACTCAATTTCCATAAGACTCTGAAACAGGAAAGAAGACAAATCAACCTCAAGCAAGTAACCGAATCACAATTAAATACAAAGATCTTGTATTACTTGTACAAAGCAGATTAGGGTTCTATCAGCATATAAATAGACCTATAATCTGGCTCCAAAATATATAGGCAATATAGCACGCAACAAGCAATCATAGCAAATACAGAGAGAAAAAAGAGAGATCGAGAGCTTGTAAACATCATATTTTCATAGTGGATTTTGGCTTGGTTGATCCTTCAACCACCTATGGACGTTTCTACGGTCATCGGAGTTTTACCACGTAAAACTTTTGTCTTCATTACTCTCTCTGAATCTCTTTTTCTTTGAATTAACAGCCGAAATCCAATCCTTATTAGCTTTTCTGACATAATCCAGAAATCGACGTCAACAGATTTCTCTGCTACAAATTTTGGATGATTATCAACAATATACGAGTATTTCTAAATTTTTCTTTTTTTATTCTTAAAAACTGTCAATTCTTTGTACTATTAAATTAAAATTCTTTAGATTAAATTAAAATCTAATAAATATTAAAATTGATGACATGACCTTATAAAATATTGTACTTAGGTTGTCGTCATCAACCACCACAAGTATCAATGCAAATTAAATGTTTTTGGGGCCGGCTGGGGCATGAATTTTTTTGTTGTTGGATTCATCTACTCTTCTGTGAAAGGTCTTTTAACTTATTTTATGTAATTTATTAGCTGTCTAGGAGTAGATTTAGGGTTGGCAATTGGCATCAAACGTACTCAATTAAAATATGTAAAATAAGAGGGTAAAAAAAAAAAAGGGCTCTCTAATTTCGAATTTGTATATCAAAATCATCATATAGATTTTTCTTAAAAAAAAAAAAACCCCATCTTATAGTTTTCTTTTATTATTATTTTTTAAAATAAAACTATCTTATAGTTTTAAACATTAAATTAAACAACCCTTTATTGTGTCACAAAAACCACATGGGATTTTTTTCAATCTGAAATAAAAGGATTATTTCTTTAATATATGATATTAAGTAAATGAATCATGAAATTCTGTGTACTATGTTTTTGATGAAGACTTTTGACCCATTATTTCCTTCTTTAACCAATAATTTCCATATTTTATAGGCCGAAAATCATATTTTAACCAAAGGAAGATTTTATTTTAGAAATAACGTCCGTACGTGCCTACAAAATTTGTGAGCACAAACCCCCTCTTTGCCCCACCTTCCATGTAAAAACCAAAATGGAACAATAGAAGAATGAGCACACTCTCATGTACACCTCCTTTTCCAAAACACCGGTGGTGCGGAATTTCTCAATCGAAGTAAATATCCAAATCACACATGGAACTTTTGATCTCAATGGATCCCAAAGTGTTGTGCTGGATTTAAAATGAACGGGGAAGGAAATAGAAGCATGAAACAAGGTAATCAGCCCTTTAAATGATGTTATTAAAATTATAAATGTTTACGTTATTCAACACAAGAAAGAAAGGCAAAGGAAGCAATGAAAACCACCAACATTGCAGGTTCAAATACAAAAGGGTAAACAGAAGACCATGATGATGATGCAAGGATCCTAGTGAGAAAAAAAATACCACATTTTTCTTTGTTGAAAATGACATAGCAACTAACAAATATTATCCGAGGCTGAGTACACCGTCATGGCTTTCACAGAAGTGTGGTTTCTGCAATCATGGAAGTCACTACATATGGGTCCATGTTTGAAGCAGGCCTCCGGTCTTCAAAGTAACCTTTCCCTTCTTTCTCGGTGTCCCGGCCAACTCGAATCGATGCTCCACGGTTAGCAACACCCTGTTACATCAGAGAACGAAAACGAAAAACTAAGCTCAACTGTTCCATATTTACGAAGAAAAAAAAACATTTGAATTGAAGGTCATGAGAATGATCATGATCTAATTTTCCGAAGATCAATCCAAAAAATGCATGAATATTACAAATGATTGAAGACATAATAATGTAGCAGAGAGTAGAGCTTGCTTTTCTATCATACCCATTTGAAAGTGTTTATATCAGCTGTTTCATGTTTGCCAGTGAGACGGCGCTCGTTGCCTTCACCGTATGCAGCAATGTGCTCTCTGTGCTTAAGACCTAGCTTTTCAATGGCCTTCTTGATCACCTCATAGCCTCCCTCTTCTCTCATGGACTTGGTGCTGAAACATTAAAGGTAACACGTTAATATCCTTTGGGGGATATAAAACATTATACAAATGATTGGACCACGAAATATTAATACCAACCTGTAGTTAGTGTGTGCACCAGCTCCGTTCCAATCACCCTAGTAGACCAAAAAATCAAAATGGAAGATGTTATCAACACGTAAACTGACGCAACTCGCATAACTAAAAATTGAAATGGGTGATTTTACAACCCTTCTAATTCCAACAATTCAATAGAGAAGAATTATGAATGAAAAATTAACCAGAATTGGCTTGGGGTCGAAGGAAAGAACAACTCCAGCAATCTCTGTGATCCTCTGTTAAACACAAATTTGGAAACTCAGGCAACTTCAATTTTCAACAACGTAGTATTAATAGTAATAGTAGAAATATGTTCATATATATTTGAGCATGAAATTACCTCCAAAATGTAACGAGCAACCCACACCTCATCTCCAGCAGATATTCCAACAGAAGGACCGACTTGAAATTCCCACTAGATAGAATACGAAGAACGACTTAAGATGTAATGAACTGGACAGACTACTAACTAGTCTAATGCAATATAAGTAAAATTTCGAAAACTTACTTGCCCTGGCATCACTTCACCGTTAATGCCACTAATGTTAATCCCAGCATATAGACAGGCCTTGTAATGGGCATCAACAATGTCGCGTCCCCAAGCTTTGTCAGCACCAACACCGCAGTAGTATGGTCCCTGTAGAGCCATAACAGCATAAATTTCCAGTGCATTGGTTCAAAACAAAAATTATATTATACAAGGAATGAATTCGAAATCCAGAAAACACAAAAGACAGCATCGATTTCACGAAAATGTTGGCAGGAAAAATAGAGCGAACCTGAGGTCCAGGAAAGCCACCAACGGGCCAGCCAAGAGGCCATTTAATATCTTTTTGCAACAAAGTATATTCCTGCTCAATACCATACCTGTTTTTACCGAATTAGACACCAACCGACTCTTATAATTCAAGAAAACAGGAAAATTTGTCCATAAATGGAAACAATTCAAAGGGTGCAATCGAAATCGGTAAGAGATTAAAAATACCAGGGTACTTCAGCAGAAACAGCAGGGCTACTAAAGATCTTGGCAGCGGCATATCTTTTGTTCGTTGGGATCGCTTCTCCGGCAGGAGTGTAAGCATCACACATGACCTATAAATCAATTTAACATTCAAAAATCAGAAGAGAAAAAAATGGTCACAGGATAATAAAATCATACAACATGAAAGCAAAACTATTGTGCAAAACTCACAAGAATATTGTTGCCTCTCCTGAATGGATCCTTGAAAATAGCTTGAGGACTGTTTAATAACATTGAAAACACAAAAATGATTAGGATCACAGTTGAAGAACATATTATTAACATCCCGCAATGCGTTCGGATTCACACAAACATGACACAACAGACGCATAATCAAAAAGCTTACTATATGATCACTTCACTGTCCTCTCCAGGGGCTTGGCCTGTGCTGGAACCATCATAATTCCACTTGGGCAGCTGTGAAGGATCAGTAACCGGTCCAGGGAGAGTCTTTGTATAACAAGTAACAAAAAATATATAGAATTAGAAACAAAAATAAGTGAAAATAATAATAATAATAATTAGAGAAAAAGTGTAGTACCCTTGCTTTGCTCCTGAGATCCATACCAGAACCACCAATCCTGTTCAACAAATTTTTACACAAACAACATGAGAAACAAAATTAACCAAAATCCAGCGTGAATGATCGTGATTAAAATTTAAATCCATCGTGATCTCTATTGATCTTGAAGGCTATGATCAAGATCACAACCAGATTGTTTTTTGCTGAATCAGAATCAAATATTTTTTTTTCCAAATATGCAAAAACAAACTAACAAAAATACACAACTGATCATAGAAACAGCAACTTCCATTATTTGCATAACAAGCGAAAAAATATTATTATTAATAATAATAATAAAGAGAAACGAATCTTCACCCGTTGACTTAGTCAAGGGATGAGATACCTTCATTTTCTCATATGAATCAGTATCAAAATAGAAAGAAAATATAATACTTTAAAAAATAAATAATAATAAAAAATCCAGAGATGATACGGGTACAGTCCATGGGGTAGGTGAAATATTGAAAACACAAAAAGCAGAAGAAAAAAAATTCACAAATAGTTTTCTCAGCAACCAAACAGAGAAAAAGAAAGAAAAACACAAAAACAACACATGACCAAGATGTTGCACCAGATCACAAGCAGAGATACACAAAAACAAAGCCAGCCCATGGAAACATACACGTACATATACATGGATATATTTATATATACTGAAAGATATGTTTAAAAATATGAGGAATAAAAGTGAAAACAGAGGAACGAACCATATGTATTCGGCGATGATTTTGTCAGTGGATTCAGAGAGGTTGAGGTTGATGAGATCTGAGAGGAGCGACATGTTGACAAGAAGCCACAAAAACAAAAAACAAAAACTCTGTTTCTTCTGATAATCTTATAGTATTATATAGAATATAGATTAGGAGGAGAAAAAGAAGAAGAAGATGAGAGACGTGAACTGAGAGAGTAGTCATTGACTGCTTTTTATAGTGCGGCCAGTGGTGTTGAAGACGTAAAAGAATTCTATTTTTATTGTAATTACTATTTTTTAAATTCAAAAATATGATTACGATTTTCTTATACACGTTAGTAAATATTTTAGTATTTAATGGTAAATAATTCATAATAACTCTCCACCCCAGAGATCACTCTGGTTTAGTGTGCACCTTCACCGGATATTTGTGACATTTGCCTCACCTTGTGGGATATTTGCCTCGTGTTGTACTAATATTTTGTGTAATTTTGGGATGTCTAAAACTAGAATAATGTTATATAATCCAAATGGTAAATAATTTATCCAAATCACGTGGTACATGAGTTGTCATCATCCTATATAATATGAGAAACCACCTGTCGCATCATTTAAATTGAAATTTGAATTAAATTTTTGGATTATTTAATATTAGTATCAAAATTATATTCAAAAGGTGTGGTATGTGGGTAGTTAAGATCGTATAAATCATGATTATACGATTTTGACAACTCACATAACATACCATATTCTAGACAACCTAATATTATTCTAATGTTTTTATAAACCGAACCGTATTAGTGGAGTTTAATTCTAATTTGGTTAGACTTGTGGTTTGAATCTCTTGATTGGTAACTACACGGTTCTGATTACTCAAATGCCGTAGGGATCGGTTGGGGGATCTGTTTTGAATTCAGGTTTACAAATTAGAGGAGATTTCTAGATTATAAAAAAAAAACTGTTTGAAAAGTTTTAGATTTTATATCAAATTTGTTTTTAACTATTATAATATTTTAAAATTATGAAGAGGTATGTCTCAACCCCACGAATAGGGGTTTTAATCTAAATGAGAAATGGATGAAATGATATCAAGACATTTTGAAAATAAGTTAAAAGGGGGGGGGGGGGGGGTCATTTTCGGGATTCTATCGTATATACTATGGTATTTTTTTAAAAAAAAAAATTGAATAAAAAATATCATGATATTTAATGGTGATAAAAATTGGTTGTTATTTTATTTATATTCTTAATAAATAAAAGTGGCGGTTTCTGAGAAAGTGAGAAGCGCAGGTACTGATCATACAGTTGGCTCGTGGAAAGAATCTTATCAAATGGTCCACGATTCTTGAGAGTGATTTTTTTCACCCCATTTACTTGCTAGCGGTGTGGTTGGTTGTTTGTTTCCTTTTTCAAAAAAAATGAAAATAAAAAAACTGCATCAGGAATGTGGGTACTGTCATATTTTTTATAAGTCATGCTGACAGTTGTCGACAGCACTCCACATTGTTATTACCCAAATCGTTATTAAAACTTAAAAAGTAAATAGTTATGTAATTTATATATATGTATATAATAAACAGAACCTACAGGGAAATCAATCAACACTGCAGCACGACTCTTATGTCCTCTCATCATCAGAAGAGGTTTTACAACAGATAATATGAATTTTTATTTTTATTTTATTAAACAATTAATGTGATTTTATTAACAACGATAAAACTATATATATATATATATATATATAAAAAAAATGCTAAAATTTCAACATTACATTATCTTTAATACAACAATAGATTAATATATATATATATATACCAAATATGATAAATAGATATTCTGTTTAAATATGTCTCTCCAATAGAATTGTTGTTTCTCAATGTCGTTGATGTGGTAAAAAAAAAACTGCCAAATTGAATGTCTGCTTTCAAGACTATGTTAGACAGCTATATTGTAAGAGCATCTTCAATGCTAAAATGATTTTCATATGAATTACTGTTAACATGGTAACAATGTCAATAGATTTGTTTCATATGTGGTATAAATATAAACTTGATAGACGATCAATTTAAAATTTGGTGTCTCATGCTTTAGTTTAAAACACATTTTGTTTTAATGACGTGTCCAATTTTATGTCTTACTTTCTTTTTTATTTTATTTCTTTACCAAAAATAGATGAAAAAATAATGTTAATTTTAAATATTTACTAAGTCAACCTAAAAAAAGTTATGCAACAAATCGTCTGAAAGTGGACGGTCATGTTGACAATATCTAATATATTTTTATCACATCAGCTTGTAGTTGAATATGCACAGCTGCATTGAATAAATATTTTTTAATTAATCCTACGTGTTATCTCTTTTTTTTCACAATTTACATTTGTATTGGAGATGCTCTAAGTCGATTCAGTATTTGGAGATAAATATATAAAATTGTTGAGAAAATTGTTTGATTAAAATAAAAAAAAACAAATAAAATATATAAAAAATAATATTTAAATAGGAGTATTTTATACATATTTTTTTTATTTGGTTTATCTATCCAGTAAACTTCTATCTTATATAGGAAACATGTGTTTTGATATTGTTGGCATGTCAACAATTATGAGATTGTTAAGTATAAACTTTATATATATATATTGATTTTCCTATTGGTGCATACTGATATAACTTATCAGTATGTTGCATGTGAACTACTGATTATGGAGAAGTTTTGACAAGTACGTACACTTTAAGTCAAAGTATTTAAATCTAATGGAACACATACAACGAACTGACGAATTTATATCGGTTCGCACAGACTTGAAAATTTATATATATAGTCATTTTCCTATCAGTACGCACCGATGAAATTCTATAAATACATTAAATGTGAGTCGATCATTTATAAAAAAAACTTTAACAAGTGTACACATACCAAGTCAAGATATGTAAAATGAGTGGCTCACGTTTAATGTCATTACCTGCATAATTAATGAGTACTTCTATTTTGTTTTAAAGGTTTTTATGAATATTATAACAATAAAGCTATTTTTAAACTTTGTGTTAAAATGATATGCATCCTTTGTATTATAATTGGATAAGATGCTTAAATCTAGACAAAGTAACATTATTTATTTTTATAAAAGTTTAGATATTTTATGTTAGGTTTTTCTTAATATTTTTATGATATTTTTTATTTGAAAAGATAATTATTATAATTGTAAATCGGATGTTTGACAACTTAGGTCCTGATTGATTTTTTCATTTAATACCTAATGGCATTTAATATGCTCCATTAAGTTATTTTGTTTGTTTTTTGAAGTGATAAAAAACCCTTAAAATCACTTGAAGAATACTTAAAACCATTTGTCTAGAAAACTGAAAAAAAATCACTTATCACTTAAAAAAAGGCCATTGAAATTTAATGTAATTTTTTATTTCCAAAACCATCCTCACCAATCTAACTAATTTCCAATTTTATCTTCTGTCCAACCGTTATTCATAATAATAATTTTTTTTCCTTCTTACCGTAAACAACTACGACATTATAAAACCTAATTGTTTCAAAACTCAAAAAATCAGTGACCGTTTTTTCTACCATATTCCGGCTTCCGGTAAGAATTCGTTGCTTTTTTTTCTCATAATTTGATAATTAGTTTTATTTTAGAGTTATATTATTAATATAAATTTAAAATATTATTAATAACTAAATAATTTTAATTTATAATTATTATATTATTTGTTATAGTTATCGTTAATATATTAAAATGTAAATATATAACAAATAGTTAGAAGGATATAGATGTAAAAGTATTAATTCCTAAAAATTTATAATTTTAAAAAACAAATAGCTTATCACTTACATTCAATTTTCAGTGAAAAAAAACAAACATGTTTTTAGGTTTTTATTTTTCAGTAACAGCATTGTTCAGTTTTCAGACAAAAAATCAAACGCGACCTTAGAATCTATATTTTAGATGATATAAGGTTGATCTGATGGTAAAACATCTTACCCATGTACCATGATATTACGTGTTCAAGTTATCATCTTCTAAAAAAACCTTGATTTATGTAAAAGTGTAATGTTAAAAAAAAAAGTATAATATAGTCAAACTATAACAATATTAATGATATATATATAAAACCATCTACCTGGTCCTATCGAGATGAAATACTTCAAACACATTTTCAATGTCTATTTCCAAACAGTAAAGAGTCGGCTTCTAATAAGTAAGAACATCTGAGCCACTGAGGCCTACTCTCAAAGGCAAAATAAAAAAAAAATTAAACTTTTTACTATATAATTTTGTTATATTTAAAATATATATAATATTAAAAAATAGATGGATTGATACGATGTTTTTTTTTAATAAAACATATTATTATCAAGCTAAAAAACAGCATATTATTATTTATTTAAAATAATATTAAATATCATATCTAAAATCACGATCCATTTATCACAACATATTAACAATAATTTATCTTATTTATCTATACATATACACTCATCGATTGATATCTCAATTACTATATATATATATATATTAGAGTAGAAGAATTATAATTTCAAACGTGATATCTAATATTATATAATTTAAAATCGACCATTCCGATGTTACTTTACTATAGTAAACATTACTGTGGATAAAAAAAAATCATGTAAAAAGACCGGCACGTGAAGTAACCGGCAAAACTAAAGTGGAAGTAGATTGAAAAATGGACAAAATCCAGTTTTTCTAGGTGAGCTTTGTATTTACCGACACGTGTCACTCAGTCCGCGATCCATGTCGTTTGGGGGGCCATACTTACCTAGAAGCTCTCAACCTATCATTTTTTTTTAAATAAAACTTTTCCCTAATATAATTGATGTTTAAGTTTGACATGACTTAAAAGGTAAAATTAATACATACTATTGATTTTGATTATGATAATATGAGAACAACATGAAACAAGAAGATGATCTAAATTCTATTTTGTAAGAGGTAATTTCAATAAAGTCCTCACTTTTTAAGAAAATATTATATATTTAAACATATTTATTATATTGGCAACTTCAATCCTTTATTTTTTTTAAATATATTACTTTAATCCTTCTATTAGTCAAACAAAACAGAACCATGGTTATTTTAGTATTTTTTTAATAATATATTACAAAAAAAAACCATTTAATCCGACAGTTAAGAATAACAAATATGGATAATATATTAATATTTTTTATTTTTTATTTTTTTTTGAAGATTCGATATTATTGAATATTTCATCTTATTTCCATGAATTTGTGTTGGAAAAATTCATGAAATATTACTTTCATCAGCTTTAATTTGAAGAAATGGAAAAAAGCCCCTGTCAATTCAATCTTTGTTTCTTCCTCCGCCAGAGACACACAAAAGAAACAAGGTAATAAAAAAAGGCAAAAATCAGATGTTTCCGCCAAGGTCATCCATGGAAATATTTGTTATAATTAAAATAAAAAACCCAGAAAAGATTAACCTAATATGTACCCAAAAACTAAACCCAATATTTGCTATAATTGATTGATAATTTTTAGCATGGATTTTTGCTATTTGTCTCCACTCTTCTCCTCAAGTTATCTCTGCTCTACTCTGCACTCTATATTTATTCTTTAAATTTTAATTTTTGTATATTCTTAAAAATCATAAAATAATTCTTGTGACTTGTTGTTCACTTGTCTTGTTGATTTTAGTATGTTAAGATGGTTTCGATCTCACAAGAAAGTGTTTTTGAAATTTGTTTTATGCTGACTTAACCGTTTTATACAGTTAGAGTTGAGTTGAAACATTATAATTTCAATTTTTGGTATCTGTGCACAGTGCACTGGTTGCAACCGGAAACCAGTATGGTAGATGGAGGTACATCTTCGAGGCGATGGTGAATCGGTGATCCACCGACCGGATCTCCATCGCTTGGTGATCTATTGATTTTTTTTAATTATTAATTTTAACTGTTTTTTTTTAATATTTTTCTATTATCTATTATTTTTTGGGTTTTTTTTTAATTGTAACTGTTTTTTTAATAATTTAATATTATCAATAAATTTTGTCTTTTTTAAGACCTTGATAATTTTTTGTGTGTCTTTCAAATTCAAATTGGGTTAATTTAAGTTTATAAACCAATTAACTATTATTTATTTTTCAAAATAATCATTTTAATGTTAAAATCTTGAAATTATTTGATTTTTTTAAAGTCCAGGTATGATAACAAAACCTTTCAAGGGTAAAATTGACCTTTTAGGTTTATATTATATATCAACAAGGGTATATTCATTCTTTACGTACTTTGTCCAAATTAACCGTTTATTTTTTGGTTAAATAGACAAAGGTCATATATTTTAGAAAAATAAAGGATTTATGTTGCTAATATAACAAAAACGTTTAAATAGATGGTATTTTATCAAAAAGTAAGGACCTTAGTAAAATTACCCCTTTTAAAAGTTTTGGCATTTAATTTATTGCATGATACAATTGTCGATAGTTGATAGAGATGATTTTTTTAACTTAAAATTTAATAGTTATGAATTGAAATTATTAAATTGTTTTATTTATTTTGTATACGGTAAAACAACTTTAAAATACAAAAAAACAAACAAAAAAGCTTTTTTTTTTTACTTTAATCTTAGTTCTAAAACACATAATTGCATTTAATATTTTTTTTCCAATATTATCTTATCAAAAATAACATATTTTCAATTTTATCATAGTTTTTTATAGGTCCGATTAAATCAACTTAAATTTGTGAATTAAAATTTTGCCTTCAAATTTTGACTTCAACATCTCAACCATTTATGTGTTTATAATCTAATGGTTGAGAATTGAATGGATTTACAACTCTTAGATTAATAGTAAATGGATGGTTGATATGTTGAAGTCATAAATTTAAGTTGGTTTAGCCTGATCTATTTTTTATTATACACATTTATTTCTTTTTACATATTACTAATGATAAAATCTAAAAATAAAAAAAAAAGACATTAATCACAATGTAACTTTCAACACCATCATTGAACATTCAATTTTTAATTTTATTTTAAATCAAAACAATTTTTAAATCATTATTTATCCTTTAAAAAATTATTAGTTATCATATCTTAATCGTGAATAATATATAGCAAATATTATATAAAAATGGTCTATGATTTATTAAATTATTTTTATTTAGTTGTTTGTATCGTATAAAATGAAAATACATAACAAATAATAGTAATAAAGGTATAAATGCCAAATTAATTGTTTTAAACCATTTTATATTTGAAAGACAATAAAGTTGACATTCTATTAAGAGGTGATAAAAATAAAAACCAACATGTCATTTAGATTCGGATTTCAATTACTATTAAGTTTTCATTAAAATTCAGGACTGTTCAGTTTTCAAATAATAAACAAACAACCCCGTAGTTTCTAGTTTTTGGATTTCAATTTAGTAAACTAAAAATATAACATAATTATCCAACACACTATATAGGTTTGAGGTGATTTTTTCAGTTTTTCTGAATTTTCGAATAATTCGTACTGGATATAGATACATATATTTCATATTCAAACTTATATTCGATTTGGATTAAGATTTTTTTTTTGTTGAAATTTTTAATAAACAATTTAAATTAAACTGTCATTTAAAATAATAATTAAGAAGTGTGCAATGTGCAGTTTGCACACTCATTACATAAAAAATATAAGGTTTTTATAAGAAGAATTATATATTTATTTTTAATTTTTTTGAAGAATCGGATTTGGATTTGGATTCGGATATATCCGGTGTAAGAAGGTTTCAGATCAGATTTCGATCTAAACCCAAATCGGATCCGAACGGTATTTTTTTTTCCATTCCATATCCGTTGAACACTCCCCAGATGCATTTTGACAAATCCAAGAGTCTCTACGGAGAGTTATTGATGATGCAGCAGAGGCAACGAATCAACATAACTAACCACCAACTTAACTTCCACATATCAGTTGTCCACGCTAGTGGTACCCCTCCTTTAATTGTGCTGGCGTCTATTGGGCCAGAGGTATTAACGTCACGTGGGGAATAAACATCGTGTGGGGATTGATTTCCATCTCCACCGTTTGTCATGCTAGCTTTTCTCAAATTCTTGAAGTTGATTATGTAACACAACCTGGTAACATTTTTTCCCACTCTTTCTAACGCTAATTGTTAACGGTGATTTTTTGATTATATAAAATTAACCAAAAGTCCAACATGTTAATATGAATTAACAATAAACTATAAAAATAATAAAGAAATTCAACCATTCAAAATGCAAAGTTTTATGTGGAAAACATTTGAAGGGGAAAAACCATAGTTACCGGTGACGGTGGGGAAAAATCTTCACTATGATCACTTAAAGTTACACACTCAATCACTCTCTTAATTTTTACGTATTACTACGCTAACTCTAGTAATGGTGTTTATAGGGTTTTTTTTAATGTGTTTATAACCCTCATTTTTCATGTACAAGTAAAAAAAAAAACAGCGTCATTTAATAAGACTCAATCTTATCAGAGTCATTTTTATCTTTTTTCCCATTCAATGTATCTTGCGCATTGAATGAATTTGATTTCTTTTTTACACCTGGACTCTGGTATCTATTTTATTTTATTTTTCGTCTTTCTTTTATGTCTAGTTATAAATTTTATCAATCATCAAAAAATATATATATATATATATATTTTAAAAAAAATAACTGTAGATATCAATGGGTTTTTTTTAAGATAATTGTATATATAAGAGAATTATAGATTGAAAATCTCTTGACTTCATATACAATCCAGTTATATATCTTTCTTTTCATAAGGCAATGGAAGTGGATTTGATTCTAAAAATAATATGATATTTTTTTATATAAATCGGGAGTGTTTATAATTTAAGAGCGTTTATAAATAAAATATATTAAAACATTTCAATAAGGATACTATTGACATTATGATGGATACTTATAGTAATATTTATGTATAAAATTTTAGATATAAATATACTTATAAAAATGAATGTGCTAATTAGTTTCATGAGTATCAATATTTGCACTCTAAAGATTGTTACAAAAATTCCATCTAAATTATATATAATTAATTAAAACAAAAGGCAAGACCACAGGAGTTATAATTAATCATATGAAAAATTAACAGTAATAAAAAAGTAAAAAACCGGTCCAATTGAATCAAAATCATCGTGTTTCTCTTTTCTTCTTCCTTTTATCTATTTCGTTGTTGATCTTGAGACTAGATTTTCATCATTTCTTCGTTATAACTTTTAACAAAAATAAAAAATCAAAACTCTATATTTAGTTTTTTTTTATATAAAAAGACTCATAAACCAATAATCATTTTTGGAAGAGTGAAAATTGAGCAAACAAGATATTTCCAATTGGGTATGTAATGGTTTTCTACACTTGAATTTTCGGTATATTTGAATAGCGCTTTATTTTTATTTTTTTGAAAAAAAGGTATATACGAGAGTAGTATTTTTACAAACACTCAAAGGATCAATGTTATAATTACCATTGATATATATTTTTTAATGTGTATCAATACTTACAATTCAAGGAGATTATATATAATTGGTTTTAAAAAGATGTAAAAGTTATTCAGATTATAATAATGGGTGTTTATAACATGTTGGAATTATAATTCAAAAAGAAAAAGAAAATGGTTAGAATGGATAAAGTAATAAACATGCTTTGTAAGTGGTGATAGACTTCCATAATACCAATCTTATTTTGATAAATTTGACATAAAAAACCTAGTATCATTTGAGAGCTACGAAAGAGATGGAGGAAGAGAAACGTGACGATTTAATCTCTGTATTGGGATTTCTTTTGTTTTCTTTATAGCTCTTATGATTTCATTGGTCATTCTAAATTGTCATGTAATATTTGAGAGCTACACATGAAAGAGAACTTTCTATGATTCCTTGATCAATTATATTGTATGTTTCTTTTTATTTCATTTATATTTGTAAAATAAGAAAATAAAAGGATAAACTTTTCCTATCAGCATTACTTTATTTTAATAAAAAGAGCACACTTGATGAAATTATATGTAATTGAATGTTTTTCGATGAGATTTTTTGTATACATCCTAAGAAAATATGAATACACATTTGGTAAACATTTGGAAATTGTTTGGAATTGAGAACTATTTTTTCTTATATTATTTCTCTATTTCTAAATGTTTTATCTTAAAAAAAGTCAGGAAAAATTAATTCTTGTACCTGAATTTTTTTCAATTTTTGTCATAAATATATTTCAATTGTTTTTATCATCCATATATATAAAAAAACAATAATACTATTTTACCTAAATTTAGTGTCTAAATAATGTGACATTATTATAATCCATTCGTTTAATTTGTATTAGATTTGCATGACTCAAATGAATGTATTATATTGATGTCATATCATTTGAACACCGTATTTGGACACAAAAATTAGACAAATATATTCCATAAAAAATCACATTAAATCACAAAAAATAGACAAATGAGAATTATTCTATAAAAAATCACATCAAGATTCAATATATTCCATTAAATTTCATTAAGGTGGCTTTTGGTTACCATTGTGGAATATGAATTAGAATGGTAATAGGAATGAGAATTGGAATAGAAAGGAATGGAAAACTGATTTCTTTGTTTGGTTGAGACTTTAGAATCAATAACTGAATCAATATTATTTTATTTGGTTAACAATTGAATGGAATGGGATCAACCTTATTTTAACCAAAATACCCCTAATTACAAAACATTTATAATAACATTATTTATTATGGATAATAATAATAAAAAAATATTATATTATATTTACATATAAATATTATACATATATTATATTATATATTTATATATTATATGTTAGTAATATATATAATATATATTACATAATTATATATTATTATTATTATTATTATTATTATTATTATATATTATATAATATATATCATATACATATATTACATAATAATATATAATTATATATATATATTTAATATATATTTAAAAATATATAAATATTAAATATTATTATATTATAAAAGTATATTTTATTATATTATATATTATATATTATTATATATAATATATATTTTGGATAATAACAATAAAATATAAAAGTATAAATTACACATAATATACTAAAATATAATCTAATATATATATATATATAATATGTAATAATATAAGATATGCAACAATAATATATATATATAATAATATATATTATATGTTATTTTTGGAAATGAGGGTATTTTTGGAATAGTGTTGGAGATATAGGGTTATTTTTGGAAGATAAAATGTGTTAATGGAATGGAATGGAATGGACATTCCATTGGTTTTTGGATGGAATGTCCATTCCACCAAAATGGTGGAACCCACATTCCAATGGAATACCCATTCCATTGGCATTTACCAAACCAAACAAATGGAATGGATTTCTTTCCATTCCATTCCATTCCATCTCATTCCACCCAACCAAACACCACCTAAAGGTATTTAAAGTATCTATCGTAAAAAGTTTTCATTTGAAAAAAGAAAAGAAGAAAAAAAATAAAAAAGTTTTATGGAAAAAAGAATCAGAAATTAAAATTTGATTTCTTAAATATTTAATTTATGATATATGTGGGGATACTGATTTAAAATATCCTATAATATAAATCAGAATTTGTTTTTTTTTTCCACACTAGGAATCTTCATCTGTAAACAAACACGCAAATCGCAATCAATATATTAAGTTTCAATCACAGCTTAATTTTCGTCCGTACAATTCAATAATGCAAATGGTTTGTTTCCGTATAAAGTTGTCATGGTTGATCTGAATTAGGTACATCTTGCTTTTAGTGACTTTTTATTGGTAATCAAACCAACTTTAATAAAAAACAAACCAACGAATTTGATATTCCAATGTTTCACGGGTTCTGTTAAGGGGAAATTGCATTTGCACCCTTGAGGTTTGGCTTAGTTTCACATAGATGGTGACATATGATTATTCTACAAAGAGACTCCATACATTTAATAGAGTTCCAATTGCAACTAACACCGTAACGGCATTATGGTCTTTTATGTTATTCCATTTATAAAAAATACAAATTAAATAAAGCAGAATAAATTGCTGGAATCTGGAAAAGAGTTTTACGGCTTCCTCACCCCCTTCACCTCTTCAACGGAAATTCAAGACGGTCATAATAGCAGTCGAAATCTACCTCCACTACAGTTAATCTTTCAATCTCTTCGTTTAGTTATACTCAAACCTAGTTTTATATGATGCGAGCCTAGTTTGTTATTAGTTACCTCATGGTGAATAGGTTAAGAAGCAAGTTACATAACTCAATTGAGAGCTCCAATCATTGGAAAAGGGAGATTGCAGCCAAGTAAAACGGGTTTTGGTTTTAATGGGTTTGAAGAAGGTGATTTGATGCTGTGAAGAGAAAGAAGAAACTGAAAGTCTACTGTGCATGCTTTGAGGTAGTAAAATCAGAGTATTGGATATATATATGAATTGTTGTTGATAACCTTATTATTTGTAGAGAATAGAGATAGAGTTAATTATATAAAATAATGGTTTATTGAAGATGTATCGGTTATAGTGTAGACAACAAACACGATAGTGGAGAGAAGAATGTATCACAACTAGGGATGGACATTTCCCCTATAGGGCTTCACCCCTATTTGGATGCAAATTTTACCCTTAAATCCTAAATGGGGGTGGGCCACCCCTATTTCCTCAGTCCCCCATTTTCGAAATAGGATGTGGGTGGGATACTGGGATGGGATCTCATTTCCCAATTTTTGTCCACACACACACACATATATTAGTTTTAGTTTTTATTTATTTTATTTTATTTTTAACTCTAACCCACGTTCACCCACTAACCCATATACCTTCACCGAGTCACTAACCCACTAACTCATCTATATTACTATAAGTATTTATATTAATTTTGGATTAAATTAAACCAATTAAATATTTTAGATTGAATATTTTGATTATTTATTAAATTGAATATTGAAACATGGTGAATCGAAATATTGGAATGGCCGAAATCCTAATTCTTAATTTTAAATTATGAATTTCAAATTGAAAAATATTGTGATTAGAAATGGAAGACGGGGTTCGGGGTGGGGGTGGGGATTCCCCATCCTCACTTCCCCCAAATGGAAGGTTTTAGGAATTGGGTGGGAGTGAAGGGACCCTTCCTGTCCTAATGGGGCCCTATGTCCACCCCTAAGCACAACCTCATTTTTTTTCTTATTTTCAACTTTATTATAACATTTTGGACCTATAACAAGTCAAACTTGGTCTGCCCAACAGAATTATTAGCTACCATTAATTATTGGGTCTCTTTTAGAATAACTTTACTTTACTGTGTTCTTGCAACTAGACCAAACCTTAGGGGTGTCAGTGCAATTTCCCCTTAAATTAATCTTCAAAATCAACATTTTTATTTTTAATTAGATGAGTGATGTCTGACTCACGAGCTTTCAAATATCAATAAATATAAATATATAAATAAATAATTTAACTTTAGTAAATAAATTTGAATTTTAATCACAAGATTAAACAATTTAACTTTTTAATATTACTGTATCATTACACACCACCTCTTAACAGAGTTGGTAGCGCACCTATCATACATATTTTACGAGTATAAACAAAAAAATTTCTTTCCGAATTGTGAAAGTAGATATCCGGCCTGTACATATATTATTTAATATTGACAGGTCTCGACAATTATATTATAATAGTTCTTGTAATACCAAATATATATATTACTATATCATTAAGATAACTAAATCCTTCAAGGCAACATTGATGTAGGCTGTTTTCTCAGCTTACCAGCAGCGTGTTTCTACCAACTCTTGGAATTATTTTTTATTGCAGACAATGTCGGTTTTGTCTAGTGATCAAGTTAGGATTTTGTGGAGGCTATTATCCATATAGTGGTTTGCCCATAATTAGTGGATCTTTGAAGGAAATCGATGGATTTCAGGTCAGCTCTTTCTTTGGTCTGGCATGCGGATTTTGATGCTGATCGCCTGGAGATTGGTTGTATGTGTAATTGTGTGGATGATCTTATGATTCTTCGACGGTTCGGTCTTTGTGGTCGTCCTACTAGAGCCTTGTTTATCAAAAGTGAGATTTGGTCGCCTCCAACTCCTGGTTAGATCAAAGTCAATACAGATGGTGCCACATTGAGTTCTCCAAAATATGGAGGTTGTGGAGGGAGTCTTTTGTAACTGTTGGGCTTTTTTGAAGGGTTGTTTTGTTATCCCTCTAAGGCAGGTGTTTGCGTTTGAGGCTAAGCTTCTTTCGGTCGCTTTGAGTAGGTTCCTTGCGGATTTGTCAGGCATGATAACGTTGCATCTTCTAGATTTCGCAGATGAATTTTCTGGTGTCCTATATTTTTAGGGAGAGGATTCATGTTGTAGATGACCTGTCTAAACAAGTTTTGGAGTTGGAGGCAGATTCTAGGTGGTTCTCCAGCCCATTGTTCCGTTCCTCGTTGATTGACAATGACTGCATGGGTCGGAAGTCTTTTTTGTTTTCATGAGGCTTTCTGTTTACTTTTAGTATGGAATGTGTGCCACTTTTTGTTTGAAGTTGTTTTACAACAGATTTTTGTGCATATTTGGTGTTGTTACTAATTATTTATATGGATACTGCCTAGGGATTTTTCAGTATATGATGGCTTGTAATATTTTTTTTTACCCTTTTGGTCAGCCCAATTTTATCAATATATATATATATATATATGTTAATAGCCAAATTTGGCTATGGACCAAAATTAAAAATTTCACTCTCTAAGCAAGGGTCTAAATTTAGGATTACACAGCAGGGTACCAAGGTTTCCGGGGTCAAGCCACCATACAACCCTACAGAAGCAAGACGAGATCACCCACACCTATGGAACACCTCGCAAGCATCCAGGGTCAACGGGTAAGGCTTGGTGTGAACAAATCAAACACTTTACATCGAAATAGGAGCCCGAAGTAAGGTAGACATGGGAAAACCTGAGTTCCCTAAGGTTGAGATGTCACGCGACCTCCCCAGAAGCATGCTACCTTCTCCAGTTGCATAAAGGGACCTTCATGAAGTCGAGTTCGCTCTACAGTATCGCTCTAGTTCACTAGGGGACGAACCTAATCTATCCGGATAAGAATGAAGAAGCTCGTAAAGCTGCGTTACCGCTGGAAAGCATCAACGCAACCACGTCGGGCTATAAAAGGGACCAGGAATACGGGTATAAAGAAGTACTTCACCATTCCAGATAGCAAGCGCCATAGTTGATGACCTTTATGATGCGTCTCACCAAGGCAGCATACGAGATCACACTCACTCTCCAACGTACATTAAAACACTACGTACGTGCAGGGCAAGTGATTGAGTCCAAAGAGGAAACAAACTTATCTCCCTCTAAGATACCATCGAATCAGTTAAGCCGAAGTCAATGGCATTTAAACATAAGATCCCGCCCGATAAGAAGGGATTTGATTCAGATATGAATGGCGAGGAAACAACAAGCAAAACCTAGTTGAACAATATAAATACAATGAGGATAATACACAGAAAAAGAGGAAAAAAAGAAGAGAGCCAAAATTCGCCAATAAAAAACAAGACTCCGTTGTCACCTAAATTATCTAAAGAGAACACGACCTTTGTTTTATCTACTTATTGACAGGCATGGAGCTGCCACCCCCATTGTACCCAAGAGAGATCGAGAATTCTTGAATGGCTTTTGTATATTACATTTGATTTGTTTACTATAATAAAACAATGTCATAGCCATTGTCTTCGCCTTCGTATATCGAGTCAAACTTACGTTTCATTTTTTGTACATATCCTTCACGTCGGGTTATCACCTATTTTCATGATGATTCAAGCTTCAAAAAAGAAATGACAACTATTCAAGCAAGTTCAAGTCTTCAAAGGGAAAAGTGCTTCTTGAAGATGAGTGCTCATGCATTGGTATGGAAATAACATGTTTTGAAAAATGCATGATTGGAGACTATCTGTATGTAGTTTGCATTCTAGTGTGAATTATGTTTATGTGTGTATATGTTTGTATAACATGGATATTAAACTTGAATTTAGTCTTAAATCATTCTTGATTGAGTTCCGGTCACTTCGGTTACTCATACTATTGATTTCAAGTTCTAAGTCAAAAGATACTACACTTTCAACTCATGTTGCATACATTGTCTTCGCCTTCGTATATCGAGTCAAAATATTATTTTTTGGGTTGAGTATCTTATATGTCCATGTCCGTGAGATAGTTACGGTTCGTAATCTATAAACGGATTCGAATTTCGAGTTTGGAGGCCAAAGAACGGTCGAAGAACGCGAGAGGAGCACCATGGCCAAAGGCCATCACATGGTGCAAGCCCGAGATGGCGCGTGGCCATCTCGGCCACAACTCCTTGCTGCCCTGAAATGCCCATGCGCCATCTTGGGGAAGAAATCTCAAAGGGGTTATTTTGTTCCTTTCATGCTCTTTCATTCCCTCTTCATTATATATCTCTCCTCTCTCTCATTTGAATCCAAGGAAGAAGAAAATGTAGTACAGAAAATTTCCAGGTTTTTTCTCTCAACTTTGAATCACCATATCTCTCTCATTTCTTATCCGATTTGAGTGATTCAAGTTGGAGAAGTTTCATATTAAAGTCCTCTATCATCTCCAAGCAAAGCCTTGAAGTCATTGTTTTCAAGTTATCTAGTGGATCGCACCATTTTCGTAACTGTACTCAAAATTGTCAAGGTATTTGTTTATCTTTTGATTTCCTTGATTCTAATATTCAAATACCTTGGGTCTTCTTCCTACTTGTGTGTATTTGACTTGAACATATGTTGATGGGTGATAGACCTTCAATTAAATGCTAGTTATGCTTAATTAGAAACTTGATTGTGAGTTAGGTTTTAATCAAACCTATGTTTTCACATGATTGTGAGTTGTATTGTGCTAGTATCTTATATAGGACTATTTGTGCTTTGATTGACTTTATTTTCATGATTAATAGTCTTATCATGTGCTAGAACTAATTTGTTGAATAAATTTAGGATTAGCACATTTGATTATATATTTAGAGTCTATTAGAGTTTAATTGACTATTTTGTGAATATATGCTCTAAATGTTTGCTAGATATTTGATTGATCATATCTTGTGTTTCTAGCATTTTTGTGTTAGTACTAAAGTCTAGAATATGTACTTTATGAACATGTTTATTTCAAGCTTTAGTAACATGAATAAAATCTAGGTTTAAAGTGTGTGTTTGGAAATTTGGCATGCTCTAGATTTTTATTCATGCATAAGATCTAGACAATCTTGTTTTGTGAACTTTATTGTCTATGTCGTCTAGATCTTCATGGAGTGTACCTAATCCATACATTTCATATGCTCATGCATCATCTTGTGTGATGTCATTTTTGGATTATAAACTAGAAAAATATACTTTGTGTGCTCATTGATTAATTCTAGTTTCCATAGAATTTGTTGATCATCTTATTCTATATTGTGTGCTTGTTTGCGTTTTGCATTCATGATCACTTAGATGCCTTGTGAGAAGGAAGTATTGACAATAGGTGTGAGACCTATGTTATTGAGCAAGAATTCTTGGCAAGAGATGTGAGACCTTGGATTGTCAAGCAAGGAAGTCTTGGCTAGAGTTAGGAGGACTCAGATAGTCGAGCAAGAGGTCTTGCCTAGGGTCGTGAGGATCCAGATAGGTGAGCGAGGAAGTCTTGACTAGAGTCGGGAGGACTCAGATAGTTGAGCAGAAAGTCTTGCCTTGGGTCTTGAGGATCCAGAAAGATGAGCGAGGAAGTCTTGACAAGAGGTGTGAGGCCTCAGATTGTTGAGCATGAGGGCGACATCTTCATGAGTAGTATATGAGGGTAGTTTCTAGGTGAATGGGTCACTTGAGAGATTGCACTTTTCTTATCTACTAGTGGATTTTGTTTGCCGGTGGTTGCTAACCCGTGGATGTTTCCTCTTTGGAGGTTTACCACGTTATATCTTGTGTCAACTTTTCTCTATCCCTATCTCTCTTATATTGGTAATTGTTATTTGAATAATGTGGATAGAACTTCATATGTAAGTTGACTTCATTATACAATATTGTTTTTGTATGTTAGATAACTTTGTATCTTGTGATATTTCATTCAAGTTGTAAAGTATCACATTGTAATACTCTAAGTACAACTTATGGAATTTTATCTTCATTGAATATATCTGTTCATAAGATACATCGATTCTTGTTGTATGTTTTGTAGACTAAGAGTAGAGATTTGGGCATACATGAATATATTGTTTTCTCATAACAATCATGTTGATTGTTATTTTGTATGCTTATCAAGGTTTTGTCACTAGTCTCGAAAGATTTGTTAAAAGTGAGAGACAACCTACCCCCCTCTAGGTTGTTTAGTATAACATTGTACACATTATTACACTTTGGAGCTCACCCGGTTTGATCTAAAATACAAGTCTCAGACAACAATCAAGGATCAGGCCACAGTAGACTTTGTGGCCGAATTTTCAGCTCTCTCAAGTGAAAAGACCCCGGCGACATTTAATATGGCTACTGGAGGTTTTCAGAGAACGCTAATTAGCCGGAAGGTTGTAATGCTTGGATCCTCTGCACCGATAGAGCATCTGGACAAACAAAGGGAGGAGCTGGCATAATCTTGACTGACCCAAAAAAGACAGAATGTTGCCACTGTTTTAGATTCGAGTTCAAAACAGCCAATAAAGAGGCAGAGTACGAGGCACTCATAGTAGGGTTGAAGGTCACCATCAAGCTTGGGGCCGATTACTTGCACGTCAAGAGTGACTTGTTGCTCGTTAACCAGGTTACAGGACTTTACCAAGCCAAGGGTGACAACATGTCTGCCTACCTAAAACTGGCCTAGCAATTCAAGGAAAGATTCAAAGGGTTCAAGATTGAACAGATACCTCGACATCAAAATCATCGGGTGGACGTCTTAGCAAAGATAGCAGCAATTGGGGGTCAAGCCTTACCTAGGGGAGTGCCCCTCCAGGTGATCTTCCAATCAAGCATAACAACAGGTAAATAAATCTGCCACGTTAAACGACTGTCATGTTGGATGGACCTAATAGCGGCCTCCCTCCAGAAAGGAAGGCTTCCCGAAGATCCCGATTAAGCTCGAAAAATCAAAAGGATCTCAGTCCAATATTGCCTGGTGGACGGGTACCTTTACAGGAGGGGAAAACCCCTTCTTTTGCTTCTGTGCCTACATCCTAAAGAGGCTAGCTGGGCTTTAAAAGAGGTCCATTCTGGGGATTACGAAAACCATGTTTTTGGAGAAGCTCTGTCTTACCAAGTGCTTCGCATAGGGTATTACTGGCCAACAATTCACCAAGACACAAAAATGTTTGTCCGGTCTTACGAACCATACCAGAAAACCTCGAACCTGAACCACTTTCCTTCTGAACGACTTTTATCAATCTGCTCACCATATCCTTTCATCATTTTAGGGGTTGATTTGATCAGTCCACTTCCCACCGCTCCTGGGCAGGCTAAGCACGCTATAGTCACTATCGACTATTTCAACATATGGATTGAAGCGGGACATCTTTACCAGATTTTAGAGGAGAACACGACCAAGTTTATCAAAATCAATGTGGTCTGCAGGTTTGGCACCCCTCTCATCATAATCATCGACCTAGGTAAAAAATTTGACAATGCCCGATTTAGGGACTACTGTGAAGGTTTGGTTGTTGATCTTCGGTTTGCATCAGTAACCCACCCGCAGATTAATGGTTTAGTTGAAGCCACTAACAAAATCATTAAGAAATTGTTGAATAGGAAGCTACAGCAGAAGAATGGAAGATGGGTCAATGAGCTCCTTGAGGTTCTTTAGGCATATCGAACCACGAAGAGGACAACAACTGGAGAAACACCCTACTCTCTAGCCTTCGGGGTCGAAGCAGTCCTTCCTATCGAGCATAAGCTGGTCTTATTCAGGGTACAACACTTTGAGCCAAAGAGCAACGAGGTTAAGCTTCGATTTAGTCTAGACCTCATAAAAGAGAAACAATAATGAGTAGCTAAGAAAGTAGCAGTTTATCAAAGCCAGATATTTCAATAAAAAGGTCATAGCCAGGAGCTTTATAGAAGGGGACTTGGTTCTCAGGAAAGTAACTCAGATTACCAGAATAAGAGCGGATGGGGTCCTAAGACCCAATTGGTAGGGGGCCATACTTTGTGAAAGTAGTGGTCCGTAATGAAGTGTATAAGCTTGAAGACATGAATGGTCGACCCATCGACCACACATGGAACACTAATCATTTGAGGAAGTTTTGTCCCTAGACAGGGGACTCCTTAGTAGACTGCTTCTATTTAGGTATTATTTTTTTTTTCAATAGAAATGTACTCCATCTTGATCATCAATAAAGTTTGGTATTAATTTCCCCATCTACAATTGTATTTTCCATGAATATATTCGCCGTGATCGCCATGAACAGAGGAAAGCTAGATTGCTTCCTTGATGCCTTGGTTGAGCACCACCCCCCGCCATGAAGGGTCTGAGTATAAGATCACAGTTGTTATCCAGATCTCGAGACCAAGATAGCTAACTAGCTAGCATTCCTGATGCCTTGGTTGGGCTACCACCCCTAAGATGGATTTAAGTATAAGAGCATAGTTTCCGTCCAGATCTCGAGACCAGGATAGCAAGCTAGCATTCCTGATCTAGCATTTCTGATACCTTGGTCGGGGTACCTCCCCCAAGAAGGGGCTGAGTATAGGAGCATAGTTTTCATCCAGATCTCGAGACCAGGATAGCTAGAAAGCATTCTTGATGCCTTGGTCGGGCTACCACCCCCAATAAGGGTCTAAGTGTAACAACATAGTTGCCACCAGACCTTGTGACTAGGTTAGTTTAGGGGCTTTCTCGATGCCTTAGCTGGGCTACCATCCACCATGCGGGGTTCAAAGCCTAGATATACAAAAGTCTGCCAAGGCAAGGTCTTTGAGGAAGGGTATCTCTCGTCCCTAATACGAGGTAGCGAGGTACCCAAAATACCATAATGCGAATTTCGCCTGAGTATCAGAGTTCCAGTACCTGGAACGACACCACCCCTGTCATTCCTGGAAGGATGATCTGGCAAGAAAAGATCCTTCTATGATCCATTATGTATCACAATAAAATATCTTTAACTACTTGTTCTCCATGTTTGCTTAAGTTTCAACTTTGCAGGAACACAGTTATGGGAACCACTATGGGAGCTTGGTTGAAATATATCAAGTTAAAGATAAGGGTAAGGTCAATAAATACCTTGCAAGGGGACTACTCACCAAGACTGATAACGCATAAATTTCTACCCCTCTTGTCAACCTAGACTTAACATATTTAAGGTCATTAGCTGCCAGATTTAGTTAAGTGAGGATAACATGGAAGGTTACAACAAGATCGAGGTCAGAGGTATAACAAGAAGTATTCAACCAAATTAAAACTTCACAAGCATGAATCAGTCAGAGTAAGCATGGAGGAAATTAAAACCAACTCTCATGAATGATAAGGGAGCCTATCCCCTCAGTAGGCTACATCAGAACAAATAAGGGAGCTTATCCCCCCACAAGGCTACATACATCAAACAGGGAGCCCAACCTCTAGTTCCGGGCGACATCTACAACGGAAAATAAAATAGAATTGATGAAAAAACTGGTCATGAGTATAGCGGGGTGCCCACCCCCCTTTCTAGGCAATCGAGATAGGCCATTAAATAGATTATGTCAAACTCCAGCATCCTCCTGGTTTCCTTCCACTGCTCATCCTTCTTACTGGTCACTGTCTGCCTCCCCTCCATCCGGTGGTTATTCAGCCTGGTTGTCCCCTTCTACTACTCTTCCTTCCTAGGGATGCCCTCCCGCTTACGGCTTGACCTGATCCTGTTCTAAGCCTTCATTTACCATGACCATAACCTTAGGGGGATTAATCGCATCCTGAGAGGTAGTAGTTACCTCCGTCTCCAACTGCTCACCCCTTGACTCTGCTCCAGTAAGCTCTTTAAGGCGATCCCCAACTGCTTCCTGAATCTCTGGTAGACCTATTTCTAACTCCAGGATAGCAGGAAGGCCTTCCTCAAGTTGGACAGTCTGGGACCCTGTGCGGTAGAAGCAAGCTGGCCTCCTTCAGACTGCTTAGGCTGGACCCTGCCAAAAGACTCTCTAAGATCTAAGCTTAGAAGAACTGAACTTGTTTCCCAGTTCCAGTTGTGTTTGGAGTGCCTGCTCTATCACCTATAGGAAGAGACATCTTCTTGACATTGGCCATAATCTCGTATCTGTCTCAGTCATCGATGACAGGGAGGTCATAAGTTAAAGGTAGCCCTTCAACAACTTGGTAAGAGGCATAGAAGTACCTATTCCTGAATGAGGTTTCCATTTCTGCTTGGATTTTAACAATCTACGCTTGTAAGTCTTGATTCTCCGCTTCTTGCCATCTGGCCTCCACCTTTAGATCGTCCATCTCCCTCTTATACCTCACTGACTTCAAGGCGTCCTTATCAAAAGACCGTTTCAGCCTCTGTTAATCACACTGAAGCTCAGCCAGCTCCTTATTGGTCTTATCATGGTTGGCAGTCATCTCCTGTACCAGGTCCCGAGCCTTAGTAAGCAGCCCCGAGGCGGTTTCTGCTTCAGCCTCGGCCTTGGCAGCACGATTGCGAAGAGAGCTCACCTGTTGGCTCATAACAACTAGGGGTGTCAATTCGGGTTGACGGGTCGTGTTTGGGTCAACCCAAACATGACACGACTAATTTTGGGTTGATCCAAACACGACACGATTATTTTTGGGTCAACCCGTACACGACACGAGTAACCCGTTTAATAAATGGGTTTGACGGGTCATGTTAGATGACCCGTTTAGATGACTCGTATAATCTTTTAATACTAATTTCAATATTTCAATAAAATACACATTAATAATAAAATTTTAGGAAAAGTAATCAGTACACTAATTCAAATACATCTTCAATCCACATAAATAATTCAAAACAATAATTAAAATATTCAAACACAAATATAAATTCATAAGTCCACAAAAATAATAATTAAGAAATTCAAACACAAATACAAATCCATAAATCCATAAGTTCATAATAAAATAAAAATCCACAAGTTCATAATATCATAATAAAATAAAAACTCAAAAGTTCTTAATAGCATACAGTATTCAAATATCAAAACAAAAGTCATTGATGTAAACACAAAATATATGATCAGGAACTCTTCTTCTTCTTGTCCAAAAACCTACAATCGAAGATAACTTTACGATATTAGATAATAACTTATAAGTTTGAAGATTTTTTTTTTAAAAAAAAAACTACTTTAAACAAGTGTAATAATTATGATTTTACCACTAATCGCCCAATTGAGAACTTTCGGTAGATGGACCTGGACTATCCTCGATTGTCAAATTCAAAATATTTTCACAAATTTCTTCCACTTCAAGACTTTCACTCACTACAAAGTACAAACAATAATATAAAAATTATTGATAAAGTGAACAGTAAACAATATATTAACAAAGTGAGCAATAGACAGTAGGTAATAAAAAAGGTTACCATTGTCCATTTGCATCCAATCTCTAGTGCAAACAATAGCCTCCATCACATCCGGTTTTAGTAAACTCCGATACCGATCAAGGACTCGACCACCAACACTAAACGCCGATTCGGATGCCACTGTAGATACCGGGATGCTCAAAATATCACGGGCCATAAGAGAAAGATCAGGATAACGGATCACATTAACTCTCCAAAAGTCCAAAACATCCAAGTTCGATGACATTTCAAGTTTAGGTTTGTCCAAATACATCTCCAATTGTGATTTTTGGTTGCAAACAAAGGAATCTTCATGTAAGTTGTAAGCCTCATACTCCTATAAATATATTTTCAAGAAAAATAAGTAAATACACAAAGTTAAAGTTATTATTTATGAATAAAACAAATAAAAAATAACATCATAGAAATATAGAAATTTCATTACCAGCATAATATTTGAAGTGAATATGTAATCACCCTCACAAACACTAATATTGGTGTCACCGCCCCCACTAGCACTAGGTAATGAAGTGGATGCCCTAGTGCTCATTGAAGTGCTCATGTACTCATTGAACAAGGACAGCAATTTATTCAGAACATTTTCTAGCTCCGGTGAATTAATGCCATAAAATTTCTTGTAAGCAAATTCAATAAAAGTCATCTTATAGCGAGGATCCAAAATCAAAGCTATTGCCAAGATAACCGAAAACTCACCCCAATACTTGTAATATTTGTTGTACATTTGAGTGGCCATCTTTTGCAAGAACACATCATTACTTTCCTTGTTTTGCTTCAAAAGCATATAAGTTGAAAACACCTTGGAGAAAAACAAATTTGAAGTGGGGTATTTTGTTCCCGAGAATACACAAGTAAGATCATAGAAATATTGCAAAAATATGGTAATTTTTTTAACTTTCTCCCACTCACTTGAGGAAAGGTAATGCTTGAAATTGTTAATACTCAACTCTAAAGAAAACCAAGCAAGACGATAATAAAGAGCACTTTGATGCATAAGATAAGTCGAATTCCATCTAGTTGGAACATCTTGCTTCAAACCCATCTTAGAATCCAAAGAAAATTGTTTACAACAATCTGAAAACTTTTGCTTCCTCACTTGTGATCCTCGAATATATCTAATACACTCACGAATTTTAAGGACAACTTCATCTATTTCCTTCAAGCCATCTTGAACTATTAAATTAACAATGTGGGCACAACAACGAATGTGTAAAAATTCCCCATCACTTACAAGTGCCTTCTTTAAGTTCAATTGACTTTTCAAAAGATCAACAAATGATTTATTAGATGAAGCATTATCCAAAGTTATCGAAAATATCTTCTTTTCAATTCCCCATTCACAGAACAAAGTATTAATCTTGTGAGCTAAGGACACTCTATCATGTGGTGGCAACATGATGCAAAAATTTAGCAATTTCTTTTGTAAGATCCACTTTCCATCAAGAAAATGTGTTGTGAGACATAAAAATCCATCGGTATTTATAGAAGTCAACAAGTCACATGTCAAACAAATTCTACCGGGGAGTATTTTCTAGCTTTGTTTTTATCTTTTTTTTTTCCCTAGAAAACAACCTCATCACATCCGCTTTCGTGGTGTTCCTGGACACCAAATTAATATCATCAAACAAGTATTCAATGAGTCTTTTAATCCATGACCACTCCACAAATTTGAAAGGTAAATCATGACAAACAATGACAACATATATTATATCCCGAACTACTTGAGGATCCCTACGACTAGACACTGCCATATCACCTTGGCTACTTTTATTCAATAGCATTTGTTTTAAATCATGGTGTGCAAGCTTAGTGCAAGAATCCATGTGTCATATCATATTACCTGTGCCATGAATACTTTCGCAAGGATATGTCGTATTGCAGCCTTTGCATTTGCACCACAACCTTCCATCTTTGTCTCGTTGTAGCTTCACAAATACCTTCCAAACCTTTGACGTTTCCTTCCTTTTGCGAGAAGACTTGCTTTGCACAACTTTCTTCCCTTTTTCTGTATCATCGTTACTTGGTACTTGTTTTTCACCATCATACTCCTCTTCCATACTCTTGGACCCGAATTCAAAATTATTGATATCATTGGAATCCATAGTTGTATGACCTGTAAAATGTGAATTAATTGATTACAATTTTCAAACTTTCAATTAAGCACAAAAATAGCTACAAAAGAGGTATAATGAAAAAAAAAAACTGCTATTTAACAGGCATAATGAAAAAAATAGCATAATGAAAAAAAAAACTTTAAATTCTTGTGGTTTGTTGGAAGCCATTTAACTGTTGTTTATATTAAATAAAGTTTGTTATTATTAGTTTTCATAATATATATCATCATGTATAACTTCAGCATATTGAAAAAAGTAATTAGTTATCATTTTGTACACTATATTTTCTTAGTTTGGTCAATATAATAGTTGTCTAAAGTATATGTAGTCAAATATATGTACTTAATTTCCAGTACTCCAGTAATTTACTAATTTATATAATATATAACAACTAATGATTCTTACTAAAAAGCACAGAGAACCACAACAATAGATATGGTGGTGGATACATTGTTGATGGTTATGGTGGTAAACGCCAATCAACTTTGTTCAGCTGATTCGATATTAATATATCACGTTGGTTCATCTATAAGAAACCCTATTAAATTCTCAAATCTTCACAAGTTTAGCTATTGTTATTTCACTAAAAATCCATATATCAATAAAAATGGTAAGGCAGTTCAAATCAGCAAGTGCAAAGTATTGGACACATGGGCTGAATTTCAAAGATATATGGCAATTAGATATCTGTTGCCATTGAAGGTGTGTTGCACTTCAACACAATACTTGGTCTCTATTTTTTGTTTTTCCCACCATTAATGACTAATTCTTTTTTTTTTCCTTTATTTGAATGGACTAAAATTGATGAATTCAGTTTTCTGTCAACGTTTTATAGAGTCCCACACATAAAAAGCAAAGCGGCAGAAAACAAAAAACAAAAAACAAAAAACAAGGCAGCCAAACCAGAAAACACAGGACCACAGAAGCCAAGAAAGGCAGCAGAAAACAAAAAAACAAAGAACAAAGAGCAGAGTAAAAATGAAAACAAGAGACAAAGCAGCAAACACAAATCACTCCAAACACTGACTAGGATTAAAAACCACAGAAAACCACCACACAAAAAGCACCGCAGCAGAACAAGGCAACCAAACCAGAAAACATAGGCCTTCACAGAAACAAGAGACCCTAAACAAACACACAGAACAGAGCACCAAAAAATAGCCCACGAAGAACCCCATTAGACAAATTCAAAGAAAACAGGCACACGGCTCAACCGCTTCTTGCAAAGCCCAAAAACTCTACTGATTTCGAGTCAACCATCTCCACAAACCAAACCAAAGTTTTATGAACTAAAAAAATACTGAACTAAAAAGAACTGAACCAAAGTTTTTTAGCAAATTCTTGAAAAAAACACTAAGAAAGAGATTTTTTTTAAAAAGAATGCAATATTAGATAATTAATTTTGTATAAACAATAATTTGCAAAAAAACAAGGAAACCCAGTTCATATAATAACAAAAAAAGATATAAAAAAAACTTTGAATAAACAAGGAGAGAGTTAGAAAAGAGCAAAATCTGAACAAGGATTCTAGTTCCAACAGTGAGATGAAATTGACTGAAATCCAAGCAAAGGGTGAGGGAGAGCGCAACCAAGCAAACTGTGTCGGACTGTCGGTGAGCCGGTGAGGGAGAGGAGCTGACTACGATGACGGGAGAGAGGAGGCTGGTAGGCTACGAGGGAGAAGAGGCTGGTCAGTATGTTTGGGAATGATGGCGATGAGAGCTGGTGACGAGGACTGGTGACTGCGTGTTTCTAAGGACTGTTGTCTAGTGATGGCTAGAGGACTGGCGATGAGGTTAAGAGCTGATGACTGCGTGTTTCTAAATTCTGAGTGAGGTTTTAGGGTTTGCTCTTCAATTTATATGATAGGTAAAATTGCATAAAAACCCTTAATAAATAAAATTACATTTTTACCCCTACTAATCGTGTCAACCCATGACCTGTTAAGATTAACCCTAACCCGAACACGACACGATTATTAAATGGGCTAGACAGGTTGACCCGTTTATTGACTTGATCCGTTTAGCCTAAACCTAAACCTGTAATAATCGTGTTCGTGTCGTGTCAACTCGTCGTGTCGTGACCCATATTGACACCCCTAATAGCAACGTTGTATTTGAAAGCATACAGTTGACAAAATGCAAGTAAGAATATAACAAGTTAACTACTTAAATCGTAAAAGAAGGAAAATTGAATAAGCAAATTACCTCGGCCAGGAGAACAGTTCCTCTATTGATCAGAAGGTAAGTAGGCATAGAGGCCATCAAGGAAAGGCCACATCCTGGATAAGAAGCGATGAAGCGATTCAAAACCTCTCCCTGGTCAACGAGACAAGATTGACGTTGGGAATAACCTTCGGTTCTTTCCACAGCAGCAGTCTTCAGATTTTTCTTGGTAGCAGTGGAGGTAGAAGAAGGAATTGAGGCGGCAGGAACACCAACAAGAGCGGTATGTCACGGGCTGAGATTTCAGCTAGGCACACTCGTGCGGCACTTAGGCAACTTTCATGGGAACGTTGTTAAGTAAGCGTTGTAAGAGGGACACTCGGGCGAGTTTTTAGAGGAATGTTCTCGAGTGTGAAGATACAAAAGCGATTTAAAGTGGGGAGAGTCGGGAGAAGGTTGAAATGGGAAGCCCAGAGATAGAAGATCGGTGGGACTTGCTAATGAAGACCACGATGCTCTGGATCGCTAGAATGCTCACAAGTACTCTCAAAGAAAGAGTTGTATTACTGAAAGAATTCTAGGATGATTTACAAATGAAAGGGGTTGGCTATATATAGTTGAGCCACCTCCTTAGGGAATGTTCTAGACTAATTTAGTATAATAGTGGAGATTAAGTCTCCAGAATATTCTACATCTAACTAGAATACTCTACATGTATTTACATGTCTTTACAAGGCTCTAGATTATTCTACACCTATCTAGTTAAGTACAAGAATGGTGTAGAGATGGTTGAGTTGCTAGAGACTTTCAGAAGCTTGACCAATGCTGGAATTATGGAGAGGTCTCTAGAATCTTCCAGAAGCTGGGCAGAGTAAGGTCCTTTGTTGGACTCTTGGGCTTGTAAGTTTATGGCCCATAACATCCTTGTTGCGTGGGCCCTGAGTATGTTGGAGTTGGCTACAAGTTGGGTCATTCGTGCATAAGGTCTTCGGCTTGAGAAGCCTCACTTGAAGGACCAAATTCGAGTCTCGCATCCTTTGTTTGACTCAAGTGGGCTGGCTAGGTTACGAAGGTGATGCATCTCAGGTTCCTTCTCTCGGTTCCATCAATCACTTCCCATGGCTTGCACACTTCTTACTCCTTCGAACGCCTACGGTTGGCTGGATCTGTGTAAAAATGGGATAACTAAGTGACTCCTCAAGCTTTACGGTGGGCTGTATCATTGGCTTGGTACAAGTGGGCTTGCTTGGCTTTGAAGATGATCCAGCATCTCGGGTGCCTTCTCTCGGTGCCTTCGATCGCCTCCAATGGCTTGCACGCTTCCTGCTCTTTCGAACGTCCCTACGCATTACGTCCTGTGGAAATGACGGAGAGCTGGGTGTCTCCTCGAGTCGTGTTGGGAATGGCATCCTGCATGGTTTGGGCATGGATCCCGCCTGGATAGAAAGTGCCTTGGACTTGCTTTGCATGTTGTAGGAGCGTTGGTCGCCACGAACAAGCGTTATGATTTCGAATCGAGTAACTTCGCTATAGGAGAGCGTGGCTCGTGCTAGATTTGATTGTTCTATGGTGGTAACTTTGCTATCGGAGTGCATGACTCGTGCTAGCTGTGATTGCCTAGTAACGAGCTCTAAACCCTGCTGCTTGGAACCAACTAGGCTCTGATACCACTTGTCACAGGGTAAGAGTTTAGCTAGGCACACTCGTGCTGCACTTAGGCAACTTTCATGGGAACGTTGCTAAGTAAGCCTTGTAAGAGGGACACTCGGGCAAGTTCTTGGACGAATGTTGCCAAGTGTGTAGATGCGGAATCTATTTAGAGTGGTAAGAGTCGAGAGAGGGCTGAAATGGGGAGCCCGGAGATAGAGGATCAGTGAGACTTGCTAATGAAGACCACGATGCTCTAGATCGCTAGAATGCTCACAAGTACTCTCAAAGAAAGAGTTGTATTAATGAAAGAATTCTAGGATGATTTACAAATGAGAGAGGTTGGTTATTTATAGTTGAGCCACCTCCTTAAGGAATGTTATAAACTAATCTAGTCTAATAGTGGAGATTAAGTCTCCAGAATATTCTACATCTAACTAGAATACTCTACATGTATTTATATGTCTTTACAAGGTTCTAGATTATTCTACACCTATCTAGCTATGTACAAGAATGGTGTAGAGATGGTTGAGTTGCTAGAGACTTCCAGAAGCTTGACCGATGCTGAATTATGGAGAGGTCTCTAGAATCTTCCAGAAGCTGGGTAGAGTAAGGTTCTTTGTTGGACTCTTGGGCTTGTAAGTTTGCGGACCGTGACAGGTAGCAGCGAAAACTGTCTTAGTGGTAGAAGGAGTAGCAAATGTAGTGGTAGCGGTAGGCACATCAGCGGGATTAGAAGCCTCCTTGCCTTGCACCCTGGATGTTAATACTTCTAACGTGGGCATTGGTCATTCAGTATGAGGGGTAGAGGCAGGCTGGACAACAATGAGAGGGGGCAGATGCCTACCTTTCCAGATCAAGGTTGTGGGAAGGCTTCCCCGATCCAGACTATAATGAGGGGAAAGATGAGGAGGATCTCGAACAATCGGAGCAAAAAAAAAAAAACTATAAAAAAAGAGGTTAGTGTCAGCGCAAGCAATAACAAGGTAAGCCAATTCATAAGTCCATCTCACCAGGAAAGGTGGCTGAGATACGTAGGTAAGGATTCACCTTACAGGCATTGAAGGGGTCTGAGGTGGGATACTTAGTGTTTATATAGTCTCGGGTAATGATGGCTTTCAGGATTGCCACGGACTCGGTCGGTAAAGAGTTCTTGTCCTAGGAGGGCTTACAGTTGAAAGCGGTAGGAACGTCGAATTCATGCCTACCAAGGTAGACCAAGTTCCCCCACTCACCACCAATCAGAACCCATTCATCCTTCTAGGAAGAATCCTTCTTAGCAGCGTCTGGCATGATAAAGTTAAGCTTGTTCTTGGGTTTCACATAGAACTGTTCCTAGGGCCGAGAGATAGGCTTCCAATTTGGAAAGCATATGCCAGCTCCTCAACCTGGGATCTCTTGTGAGATTAATCCTCTCACACTGCTCTCTCCATATCACAAGGAAGCCTACCAAGTGACTCTAAAAACTCGGGGTCATCTGGAGAGGAGCTAGTTGCCGAGCATGGAGAGCCCGCCGGAGGGTAGAATGGAGAGGAAGCCTTACTCCGTTCTCAAGAGCCGCAACATGAAATGTAAGCATGCCAGCAGGATAAGAGAAGACATTACAGCTTGTTAGGGACAGTGACAGAGATGCTGTCAGGGATACCATATTTGGCTTTTAGGCGGTAAATTGATTCCGTCTAACTGAAGAATCGGGGATGACCTTGAAATCAAAGGGAAGAATTCCTTCCGAAAGGGTACCAACAACTGCGACATGGGCACCACCAGTCGCCACACCCCCAAAATCTTTGTCTGAGTCCTTGTCGACCAAGTCCAGAGGATCGTCAGGTTTGTTCGTAAAGTCAGACCCGATTGATACGTTCCGACCCAAGCGGCGACACTGTGGATTTGGAGGGGAGTCTCTGCTAATAAAATCTTCTCGTTCCCGCTTCCCGAGAGCCAGGCCAAAGATGTCATCGCCCTCTACTAAGTGATCAATACTGTCACTTGAGTTCGACTTTGTTAAATAGAGAAGAAGAAAGACGGTGAAGATTCTTGTGAAGGTGAGGAGAGAAATAAATTATTAAAAGTTTGAAATTTGAAATGATGATAAGCATAAGATTGAAGACGATGTGACTGGGTTTAAATATGGATAAATGGAACGGTAACCAGTAACTTCAATGATGGAAGCAAGCTAGAAAACGAGATCTTCGGTGAAGATTGCCTCGATTCTCGGGGACTGACGTAGCACAACCGTTTTTTTTTAAATACGCCATTTCCTTGCTCGCCACATTTCCCCTACATTTAATAAAAGGATTCCTTCCCAGCTTCTATTAACTATAAAAAAAAAATCCCAAATAAAAACAGGAAATCTAACTCCAACCCCAACCCAATCACCGATGTTCAAGTCAGAGGGGACTTTTGTTAATAGCCAAATTTAGCTATGGACCAAAGGTAATTTTTTCACTCTCCAAGCAAGGGTCCGAATTCGGGATTACACAGTAGTGTACCAAGGTTCCCGAGTTTGAGCTACCATACACAGAAGCAATGCTAGATCACCCACTTCTGTGGAACACCTCGCAAGCATCCAGAGTCAACGGGTAAGGCTTGATGTGAATAAATCAAAATCTTTAAATCGAAATAGGCTTCATGGGAAGACCTGAGTTCCCCAAGGTCGTGATTTCACGCGACTTCCCATGTAGACCCAAATCTTTACATAATATAGTTGAAGATGGAGAAAAAACAGGCTTTTTTGATAAAAAGAAATAAGTACATTATTGCTGGAGATTAAAATCTAGGTGGAGGTAGCTTGCTCATGAGTCCTCTGTTCAGGGGTAGAATTTTCTCAAGTGATCTGCATTCTAAGTATGATCGATGAGTCGACCATTCATGTCTTCGAGTTTGTATGCCTCATTACGGGCCACCACCTTTACCAAGTATGGCCCTTCCTAGTTTGCCCCTAGGACCCCGTCTGACCTCTTCCTTGTATTCAACGTCACTTGCCTGAGAACTAGGTCCCCCTCCTTAAAGTTTTGGGCTTTAACCTTCCGGTTAAAGTATTTAGCAATCCTGCTCTAGTAAACCGCTACCTTCTCAGCTACTCGATCTTGTTTTTCTTTCAAGAGATCCAAGCTAGCTCGGAGCCTATCCTCATTGCTCTCCGGTTCAAAATGTTGGACTCTAAAGGAGGTCAATTTGTGCTTAATGGGAAGCACTGTTTCAACCCAGACGGCTAGGGAGTAGGGCGTTTCCCCGGTAGCTATTTTCCTTGTAGTGCGGTAAGCCTAGAGGACCTCGGGAAGCTCCTCAGCCCACCTACCCTTTTTCTTTTGTAGTTTCTTTTTCAACAGCTTCTTAATATTCTTATTGGTGGATTCCACCAGCCCGTTAGTCTGGGGGTAAGCTACTGAAGTGAACCTAAGGTCGATTCCCAGGTCCTCACAAAAGTCTTTGAATCAGCCATTATCAAACTGCTTGTCGAGGTCAACTAGAATGGCAAGAGGGGTTCCAAACCTACAAAACACAATATTTTTGATGATTCTTGTTGTATTTTCTCCCGATATCTGGGAGAGTGGTCCAGTTTCAACCCATCTTGTGAAATAATTGATTACCACGATAGCATTCTTGGCTTGACCAGAAGCAGTTGGAAGCGGTCCGATCAAGTCGACTCCCCACATAGCAAAGGGGTATGGTGAGCTAAGGGATGATAATCGCTCCGGCGGTAGGTGACTCAAGTTTGCGGTCTTCTGGCAAGCTTCACACGATTGTACAAAGATCTTTGCATCTTGATGGATGGTTGGCTAGTAGTACCCCATGCGGAGTACCTGACATGCCAAAGCCTCCCCACCAATATGGTTCCCGCATTCCCCGGAGTGAACCTCTCTCAATGCCCATTTGGCATCTTCAGAATGCAAACATCGAAGCAAATGAAGGGATTTGCCTCTCCTATACAAGTATTCATCCACCAAGCAATATTGAACCGAGAGTCTCTTGATCCTCCTAGCTTGGTTGGGCTCCCCGGGGAGCCTTCCTTCATGGAGATAATCTATTATTGGGTCCATCCAACATGGCCACGGATCAAGGGTATAAGTCTCGTTACTTGCTGTTATGCTTGGTAGGGAGATCACTTGAAGGGGGACTCTCTGTGGTAAGGTCTGGCAGACATTCACAGCTATCTTGGCTAAGATGTTGTCTCGACGATTCTGTTGTTGAGGTATCTGCTCAATCCAGAAAGACATCGACTTGTAGTAGTACAAACCTCGCCCTGTGATGAAACTGGACTTTTCTTGGTCGGCGGGCTGCATTATAATTTGATTGTACCCTAAAAACGCGTCCATGAAGCTCAAGAGCTTGTTTTCGGAGGTGGAGTCAACTAACTGATCAATTTTTAGTGGAGCGAAACTGTCTTTCGGCCATGCCCAGTTGAGGTTGGTATCATCGTCGCACATGCTCCACTTTCCATTTGCCTTTGTGACCATAACTACGTTGGAAATCATTCAGGGTAGCACGCTTCCCTGATGAAGTCTGCTTGGGTCAGTTTGTCCACTTCTTCCTGAACCGCATCATTTCTTTTGGTGTTGAAGTGTCACCTTTTTTGTTTGATGGGCTTGAAGGTCGGATCCACTGCCAATCAGTAAGCAGCAAAGTCATCGGGATCCTGGGTATCTCATCGTGACTCCAAGCAAAGACGTCGTTGAACTCTTTAAGGAGCCCGATCAAACACTTCTTCACTCCCGGCTCAATGGTCGCTCCGACTTTGACGACCTTCGAGGGATCGTCCATTCGGATAGGAATATCTTCTAGCTTATCCACTGGATGGCCGCTGGCCCATTCCCTTCTCTGCTCCTCCTTGTCTGGCACCACAGGGTCATCCTTGGGGGTATTTATGGATCCTACATCTTCTAGGGTCAATACAGGGGTTGCCCCATCTTGGATCGTTATCACATGGGCAAGTTGTTTTGCTAGAGTTGTTGGGTTGTCAGATAATGCATAGTATCTCCTGGCTGCTTACTGGTCACCCCAAACTTCCCTCACCTTGTCTCCTGCCTGGAACTTCAGGACATTGTAGTAGAAGGATATGACCCCTTTCAAGGATGATAAAAATGGCCTTCCTAATATTGCATTGTATGTCGACGGGGTATCCACCACCAATAAGTCTGTCATGATATTCTGCTGGATAGTTGTGGCTCCAATAATCACTGATAGAATTTTTGATCCTACGGGTATGATCAAGTCCTCAGTAATCCTACACATCGAGGTAGTACAATTATTGTAACACCATTGTTTCAAGATCAGTTTTTTCAATGTGTCTTTAAATAGAACGTCGATGTTGCTGCTTATGTCGACGAGCACACAGTGTACCATGCAATTGACAATCTGTACCGTGATCACCATAGGATCATCATAAGGCTGCATGATGCTGTAGACATCCTCTTCGATGAAAATGATCCTTGACAACTGGGAGGGGTTGGTCGGCATCTAGTCGACCTTTAAGATACCCCGCCTTTCATCCATGCGAGGGACTTTCCTTGCATGGTTTTTCCTGGAATTATTGGAGGTCCCAGCCAGAGTAGGCCCTCTGCTGATGGTATGTATTATTTGGATTTGTTACATCAGATCCACCTGCTCCCCCTTTCTTTTCTCAACATGCTCGCGGATCTCGGCTTGTACTTCCCTCCAAGTCTGAATATTATCCCTGATTTGCTTTAAGAATTCTACCAAACATCCTCCCCTTATCAAAGCCTCAATCTGATTCCGCAGGTTATAGCACTCTGAGGTGTTGTGCCCCACGTCTTCGTGAAAATCACAATACTTAGAGTGATTCCTCTTATCAATAAGGGCGTTCATAGGTGTGGGCTTCTATAGCAACCCCTTGTCTCGAATGGCAAGATAGATTGTTTCACGGGATGCATTTAATGGGGGTGTAACGATCATATCCTCTCTCATCTCGAGCTATTGGGGCTACTGTCCTGGAGGAGGTGAAACCCGCGAAGGAGTTTGTTTTGCTGGATGTCTTTCCAATCTAGGTTGAGAAATGGGGAAGCGATACGTCGACCTATTGGGGGGTTTATTTTGGCTTTTCTTAGCTTGCTCGGGTTTGGGAGCTTCCTTCTTCTGTCATTTTACGGCTCTCATATCGTCGTGTTCCAATTTGACCTTGAGTTGTTCGTCAACTTTAATTTGCTCCCGAGCCCGATCATAGGCTTCTTGGTAGGTCTCTGGAGGTCTCTTGGCAAAAGACTGGAAAAGCTTGCCTGCCCACAAAGTCCTTCTGAAGTTGGCGAGGGTTTCTTTCTCAGTGAAGACCTCCATCTTGATGACTTCCTTATGGAAATGCTCGACATAAGCCCGAAGGGTTTCCTCTCTCTCCTGGATAACGTACTGTAGATGGATTGGATCCTTCAATCGGGGATTAACTCGCTGGAATTGTGAGCAGAAATCAGTTGATAGCTTTGTGAAAGAATCCACGCTGCCAGTGGGTAGCTTTCTAAACCAGTTTTTAGTGTAATCTGTCAATGTAGTTGGGAACATTCGACACATAGCGGCCTTGGTCGTGTTCTGGACCTCAATCTGTTAAAAAAATCTCTCCAAAAGGCTCAAGGGATCCTCAGTCCAGGAGAATCTTTCAGTCAGCATTTTGAATTTTGGCGGTGCTCCACGTCCCGGATCTTTCTGGTAAAGGGAACGTTCATCTCACTTAGAGGGTCCTTCTTGTCCTCCTTGTATTTCCCCTTCTTCATATGCTGGACCTTTTTCTGAAGCTCTGCCAACTGGTCTCTCAGGCGCTTACTCTCGGATTTTCTTGAGTTGACCTTGGTCTCTTCACTGTCAGACCCCTCTAACGACCTGGCGACCTCTACCTGATTTCTTCTTCGGAGGGAGTTTGTCTAGGGGCTTTGCTGGTTTTTTTCCTCCCTTGCTCGGGCTCTTCTTCTTGAAGTCGTTGGGTGAAGAAACTCTCGTCGCTCTAGGAGAGGGACGTCCGCCGCAGCTTTTACTTGTCTGGGTTGGTAGTGTGGCAGCGTGGCAGCGTTTTGGGAACGTGGGGTATGGGCCATAACCTATCCCTGATCGAGGGTTGGAGTCCCGTTATGTTACGAGTTGGCTTCGGAAGGGTAGGTCCCAGGTGATCAAATGTGGGTTGCCTAGTCCCGGGCCTGTTTGGTTCCCCTCGATCACAAAGGTTTGCTTGCTGGACAATAATACCCTCAGCGAGCAATCGAAGGAGGACGTTTTCCACAATGGACACCGCTTGTTGGTCAAGAGCGACATGTCTTCCCATAGGGGGATCCAAAGCCTACACAATGGCTGGTTGGTCTGGGACTTGGCAATAGAGCCTAGATTTTCTTCCTTTCTTCAGGGTCGGGCTCCAAAACCACCTCGTGAAAGCAAGGAAAGTTCGTCAGCTCATGAAGCATTTGAAGTGAAGCTCGCCAACCTCTCTAGAAACCCGTTGTCCTCTTTAGATACAAAAATATGGCCTTTAATGAAATCAGGTTCATGTTATAGCACCGCTCCACTTTGCCAAAGGAAGAAGAAAATCCACCTAGGTAGATAAGAGGAAGTTCGCAGAAGCTCTGCCATCACTCACAGGGCGTTAGCACAGTCATTTCAAGCTCAAAAAGGGACCTGGAAAGGTTAGATCGAGCTCCTAACATTAAGACCATGGTCTGGATCTACCTCGTTCTACGAACACCATGCTCAACGACCTCCATCAGGCATCACGCCATGAGGGCAGACTGGATCACATCTACACTTCAACGAACATTGAAAAACTGCGTACGTGTAGGTTAAGAGATTGAGTCCAAAGAGGAAACAAATTTATCTCCACCTAAGATATTCTTGAATCCGTTATTAATCTAAAGTCAATGACTTTTAAATAAAAGATACCGCTCGATAAGAAGGGGGGGATTATGAGAATCTTGGTGGGAGAGTTTCAAATTCAACTTATTTAGACTGTGTATAAATAGACCAAGCATGAACAGAAAAATATAAGGATTAATAGTACAAGAGACAAAGAGAGTGTTAGACTTCGGCCTAAATTTTGTAATCAAAACACGGTCTTCACTATTATCTACTATTTGACAGGCACAAGGTTGCCACCTTACTATATCCCAGAGAGATTAAGAGTTTTTAGGAGTCTTTTTGTACAATATTAACAGTTGATAATAAAGCCCTTACATTCTCGTCTTCTTTGCACTTATATTCAAACATCCATCTTTATTCAATCAGGTTAAGTACATAAGGTACCAACCCCGACCACCTCCTGCGTGGTAGTGGCCTCGAGGGTGTTAACCGAAATTTCTCATCTCGAGTAAATTCTTCGTTAACACTTTATGGCACCGTCTGTGGGAAGAACCTACACCGTAATTTTTTACACTTACTGATCTGTTGTTTTGCAGTAATCATGAGGCTTCGCTTTTCTCAAGGACAACTCGAAACCTTGGGACATCCATCTGCCCCCTCAACCCAGAAAGGGCGAAAAAAGGAAAAGTAATCCAAGCACCATAAGCCAACCTCGCATCAGCCATGTGCAGAGTGGGCTCCAACCCCTCTGACGATGGACCGAGTTGTGATCAATCAACATGCAGCAACCATTGTGGAAAATGTCCGCCTTCGTCTTGCTACAGAAGGAATTGATCCTCAAGTGGCTGATATTGGAATCCGATAAAAAACGAGCTGACCCGCTGCTAGACAGCCTACTTTCAATCGGTTGGACCCCTTACCGATCCTTGCCTTCTATAGGACAAGGCCTACAACTTCCATCAGGGAAAGGCTAGAGCCCATACCCCCAGTCTCGGACAGGCCGACCAATTATTGACCTAGGCAGGTTAAGTTGGCAGTCGACGTTCTGCCAAGGGAACCTCACAACCCTCATCGACCGATGACTTCCAGAAGGGAACCTCGAGCCAAAGCAGAAGGTAGCCAACAAACTGTGTAAGCGGACCCCGTCCATGAGGATAACAAAATGGAAGTATCTAGCTCGTCGGGGGGATCTGACAGGGAGAGCTCCTAGGTCGACTCTAAAAAATGCATAAATAAGCGTATGAGGAATCAGCTGGCCAAGATGCATGAGGAAATCTGGCAGTTGAAAAGAAATAAGGGTAAAAAGGTCAAAAAGGACCCCTGAGAGAGATAAATGCTCCCTTTACCAGAAAAATCCGGGAGGCAGAGCTGTCAGGAAAATTTAAGATGCCATCAGATAAGTTCTCCGGTACGGAGGATCCTTTAAGCCACTTGAAGAGTTTTTTCTAACAGGTGGAAGTCCAAAACATAACCAGAGTTGACATGTGTAGAATGTTCTCTACCACACTAACCGACTACCTCAAGACATGGTTCAAAAAGCTACCCGCGGGCACTGTGGACTCGTTCACAAAGCTATCAATAGATTTCTGCTCATAATTAAAAGGGAATCAAACCCCAGATGAAGGATCCCATCCATTTACAGTATCTGATCCAGGAGAGAGGGGAAACCCTCCGGGCATTCGTTGAGCGGTTCCACAAGGAGGTCATCCAGATAGAGGAATTCACTAAGAAAGAGACCCTCGCCAATTTCAGACGGAACCTATGGGCAGGTAAGCTTTTCTGATCATTTGCCAAGCGACCTCTGGAGATTTACCAAGAGGCCTATGATCGGGCTCTAGAGCAAGTCGAAGTTAATGAACAACTTGAGGTCAAAATGGATTATGACGACATGAGAACGACAAAACGATAGAGGAAAGAAACACTAAGACCTGAACCAAATTAGAAAAAACCAGAACAAACTTTCCAACTGGTTAACTTTTCGTTGTCCCGTTTCTCAACCCAAGCAAGAAAGGTACCCAGCAAGGCTCTGTGGGCTTCGCTTCCCAGGACAATAGCCCCAATAATGTTAGATGAGAGAGGATACGATCACTACACCCCCTTAAATACATCCCGTGAAACGATCTACCTCGCCATCTGGGATAAGCGGCTACTACAGAAGCCTGTACCAATGAAATCCCTAGTCGATAGGAGGAACCGGTATAAGTACTTTGACTTTCATGAAGACGTGGGCCATAACACTTCAGAGTTCTATAACCTACACAACCATATCGAGGCTTTAATGAGGGGATGATGCTTGATAGATATCATGCAGCAAGTTAGGGACAACATTCAGACTGGGAAGAAAGTACAAGCTGAGATTCTCGAGCATGCCAAGAAGAGAAAAAGGTGGCAGACGTATCTGATGTAACAAATCCAGGTGATACATACCATCAGCGGAAGTCCTACATTGGCTGGCGTTTCTAATAATTCCAGGAAAAACCATACAAGGAATGTCCCTCGTGTAGATGAAGGGCGAGGTATTTTCAAGGTCGATCAAAGCCTACCCCTCCCTATCAGCGCATATTATTTTCACCAAGGCGGATGTCTACAACACTGTGCAACCTCATGACGATCCCATGGTAGTCACGGTACAAATTGCCAACTGTATGGTCTATTGCGTGCTTGTTGACACAAGCTGTAGCGTCGACATCCTCTTCAAAGATACTTTGGAAAAGATAAATTTGAAACAGTGGTGTTACAATAGCTGCACAACCCCGTTGTATGGATTTACAGGGGACTCGATCATACCTGTGGGGTCGAAGATCCTTCCAGTAATCACTGGAACAGCCCCCCTCCAGCAAAATATCATGACCGGCTTCGTGGTGGTGGATACCCCACCAGCCTACAATGCGATATTAGGAAGACCTTTCTTGTCATCCTTGAAAAGGGTCTTATCCATTTACCACAACGTCCTAAAGTTTTCAGTAGGAGACAAGGTGACCAGTCAACTAGCAAGCAATCAGGAAGTGTTATGCAGTGTCAGCCAATCTGACAGCTTTATCAAAACAGTTTACGCAGGTTACGACGATACAGGATGGGGTAAACCCTTGGATGACCTTGGAGGATGTAGAACCAGAAAATCACCCAGAGGATGATCCCGAGATTCTAGACGAAGAAAAGTAGAGCAGAGAATGGGCCAGCATGCATCTAGTAGATGATCTAGAAGAGATACCCATCCGGATGGATGACCCCTCGACGGTCGTCAAGGTCGGAGCCACCCTCGAATCGGAAGTGAAGAAAGGTCTGATCGGGCTCCTCAAAGAATTCAATGATATCTTTGCTTGGAGTCACGATGAGATTCTCGGGATCCCGATATCACTGGCTACTCACCGTTTGGCAATAGATCCGACTTTCAAGCCTGTCAGATAAAAAAGACATCACTTTAACGCCGAAAGAAATGTTATGATTCAAGAGGAAGTGGACAAGTTGATCAGAGCAGGCTTCATCAGAGAGGCGTGTTACCCTAAATGGATCGCCAATGTGCTCATGGTAACGAAGGCGAATAGGAAGTGGCGTGTGTGTGTCGATTACACCGACCTCAATCGGGCATGTCTGAAAGACAGTTTTCCTTTACCAAAGATCGATCAGTTGGTTAACTCTACGTTGGGAAACAAGCTTCTTAACTTCATGGATGCATTCTCGGGGTATAACCAGATCATGACGCACCCCGCCGACCAGGAGGAAACCAGCTTTATCACCGGGCAAGATCTATACTGCTACAATGTGATACCGTTTGGGCTTAAGAATACGGGAGCTACATATCATCGGTTTTTTAATTGACTATTCAAGCCCGAGATTGGTAGATCAATGGAAGTGTACATTGACGACATGATTACCAAGTCACAAACCATAGAAGGACATCAGGACGACCTTCGCAAAACTTTCATGATCCTAAGGGAAAACCAGATGAGACTGAACCTTTCCAAATGTGCCTTCGAGGTAACTGCGGGAACGTTTCTAGGCTTCACAGTTCATGAGAGAGGAATAGAGGCTAACCCAGAAAAGATCAAAGCTATCCTAGATCTAGAATCCCCCACGTCACTCAAACAAGTTCAAGTCTTGACCGGACAGATAGCAGCGCTCAACAAGTTCATTTCTTGGTCCACCGATAAATGTTTCTCTTTCTTCAAAGCTATCAATCAGGGAAGGAACATGAAATGGGACCAGAAAAGCGAGCAAGCTTTTCAAGTCTTGAAAAAGTATCTGTCAAGCCCTCCGTTACTTGTCAAGCCAAGTCCGGGAGAAGAACTACAAATCTACTAGGCCATTTCAAAAATGGCAGTGAGTGGGGCCTTGGTTAAGGAATGTGGAGATAGGGTCCAGCGACCTGTCTACTACGTAAGTCACGCCCTAACCAAGCCAAAAAAGAATTATACTCTTCTGTAGAAGCCCATCTTTGCCATGGCGACCTTGTCAAGGAAGCTTTGTCCCTACTTTCAAGCTCACTCAATAGCAGTAGTGACGGACCAACCTGTCCATCAATTTCTGTAAAGGTCTGACTTATTCGGAAGACTGGTTTTATGGGCCCTGTAACTCACTCAGATTAATTTAAGGTATAAACCCAGAACTGTAATTAAAGCCCAGGCTTTGGTGGACTTTTTGGCAGAGCTCTCAATGCCCTTAGGCCAAGCGTCCTCTGTAGCGACAAATATAGCTCCTAAGAAGATTCCAGAATCCGACAGCTGGCCGGTAGGCTGCAAGTCATGGATCCTCTACACTGATGTTGCATCTGGGCAAGCCGCGGGAGGAGCGGGCATAGTCCTGATAGACCTAGAGGGGACTGAGTGTTGCCACTATTTCAGATTCAAATTTAAGGCCACTAACAGTGAAGCTGAGTATGAAGCCCTTCTAGCTGGGATGAGGGTAGCCGTTGAGCTTAAGGTCGATTACTTTCAGGTCAAGAGTGACTCATTACTCACAGTCAATCAAGTTTCTAGGGGCTATCCAGCCAAAAGGGATAACATGGTTGCCTACTTGAAGCAAGTTCAGCTGCTTAAGAATAAATTCAAGGGATTTAAGATCGAGCAGGTGCCTTGACAACAGAATCGTCGAACTGACGTCTTAGCCAAGATAGTTGTGAATGGTGGCCAAGCCTTACCACAATGAGTCCCTCTCCAAGTGACCACCCTGCCAAGCACAGTAACGAGCAAGGAGTCTTATTCCCAATAGTGGTTTGTCTCCGGAGTTTTCATTTTCCTTTTTATTTTTGAAAAACAGCAACTGAAAAATACTTACAGGATAAACTCTTTTATTTTTGAAAAACAACAACTGAAAATTGCTTACAAGACATGCCCTAATTTTCTTTACAACTCAATATTGTCTCTCAAATGGCTTAAGCTAGCGCATCAATTTTGATATTAGTAACTCAATTGTCAGCCATTTGATTCACACATTTCAATATAGTCTAAATATTTTTCTATTTAGGGAGTGTATTCGATTAGGATTTCAAATGACTTTTAAAGACTTTTTTTAAGTAGATAATTTTTACATATTTTATGGATTTTTATTAACTTTACATGATTACGAAAACTTTCATGGACCTTGATTTCAAAAGACTTTCGTAGACTTACATTTTAAAAGACTTTTATTGACTTTTATTGACTTTTAAATATAATGTATACTTTTTTTTAGTAAAATTATATATATTTATCATGTTAATAATTTTTTTAAAATTAATAAAAAATAATCATTGTTAATTAAACTTGACAAAAACATTCATATATATATATGTGTGTGTGTGTGTGTGTGTGTGTGTGAGAGAGAGAGAGAGAGAGAGAGAGAGAGAGATTATTTGCATCACAAAGACATCATGCTCTTTTTCTTTTAATAGTTAGTTAATTTTTTTATATAATTAATCAAAATATTATAAATTTTCTTTTAGAAAAAATGTAGTAAACCGACAATAATAGTAACGTTTACATATCTGTATAAAAGTATGACAATAAAGATAAAAAAAAATCTATCAAAAAATCTATCAAAAATGCATTCAAGTTATTAAGATAAAACGTAAAAATTGTACCTAGTTGTTGAATGACTCATGTATAAAAGTGTGTAGTTTGATATTAATCATAATTATATGGAGTCATGTTCATATGCAACTTTGATTATAGCATATTAGCATGGTTAAGTAGTGGTTTTATCTTTTAATGTTTTTATTTTACTAAATGAAGTTCATTTGATTTGTTTTGGTTTTGCTTAGTTGCTTTGAAAATATAGGTAAAAAAATAAATTCTCTCATCCTTAATTGCAGAGCTCATGGAGAGTTGTTTATATTTTTTAAAAGTTAATTTTGTTGTGTTATAGATTGTTAATGTTTGTATGGTTTTTTTAATACTGTTCATTTATTTTAAAAGTTATTTATTTTATTTTATTTGTGAAATTTGTTTAGAATGAATGTTCTTCTATTTGAAAATAGAACATATGTTTTGTGGTTAATGTTTTTTTTTTAAATATATATATATATATATTTTAAAGTGAAATTCTTTTTAAATTTTTTTTTTAAAAAAAAAACATTCAAAGTCTTTGGTAGGAATGAAAGATAAATTGTGAGATTTGTTATAACTAAAATTTATTAAAAGTTGTTGATATTTTAAAGTCATTAAAAGTCACTGAAATTTTAGATACTTCATAACTTTCATAGAATGTTAAAAAGTCTCGATTGAATATCACATGATTTTTAAAGACTTCTTTAAAGTCTGTATTGAATACCCTATGACTTTTATACCATTATTAAAAATCTACATCGAATACACCTAAACTTTTTAATTTCATAAAATTCTTTAAAAAAATTTTAAAATCCTAATTGAATACACCATCTTTAATTAATAGTTCCCAAAACTCCTCCTAATCTTATAACTCTTATGGTATTACTAATGTGACAGACTAATATATATAGATTTACTTCGTTATATTACGTAAAATAGTTTTTTTTTTGTAATATCATAAACTCTTTTAATTGTTTTTTAGTTTTTAAAATCTACTGGAGATGAGTTTCTTTAATATAACAAAATTTTAATACCTTTTCTTTTAAAAAAAAATTAAAAAAAAATCTAATATGTCGAGGGAGAACCTCAAGGTTTGTGGCTCTCTTGAGAATATAATTTTGAGGGTTTTTTTTTATATAAAAAAAATCAATTGTATAAAATACTTGTATTATATTTCATTAATTTCAAAGGTATATATTTAGAATACATAACTACATTTGTGTAATTTATTAAAATTACCTTATATATAACCACAACTCAATATGGTTTATAATATATATAAAACTTTTATCTTCGGTACATACCGATAAACATATATCAATAATTTATATATGAATCACTAGATTCATTTGCTTTGACTTCAACTACATACATTTATCGGTGTTTATCTATAATATATGGTATAATCCATATATAATTTTATGATATATTTTATAAAAAAAAAGATTATATATATTATATAATCTTGTATAGATATATCATAATACCGAGAAGATTTTGGGTGTAGCGAAAATGCATCCCTTGTTAAGATCATTAAAAGTCATCTCAAATACATTTAATTATTTATATCGTGGGATATTTCAAAAAAAAAAAAAAGTGTCGTGGGGGTAATTATTTGGAACATATTTATAATATTTAATCTAAATCTAAGAAATGGTAATATCATTGAGTTCCAAATATTTAAATTACAGCTGTAGGGCATCGCAGATTATAAGTATAGCGTACGACGAGAGGAAACATAAAAAGTCGAAAGTCAAAAGTCAAAAGTCATGACTCATGACTCATGCGGCATGCCAGGCATTAACGTATTTCAAAAACGAGTGGCTGAGAGCATGCTTCAAACATGTCACCGTCAAGTCGTCACTCAACGTCACCAGTCACCAGTCACCAATCACCATCCACAAGTGCTTGTGCTTGCTTATGTTTCTTTCTTTTCTGTTTTGTTGGCAGATTTGTGACAGAATTTATTAATTAGATACCAAAATTTGTATATAGCTGCTGTATAATGTTTGAATGTGATTTTTAATTTTATTATTTTATTAAAAAATAAAATTAATATTTTTATTATTATTAAAAAATATTAATTAATTTTTAGATTTATACTATCAAAATAACATTTTAACGATAAAAATGTTTTTAAAAATTTTATTATATTTTTTATTTAGCATTTTATTTATCTTTAAATTTATTATTAAAAAATATTATATTAAAAATTATTCTTTTATTAAAAAAAATTAAAGCTTTTTATAAGGGGGTGACTCGAATCCATAATCTCATGGTACAAGTATGAGGGGTTTATTATTGTACCAACTTCATCTCGTGTCAATAAAAATTATTATTATTACTTAATTTTATTGTCATTATTATTAATTTTTTATTATTATCGTTATTACTGTTAATATTAAAAGTGTTAACGGGAAATTTGCTCAAGATGAGAAATTCCAACTAACACCCTCAAGACCACTACCATGGAGGTAGTGGCTGGGGTCGGTACCTTAGATACCTAACATGTTACAAAAGAAATGAATATTCGGATGCTACTAGGATGACAAACGAGAATTTTATTATTGATTACTTATGGTATACAAAAATCTCTCAAATACGCTCACAATCTCTCTCGGGCATAGGAGGGTGGCAACCTCGTGCCTGTCGAATAGTAGATACAATGGTGGCCGCGTTCTGATAACAGAATTTAGGCTCTCTCCATTCTCTCAATCCCTGTTATTTCTATGTCGCTTTACCGTTGATCTGTCTCTTCTCAACTGTCGACTCTCTCTTTTTCTTTTCTTTTCTTTTCTTTTTTGCCTCTTCCTTCTACCTCATGCTTGGACCTATTTATACATGGTCCAAGTAGGTTTAAACTCGTGAATCGCCCGCCACGATTCTACGAAGCCGTTCCCTCCTTATCTGGCGGTATATTTTATTTGAAAGTCGTTGATTCCGAATTAATTACGGATTCGATAATATCTTTGGCGGAGATAAGTTTGTTTCCTCTTTAGAATCAATCTCTTGCCTTACGCGTACGTAGAGTTTTAATGTTCGTTGGAGTGTAGATGTGTTCCCATGTGCCTTCATGGCATGTCTCTTCATGGAGGTCATCGAGCTAGCTGCTCGTTGTCTCGTAGAGCGATGTAGATCCATACGTAAGCTCTGGTCCCAGAAGCTCGGCCTAACCTTTCCTGGTCCTTTAAAGCTTGAGACGGCCTTGTGAACTTTCACTAGGGTTCTCGTGGATTAGGCAAGCTTCCTCTTTTATATCAGGCAGGTTCAAGTTTCCCTTAGCGAATTGGAGCATTACTATAGCAAGAATCTGATCCCCTTAAAGGCCCACCTTTTCGTGTCTGGAATGGAAAGTGGGCTTTTGTCGAGGTTGGCGGGATTATTTCGTCCTCGGGAAGCCTTGATTTGGAAGGAGCTTAGTTCGCTTGTGTCAGGCTTTACCTCAAACGTTTCACGAGCTCGACGACCTTTCTTTACTCTCACAGAGTGGATCTGGAGCCAGACCTCAGTACCCGAGGTTAGGGGATAAGTGATCTCGGGGAGCCCGGATAACCACGCATTGTGCTTTGCCTGAATTCCAGTGTTGGCGTAAGGGGCTAGACCTGGTCGTGTCGGGATCTATTCCTGATAGTTCTGAAGCTCGATGACTCTACCTTGCTTCCTAGGGGTAGCTCTATGGCTTGCCCTTAGGATCCGGGATTCAACGAATAGTGAACTCGGGCTTTGATTCGGGTTAGGAGAGTGGAAAATTTATCTTTGGACCCCTAGCCAAATTTTGCTATTAACAGAAGTCCCTCTGACTTGAACACCGGTGAACGAGTTGGGGTTAAAGTCAGATTTCATATTTTAATTGGGAAATTTTCCCTCTTTTATCGTTACTAAATCTAGGTCGAATTCTCCTATTAAATGTATATTCATGACGTGGCAGGAAAAGTCCGCTGCATTCTCCGAAATAATCTGGCTATGTTACGGCAGCTTCGCGATTCAAGGCAATCATTCCGAAGATTTCGCTGATATCACTACCCTTCTCAGCTCTATTTAAACCCGGCTTCCTCATCACTTTCCTCACACTTTCTTTCAAACTTTAAACTTTCAAAAACCCCTCTCTTTTGCTACCTTTGACTAGCTCTTCGTTGTTTATTTTGTTCTTCAAGCCCTTCATCCGACAATGTCGAACTCTTCTGACAGTATTGAAGCCATGGTTGAGGGCACTGGTGCCTCCAATTTGGTTCCCAGGAAGCAGGTGCCGGGAATTTTGAGCGACGAGGACTCTTCCTCGGTCCGTCAGCGATGCCACTCCGGTAGGAATGTCTCGATCGGCTCCGGCTTCTCCAATCAACCGACAACCCTCTGAATTTATCGATGAAGACTCCGACAAAGAAGACAGGGACGACGCCGCTGTGAGAGATCAAGTCACGGTCGATGGTCCTCCTCCGGTAGAGCTTCTGCCCTATAACTTTAGGGTCATTCCCAATTCCACTGTTGATCCAGACTCCCTCGAGCATAGGAGATCCAAATATGGTATTCCTGACAGCTTCTCCATCATAATCCCTTACATAGATTACGACATCTTTAACCCTCCCAAAGGTATCCTCCCAATTCATGTGGCGGCCCTCGAGAGTGGGGTCAGGCTTCCCCTTTATCCTACCCTACGGCGGGCTCTCAATGCCCTTCAACCAGTTGACGCTAGGCTTCTGAAGGAACCTAATTGGCTTTCACGTTCTGTGGAGGGTACAGTGCGAGCTAAGCTAGATAACCAGGGAGCCCGGAGTAGAGGAGCTGGCTTTCCTCTTTCAAATTGGGAGCCTGGCTGGAGCCCCTCAAGGTCAGTTCTATGTCAAGGCCAAGAACAAGCTTAACTTCATCATTCTCGGAGTCACACTGAAGGACCTAGCCTAGAAAGAGGAGTGGATTTCGACCGACAGTGATTTAGGGAGCTCGATCTTCATAGGTGGGCACAAGTTCACGATTCCCACGACTTTCAATGAAAAACCATCATGGGAGCAAGACTCCTTGCCCGCCGAGTTTGAAACAGTGTTGAGGACTATCCTTGTCAGGAACTATATGAATTTGAAGTTTCAAATTGCTGATCCTTTCGATCCCCGCATAGTGAATCGATACCTGCGGATCTCCGATGCTACCTCTCGTAAGTGATACCAAGTCATTATGCCCCGTTTCGTTAGCTGGCTCACTTTTAGCATCTTTTTTTTTGTTTAACAGTTTTTATTATTGCTCCAGCTTCCCGCGAAGCCCAACAAGCTCGAATCCATCCTCCTCTTTCCAGATCGTCCCGGAGAGTCTTCCTTCCTATCTCGAAGAAAGGGTGGCCAACCATTCCAGCTGCTGCTTCGCCTGTTCCATCTCCTACCCAAGCTAGGTCTAGGATGGCCATTCTTGCGACACGGGCTTCTAATGCGCAAACCAATAGAGGCTCTGCTTCCCAAACTGTTGATCCAACCGTCTCTACCTTTTCACTAGCTATCCCTACTACCGATGATACTTCTTTTGTCACCTTGCCAGAAGCCTCTCCCCCATCCGTCTAAGCTTCTAACTTCTTGAGCTTCGGGGGGCTCAGAGGCTGGTGTTTCTGAAGCTCCTCCTACCCGCTCCCAACGCCAGCCGAGCTCGGAGAGGTGGGGTGGGGTGGGGTGGGGTTTGTTTGGGGGGGGGGGGGCAAGATGAAGTTTTGATGCAGTTCATTGCATCTTACCTGGGATGTGGTCTCTTCCGGATGGGATCGATGCCCGTTGAGGTCCTGTCTACCAAAGGGTCTTCCCTCCTAGCTGAGATAGTTGTCCTCCCTTATACTTTTCTGCAATTGCGAGCTTTGATTGCTCTATAACCTTTGCTACATACTATACAGGCTTTCAAGTTCAATGTAGCGATGGGTCACCATATATCCTTTCTTTGTGAGCAGACTGCCCAGGCTGAAGCCGAAACTGAAAGGGTCATGAGGCTTCTCGTGCAAGCTCGGTCTCTTGTAGAAGAGATGACCTCCAACCAAAAGGAGATTGAGGCTGAACTAGGCGAGTTTCGCTGTGATCATGAGAGGATGAGATGATCATTTGACTAGGAAACCCTCAAGTCAGAGAGGCTGGCTAGGCAAAGAGACTCCTATAAAGTTGAAGCCAAGAAGCTGGATGCCGAGAATCAAGATATGCATGCCTAGGTTGCCAAGCTTCAAGTCGAGGTGGATGCATCTTTCAGCGAATGGTACTTCTACGCTTCCTACCAGGTTGCTGAAGCCCTCCATTCCCCTTTCGACCTATCAGTTATTGCCAACTGGGATAGGAAAGAGATTATGTCGAAGGCTGTAAAGATGTCTAATTCTGAAGGTGGTGGTATTAGAACTAGGAAGCAAGCAGTTGTGACAGATCCTCCTCTTCCTCCAGTCTTTTGGGTCTCGGGTCCAGGGGAGACCTCCATCGGGGTTAGGTCTACACAACCCAAGGGGGACCTACCAGAAGCCAGAGGCGGGGTCCTCAATCATCCGGAAGAAACCCTTAAAGAAGGACTAGAGGTTGAGAAAGACCGAGTAGAATCTTTGGTGAACCTTCTCAACGCGGCCATCCCTCTTGAGGTTATGGCAGTGGTTAATGAGGTCTTGGAGGAGGACTCCGCTGAGCAACAAGCAATCGGGAACCCTTCGGTGGTAGGGGTAACGGAGATGGCTTTTTGAAATGATCCACCACCAGAGGGAGGAGCCGGGGGCAAGGTTCACCAGGAAAAGAGAGCAACAGAATGGAACCAGGAAGAAGCAAAAACCTGATGTAATTTATTCATAATTTGTTTTTTACAACTTGGAAAGGGGGTGGGCACCTTGTTTGATAATTGTAGCCTTTCCGAGGGATATGCTTCCCTTCATTAATGCAACCTGCCTTTAGATTTCATCCATGCTTTCTTTAGAGAATTTTGATTTAATTGATATCCTCTCGCTTCATTCCTGACCTCGATCTAGGTGCAGCTTCTGAAATAACTAGACTTAACCCGGCATGGAAAAATAACGAGATAGAAAAACTGCTTAAATGTTAAAGTAGGCAGCTAGCTCGAGCTCTCAATTCTCAATAAAAACTTGTAGTTCCGTGACTTTAGTGCATAATCCCCTTGTGTGATTGTAGGCTAGTTCACACTTGTCATAGCAAGCTACCACATATACATGGAGGATTAGCATCCAGTAACAACTGGGGCATTGAAGTTTAAGCAGGTGAGTTTTCCATTCTCGAACCACTCTTAGGGGTGGTAGCCCGATCGAGGCAGCATGAGGGCTATCTAGCTTCATCCTGAACTTGTAGTCTGGATGGCAGCTGGGCTCTTATACTCAGACCCTTCTTAGGGTGGTAGCTCGACCAAGGCATCAGGAGGGCTATCTAGATATTTCATGATCTTGTGATCTAGATGACAACTACACTTTTACACTCAGATCCTTCTTGGGGGTGGTAGCCCTACCAAGGCATCATGAGGGTTATCTAGCTATTTTCTGGTCTTGTGATCTGGATGGAAACTATGCTCTTATACTCAGATCCTTCTTGTGGGTGGAAGCCCTACCAAGGCATCATGAGGGCTATTTAGCTATTTTTCGATCTTGTGATTTGGATGACAACTATGTTTTTACACTCAGATTCTTCTTGGGGGTGGTAGCCCGACCAAGATATCATGAATAACGATGAGGCTTCCTCGGCTAATCCCCTGTCTTCGAGATGTTTATGTCGAACTTACCCATGTAGACCCTAAATGGAGAAATCATGGTGGAATGTAATTGAAGATGGAGAAAGCAGACTTTATTGATAACAAATGGAGTACATTATTAACGAGGATTTCACTAAAACCTAAATGGTGGTAGCCTGCTCTTGAGTTCCCTGCTTAGGGGTAAAATTTCCTCAAATGATCTGCGTTCCAGGTGTGGTCGATAGGGTGTCCATCCATGTCTTCGAACTTGTATGCCCCACTTCGGACCACTACCTTTATTAAGTAGGGACCTTACAACCTTTAAAATACCAAAATTAACCTTTAAGTTTTTATTTAAATATATATATTTTTCTCATTACACCTTTTTCTCTTCGTTTGCTTCTATCACTGTAAAAAAAATATTGTACTTGTAAGGATTTGATTAATACAAAAAATCAACATGCATAAGCATATAATTAATCTGAATATCAACCTAAACATGTTTCTATATCATGATTAATCAAACCCTAAATATATAATATTAACCCATGTCAATTCAAGAGAAAACTAGATAAGAGAAAGCAGAAGCGTACCTGAATCCATTGCTGGAGGTTGATGAACGAGTTGAGATCTTCAAAATTATCACAACCCTTGGGACATAAAAGTGTTTTCTCTTCTCTGATGATGGGGATTCAGAAAAGCCAAAAAGTGATTGTAATCTGGGGACCATAACCCTATATATATAGTAAACATATTATTATATGTTTTGCTATTTCTAATTTGGCCCCTCATCAAATTAGGAATAACACTCCAGTAACTACACATTAATTCCATGACAATTATACCCTTAAGCCTTAAAACTTTAACATTAAATAGACCACTTTAATTTAGGCTTAACAAAAATATAGCATAACACATTTAATATTTACATGTGTGGCCTCATATGATGGAATTTTTTCAACAAACTCCCACGGGCCACATATATAACTTTACAAATGTGTGTGACTTTATGAGCTCAAAAAATTTACTATCACAACTTTAGGGTATATCCAAATAATCTCATCTATTGATTATACTGGCATATGATCAAATCGGTTTTCATCATATTTAGCATGACCATTTTCTTCTTCTTTTTTTTTTTTAAAAAAAAAACTACATACAATTTTTTTGTTTCCTTTTAATAAATATATAGAATTTACTCAGATTTACAATTTCAACTCTAAAACTAATTATTATTATTATTTTCATTGTTACTTTCAGAATCAATGTATTAAATTATCAAAATAAAAAACATGAAATCATAATGGTTTGCACACTTAGTCATCGTCATAGAAAACAACAACAATATGCAACATCTTTTGTCTTAAAAAAAAAAACTATTTTTTCAATCACCAAGCAAAATCAAAATTTTTCATTTAATAATTTACTTTTTTAAAAAAATCCATCGACTAAGTATTCAAGTTTACAAACAAGTTAAATTAATAAAAATTGGTAGTTGAATTAAAGTAAAATGAGTGAGTGAGTTATGTTTGATAGCATTATAGATTTTATCGAGTTCTACGACTGCTTTTTAAAAAAAGTTATACAAAACTACAACTTCAATAATTTTTTATTTGATCACAAAACAATAATATAAATGAAAATAAATGAATGTATTTAGAGTATATAAAACCAATTTTTTATTCATCAATTCATTGCCTATATATGAAAGAAAAAAGCGCAATTAATGTTACCTTTGATCAAATATATATTATGGTTTATTTTAATTGGGTGTGTAACTTATAGGTGTCTAAAGTAAATTTAATTTTTAATTATAAAACTATATATTTTAAGTAATTAAATATGATGATATTTTAGAAGTAAAAGAATTTCATTAAAATATGAGTTTAGTAAGATATTTTATGGGTCATGATAGAGTTAAATTCGTTATATTATATGCATGTATATTACAAAACAAGTCAACATTTGTTAGAAACTTCTACTACCGTACAATATAAAGTCACCAATAATGTTAGTGTAAAAAAAAATACAAAATATAAAACTCACCAATAATGTTCAAACTTAAAAAGTCAATTAAAATCGACGTTTGAATTGGAGTTTAAAATTTTGGTCAACTAAATTATATTGTATTTCAACTACAAATTCAGTTAGTAATTTATTTTAATCGAGTGATTGAATAATTGTAAATTGAAATCTTGGGCAACTAAATTATATTTATCCTTTTGTTGTTTCAACTACAAATTCGGTATTTATTTATTTATTTTATTATAAATATAACTCCAAATTAGCTCAAGGCATGAGTCTGAAACCTTTACTGATGTAAAATAAAAGCGTAAAATCACTCGATTAATATATATGGTGTTACAAGTCTGAACATATACTTAAATAAATTCAAATACAATTACATGAGGGAGTTGAACTCATAATTCTTAGAATAACAGATGTTTTGATACCGTATCAATAACTAACAAATCAAAACGGTTCCATAATAGTATTGTGATAGATTTTGGAAGTTTTTTTGGAATTTTTTTAGAAAGTCTGTAATTTTGCCTTCCTGAGAGTCTGAGACTCATATACTGTAATTAATGTATATTTTTTTTCTAAAAAAAAGGAAAATTACTGTTTCCATTTATTTTCAATAATATTATTCTATTCTAATCATTTTTATTTTAAGTATATAAATATAACAGTAGAACTGTCAGAACATACAAAGATCAGATAATATATGTGTGATCTGAAATCTAGATATCTAATTACATAACTTTAAAAAAACTATCCACACGTAAATCATGATACATACTCTTAAAATATATATGGTGAGATTCTTATAATCTTTAACTATTGATATAAGAAAGAGGTGTACAGTCATCTATATTCAGAAGTGATGCGTTTTTTATAGCAGAAACTTTATTAAAGACAAAAGAAACTACAAACAAAACCCTGGAAAAGAAAATCTGGTGTGCCTTCTTTTTTTTTTATATATATATATATATATATATATATATATATATATATATATATTTTACTTTTTTATTTAGAACGAAGCTGCTTCTTTTCTAATTATCTTAATCTTCGTTATTATATTCTCCGTATGATAAATACATTTACAGTAATTTTTAATCCAATTGATTTACCATCTAATCACATTAATACATGCATAATCTTTTTTTTTTATTAAAATTCTTAAAATGGATAGAAAAACACACAAACCCCAAAATAGATCGGTATATATTATCTAACGATTTGTTTTTATTAGATATTTTATTAATTAGAATCTTATAATTCAAAATATACAATTGCTTCAAGTAAGCTTCGTGGAGATCACCAATTCATGAATCGTTTGAAGCCACGTAGGTCACGAAACAGGGTCACTAGGTTATCTTGAAAGGGCAAATCTTTGAAGAAATCGACTTATTTGTTTTGTTTTGGTGATGATGATTATAATTTATAGTTACATTTGATTTTACTGTATTATTATATATGCATTGTCTCACCTCGATTTAATAAAATTAATTGAAGTCAATTTGCTATGTCTGATCTGATCCTAGCATCACATTGTGTTTAAAATTAATTACTAATTATTTAATCAAGAATGATGTTAATTAACGTGTGCCCTTGTTCTACATTTTTGAAAGGAGATTTTTATCGATGCAAATTGGAATGAAAACAAAAATCATACGCAGTTCCATTTGTTAAGAAAACTAGAAATTTATTTTGTTGTCGGTTAAATCTTTCTTTAAACGTGTGTCCACACCATCGTTTTAATTAATAATAATTATTACTTATTTTAATAAAATAAAGGAATCATTATTCTTGTGGTTATAAAGAAGTCAATACATTTTTCTGTAAAATGTATTTTAAAAAAGCTCATGTTAAATATTTTTCCATCAAATATATTAAGTGTTATTTTTTTATGAACATGAAAAAAATAAATTAATATCACTTTCAAGGTTTGTCAACCTAGCCCTACTGTTTTACCAAACAGTTAAATAGTTGACTTCTTTCGATTGTAAATGGCTTTTTGAAATGGTATTGATAAGTCTTTCTATGAAAAAAATAATAATCTAAATGATTTAGATTAAAAGTTTTTTTATTTTTCTTCAACAACCCATTAAAATTAACACCAAAATGAATAATTTTAAACATAAAAAAAAAAGATTCTGATGGAATATTTACTGTAACTATTTAGATCTTATAGAGGAAGAGCATCTATATTAAAAATATCTCCAATAATGCTATAAAATTATTGTTGTTATTTACCTATTTTCATGCGTTTGGTTATGCAATGACAGAGAGGAAGGGAGCTAGGGAGAAGATGCAATTGACACAGACTTTTGATGGGTACCCTTTACCACCCACTACAAATCAATTGGAGGATTAATCAAAACTTTGTCCTTTTAATCAACTTTTAAGGCACACAACACAAATAGTCAACAATCTCTCCTCTTTTCCAAGCAAAACCACAGGGCCCTTTTCAATGCCTCTCATCATGCACCAAATAATCAACCCATGTGATTTCGCTTTCATTTCTTTTTCAATAAAATATAAATATATAAACCACCTCTCAATAAGGGAAGAAGCCATAATTCCAAATTTCGTCAAGTTTAGGGGCAAGTCCTATGATTTTTATTTTGAAAAAGTAAACAAAAAAATAATCCCTTAATTATACAAGCCGCTAATGAATTTTTTAAGACCCCTGCAAGCCGCTAATGAATTTTTTAAGACCCCTGCAGATCCTTTTAAAACTTCGTCACTGTTTCCCACTTTCTCATGAGTGTATTTTGAATTTAAAATCTATTGTACACCAATAAAAATGTAATTTTTTACCCCAGTTAAATCCCTGGTCTATTGATATGACTAGATCAACCATCATAGATCGATTCAGAAAATAACTCTCAATAGAAAGGGAAAGATCCCTAACACTTTATTATTTTATAAACAACAAATGAATATTGAATTTTTTTGTTACATTGAGAAGTATATAACCACTTTACCTATACTTTATTATTTTATAAACAACAAACAAATCTTGAAATTCTATCACTGATGCAAATGAGAAGTGTATAACCACCTTAGATATAAGTAGATTCTATTGTCGTGATCTTTTACTGAACATGTTTTGATTTTTTTTTTTTTTTTTTATGTTAACATTTCAAATAATGTTAAACAAATAATATTCTATTCTTTTCAGAATATTTGATGCATGGAGGTAGGGGTGGGCACTAAGTTCGAAACCGAACCGAACCGAAAAAAGGGTGTTCGGTTCGGTTCGTAGAATGAATTCGGTTTAAACCGGTTCAAAAAATAAAAAATCAGAAAAAATTCGGTTTAAATCGGTTTGGTTTCTCAAAAACCGGTTTGAACCGATTAAACCTAAGTAAAAAAAAAAACCCTAACTCACTTTAACTCACTTTTTCTCTTTCATTCATTGAATCTTTGTCTTCTCATCTCCTATCGCCGATTTCTCTACTTCTCAGTTCTCTCATCTCTTCCTCGTCTCCTTCACCGTTCTCTGATATGCTCGTCTCCTTCATCGATCTCTGATCAGCTCGTCTCCTTCGCCTCTCGTCTCTATCGCCGCTCGTCTCCTTCGTCACTCGTCTTCGATCTACTTTGTCAGTTGTTCAAAGAAGGTTTGTCTTCTTTTTCTAATTTTATTTTTGTCTTATTATTTTTTGTTTCATATCTGATGAATGATGTGTTTGTTCGATTTGGTCTCTGCTCATCTGATTTGCTTGTCTTCATCTCTAGCCAAAGCTTCAACGAGACGACTTTCAGCTCGTCCGATCTGCTCTTCTTTAGCTCGTTCGGTTGCTTCAAAGGTTAGTTACTTAGTTGTTGTCACTTGTCTTGTTGATTAATGAAGGCATGAAGCTGGTTTTTTTTTTAAATTTCTTATTAAATTTAATAAAGGAAAAATTAGATAAGAATGAAAATAAGTAAATAACAATTTTATCATTATTTAGTTATTTAAAAAAATTTGAGTATAGTGGAATGTTAGATATAATTGTGTTGTGGGCTGTGGCATACTGGCATTTGTGATATTTAAAAAAAAAATAGTTGTCTTGTTGATATAATTTGATGATGTTGAATATTGATTGTTTGTTAATTTTGATGTTACGGAAATATCCAAACAGGTTTGCTTTCAGTTCCAACTTCCAATTGAAAGAAATTTTTTAAAGCTTACTTTTTTATTTGCATTTGAAAACAGTCCTTAAACACTCATGACCCATTGATGTTTTATGAATGGTAGGTTTTGTATGAAAAAATCTTTCAAATTTTGTCAACATGATTGAGTTATAAATTGCTGACTGTTAAACTTAAAAGTGTTCTGATTTCGATCTTGTACTTCCTGGTCCATGTTATGTTTGACATAAACGAAACATGTGTTCTTAAAATCTTATAGAAATCATGGTTGAGTTGCGATTGGACTGTTTTTTAAAAGGAATATTGAAAAATGGAAAACATTTTATCAGATAGCTACACGGGTTGAAATTAATGCATATTTAAGTCATAATTAGTAAAAATAATATTATGTTGGTTTTAATTATTTATTGTAGTTTTGAAATTGTGAATAGATGGAGATTGATCATAATATTGATTCAATTAATCCTAATGTTGATAGCCTTATAGACTTCTAACATGGATGCAGTCTTTTATTTTATTGTCATTACTAATTACCATTTTATTTACGAATGCAGGAGCCATGAAGTTGGAATTATTTTAGTATTTTACTGTCATTATTGTATTTTCTGATTGGTATTATTTTACTGTTATTACTAATTAATTAGGTGATTTGGAGTTTTTATTTTAGTTGTAAGTTTGATTTGGATTGTAATTTTTATTTGAGACTTGAATTTGCGATTTAGAGTTTTATCTTTGAAAATTGAACTGTATGTTTCATGTCTGTATGAAATTTGTGAAAATTGAACTGTATATTTAATGTATTTGAAAATTGAATTTACTGCATATTAAATATTCAATGTGTTTTTTTTGAATGAATTATGACTTAAATTTGATTGGTAAAGTTTGATTTGAGTTTTTTTTTTTGGCTTGGGCTATTAAAATTTCAGAATCTTTGGTCCAAAATTAGAATATGACAAGACAAAAACCTATCAAATTTAAAAACATATTAAAAAAGACTCGTTAAACCCATTAAGCCCAAAATGCCCATTAGGTCAAAAACCGAAATGAACCGAACCGATTAAAATCAGTTCGGTTCAGTTTGATTACCATTTCTTATTCGGTTTAAACCGGTTCACTTTTGGATGAACCGAAATATTTTCGGTTCAGTTCGGTTTTATCTAAAACCGAACCGAACCGAACCGTGTCCACCTCTACATCGAGGATTAGTATAATTTTTATCTTTATATGGAATATCAACTTTAACATTTTCTTTTAATTTGTATTTACATAATATATGAGTTAGGAGATTAAACAGAATTTGTCTAATATCTTATTTTAAGGATTCGTATATTTCACACAAATATTTATACATATGATTAAGAATGATATATACAATAATAATAATAATTAAAAATGGCATCTAATAACATAAAAACCATTACAAACACAAAACATTTTTTTTCTTGTTAAATGAAACCAAATGATGATAAAGAAAGTTTCGGATGCATTGTTCTTGTTCAAGACAATGGTACTTGCACTTGGAAAATGAGACTGATAGATAGTATTTTGGCTAATAGTGATTAGTGACCGGCAGATTTTGCAATCCCAACTTGCCCAACAGCAGTGGTATCTAGTGCCAACTAATTATTGCTTATTGGCAGGCTTTCTATGTACGGTGAAAATTGATTTGATGCTTACTATGGAATTCCATTGGATGGTTTACAAGAAAAATTGAAAGATAGAAAACTATTCCAAAAGTATTTATTCTATTCTTTTAATAATATAAATATAAAAATAAAAACTCATAAACTCTGAGTTCAATGCATGTACCTCTGATGATTTTTGTTAAATTGTGCTCGAGTCATTCTTTTCGGCCTAAATCCTAAAAAGTAATGTTGGATTTCAAAATAATTAATCTAAATTTCAATTCAAATGATACGATAAGTGAGATGTCATTATTATATATAATATGAGATGACTTGGTTAACGAAAAAACTTTTTTTTTTTTTTTAAATACAACTACTATCGAGACCCGACGAGATTAAAAACTCTACAAGCCCAACCAGGAATACTACTTCCACTATCGGGAAAATGTTACATATGAACTACAACTCTCACAATCGGAGAGATGACTGTTCCCACAAACTGGGAGAAAACTCCCCACATATGGTTGTAAAATGCATATGGTGAGACTCGAACCCCTAACCACTAGGTGTGGAAGGGAGGTGCATACTACTTGTCACATCATTTGAGTTGAAATTTAGACTAAATTTTTAGGTTGTCCAGCATTAACGAATCCGAAATCCTGTAATAGTTAAAAAAGAAGAAGTTATTGTACATCCTATAAAATAAAATTTAAATGTGAAGAGAACTCTTTTATTTTAAGTAACGTAGAGCACAAATAATGCTTAATATTGATGACATGCATATGATTTAAGTTTCCATACCAATGTTGGATACAATTATGCTTCAAATTCACATTCCACCACTTTTATTTATTTTATTTTATTTTTTATTTATGGATAATTGGATATCTTCTGAGAAATAAATACATCAATATGATGGGGATAAAGGGATGAAACAAACAAGATAAATGATAGGATATTTTGTGTAAGCCCACCAAATTTGTTCATTTCAAAACTTACAAAAAAAACAGGTGGAGAGAATAAAACAAAGAATTTGGCATTCTAATTTATATATTAATTCTTTTTATTGTTCACAAAACCATTTGAATAACAAACTTATCATACTGATTAGTCATCACATGTTCTTATTTAGTACAAATTTTCGTACTTTATTTTGGTTTGGACAAATAAACTTAAAATTTTGTACTTTATATTCAGGGGGACTTACGTTAAATCTCAAATGTGGGATTTTTTTTTTTCGCTATGTGGGATTTTTTTTTTTTTTTAAAAATAAACCTTGAACTCTATCTATCTAACCACTGAGGTACGTCCATGAGAGATAATCAGTTTACCCTCACCTTTCAAATGCAAATATAAAACTCACTCTTTCAAAAATATAAGCTCAAGTGCTCAACTGATTAACAACTTTACTTTATTAATAAAAAGCATTCTTTACTTTTTAAATCTTCATCGTTCAATGCTTTTTTTTTTCTTTTTCTTTTTTTATATATTTAAAATAGAAGAATAAATTAAGAGAAGAACAATCAAAATCACTTGTCCTTAAAAAGAAGAAATACAATGACAAAAAAAAAAAAAAAAACTTTATTGTTTGCCTATCGACTGTCCACTAATATCCAGATAGAATGGGCACAAATGGAATAATGAGCGGCATGCATTTTCCATTTTTTTTTTCGCTTTAGACCTTTTCAACTTGACTAAATATCCTCCATTGAATTTGTGGAATTCTACTTTTAAGTTTACATTTTCCTCCATTGAATTTTTGGAATTCGACTTTTAAGTTTACATTATGCCTACAAGGAATATAAGAAATTAAGAACCATTGAAAAATGAAGAATACTTGCAGCACCTCTTCGGACATACGGTGATGCACCTCCATCTACGTTAATGGTAGGGGTTCAACGAAGCTACGAAAGGTTCCGGTGGAGGCATGGTCCCTCTGATTTCTTGAAAATTTCCTTTTAGATTTCTTACTTTGTTTAATTTTTTTATATTTACTTTCAATAAATTAAAAATTTTACTACACGTGTGGAGTGTTTTTTCCTTGACATTATAAGAATGGATATATTTGATATTTCTCTATGAAGGTAGGTATCAAGACAATACATATACTGTTTGATCTCGAAAAATATTATGTTACCACTAAGATAGATATCCGGGATCTCGTTATGAGAACAAATACCTGAACCATAATTGTACTATTTAATATCGATAAATCTAAAAAAACTCTAATTCGATCGATCGGTATTAGAATTTATTAAAATACCTTTAAAAAGAAGAATAATTTAATTTTTTTAATAATAACTTCTTAAATGTAGTTTGAAAATTATCCATCATTGACCACATGCATAGATGAGTGGTTTCCACACCTATATAATATTTGTTTTGAAACTTGTATTTGTATTAAATTAACGCTCGATATTGTTTTTGAAAAGTTAAAATATGATTATTTAATAATTTTGATATAAAAACGATGTTTGTTAAAGTTTTTAAAAGTGATTATTTGAGAATCTGCATTGATTTGACAACAATTTTAAAAAATATGTGGGGGTTACTTTTATAAAGTGAAAAGAATCTGCTGTTTGATTTAATTAATCTTTTAAAGACTAAATTATCCTTATTGAATTAAATACAAAAATACTTTATATATATTTTTAAATGATTCAATTTTGTTTGTTCATCATTAATTAAATATAATATTAATTAAAAGATTTTTAAAAACAGTTTGTTCATCTTTTCAGTTCAATTTCGGAACAAACGCTCAAACTTAGAATTAGAACAAAACCCTAAAACTCATCTTTTTCGCTATTTACTTCTTTTTCTCTATCTTTCTTCTTCTTTACCATCACAAACTCACCAAAAAATGCAATCAATAAAAAATATATTAAAAAAACGTGATAAAGATTGAAGTGTTGTTGGTACAGGTATCTGTACGTCAAATAAAAGAAATCAAAGAATATTATAGTGAAAAGAAAATAAATAAGTAAAGAAAGAAGCACCAAATATTTTATTGTTTATTTTTTATTTTTTCGAATTGGTGATGTGAAACCCTAGATTTTTCGGTTGTCATGGGAGTTTGAGATTGAGAGATGTGAAAAGAAAATTTTTGCTTCGCTTGATAATTCTATTTCATGTATGTTTTAATCATTATGTAAAATCACAACAATTAAAGGTAAAATTTACCAAACACATGAATATTGCTTTTTAATCTACAACAATTTCAAAAGCAACATTAACTAAACAGTTGTCTGATTAACTTCATCGCATATTATTTCTACAGCACAGCTAACAGTAATCATTTTAAAAGTTATAGCAATATCAAACTGACCCTAAATATATATGATTTTACACTACACAAATTATCTATTTATACTTCATTTTATTTCTTTTGTTATTGACAATATTAACATGAACGACTGAATGAGAATATGAGCACAATAATTCAGAAAACCTTGCCTTAGAAGCCTGTAAGCTTTATCTTAGATATCACAATTGGAGGGGTTAATCAGGAGAAAGCAATGTTGGATTCAGGTGCTAGCATAAACCTTATGCCATTTTCTATCTACAAGAAATTATGCCTTACTGATCTTATACCTACCACCATGTCTCTTGTGTTAGCTGATTCATCATCGAGTAATCCGAAAGGCATTGTGGAGGATGTGTAAATAAAAATCAAGAAGTTCATCATCCCAGTAGACTTTGTGGTCATCGATATGGATAAGGGCCAGGATGAGAAGGATGAGAAGGATGTGAAGCTTTTGTTAGGTCGACCATTCATGGCTACAACTAGGGTGGTGGTTGATATTCATGAAGGCAAGTTGACTATGAAGGTGTTGGACAGAAAATGGGAATTCAATATTTTCGACTCTATTTCCTATCCATCTAGGTCTCACGACTGCAACTCTATTGATGTGACTTAGGAAAAGTTAGAGGAAGCAATCGAATAAGAATTTTTTTAGGGAAAAGTTTAAGGAAGATTTAGGTATCGAAGATAAGGATGAAAGTTTAGAGCAAGATGAAGAAGATTTGGGAGACCGTTTCGTTGAATTGAGTAGTGAAGAAACAAAGTCACAAGAAGTGGTTTCCCAAAAACTTGAATTGAAACCACTTCCATCCGAGTTGAAGTATGTCTATCTTGAAGAAGAGAAGAAGAATCTTGTGACCATTGTTGTTGATTTGGATGAGTTTCTGGAGAACAAGTTACTTGAAGTTTTGAAAGAGCATAGAAGATCCATTGGGTGGACTATAGAAGACATCAAGGGAATCAACCCTACTATCTGCATGTATAGTATCTTGCTAGAGGAAGATACTAAGCCAACCAAAGAAGCTCAAAGAATACTTAATCCAATTATGCAGGAGGTTGTCAAGAATAAGATCCTAAAACGGTTGGATGTTAGGATCGTATACCCTATATCTGATAGCCAATGGGTCAGTCCAATCCATATGATGCCTAAGAAGTATGGAGTTACAATAGTGAAGAATTAGAGGAATGGGTTGGTGGCTCAAAGACTTCAGACTGGGTGGCGTGTGTGCATTGATTACATGAAGTTGAACATAGTGACCAAGAAAGGCCACGTCTCTTTACCTTTCATTGATCAAGTATTAGAACAGTTGGTTGGACATAGCTTTTAATGTTTTCTGGATAGGTACTCGGGGTACAATCAGATAGAAATTGCCCAAGAAGATCAGGAGAAGACAACCTTTACTTGTCCATTTGGAATGTATGCTTATAAGAGGATGCCGTTTAGGCGTTGCAACGCTCTAGGGACATTTGTAAGGTGCATGCTATCCATCTTTTCAGATATGGTATGGGAGATTATGGAAGTCTTTATGGATGAATTCTTAGTTTTTAGGGAATCTTTCAGTTTGTGCATTTATAACTTATCATTGATGCTCAAGAGATGCATAGACAACAACTTGGTCATAAACTGAGAGAAGTGCCACTTCATGGTACAGTAAGGGATTATCCTTGGTCATATCATCTCCAAAAGAGGGATTAAAGTGGATAAAGCAAAGGTTGAGGTTATCAAGAGTTTGCCACTATCATGGACTGTTAAGGACATCAAGTCCTTCTTGGGACATGTGAAAATACAATCACGGTTAAATGCTCAAGGTTAACATAGAGGGGGGGGGGGGGGGGGTGAATAGGTTAGGCACCTTTTTCGAATCCTTTAGAAATAAACAAAAGTTTGTCCCTCTAGATTGCTTGTATCACAATATATATATTAATTAAAGACAATTAATCAATATATAAACACAAGCAAAGTGTGATACAAACAAGTAATTGTAACACATACACAATCTATATTATAAAGAGGAAGTCAATATACATAAAGAGTTCTATCCACAATACAAATATTAGAGAGATAGAGATAGAGAAAAGTTGACACAAGATATAACGTGGTAAACCTCCGAAGAGGAAACATCCACGGGCTAGTAGCCACCGACAAACAAAATCCACTAGTAGATAAGACAAATACAATCTTTCAAGTGGCCTCTTCACCTAGAAACTACCCTTCTATCCTACTCTAGAAGTTGCCGCCCTATACTCAACAATCCGAGGCTTCACACCTCTTGTCAAAACTTTCTTGCTCACCTTATCTGGATCTTCATAACCCAAGGCAAGACTTCTTGCTCAACTATCCGAGTCTTTCCGACTCTAGTCAATACTTCTTTGCTCACCTATCCGAGTTCTCCCAACTCTAGGCAAGACTTCTTGCTCGACTATCCAAGGCTTCACACCTCTAGCCAAGACTTCCTTGCTCGATAATTTGAGGCTTCACACCTCTTGCCAAGACTTCTTGCTCAACACCATAGGTCTCACACCTATTGTCAAGACTTCCTTCTCACAAGGCATCTAGGTGATCATGAATGCAAAACACAAACAAGCACGCAACATAAAATGCTATGATCAAAACATCCTATGGAAGATACTAGACATGAGCATGAATGCACAAATCACATATAGTCTAGTTTATCATGCATGAGTAGTCAACCTAGATTATGTAAGATATGATCAACATTAATCACAAACTAGATTCATGCATATATCTAAACTTGAATCACAAGATATGATCAACAAATCACAAGATCAAGTTTAAATCACAAAAACCTAAAACATGCTAAAATCATATGACAATGTCAAATATATCTAAGCTTAAGTTCTAGAGCATATTCCTAATCATAGATTCAACAAATCACATGAATAGCTAAAAAGAACATAAGCACATGTTTTATGTGAGAATTTCGGCCAAGAGAGCCTAATACATGTGATGAACTATTTTTCACAAAATAAATCAATCAAAGATCACAAAATAGTCCTAGAATCAAAGCTAGCACAATACAATCCCAAACATGTGATAACATAGGCAAAATCAAAACCTAACTCAACATGAATGATTTCAATTGAAATTCAACCTAGCATTGAAAGTGTTCAAAACACAAATCAAAACACTCATAATATACAAATATATGTATAAGAAGAAAACCCAAAGCAATTGACCAAGTTTTAAAAGAAAATTTAGAGAGAAAATCACTACCTTAGTTGATCTAGGTGCAGTCCAATTTTTGTATGATTAGACACCAAAAACAGCAGCAAAATTAACTCAAACCTTCAGAGAAAAGATGGAGGATGAATAGATGAACACTCTCAACTTCGAAACACTCAAATCGGAGTTCAAATGAAGAAGTTATGGTGTTTGGAAGCAGAGAAAATTTAGAGAGAAAATTCTGCACACTTGATTTGAATTTCTTCTTAGAATGAAATGTGAGAGGGAGAGAGTTTCTAAAGGACTGGTAAAGAAGAAAGATGAAAAGACAAAATTGCCCTTCTTTGTAAGTGCTTCCTGAGATGGTGCATGGGCATCTCGGGGCAGCAAGGTTGTGCGGCCGAGATGGCCACGCGCCATCTCGGGCATGCACACCTCCATGGCCTTTTGACCATGGTGCATTCCCCTCGCACTTCCCTCGCGTTCTACAACCGTTCTCCGGCCTACGAACTCGGAATTTGAATCCGTTTATGGATTACAAACCATAACTCTCACACGGACATGGACATATAAGATACTTAACCCAAAAAATAATAATTTGACTCGATATATGAAGACGAATACAATGTATGAAACATGAGTTGAAAGTATAGTATCTTTTGACTTAGAACTTGAAATCAATAGTATGAGTAACCGAAATGACAGGAACTCAATCAAAAATGATTTAAGACTAAATCCAAGTTCAATATCCATGTTATACAAACATATACACACACAAACACAATTCACACTAGAATGCAAACTACATAGAGATAGTTTCCAATCATGCATATTCTAAAACATGTTATTTCCAAACCAATGCATGAGCATTCATCTTAAAGTGTGTGAATGTGTTATACATGGTGCACAACGATGCAGGGACACGTATGAATAAATTGTATGTGTGTGCCTATAAAGGTGCACAATGATGCAGGGACACAAATGTATGATATGTGTGTGTGTGCCTAAGACTTGTAGGAGAAAGATAAGGTCTTAGTATACCTTTGTAGAAACAACTTGCATCCTTTCTCTTTGAAGACTTAGAACTTGCTTTGACTTGTTGTTTCTTCTTCCTTGAAGCTTGAATCATCATGAACCTAAACAACTAAGTCATTACAAGTAAACATCATTTTGATATGGAATTCATGCCAACACAAACTAAAACCTAACAATCTTCCCCTTTGGCAAATTCCATGTCAAAACACCTATACATTTACTACAAAAATAAAAATGGAGATAGGTCACAAAATCACTCCCTCACATTACAATGAGTAAGATTCCTATAACTAATCTTCACCAAGTCTTGAACTTCATCTTGATCTTCTCTTGAAGCAACCTACAAATCATCTCAAAGCACAATGCATATACAAGAGAAAAACAACAAATGCCAACATATAATATGGATAATAATATACAATTAAGTCCACAAATATATGTTTCTCCCCCTCAATACATTCCAAATACAAGAATCCTTAACCAAATTTTAAGACTAATTATTATAAGCCAATGAAAGTTCAAAAGTTCACAAAAACAACATACAAAAGAAACTAAATAACTAGCAATTCATAACAACTCTTTCTCCCTCTTTTTGACATGAAATGATGCCAAAAGGTAAGAAACATACCATGAGACTCAAATACTAGCTACTAGATCCATCAAAGAAAGATGTGCGTGTAGTTGACCTAACATAATGCTTGAGAGGTGGTCTTGAACTTGATGCAATACACTCCTCAAACTCTTTTATTCTAGTATCTTGTTTTTCAACTATAGCACTAAGCTCATAAACCTTCTTCTTCAAATGCATAGCCCAATCCGGAAGAATGTTTATGCTAGTCTTTTGACAATCAACCTGTGAACTAAAAAGTCCAAAAGTATCACATGTCTTACCCTTATCCTTATATGACATGTATGACACACGTTTATCACTATACTTTTCCAAGGGTTGTACCAACATATCATCTCCACTACTTTGAACACCACGAGCTAAACACAAAGAAGTTACCCCAGTAATGCAAGCTTCTTATCTCCTCTAGTTGAGAAAGCCACATTATCTAAATAAAACATAAGCAAATCCCCAAGATTTATAGATTGATTAGTCACTAGGGCATATACTATTTTGATATTGTCTTTATTCAACTCGGTTGAATTCAAAGATCCAATAATATTAGTGCAAATGAAAAGATGCCAAAATGCACTTGCCTTAGTTAACTCATGTTGACTAATATATGCTCTACCTTTCCACTCAAAAGAAACATTGTCACATAGAGTTTTACCCATGATATTAAGATTCTCAATGATATCAACATCTAGAAAGTTTGAATCAATATCACTAGATAGCCCAAGAAACTTGTTAATGTTTACCGGGTTAACTCTAAACACAACACCCCTAACATCCATCAGAGCATCCAATAAGGTGACACTCTCTCTATATTCATGATAAAATTCTCTAACAATAGTGTCATTCACTATTCCTAGCATGCTCACCCAAGATTCCCAATTTCTATCATTAATGCATTTAAGAACATAAGAATCTTTACATTTACCTAAGTCAATGCCTCTCTCTTGAAATATCTTCTTAGTTGCAAAGATCCCTAAATCCTTTGACCTTGAAGCCTTGGATCTCTTTAAGGTTGACTTGGCTTTCACAATGGGATTCAATTGATTTCCACTTCCGGTAACTTTAGTTCTTCCCATTTGTTCTTGTGAAATAAGATGCTATAAACATACAAAAGTGAGTGAAAGACAAAACAAGCTTATTATTCACAAATATATAAAACAATGACATATGACTTAAGAATGAATCATCATGCAAGAAAAAGATAGTGAGTAATATCTTACAAGTATCATTAAGTCAAAATATGCCAACATGTAACAAAATGAAGCATGTGAACATATCATAAAAGAGAACAATGTCTAGCATACAATACTCCCCCTTGATAAATGCCATGACTAAGATTCATGGTAGCATAAGGTTCACAAGGAAGTTCACACAATCATACATTCAAGCAATTTGAAGAAATATCAACAAAATAAGCTTAATATGCTAAGAGAGATACACAAAGATTTTTCAAGTTCTCTCATAATTATTCAACAATTGCAAAGATATCATCATACTCATAAACAAAGTGTGTGTGTGAGAGATATGCTTCAAAAATATATGAAGAAGTAGTTTGATAATCAACATGCAAACAATTTCCAACAATGATTCATCTTAAGCTTTTTCCATAAAAAGTCTAACCGATTATCATCCAGAATTTTTTGCTTTTAAGATAATAGATTTTCAACATATAAGCGTGTGTGTGCATGTGGCTCGTCATCCCATTTCTGTTTTTCAACCCGAGCTCATTTGATTTTAAACTAAACTCTTTTTTAAGCATTCCTCATTTTCTTTTTAGGCTTTGAATCAAAGATTTTTTTTATTGATTTCATTTCAACACTTCTTTGATTTTTCCATTTTTTTTTACATAAACGAAAATTCACTTCATGACGGCTTTCACTCATCACAATGGTGTAGCTCTTTCCAACATTGGGTAACTTTCACAACCAATGTGTGTAGCCCTTTTCATGAAGGTGCTCGTTGAGTTCTATGTAATTGCCGAAGCAAAATGGATACTAACCATAGGTCATTTTAAATGTACTTAAGCACAAAAAACTTCAAGATGTATCCAATGTTTACATATTAGTAAACTCAACCTACTAGCAAAACATATAAGAGAAGCAAGGTGCAATTTTTAGAAAACCAAGATTTTATGGCTCATAAGCACATGATCTAAGAGCAATAAGTAGAGACTTATTCAAGATCATTACTTCTCTAATGAGTAGCTTTCAAAGAATATGAATCTCATATTTTCAAAACTAATGCCACTCAATATACCAAACACAAACAATCATCAAAGTTAAGATCAATGTGAACAATATTACTATTAGATCCTAAAATAGCAAATGTCAATGAGAACCATATGTATACTATACAAAATTCTCGAATATGACATGCTATGAGATGTATGTCAAAAATTGAGTCAAAAGATGAATATCTAAGAGAATATGCATTAGAGTATAGAGATACCTTTTTGCATATTATATTCACCAAATATCATACTTCCACCTTTTTTATGAGCACTCTTGCCTTGAATGTCCTCATGACACCAAGTTGACGATGTTTCATAACAAGAGTATAAAAAGCATAATATCTCAACTCAATCAACACATATAACAAGAGAACTTCTTCAAAGTTAATCAATAAATTTTGACCATCATAACAAACATGATGTGAGATAACCAAGTTCATATCAATACACGGAGTATTCAAAGCTAGTAAGCAAGAATTCTCAACACAATTGATATATAGCCTCAAAGCTATCTCACATGTGCTTCTTATATTAGTGATAAGAGCACTCACCCTTGAACCACTTGTTCTTGGGTGTACCTACACAAAAATTTCCAATATCATCCTTGACAACAATGTTAAATCTAGAGTAAAGTCCTTCAATGACTTGATTAACAAGAATATCATTAACACACTCTTCCTTAACATTTTCAACACAAGCTTTGTCAAGTTGAACAAGATTATAATTCTTTCTACTCCACAACTTTTTCTCATGCTTAGCAAAATTATTATGTTTATCAACTTTCAAGGCCTTAGCATGTTCAAGTTGAAGTTTAATCTCCTTATCCCAAAATAGTCCTAGAATCAAAGCTAGCACAATACAATCCCAAACATGTGATAACATAGGCAAAATCAAAACCTAACTCAACATGAATGATTTCAATTGAAATTCAATCTAGCTTTGAAAGTGTTCAAAACAAAAATCAAAACACTCACAATATACAAATATATGTAGAAGAAGAAAACCCAAGACAATTGACCAAGTTTTAAAAGAAACTTAGAGAGAAAATCAATACCTTAGTTGATATAGGTGCAGTCCCGTTTTTGTATGATTATACACCTAAAACAGCAGCAACATAAACTTAAACCTTCAAAGAAAAGATGGAGGATGAATAGATGAACACTCTCAACTTCGAATCACTCAAATTGGAGTTCAAATGAAGAAGTTATGGTGTTTGTAAGATGAGAACATTTAGAGAGAAAATTCTACACACTTGATTTGAATTTCTTTTTAGAATGAAATGTGAGAGGGAGAAAGTTTATAAAGGAGTGGGAAAGAAGAAAGCTGAAAAGACAAAATTGCCCTTTTTTGTAAGTGCTTCCCCGAGATGGAGCGTGAGCATCTAAGGGCAGCAAGGTTGTGCGGGTGCATTCCCCCCGCGCTTCCCTCACGTTCTTCGACTGTTCTCCGGCCTCCAAACTCAGAATTTGAATCCATTTATGGATTACAAACCATAACTCTCACACGGACATGGACATATAAGATACTCAATCCAGAAAATAATAATTCGACTCGATATACGAAGACGAAGACGAAGACAATGTATGAAACATGAGTTGAAAGTGTAGTATCTTTTGACTTAGAACTTGAAATCAATAGTATGAGTAACTGAAATGACCGGAACTCAATCAAGAATGATTTAAGACTAAATTCAAGTTCAATATCCGTGTTATACAAACATATACACATACAAACACAATTCACACTAGAATGCAAACTACATAGAGATAGTTTCCAATCATGCATATTCCAAAACATGTTATTTCCAAACCAATGCATGAGCATTCATCTTAAAGTGTGTGAATGTGTTATACATGGTGCACAATGATGCAGGGACACATATGAATGAATTGTATGTGTGTGCCTATAAAGGTGCACAACGATGCAGGGACACAAATGTATGATATGTGTGTGTGTGCCTCAGCATTGTAAGAGAAACATAAGGTCTTAGTATACCTTTGTAGAAACAAATTGCATCCTTTCTTTTTGAAGACTTAGAACTTGCTTTGACTTGTTGTTTCTTCTTCCTTGAAACTTGAATCATCATGAACCTAAACAACTAAGTCATTACAAGTAAACATCATTTTGATATGGAATTCATGCCAACACAAACTAAAACCTAACAACATGTAGTCTTCTACAGAAGATTCATCAAAGACTTTTCCAAGATCTCCGACCTCTCTGTGTGCTGCTCCAAAAGGATAAAGAATTTGAATTTGATGCATAGTGCTTAACGAAATTTGAGATTCTAAAAGAGGCATTGACCACAACACCATCAAACTGGGATCTACTGTTTAAGCTGATGTGCGATGCTTCGGATTATGCAATAAGTGCGACTTTTGGACAAAAGAGTTGATAAGGTCCCACACGTGATATACTACTGATCACGGACCTTGAATAAAGCCTAACTCAATTATTCAACAATAAAAAAAGTTGTTAGCCGTTATATTTTCATTAGAGAAGTTCAGTCAGTATCTGGTGGGGACCAATGTGGTAGTGTACTTAGACCACACTACACTCAGATATCTTCACCAAAAGAAAGATGTGAACCCAAGGTTGATCAGATGGGTTTTGTTGCTACATGAGTTTGATTTAGAGATCCAAGATAAAAAGGGTTGTGCAAATGTAGTGGTGGACCTCCTCAACAGACTAGTTCAGGAGTGCCCAACAGGAAATGATGAGATTCCTCCATGGAAAAGTTTCCCAGATTAGTGGTTTTGGGCAGTGCAGGGTGATGAGCCATGGTATGTAGACCTGGCAAGTTACCTAACTCATGGAGTGATTCCTGTAGAGCTTAATTCTCAGGGAAAGAAGAGGTTCATCATTAGAGCTAGACATTTTTTTGGGATGAGCCATATCTCTTTAAGCGTAGGCCAGATCAGGTAATTCAGAGGTGTGTGCCAGAGTTCGAGTAGAGCAACATTCTGAAGTTCTACCATGAATTTTATTGTAGGGGTCATTTCAGTGCAAGAAAGATTGCACTAAAGGTGCTTCAGTCGGGAATATATTAAGAGTCATTCTTTAGAGATGTATTTTAGTTTTGTACAACATGTGATAGGAGCCAGCACATAAGGAATATTAGGAAGAGTAATGAATTGTCTTAGAAGGGGATCTTGAAAGTTGAAGTATTCGATACTTGGGGGATCGACTTCATGGGGCCTTTCCCATCGTCATGTGGTAATAATTTTATCTTGGTGGCGGTTGATTATGTCTCAAAGTGGGTGAAGGCCAGTGCTATAAGAACAAATGATAGCAATATGGTGGTTAAGTTCGTGAAGGAGAATATATTGGCTAGGTTTGGCATTTTGAGGGTTATAATCAGTGACGGAGGAAGTGACTTTTGTAACAGGACATTCAACAACCTCATGAAAAGTATGGATTCCACCACAAAGTCGCCACACCATACCACCCACAGACTTCGGGACAGGTTGAAGTAAGCAATATGCACATTAAGCGGATTTTGGAAAAGACAATAAACTCTACAATGAAAGATTAGGCAATGAAGTTGAATGATGCTCTATAGGTGTATCAAACAACCTACAAGACTCCCATTTGAATGAGCCCCTATAGGTTGGTGTTTGGCAAGGCATGCCACCTCCTTATGAAGTTGGAACACCGTGTTTGTGTAGGAACCCAGATTTATGTTTTGCAGCGGAAACTGGGTTTTAAAATTTTTATGCAACTTGTAAACTGTATATTACATATAAGAATATATAAAGATGGATTTAGATCATACCCTTGAGCTAACTCCTTCTTTTTTTTAAGATTTATTCCGATTACGAACCACCAAGTCTTCCTCCCTATGTCCCGTGATCAGGTAACTGTATGTGGGCACATCATGATCTTTCAGAAACTAAGAGGGTGCAGAGTCTTAAAGAAAGAACTCCTTCTTTTCTTCTCTAGCAAATTCGACCACGCTAAACAAGAAGAATTTTTTTTTCCTTGGCTGAAATCTTCCTAGATTTTCTAGAAATGGTGTTGCATGTGGAATAAAGTGCTTAAGGGTAGAATTTATTGCCTTAACTTGGTTGATTATTCTTGATAATTCCCAATCACCTTAGCCCAACTACAACCAAATGAAAAAGATCTTGTTGATCTTAGGGGAAGTCCAACTTGAGAATATTAGTCAATCCATGCTCTTTCCACGTTCATGACACTTGATTGTTTCATGAGACTCATTCACCAAAAAACGTTTTTCTATACTAATTGTATGTAGTTAATTTGATTCCGATACATAACTTCATTTGCATACATCTTGCATGAGTGTTAACGTAAGTTCTGAGAGGAAAAAAAGAGAGATCTCATGTGAGTGTTGGGGTTTATGTCCTAAACATGTAATTTGTAAATGGATTTATGAAGTAAATAAAAAGAAAGGTTCAATTCATTATTGTTATGTTATTTATTTTATAAACTTGTGCACATATTAACATCATGGATTTTCATATGTAATCTCGAACTGTGTATATGAGTGTCATATATAGATGGATACAGTAAGAGACGTGCAATCTAAAGAGTCCATAGATAGCAAATAAAGTTGGGTACTTTATTTGTGGTTAATCTATAGCTGCAGTCCATTCCAAAATGTAAGATGATTCTATCCTGAATCATACATATGAGATATGAGAATGAAAGCACCTTGTATGATGTGATCACATAGGACTGGGCCATGATCTATATGAATCTCTCATACAGATCCGTTTACCGATGAGATTCATATATATCAACTAATAATGGCTATATGTGGGTGATCTTAATCCTGAGTGTCTTATAAACTCCTTCAGGTTAGATCGTGGTCTTTGATATACCATGGGTGAGGTCAGATGCATTTTCTGATCAATATACTCCGTATGTTGGGATTACGGTTTGACTTGTGGCTGGGAAGGTTTGTACACAATAGTGGAATCCACTCTTTCTTGTGAGAAGTAGATGGTAGTTCCCTTAAGGGTTGATTCGGGGCTTGGACAATATGAACGCTCTCCTAATTCCGTAAGGAAATAGGATTTATTGTTCATTATAGAATCAACGGTACTTAAAGGATATATGTAATTAGGGGGTATAACGGACATTATGACCCAGCTCTAATTATGAACTACTGTGGATGATCACACCATATGTAATAGCTATATCGATGGACACCGAGTTGTATTGGTCTGTGTAAAATCGTCTACAATTGAGAGAGTGCAGCTTCGTGTTTATAGTGGAACAACACCGGAGTTAATTGAAACAAATATTATGGTGTGTAATTGTTAATCTAGAGGGGAGTGAATAGATTTTAATTAACTTTTACCCAATTTTTGTTAAGAGTCAAATTGACGAAAATGCACCTAGCTAGTTACAATAAAATCACAAGTGTAAAAATACAGAAATATAAACGACACTTGAGATATACGTGGAAACCCTCCAAATGGGAAAAACCACGGGCTGATGAGTGCGCCACACTAGAACCTCGAATCCACTAATGGCAAGGAATTACAACCTAATCCCGGTTTAATCCACCACCACTACCTAATCCCGGTATAAATGAACCTAGTTCAACTTGCTTGTACTTTAAGCTACCTACTCCTGGAAGCAACACAATTCTTACTTCTCAATGAAGAGATAAAGTGTCCTAAGTGAATATATGATGATATTCAATAAACAAACAAGGCTAGGAAACCCTAAATGCTTATCTAGGATAATGAGATGACAATTAATGCAATCCTAGATATCAAGTGCTAAATGACATGTTCAAATAGCTTAGCTAAACATAGATCAATCAATCCTATGAAGCTATCACAATACAACACTCAATCATGTCATCACAACAATCTCTAATTTGTATTTAAAAATATTCTATGAGAATACAATTAATTAAAGAGATGGTTTAGCAAGCAAAAACACTTAACTTGTAAGAAGATAGCGAAGAGCTTACCAAACAAGATGTGATGAAGCAACCCTATCCATAGATGCACTCTAGATGAACTTAGATGATGCAAGATGAAGATTTGATGCACATGGGAATGCTTTGAGTGATTAAAAATGAATTCTTGGAAGAGTTTTTCCTTTGAAATGTGTTCTAAGGAAAATATATGATATTTTGAACTCTTTTACGACCTTTAGACAATGAGATATATATATATATATATATATATATATATATATATAAGATCCAAATAAAGTGATGTCGTTTTGGAAAAAATGTTCCAGCTTTTTCATTGTGCGCTGGTCGAGTAGCGCACCACCAGCGCACTGGCTAAAAATTTCAATAGGCGTTGGTCGAGTGGCGCACATCAGTGGCGCAACACAAGCGTAAAACCACTGAAATGTTTACGCTGGTGAGGCTGCGCTAGTCGAGTAGCGCACCACCAGCGCACACCCACTTTTTGCATCTTTGTGCGAGTGCAGCAGCGCAACACTAGCGACAGTCCACTGTGAATGTTGCGCTGGTGAGGTGCGCTGGTTGAGTAGCGCACCACCAGCGCAATTCCTACTTCAACACTCAAACAACCATACAAGTAACAAGTACAAGAGTGATGAAAATGCATCCTATTTTAATGCCTAGCATGATATAAAACTTTCATAGCAAGATGCAAATAGGTTAACAAGAGTCATTTAAACTAAAATACACACAAGAGAACACTCAACATATAAGATCAAGAGTTATGCAAGAATATGTGAGTGTGTGCAACTATCTCTTCAAAGTAAGTAAGCACAAGAATTTTACCTTTGATGCTTCTCCTCTTGAGGTCTTGAGAGCCTAAGCTACCCTTACATGAACCCTAATAATGTGGTTGTTCACGAAATAAGCCAATCAATAAATGAGAACTTTACATTAATAATCAAGGAATATTAATTAAAGAGTTTAATTAATGATTTCAGGGATTATTGGAGCTTAAAATACTGTGGGTCCGTTAGGTCCCCTTGCTAGCCCGATCGATTTAGGTAACAAGGGTCATGATTAATCAATTAGATTGTCCAATTAATTGTATTTATTCGAGAATTAATTGAATAATGAGATTATTTAATTAATGAATGTTAATAGTTAAATTAATTAAATAATTAGATTATTTAATTATATTGATAATTATGAATTATGAATTATTAATTAACTATTAATTGGAGGATGTTAGTTGATATATGGATTTAGGTGAAGATAAAATAATAGGATTATTTTATTTTTACTAAATCATTTATCTAAGTAATTGAATTTAAGTTTAAATTTAAAAAACTTATTATCACTTTTAATATATTATATATATTTGAAAATGATAATTATATAATTATGTATATATATATATATATATATATATATATATATATATATATATATATATATCAATTAATAACACAAGAGATTGCATTGGATGCAAATTGGACACATGAAACAATAGTCAAAAGAAGAATTTGTATAAGATGCAAATACTTGATACACACATGTGTTATATATATACATACATATATATATGTATGTATGTTTGTGATAAAAGAAGTGGAGGGTTGAAGATATATATTTGCAGAGACGTGATATATGAAAATATATATGTGTGAAAAAATAGACGCAAGTGAATATATATATGTGTGTGACTGAAAAAAGACACAGTGCATGCGTGTTAAGAAAACATATAGATATATATTGTTTCATGTTTTGTGTGTTTTTGAAACACATAGAAGAAATAGTTTCTTCAATTCTCTCTACATCCTCCATTCAAGTTTCTGAGTCCGGGATGCGCCCACACGCAGTTACCAATCCCGTGAGATAGCGAGGAAGATCGAGTGGTTCAGACAAGAGCACACCGTAAAGTGAACGAGTCTTCAAACGTTGGTAAGATTGGTTCAGACAAGAACATATTATAAAGTGAAGGAGCCTCCAAACGTTGGTATGATTTTCTTCGTATTATTATATTGATTACAATTTCCTGTGTATACATATATTTTATTATTGTAATAATTTTATATGTATTAGTTCCAATAATAATTACGATCCCAAGTTCACTGGTCCTAGATACAGATTCTGATATGTATCAAAACTTTTAAAACCTAGTTCCGCTGCGTAACCGGTGAACGAGGTTCCAACAGTGAGAACCTAGAATCGAAGCGAATTACGCTCGAGGCGTGCGAGTGAGTGGTTTCCCATGCAACAATGCTTTTAAGTGTGAGATTTGTGTTGTGTGAGTTTCCCCTTGGAATGCCTTGGAGTTATTTAGAACACTTTGCATGAGCATGTTACTCACTCCGACTCTTTCTTGTTTATCGCACAACTGGTTGGCTTTGCAACATGATTCTTTATGTCTAGGAAAATTTTAGATTGAGTCATTTTTGTTAGTGTGTCTTATTTGTTTTTTTTTAGTTTGTTCGAGGACGAGCAAATGTTTGGTTTGGAGGTATTTGATCGTGCTAAAATTGTATTATATTTTAGCCCCCATTTCCATGTCCATTGTCTCGTTTTTGCTCATATTTACGTGTCTAATAGGCTATTTTACAATTATTGCAGGCATTGGATGCATTTCAGATGATGGAAATGGAAAGACGGAAGTTCGTGCAGAAAACAGACCATAAACTGAGGAAGATGGCTAGTGCGCGGGTCCTTACCCGTGCACAGTGAAAAAGAGGACCAAAATTGCCCAGTGCATGGGTACCTACCAGTGCACTACCCTTGCACAGTGGATGGAAACATAGAAGTGCCCAGATCGTGAGTACTGCATGGGTTTAAACCAGCACACCACCCACGCACCAGAGAAGGAACTAGAGCAAAAAGCACTGCACGGATCCCTACCCTTACACTACCTGCACACTGCTAGTGTTAGGTTTCGCCACATCAACATTTCAGACCTATCATCGGGAATCCTATAAGTAGATTCCATTATGAGATCAACCGCATGCCCTGATTTTTTTTTTTCAAAATTTTAATAGTCACCAAGAAAAAAAAAGTTGCTATTTTTTAATTATTTTATTGTATAACAAATTTGTAAAAAATGTTTTAGGGCTTGTGAATTGCAAAAGGATAAAAAAAAATAGCGTTGGAGCCTAGCAAAATTGTTATGTATTATATTTAGAACTTTTTTATGCTTTTTAATAATTTTAATTAAGATAAAACAATCATATAATATACAAAAATTAAATTGGATATTTAGTGGATTGTCAACACACCGCTCTTAGGAGTCATTTGTTTTTTTGTTTGAAGATTGAATAATCTTAAATTTTTATAAAGACTAAAATATGAACTTGAATGATATGTTTATAATTTTCTCACATCTGAATATATTGTCAACACGTTTTTTTTAGAAGTTAAATTGTCTGAAAATAAATAATTTTACATTTATGCCCATGTTAAACAGTTTTACATATAATATGAAATAAAAACAATCTAATAATAATAATAATAATTATATATGAATATATATGATCATGATCTTTTTCTTCGATTACAAATGAACTTCATTTTTACTAAGAAAAGAAAAAGTTTTTTTTTTACAAGAAATAAAAGGGGCAACAGGAAAACTCATACAAACACTTAAAAAAAATGCATAACTAGATATCGTAATAAACTATTGATAAAAGGGTAGTGTATTACATTTTTTTTTAAAATAAAGATTTTTTTACCATATATAATTATGATGAATATGAAAATATGTTATATATGGGTATAATATCGGAACAAAAGATTTCGAATTGCATTTAATATAATTCAGTGATTTGCAAATAAGTGAAAAATCATGATTTTTTACCTTTTTATTTTAAGTTGTTTTTCTTTTAGTATTTTTAAGTTTGACCACTTTAAAAACAAACAAAACAACTTAATAATTATGATTTAGACCCATTAAATTTTAAGTGAAAAAAATAAACGACCCCTTAATATTTTCATTTTTAAGATCAGTTTTTTCCTTAAGTCCAACCCTTCGAACTCACCTACCCCATCCAAATCGGATGTGGGTTGGGTTTGGTTTGAATTGCATGACTCATTTAACACATATAGAGATGGGATCATCCAACAAATCAACAATGAATATTAAAGATTTTTTTTTAGTTTTTTTTTTAAATATTACATTAATTTAGAATTTACAGGATGGAGGTAGATTCAAACCAACAACCTCATGCTTGGGTAGAACTATGTTTTAGTTAGGTCGGATATAGCCCGACCTAGTTTTTTTAAAAAGAAATAATATATTATTATTTAAAAACAAATGTTTTTAAAACAGTTGTAAAATCATCTTTATTCTACTGTAAAATAGTGATTTAAACTTTAATTAATTACGAATTATACACTTGAAAATTCCTAATTTTAAATGTAAAATCTCATAACGAATAAAATTCATTAAATAAAACTCAATTTTCTTACCATTTTAATTATGTAGAAATATAATTTAGTCAAATATAAGGGTCCATCCCGTAAACATTTTTCAGTTATTGTTTTTCAAAAATAAAAATGAAAACAATATTTTTGGATTCTGTTCGAATTCTGAAAACGAGTCTGCTAACATATACTGAAAACTTTATTTTAAAAATGAAAACGGAAAAAATTCGTCTGGTAGGTTAATTGAAAACTATCAAAAGATTAAAAATCATTTTTTGTATTTTGGATAATATTATTACAATTATAAACAAATTGATTAAATAATTAATCAATATAATTTGTGTATTGTAATTTTTAAATTAAATAAAGTAACACATCACAAATTGCTAAAAAAAAAAAATCAGATAATCAAATAATCAAAACTAAACTCTTAAATTATAAATAAGTGTTATTTTAATAAATAGAAATAATAGTAATAATATATATATATATATATATATATATATATATATATATATATATAATTAAAAAAGAAGATAAAGAAAAAAAAGAAAGGAAACTAGATTGGTCAAGAAGAAGAAAAGAAGAAAAAGAAAGGAAGAAGATTGAAGAAGAAGATGAGGAAGAGGATCAAATAAGGAGAAGGATTGGAGATGAAGAAACATTAGAGAATAGAAGAAGAAGAAAAAGAGGATTGGAAAAAAAAAGGGTTCGAATAAGAAGAAGAGAAGGATTGGAGAATAAGAAAGTTCAAAGAAGAAGAAGAAGAAGAAGAAGTAGAGGATCGGAAAAGAAGAAGAAGAAAAAAGTAAAAAAAAGGTGAAAAACAAAAACAAAAACAAAGAAAACATGTATTTTGTGTTTTTTAAAATTTTCACTGATTTTGTTTTTCATTTTTCATTTTTTGAAAATAAAATGAAAAACAGTTAACGAATACGAATTCAAAATCGTTTTTAGAAAACATAAACGAAAACAGGCTGAAAAACAGCTATAAAATGATGTCAAGGGCCGTCCTGTAAGCGTTTTTCAGTTGCTGTTTTTCGAAAATAAAAATGAAAATGAAAACAGTGTTTTTTGTTTCAGTTTCGAATTCCGAAAACGCGTCTGGTAATATATATTGAAAGCTGCATTTTAAAAATGAAAACGGAAAAAACGTGTCTGGTAGGTTAACTGAAAACTATCAAAAATTAATTACATAATCAACCAATATAATTTTTGTATTATAATTTTTAAATTAAATAAAAGTAACATATCAAAAAGTAATTCAAAAAAGCATATCAAAAAATGAATTAATCAAAACTAAACTCTTAAATTATAAATAAATAATTACAATATATATATACATATTATAATAATATATAATATATATATATAAAATTTATAATATATTATATTTTTTATATTATATTATATTATATTTTTATATATATTATATTATATTTTTATATATAATGTAAATATTTGATATTATATATATATATATATAAATATATATATCATAATATATATTTATATAATATATATGTAATAATATATATAATATATTATATATATAATAATTTAATAATATATATAATCATAATATTATAGATATTATTGAATATTAATATACTATTTATATAAATATTAAAATATATTAAAATATATTATTTTATAATATATATGTAATAATTATAATGTATATATATATATATGGGCACTTTGGTCATTTAAAAATCTTGTCTCGTATTTTTTTATAACCATATGAAACACATAATAGAACTAAATGAAACAAAATGAAAAACAAAATGTTTTTTTTTTATATAAAAAAGTGAAAAACAAAACGAAAAACGAAAACGAAAACGAAATGCGAAAAACAAGCATTTTGTGTTTTTCAAATCTTGAACTTTTATCAATGATTTTGTTTTTCATTTTCTTCTTCATATTTTGAAAATAAAATTAAAAACGGTTAACGAACGTGTTTTCGAAATCGTTTTTTAAAAATAAAAACGAAAACGGACTGAAAAACAACTGCAGGACGGGGCCTAAGTGATTTATTTTTTTGTTCGTTTGTTTATTTTTGGAAAAAAGAACATTATATTTCCATGTATTTCTTGACATCGATAATAAGTGAAATGAAAAATTGATTTAGTGTTCGTTTGGAAGAGCTTGTCTACCGGTTAAATGAGTTTTTTTTTTTTAATTAAAAAAGCTCTTTTTTTTTAAAAATTGTATCGTTTGGTTGTTACTCAGTAGAACTTTTAGATGATTAAAAAAACTGTTTTATGTCTACTTGGAGAAGCTCAAATTTTAAGTTTTTCCAAATAGATCTTTTCGAGTTTTTTTAATAACACTAAAAAGTCTAATATAACCCTATCATTTAAAATAATTTTTACAGATTTCGGTAATCTTACCATTTAAAAAAGTTTTTTCTAATTGACAACCAAACGACCAACAACTTCCTATTAAAAGCTCTACTTGTAAAATGTCTACTTTAAAATATCTATTCCTAAAAAATCTTTTGAACTTTAAAATATCTACTCCTAAAAAATCTTTTGAAGAAGCTCTCTCAAACGGAGCCTTAATCGGTTCTAATAAAAAATTCCTAGTTATGTTATTGACCTCATGTAAAGACAAGATGATTTGATAATGGCAATGAATTTTATTCAATTGCATGAAGTGATAAATTCCTTATTGGGCCTAGTCCAGGCCCATTACACTATCAAAAAAACTCCCGCTCGATTTCATAAAGACCAGTGAATTTCAAATTTTAAATGAAAATCCATCAAAAGACAGTGTGTGGGAGAGAGAGAGAGAGAGAAATGGCGGACGCGAATATGGAAGGGAAGCAGTTGATGGAGAGAGTCGCGAAAATCCTCGACGATTCGCGGATGTCGATTGCCACGCACAACCGGAAGCTGAAGGAGCTCTTGGCCATCCGATCAAAATCCCCCTCGATGGCCCAGTTCTCCTCCGCGTTTTACAAAACCCTAACCCCTGTCTTCCGCGTCCATCGCCGCACGCCCTCCACCGACCGCGTGGTCAGATTCGTCTCCACATTTGCATGCGTCACCGATCACGAGTTCCTGGAGGGTTTCTTGAGGTTCCTGTTGGTTGGTTTCGTGGCCGCCGACAGAACCGTCAGATTTCGAGCTTGCCAGATCGTTTCTGAGGTATTTTATCTTTGATTAGTTTCATGGTTTTTTTTTTTTTGAAGTTAAATTGATGGTTTTCGATGGTGATAGTGAAATCGGTCATTTTCGAATAATTGGACCTCTTATTTATTTATTTATTTTCATTATTTCACTGTTGTTTTCGTTTGTTTTAGATTATAATGAGGTTGCCGGATGACACAGAAGTCAGCAACGAGGTCTGGAATGAGGTGATAGAATGCATGAAAGTGCGTGTTGAGGACAAGGTTTCGTTGATTCGTACATTTGCTGTCAGGTCTCTTTCGCGCTTTGTGAATGATTCTGACAACAGTGACATTCTTCATTTGTTTCTCGAGTTGCTTTCTCTTGAGCAGAATGTGGTGAGTCCAAATGAATGCAGACTTTAGTTTATTCAGATAAAGATTGCAACACTTGTGTATTCAAATGAAAGATTGGTGGTGTCTTTTGAGTGGATTGAATCTTGAGACTACCCTTGAAGGCTTTTGGACTTGACTAGGAGATTGGATGAATTTATTATTAGGATTTTTTATGTACGAATTTAATATTTTGAAAGGGATTTTTGATGAAATCTGGTCATATTATCAAATTCAATATTATGGGAACATTTTCAACAATTTTATGATATACCACCTTTCCATTTACAGTACGAATATGTGAGTGGTTCTCCTTTGAGCATTACCAATCAGTAAGTTACCATTATCCTTAAAAACGTTCATGAAATCAAATGGGCAACTCAACTTTGATCAGATTCTCAAAGCAGTCTTAAATTTATCTGATATTTTTTACCCTTTCTATTGGATAGTCTGGAATGTTTTAGTGTTATTTCAAAAGAAATGACGGTTCTTATGATTATAAAGATAAAGGCATAACCACTTACTAATCTTTTCTATTTGCCACACCAAATATTGCAGTTTTTAAACTAACTGTGAAAATACATTGCTTGAGTTATTGAAATTTGCATATTTGCAGGAGGTTCGTAAGATAATCGTGTTGTCATTGCCTCCTTCAAATGCAACTTCACAAGCAATTATTGACTGCACCCTGGATGTTAGCGAGTCAGTGCGGAAAGCAGCGTATTGTGTCCTAGCTAATAAGTTTCCTCTTCAAAGCCTCAGGTAAATTCTGTTATAATGATATTTAATTTGATTAACAACAGTAAAGTTATATGGGGTAATGTCTCATAATAGTAGAGTTGCAAGGATAGTAATAATCTATATGATCTAAACTGTTTTATTGTTTGGTTGAATATAGTTGATCAATAATATTTGTGACGCTTTTCACTTCTGTTTAAGTTTTTTTTTTCTTGTCTGGTAGCATCAAGCATAGGGCAATAATTCTTCAAAGAGGACTTGCTGATCGTTCTGAAACAGTTTCAAAGGAGTGTCTGAAGTTGATGAAAGATCAGTGGCTTGTAAACCACTGCTGTGGAAACGTGGTAGAACTTCTCAAGTATTTTGATGTTGAAACATATGAGTTGGTTGGGGAGTCTGTGATGGAGGCTCTTTTAAAAGACGGTTCAGTGAAACTAAGCGACAGTGAAAGTATCCGGGAGTACATATCATCAGCCAGTGATGAAAATGAAGGTTGGTTGACCTCTTTGATGAAGTGCAACCATTCATAGTTTTCTTATTTCTGTTTCTGAGTTTTATCACTTGCTCATTATAATTCCCAAGCATGCATGAGATGGTTGGACTTGCACGTTGTAGCATAAAATTTATCACCTTATAATGTAATTTTGCTACGACTAATTTTCAGCACACAGTTAGTACATGCCATAATATACAAGTCAAAGGCAGGGGAGCTATCCAGAAAAATAACTGGCCTTGAAACTTATGTTTCTGGGATTCTTTTTCCTTCCAGCTTTGTGAAATATGGAGTAATTGATGGCGATTAAATATATGTCCCAAGGTCTGTTCTCTAGGTATAGCAATTTAGGACTTAAATTAGATTCAAAAATTTACTCATATTCAAGTAATTAAATATTTACTCGAATTTAAGATTCTATACCAAAAAGACTTAGATTCTAGTCCTCTCCAGTGCGCTTTAACACAGCCTTCATGTGTCAGGTTTGGTTAAATCTTGTTTATGATGGCCTTGGTTAACACACTTCGTATCTTTTATTGAGGTGAAACATTGGGTTAATTCAATAATCAGAAGTAATTGATAACTATTCACATTATTATGCAAAAGAAAGTTTCTTGTTATGGCCTGGAAAAGTATCATATTTTGTGTTTCTGTAGCGAGTCTATGGCATTTCATTCATTCATGTGAAGTCTATTTACGTAGAAAGGGCCAATGACAAATCTTGTAGTCTTGGATGTCTACTGTACTGTCTAGCAATTCCAACGATCTATTCTTATAAATACTTCCACCTGTAGTTGTTTGTATGCCTCCAAAATTATTTCCTAAAATAATTGTGATTGCAAATGGTTACGTTAATAATCAACATGCATCATGGCTTATTATTGCTGTTTATTATCCTAATGTTTTCTGCATTGATGTTAGCAGATTCATTACATTTCACCCGAAGTATCCAGCTAATGGAAGCAGAGGTTGCTCTTTATTGGAGGACCGTGTGCAGGCACTTGCAGATGGAAGCACAAGTAATTTTTTTAGATTACTGGACTTTCAATTTTTGTATGTTTTGTTTGTTTATACGTTCTCTCTTTTCTTTTCAATGATTCTCTCATTTTCTACTAACTTCCTTTTGATCTCCAAGACTTCCTTTCTTCAGGGTTTGAACTTCTAGGTATTCAATTATTAAGTTTACATTTCTTGTTGAGTGAGAGTCTGTGGGTGTGATTATAATTACTTAGGAAGTGAACCTCTGTTGGTATAATGATTCTGAAGATTAAAATCTATCCGATGTGTATTAAATACATACATTTCCAAAATATAAGTCTTTTGGATTTGTGAGGACTAGAGCATAAGGTGTGATTGAGCATAATCAATAGCTTATGCTCCTGTTATCTAATTAATTATGCTTGAAGTTACTTAAAATGAAAATGAGATGAAATTCGTATGCATTATTTTGATTTTATATGAAAAAACTGCATGCTTGAACAGGCAAAAGGTTCAGAAGCTGCTGCTACATTGGGCACTGAAGCAACAGTATATGCAGCTGAAGCTTCAGACAAGAATGACCATCTAGAGAGAATTCTTCCAGCAACAGTTTCTGATTATGTGGAATTGGTCAAAACTCATATAGATGCTGGTAGGTTAATTTCATTTTGGTTGATCATAAAATAAATTTTGATGCCCAAATATGTTATTTAATTTGACGAGATATTTCAGGACCAAATTATCGCTTTGCATCAAGGCAGTTACTATTGCTTGGTGAGATGCTTGATTTTTCTGATACTTCAATCAGAAAGGTTGCTAGTGAATTTGTGCAAGACTTGCTGCACAGGCCCCTTGAATATGAAGTAGATGATGAAGGAAACAAGGTTGTCATAGGAGATGGCATAAATCTTGGTGGTGATAATCACTGGGCGGATGCAGTGTCCAGATTGGCAAGTAAAGTCCATGCTGCTACTGGTGAATTTGAAGAAGTAATTCTTGAGGTTGTGAAAGAGCTTGCTCGGCCCTGCAGGGAGAGAACTGCTGACTCTATGCAGTGGATGCACGGCCTTTCTGTGGCTGGTCTTCTCTTGGGAAATGCAAAGTCATTTCATTTGATTCAAGGAAAGGCTATTGAATCATCTGAATTTCTGCAATCTTTATTGATTCCAGGGGTATGGATTTATATCTTAAAAGTGTTTGGCATAAGTGTGAAATTTGTCTAAAATTGAAATATTTATGCTAATAAATTCAATAAAATAAATAACAGAACTTGTAACAATGAGGAATTTGGGTCAGAAACTCTTTCAAGTAGTGACTATTGGTGTTTGACTATGAATGCAGGCAAAACATGTTCACTTGGATGTACAGAGAGTTGCTGTAAGGTGCCTTGGCCTGTTTGGATTATTAGAGAATAAGCCAAGTAAAGAACTCGTAAAGCAGTTGAGGCTGTCTTTTCTTAAGGGCCCCTCTACAATTAGTATAATGGCTTGTAAGGCATTAATTGATCTTGGGATGTGGCATGGTCCTCAGGAAGTTGACAAGGCCACTGAGAAAGATTTTTCATTACAGCCTTCAGAGGACAAGATGACTTTTACTCCTATAAAACTTTCTGAAACAGATGAGGATTTGAATATTGCATTACTTCGTCTCTTATATTCAGGAATTCAGACAAGTTATTGGGGAAAATGTTTAGAAAGCGATGAAAATGAGTCGATTCAAGCTGTTCTGGGAGAGGGGTTTGCAAAAGTTCTTCTGTTGAGTGAGAACTATCCAAGCATACCGGCTTCTTTACATCCTTTGCTCTTAGCGAAGCTCATCAACTTGTATTTCAGCGACGAATCAAAAGATCTGCAGAGGTGGATGAATCTTTGTGTTTTGTTTTTCATTCCCTCTCTTCCTTATAAAGACAGCTTTTTGAACTTACTTCTTTTATGTTTGTTGGCTAGATTGAAACAATGTCTATCTATTTTCTTTTGGCATTATGCGTCCCTCTCAGCAAATCACAAGGTTTGTGACATTGATTCCTTGATGCTGTGTCTTATAGACCTTACCCTTATATATAGTAACTTTCTAATGTGGAATCCTGCACTTGATAATTTTCCTCTATATATATATAAATAAATTTATTTTTCTTAGTTGTGGATATAAACTCTGATCTATTGTATGTTAGTTGCATGAATGTTCTTAAATTTTGAAGTGCAGAAGTGTATGTCCACGGCATTTGTTCAAGCAATGCGTTCAATGTGGCCAGGCATCAATGGAAATGCAGGAGGTTCTGCATTCGTGGTGTCCAATAAGCGTAAACGTGCAGTCCAAGCATCAAAATACATGCTGCAGATGATGCAGGCTCCCTTATATGCAAAAGATACACAAAAGCAGAATGAAAGTGGTGGTAGTGAATTGCCAGAAACTTCTGAGCACCCTTCTCTGGAATGTGGTGAGGAGGGGCTTCTGATACGCATAGCCGCTGAGGTAATTATTCACAATTATGGGATTCAACTTTTACTTTTTTAACCTTGACAACTATTAAAATAAAAATACTTTAATTGTTGAGATTTCGCTCATTATGTTGCATTGTATAACCTCTCATTTATAAAATGCCAAGTTTCTAATGGTTATCAAATTTGTGAAGAAACAAGTCGTACTCTTGTTTATGAGAAAAGTTCTTTAACATTCTTTGAGATATGCGAACTTGTTGGTATATGCAGACTTATCACTGTTTATATTTCTAAGGATATGTTCTATGAATGTTACTTTGTTCAAATTTTACTAGTCTGAAAACTAACCAATTTGTTATTCCTATGCTTTTTTAAGGTGCTGAGGTTCCATACAAAGAAAACACCTGCTGAGAAGACATATGTTTCAGCACTGTGCAGAATTCTTGTCTTGCTCAATTTCCAGTCATCGGAGCAAGGGGCAATCAAGTTAATGCAGCGGCTTTTGAATTGTGTGTCTGAATCTGTGTCGACTGAAAAAGATCTAGTAAAGGAGTTGAAGAGGATGGCGGAACGTCTTAAGGCAGTAGATAGGCATCCAGATGAGGAACTTTCTCAAGATGAAGCTAAATTAATTTTTGGTAAATTTCTTTGCTTATGGAATTGCATTTCTTTAATGGATGATGATGATAATGATAACAATACATGATTCTAATCGCTAACTGCTAATTGTTTCTTGCATGGATCAATATAAATTTGATCACACTGTTTTATTAAGTAAACATTAAAGTGGTAAGTGTGCACTTAAAACTTTTATTTTTTGATTCATATTGAATATGAAGGTTTGCAAGATCCATGTGTTAGTTGTATTTGTATGCAGTTAACATCTGTATTACTCCATTTGCCTTTTCATGCAATTTGCAGGGAGGTTGGGCCTAGACTTGAATCTGGACGTGGATGCTCCTGTTGCAGTGCCACATACACCAGTACCGTGTTCAACGAGACCGTCCCGTTCAAGAAGAAGGGTGAAGCCTGAAGAGACCTCTTCTGATGAAGAACGCTCACATACCTCTGTCCAGTCTGTGCCTCCTAGTGCTAGTATCCGTTCACAGAGGGCAAGCAAGACTGCAGCAATGAGCAAGATTACTACCAAAGCGATCCCCACCAAGATAGACGAAGATGACGAGGGAGAGGAAGAAAGCTCAGAGGTGACATCTGAGGATGATTCTGATGAATCTGATCAATTCACTGCTCAACTGAGTTATAAACTTCAAAAAGCATCACCGTAAAATCTAAGCCTTTAGATTCTACAAACACTATAATATATCATTGTTGGTTATTATTCTCATGATTGGGCTATAGAATTTGTACATATGGATTCATAGGTGTTCTACATGTGCAAGTGTTCAATGTAAGTGATATTATAAAAAAAACGATCTTGTTTTGGTACTACTCATGACTGTTAAATGTTAATCAATCTTTTGATTACATGTCCGGATGTCCCATTGTTTCTTCATTTGGGGCTTGGCCAGAATTTATAAATCCTATTTCTTTATTCGGGTTCATTTAAAGATCTATCTGAGGTTTTAGAAGTTTCTTTATCCTGATGGCTATTTTCATTAAGTAATCTTTCTACCTTCTTTTTTTTTTATTTTATTATCTTGATGAATGTTTAATAAATATACCTACTAGGATTAATGGAGAAATTCATTATCTACCCCAAACATTAATAACAAGCCAACCAACTAGTTATAAGTTTGTTTTAGGATTAAATTTTATACTAGGAAACAATGGAAGTATGTTACTCACACCTAGTGGAGTATATTTCTTCAAAAAGTCAATCTTTATTCAGCCAAAGCTAGAAACTAGTAATTTTCCTTATGAAAAGAAAGTTACCAACCTAGAAACAACTTTAAAGCTAGAATATGATAGTATACCTCACCTAAAAGTGGTAGGTATCTTGGCAATTTATTTTGGAGTTGGGACAACCGGTTTCTCCTCAAATGGTATTTTTAATTTTTTTAATATATTAAATTATATATTATTATTATATATTAATTGAATAATAAAACCATTTTAAGTATAGAAAAATGGTATTAACAAAATTATATAAAATATAGAATTGTAAATATTTGTAGAATAATATTAATAAAATATATGATTACATTTGTAATTTGAAAAATTTGAAAATAAAATTAAAATGTTACTAATATAAAATAAAATTAAATTTATAATAAATATTAAGATTTAAATTGTGAAAATAAGTAAATAATTGTAATATATTAATAAATTGCAAACATTTTGAAAATGTATATATTAATTTAAGTAAAAAAATATGAACGCACTTTAAAGTGTAAATATATATAATTGTTTATATATGATTGAGAAGTAAAAAAAAAATTATGTAATTTTTTTTTTTTTAGGAACAACTTCAATATTTCAAGGAACTACTTTGACGTAAGAAACATTAGAGTTGTCTCGGGAACCAGTCAACGTTAACAAAAGAAACAACTTTTATTTTTTAGAAACCACTATAACGTGAAAGTTGCTCCCGGGAACAACTTCTCGTTTGGAATATCTTTAACGTTGTTGGAAACCACTTTCCCGTTATAACCAACATTAGAGTTGCTCCCAGGAACCAGTTAACGTTAACAAAGGGAATAATTTTTTTTTTTAGAAACCACTCTAACGTTATTTATAATATGAAAGTTGCACCCGAGAACAACTTCTCGTTGGGAAAAACTTCAACGTTGTTGGAAACCACTTTCACATTATAACCAACGTTAGAGTTGCTCCCGAGAACCAGTCAACGTTAACAGAGGAAACATTTTTTTTTTTGAAACCACTCTAACGTTATCTATAACGTGAAAGTTGCATCCGGGAACAACATCTCGTTGGGAACAACTTCAACGTTGTTGAAAACCACTTTCACGTTATAACCAACGTCACAGTTGCTCCCGGGAATCAGTCAACGTTAAGAAAATGAAATACTTTTTTTTTTGAAAACACTCTAAAGTTATGTATAACATGAAAGTTGCTCCCGAGAACAACTTCTAGTTGTGAACAATTTCAACGTTGTTGGAAACCACTTTCACGTTATAACCAACGTTAGAGTTACTCCTGGGAACCATTGAACATTAACAAAGGGAACAACTTTTATTTTTAGAAACCACTCTAACGTTATCTATAACGTGAAAGTTGATCTCGGGAACAACTTCTCGTTGGGAAAAACTTCAACGTTGTTGGAAACCAATTTCACCTTATAACCAACGTTAGAGTTGCTCCCGGGAACCAGTCAACGTTAAAAAAAGGAACAACTTTTATTTTTTAAAAACCACTATAATGTTGTGTAACGTGAAAGTTATTCCCGGGAACAACTTCTCGTCTCGTTGGGAACAACTTCAACGTTGTTGGAAACCACTTTTACGTTAAAATCAACGTAAGAGTTGCTCGCGGGAACCAGTCAACGTTAACAGAGGAAACAACTTTTATTTTTTGGAAACCACTCTAACGTTATGTATAACGTGAAAATTGCTCCCGGGAACAACTTCTCGTTGGGAACAACTTCAACGTTGTTGGAAACCACTTTCACGTTAAAACCAACGTTAGAGTTGCTACCGGGAACCAATCAACGTTAACAAAGGGAGCAATTTATTTTTTTTGGAAACCACTCTAACGTTATGTATAACTTAAAAGTTGCTCCCGGGAACAGTTATTAGTTGGAAACAATTTCAACGTTTTTGGAAACCACGTTTACGTTATAACCAACATTAGAATTGCTCTCGGGAACCAATCAACGTTAACAAATGGAACACCTTTTTTTTTTAAAACCACTCTAACTTTATCTATAACGTGAAAGTTGCTCTCGGGAATAACTTCTCGTTGGGAACAACTTCAACGTTGTTGGAAACCACTTTCAAGTTATAACCAACGTTAGATTTGCTCTCAGGAACCAGTCAACGTTAAAAAAGGGAACAATTTTTTTTTTAAGAAACCACTATTACGTTATTTATAACGTGAAAGTTGTTCCTGGGAACAACTTCTCGTTGGGAACAACTTCAACGTTGTTGGAAACCAATTTCACGTTATAACCAACGTTAGAGTTGCTTCCGGGAACCAGTCAATGTTAACAAAAGGAACAACTTTTATTTTTTGAAAACCACTCTAACGTTATGTATAAAATGAAAGTTGCTCCCGGGAACAACTTCAACGTTGTTAGAAACCACTTGCAAGTTATAACCAACGTTAAAGTTGCTACCGGGAACAAATCAACGTTAACAAAGGGAACAACTTTTATTTTTTGGAAACCACTCTAATATTATGTATAACGTGAAAGTTGCTCCCGGGAACAACTTTTTGTTGGGAACAACTTCAACGTTGTTGGAAATCACTTTCACGTTATAACCAACGTTAGAGTTGCTTTCGGAAACCAGTCAACGTTAACGAAGGGAACCATTTTTTTATGGAAACCACTCTAACGTTATGTATAATGTTAAAGTTTCTACCGGGAACAACTTCTAGTTGGGAATAATTTCAACGTTGTTGGAAACCACTTTCACGTTATAACCAACGTTAGAGTTGCTCCCGGGAACCAATAAACGTTAACAAAGGGATTAAGTTTTTTTTTTAGAAACAACTATAACGTTATCTATAAAGTGAAAGTTGCTCCCGGAAACAACTTATTATTGGGAACAACTTATTGTTGGGAACGAACTTCAACGTTGTTGAAAACCACTTTCATATTATATCCAACGTTACAGTTGCACCCTGGAATCAGTTAACGTTAAGAAAAGGTACAATTTTTTTTTTGGAAACCACTCTAACGTTAGAGTTACTCCCGGGAACCATTGAATGTTAACAAAGGGAACAACTTTTATTTTTGGAAAACACAATAACGTTATCTATAACGTGAAAGTTGATCTCGGGAACAACTTCTCGTTGGGAACAACTTCTCGTTGGGAACAACTTCAACGTTTTTGGAAACCACTTTCACCTTATAACCAACGTTAGAGTTGCTCCCGGGAACAAGTCAACGTTAACAATGGGAACATTTTTTTTTTTTTGAAAACCACTCTAACGTTATGTATAACGTGAAAGTTATTCCCGGGAACAACTTCTCGTCTCGTTGGGAAACACTTCAAAGTTGTTGGAAACGACTTTTACGTTATAATCAACGTTAGAGTTGCTCCCGGGAACCAATGAACGTTAACAGAGGAAACGACTTTTATTTTTTGGAAACCACTCTAACGTTATGTATAACGTGAATGTTGCTCCCGGAAACAACTTCTCGTCGGGAACAACATCAACGTTGTTGGAAACCACTTTCACGTTATAACCAACGTTAGAGTTGATCCCGGGAACAAATCAAAGTTAACAAAGGGAGTAATTTATTTTTTTTGGAAACCACAGTAACGTTATGTAAAACGTGAAAGTTGCTCCCAGGAACAACTTCTCGTTGGGAACAACTTCAACGTTGTTGAAAACAACTTGCAAGTTATAACCAACGTTAAATTTGCTCCCGGGAACCAATCAACGTTAACAAAGGCAACAACTTTTATTTTTTGGAAACTACTCTAATATTATGTATAACGTGAAAATTGCTCCCGGGAACAACTTCAACATTGTTGGAAACCACTTTCACGTTATAACCAACGTTAGATTTGCTCTCGGGAACCAGTCAACGTTAACAATGGGAACAATTTTTTTTTAAGAAACCACTCTAAATTTATTTATAACCTGAAAGTTGCTCCCGGGAACAACTTCTCGTTGGGAACAACTTCTCGTTGGGAACAACTTCAACATTGTTGGAAACCACTTTCACGTTATAACCAACGTTAGAGTTGCTTCTGGGAACGAGTCAATGTTAACAAAAGGATCAACTTTTATATTTTGGAAACCACTCTAACGTTATATATAACATGAAAGTTGCTCCCGAGAACAACTTCAACGTTGTTGGAAACCACTTGTAAGTTATAACAAACGTTAAAGTTGCTCTCGGGAACCAATCAACGTTAACAATAGGAACAACTTTTATTTTTTGAAACCACTCTAACGTTATCTATAACGTGAAAGTTGATCTTGGGAACAACTTCTCGTTAGGAACAACTTCTCCTTGGGAACAACTTCTCGTTGGGAACAACTTCAACGTTGTTGGAAACCACTTTCACCTTATAACCAACGTTAGAGTTGCTCCCGGGAACCTGTCAACGTTAATGAAGGGAACAACTTTTATTTTTTGAAAACCACTCTAACGTTATCTATAATGTGAAAGTTATTCCCGGGAAAAACTTATCGTCTCTTTGGGAACAACTTCAAAGATGTTGGAAACTACTTTTACGTTATAATTAACGTTAGAGTTGTTCCCGGGAACCAGTCAACGTTAACAAAGGAAACAAGTTTTATTTTTTGGAAACCACTCTAACGTTATGTATAACGTGAATATTGCTCCCGGGAACAAGTCCTCGTTGGAACAACATCAACGTTGTTGGAAACTAATTTCACGTTATAACCAACGTTAGAGTTGATCCCGGGAACAAATCAGCGTTAACAAATGGAGCAATTTATTTTTTTTGAAAACCACTGTAACGTTATGTATAACGTGAAAGTTTCTCCCGGGAACAACTTCTCGTTGGGAACAACTTCAACGTTGTTGGAAATCACCTGCAAGTTATAACCAACGTTAAAGTTGCTCCGGGAACCAATCAACGTTAACAAAGGGAACGACTTTTATTTTTTGGAAACTACTCTAATATTATGTATAACGTGAAAGTTGCTCCCGGGAACAACTTTTTGTTGGGAACAACTTCAACGTTGTTGTAAACCACTTTCACGTTATAACCAACGTTAGATTTGCTCTCGGGAACAAGTCAACGTTAACAATGGGAACAATTTTTTTTTAATAAACCACTCTAACGTTATTTATAACGTGAAAGTTGCTCCCGGGAAAAACTTCTCGTTGGGAACAACTTCTTGTTGGGAACAACTTCAACGTTGTTGGAAACCACTTTCACGTTATAACCAACGTTAGAGTTGCTTCCGGGAACCAGTCAATGTTAACAAAAGGAGCAACTTTTATTTTTTTGAAACCACTCTAACGTTATATATAACATGAAATTTGCTCCCGGGAACAACTTCAACGTGTTTGGAAACCACTTGCAAGTTATAACCAACGTTAAAGTTGCTATCGGAAACCAATAAACGTTAACAAAGGGAACAACTTTTATTTTTTGAAACCACTCTAACGTTATCTATAACGTGAAAGTTGATCTCGGGAACAACTTTTCGTTGGGAACAACTTTAACGTTGTTGGAAACCATTTTCACCTTATAACCAACGTTAGAGTTGCTCCCGGGAACCAGTCAACGTTAATAAAGGGAAAAACTTTTATTTTTTAAAAACCACTCCAATGTTATGTATAACGTGAAAGTTATTCCTGGGAACAACTTCTCGTCTCGTTGGGAACAACTTCAAAATTTGTTGGAAACGACTTTTACGTTATAATCAACGTTAGAGTTGCTCCCGGGAACCAGTCAACGTTAACAGAGGAAACAACTTTTATTTTTTGGAAACCACTCTAACTTTATGTATAACATGAAGGTTGCTCCCGGGAACAACTTCTCGTTAGGAAAAATGTCAACGTTGTTAGAATCCACTTTCACGTTATAACCAATGTCAGAGTTGATCCCCGGAACAAATCAACGTTAACAAAGGTAACAATTTTTTTTTTTTGCAAACCACTGTAACTTTCTGTATAACGTGAAAGTTGCTCCCGGGAAAAACTTCTCGTTGGGAACAACTACAACGTTGTTGGAAACCACTTGCAAGTTATAACCAACGTTAAAGTTGCTCTTGGGAACCAATCAACGTTAACAAAGGGAACAACTTTTATTTTTTGGAAACTACTCTAATATTATGTATAACGTGAAAGTTGCTCCAGGGAACAACTTTTTGTTGGGAACAACTTCAACGTTGTTGGAAACCACTTTCACGTTATAACCAACGTTAGATTTGCTCTCAAAAACCAGTCAACGTTAACAATGGGAACAACTTTTTTTTTAAGAAACCACTCTACATTATTTATAACGTGAAAGTTGCTCCTGGTAACAACTTCTCGTTGGGAACAACTTCAACGTTGTTGGAAACCACATTAACGTTATAACCAATGTTGGAGTTGCTTCTGGGAACCACTCAATGTTAACAAAAGGAACAACTTTTATTTTTTGGAAACCACTCTAACGTTATATATAACATGAAAGTTGCTCCCGGGAATAACTTCAACGTTGTTGGAAACCACTTGCAAGTTATAACCAATGTTAAAGTTGCTCTCGGGAACCAATCAACGTTAACAAAGGGAAAAACTTTTATTTTTTGGAAACCACTCAAATATTATGTATAAAGTGAAAGTTGCTCCTGGGAAAAACTTTTTGTTAGGAACAACTTCAACGTTGTTGGAAATTACTTTCACGTTATAACCAACATTAGAGTTGCTCTCGGGAACCAGTCAACGTTAATAAAGGGAACCATTTTTTTTTTAGAAACCACTCTAACGTTATGTATAATGTTAAAGTTTCTCCCATGAACAACTTTTCGTTGGGAACAATTTCAACGTTGTTGGAAACCATTTTCACGTTATAACACACGTTAGAGTTGCTTCCGGGAACCAATCAACGTTAACAAAGGAAATAACTTTTATTTTTTAGAAACAACTCTAACGTTATCTATAACGTGAAAGTTCTCCTGGGAAAAAATTCTCGTTGGGGACAACTTCAACGTTGTTGCAAACCACTTACACGTTATAACCAACGTTAGAGTTGCTCTCGGGAACCAGTCAACGTTAATAAAGGGATCCATTTTTTGTTTGGAAACCACTATAACGTTATGTATAATGTTAAAGTTTCTCCCAGGAACAACTTCTCGTTGGGAACAATTTCAACGTTGTTGGAAACCATTTTCACGTTATAACCAACGTTAGAGTTGCTTCCGGGAACCGATCAACGTTAACAAAGGTAATAACTTTTATTTTTTAGAAACCACTCTAACGTTATTTATAACGTGAAAGTTCTCCTGAGAAAAACTTCTCGTTGGAAAAAACTTCAACGTTGTTGGAAACCACTTTCTCTTTATAACCAATGTTAGAGTTGCTTCCGGGAACCAGTCAATGTTAACAAAAGGAACAACTTTTATTTTTTGGAAACCACTCTAACGTTATGTATAACATGAAAGGTTCTCCCGGGAATAACTTCTTGTTGGGAACAACTTCAACGTTGTTGGAAACCACTTGCACGTTATAACCAACGTTAAAGTTGCTCCTTGGAACCAATCAACGTTAACAAAGGGACCAACTTTTATTTTTTGGAAACCACTCTAATGTTATGTATAACGTGAAAGTTACTCCCGGGAACAACTTTTTGTTGGGAACAACTTCAACGTTGTTGGAAATCACTTTCACGTTATAACTAACATTAGAGTTGCTATCGGGAACCAGTCAACGTTAACAAAGGCAACCATTTTATTTTTGGAAACCACTCTAACGTTATTTATAATGTTAAAGTTTCTCCCTGGAACAACTTCTCGTTGGGAACAATTTCAACGTTGTTGGAAACCACTTTCACGTTATAACCAACGTTAGAGTTGCTTCCGGGAACAAATCAACGTTAACAAAAGGAATAACTTTTATTTTTTACAAAAAACTCTAACGTTATCTATAAAGTGAAAGTTGCTCCCGGGAACAACTTCTCTTTGGGAACAACTTCAACGTTGTTGAAAACCACTTTCACGTTATAACCAACGTTACAGTTGCTCCCGGGAATCAGTCAACGATAAGAAAAGGAACAACTTTTTTTTTGGAAACCACTCTAACGTTATGTATAACATGAAAGTTGCTCTCGGGAACAACTTCTCGTTGTGAACAATTACAACGTAGTTGGAAACCACTTTCACGTTATAACCAACATTAGAGTTACTTTCGGGAACCTTTGAACGTTAACAAAGGGAACAACTTTTATTTTTTGAAACCACTCTAACATTATCTATAACGTGAAAGTTGATATTGGGAACAACTTCTCGTTGGGAACAACTTCAACGTTGTTGGAAACCACTTTCACCTTATAACCAACGTTAGAATTGCTCCCGAGAACCAGTCAACATTAATAAAGGGAACAACTTTTATTTTTTGAAAACCACTCTAACGTTATGTCGAACGTGAAAGTTATTCCCGGGAACAACTTCTCGTCTCGTTGGGAACAACTTCAACGTTGATGGAAACCACTTTTACTTTATAATCAAAGTTAGAGTTGCTCTCGGGAACCAGTCAACGTTAACAGAGTAAACAACTTTTATTTTTTGGAAACCACTCTAACGTTATGTATAACTTGAATGTTGCTCCCGGGAACAAGTCCTCATTGGAACAACATCAACGTTGTTGGAAACCACTTTCACGTTATAACCAATGTTAGAGTTGCTCCCGGGAACCAATCAATGTTAACAAAGGGAGTAGTTTTATTTTTGGAAACCACTGTAACTTTATGTATAACGTGAAAGTTGCTCCCGGGAACAACTTCAACGTTGGGAACAACTTCAACGTTGGGAACAACTTCAACGTAGTTAGAAACCACGTTTACGTTATAACCAACATTAGAATTGCTCCCGGGAACCAATCAACATTAACAAATGGTACACCTTTTTTTTGATGAAAACTATATAACTTTATCTATAACGTGAAAGTTGCTCTCGGGAATATATTCTCGTTGGGAACAACTTCAACGTTGTTGGAAACCACTTTCACGTTATAACCAACGTTAGAGTTGCTCTCGGGAACCAGTCAACGTTAACAAAGGGAACCATTTTATTTTGGGAAACCACTCTAACGTTATGTATAATGTTAAAGTTTCTCCATGGAACAACTTCTCATTTGGAACAACTTCAACGTCGTTGGAGACCACTTTTACGTTATAATCAACGTTAGAGTTGCTCTCGGGAATCAGTCAACGTTAACAGAGGAAAAAACTTTTATTTTTTGGAAACCACTCTAACATTTTTTATAACGTGAAAGTTACACCTGGGAACAACTTCTCGTTGGGAACAACTTCAACGTTGTTGGAAACCACTTTCACGTTATAACCAACGTTAGAGTTGCTCCCGGGAACCAATCAATGTTAACAAAGGGAGTAATTTTTTTTTTGGAAACCACTGTAACGTTATGTATAACGTGAAAGTTGCTCCTGGGAACAACTTCTAGTTGGGAACAACTTCAACGTTGTTGGAAACCACGTTTACGTTATAACCAACATTAGAATTGCTCCCGGGAACCAATCAACATTAACAAATGGAACACCTTTTTTTTTATGAAAACTATATAACTTTATGTATAACGTGAAAGTTGTTCTCGGGAATATATTCTCGTTGGGAACAACTTCAACGTTGTTGGAAACAACTTTCACGTTATAACCAACGTTAGAGTTGCTCTCGGGAACCAGTCAACGTTAACAAAGGGAACAAATTTTTTTTTTAGAAACCACTCTAACGTTATGTATAACATGAAAGTTGCTCCCGGGAAGAACTTCTCGTTGGGAACAACTTCAACGTTGTTGGAAACCACTTTCACGTTATAACCAACGTTAGAGTTGCTTCCGGGAACCAGTCAATGTTAATAAAAGGAACAACTTTTATTTTTTAGAAACCACTCTAACGTTATGTATAACGTGAAAGTTGCTCCCGGGAACAACTTCACGTGTGGAACAACTTCAACGTTGTTGAAAACCACTTGACGGTTATAACCAACGTTAAAGTTGCTCCCGGGAACCAATCAACGTTAACAAAGGGAAGAACTTTTATTTCTTGGAAACCACTCTAATATTATGTATAACGTGAAAGTTGCTCCCGGGAATAACTTTTTGTTGGGAACAACTTCAACGTTGTTGGAAATCACTTTCACGTTATAACTAACGTTAGAGTTGCTCTCGGGAACAAGTCAACGTTAAAAAAGCGAACCTTTTTTTTTTTGGAAACCACTTTAACGTTATGTATGATGTTAAAGTTTCTCCCGGGAACAACTTCTCGTTGTGAACAATTTCAATGTTGTTGGAAACAACTTTCACGTTATAACCAACGTTAGAGTCGCTCCCGGGAACCAATCAACGTTAACAAAGGGAATAACTTTTATTTTTTAGAAAAAACTCTAACGTTATCTATAACTTGAAAGTTACTACCGGGAATAACTTCTCGTTGGGAACAACTTCAACGTTATTGGAAACCACTTTCACCTTATAACCAACGTTAGAGTTGCTCCCGGGAACCAGTCAACGTTAATAAAGGGAACAACTTTTATTTTTTGAAAATCACTCTAATGTTATGTATAACGTGAAAGTTATTCCCGGGAACAACTTCTCGTCTCGTTGAGAAAACCTTCAACGTTGTTGGAAACCACTTTTACGTTTTAATCAACGTTAGAGTTGCTCCCGGGAACCAGTCAACGTTAACAGAGGAAACAACTTTTCTTTTTTGGAAACCACTCTAACGTTATGTATAACGTGAAAGTTGATCCCGGGAACAACTTCTCGTTAAGAACAACTTCAACGTTGTTGGAAACCACTTTCACGTTATAACCAACGTTAGAGTTGCTCCCGGGAACCAATCAATGTTAACAAAGGGAGCAAATTTTTTTTTTGGAAACCACTGTAACGTTATGTATAACGTGAAAGTTGCTCCCGGGAACAACTTCTAGTTCGGAACAACTTCTAGTTCGGAACAACTTCAACGTTGTTGGAAACCACGTTTACGTTATAACCAACATTAGAACTGCTCCTGGGAACCAATCAACGTTAACAAATGGAACACCTTTTTTTTTGAATACCATTCTATCTTTATCTATAAAGTGAAAGTTGCTCTCGGGAATAACTTCTCGTTGGGAACAACTTCAACCTTGGTTGAAAGCACTTTCACGTTATAACCAACGTTAGAGTTGCTCTCGGGAACCGGTCAACGTTCACAAAGGGTACAAATTTTATTTTTTAAAAACCACTCTAACGTTATTTATAACGTGAAAGTTCTCCCGGGAAAAACTTCTTGTTGGGAACAACTTCAACGTTGTTGGAAACCACTTTCACGTTATAACCAACGTTAGAGTTGATCCCGGGAACCAATCAACGTTAACAAAGGGAATAACTTTTATTTTTTAGAAAAAACTCTAACGTTATCTATAACTTGAAAGTTACTCACGGGAACAACTTCTCGTTGGGAACAACTTCAACCTTCTTGAAAACCACTTTCACGTTATAATCAACGTTACAGTTGCTCCCGGGAATCAGTCAACGTTAAGAATAGGAACAACTTTTTTTTTTGGAAACCACTCTAATGTTATGTATAACATGAAAGTTGCTTCCGGGAACAACTTCTCTTTGTGAACAATTTAAACGTTGTTGGAAACCACTTTCACGTTATAACCAACGTTAGAGTTACTCCTGGGAACCATTGAACGTTAACAAAGGGAACATCTTTTATTTTTGGAAACCACTCTAACATTATCTATAAGGTGAAAGTTGATCTCGGGAACAACTTCTAGTTGGGAACAACATCAACGTTGTTGGAAACCACTTTCACCTTATAACCATGTTATAGTTGCTCCTAGGAACCAGTCAACGTTAATAAAGGGAACAACTTTTATTTTTTGAAAACCACTCTAACATTATGTATAATGTGAAAGTTATTCCCGGAAACAACTTCTCGTCTCGTCTGAAACAACTTCAACGTTGTTGGAAACCACTTTTACGTTATAATCAACTTTAGAGTTGCTTCCGGGAACCAGTTAACGTTAACAGAGGAAACAACTTTTATTTTTTTGAAACCACTCTAACGTTATGTATAACGTGAAAGTTGCTCCCGGGAACAACTTCTCGTTGTGAACAACTTCATCATTGTTGGAAACCACTTTCACGTTATGACCAACGTTGGAGTTGCTCCTGGGAACCAATCAATGTTAACAACGGGAGATTTTTTTTTTTGGAAACCACTGTAACGTTATGTATAACGTGAAAGTTGCTCCCGGGAACAACTTCTAGTTGGGAACAACTTCAACGTTGTTGGAAACCACTTTTACGTTATAACTAACATTAGAATTGCTCCCGTGAACCAATCAACGTTAACAAATGGAACACCTTTTTTTTTTTTTTTTGAAAACCACTCTAACTTTATCTATAACGTGAAAGTTGCTCTTGGGAATAACTTCTCGTTGGGAATAATTTTAACGTTGTTGGAAACCACTTTCACGTTATAACAAACGTTAGAGTTGCTCTCGGGAACAAGTCAACGTTAACAAAGGGAACAAATTTTATTTTTTAGAACCCACTCTAACGTTATGTATAACGTGAAAGTTTCTCCCGGGAACAACTTCTCGTTTGGAACAACTTCAAAGTTGTTGGAAACCACTTTCACGTTATAACCAACGTTAGAGTTGCTTCCGGGAACCAGTCAATGTTAACAAAAGGAACAACTTTTATTTTTTGGAAACCACTCTAATATTATGTATAACGTGAAAGTTACTCCCGGGAACAACTTTTGTTGGGAACAACTTCGACGTTGTTGGAAATCACTTTCACGTTATAACCAACGTTAGAGTTGCTATCGGGAACCAGTCAACGTTAATAAAGGGAACCATTTTTTTTTGAAACCACTCTAACGTTATGTATAATGTTAAAGTTTCTCCCGGGAACAACTTCTCGTTGGGAACAATTTCAACGTTTTTGGAAACCACTTTCACGTTATAACCAACGTTAGAGTTGCTCCTGGGAACCAATCAACGTTAACAAAGGGAATAACTTTTATTTTTTAGAAACAACTCTAATGTTATCTATAACGTGAAAGTTGCTCCCGGGAACAACTTCAACGTTGGGAACAACTTCAACGTTGTTGGGTACCGTTTTCACGTTATAGTCAACGTTTGAGTTGGTCCCGAGAACCATTGAACGTTAACAAAGGGAACAACTTTTATTTTTTGGAAACCACTCTAACGTTATCTATAACGTGAAAGTTGCTTCCGGGAACAACTTCTCATTGGGAACGACTTTAACGTTGTTGAAAACCACTTTCAATTTTATTTTAATTTTCTAATTAATTTTTTCAATATATTTGATGGTTTTTTTTTTACAATCCAATTATATGCTTCCACACCCTCTTTTTAAATACACTTAATTCTAAATTTCTAACCATTTAAAATTTAAAACGTTATAGTTTTTAATTGTAAAGTATTTTTTTTCTATATGTTGCATTAGTTGAAATCGTTTAATTTTAAAAAAACTACCCACTAATATTAATAATCTTGTTAATCAGAAATAGGGTTTGGGTTTTTGAACTTAAATATTTGACCCTAGCATGTACTAATATTATATTTAATATGCTCATCTTCCACTTTGTTCAGGTAAATTTTTCCCATTATATAAACGTATACCATTAATCTTTTTAATTAATGAAATAATAACATTGATGTTAAGTTGTATTAATTCATTTTTTATTGGATGCGATTACGAAATTGATGTACGTATGATTTTTTTGAAATGTTATTATCCACGGCTTTAGAAATGAGCTGAAAATTTGAAGGAGTGTCATTATGTTTACAACTTGTAAATATATTCCCAGAATATATTCAATACTTATAAAAACCCAAATTTATTATACTCGATTACTCATTATCCACAAGAGTTTGAGTATCGGTTTTCTCTCTATTTGTAAATTAAATATTTGGTATTAAGATTTTTCACATAAAAATCCATATATTTTTTACAATAATGATGGTGGAGTGTTTTTATTTTTTTAGAGAGATGAACATAATTATGGTGTTCTTGGAATAGGAGATCTTGATTTTTTGTATATATCATCCCGGTTCGTAGGTTTCTTTTTCCATTAAATTTATTTTATTTATATGTTGTTGAAACTTAGAACCCAATTTTTTGTTGTAACATAAAATTATAGTATTTTCCATATTCACCACAAGATAAAATGTCATTTCTGAGTGGTAGATCCGGTCGGAAAATGTCAGAAAGTAAAAAAAAAGTGTATTTCTAACAGGAAAAGTCATTGGCCTCCAAAGTAAATGATATCGTAAGAAATAATCTTTATTTTACGAGCTGTCAGAAATACAATATATTTGAAGGATATAAGTGGTTGAAAATAAAAGAAATATGCTATTGGTAAAAGGTTTTGGAAACCAAGTTAGGGAATAATTTACTAAGGAAGATGAGCCAATGGTCGATAATAATATATTTCTGGTAAATGTGGCCATCACAATTAATGTATTTGTGAGGAGCAGCTGTCGGAAATAATTTACTTCCGATGAGTGCCAAAGTTAGAAATAATATATTTCCATGGATCAAAGCGGTTGGAAATAATGTATTTCCAATGATGACACCAACTGGAAATATAATATTTACAAGCAACATCATGGTTAAAAATAACATATTTCCAACGAGCTTCTCGATCAAAAATAATATAGATTTGTTTCTCTTAGCCATGGAAATAAAAATACTGCACAATATTTTAATTGATTCAACATCAACGTTACAATATAAAAAAATATAAACTTTTGTACAAAAAATAGGAATCTTCTTTCAAAATGAAAAAATCTTCTTTTATCGAGTTGCTTGGGAGCCTTATTTCACCATTATTTTCTTTATTGCATAGATTCTGCAAAACAAAATAAAGAAAAATAATTAACTTCACAAAATAACTAATGAATAAATTCATGATCTTCTTATAATCAAGGAATAATAACCTATAAGTTCTCATCATGGTACCAACCACAAATGGAATTATTCAGCTGTACAAAGAAACATAAATATACTACAAATTCTATATGCCCTGTTGTAGCAACCTGAAGATTCACACAAAACCCATTCCACTGATTCGAATTCCATTCCATATATATGTGGTGTGACTCCACTTACTACTTCATGGACATCATTTGGCAATTGAACTTGGAACATGGAAACTACTTACAGGAAACAACAAGGATGAGTCTAAATAGAGAGTTGAAAGAAATAAACATAATGGTAAAGAACTTCAGTTGTTATAAGTTGTCACGCCCAATGGTAGACCAAGGGCATAGAATTTAAAAGACATATATTAGCATGACAGATAAAAATCCATCCCAACAGAGAGCATTAATAGTAAAACATTACAAAACATTACAACTATACAAGACACAAGACAGTTCCTTATGATTACAATTTACAAGCAATGTTGTTGACAAAAAGAAATATACCACGATGGCAAAGAACTTCCCCAAAATTTTAAATCACACACATCTCCAAAATGAGACTCTTAGAATTCGTTAATGTTATAAGCAAATGTAGAATATAAACACCCACCGAGAATATACCCCACAATGAAAATCACCCAGAAAATAATTATGATAGACATAAAAATCTTACTTTGTTATTGCTTGAACTAAGAAAAAAGGCCGGAAAAAATCATTTATTGGAATTTCCCTTTAGTTTCATAGCAAACAAACATAGAGAATAAAAAGAGAAGAGACTTACTTAGTATTCTGGCAGAGGATCTTCCGAAAGAAAGAGTAGCACCCTGGTTACCACCACAGATGGCCATAGAAACCAGAAATTGAGCTTTCACCATACTCCACAGGGCAACTTATTGAAGTAACTTTAATACTGTCAAAATATGAAAATTAACTTAAGTTTAGACAAATAATCTTACCAACACCAATTGCTGACAAACTAACCGGAATAACAAAAATATATGTAAACAATTAAATTTGAAATGAAAGAAGTAAAAAAAAAAACAACAGAAAATAAATCAAAATTGAAGATAAATATTAAATTAGAGCTTTGACAAAATTGTAAAGCATGAGCGATTTCCTTACCCTAACAATTCTTCAATGCAGCCACTTCTCAGTTCGTACCGCACCCTCTACCGCCGAATCGGCAGCGGGACCGTCTACAAGGTCCTACACTGCCACACCTCTTGCCTCTACGGGTTCAAGGAGATCTACGACCACCATGAGTGTTCTGTCCCCAACCAGATCTCCTAATTAATAAGAAGAAAACAAAATTAGAGAATGGAATCTATTGATGAATTTGGTTAGAATCGATTGAGAGAGCAGAAAGAAAACTTTATGGGCATGTTTGGTGCATAGGATTGGACTGATCTCAATACAATCTCATGTTTGGAAACAACTCAGGAGTAGAAAAAACAATTCCGTGTGACCCTTTTTTAAAGATTTAGTCCTGCAAACGCAGGACTAAATAAACCCAACAATTTGCTGGGTTTATTTGTTGGGTTTATTTAGTCAGGCAAATTCAGGACTAATTTTTACTAATTTTTTTATGTAAAAAAAAACATTTGAAAAATCTGGTAACCAATTCTCTAAGTCTTGATCATTCTTTCTCGATAAAAAAAATAAAGTAAAACCCACTCCATTATTCCACAACCACTCAATTGCAGACCTCTCAATTTTGTTCAAGATAAACTCAGATCTCCCAATTATGCTCGATTACAGCCACCACCACTCCATTGTTTCACCACTAACACCAAGCAGCAACCACCACCACTCCATCTCCGCCACCCACCACTCATGCTGCAGTCACCACCACTCCACTGATCCACCGCCAACCCCAAAGCCACCACAACTCCATCTTTGCCACCTGGTGATGGTTTTTTTTTTTTTTAAAAGAATTGTCTTCTTTGATTGTTTATGATGTTGATTGGGAAAATAAAAATGAATGGGGATTATGGTTGGAGAAGAAGATGAAGATGGTGGTGATGTTGAAGATTGAAGAAGAAGATGGAAATCAAACCCAAATCTTCAAAAGTAGATTTTTTTTTTCATTAACCGATTATGTTGATTGAGAAAAAAAAAATGAATGGTGGCGATAATGATTGAAGAAGATGGAAATCGTCAGATGTTCCAAAAGATGGAGATGGAGATTTGGAAATTCTTTAATTTTATCTCTTGCCAAAAATGGAGATGCCAGATCTCCCAAAAAAATTATAAAAATAATTATCTTATTTTTTAAAATTTTCTTTTTTCTTTAGTAACGATGATTGCAATTTTTTTTTTTAAATTATTATATTCAGTCAAGTCCCATGTTTCACCAAACAAAACATAGTATCAATTCAGTATATTCTCGTGTTTCTCCAAACACAGTATAGTATTAATTTAATCCCATCCAATCCCATCCAATCCCATCCAATCCCAGTCTCATCTCAATCCAATCCCATGAAATAGTCCAATCCAATCCCAATCACCAAACAGTACCTATGGGAAAGGATTTTGACAAAATAGAAGAAGAACTGAGAGTAAAGGGTCGTTAGTTTGATACCCTAGTGCAACATTTGTGGCGGACAATACTCCCGCTTCATTATTATTATTTTTTATATATTTTACTTTTGAAACCTTGGTGTCAAATATGCAACGGTCAATTATCCCGCTTGGTTATTTTTTAGTTTTTAATCAAATTTTGTTATATAACATTAATAAAAATACTAATATTTTGTTATTTTGTTATATAACAAAATATTAGTATTTAATAAAAAAAATAGCATAAAAGTATTTTTTTAAATAATATATTTATTAAAAGTATGAAATCATATAATTGTTTAATTTAACTAAAAATTAAATAAATGAAACACTGATTTGATTCATTCTATTTTGGGACAATATTTTATATCGTAGCAAAATGTATGTTTCGAAGAGAAATTTTGTGGTCGGAAAGTATTCATATTTCCCGAGGACTAGATACATGTGGTAAATAAAAGTATTGACATTTTTGAGGATAAATCGTTGTGGTTGGAAAATATCCATCTTTTCTAAGGGCTTGATAGATCTGCACTGGGGGTATCGAGGGGGGCGGTGGTGGTGAAGCGTGGTGGGTGGTTTGGCGATGTGGTGGTGGCCCTGGTGAACCCAGGTCTGCATTAGGGGGTGGTGGAGCGTGGTGTGTGGCTGGTGAATTGGTGGTGTGGTGGCGATGTGATGCGGTTTGAATTCAAAATTGATGGATCAATTTTTTTTTTCAATTAAGATTATTGAAAGGCCAAACAATATCTAATATTTATCAAACACAATATCTAATATTTAAATAATAATAATAAATTATTAAAGGGAGTATTGTTGGAGCACATATTTCCTTAACGACCCTTGCAATAACATACACCCTTAAATAAGAGAGTCTCCAATGGGAGACTATTCGGGATGTTCTAAAGACACTCCATCCTAAAAACTTAAATTTTTAAAAATTTCTAAAAATAATCCATTTTATTTTAAAATTACCTTTTTTATCTTCTAACACTCATCTGTTGTGGTTGGTCTTGTTAATGACATAAATCGTCATGAGTCTGAAATTGACCTGGTTATTGATGAAATCTACCTTATGATGCAATGGTTACCCGAGTGTAGTTTAAATTTTGTCTCTAAAAAAAGCTACTTTTGTAGTCCATAACTGTACATGGTTTCTCTAGTGACTCTTTACTAACGATAATCATTTTTGATTAAAGGATTTGTCTCCTTACATCCAGAAGTTCATACTTATGGATGCCCTTGGTTGTACCTGGTTTTTGTTTTATTAAAGCTTTTACATGTTAAAAAAAGAACTCTTTTTTTGAAAACATTCCATTCTAAAACCCTAAATTTTAAAACTATTAACAAAATTTAACATGTAAGTTGTAACTACTGTTATTATGGCTTCAGTAAACATTTTTACGGCTTTAATATTTCTTGGTTTTTTCAAAATTTGTTACTTATATACATTTTTTTAATTCTAATGTTATTTTATGAGACTTATAAATCTATTCCAATAATCTATTCAATAATTATGGATACCCCAAATTGATATACTCAAACTCATTATCTTCAAGAGTTTTGGGTTTTGATTTTTTTTTCTTCTAAATTGTAAATTAAATATTTGGTATTAATAATTTCCACTTACAAATCAATATAAAATTTATTATTAAACTTGTGTACCCAAAAAAGAATTCAAAATTTCTTAAAAATTAAATTTTAATAAAGTAAAAAGTAGTCAAATATAATAAAGGTAACAATACATCTCTAGCTTAAAAAAATAACAATACATTCTCTCTCTCTCTCTCTCTCACACACACACACATATCAAAATTAATGAATAATTCTAATAAACAGAATATCATCGTCACTAAAAAAAAATCAACTGAAGAGCATCTCCAATGCTGTGCCAATGTTAAAATTTAGTATATTGTACAAAAACCTCTCTCCAATGCACTGCTAAATGTTGTGCCAAATTTGACATATGCTATTTGTCGTATGTAAATTTTACCAAGCACACATGTCATCGACAGAAAGGAGAAAATTGCCAGGTGGACACTTAAATAGGCACTCAGGAAATATCCTACGAGGCATCATTAAAGAGAAGAGTAAACCAGTAGCATGGCAAGACCTACTCGGGATCAACTAAATTACTCAAAATCAATTAAAAGTACTCGGGGTAGACAAGAAAGCATCTTCTACTCGGGCTCAAACAACGCCACTCGAAACCGACAAGTTTTATTCTTACTCGGGATAAATGAGAAAACCGAATAATAAAACTTAGTGCTTAGTTTATACGGATTAAGTCATTAAATACACGAAGATAGCCATCAGGAAGGAATCCCAAAGAGAACAGAATACTGAGCTAGAAGAATCATCAATCAGGAAGAAACTTGATTTCACTACAAAGACTACACTCTTATAAGGAAACAAGTCCAAATAAAACTGCACTACTGGAATCCCACTCGATTTCCATAAGAGACTCCGAAACAGGAAAGAAGACAAATCAACCTCAAGCAAGTAACCGAATCACAATTAAATGTAAAGATCTTGTATTACTTGTACAAAGCAGATTAAGGTTCTAAAAACATATAAATAGACCCATAATCTCATCCCAAAAAGAGATATAGGCAATATAGCATACACAACAAGCAACAGAAAAAGACAGAAAAGAGAGAGATTGAGAGCTTGTAAACATCATATTTTCATAGTGGATTTTGGCTTGGTTGATCCTTCAACCACTCGTGGACGTTTCTCCGGTCATCGGAGTTTTACCACGTAAAACTTGTGTCTTCGTTACTCTCTCTGAACCTCTTTCTCTTTGAATTAATAGCCGAAATCCAATCCTTGTTGGCTTTTCTGATACAATCCAAAAATCAACGTCAACAATTGGCACTAGAAGGAGGGGCTTGCACCTTCGACCTTGTTAAAAGAAATGGTAGGAAGCAGAAGTAGTTCAGGGAATGGCCAAAAATCACCAGGCGATTTCCATGTTGGCAACACGTCACGAGATCCTACAGCAAACACAGAAAACTAGCCCGCACACCTGGTAGGGATCCAGTAGGTTCCCCCAACCAGCGGAGACCTGATGCTGCGTTTCCGAGAGGGGTTACAACAATTGGTGGCAGATGTAGCAAGAGAAGGGGTTGATCTATTGGCTACAGAAGCACAGACTGTTGATCTAATGACTGCGGAAGTACAGACTCTTGATCCTCCACCTGCAAGGCTTCGTTCAACGGTAGTAGGGCCAGGAATAACTATGCCTGAAATTGGAAGGAACTCTACCCCAATCAACCAGACCAGACGTAAAACACCTGAAGAGCGACCATGCCAAAAGCAGTACCAAGATCAGACAGTCCGCACTAGACACCGTAAATATGATCGGCACAAGGATCGGTCGTCATCAGAAGATAGCGATCGACCTCATCCAAATGTCATTTTCGAGTCATGCGAGAAACTCGACATCAAAGTGAAGAGGCAGAAAGAATGACAGTTACCCAACGGTTCAACAGTCGAGGGAGCCCGGTGGGGGACAGAGATGTCATGATCCAGAGCCTCACTCAAGAAGTCGAGAACAATAGGCGTCAGATGGATGCATTGGTCAGACGTTATGGCTATAACGATTTATTTGACGACAACTCAGACAACCCATTTACCAAGGAAATCTTACGGACCCCTTTCCCAGAAAGGTTCAGGATGCCTCACGTATAGCAGTTTAAGAAAGACACGGACCCGAAAGAACACGTGAGACGCTATAAAAGCGCCATGGCCAAGTATGCCCACAGCGATCCCTTATTATGTCTCAACTTCCCACAAACTTTGGGAGACATGAGGTCGAGGTGGTTCAAAAGGTTACCTTCAGCAAGCATCAAGAGTTTCAGTGAACTAAGCAGGAGCTTCTCAAGGCAATTCCTGAGTAACGTTCACAGGAAAAAGTCAGTGGCTTACCTTGCTCAAATAAAACAAGGGAAAGATGAGTCACTAAAGAAATATCTAGGGAGATTCGGCCAAGGAGTATCAGAAATTGGCAGTGCAAACGATGAAGCCATAATCGTTGCATTCATCAGTAATTTACATAATGGACGACTATCATTTGATTTGAGAAGAGCACGGCTGACTAGATATGCTGACATAATGGATATGGCAGGAGGATACGCACTGGCCAAAGAAGAAGAATTAGCTACAGGGGGAGCTATATGCACGGGAGGAAGGCCCGAACAGAAAGATGCTGAAACCAAAGGGAAAAATCTGAAGGGAAAGCTAAAAGGGAACGACAAGTAGAAAAACAAGGATGTGGGTAATGGTCTTAATGCCGAACGGTCCACAGAGAACTACCGAGGCAGATATACCAATCACACCCCTCTTCGTAAAAAACAAGAAGAAATTTTAGCCATCTTGGAAGAGAAGAATATGGTGCAAGAACCGCTGCGACAATCTCAGTTCGCCCGGAGAGATACAACCAAGTATTACAGATTTCATAAGGAAACCGGGCACGAGACTTCAAAGTGTTTCCAGCTCAGAGATTACATAGAGACTCTTATTCGGGAAGGGCATTTACGGGATGTAATCTTAAAAAAAGATGAGAAATCAGAAACTAAGAAAGAAGTTAAGGCAGATCACTCTGGACGAAATCAATGGCCTAGTCCCGAGGCCAATCAGATAATACATACGATTTACGGAGGACCCTCTACAGGGAAAAGCAACCGAGAACGAACTCAGGAAATCAGAGAAGCAATAGAAGCAAAGAATAACTTTGACGTAAACTCGGTTGAGCCAGACCCGAAAAAGGGTGAAGGAAGGATGGGACCCGATAGTCTTTACAGAGGCAGATTCCCATGGCGTCAATGTTCGGCCTAATGACGCCTTGGTTATAAGTGCCCGGATTGGCCATTGGGAAGTTCAGAGAATTTTAATAGATAATGGGAGTTCAGCAGGCATCCTCAATGTGGTCGTCTATGACCAGCTAAGGCTAGAACGAAAAGATTTACAGCCTTTCCATACTCCATTAAGGGGGTTTGGAGGGATAGAAGTCAGGTCACTCGGGATGGTGAAACTTCCCGTGAAGATTGGAACAGCACCTTGCCAGAGGACTGTCCTGCTCCACTTCGTGGTAGTTGACTTAGACAATTGGCCGTACAATGCATTATTGGGTCGGCCATTCCTGAATAAAACTAGGGCTGTAACCGCCATTTATGCATTAATGATCAAGTTCTCGACAGAATAAGGGGTCGGGATAGTCAAGGGATCCCAAGAGATGGCCAATAGAGCAAACCTGTCAGTATACAAAGGCAAGAATGATGCTGAACAGGTGTGCACCATAATGCAGCCAAATCAGTGTAAAGAGTCCTTGTCATTCGAACTGGATCCGAGGGAGAACTCGAATGAGTCCAAAACAGAATTGGTTGAAGTAGTACTTAAAGAAGACGAACCGGATAGGAAAATCAAGATCGGGGCTAACTTAGATGGAAAAGTCAAGCAATACCTAACCAATCTGCTTAAAGAGTACAAATATGTGTTCGCTTGGAGTCGCGAAGATATGGTGGTAATAGATGCCCGAGTAATATTCCACCACATTGCAGTTGACCCGAATGCAAAACCAGTAATACAAAAGAGAAGATCATTCAATCCTGAAAGAAATCAAGCAATCAAACAAGAGGTGGAAAATTTACTAGCAACTGGATCAATCAGAGAAGTCAGCTACCCTCGGTGGGCTGCCAACGTAGTCCTCGTCCAAAAGAAAAATGGACAATGGAGGATGTGCGTAGATTTCACTGATCCAAACAAGGCATGCCCAAAGGATAGTTTCCCACTTCTAAGGATAGACCAGTCAGTGGATGCCACAACGGGACACGAATTGCTCAGCTTCATGGATGCTTACTCGGGATACAATCAGATCCGGATAAGCAAAGCTGATGAAGAATAAAACAGCTTTCACAACGGATCAGGGTCTATATTGCTACACTGTAATGCCCTTCGGTTTAAAAAATACAGGTGCTACGTATCAAAGGTTGGTCAACAAAATCTTCACTCGGCAAATAGGAAGGAACATGGAAGTGTACATTGATGACATGTTGACTAAAAGCGTCTCGACAGATGAGCATGCCCGGGACCTCCGAGAGACATTTGATGTTCTGAGAAGATAGCAGATGAAATTAAACCCGAACAAATGTTTATTCGGAGTCCATTCTGGGAGATTCTTGGGTTTTCAAGTCCACCAAAGAGGAATCGAAGTTAATCCCGAGAAGATCCAGGCTTTTCAAGGAATGACCTCACCTAAAACATTAAAAGAAGTACATCGCTTAACAGGGTGTTTAGCTTCCTTGGGAAGATTCATCTCGAGGGCTACAGACAGGTGCCTTTTTCAAGATAATCAAAAAAGGGAAAGGACCGAGTAAGAATAAAACTTGTCGGTCTCGAGTGAAGCTTTTTGAGCCCGAGTAGAAGATGCTTTATTGTCTACCCTGAGTACTTTTAATTGATTTGGAGTAATTTAGTTGATCCCGAGTAGGTCTTGCCATGCTACTGGTTTACTCGGGTTTTCTTCTTTTTAATGATGCTTCGTAGGATATTTCCTGAGTGCCTATTTGGGTGTCCACCTGGCAATTTTCTTCTTTCTGTCGATGACATGTGTGCTTGGTAAAATTCACATACGACAATACCCCCTTAAAATATTTTTGCCGAGTAAATTTTATTTCAGGCAAAAGTATTTTAATCATCTTAATTTTTACTCGTCAGAATAGCCATCTTGTCATAATGGCGTGTCTTAATGGTGACCCTGTAATTTTGATTCGCTTCATCACGTGAGATCTTAAATGACGGCGACGTTTTTAAGTTCTGACGGTCGAGGGCTAATTCCTGTTTTGACAAGTGTCCCTCGTCTCTTCTTTTTTCAATATCATTTGTGAGAAATGATTTTTGTGTCTCCCCAAACGCCGCCTACGTCATCGAGTTTCATCATAAGTTATTTTTTGAAATCATAGGGTTTTGTGCCGTCTCCTTTTTAAATTCTTCTTTGAGAGACATCGTTGGTTTATTCTTCAATAAATTTTAGCATAAATTTCTTTAAACCCAGATTTCTTTATCTAGAAGTTCGCGATTCTCCGTTTGAAGATCTTGCATCAATCTCAATTCAAGGTTAGTTTTAATGGGGCCATCCTCTCGCCATCGTCTCTTTAAAATCGTTTTTGATGCATTAGAACGTGGGGATTTCCAGTTAGTTTCTTGCATTAAACGATTACTGGGGGATATCCCAATAGATGAACCTCCATTTTTAGAGGTTGATGTTTCTGGGCTTCACTCTGATGTCACTTTCAGCCCTGTATCGAGTTCTTCATCTAGTTCTGATTTTGATATTTCTGATCACAGGGTATCTCTTCGAAGGATGGGTAAACATCAGAGCAGAAATGAGGTACACAAGCACGGCTCGAGCTGTGTTCAGATAAGGGAACAGACTGTTAACGAGAATGATGTTGATGAGGTGTCCAGGATGTCTCATCTTTCATTTTCTGATACTTTCCCGAGTGGCTTTGATACTGAGCCGAATGTGGTCAGGCCAGCTGAAATAGAAAAATACCGCTCCCGATTCGACTTGCCTGACTCGGTCACTTTGGTTCATGCGGGGGATAGAGCCGTATGGAATCCTCCTGAGGGTATAGTCGTGGTTTATGGATCAATGCTATGCTGTGGTGTCACACTTCCCATTCAACCATTTATTGTTTGGTTTTTGGATGAAGCAGGGATAGCCCCAGCTCAGTTGGCCTCAAATAGTTATAAAGTCTTGATGTGCATGTGGCATATGTTCAGTAGAATGAACCTTTCACCGCCTTCCCCAAATGAAATTAGGCATTTCTTTAAGCTGAGGCAGGTTAGCAAGACGGGGACCTATTTTCTTACATCTACTCCATCGGACGGTTGGGTCCCCAAAGAAGCAAAGGTGAATCGGGAGGTCGACGCTTCTGATGACCCAAAAAAGAAGGGTTTTGTATGGGGATTCCCTACATCCAACAAGTTTTGGAAGAACAGTTGGTTTTTTACTGGAGGGGCTCTCGGGCTCAACGTTACTGTTGGATCTGAGGATTCCCGAAAGGCGTTGAGTGTTCCCCGTTTCTTCTGTTCCCCCGAAGTATGGAACAAGAAAATAATTGATTATAGTGATTCTGAGCTGAAGAGGCTGACTCGGGCAACTTTTTCCACTCTGGAGAAAAAGAGCAAGAGCTACCTTTTTAAAAAGAAGGATTTGAGAAAGCTCGGCTTCTTCAGACAGATTTCTGGCCATCGCAGGCGATGTAAGTAACCCGACGCCCTTTCTATTGTATTTTTCTACTTTTCATTTTCTGACATGAATATTTTTTTTAAGTGTTCGATATGGACGTCGTCAGCGATCTTCAGGCTCGTCTGATGAAGTTGATTCTGCAGGCGAGTAGAAAAGAAGCTTACAGTCAGAGTGATGAGGGTATTGCTCCACCCGAGCCTAATGAGGAAACTGACACTGCTAAGGAACAGATCCCCGAGTACGTTCATCAAGGTGCTCAACCTTCTACTCAGGATTTTGCTAGTCCAAGTGGCCAAAACGAGCCAACTAACACCCAACTGTCTGATAATAGGGAGAGGCAATGTGAAGGCCCGGGTGAAGAGCCATTTGGACGGTTTGTAGCCGGTGACGGTGCTAATGTCTTGACAGATCAAGTGCTTGTAGTTGCCGAATTCTTTGAGTCTTTCCGGGACGATCCGCAGGAAGATCCTGCTGCTGACCTTAACTTCCACCGTTCTCGGGGTAAGAAGCGAAAGGCAGTTAGTTCACCGTCTCGTCCTCTTAAAGTTCCTTGGGTAGTCTCATTTATCGATTCCAGTGATAAAGATGTTACGGATAAGATTGCCCCGAGTGTTGGCGCTGGAGCATCAGTAGATGCGGCCGCTTCAGGACCTAGTAGGGCTTCTTCTACCCCTGAGGTTAGAGATACGGGGGCTGAACCTTTGGGGGTTCCTTCAAATCTTTCTCCATCTTTAGAACCGAACAGGGCTTCTTCTGCCCCTAAGTTTGGAAATCTGGGAGCTGAATCCTAGGGGGTTCCTTTATTCCTTTCTTCCCGGGATATGCTATGGAAGATGTCATCCGGTCGGGCTTTTATCAGGGAAGACCACTGGAGCGGCATTCGGGATGGTTCCCTGACCGAACGTCTTTAAATTGTTTTCAACGGTGCATCTTATGTAAGTTAAATCTGACTCCTCTATTGTTTTGCTTATGTCAGATTTCTGAAAATACCTCTTTCTAGATGGTGGCCGAATTTGTTGAGTTAGTTCAGACGCAGCAATATCAAGCTGATCGAATAAGGCGTCTGGAGGCTCAGTTGAAGGCGAGTGAGGAAGGTCGTGTTCGAGCTGAAGAAGCTTATTAGCAGGAGGTCGGTTCTGTATAGATATTCACCGACCATTGTCTGGCGAAGCAGGTTGAAGCGGAGGAGAAGACATCTTTGGCAGAGGAGAAGGTTGCATACGACAATACCCCCTTAAGAGTGCGAGCAGGCATTCTTAAAAATAAAAGAGTATCTAGGACAAGCACCAATCCTCTCAAAACCGTAAAAAGGGGAAGTGCTTCAGTTATATTTGTCAGTCACCGAGCTTGCAGCAAGTTCAGTCCTAGTCAGAACAGAAGATGGAGTGCAGAAACCAGTGTACTATACCAGCAAAGCACTCTTACCGACTGAGACCAGGTACTCACAGGCAGATAAGATGGCCTTAGCATTGGCTTCAGCAGCAAAAAAGCTGAGACCATATTTTCAGGCCCATATAATCCAGGTTCTCACCAATTGCCCATTAAGACAAATTTTACAAAAGCCAGAAATATCAGGAAGACTTACCAAATGGGAAATCGTGCTAAGTGAATTCGATATTCATTATGTCCACAGAACCTCTCTGAATGGACAAGCTATGGTAGACTTCATAGCCGAGTTCACAGAACCAAACCTGGAAGCAAAAAGACTCTTGTATAAGAGTTTCCCATGGAAACTGTATGTTGATGGCTCTTCAAATACTCATGGCAGCGGGGCAGGGATCATAGTTCGCACCCCAAATGGAGATGATGTTGAATGTGCCATGAGATTTGATTTCAAAGCAACCAATAATCAAGCCGAGTACGAGGCATTGTTAGCTGGACTCAGAGTCTATATAGCTCTCGGGGCAAATGAAGTTGAGATATTCAGCGATTCACAGGTAGTTGTCAACCAGGTTATGGACGAGTACCAGGTCAAAGATGAAGGTATGATAGCCTACCGAGACATCGCCAAACAACTCCAAAAATTTAAAGAATTCAAGATCGCTCCGATCCCCAGGGAAGAAAATGAAAAGGCTGACACATTTTCTAAATTAGCGTCAACAACAACCACAATCAGACCAAAGACCATTCCGGTTGCACACCTCCTTAAATCGGGTACAGCTGAACCTAAGCATTTGGAAATTTTAGAAATCCGAACACAGCAAGATGGTTGGATGGTCCAGCTGAAAAGGTTCCTGGAAGAAGGCGTGCTCCCGAAAGATTCAGTACAAGCAAAGCGCATCAGGTATCGATCGGCTAGGTATACCATGATCGAAGGAGAATTATACACCCCCGAGCTCTCTAGAGATGTTTACCGGAAGAAGATGCACATCGAATACTTCAAGAGATCCACAGAGGAGTTTGCAGAAACCACACTGGGGGTAGAAGTCTGGCGCATAAGGTACTCAGGCAAGGCTATTACTGGCCTACGTTTTTCTCAAATGCACAACAATGGTCGGAAAGTTGCAATACCTGTCAAAGGATTGCTAACGATATCCGACAACCCCCAGAAAATCTCAGAAACCTCACCGCCTCATGGCCATTCACCATGTGGGGCCTAGACCTGATCAGCTTAATGCCAACTGGGACAGGGGGTGGAGCAAAGCACGCCATGGTCGCTGTCGATTATTTCATAAAATGGGCATAAGCTGAAGCGCTGATGCATATCACAGAAGCTAACACCACAAATTTTGTAAAGAAAAACATACTTTATAGGTTTGGAGTTCCGGACACTATAATCGCTGACAATGGCACCCAGTTTGATAACCTAAAGTTCAGACAGTTGTGCGAGAAGTACCAGATTGCTAATTACTATGCCACACCAGCCCACCCTCAAACAAATGGGCAGGTAGAAGCAGTAAATAAAATTATCAAGCACACCATCAAAGCAAAGCTTGATGCCAAAAAAGGAAGCTGGGCTGAAATTTTTCCCGAAGTATTATGGGCATACCGGACGACAGCGAGGACTTCAACAGAAGAGACTCCGTACACTTTAGCATTTGGAATAAAAGCTGTTATCCCCATAGAAACATCGTATGTGTCACCACGGGTCAGGCTATACGATGAAGAACAGAATGTTGATATGCTACTACAAAGTTAGGATGAGCTAGAAGAAAAAAGAGAGATCGAGAGCTTGTAAACATCATATTTTCATAGTGGATTTTGACTTGGTTGATCCTTTAACCACCCGTGGACGTTTCTCCGGTCATCGGAGTTTTACCACGTAAAACTTGTGTCTTCGTTACTCTCTCTGAATCTCTTTCTCTTTGAATTAATAGCCGAAATCCAATCCTTGTTGGCTTTTCTGATACAATCCAGAAATCGACGTCAACACTATTCTTTGTGTCAAATTTGGCACAAAGAATAACATATGCCAAATTTAGCAGAACAATAAATGTTCAATTTTTAAATATTTAAATTAATTTAAATTTAATGTATATTAATATTATTTCAACCAAAATTTATTACATATGCAACTATTACTCAAAAATTAAATATTTTTCCATTTTTGTCTTTACTTTTTTATTATTATTCAATTCCAAAGAAAAGACAATAAATACATTAATGATAGTTGTTGATTTTTATAATTTTAATTAATAAAATAATAAAAATAGCATTTTAAATACTACTGTGTATTGGAGCACAATGCTAAATTATTGTTCCAAATATAGTATTTTATATTTTTTTGTGCTAAATTTGACATTGACAATAACACGTGCACTGGGGATGGTCTAACATTATAACCGTTTGAATTTACAATTGAGTTGTATCTTCTTACGGATTGGTTGAGAATTTACAAAACGGTTGAGTTTGATTAATTATAAGAAATATTCAATTTTGAGGCAGGATATTAAATAGGACAAAAAAGGGAGAATTTAAGGGCAATTAATTTGGTATTGCCCATTGATTCTACAAAACCGTCACCAAGGCCTCCTAACATTATCATTTATCAAACAATATTTTTTTTGTTTGGATTGCATGCATTTAGCATGGTAATTTAAGAATCGATGTATTTCATTAAGGTTGAATAGAAAAGAGTTTTTTTTTTAAAATTATTTTTTGACTAAATTGAATATGAAAAGCCAATTATTTGTTGACTAAATTATTTGTTGACGTCGATTTCTGGATTACGTCAGAAAAGCCAACAAGGATTGGATTTTGGCTATTAATTCAAAGAGAAAGAGATTCAGAGAGGGTAACGTCAGGGTGAAGCCCAGAAACATCCACCTCCATTCTTAGAGGTTGATGTTTCTGGGCTTCACCCTGACGTTACTTTCAGTCTTGTATCGAGTTCTCCATCTAGTTCTGATTCTAATATTTCTGATCACAGGGTATCTTTTAGAAGGATGGGTAAACATCAGAGCAGAAGTAAGGTATACAAGCATGGCTCGAGCAGCGTTCAGACTAGAGAACAGACTGTTAACGAGGGTGACGTTGATGAAGTGTACAGGGCGTCCTGTCTTTCGTTTTCTGATACTCGCCCGAGTGGCTTTGATACTGAGCCGAATGTGGTCGGACCAGTTTGAGATAGAAAAATACCGCTCCTGATTCGACTTGCCCTACTTAGTCACTTTGGTTTCTGCGGGTGATAGAGCCGTATGAAATCCTCCCGAGGGCATGGTCGCAATTTATGGATCCATGCTTTGCTGCGGCGTCACTCTTCCCCTTCAGCCTTTTATTGCCTGGTTTTTTGCTGAAGCAGAGATAGCCCCAGCTCAGTTGGTCCCGAATAGTTACAAAGTCTTGATGTGCATGTGGCACATGTTCAGTCGAATGAACCTTTCGCCACCTTCCCCGAATGAAATCAGGCATTTCTTTACGCTGAGGCAGGTTAGCGAAACGGGGACTTATTTTCTTGCGTCTACACCTTCGGACGGTTGGGTCCCCAAAGAAGCAAAGGTGAATCGGGGGGTCGATGCTTCTGAAGACCCAAAAAAGAAGGGCTTTATATGGGGATTCCCCACATCCAATAAGTTCTGGAAGAACAGTTGGTTTTTTACAGGAGGGACTCTCGGGCTCGAAGTCACTGTTCGATCTGGGGATTCCCGAACGGTGCTGAGTGTTCCCTGTTTCTTCTGTTCCCCCGAAGTGTGGAACAAGAAAATAATTGATTATAGTGATTCTGAGTTGAAGAGGCTGACTCAGGCAGCTGTTCGTACTCTGGAGAAGAGGAGCAAGAGCTATCTTTTCAAAGAGGACGACTTGATAAAGCTCGGCTTCTTCAGACAGGTTTCGGGCCATCGCAGGCGATGTAAGTAACCCAGCGCCCTTTCTGTTGTATTTCTCTACTTTTCATTTTCTTTTCTAACATATATATATATATATATATACTTTTTTTTTAATGTTCGATACGAACGTTGTCAGCGATCTTCAGGCTCGCCAGGTAAAGGAAATTCTACAAGCGAGTAGAAAGGAAGCTTCCCGTCAGGGCGATGAGGGTATTGCTCCACCCGAGCCTGATGAGGAAACTGATATTGCTGAGCAAATTCCCGAGTGCGTTGATCGGGTGCTCAGCCTTCTACTCAGGATTTTACTGGTCTAAGTGGCCAAGGTGAGCCAATTGACACCCAACTGCTTGAAAATAGGGAGAGACAATATGAAGGTGCAAGTGAAGAGCCTATTGGACTATTTGAAGCTGGCGACGGTGGTAACATCTTGACGGATCAAGTGCCTGCAGGTGCCGAATTCTTTGAGTCTTTTCGGGATGATCCGCAAGAAGATCCTGCTGCTGATCTTAACTTCCACCGTTCTAGGGGTGAGAAGCGAAAGGCAGTTAGTTCACCATCTCGTCCACTCAAAGTTCCTCGGGTAGTCTCATTTATTGACTCCAGTGGTGAAGACGTTGCGGATGAGATTGCCCCGAGTGTTTGAGTTGAAGCATCAGTAGATGCAGCTGCTTCAGAACCGAGTAGGGTTTATTCTACCCCCGAAGTTGGAGATATAGGGGACGAACCTTCGGGGGTTTCTTCTCCATCCTTAGAACCGAACAGGGCTTCTCCTGCCCTTGAGTTTGGAAATCTGGGAGCTGAACCTTCGGGGGTTCCTTTATTCTTTTCTCCTCAGGATATGCTACGGGAGATGTCCTCCCGTCAGGCTTTTATCTGGGAGGACCGCTGGAGCTATTTTTGAGATGGTTCACTGTCCGAACGTTTTCAACAGCGCATCTTATGTAAGTTAAATTTGACTCAGTTAAATCTGACTCCTTTATTGTTCTGCTTCTGCCAGATTTCTAAGTATATCCCTTTGCAGATGGTGGCCGAATTTGCTGAGCTTATTCAGACGCAACAACATCAAGCCGATCGAATAAGGCGTCTAGAGGCTCAGTTGAAGGCGAGTGAGGAGGGCCGTGCTCGAGCCGAGAAAGCTTACCAGCAGGAGGTCGGTTCTGTACAAATATTTACCGACCATTGTCTGGCGAAGCAGGTTGAAGCCGAGGACAAGGAATCTCTAGTAGAGGAGAAGGTCGTATCACTTCAAAATCTTTTATCTTCTGCTGAAGAATCCATGCTCAAGCCCGAGCAGGAGGCGGAGCAGGTGAAGTCGGTGTATGACCAAAAAATTGAAGATCTGGAGCGCCAAGTGCTGATAGTTGAATCCCTTTCCCGAGAGGCCAGGTTGGAACTGAAAGTCCAAGGGGTGGATCATTTTAAAAGATCCCCTGCTTATGATGCCCTACTTCTTCAGGAATTTCAACGTGGGCTAGTTTCGGCCGGCGAGTTCTTTAAAGTTAAGAATAGGGAGACCGAGAAAGCCCGTGCTAATTGGGAGCTGTCAATCAAACACCATGTAGACCGGTCCTTGGAATCTCTTCGGATTCAGATGAAGGAATAGAGAGCCTATTTTCGTAGTCAAGGCAAAGAGCCCCATCCTATGCATTTAGAGATTCCGTCCGAGCATTCTCTCTCTACCTTTTATACAAGTCAATAGTCGGTTGAGGGTGCAGTCCCAGATGTCGGGCCAGTCCCGGGTGAAGATTACAACCAGTGGATGGATGGCACTGTCGACGATATCACTTGGCCGTCTAATGAGAGCCTACTTCGTGAGTACGAGATGGTACCAGATCCGAGTATTGGCAAAGGCTCGAAATCCTCGCAACCTTCATTTGTAGAATTGTAGAAATTTATGATTATTTTTTACTCGTACAGAACCATTCTTTGAACTGTAACCATTCTTTTAGAAGCAATAAAATCTTATTTTATTCTGAATTGAATGGTCTTGATCTGTTCATTGCTGATTGTTGCCGAGTGCTGTATTAAACTAGCTGGTGTTCGTGTAACTTAACCGAGTATCTTATTAAGCCGGTTGTTACCCGAATAACTTCAATTGCCAAGTATCTTATTAAACTGGCTTCTTCGATGTTCGGGTAACTTAACCGAGTATCTTATTAAACCGATTGTTACCCGAATGACTTTAATTGCCAAGTATCTTATTAAACTGGCTTCTTCGATGTTCGGGTAACTTAACCGAGTATCTTATTAAACTGGTTGTTACCCAAATGACTTCAATTGCCAAGTATCTTATTAAACCGGCTTCTTCGATGTTCGGGTAACTTAACCGAGTATCTTATTAAACCGGTTGTTGCCCGAATGACTTCAATTGCCAAGTATCTTATTAAACTGGCTTCTTCGATGTTCGGGTAACTTAACCGAGTATCTTATTAAACCGGTTGTTACCCGAATGACTTCAATTTACAAGTATCTTATTAAACTGGCTCTTTATTATTAACTGAGTCATCTTGAAACAGAAGTTTACACGTGTTTCATACCCGGTTGCTACCCGAACGTTACATCAAGGCTCACCATGATCATACGTTCGAGTTCTTACGCAATACCAATGACGTCTCCCTAGTTTTTATACGCAAGGGTTTACCGAATCGTTGAGCTCTTTTTTTTTTAAAAGTTGCTTCAACACAGCTACGCATTTCACCGGAATTTCTCCCCGATAGCGTCCTGAGTATTTTTCCAGAGTCTGGTGCATCGGGTTTGCCTTTTTGCGAAGGTCATTTTGACCATGCTCGACTGGCATGCTCTTACGAGCTTCTCCACCCATTCGGGATTTGATGGTCCTGAGAATTCTATTTGCATGTTCTTATTATCATGCTTTTTTTCCATATGTTCTTATTATCATATGCTTTCTTTTGGAAATCCTGAGCTAGATGCTTTCCTTTCGAAAATTCCAAGTAATTTTATTTATTAGTGCAAAAAATCGACAAATTTAAATTGCAGTTTAATATTTATCCTACCAATATTGTCCTGACTAGAAAAAAGAATAATATATTCAATATAAATATATATATATTTTAAGGATAGAAAATCTTCAGATATTGGGCATTGCATGGTCGGGGTAACACCCCTCCATTAGGCCGAGCAATCCAATAAGCTCCATGGCCAGCTATCCCCTCGATCTTGTATGGACCTTCCCATTTGTCAGCCAGGGATCCTGCAGCTCTATTTTTTGTGTTCAATGACACCTTCCTGAGCACCAGGTCTCCTTGCTGGAATTTCCTGATCCGAACACGAGAGTTGTAGTGGTGAGCCACTCTTTGTTGATATGCTGTATTTCTTATTCGGGACTTTTCCCTTTTTTCTTCTAGCTTATCCAAACTTTGTAGTAGCATATCAACATTCTGTTCTTTATCGTATAGCCTGACCCGGGGGGACGTATAAGATGTTTCTACGGGGATGACAGCTTCTGTTCCGAACGCTAAGGTGAACGAAGTTTCTCCAGTTGAAGTCCTTGCTGTCGTCCGATATGCCCATAATACTTCAGAAAGCTTTTCAACCCAGCTTCCTTTTTTGTCATCCAACTTCGCTTTAATGGTTTGCTTGATAATTTTATTTACTGCTTCTACTTGCCCGTTTGTTTGTGGATGAGCTGGTGTCGCATAGTAGTTTGCAATATGATACTTCTCGCACAACTGTCTGAACTTTCGGTTATCAAAACTGAGTGCCATTGTAGGTGATTATAGTGTACGGAACTCCAAACCTATAAAGTATGTTTTTCTTTACAAAATTTATGGTGTTGGCTTATGTGATATGCACCAGCGCTTCAGCTTCTGCCCATTTTGTAAAATAATCGACAGCTACTATGACGTGCTTTGCTCCACCCCCTGTCCCAGCTGGCATTGGCCCGATTAGGTCTAGGCCCCATATGGCGAATGGCCATGGGGCAGTGAGGTTTTTGAGCTTTTCTGGGGGTTTTCGGATATCATTGGCAATCCTTTGACAGGTATTGCAACTTTCCGACCACTGTTGTGCATCTGAGAAAAGCGTAGGCCAGTAATAGCCTTTCCTGAGTACTTTATGCGCCAGACTTCTACCCCCAGTATGGTTCCCGCAAAATCCTCCGTGTATCACTTGAAGTATTCAATGTGCATCTTTTTCCGGTACACATCTCTGGAGAGCTCAGGAAAACCCCCTTCTGTGTAATTCTCCACCGATCATGGTATGCCTAGCCGATCGATACCTGATGCGTTTCTCTAATACCGGATCTTCCGGGAGCAAGCCTTCTTCCAGAAACCTTCTCAGCTGGACCATCCAACCGTCTTGCGGTGTTCGAATTTCTAAAATTTCTCAATGCTTAGGTTCAGCTGTACTCGGTTTAAGCAGGTGTGCAACTGGAATGGTCTTTAGTCTGATTAAGGTTGTTGCTGATGCTAATTTAGACAATGCGTCATCCTTTTAATTTTCTTCCCTAGGGATCTGAGCGATTTTGTATTCTTTAAATTTTTGGAGGAACTGTTTCGCGATGTCACGGTAGGCTATCATACCTTCATCTTTGGCCTGGTACTCGTCCATAACCTGGTTGACAACTACCTGTGAATCGTTGAATATCTCAACTTCATCTGCCCCGAGTGCTATGCAGACTCTGATTTCAGCTAACAATGCCTCGTACTCGGTTGATTATTGGTTGCTTTAAAATCAAATCTCATGGCACATTCAACATCATGTCCTTCTGGGGTGTAAACTACCATCCCTGCCCCGCTTCCATAAGTATTTGAAGAGCCATCAACATACAGTTTCCATGGGAAACTCTTTTCCAAGAGTCTTTTTGCTTCCAGGTTTGGTTCTGTGAATTCGGCTATGAAGTCTGCCACAACTTGTCCTTTGAGGGAGGTTCTGGGGACATAATGAATATCGAATTCACTTAGCTCGATTGCCCATTTGGTAAGTCTTTCTGATATTTCTGGTTTTTGTAAAATTTGTCTTAATGGGCAATTGGTGAGAACCTGGATTGTATGGGCCTGACAATATGGTCTCAGCTTTTTTGCTGCTAAAACCAATGCTAAGGCCATCTTCTCTGCCTGTGAGTACCTGGTCTCGGCCGGTACGAGTGCCTTGTTGGTATAATACACTGGTTTCTGCACTCCATCTTCTGTTCTGACTAAGACTGAACTTGCTGCAAGCTCGGTTATTGACAGATACAACTGAAGTATTTCCCCTTTTTGCGGTTTTGAGAGAATGGGAGCTTGTCCCAAGTATTCTTTTATTTTTAAGAATGCCTGCTCACACTCTTTATTCCACTTGAGTCCTTTCCCTTTTTTGATTATCTTGAAGAAAGGTGCGCACCTGTCTGTAGCCCTTGAGATGAATCTTCCAAAGGAGGCTAAACACTCTGTTAAGCGCTGTACCTCTTTCAATGTTTTAGGAGAGGTCATTTCTTGCAAAGCCTGGATCTTCTCGGGATTAACTTCGATTCCTCTTTTATGGACTTGAAAACCCAAGAATCTCCCCGAAAGGACTCTGAATAAACATTTGTTCGGGTTTAATTTCATCTGCTATCTTCTCAGTACATCAAATGTCTCTCGGAGGTCCCGGGGATGCTCATCTGCCGAGACAATTCGGATGGAAAAGGATGAGTGCTTTAGTGACTTCCAAGTGAAGTTGATGGACATCGTAAATCAAAGCCATCAACTAGTGACCCATACTCGGATAAAAGGATCAAGCAAGAGATCATGAGGTCACTCCCCAATCGATTTTAATCCAAGGTGACGACACTGGAAGAAAATAGCAACTACAAGACTATGAAGCCGAGTGAAGTGATTGGAAGGCTTCTGGACTTCTACACCTACATCTCCTAATATGAAAAAGAACATAGCTTTGAAGACATCCAAAGTAGAGATAGAGGAGGATGACTCAGATGAGGAGATGGCTTTTATGGTGAAGAGATTCAAGAAGTTTATGAGACTTCACAAGAATGACTCAAAGAAGAAGATTGAACCAAGACAAGTGAAGCCTACAAGAAAAGGCATGCTATGAGTGTAGTGGGTTCGGTCATATAGCCACCGAGTGTACTAATTCGAAGAATAAGAAGAAAGAAAAAGTGGTGGCTGCCTCATCAAGTGAGAGTAGAAGTGAAGAAGATTCCTCAAGTGATGAAGAGGTTATTCTTAACTACACGGCTTTTGGAGCCTCCTTTGTGGAAGATGTAGAAAAAGGCAACAAAGCCTTAAGTAGTGACCTTGAAAAAGGAGTAGATGAAAAAGTAGCTAAGAGAGTGATAAGTGAAGCTACTTATGTTGATGATGCCATCATGGAAACAAGTGACACTAGTGATGACTCTAGTGATAAGAGTTTTTCATCTCACTCTACAAATGGAAATGTAGAGAGTATGAACCTTGAGGGGATTGAGCATTTTTAAAGCTCAAGGTTGAATATGAAGAAAGAGGTTCGAAAGCTAAAGGAAGAGAACCTCAAGCTATCAACCGAAGTGACTCACTTAAGTGAGAAAGTGAAGAATGGAAGAAAAATGGAAGAAATCTTGAAGAAGGAGCTTAGAGAAACTAGAGAGTTGATTGCTAAGATGACTTCGAGTACGGAGAATCTTGACCATATGTTGGGAGTTGGCAAGAAGCCAAGTGACAAGAGAGGTTTAGGGTTTGAAGATGATAAGAAGACCTCAACTCCTAGCAAGACGATATTTGTCAAGATCATGGACTTCAAAGAACCTCTTCCTCCACTTCATCCTAAGAAGAAAATTGAACTAGAAGAGTGTTCTAAAAATGTCCAAGTCAAGACGGCACCAAGAAGTCAAGCTCAAGCTCAACCAATAAGAACATTTCAAGCAACTACCCCTCAAACTAAAAGCCATCAAGCCAAGAAGCATTTCCTGCATGCTCAACAAAGGAATCAATCTTGTTCAACTCAATAACAAGGGAGAAGAGGATCAATACCACACCAAAAGAAAGCTCAAAGACATGGGAAAGTACCTTTGTTCTCACAAAGGAATGGCCCCCCTCAGTTTATTCCTTCATGTCATTTTTGTGGTGTTGATGGTCATATTAGACCAAATTGCTTCAAGTACATTAACATGTGTAAAACTAAGAGCATGATTGAAAGAAAAAGGGGTAGAGCCAATATGCATGTGCCTAAGAAACTAGTGTTAATGATCCTAGGAGTAATATGATGATCTTGACCACTAGGAATGACAATGTGTCACCTAAGTGGATTAGAAAAGATAAACCCACATGCCATTATGCTAAGGTCTCACCCATAGGCTTAACTAGGTCAAATGGACTTGGTAAGTCTATAGGTACTCATATCCCCTCTTTACTTGTTTTGATTGACCCCATATGGGGAGCTCAAGGAAAGAGAGCAAATTAGCAATGCATTATGCTAATTGATAATATTTATACTTCTTTATTAATTGCTTGAGATGATTGGTTGTACATTTTTTTTAATAAGTGTGCAACTTTGCTTTACATGCAATCCATGACTTATTTATGACCAAACATGCATTTTTGGAATAGGAGAGTTGATTGGGAAGTACATTTTGAATAACCTAGAATTGATCTCCATGACATGTTGATTCTTTATATGACATGCTTTAAAGTAATATGCATGATGAAATTGTTGAATGCTCTATGAATGCAAAAATGTGTGTGTGAAAGCAATTATGAGACTTCAATCAATAAGGATCTTGTATCCATTTCAATATTTTTACAATCCAAAAGTCTCTCTCTCTTTACTTGTTGAACAAGACTACTATCATACAGGTATTCCACCGGAAAAATAAAAAAGGGCACAATAGTCACTCATGTCTTGTTTTGCTTGTGAAGGTTGATATAGTTGTTCTTAAAATGAATTTATTTTACAATCTATATCTTGCTTATTCCATGACAAAGGGTGAAATTGGTTTGAATACTCTTGGAAACCTTTGTTATTTTGCTTTGCCAAATACCATGTTTTGATTTTGAATACAACATGTCTTGTATGCAAAGCATTCGTTCGCACATTTTTTTTATGTAATAAAACTCCTTATTCTCTCTTCTTAATTGAGTTGCATAAATTTGTTTAAATGATTATGCATATGTTTTGTGCCATAAGCTCTCCTTGCTAATGCCTTCTTAAGGGGATATTCCTTTGTCTATCTCACGACAAAAAAAGGGAGTAGTGTGGATTTATAGGGAGTTGAGAGTGGCATGATTTAATAGGGAGTTGAGAGTTGCATATGAGGGGAGTTTGATTCGTTGAGGGAGAGTTAACCTATTTGGGGAGAGCATTTGCATTTGCATTGTTGATGCATGTTGCTTATTTCTATTGTTTGCAAATTGCTCTTGTTTTTATGTCTTTGATCACCTCAAATACACTTGTCTTGGAAAGTGTAGTTATTTTGTTTTGTAGGGATATTGATTCTACAAGAGATGGATGACTTGAAGATCTAGTTTATTAGGCATATTTTTGTAATGTAGAAAAACTTTGTTGACCCCTGTTTTTATTAGTTTATTTGTGAGGATGAATTGTGAGTGGTGGTTTTGTCACGAAATAGCCAAAAAGGGAGATTGTAAGTTCCTCAGTTTTTGATTGGCTCATTTCGTTGACAACCACATTTGGGGATTAATGTGTAAAGGTAGTTTAGGCCATCATTGCTCAAGACCCAGCTCAAGCTTCAAAAGGTAAATCACTTGCTTAACCTTTTCTGAAGAGTTTGTAGTGCACACACACACACTCTCATGCATGTCTTTGATCATCTTGCATGAATGCTTAATTGCCTTAATTGTGTGCCTCTTTGCCATAAATCTTGCTTGGGTGTTTGTTGCATTCAGTTTGCCCTTAGAAGAGGATTTTCCCCTTGACCGCGATCGGGACCGCTTCCTGTGCATTTCCTCCGCCGTGGTATGCATAGCGGTGTTCACCAGGCGTTACACGCTGCTGCTACCGCGGCCTGTGCACGTTGCATGCACAACGGTCTCCCAAGCGGAGTTTCCCAGTGATACACCGCTTGCTCTACCGCGGTCTGGACATTGCCTGTACCGCAGTCCAGACAGCGAGATTCCTAGGAGATGCACCGCTCTCTATACCGCGGTCTGGACACTTGCCTAGGCCGCGGCATGCACAACAGTCATGACGGGAATCAGTTGCCTTTTGTCGAAAACGATGCCATTTCGTGTAGGGCACATTATATATATATTCTCTTCTCTTCTCTTTGTTTTGTGTAAGTCCAAGAAACCATTTTTACTCACCAAGCTTTCCTTTAGAAAGAAACTGACTCCAAGAGAGAGAGAGAGATAATTCCCAAGAACCCATCTTGACTCAACCAAACTCTACATGACCTAGAATTAATTGTTTCATTACTAGGCTATGTTTGCCTAGAAAAGCATTAATTACTCATTAATTGTATGCTTTTAAGCTTTATTGCATTTATAACATGCTTGTGTTGTTGACTGTTGGTTGCGATTTATATTTTGTGATAGTTAGGGTTTGTGACCATTTTACCCTTATAGTTAAATCTCTATGCTTTGTATTTAGATATTGTTTAGGATTCATTGATTGAATTTTGTGATTGCATTATAGTCCTTGCCATGCTTAATGACAACATATGTTGATTGACCCTTTGTTTGATAACTAGGATATATTATTGCATAACTATATCTAGTTAAGTCTTTATGAACATTCATTTAGACATTGATATCTAGGAATTGTACTTAGTGACATCTTAAATTCCTAGATAAGCATTTAGTGTTGCCTAACATTACTTGCATGTTTGAATATTTTATTATATTCAGTTAGGTTGTGTATGACTCTTCATTGAGGTTAAGTCTTGTGACTAAGTGGTTAGTGCACAAGCAAATAGATCAAGAATCACTATTAAGGCCGTTGGGTAGAGTGAAAGGGTTAGTAACTGGAGGGTGTGACAGGAGGTCAACCTAGGTTGTAAACTTTCATTCAATAATGGATTTGAGGATCTAGTGTGGTGCACATATCAGCCCGTGGTTTTTCTTATTTGGAGGGTTTCCACGTAAATATTGTGTGTTGTTATTGTTTTAAGCATAATTGATTTTAGTGAATGCTTGTTTATTCGGGGTAATTTGTGTTAATATTGATTAATCGAAAAATCGGTAATTGATTCGATTAAAACCTATTCACCCCCCATCTAGGTTATAGACACACACTTTTTAGGGAACTTTCAAAAATTAATCCGAATGCTTATCGCCTGAAGCTTCCCAGTCACATTCGTACTCATGATGTGTTTAATATCAAGCATTTAATTCCTTATCGTGGCGACTCCTCTGATGACGATAATGTAGGAAATTCGAGGATGAATTTTCTCCAACCTGGGGAGGATGAATTTTCTCCAACCTGGGGAGAATGATGCAGCAACAGTAGATCAATTGGCATTAGATTATATGGAGAGGTGGGATATGAGAAAAACCAAGGAAAATGGCCATTTCAATCCTACTAGGCGACGGAGTCGGAATGACTTCAAATTTTGACAGCTGATGTGTTTCGGCAAGACCTTTCAAAATCACCAGCTTTTCTCGTGATGCATACCCTTTTTTAGTCGAATTCCATTGTTTAACCCCTGAAAAGACCGTTTATACCGTTTTAGGAAAGTTTTGTTTTTGTAATAAATAGAGTTTCCCAAGTCCGAATCGACTTCCGTCAATTCCAGGATGCTTAGAATTCTTAGTAGAATTAGTTTTTGCTTTAATCTCGTTTTTTCCTATTTTGATAATTTTCTTGTTTTTCAAGGAATACGATTAGGTTTAGGTTTTATTTGCTTCAAATAAGGATGTAAGCCGAAAGGCTAATCAGTTTTTGATTAATAAAAATTTAGAGGTTTTCTAATTATCTCCAATTTTGGTATTCTTTGTGAATCAACGAGTTTGAAGCCTAATATTCTGGTATTCGTGAGCGAATCAACGGAATTTTAGTAGGTTGTTTTTAATTGTTTCTTACAGGTTTTTCTCGACAGAGCTTCCGCTACATCAAAAAAGCAATTTCAGTAAACATTTCTAACAATATAAAAAACCTCAAACTCCGCCTGCGATGGCTCTTTCAACGAGAGTTGGAAGGTCTCCTCCAATCAAAGGAGATCACTGTTATAAAGACATTACAAAGAAATCAACAAAACAAAACAACTTTAATTAATCACCAAAAACGTATACCTTTAAAAAAATCATATACATAATTCTAAAAAAAAATGGAAGGAATATTACAATCAAAACCATAACAAATAAAATAAATTCCAGGATATCCAAGATTATAAAACTTATTCAAACAGACTTGAAAAAAAAAACTTAGCAAATTTAAAGAATCAAACTAAACAAGAAAAATAAAATCCTAGATTTACTTAAATTCAAGGACATTACAAAGAAATCAACAAAACAAAACAGCTTAAATTAATCACTAAAAATAAGTGTACCTTAAAAATCATATACCTAATTCTAAACAAAAAGAAAATTGAATGAATTGTTTTAAAACATCCAAAACGAAAAAAAAAAATCCTGGACACCCAATTTTTTTTCAACTAATTCAAATAGACTTCAAAAATAAAAACTCAGAAAAATTCAAAGAATAAAACTAAACATGTAAAAATTTCCCACAGTTACTTAAATTTATGGACTTTTAAGGAAATCAACAAAAAAAAAAAAAACTTCAATTACTCACCAAAAATCGTATACCTTAAAAATTATATACCTAAATCTAAATAAAAGTAAAAATTACAATTCAAAATACAAAACTAAAATTCGAATACCAACCTGTCAATCGTGGGCCACGCAAGATTCGTAATTATTGTAACATTAGAAGTTGAATTTATACAAAATAGCAAGAACCCTAACAAAATTTGGATTGACAGAGGAGAGAGTGAAAGAGCCAGAAGCGAGGATGAAAGAGAGAGTAGAGTGTGGAAGACTGGAAGACAATTTGGAATTGGGCCGTGAGATAGAGTAGAGAGATTGAGATCATTTAAGTATTTTTTTTAGTATATAAATCGGTTATATGGGTTGCAAGTTTTAAAAGTATTTTAATATCAGCTTTTTCACCCGTCGGATTAACCTCCAACTTCATCCAATGGTTATAACTAATTGATGGATGGTATGGTATGATACCTATCGATTTTACTGCATATAGTAGCCGATCCCCTTCACTTGTGGTTGGTTTTGGTAATAGTCAATTGTGTACGTAAATCTATATAATATATAAAAACTGATCCTCACAATACCACGTGTCACCGTAAGAAAGTTTTGATATTAAATTGTATATTTATGTCTATTTCATGATCCTTAAACAAATAATTAAAATGAAATTAATTTTAATTAAATCACCGTCGGTAATAATAATTGTTAATATTTATAGAAATCTTTTAAGTACGTAACTGTTGCCACTATTATGATTTTAATCAAATCACTATCAATTATAATAACTATTATTAGGGTAAATGATTTTTAAAGTTATTGATTTGGTAAGACGGTCCCTAAATCACAATTAATTTTTTAAAATGTCAATTGTGTTAGGTTTTGTTATTTTATTGTTATAAGAAAAACATTAAAAATTCATCAATTCTTTTTTCATAGTTTTATCTGTGAATCACTTATGAATATGATTGTATAATGAGTGCCGGTGAAATGACTTTCTTCTTTTTCTTTTTGTAGATTTTTTTTTTCCTTCTAGTTTTTGTCCGTTGTCACTGATAACATTAATTTAGATTTATGTGGTTAATCATGTATGATAATTTCTTTTTGTTCTGTGTTTTAAAAATTGACTGAGTTGTCCATAATGCCAATAAAGAATATTTTCATGTTATTATTATATAGATATTCAAACCATTTCTTTCCATTACTATCCGTTCCTCCATAAGACACCGCTTGGCACCCTGTATTGGATTCGGATTGGACAATTTTAATCCCAATCCGATGTTTGACACCATTTTAGATTCAGGATTACTAATCCCAGAAGCAAATTTAGTCCCATGATTATAGGATTAAATAAACTTAACCCCCAACCCACCTTTACTTATCATGGGATTATTTTCACCAACCCATTTCATTATCAGTTTCTCAGTATCGTTCAACAAACAAACCCAAATTGAAACCAAACCCAAATCTGCAACACCATCGCTGCCGCCGCTGCCGCCGTTGCCACCACCACCACCCAAAACTATTGACGGCGACACTACAACCATAAAAAACCCCATAACCTAGAAACACCACCACAACCACCCAGATTCAAACAAATTCACAATCACTTTACAAATCAAACTTAATCCATTAAATGCAAACCAAAACAAAATTAATGGAAAATAAAACATGATAAGAGGAGAAAATGAGTGGATGAAGGAGAGAAGAGATGAGAGAAAGAGAAGATAGAGTTTTTTTTTTTTTAAATTCTGGGCACTTGTTTGAGTATGTTGGTTGCCGACAACCTTGGTGATGGAGGAGAGGAGGTTGGCGGCTTCTTTGATGTCAAGTAGCAATCGACCTTCGCGAAGGCAGCCGATGATCTTTTCAGAGATTCTAAGAGAAGAAGATCTAAGAGTTGAGAGAAGAAGATTTGGAGAACATTTGGAGAAGGCGATCCGGAGAAGATCAAGAAAAAGAGAGCAAGAGAACAAGAGAAAGAGAAAGAGAGAAAGAGAAAGAGATCTGGAGAAAATTGAAAAGTAGAGAGAAAAAAAGGAAACAAAAGAATTCAGTCCTATATTTCACCAAACAAAATATAACATTATTTCAGTCCAGTCCTATATTTCTCCAAACACAGTATAGTATCAGTTCAGTTCAGTTCAGTTCAGTCCTGTCCAATCCCATATAATCTCAATCTCATCTTAATCCAATCAAATCATATAAAATAGTCAAATCAATCCCACGTATCAAATGTGGTATAAAAGTCTTCAGCTTTTTTTTTTAATGAATTATCTAATATTGATAAAACTCTCCATAAAATTGTATGAAGCTTTAATTTTTTTTTATTTCCATGTTATTATTAAAATATTATTTAATCAAATCTATATCTATATTACAGTCCCCACATGTTACAACAACTTTGACTATTAAATAGTTATTACTGATTCTAATAATTTGTAATAGGGAAAATCGTATTTTAGTCTCAGTAGTTTGTCTTGATCTGCGTTTAGTCCATGATTTATTAAAATTGTAATTTTTAATCTCTCATTATTCTGACAATAGGGATTGTAGTTTCGACCGTCCAATTCTGTTAGGGTTCCGTCAAGTCAGCGATGGTCAGGTAAAATGATAAAATAACATAAGATGTTTTAAAATATTATATAACCAAAGGGTAATTTAAATATTAATTAAAAAATAAATAAATAAAATTTTAAAATAAATTATTAAATAATTTTAAAATACTTAAATAATATCAACCCAAACCCAGAATTCATCACAACCCAACCTTCTCCTTCATCTTCCTAAACCCAGAAATATCCGCACCAAACCACCAACAAATCCACACCCAAACACAATCGATCTCATCTCTCTCTCCTTCAGTTGGCTTCAGATGGGGTCGCGGCTCCTTCCACCGGCGTCAAATGGAACCACGAATATGAGATGGAGTTGGAGGGCGGTTAGGTTTGGGTATGAGATATGTGAATCCGGAAAAGACTAGAGGCGCCTCCGCGTGACTGTCAAGCTCACTGTGAAGAACCGACAAGCCAAAGTCTTCGTCATCCCATCCGCGACGGCGCTTATTGGTACTCCAATTAAGCTCTTCAAAGAGTAAACCTTTATGGGTTTCCATTGAAATCTCAATTTTGTTGTTTAATCATGAATCCAACTGAAAGAGTTGATTTTGGAGCAAGATCGTGCTTCTAAGCTAAAAAGCAGACCATGAAAATCCCTAACTCGAATTTTTTTTTGATATCTCCCTTTTGCCTTTTTTCTTTCTTTATATTGTTTTCTTTTATTTGATGATGACGATGACGACGACGATTGGGAAGAAGAAGACGGAAATCGAACCTATATCCCACCAAAAAAGAAATTTCATATTTTCTTTATATTGATGTTAATGTTGATCGAAGAAGAAAAGTTAATGATTTCATTAAATTATTTCTCTTAAGAAAGATGAAAATTGAGATCTGGTCTCTTTTTTTCTAGATCTTCCAAAAAAAAATCTTTGATTTCATTTAATTTCTTTTTCCATATTATTTAAAAACAAAAGTTTATAATTTTTTTTTAATGTTTTTCAATTTTTTTAAAATATTTTGTTTAAAAACTTTTATTACTTCAGTTTATTTCAAATTTTTTTGTTTTTTTTTTAATTTCTGTTTTTAAATTTAAATAAAATATAAAAAGAAATATCTCTATCGTTTATCTTTAAAAAGTACGGTGGAGATCCATATTTTTATTATATATATTTTTAATTTATTGTTATCATTATATTTATTTTTAATTTGTTATTATTATTATTATTATTAAGTGTAAAAGGATAATTTGAGGTAAAATTACATTACTCACACAAAATATAAAATTAATGGTAAAATGGTCTTTCAATAGGACAAAGGGCATTTAGATCATTTAACAAGTTTGATATGATAAAATTTATCCTTTCAACCGATTCTGTAACATAAAGATTAAAAATTACAATTCTAAATAACCGTGGACTAAACGTAAATTAAGACAAACTACAAACATAAATAATATATTTTATTTTTACGTAAATAACATATCAATAAGTATTCAAGAGACAATCCTGTAATTGATAGGATATGAAATAAATTCTCTTAACCAATTTTATAATTGATTTCGATTGTTAAGTTTTTTTTTTTGAATTATTACATTATTTTGTAAGTTTAAAAGAGATATATATATTTTTTTACCAATGCTATTAAGTAGTTATTAATTGTAATAAATTTTAATATTATCTCTTTTAGTAAATCAAAAATCTTTTGAGGTAATCTGTAATTATTGGGTTAGTGAATAAATTGTCTTAACAAAAACCATTCCCATAATCAATGGGATAGTGAGTAAATTCCCTTTACCAATCATGATAGTTGATTTTTAATTAGTAAGTACTATTATTGTTATTTTTGATGTATTACGTTATTTGGTAAATTTAAAAGACGAGCCTTAAATTATATTTTTTTGGCCGAAGCTATTAAGTAGTTATTAATCGTAATAAATTTTTATTCTGAATAAAATATCTATAGGTAATCAAGTGGGAAATCACATAATTAATATAATAACGTAATTAATGAGATAGTGAATAAATTCTCTTAATCAATCTCATTTTTTTTTGTAAGTATTACATCATTTGATAAGTTTAAAAGATAAGCCATACTTTTTATTTTTATGTTTGTCAATAAGCCATAAATTAGTATGATTTTTGTTTTTCAAGTATCGTTAATTGGTTGTAACATTTCAAAAATATATACTGTTATATATATATATATATATATATATATAATATCAATATTATAATATTTAGTAAGCTATTAATTGTAATAATTTTTTAATTTTTTTTTCCTGAATAAAAGTGTATAAGTAAGCAAGAGGAAATCACTTAATAAATAAGATAGTAAATAAATTCTCTTAACCAATCTCATAATTGATTTTTAATTATCTATTTTTTTGAAGTATTATATTCTTTGGTAAGATTGAAAGACAAGGCATGATTTTATTCTTTTGGCCTGTAAGCCATGAATTCATAAAAAATAGTTTTTTTTTTTTAAGTATTGTTAATTAATTACAATATTTCTAAAATAAAGTATTTTTAATTAGTTATCTATATAATATATATTATAATATTTGGTAAGTTATTAATTGTAATAATTTTTAATAATATTTTTTTTTCTAAATAAAAAATCTATAGATAATCAAGAGACAATCACATAATTAATGGGATAGTGAATAAATTATCTTGACCAATCTCATAATAGATTTTAATTATTAAGTATTAATTTATGGATTCAAATAATCTGTTAAAAAATGGTGTCCCAATTTGTATATAACTAACCAAATTGGGTTATGTCTACATGTTTTTTTTTATAAAATAATTAAATGATTCATATAATTAAAACAATGATTATTATTATTTGATTAATGATAATGTTTGGAGGCTTTGATGACAGTTTTGTAGAACCAAGAGGCAATCTCAAAATAATTGCCCTTAAATTCTCCCTTTTTTTGTCCTTTTAACATTGTTGACGGTGATTTCTTGATGGTCAATCGATCAACGATTTAGGTTAGGGAAACTTGCAGGCATACAAGCATAATAAAAGCAAAAGATAATAAAGAGAAAGCAAAGTATGTGGTAAAACTCCGATGATTTGAGAAACATAATCGGGTCATTGCCTTAGCAACTGGGAAACGAATCCAGTATTCTGTAAATAATGATACACACTCTGGTCTCTCTGTCGTAAGATGCTCACCCTTTACATTGTATTTTACATATGTATTTATACACGGTTCTGCTAGGGGTTGGAATCGTGGCGTACAAGTAAGAGATTACTGAGTTGATATTCCTTTCCTATTTGGTGTTGTTATTCATTAAATGTAGTTGACTTTGAAGAATCTGTTTAGGATCGATATTTCAGAGAAGATATGCTTGTTTCCCTGTTGAACTCTTTCTAGAGGCTATTTATCAGCTGATTTATGATTGCCCATGACAACCGTATAACCTTATGTGTGGAGGAAACCCTAATATGGGTTTTCCCTATTTGTGCCAAGTAGAGCCGACCAGGCAAGGCTTTCTACTCGGCTTTACTCGACATTGCTAGTCTTGCCCGGTACTTCGTTAATGCTATGCTGGTGCCGGGTGGCCTGTCAACTTGGAGTGCCAGTATGTCCTTTGACTGATCCCTTGACTTTTGCTTATATGGCATGATTGGTCCCTGCTGTTTGATGACGTGTTTTCTTGGCAAATATTATTCACAACAAATATTATACCTCAAAATTGAATGTCTCTTTTAATTAATCCAACTGATCTGTTTCAAATTTTTGATTTTTCCCCCTTTTAACTGAATTTTTTGTCTCTTCTAATTTAACTAAGCCGTTTCAAATTTTAGGGGATTTTTTCCCCTTTTAATTGATTTATAAATATTTCAGATTGAAAATAGTTGAAAAGTTAATTTTGAAAAGCAGTTAAGTATTATTATGTAGTTATTAGGTGGATTTTGGAAGGTGATTCTTTAAAAGCACTTTTATCATCATCTTCAAACATGTGATTTTTAATTCAGAGCTAACATAATAAGAATAGAATTTTTTTGAAATGATAATTAGAATAGAGATTATAAAATTGGTTTTCTAAAAACGAATTATTGAACCATTTTCCTTCTAATTAATTTATCATGTTCAACTTAAAATTAGTATATTGGATATCATTATCTCGAACAAAGAATAAAAACTTTTAATAGTCCAATGTCGTTAGTAAATTAAACCCCTTAAGTATCCTTTAGGACCACATGCATGCACTACATATAGACACCGATGCCTTGGGTCATCTATTTTCAAACTTCCTATTATCAAAAGATTCAAAATTCAAACTTGGCTTGGATTGAAATAATCAAAATGATTACCATGAACTATCTCTCAAAAATAGGTATATATAAGAATATATAAGAATTTGTAATTTTCAGAGCTATGGTGATAAAATATTTGTTGAATATATTAATTTTTGTTTGAAGTTGAAAATCGTTACGAATAGTGTGTTAATCCTTCTAACCTTCATCTAAACTTGGTTATTGTGAGATTTTCTTTCTAAAACTTGGAGTACTAACGCAACCGATTTTAAGTTTTTGAAGTATGAGAATGTGATGATTTATATTTCTTTTTTGGATTGTAGAAGCAATTTGGAGGGTGAAAATTCATGATAATCAAGAAAGGGGTAGAGTTGCTCAATCAAGTCTTTGCTTGGATCACCTACGTGAACCGGATTGTTTAATTTACCTTAGTACATGGTTGTGGTCTTTTCTGTCTTGATCGACTCCTACTCGATTAAAGGGTATTTAAAAGTTCACTCAATTTTTACTCGACCATACTGCATCTCTTGGTTGGCTTCGTTGCTTAGTGTAATTCTAAAAGATTTCTGTTTAAGAGTTGTCCTTTTCTTCATAAACACCTCATAAATGTGGCAATTATGAGTCCTTACTAATTCAAAATATTGATGACGGGCTTTGATGGTGTTCGTTTGTATTCGATCGCTTTGACGACTTGAAGTCTTCCCGTCTTGTCACCTATTCTCATATGGGTAAGTGTGTCAAACAAAATTTATGGGACGCGTCCTTTGTACTGACCAGTACGTCACCCTTTGCGTTTCATTTTTTTTCTCACTTTTTTACACTTCAACCTAGGGATTCAATTTTTGAAACCGATGCCTCACACCTATTTTAGCTCGTGTTAAAACAATTTTGTCTCTTACCTTCCTTTCAGTTCTCTTCATTGAACCTAGATTTCTCTTCATTTCTCTTAGATTTTCTCTTAGATTTTCTTACTCTTCGCCTATTTCTTCTGTTCATACTCTTTTCGAAACCAAGGACTTGCGACCTCATATTTTATTTTCTTGCTTTGGATTTTCAACTTACGACGCATTCAAACCAACCAGAACATACACTCTTATTTTTTGAGGTTAGTTCCTATGAACTCTTTAGCTAGGCATTGTTTTTATGTTAGCGCGATGGCCACAATTGAGTGCATTGATACTTTTGCAGTTGAGCTTATTTACAAACTACATGAAGAACAACCCCAAGGCCAACCCTATTTCTTAGCCCCTAACATTTCGGGGCTTGGTCGAGAAGTACCTCCTAACCCTATTTCCTATGAGGTTCCTCAATCTGACCCTTCCTTTTCTACTCGCAAGTGACATTAATCCTTCAATGACGAGAGCCAAACATACTAGTCAGTGCCGAGGGACTAGCTATTCCTCGTAATATCAAGGTTGGGCCTAAACTATAAAAGAGACCGACGTGGAAGAAGAGCACATGGCAGCCCGTATTCCATTTCTGTGCAGTTGGTATACACCTAGGGTGTTGAGCCGAACGTAGTTGGCGATACCGAGATTCAGCAATACATGGACATATTTGATTTTTCTAGGAATCTTGTTCAGCTGGTCCTGGTTGGAGATTGAGCCGTGTGGAACTCTCTACATGGGATGGTGGAAATCTGTGGGGCAACGCTAAGCTGTGGCTTGGCTCTTCCTCTTCAACCTTTCATTTCTCTGTTCTTGGCTAAAGTTCAGATTTCTCTAGCCCAGTTAGCATCGAACAATTATCGTATTCTGACGTGCTTGTGGCACATGTAGCGCAGAATGAAGCTGCCTCCCCCCAACACCTCATGAGATCAGACGTTTTGACACCTTGAGGCAGTTAGGTTAGACAGACACTTATTTCCCACCCTCCAACAAGCCTGACCACTGGATTCCACAAGGGGTGGAAGTGAATAAAGAGGTACAGGTTGCCACCAAAGAGAAGATGAAGAGCTTTGTTTGGGGCTTCCTACATTCTAACAAATTTTGGAAGAACAACTATTTCTTTATGGGGGGAAGCTGGGGTCAGACCGTTTCATTTAACCTTGATGATGCTTGGGTGACGCGTAACGTTCCCCGATATTTTTTCTCCCCAAAAGCCTGGAATTGGACAAATCCTGTTTTCTAGAGAGTTGGTAAATTTATCCAGGGCTCTCTCTAGAAAAGTGGGGAAAATATTATCTCTTCGACAAAGAGAAGATGATCAAGGTCAGCTTCTTCCTTCCTATATCGGTAGCTCATAGTCGATGTAAGTTCCTTAGTTTTTTCTTTTATTTATTTATTTATGTACCATTAGTTCTCGAGCTAACTTTTCCCTTGTTGTTTCTTAGTGCATGATGTGGACATTGTCTGTGATACCCAAGTACGTCGAATAAAGGTTATTAGAGAGGTGACCCGTAAGGATGCGTCTTATCAGTAATCTATCGGAATTGTTCTAGACTATGATGTTGAGGATGCGAGCGCTTTCGAAGGGGAGGCCACCGATGAGGAATTTGTTAGGGATGTGCCTAAATATATACCTGAAGAGATTCCTTGAGATTGTGGAGGGTGAGCTAAGTGGCTTTACTGCTGACATAGGGGCAAGTGAGCAGAGGGATCTTTCTCTTGACAAAGGGAAATGGAAGGTTGTGAGCCTTCTAGTCATGCACCGTCCGCTTCCCCTAAAAATCCTTCAATTACTGATGAGGTCGAGGTCAAAAGGATCTTGTGACCAACCTAGACACCCGGGGGAGGTGTTCCCTAAAAAAGAAAAGCTTCTTGCCCACTTCATCAGCCTGCTTAGAAAGATTCCACGTGTGGTGGAATGTATTGAGTCTTCTTCAGGCGGAGAGAATACTGAAGATCAGGCTGCTGAGGTTAGAGCTTACACTCTCCCAAAGATTCATATAGAGCAAGTTAGAGAGGTTTTATATATCGAAGATCTTCCATTACCCGGATCGTTGCCCGAGGTAGTTCATGAGGACCCCATTGCCTCATTTGGAGTTGGTACGGGAAGTTCGGGTCCTTCTGGTCAATCTGATGACTCCACTCCCCAAGTTATACCGATGGCCATATTGTCTGGCCTTGCATACATTGGTGATGACCATTGGAGCCATTTTAGTACTGGTTCTACTTCAAGCTGACTTCACAACTTCTATAATAGCGATGCTTATGTTAGTTACTTTTCTTTCTGTCTCTAACGGCCATGATTTTTCCCTTATTCATTATTTACCAGACAAGCTGTGCTCGGGCAGATATGATAAAATGTTTGGATGCACAATTGAAAGAAATCAAGGATAACCACGTCAGGGTTGAGCGTGCCTACCGGGAGAAACTTAGGGTGAACCAAGAGTTCATGGATCAGTGCCTAGCAAGTCAGTTGAAGGCCGAGCAGATGGCTTCTTTAGCCATAGAAGAGGCTAAAATTTTCTTTATGGAACTCAAAAATCAGTGCTTCAGGCCGAGTAGAAAGCAGAGGAAGCTAAGTCATCCTACGAGCGCATGAATGAAGATCTGAGCCATCAGGCCTTAACTGTTGAGGTGTTGTCTAAAAAGGATAGGCTAGAACTAGAAATTAAGGGGGTCAAGCGTTTCAAAAGGTCTCCAACCTATGATTCTTTGCTCCTTAGAGAATTCAAGAGCGGGAAGGTCTCGACCGAGGAATTCTTCAAGGTGAAGACCATGGTGACTGACAAGGCAAGAACCAACTGGATTTTATTGATTAAAAATCATGTTGATAGATCCTTGGTGGTCCTTCAGATTCAGATGAAGAAGTGGCAGGCATATTGTCATAGCAACTGCAAAGATCCCTATCTTATGCACCTTGAGGTCCCAACTGAGAGTGCGTTCTCCACTTTTTATGTGAGATAGAAGGCAAGGATTAACGGCGAAGACCCTGATGTTGGCCCATTTACATGTTAGGATTATGCTCGATAGCAAGAGTATAATAATGTATTTGACAATCTTTTCATATTAATAAAGTGATTTCTATTTTAACAAATCTGATAGCATTTACAGTTTAATTATTATAATTGTCAAAAGTAAATAATCATAAGGTCAAAAGACCATGAGGAAAGAAGAATTGTTCATACATCTATATATGTATGAGGTAGACACAATTCGTTAGCTAGTCTTGAAAAATATTCACAACTTAAGATAAAAGGCTGGACGCCTTTATCTTGTCAAAGTTGTAGATTCTTTTGCTAGCATTTGAGTTGGATCAAATGTGTTATGATGAGTCTAAAATCATCAAAGTGTGGTGTCTTTGGGCAAAAGAATCTAGTGCACTGGGTGCATTGAATATGATAAAAATGAAATACTTTATCTAGAACCGTCAATGGATAAAAGTTTTCATTTGAAGACAATCGGAGAGTCTATCTCAATCCTAAGATAAATGATGGACTTATGGTTGCAAGTGTTATCATTTGAGCTATCAATGAGTACGATTATATAGCATAGTCTATCCTCGATAGTTTGGTGCTAATCATTTGTTAATCGATAGAGGACTTCATTTATAGATATGGACATTGTGGCTCCATTTATTGAATGAGAGTAGAATACCATCATATGTGTTAGGTCTGTGAGTTTTGTTGGCATTATTCTATGTCAAAACAATATTTAATTTGTATTGTTTAGTTGTCTAGGATTCATGATGATTCAAGCTTCAAAGAAGAAATGACAACTATTCAAGCAAGTTCAAGTCTTCAAAGGGAAAAGTGCTTCATGATTCTACAAAGGTATATTAAGACCTTTATTTTCTCTTTCAAGGCTTAGGCACACACACATATCATATATTTGTGTCCCTGCATCATTGTGTACCTTGTATAACACATTCACACACTTGAAGATGAATGCTCATGCATTGGTATGGAAATAACATGTTTTGGAATATGCATGATTGGAAACTATCTCTATGTAGTTTGCATTCTAGTGTGAATTGTGTTTGTGCGTGTATATATTTGTATAATATGGATATTGAACTTGAATTTAGTCTTAAATCATTATTTATTGAGTTCCGGTCATTTCGGTTACTCATACTATTGATTTCAAGTTCTAAGTCAAAAGATACTACACTTTCAACTCATGTTGCGTACATTGTCTTCGTCTTCATATCTCGAGTCAAATTATTATTTTATGGGTTGAGTATCTTATATTTCCATGTCCATGAGAGAGTTATGGTTTGTAATCCGCAAACGGATTCGAATTCTGAGTTCGAAGACCGGAGAACGGTCGAAGAACGCGAAGGAAGCGCATGGGAGTTGCACCATGGCCGAAAGGCCAACAAGAGGTGCAAGCCCGAGATGGCGCGTGGCCATCTCGGCTGCAAATCCTTGCTGCCCTGAGATGCCCATGCGCCATCTCGAGGAAGAATCTTGAAGGGGCAGCTTTGGTCTTTTCACATATATCTCTTCCCTCTTCTTTATATATCTCTTCTCTCTCTCATTTCATTCTAAGGAAGAAGAAAATGTAGTGCAGAAAATTTCCAAGTTTTTTCTCTCAACTTTGAATCACCATATCTCTCTTATTTCTTATCCGATTTGAGTGATTCAAGTTGGAGAAGTTTTGTATTGAAGTTCTCTATCATCTCCAAGCAATCTTGAAGTCATTTGTTCAAGATTTCTGGTGGATCACACCATTTTCGTGACTGCACTCGAAATTATCAAGGTAGTTGTTTATCTTTTGATTTCCTTGATTCTAATGTTCAAATACCTTGGGTCTTCTTCCTACTTATGTGTATTTGACTTGAACATATGTTGATGAGTGATAGACCTTCAATTAAATGAAAGTTGTGCTTAATTAGAAACTTGATTGTGAGTTAGGTTTCAATCAAACCTATGTTTTCACATGATTGTGAGTTGTATTGTGATAGCATCTTATCTAGGACTATTTGTGCTTTGATTAAATTTATTTTCATGATTAATAGTATTATCATGTGCTAGAACTCATTTGTTGAATAATTTTAGGATTAGGACATTTGATTATATATTTAGAGTCAATTAGAGTTTAATTGACTATTTTGTGAATATATGCTCTAAATGATTGCTAGAGATTTGATTGATCATATCTTGTGTTTCTGGCATTTTTGTGTTAGTACTAAAGTCTTGAATACGTACTTCATGAACATGTTTATTTCAAGCTTTAGTATCATGAATAAAATCTAGGTTTAAAGTATGTGTTTGGAAATTTGGAATGCTCTAGATTTTTATTCATGCATAAGATCTAGACAATCTTGTTTTATGAACTTTATTGTCTATGTCTAGATCTTCATGGAGTGTACCTAATCCATACATTTCATATGCTCATGCATCATCTTGTGTGGTGTCATTTTTGGATTATAAACTAGAAAAATATACTTTGTGTGCTTATTGATTAATTCTAGTTTCCATAGGATGTGTTGATCATAGCATTCTATGTTGCGTGCTTGTTTGCGTTTTGCATTAATGATCACCTAGATGCCTTGTGAGAAGGAAGTCTTGACAATAGGTGTGAGACCTATAGTGTTGAGCAAGAAGTCTTGGCAAGAGGTGTGAAGCCTTGGATTGTCGAGCAAGGAAGTCTTGGCTAGGGTCGGGAGGATCCGGATAGTCGAGCAAGAAGTCTTGCCTAGAGTTGGGAGAACTCGGATAGGTGAGCAAGGAAGTCTTGACTAGAGTCGTGAGGACTTAGTTGAGCAAGAAGTCTTGCCTTGGGTCGTGAGGATCCAGATAGGGTGAGCAAGGAAGTTTTGACAAGAGGTGTGAAGCCTTGGATTGTTGAGCATTAGGGCGACATCTTCATGAGTAGGATAAGAGGGTAGTTTCTAGGTGAATGGGTCACTTGAGAGATCGTACTTGTCTTATCTACTAGTGGATTTTGTTTGCCGGTGGCTGCTAGCCCGTGGATGTTTTCTCTTTTGAGGTTTACCACGTTATATCTTGTGTCAACTTTTCTCTATCCCTAACTCTCTAGTATTTGTATTTGTTATTCGAATACTATGGATAGAACTCTTTATGTAAGTTGACTTCCTTATACAATATTGTTTGTGTATGTTAGATAACTTTGTATCTTGTGATATTTCATTCAAGTTGTAAAGTATCACCTTGTAATGCCCTAAGTACAACTTATGGAATTTTATCTAAATTGAATATATTTGTTCATAAGATACATTGATTCTTGTTGTATGTTCTGTAGACTAAGAGTGGAGATTTGAGCATACATGAATATATTGTTTTCTCATAACAATCATGTTGAATATTAATTTGTATGCTTATTAAGGTTTTGTCACTAGTCTCGAAAGATTTGTTAAAAATGAGAGACAACCTATTCACCCCCCCTCTAGGTTGTTTAGTATAACCTTGTACACATTATTTCAATATGTATGTTTTGAGGTATTGGATATTAAATCTTAACGTTAAGTTTTCAATAGTGACTGTTGAAACATGGCTTCTAGACAAGTCAAAATATCCAAGTTCAAAATGTGGTCATATGAGTAAATATGGTAACTTGGAGAGCTATAGGCGGTCTATGAGCTCTTGGCGATTACTGGTATTCTTCATGAGGATACACTTTCTCCAATAAGATTCTTGCCAACCAAGTAAATCCTTCTTAGGAGAGGATTTATGATCCTATATATACGTATGTTAATTTCGGCCAGCCTAAGTTTTTCTATGAGATTAATTTCGGCCATGCTAAGCAATTTTCAAGAAGATAATTTGGCCTAGCAAGAGGGAATTTTGAGGGAGAAAAATTTGTTTTTTACTCTGGACAAAATTCGACCAACTTATAGAGATAGTGTGAATTCGGCCAAGAAGAGAAAAAGGGGAACGTTTTTGTTTTCGATAGTACACTAGTATCCTTTGCATCAAAAGAGTTTTGTGTACAATATCAAATCAAGGTTCACGCGAGTTTCAATTAAATTGATTGATAATTCAAAAGTGACCGGACGTTCTTGGTTTTTCTCTTGGAGGATTATTGTGACTAACAAAGAAGAAGATTTTGTTTGTTTCTATCCTCATGTATACAACTTAAAGAAAGGGAGCCCACACTCCTAGGTGATTCACATTCATGATTGGATTGGAAGATCTTGCCGATTCAATTCGACACTAGTTCGATCGTCACGGAAAAAAAAGGTACGATACTTTTTATATACATCAACTAATCTAGGGTTAAGGATTTTGTTATTAAAAGGGAAATTTTTTATTTATACGCAAACTCAATTTTTTTTAATTTTCTCACACTTCCGTTGCGTTTTGAACCGTTTTTTTTCCTACAATTGGAATCAGAGCTTGTTGTACCCTTGATTAATTGATGTATGTGTTTGTGAATCTTTTTCTTTTTATTGTATATATGCATGTTTTAGACAGAGATGACACTCTAGGTATTCACATATATATATTTACATTGGAATGTATGGATATATATATATATATATATATATATATGTTTTATATGTGGTTTGTTATTGCTCAATTTTGGTCCTAAAATTTCAATTTTTTTTGTTTTGGGATTGCAACAAGAAGGGTGGTCTATCATCACCATAATTTCCTTCTTGGTAGTTGCTAAGTTTTTTGTTGTTCGTGTTGTAATAATAAAAAAAAACTGCAGTATTTTATTATTTAAATTCTTTTGTAATACATTCAAGTATCGAAGACTCGAAGGTTTGAAGAATTAGGAGCAACCGGAACAAGCTTGGGACCGTGCGAGCCGTAGTAAAGAACGTGCGTGCGTGCGAAGAGCACGCAAGCCACGTTTGTTGTGGCATGGGCTGTGCACGGCAGCCCTATGGAAACCATGGGCTGCACATGACAATCCTTAATGGGTTTGTGGCATGCGCATGCCCATGGGTAAGGGCCAAGGATGCCTACGCCCATGGGAGGTAGCCGAGAGAGTCCGGACAATGAAGGTCGTGTGAAGACTTGTTCGCCAAGAAAGGAGTTTTTGTATTCCAAGACATATCTAATTTACTTGTTTTTCTAGGATGAACCAAAATTGTAGCTATTTATATTTTTGTAAATATTGCAATGTTTGTCATTGTTTGATAACATGTCATATAGAATAGGAGTGACACTCATATATCTCTTTTGGTATGAACATGCATTGAATGATTTAAGTATCTAAATTGGCATCTAGATAACTTGGTAAATCATTCTTTGGAATTCGATCACACACCTTAAACAATTGAGTGGGAGAAGGTGTTTTGGAACATCTACGGCCTCCAAGTTTAGTTGAGCTTTATGTTTCGTGAATAACCTCCCAAGAGGTATTCATGAATGGAATTTAGCAAGATACTTCTAAAACGAATATTATGGTGTGTAATATTAATCTAGAGGGGGGGGGGGGGGGGGGGGTGTGGATAGATTTTAAATAAATTTTACCCAATTTTTGTTAAAGGTCAAGTTGACAAAAATGCCCCTATCTAGTTACAAAAATACCACAAGTGTAATAAATGCGGAAATTGTAAAGACACTTGAGATATACATGGAAACCCTCCAAATGGGAAAAACCACGGACTGATGAGTGCGCCACACTAGAACCTCGAATCCACTAACGGCAAAGGAATTAAAACCTAATCCCGGTTTAATCCACCACCACTACCTAATCCCGGTATAAGTGAACCTAGTCCATCTTGCTTGCGATTTAAGCTACCTACTCCCGGAAGCAACACAAGTATTACTTCTCAATGAAGAGATAAAATGTCCTAAGTGAATATATGATGATATTCAATAAACAAACAAGACTAGGAAACCCGATATGCTTATCTAGGATGATGAGATGACAATTGATGCAATCCAAGATATCAAGAGCTAAATGACATGTTCAAGAAGCTTAGCTAAACATAGATCAAACAATCCTATGAAGCTATCACAATACAACACTCAATCTTGGCATCACAACAATCTCTAATTTGTATATAGAAAATGTTCTAAGAGCATACAAATAATTAAAGAGAAGGTTTAGCAAGTAAAACACTTAACTTGTAAGAAGATAGTGAAGAACTTACTAAACAAGATGTGATGAAGCAACCCTATTCATTGATGTACTCTAAATGAACTTAGATGATGCAAGATGAAGTTTTGATGCACATGGGAATGCTTTGAGTGATTAAAAATGAGTTCTTCGAAAAGTTTTTCCTTTGAAATGTGTTCTAAGGAAAATATGTGATATTCTGAACTCATCCACGACCTTAAAGCACTGAGTTATATATATATATATATATATATATATATATATATATATATATATAAGATCCAAACAAAGTGAGATCGTTTTGGAAAAAACTGTTCCAGCTTCCTCTGTGTGCGCTGGTGACGTGCGCTGGTCGAATAGCGCACCACCAGCGCACCACCAGCGCACCATCAGCGCACAACCTAATTTTACAATAGGCGCTGGACGAGTGGCTCATCCCAGTGGCGCAACACATGCTCAAATACTCTGGAATGTTTGCGCTAGTGAGGCTGCGCTAGTCGAGTAGCGCATCACCAGTGCACGCCCACTTTTTTCAACTGTGCGCGGGTGCAACAGTGCAGCTCAGTAGAGCATGACTAGCGGCGTTCCATTGGAATAATGAGATGATGAGGTGCGCTGTTTGAGTAGTGCACCACTAGCGCACCACCAGCGCACAACTTGATTTTTCGACACTCAAACACACATTTTCAACAAGTTCAATAGTGATGAAAGTGCATCCTATTCTAATGCCTAGCATGACATAAAACTCTAATTACAAGATGCAAATAAATCAACAAGTGTCATTTAAATCAAAATGCACACATGTATAAACACTCAACATATATGAATAAGAGTTATGCATGAATATGTGAGTGTGTGCAAGTATCTCTTCAAAGCAAGTAAACACAAGAATTTTACCTTCGGTGCTTCTCCTCTTGAGGTCTTGATAGCCTAAGCTACCCTTACATAATACCCCAAAAATGTGATTTGTTCACGAAATAAGCCAATCACCAAATGAGGACTTTACAATCTCCCCCTTTGGCTATTTAGTGACAAAACCACCACTCACATTGATCATCACAAAACAAAATAAAACACCTGGAAGGTATTCTACATTACAAAGAGATAAACATAAAAAAAACTTCAAATCTTCAATCTCTTGTAGAACTATCAACCCTACACACAAAGCAAGCACAAATACACTATCCAACCAAGTGCATTTGAGATGAACAAGTGAATATAAAACAAAAGAAATTGCATTCAATAATATGAGCATGACATCGTGAAATGCTCATGCAATGCTCCCCCTCAACGGGTTACTCCCCCTACATGTAATCTCCCCCTTAAACAAGTACTACTCCCTTTAAAGCCAACACATGCTACTCTCTTAACACCACAATGTTAGGTCAATGCTACTCCCTCTTTTTGTCATGATATAGGCAAAGGAGAAGTCCCCAACCGGGTCACTCAAGGTAAAGAAAGCTATGAGCATACAAGATTGGTGCATAATTATATAAGCCACATTTATGCAACTCTATTAATAGGAGAGAAACAAGGAGTTTTATTTGAAAGAAAATGTGTGAATCAAAAATGCTTTGCATACAAGACATGTTGCATTCAAGTCCAAAAACAATGGTATTTGGCAAAGCAAATGACAAAGGTTTCCAATATAATTCAAACCAATTTCACCATTTGTCATGAGAGAAGCAAATATATAGAGATTTTATAGATATCAAATTTTAATGGCACTATATCCAACTTTATAAGCTAAACATGGCATGAGCAACTTTGCACCCTATGTGATTTTCTGGGAGAATACCCGTATGATAGTAGCCATGTTCAACTAATAAAGAAAAAGAGACAATGATGCAACATTTTAGTCTCACTAGCTGTTTCACACAATATTTTGTATTCAACAATTGCAATCATCAATTCATGCTTTATCATTTTTCATTAGCATGTCATTAAAGAATCATCATATCATGGAGATAATTATAGGTCATTCAATATGTACTTCCTATGTAGATCTCCTAGTCCAAAAATGCATGTTTGAACATAAATAGGACATGGATTGTAATCAAAGCAAAGTTCACACTTATTGAAGAAAATACAATATACTATAATAAGTGCAACCAAGCTACTCAAGCAATCAATAAAGGAGCATAAACATTTTAAAAAAATGAGATGCAACAAGTATACAATAGCTCTCTTTGCTTGAGTTCCCCTTATAGGGTCAAAGACCACGACACATCACTCCATTAAACAAATCCCAATAGATCTACTAAGAATCTTGAATCGAGTAGTATCTAAGGGGTTTAGTAAATAGATCCGCTAGTTGATCATTAGTACTTACATGCTCAAGCACTATGCATTTGTTCTCAACTAGTTCTCTAATGAAATGATGACTGATGTCAATATGCTTAGTTCTAGAATGCTGAATAAGATTCTTGGAAATATTAATTGCACTCATGTTATCAAAAAAGAGAGTAAGAGTACCTTGATTGAATCCATAGTCGGCTAGCATTTGCTTTATCTAAAGGAGTTGTGTGCATCCACTCCCAACAACTATGTATTCGGCCTCAACCGTGGATAAGGAAATCAAATTTTGCTTCTTGCAAAACCAAGAGACAAGGTTGTTCCCAAGAAAAAAGCAACCGCCCGATGTACTTTTTTTATCATCACAATTTCCTGCCCAATCTACATCAGTAAAGCCTACAAGACTAGCATTAGTGTCAAAAGAGTACCAAATTCCATAGTTAGATGTCCCATTCACATAACGAATGATTCTCTTAACAGAAGAGAGATGTGACTCCTTAGGATCCGATGGTACCTAGCACACACACCCACACTAAAAGAGATATCGGGCCTACTTCTGGTCAAATAGAGCAAGCTACCAATCATGACACGATATAAAGTTTGGTCCACACTTTTACCACTAGCATCCTTGCTTAGCTTCAAAGTGGTACTTATGGGTGTATCACAATGTTTGGCACTTTCAAGGCCAAATTTCTTCATTAGGTTTTTGGCATACTTAGCTTGGGATATGAAAATCCCATCATCCATTTGCTTAATTTGTAAACCTAGAAAGTAACTTAGCTCACCAACAAGACTCATCTCAAACTCATGAGACATGACATCAACAAATTATTGGACTTTGGTGTCATTTGTGGAACCAAAAACTATATCATCAACATAGATTTGAGCTATAAAGAGCTCATCTTTATTTTTCTTGATGAATAGAGTCTTGTCAACACTACCTCTAGTGTAACCATTGTCGATGAGATATTGGGTGAGATGCTCATACCAAGCCATTGGTGCTTGTTTCAACCCATATAAAGCTTTGTTGAGGTGATAGACACGATTAGGGTGGTGAGGTTGCTCAACAAACACTTCCTCTTGCAAGAAACCATTGAGAAAGGCACTCTTAACATCCATTTGATATGATTTGAACTTATGCAAACAAGAAATAGATAAAAGAAGCCTAATGGACTCAATCCTAGCAACATGTGCAAATGTCTCCTCAAAGTCAATACCCTCAATTTGAGAGTACCCTTGTGCTACAAGCCTAGCCTTGTTTCGCACAATGTTGCCATCCTCATCGGATTTATTCCTATATACCCACTTGGTGCCTATCACATTGGTGTTCTTGGGCCTAGGAACTAGAGTCCAAACCTCATTCCTTTCAAATTGGTTAAGTTCTTCTTGCATGGCAAGAACCCAAAATTCATCTTTTAAAGCTTTATCAATTTTCTTGGGTTTTATTTGAGAGGTGTAACAAGTGTAGCTAATTAGCTTAGCCATTTGATGCCTAGTCCTAACACCCTCAATAACCTCTCCAATAATGTCATCTTTTTCATGGAGTTTCCTAACCCATAGGGCAGGTTCTTTTGAGTTCAAGGGAGGAATCCTATCAATAGGTTGTGTTATGTCATCATCAAGGTTAGTCTTTTAAACATTAGAGACATCAACAACCTTCTCCAAAGGGAAGTGATCAACTAGTTCTACCTCCTCCTCATGTTCATTAGACTTGAGCCTAGTATCATCAATGACAACATCAGATAATTCCATTACGGTCCTAGTTTTTAGATTGAAAACTCTATAGGCTCTACTATTCAAGGCATAGCCAATGAAAATACCCTCATCACTCTTAGCATTAAATTTTCCAAGTTGATCACGGTCATTCAAAATGTAGCATTTGCTTCCAAAGGTGTGGAAATAGCTAACATTTGGCTTTCTACATTTCCATAACACATAGGAGGTTTGCCTAGTGTGGGGCCTAAGAAAGACTCTATTTCCTATGTAGCATGCCGTATTGACAGCTTTGGCCCAAATATTCCTAGGGACATTGTTGCTAAGCAACATCACACGGGTCATTTCTTGAAGAACCCTATTTTTCCTCTCAACAACTCCATTTTGTTGAGGTGTCCTAGGAGCCGAAAACTCATGAGAAATGCCTAGACTATTGCAAAATTTTTCAAAATGGGCATTCTCAAATTCCTTCCCATGGTCACTCCTAATTCTCTTAATGTTTTTAATCTTGGAGTTCATTTCATTTTGAATTTTAGAACAAAACATTTTAAACTTGTCAAAAGTTTCAGATTTTTCTCTAAGGAAATAAGTCTAAGTGTACCTAGAGAAGTCATCTACACATACAAAAATGTATCTCTTTCCACCTAAACTCTCTGTTTGTATAGGACCCATAAGATCCATGTGGAGAAGCTCTAGAGGTTCCTTGTTGGCAAGGTCCACAAACACCATTAACCTTTTTCCCAAGCTTGGGAAGGCCTTGTACAACATTGAACTTATCTAAGATTCTTAAATCCCTAAAGTTCATGTGACCAAGTCTTTCGTGCCATAACTCAATTTGTTCATCCTTGGACACATTGCAAGAGATACCTCTAGCCTCAAGACAATATCAATTGTCACTAGATCTCATACCTTTTAACAAGGTTTGTTCATTTGACAATAGGATAGAACAATCATTTTTCCTAAACAAGACGGAAAGTCCTTCATCACTAAGATGTGAAATGCTTATCAAATTGGCTTTTAAACCATTAACATACAAAGCATTGGACAATGAGGGTAATCCGGGAATGGTAATGGTTCCCTTTTCTTTAACCTTCTTTTTGGATCCATCACCAAAAGTGACATTTCCTCCCTCCTCCATCACAAGAGTCTCACAGAAACTCTTATTTCCAGTCATGTGCCTATAGCACCCACTTTCCAAATACCAAAAATCACAAGAATGAGCATTCAAGGTAATTTGTGCAACATGGAAAAAGTGTTCATCCTTTCTAATCCACCTAGATGCAATATTTTTCTTCCTAGTGGTCAATGACACATGAGCTCTAAGTGTCCTAGGATCATGCAAAGTTGTTCCATTTTTTCTAGTGACATGCATCATGGCTTTAGTATTTTTCTTCTCTATCATGCTTTCAATCCTACACAATTTAATATATCTAAAGCAATTTGGTCTAATGTGCCCATCAATACCATAAAAATGACATGTAGGAATGAAGTTAGGAATCATACCAAAACCTTAAGGATGCATTGGAACCTTTCCATGTCTATGCGGTTGTCTTGATTGTTGTTGAAGAGCTTTCCTTCTTTGTTTTTGAGCAAGACTTGATTGCTTCCTTGGTTGAGCTTGCATGATAGGTATCTTCCCTTGATGAGCTTTCGGTTGAGGGAAGTTAGCTTGAGGAACCCTTGTAAGATGGGCTTGAGGTAGGCTTCTTAGTGCCACCTTGAAAACTTTCAGAGGTCAAGTTTCTTCCTAGGTGATTGATGAGAAGATAACCCATTGAAGTTCATGCTTCTTACAAATATGGTCTTGTTTGGAGTGGATGACACCTTGTCATTTTCAAACCTAAGCCACTTCTTGTCACTTGGTCTCTTTCCAACATCTAGCATATGGTTAAGTTTTTTGGTGCTAGAGTTCATCTTGGCCAACAACTCTCTAGCATCTTCAAGCTCTTTCTTCATCCCTTATTCACTCATCTTAGATCTCACCAACTCTTCATTTAGTTGGTCGACTTGAGTTGAGAGGTCTAGGTTTTCTTCTTTTAATCTCTTGATCTCATTCTTGTTCTTTAACCTTGAGCTCTCAAACTTAGCCATGTAGTCCTTGAGATCCATCCTATCTACACTTCCATTTATGGATTGTGATGAAGATCCATCATCACTTGAGTAGTCTTCCTCTTGACTTTCATTCTCTTCTTCACTAGCATCTTTGCTCTTAAGAGAAGATGTAAATGCTATGAAGTTAGCCATGAGTTCTTCATCATCCGAAGACTCATCTTCTTCATTAGAGTTATCATTTTCACTCCATGTGGCAGCCTTCACTTTTCCCTCCTTCTTGACCTTGTGATTTTCACATTCCGGGAAAAAAGTGATCTATTCCACCACATTCATAGCATTGGACTCTTTTCTTCTCTGTCTTTTCTTGCCTAGGCTCAAACCTTTTATAGAGAGCCTTTTTCTTCACGTCTTGACCCTTGGATCCAAAACCTTTCTTCTCGGACTTGTAGAATTTCTTGAACTTCCTCATTAGCAAGGCAATTTCTTCATTCGAGTCATCACTCTCCTCCTTCTCAACTTTGGAGGCTTTCAAAGCAATGTATTTTTACTTTTTTGATGGTGTGGGGTTAGTACATTTCCTAGATTCATAAGCTAGAAGCCTCAGAATCACTTCACTCGGCTTCATGTCCTGGTAACCACTATTGTCTTCCAAAGTCGTCACCTTAGACTCAAATCTATCGGGTAGAGATCTCATAATCTTCTGTTTGATCTTCCAATCCGAATAAGGATCACCATGTTGATGACTTTAGTTCACAATGTCCATCAACCTTACTTCAAAGTCATTGAAGCACTCGTTCTCATCCATCTTGAGCAATTCAAATTGCGTTTGGAGAACTTGAAGCTTCGACTCTTTAACCACATCGGTTCCCTCATGTACAACTTCTAGGATATCCCATGCTTCCTTAGCTATCCTAGTATTTTGAACCAACCTGTACTAGTTATCATCCATTGCACATAGGATGGCATGCATTGCCTTCCTATTCCACTTTGAAGCCTCAAACTCTTGTCCATTCCACTATGCCTTTGGTTTGAGTACATCATATCCTCCATCTGCAGGAGTCATCATGGGTGGAGTGTAGCCATCTTCAATTGCAATCCATGCTCTGTCATGAATTTGGCAAATGTACGACTCCATCTTGCCTTTCCAAGAGGCATAATTCAACCCGGTGAGAAGTGGAGGTCTAATGCTAGAAGCTTCCTCATTGCCACCGTTTCCACTTATTGTGTTTAATGAATGAATGATATGAATGCAAATGTATGAATGATCAATACACACATAAAATGCAACACACACCAAAATGAGCAAGGATCACTTATGTATGTCTAGGAACCTGCTCTGATACCAATTGAAACAAATATTATGGTGTGTAATATTAATCTAGGGGGGGGGGGGGGGGGTGAATAGATTTTAAATAAATTTTACCCAATTTTTGTAAAAGGTCAAATTGACGAAAATGCCCCTATCTAGTTACAAAAATACTACAAGTGTAATAAATGCGGAAATAGTAAAGACACTTGAGATATACGTGGAAACCCTCCATATGGGAAAAACCACAGGCTGATGAGTGCGCCACACTAGAACTTCGAATCCACTAATGGCAAAGGAATTACAACCTAATCCCGGTTTAATCCACCACCACTACCTAATCCCGGTATAAGTGAACCTAGTCCATCTTGCTTGCGATTTAAGCTACCTACTTCAGAAGCAACACAAGTCTTACTTCTCAATGAAGAGATAAAATGTTTTAAGTGAATATATGATGATATTCAATGAACAAACAAGACTAGGAAACCCTATATGCTTATCTTGGATGATGAGATGACAATTAATGCAATCCTAGATATCAAGAGCTAAATGACATGTTCAAGAAGCTTAGCTAAACATAGATCAAACAATCCTATGAAGCTATCACAATACAACACTCAATCATGGCATCACAACAATCTCTAATTTGTATCTAGAAAATGTTCTAAGAGCATACAAATAATTAAAGAGAAGGTTTAGCAAGTAAAACACTAAACTTGTAAGAAGATAGTGAAGAACTTACCAAACAAGATGTGATGAAGCAACCCTATCCATTGATGCACTCTAAATGAACTTAGATGATGCAAGATAATTTTTGATGCATATGGGAATGCTTTGAGTGATTAAAAATGAGTTCTTGGAAGAGTTTTTCCTTTGAAATGTGTTCTAAGGAAAATATGTGATATTCTGAACTCATCCATGACCTTAAAGCACTGAGTTATATATATATATATATATAAGATCCAAACAAAGTGAGATCGTTTTGGAAAAAATCTTTCCAGCTTCCTCTGTGTGCGCTGGTGAAGTGCGCTGGTAGCGCACATCCTAATTTTACAATAGGCGCTGGACGAGTGACGCTGGACGAGTGGCGCATCCCAGTGGCGCAACACAAACGCAAATACTCTGGAATGTTTACGCTGGTAAGGCTGCGCTAGTCGAGTAGCGCATCACCAGTGCACGCCCATTTTTTTCAACTGTACGCGGCTGCAACAGCGCAGCTCAGTGGAGCATGACTAGCGGTGTTCCACTGGAATGTTGCACTGGTGAGGTGTGCTGGTCGAGTAGCGCACCACCAGCGCACAACCTGATTTTTAAACACTCAAACATACATTTTCAACAAGTTCAAGAGTGATGAAAGTGAATCCTATTATAATGCCTAGCATAACATAAAACTCTAATTACAAGATGCAAATAAATCAACAAGAGTCATTTAAATCAAAATGCACACAATTATAAACACTCAACATATATGAATAAGAGTTATGCATGAATATGTGAGTGTGTGCAACTATCTCTTTAAAGCAAATAAGCACAAGAATTTTACCTTCGGTGCTTTTCCTCTTGAGGTCTTGAGAGCCTAAGCTACCCTTACATAATACCCCAAAAATGTGATTTGTGCATGAAATAAGCCAATCAAAAAATGAGGGCTTTACAACTTCTTTACAAGGATAGACTAGACAATTAACCCAAACGATATCTATTCCCAAAGGAGGGATATTCGTGAGGGATTATATTGAAGGTCGATAACTTGGTAACGCACTTAATGTAATTTTATTAATATCCTCCCAAGAGTTCTTGTTAATAACATTGCAAGGCTAAAATTGAAAACGTTGGTTGTTATGTTAACAATTAGGTGGGACCTAGTCCAACTAGTAAATGGTGCATACTCCCAAAAGAGGCGTGACGTTTATTGGTGTTGGATCACCGTTGAATTTTTGCGATTGAATTATTTTATTTAATTCAATATAAATATTCAAAAGTGCTATATCACTATTGTTGACTTAAATAATTTTTGTTATTAAAAAGAAATCATGACCCCATCCCTAATCAATATCCTAAAAGATAATACTTTAACTGATGATAATTATGTCACATGAAAAAGGAATATTGGGTTGTTGTTGCAAGCTGAAAAGTATAAGTTCATTATGTATATTCCTTAACCACTAAAGTAATGAATCTACTCAGGAGCAAAGAGATGAGTATCAGTAGTGGAAGTCTTTAGATGAGATGGCTAAATGTACGTTACATTATGGCCATCATCATCTCCAACATGTTGCAACAATAACATAAAGGAATGACGACTGCTGCCGATATTATGATGTCTCTAGACAGGAATTCATATGGTTGGTAAAGTTGTTACTGTTAAGACCCGTTAGAAGGTCAAGAAACAATAGAGGAAAAAGCAACTTGGGCCTTCTTAGAAGGAGACCAACAAAGTAACCAAGATCAAAGGGAAGTGTTTCCTTTGTGGTGGAAAAGTTTAAAGGAATAGACTGAATAAAAATGAATTCAACTTGCATTTTGGAAATGAAGCGTTGGTGTCTACTAATTTAGTGGGAGATATTAGAATCAATTTAGATTCTAGTAGGCATTTAGATTTAATAAATGTTTATTATGTACCTGAATTCAAGAGGAATTTAATTTCAGTTTCTTGTTTAAATAAATTTGGTTATTCGGTTACTTTTAATAAAACTTTTATTATTAGTAAGAATGACAAAATTATTTGCAAAGGTACATTGGAAAATGGTTTATTCTATTTGCATGGAAATATCTCTCACTTGTTAGACACGGAATCAACAGAACCTAATCATAAAAGAGTAAAATTATCAAAAGATGAAACCTACATATGGCATTTACGCTTAGGTCATATTAACCTTAATAGGATTAAAAAATTGGTAAGTGACAGACCTCTAAGTGACTTAAAGGTTGATGATCTACCAACTCGTGAATCTTGTTTGGAAGGTAAAATGACCAAAAGGTCATTTATGACCAAAGGCGCAAGAGCTATCGAATGTTTAGGATTGATACACACTGATGTGTGTGGACCTATGAGCATTCAATCTAGAGGTGAACATGAGTACTTCATCACTTTCACGGAAGATCACTCAAGATTTGGCTATGTGTATCTCATGAGACATAAGTCAGATGCTTTTGATATGTACAAAGCATTTAAACTGAAGTAGAAAATCAGCTTGAGAACTGCATAAAAATCTTGAGGTCCGATCATGGTGGAGAATATCTATCTGGTGAGTTTCAACAATATCTTATTGATAATGGAAAAATTTCTCAGTTTTCTGCACCAGGCCCACCTCAACAAAATGGGGTTGCAGAAAAGAGAAATAAAACTCTTTTTGATATGGTTAGGTCTATGTTGAGTTATTCAACGCTCCCTAATTCTTTTTGGAGATATGCTTTACAAACCGCAATGTACATTCTAAACGATGTACCATCTAAGTCTATTCCTAAAACACCGCATGAGTTGTAGACCAGGCGAAAGCCTAGTTTACAACACTTAAGGTTATTTGGATGTCCTGTGCACGTGTTAAAAGGAAAGACAGAAAATATGGAGTCTCGTTAAGAAACATGCGTATTTGTAGGGTATCCAAAAGGATCAAAAGGATATTATTTTTATAGTCCTTCAGATCTTAAAGTATTTGTTTCGACAAATGCTAAATTTCTGGAAAAGGACTATATGAATAATTTTGTGCCTAAAAGTAGAATTGTTCTGAATGAGCTTTTAGGAGATACAATTCCATAAGAGGTTTCGCAACCAAGCCCAATTATAAGTTCCGTACCAACACAAGATCAACAATCTACCATACCTCATCATAGTGGGAGGGTTGTTAGACAACCCGATAGATACATCGGTCTAGGAGAATCTGTAGAGAATCTTCCGAACGAGGATGATCCCTATACGTACAAGGAAGCAATGGAAGATGTTGATTGTCGCCATTGGCAAAAGGCAATGCAATCTGAAATTGAATATATGTTCAAAAACAAAGTCTGGTCTCTTATAGACTTGCCTAAAGGGATAAAACCACCCATCGGGTGCAAGTGGGTATACAAGAGGAAAAGAGGAATGGATGGAAAGGTGGAAACCTTTAAAGCTAGATTGGTAGCTAAAGGTTATACACAGAAAGGAGGTATTGATTATGAAGAAATCTTCTCTCTTGTGGCCATGCTTAAATCCATTAGGATACTCTTATCCATTGTGGCATCTTTAGACCTAGAGATTTGGCAAATGGACGTCAATACAACTTTCCTTAATGGAATTCATGATGAAAACATATATATGATGCAACCAAAAGGATTAATTGAAAAGAGCCAAGAGGAAAGGGTATGCAAGTTTCAAAGATCCATATATGGATTGAAACAAGCATCCAGATCCTGAAACATAAGGTTCGATCAAGCCGTGAAAAGTTTTGGATTTGTTCAAAACCTTGATGAACCTTGTGTATACAAAAGGATTAAAGGTGACAAGTTGGTTTTCCTAGTTCTTTATGTTGATGATATACTACTCATCGAAAACGATATAGGTGTATTGACATCAATAAAAGAATGGTTAGCAAAACAATTTGATATGAAGGACTTATGAGAAGCAAGTTATATTCTTGGTATCCAAGTCATAAGGGATAGAAAGAATAAAACGATTGCATTATCCCAAGCTTCATACATAGATAAAATCTTGACTAGGTTTTCCATGCAAGATTCCAAGAAAGGTATGTTACCTTTCAGACATGGAATCAAAATTTCTAAGGAAAATGTTCCTAAGAATGAGCATGAAGAGCAGTTCATGAGTAGGATTATATATGCTTCGGCAGTAGGAAGTCTCATGTATGCAATGCTCTGTACTAGACCAGATATTTGTTTTGTTGTTGGCATAATTAGCAGGTTTCAATCGAAGCCTGGTCCTGATCACTGGATGACAGTCAAGCATATTTTCAAGTATCTTAGGAGAACGAGAGATAATATGCTTGTATACTCTGGAGGGGATTTAATTTCCGTTGGTTATACAAATTTTGATTTTCAGTCAGATTCTAACTCCAAGAGATCAACATCAGGATCTGTGTTTACTATTGGAGGAGGGGCAGTCATATGGAGGAGTATCAAACAATCTTGTTTTGCTGATTCCACCATGGAAGCCGACTATGTTGCTGTATGAGATGCTGCTAAAAAAGCTGTCTGGCTCCGCCAATTCTAGATTGACTTGGAAGTGGTTCCTGATGCGAATAAGCAGATCACTATCTACTGTGACAATAGTGGAGCAGTGGCTAATTCGAGAGAACCAAGAAGTCATAAGAGAGGGAAACACATTGAAAAAAAGTATCACCTTCTAAGGGAAATCGTGTATAGGGGTGACGTGACGATTACAAAGATCGCGTCAGTAGAAAATCTAGCGGATCCCTTTACAAAGGCTCTTCCATAAAAGAGTTTTGAAGGGCATCTAGAGAACATAAGGATGAGAGATATGACACATTTGCTATAGATCAAGTGGGAGATTGTTAGGATTACGCTCGATAGCAAGAGTATAATAATGTATTGGACAATCTTTTCATATTAATAAGGTGATTTCTATTTTAACAAATCTGATAGCATTTACAGTTTAATTATTATAATTGTCAAAAGTAAATAATCATAAGGTCAAAAGACCATGAGGAAAGAAGAATTGTTCATACATCTATATATGTATGAGGTAGACACAATTCTTTAGCTAGTCTTGAATAATATTCACAACTTAAGATAAAAGGCTGGATGCCTTTATCTTGTCAAAGTTGTAGATTCTTTTGCTAGCATTTGAGTTAGATCAAATGTGTTATGATGAGTCTAAAATCATCAAAGTGTGGTGTCTTTGGGCAAAAGAATCTAGTGCACTGGGTGCATTGAATAGGATAAAAATGAAATACTTTATCTAGAACCGTCAATGGATAAAAGTTTTCATTTGAAGACAATCGGAGAGTCTATCTCAATCCTAAGATAAATGATGGACTTATGGTTGCAAGTGTTATCATTTGAGCTATCAATGAGTACGATTATATAGTATAGTCTATCCTCGATAGTTTAGTGGTAATCATTTGTTAATCGATAGAGGACTTCATTTATAGATATGGACATTGTGGCTCCATTTATTGAATGAGAGTAGAATACCATCATATGGATGTTTTGAGGTATTGGATATTAAATCTTAACGTTAAGTTTTCAATAGTGACTATTGAAACTTGACTTCTGGACAAGTCAAAATATCAAAGTTCAAAATGTGGTCATATGAGTAAATATGGTAACTTGGAGAGCTATAGGCGGTCTATGAGCTCTTGGCGATTACTGGCATTCTTCACGAGGATACACTTTCTCCAATAAGATTGTTTAGGGTATGAATGAGTAACATCAACTTATTCTATCTTTATTTAAGAGTTCAATTTTAGTTCTTTAGTGGAATGAACTAAAATTAAATAGATTGGACCTAAGTGAATCATTTGTTGATTGTGATTGGGTTGTGTCTATTGGAGCTTTAATTTAGATAGCCCGCCAAGATCCCTAATCCACACGAACTTGCGTGGATCACTTGATATATTCTATCGGACCAATTTAGGGGTCCATCTAGAATTGTATTAATGCATGTGAACTTGTTTCTTTTTGTAAGAATGAGTCTAGTTCACATGTGGACTTTTTTATTAAGGTCCAATGGATTTAATATAATAAGAAAAATAATATACGGCCTATATACATGTGTTGGGCGGCAAGGCTATTAAGAATAGCCTAAATTATATTATTTTTATTTTATTATTTAATTAAATGAAATTAATTAATTCGTTGATTAATTAATTATTTAATTAAAAGTCAAAATCTTTTTCCTAATAGGAGTTGGTCTCTTAAAATTATACTATTGTTGGTAGTATAATTAATATTAAAGACAATATTTGATTAGTAGATAAATAAAATGAATTATTTATCCAATCAAATTAGGAAGTCTTTAATACGGTTACAAATACACTATTGAGTTAGATTATGAGTCTTGGTGTAGGATAGAATTCATTTAGAAAATGATTCTTAACCACCAAGTAAATCTACCTAAGGAAAGGATTCTTAACTACCAAGTAAATCCTTCTTAGGAAAGGATTTGAGATCCTAATATATATCCAATGAAAATTCAGTTAGCCCTTATATATATATATATATATATATATATATATATATATATATATATATAAGGATAGAATTCCTTGTCGATAAGGATTCTTAACTACTAAATGAATCCACCTAAGGAAAGGATTCTTGCCAACCAAATAAATCCTTCTTAGGAGAGGATTTATGATCCTATATATGTACGTATGTTAATTTCGGCCAACCTAAGTTTTTCTATGAGATTAATTTCGGCCATGCTAAGTAATTTTCAAGAATAGAATTTGGCCTAACAAGAGAGAATTTTGAGGGAGAAAAAATTATTTTTTACTCTGGACAAAATTTGAAAAACTCATAGAGATAGTGTGAATTCGGCCCAGAAGAGAAAAAAGGGGAACGTTTTAGTTTTCGATAGTACACTAGTATCCTTTGCATCAAAAGGGTTTTGTGTACAACATCAAATCAAGATTCACGCGAGTTTCAATTAAATTGATTGATAATTCAAAAGTGACCGGACGTTCTTGGTTTTTCTCTTGGAGGATTATTGTGACTAACAAAGAAGAAGATTTTGTTTGTTTCCATCCTCAGGTATACAATTTAAAGAAAGGGAGCCCACACTCCTAGGTGACTCACGTTCGTGATTGGATTGGAAGATCTTGCGGATTCAATTCGACGCTAGTTCAATAGTCACAGAAAAAAAAGGCACGATACTTTTTATATACATCAACTAATCTAGGGTTAAGGTTCTTGTTTTTAAAAGGGAAATTTTTTATTTATATGCAAACCCTTTTTTTTTTTTTAAATTTTCTCACGCTTCTGTTATGTTTTGAACCGTTTTTTCCCTACATTACAGGGAATGATTATACTGCCTGGATGGATGACGAGTTAGACAAGATTGTATGTCCTTTGGATGCGAGCCTCTTGAGCGAGTATGAGATGGTACCCGACCTAAGTATCGGTGGCAATAGCTCTCAACCCTCATCATCTTAGTTTTATTTTAACTCTTTTTGATGTGATTAGCCCGAGCCTTCTCTGGCATGTAAATTTATACACTTTTAGAATCAATACTAGTTTCTCAATTTTCATTCAGTTTTTATTGTGTTTTTCTAAACGTCTTAACCTAGAACGCTTAATATACCTGCATAGTTTTAACAAACAGATTGATAGTATAAGAACTTAGAGTTTGTCTGAATATGTCATTCAACCCACAATTATGTATATTTTGATGATATATTTTGAGTATTGGTTTCGTTATCTGAACCGAGTGCACCGTAATTAAGCCAAGTATCTTATTTAACTAGCAATTAGATGGGTAATTTCTCTTATCAATCGGTTTTTCATCCCAACTGAGCATGCTATGACTAAACCGAGTATCTTATTTAACGACGGTTTAGTTAGGTCTTTGTTTGAGCTGAGTGTGCCCTTACCAAGCCGAGTATCTTATTAATTAGCTATTGGTTAGGTTCCTATTTGAACTGAGCATATGCTAAGTATTTTAACTGGTGATTGGTTAGGTAATCCGTTACCTTAACTGCTGATTACCTTTGTACTATTCTCATTTTACCCGTGTATTATGTCGAGACTCACCCCAACCATACACTTAGGTCCTTACATAAGTCACTTGGAACATCTCCTGGTTCTGTCTGCTACATGGGTTTGCCGAATCGTTGGGGTAGTGTATAACAGCGTATCTCACCGGGTCTATCCAGGCAGTGTCCTGAGCAGTTTTCCAGGTATTCTAGTGCCTCAGGTCTACCTTTTTGCTGAGTAATACGTTTGTATTGACTCAGTTCGGGGGGCATGCTAATTTAGTTTCTCCGCATTTAATTAGTTTTTTTTAAGTATTTTTAATTGGTTATACTATTTCAAACAAAATATTGTTAATTAGTTATCTATGTAATTTACAATTAATTGCAATAGTTTTTAATAATATAACTTTTTCTTTCATAAATAAAAAATCTATAGGCAATTAAGAGGCAACCACACAATTAATTTGATAATGAATAAATTCTCATAACCAATCTCATACTTGATTTTAATTATTAAGTTACTGATTTAAAAAAAATTCCATTTATATTATTTATATTTCAAGTTTAATGGATTTTGACTTAGTTAATATCAATAATTGATTAATGTAAGCAGAATAAGAGGAATTAATGGATTAATATGAGAAAACCAAAATTATGCATTCAATGTTATTAACTTTTTAAAATTATTTCCATTTCCAAGTTCATTGGATTTGACTTGGATATGTAATAATTGATCAATATAAGAAGAATACAAATGATTATTAGATTTATATGAGAAAACATAAATTATCCATTTAATGTAAGAATGTACCATGTTCAATGGTTTTTAACTTAATTAATATCAGTAATTGATTAATATAAAAAGAATAAGAAGAATTAATGGATTTATATGAGAAAATCGAAATTATCCATTTAATACGAGGAATGTACAAAATTCATGATTTGTTTTGCTTATTTTTTATAGATATTTTTTAATTTATTCATATATTATATATGATTGTATTCTTCCTCTCTCTCTCTCTCTCTCTCTCTCTTCAATAGCTGATTAAAGAGTTTATATAAATTCATTATTGTGTTGTTCTAAGTAATATTACTTTTTCAGGCATGGGTAAATGATGGATTTGAAACCCATTTTAGTAGATAAAAATCACCTATTCCTCTTTATATTAAATTCTGCTTATGCTCTTTGATTTTTATGTGTTTTAGTTTTTTTGTTTTATACGTATACCATTTTAAACTAATTAAGATTGTAACAACATCTAGAAGTGTGGTTGTTGGTGTATCATTCAAAACCTTAAAACTATGATCTTAATTCTCTCTCCTCAATAGTTGATTAAAGAGTTTATATAAATTCATTATTTGGTTGTTCTACCCAATAGTATTTTTTTTCCAGGCCAAAGTAAATGATGGATTCAAAGCCCATTTTAATAGGTAAAAATTATCTATTGCTCATTCTATTAAATTATGCTTAAGCTCTTTGGTTTTTATGTGTTTTATGTGTACCGTCTTTTAAATTCAATCTTATATCTACCCGTAAAATTACTAATCTTCCAATTGTTCTCTAATTTTTTCTGATCATTCCTATTTTAGACAAGACTTGTCCACGAAGATGATGAATGGAGTGGGTAAGGAAAAGAATGGCCTATATTACTTATCATTCACCAATAATGCTTCATCAAATAGTGTGGCTATGAATTCTTCTTTTACTATTTGGCACCAACGACTTGGTCATCCTTCACTTCATTGTTTATAACATTTAACTAAGACGATTTTAGATATTTTTATTTTGAAATCTGATCATTGTAGCATTTATCCTTCAACAAAACAAACTAGACTTTCGTTTTCTACTGGTTTTATTTCAACCACTGCATCATTCCAATTAATTCATTGTGATATTTGGGGAGGATATCACACTCCATCTCTTAGTGTTGCACCTTTTTTTTTTTACAATTGTTGACGGTTTTACATGATGTACTGGGTTTATTTAATGCACCATAAATCATAAACACGCCATCTTCTTAAGTCATTTTTTGCATTAATTGAAACCCAGCTCAATAAAAAAATTAAACAGTTGCGTAATGAAAATGGAATTGAATTTGATACGAAGTCTTTTTACCATGAAAAAAGTGTTATTCATCAACGTAGTTGTGTTAATGCTCCACAACAAAATTGCATTATTGAACGTAAATATAGATACGTTTTAAACGTTGCTTATACATTACTTTTTCAGGCTCATTTGCCAATTCATTTTTTGGGGAATGTGTACAAACTGCTGCGTATTTAATTAATCGTACTCCAATAGTCCAACACCTTTACTTTTTGGTAAAACTCCTTATGAAATTCTTTTTAATTCCAAACCTTTTATTCTCATCTGAGGGCTTTTGGTTGTCTTTGTTATGCATCTAATTCTTCTTCTCATTGATCTAAGTTTGATCCAAGAGTAAAAAAAAGAAAAAAGTATTTTCTTGGTTATCCCTATGGCCAAAAAGGGTATAAACTTTTTGATCTAGAATCGGAGACTTTGTTTACATCAAGAGATGTAGTATTTCATGAAAATATTTTTTCTTGTCAATCTCTTCCTTTAATTAATCCATCATCATTAGTCTTGCCTAATCCTATTTTGGATGATTCTGTCTTAAGTCAAAATGATGGTGCACCACTCATTCACACCTCCACTGATGCTATTAATTCTTCCAATACTACATCTCCTATTGTGCAACATCCAACTCGCACAGTAAAGAAGCCGTCATACCTATAGAATAATCATTGTCAATTGGCCATCAATTCTGAACCCACCACAACATCACTTCTTAAGATGGGTCATGTAGCACGTAAATCATGCCTTATATCTCAATATTTTACATATGATCATTTATCTTCATCCCACCGTGCTTTTTCTGTAGCCATTTCTTCTATTTCAGAACCTAAATTTTTTAGTGAAACTGTCAAGGATCCTAAAGGGTGTGAGGCCATGGCTAATGAGATACAAGCTTTGGAGGAAAATAATACATGGACTCTTACACAATTAGCATCTCATAAGAAACCTATTGGGTGCAAGTGGGTTTACAAGATCAAGTATAATTCAGATGGTTCTATTGAGCGTCATAAGACTCGTCTTGTAGCGAAAGGCTATAATCAAATACAAGGTTTGGATTTTCACGACACTTTTGCTTATGTTGCTTAGCTTGTTACTGTTCGTTGTTTGTTGGCAATTGCTGCCAATAAAAGTTGGCATTTACATCAACCTGATGTTCAAAATGCATTTTTACATGGTGATCATGATGAAGAGGTTTATATGACTATTCCACCTAGTTTTGCACAAAAAGGTGAGATCAAAGTTTGTCGGCTTAACAAGTCATTACATGGTCTAAAGCAATCTTCAAGACAATAGTTTGTAAAATTCTCTATATCACTTATTGATGCTGGTTATGTTTAATCTCAGGTAGATTATTCTTTGTTTACTCGATCACATGGTTTGGCATTTACTACAGTTCTTGTTTATGTTGATGACATCATAGTTACAGGTAAGGATCTTAACTCGATCAAAGACCTCAAACACTTCCTTCATGGTCGTTTTAAAATCAAAGATCTTGGAATTCTTAAATATTTTTTAGGTATCAAAATTGCTCATTCAGACAAGGGTATATTTTTATGCCAATGAAAATATTCTCTTGACATTCTTTAAGATAGAGGTTTACTTGGACCTCGTCCTGTTTCTTTTCCTATGGAAAAAAATTTAAAACTCAACAATGACAATGATCCATTATTATCAGATCCAACTAGTTATCGTCACCTTATTGGTTGTATGCTGTATCTCACTATCACATGTCCAGATATTGTTTATGTTGTTACTGTTTTTAGTCAGTTTATAGACAAGCTCAACAAATTACATCTTGAAGCTGCTCAAAGAGTTCTATGCTACATAGAAAATTATCTAGGTCAAGGTATTTTATTATCATCCAGTATTTCTTTACAAATTAATACCTTTTGTGATTCTGATTGGGCTAGCTGCATTGAGACTCAACGGTCCATTACTGTGTATTGTATTATGTTAGGAATTCTCCCATCTCTTGGAAATCCAAGAAACAATCTATAATTTCAAGATCTTCCACTGAAGCTGAATGTCGTACCATGGAGACAACTGGTTGTGAGATTACTTGAGTTAGGCTTTAGTTTGTGTTGGCATGAATTCCATATCAAAATGATGTTTACTTTTAATGACTTAGTTGTTTAAGTTCATGATGATTCAAGCTTCAAGGAAGAAGAAACAACAAGTCAAAGCAAGTTCTAAGTCTTCAAAGAGAAAGGATGCAATTTGTTTCTACAATGGTATATTAAGACCTTATCTTTCTCTTACAAGGCTTAGGCACACACACACATATCATACATTTGTGTCCCTGCATCATTGTGCACCTTTATAGGCAAAAACATACAATTCATTCATATGTGTCCCTGCATCATTGTGCACCATGTGTAACACATTCACACACTTTAATATGAATGCTCATGCATTGGTTTGGAAATAACATGTTTTGGAATATGCATGATTGGAAACTATCTCTATGTAGTTTGCATTCTAGTGTGAATTGTGTTTGTGTGTGTATATATTTGTATAACATGGATATTGAACTTGGATTTAGTCTTAAATCACTATTGATTGAGTTATGGTCATTTTGGTTACTCATACTATTGATTTCAAGTTCAAAGTCAAAAGATACTACACTTTCAACTCATGTTTCATACATTGTCTTCTTCTTCATATATCGAGTCAAATTATTAATTTCTGGGTTGAGTATCTTATATATCCATGTCCGTGTGAGAGTTACAGTTTGTAATCCACAAACGGATTTGAATTCCAAGTTTAGAGGCAAGAGAACGGTAAAAGAACGCGAAGGAGGATCGAAGGAGAAAGAAGCAAGCATATACTTCTTTCCCGAGATGGCGCTTGGCCATCTCCGGGCAGAAAGCTTGCTGCCCCGAGATGCCCACATGCCATCTTAGGCAGTAAGCTTGCTTGGCTTCTCTTTGCCCCTCTTGGTCAGTTCACATGTCCAAGTCTCCTATTCCTTTATAAACTCTTTCCCTCTCACATTTCATTCTAAGAAGAAATTCAAATCAAGTTTGTAGAATTTTCTCTCTAAATTTTCACACCTTTCAAATACCATAACATTTTTATTTGAACTTCGATTTGAGTGATTCAAAGTTGAGAGTGTTCATCTATCCATCCTCCATCTTTTATCTAAAGGTTTGAGTTAATTTTACTGCTGTTTTTGGTGTCTAATCATACAAAAACGGGACTGCACCTAGATCAACTAAGGTATTGATTTTCTCTCTAAGTTTTCTTTTAAAACTTGGTCAATTGCCTTGGGTTTTCTTCTTATACATATATTTGTATATTGTGAGTGTTTTTATTTGTGTTATGAACACTTTCAAAGATAGATTGAATTTCAATTGAAATCATACATGTTGAGTTAGGTTTTGATTTTGCCTATGTTATCACATGTTTGGGATTGTATTGTGCTAGCTTTGATTCTAGGACTATTTTGTGATCTTTGATTGATTGTTTTTGTGAAAAATAGTTCATCACATGTATTAGGCTCTCTTGGCCTGAATTCTCACATAATACATGTGCTTATGTTCTTTTGAGCTATTCATGTGATTTGTTGAATCTATGATTAGGAATATGCTCTAGAACTTATGCTTATATCTATTTGACTTTGTCATATGATTTTAGCATGTTTTAGGTTTTTGTGATTTAAACTTGATCTTGTGATTTGTTGATCATATCTTGTGATTCAAGTTTAGATATATGCTTGAATCTAGTTTGTGATTAATGTTGATCATATCTTACATAATCTAGATTGACTACTCATGCATGATGAACTAGACTATATGTGATTTGTGCATTCATGCTCATGCCTAGTATTTTCCATAGGATGTTTTGATCATAGCATTCTATGTTGCGTGCTTGTTTGCGTTTTGCATTCATTATCACCTAGATGCCTTGTAAGAAGGAAGTCTTGACAATAGGTGTGAGACCTATGGTGTTGAGCAAGAAGTCTTGGCAAGAGGTGTGAAGCCTCGGATTGTCGAGCAAGGAAGTCTTGGCTAGAGGTGTGAGGCCTTAGATAGTTGAGCAAGAAGTCTTGCCTAGGGTTGTGAAGATCCGGATAGGTGAGTAAGGAAGTCTTGACTAGAGTCGCGAAGACTCGGATAGTCGAGCAAGAAGTCTTACCTAGAGTTGGGAGAACTCAGATAGATGAGCAAGGAAGTCTTGACTAGAGGTGCGAAGCCTTGGATAGTTGAGCAAGAAGTCTTGCCTTGGATTGTGAAGATCAAGATAAGGTGAGCAAGGAAGTCTTGACAAGAGGTGTGAAGCCTCGGATTGTTGAGCATAGGGCGGCAACTTCTAGTGTAGGATATGAGGGTAGTTTCTAGGTGAAGAGGTCACTTGAGAGATTGTACTTGTATTATCTACTAGTGGATTTTGTTTTCCAGTGGCTGCTAGCCCGTGGATGTTTCCTCTTCGGAGATTTACCACATTATATCTTGTGTCAGCTTTTCTCTATCCCTATCTCTCTAATATTTGTATTGTGGATATAACTCTTGATGTATGTTGACTTCCTCTTTATAATATAGATTGTGTATGTGTTACAATTACTTGTTGTATCACACTTTACTTGTGTTTATATATTGATTAATTGTCTTTAATTAATATATATATTGTGATACAAGCAATCTAGATGGACGAACTTTTGTTTGTTTCTAAGGGAGTCAAAAAAGGTGCCTAACCTATTCACCCCCGCTCTATGTTAGCCTTGAGCATTTAACCGTGATTGTATTTTCAATTGGTATCAGAGCAGGGCACTAGATTGCACTTAGTGTGAGTCCGAGGTGATACTTTCACGGTTTTTGTAAGGCGTTTGAAGTTATGGGTTTACAAGATGATGTAATGGCGGAATGAGCCTCAAATACTAGACTACTATTACTTCGTGGCACTAACTATGAGTATTGGAAGTTGAGGATGAAAGCCTACATCTGCTCTATTGATGAAAGGGCTTGGATGGTAGTGGAAGAAGGTTATAGTCCTCCTACCAAGGTTTTAGAGGATGGAACCATGATACTCAAGTCAAGGAGTGAATGGACAACAAATGAGTTTAAGGTTACAAAATGGCACCATCGTGCTATGAATGCCATCTTTGGAGGAGTTGATGGGCATCAATTCTCCTACATCCAAAATCTTGAATCCATAAAGGAAGCTTGAGATACTCTCAAAGTTACTAATGAAAGAACCTTAGTGGTGAAGAAATTAGGCTTCAAATGTTGGCATCACAATTTGAAGGTTTAAGTATGTGTGTGGAAGAAAAGTTCGAAGACTTCCAATTTCGGCTTCTTAACATAGCTAACCAATGTCAAGCACTTGGAAAGAGCGTTTAAATTGGAAAATCCTTAGGTCTCTTCCTAAGAGATTTAAATCAAAGGTGACGGCCATTGAGGAAAGCAAGGATATGGATAGTATGAACATCGATGAGTTGCTTGGGTCTCTCCGAACTTATGAGATGTGCTAAAAGCTAAAGATCAAGAGTAAGGGAACTGCTCTCAATGCTATCGAGGAGGAGAGTGATGATGAAAATGAAGAAATGGCACTCTTGGTTAGAAGGTTCAAGAAGTTTCTAAAGAAGAATGCCAAACCTAAAGGCAAGTCTTCTAAGGAAAAAAGAGTCAAGAGAACATCATCTCCAAGGATTGTGAAGAATACTCAAGCCATGAACAAGAAAGAGGTTCAATGCTATAATTGTCAAGGTTTTGGTCACTTTGCTAGTGAGTGCACCAAGAAGCCATCTAAGAAAGACAAGAAAGGTAAAGTGTTGGCGGCTACTTGGAGTGATGACAATTATAGTGACAATGAGAGCTCTAGTAGTGAGTCTTCAAGTGATGAAGAGTAGGTGAGCAACTTTGTAGCTCTAACGGCTTCTCATTCTTCACTAGATGTTGGTTGTACAATATCTTTAAACAAGAACCTTGATGCAAATCATGATGGATGCTCTAGTTCCATTCCTGCTAATCTTGAGTTGTTGAAAAAGATAGAAAAGCTTGAAGAAGCTAGATACAATGCTCAAAGAGAAGTAGTTGAGAAGGATGATTTGATCAAGAAGCAATTAGATGAGTTTGCTGTTGTTACTCATAGACTTCTTGGTGAAAAAGGTGATATTATGAAGAAGTTTAGAGAACTTGAAATGATTAACCTTGAGAAGGATAATGTGATATCTTGTTTGAAGAAGAGAGAACAAGAATTGATGAAGAGATAGACACGGCTAAGGAGGCTATCAAGGATTTAGTGAATGATTCGGTTAGTGTGTCTAGTGTTAGGAATCTTGTTAATTCTCATAGTGGTGAAGACGACTTGGTAGTTGAAGAGGAGCTTTGGAAGCACCACTTCCTACACACTTTGATGAAGTCGTGATTGATCAGAAACCACACAAGAAGAGAAGATCAAAAACCTTGAAGAAGTTGGCGAACAAGGTATATTTGCAAACTCATAGTGAAGCTAATTCAACTCCAAAAGGTACAATCTCATCTTTTATTCCAATTTGCCATTATTGCAACATAATAGGTCACATTAAGCTTAGGTGTTATAAATATATTGAAAACTACAAATTAGGAAATGAATATAGGGATAAGGAGATTAAACTTCAACTTGAACATGCTAAGGCCTTGAAAGTTGAGAAACATGATAAATTTGCTAAGCATGAGAAAAAATTGTGGAGTAGAAAGAATTCTAATCTTGTTCAACTTGACAAAGCTTGTGTTGAAAATGTTAAGGAAGAGTGTGTTAATGATATTCTTGTTAATCAAGTCATTGAAGGACTTTACTCTAGATTTAACATTGTTGTCAATGATGATATTGGAAATGTTTGTGTAGGTACACCCAAGAACAAGTGGTTCAAGGGTGAGTGCTCTTATCACTAATATAAGAAGCACTTGTGAGATAGCTTTGAGGCTATATATCAATTGTGTTGAGAATTCTTGCTTGCTAGCTTTGAATACTTCATGTATTGATATGAACTTGGTTATCTCACATCATGATTGTTACGATGGTCAAAATTTGTTGATTAACTTTGAAGAAGTTCTCTTGTTATATGTGTTGATTGAGTTGAGATATTATGCTTTTTATACTCTTGTTGTGAAACATCGTCAACTTGGTGTCATGAGGACATTCAAGGCAAGAGTGCTCATAAAAAGGGCGGAAGTATGATATTTGGTGAATATAATGTGCAAAAAGGCATCTCTATACTCTAATGCATATTCTCTTAGATATTCATCTTTTGACTCAATTTTTGACATACATCTCATAGCATGTCATATTAGAGAATTTTGTATAGTATACATATGGTTTTCATTGACATTTGCTATTTTAGGATCTAATAGTGATATTTTTCACACTGATCTTAAATTTGATGATTGTTTGTGTTTGGTATATTGAATGGCATTACTTTTGAAAATATGAGCTTCATATTCTTTGAAAGCTACTTATTAGAGAAGTAATGATCTTGAATAAGTCTCTACTTATTGCTCTTAGATCATGTGCTTATGAGCCATAAAATCTTGGTTTTCTAAAAATTGCACCTTGCTTCTCTTATATGTTTTGCTAGTAGGTTGAGTTTACTAATATGTAAACATTGGATACACCTTAAAGTTTTTGTGCTTAAGTACATTTAAAGTGACCTATGGTTAGTATCCATTTTGCTTCGGCAATTAAATAGAACTCAACGAGCACCTTCATGAAAAGGGCTATACACCTTGGTTGTGAAAGCTATCCAATGTTGGAAAGAGCTACACCATTGTGATGAGTGAAAGCCGTCATGAAGTGAATTTTTGTTTATGTAAAAAAAAAAAAATGGAAAAAATCAAAGAAGTGTTGAAATGAAATCAATAAAAAAAAAATCTTTGATTCAAAGCCTAAAAAGAAAAGGAGGAAGGCTTAAAAAGGAGTTTAGTTGAAAATCAAATGAGCTCGGGTTGAAAATCAGAAATGGGATGACGAGCCACATGCACACAAACGCTTATATGTTGAAAATCTATTCACTTTAAAGCGAAATTTTTTGGATGATAATCGATTTGACTTTTTATGGAAAAAGCTTAAGATGAATAGTTGTTGGAAATTGTTTGCATGTTGATTATCAAACTACTTCTTGATATATATTTAAAGCATATCTCTCACAAACACACTTTGTTTATGAGTATGATGATATCTTTGCAATTGTTGAAGAATTATGAGAGAACTTGAAAAAATCTTTGTGTATCTCTCTTAGCATATGAAGCTTATTTTGTTGATATTTCTTCAAATTGTTTGGATGTGTGATTATGTGAACTTCCTTATGAACCTTATGCTATCATCAATCTTAGTCATGGCATTTATCAAGGGGGAGCATTGTATGCTAGACATTGTTCTCTTTTATGATATGTTCACATGCTTCATTTTGTTACATGTTGGCATATTTTGACTTAATGATACTTGTAAGATATTACTCACTATCTTTGTCTTGTATGATGATTCATTCTTAAGTTATATGTCATTGTTTTATATATTTGTGACTAATAAGCTTGTTTTGTCTTTCACTCACTTTTGTATGTTTATAGAATCTTATTTCACAAGAACAAATGGGAAGAACTAAAGTTACCGGAAGTGGAAATCAATTGAATCTAATTGTGAAAGCCAAGTCAACCTCAAAGAGATCCAAAGCTTCAAGGTCAAAGGATTTAGGGATCTTTGCAACTAAGAAGATATTTCAAGAGAGAGGCATTGACTTAGGTAAATGTAAAGATTCTTATGTTCTTAAATGCATTAAGGATAGAAATTGGGAATCTTGGGTGAGCATGCTAGGAATAGTGAATGACACTATTGTTAGAGAATTTTATCATGAATATAGAGAGAGTGCCACCTTATTGGATGCTTTGATGGATGTTAGGGGTGTTGTGTTTAGAGTTAACCCGGTAAACATTAACAAATTTATTGGGCTATCTAGTGATGTTGATTCAAACTTTCTAGATGTTGATATCATTGAGAATCTTAATATCATGGGTAGAACTCTATGTGACAATGCTTATTTTGAGTGGAAAGGTAGAGCATATATTAGTCAACATGAGTTAACTAAGGCAAGTGCATTTTGGCATCTTTTCATTTGCACAAATATTATTGGATCTTCGAATTCAACTGAGTTGAATAAAGACAAGATCAAAATAGTATATGCCTTAGTGACTAATCAACCTATAAACCTTGGGGATTTGCTTATGTTTTATTTGGATAATACGGCTTTCTCAACTAGAGGAGTTAAGAAGCCTGCATTACCGGGGTTTATAACTTCTTTGTGTTTAACTCGTGGTGTTCAAAGTAGTGGAGATGATATGTTGGTACAACCCTTGGAAAAAAATAGTGATAAACGTGTGTCATACATGTCATATAAGGATAAGGGTAAGACATGTGATACTTTTGGACTTTTAGTTCACAAGTTGATTGTCAAGAGACTAGTATAAACATTCTTCCGGATTGGGCTTTGCATTTGAAGAAGAGGGTTGATGAGCTTAGTGCTATAGTTGAAAAACAAGATGCTAGAATAAAAGAGTTGGAGGAGTGTATTGCATCAAGTTCAAGACTACCTCCCAAGCATTATGTTAGGTCAACTACACGCACATCTTTCTTTGGTGGATCTAGTAGCTAGTATTTGAGGCTCATGGTATGTTTCTTACCTTTTGGCATCATTTCATGTCAAAAAGGGGGAGAAAGTGTTGTTTGAATTGCTAGTTACTTAGTTTCTTTTGTATGTTGTTTTTGTGACCTTTTGGACCTTTTGGACTTTCAATGGCTTGTAATAATTAGTCTTAAGATTTTGTTAAGAATTCTTGTATTTGGCATGTATTGAGGGGGAGATACATGTATTTGTGGACTTAATTGTATATTCTTATCCATATTATATGTTGCCATTTGTTGTTTTTCTCTTGTATATGCATTGTGCTTTGAGATGATTTGTAGGTTGCTTCAAGAGAAGATCAAGATGAAGTTCAAGAGTTGGTGAAGATTAGTTATAGGAATCTTACTCATTGTAATGTGAGGGAGTGTTTTTGTGACCTATCTTCATTTTTATATTTGTAGTAAATGTATAGATGTTTTGACATGGAATTTGCCAAAGGGGGAGATTGTTAGGCTTTAGTTTGTGTTGGCATGAATTCCATATCAAAATGATGTTTACTTGTAATGAATTAGTTGTTTAGGTTCATGATGATTCAAGCTTCAAGGAAGAAGAAACAACAAGTCAAAGCAAGTTCTAAGTCTTCAAAGAGAAAGGATGCAATTTGTTTCTACAAAGGTATACTAAGACCTTATCTTTCTCTTACAAGGCTTAGGCACACACACACATATCATACATTTGTGTCCCTGTATCGTTGTGCACCTTTGTAGACACACACATATAATTCATTCATATGTGTCCCTGCATCGTTGTGCACCATGTATAACACATTCACACACTTGAAGATGAATGATCATGCATTGGTTTGGAAATAACATGTTTTGGAATATGCATGATTGGAAACTATCTCTATGTAGTTTGCATTCTAGTGTGAATTGTGTTTGTGTGTAAATATGTTTCTATAACATGGATATTGAACTTGGATTTAGTCTTAAATCATTCTTGATTGAGTTCCGGTCATTTCGGTTACTCATACTATTGATTTCAAGTTCAAAGTCAAAAGATACTACATTTTCAACTCATATTTCAAACATTGTCTTCGTCTTCATATATCGAGTCAAATTATTATTTTCTGGGTTGAGTATCTTATATATCCATGTTCGTGTGAGAGTTACTGTTTGTAATCTGCAAACGGATTCGAATTCCGAGTTCGGAGGCTAGAGAACTGTCGAAGAACGCGAAGGAGGATCGAAAGAGAAAGAAGAAAGCATATACTTCTTTCCCGAGATGCCGCGTGGCCATCTCGGGGCAGAAGACTTGCTGCCCCGAGATGTCGATGTGACATCTCAGGCAGCAAGCTTGCCTGGCTTCTCTCATGTCCAAGTCTCCTACTCCTTTATAAACTCTTTCCCTCTTACATTTCATTCTAAGAAGAAATTCAAATCAAGGGTGCAGAATTTTCTCTCTAAATTTTCTCACGTTCCAAACACCATAACTTCTTCATTTGAACTTCAATTTGAGTGATTTGAAATTGAGAGTGTTCATCTATTCATCCTCCATCTTTTCTTTGAAGTTTTGAGTTAATTTTGCTGCTGTTTTTGGTGTCTAATCATACAAAAACGGGACTGCACCTAGATCAACTAAGGTATTGATTTTCTCTTTAAGTTTTCTTTTAAAACTTGGTCTATTGCCTTGGGTTTTCTTCTTCTACATATATTTGTATATTGTGAGTGTTTTGATTTGTGTTATGAACACTTTCAAAGCTAGATTGAATTTCAATTGAAATCATACATGTTGAGTTAGGTTTTGATTTTACCTATGTTATCACATGTATGGGATTGTATTGTCCTAGCTTTGATTCTAGGACTATTTTGTGATCTTTGATTGATTGATTTTGTGAAAAATAGTTCATCACATGTATTAGGCTCTCTTGTCCAAAATTCTCACATAATACATGTGCTTATGTTCTTTTGAGCTATTCATGTGATTTGTTGAATCTATGATTAGGAATATGCTCTAGAACTTATGCTTAGATCTATTTGACTTTGTCATATGATTTTAGTATATTTTAGGTTTTTGTGATTTAAACTTGATCTTGTGATTTGTTGATCATATCTTGTGATTCAAGTTTAGATATATGCATGAATCTAGTTTGTGATTAATGTTGATCATATCTTACATAATCTAGATTGACTACTCATGCATGATGAACTAGACTATATGTGATTTGTGCATTCATGCTCATGTCTAGTATTTTCTATAGGATGTTTTGATCATAGCATTCTATGTTACGTGCTTGTTTGCATTTTGCATTCATGATCACCTAGATGCCTTGTGAGAAGGAAGTATTGACAATAGGTGTGAGACCTATGGTATTGAGCAAGAAGTCTTGGCAAGAGGCGTGAAGCCTCAGATTGTCGAGCAAGGAAGTCTTGGCTAGAGGCGTGAGGCCTTAGATAGTCGAGCAAGAAGTCTTGCCTAGGGTCGTGAAGATCCGGATAGGTGAGCAAGGAAGTCTTGACTAAAGTTCCGAAGTCTCGGATAATCGATCAAGAAGTCTTGCCTAGAGTTGGGTGAACTCAGGTAGGTGAGCAAGGAAGTCTTGACTAGAGGTGTGAAGCCTTGGATAGTTGAGCAAGAAGTCTTACCTTGGGTTGTGAAGATCCGAATAATTTGAGCAAGGAAGTCTTGACAAGAGGTGTGAAGCCTCAGATTGTTGAGCATAGGGTGGCAACTTCTAGAGTAGGATAAGAGGGTAGTTTCTAGGTGAAGAGGTCACTTGAGAGATTGTACTTGTCTTATCTACTAGTGGATTTTGTTTGCCGGTGGCTGCTAGCCCGTGGATATTTTTTCTTCGGAGATTTACCACGTTATATCTTGTTTCAACTTTTCTCTAGCCCTATCTCTCTAATATTTGTATTATGGATAGAACTCTTGATGTATGTTGACTTCCTCTTTATAATATAGATTGTGTATGTGTTACAATTACTTGTTTGTATCACACTTTACTTGTGTTTATATATTGATTAATTGTCTTTAATTAATATATATATTGTGATACAAGCAATCTAGAGGGACAAACTTTTGTTTGTTTCTAAGAGAGTCGAAAAAGGTGCCTAACCTATTCATCCCCCCTCTAGGTTAGCCTTGAGCATTTAACCGTGATTGTATTTTCAACTTGGTTGTTATATCTTTTAAAAGATATGTCAGTTACTCATTCTCATCCAACTTTATTATTTTGTGACAACAAAGATAAGTTACACATTGCTGCCAATCTTGTATTTCATGAACGGACAAAACATATTGATATCGATTGTCACTTAGTCCGTGTAAAAATTCAAACTGAAATGGTCCGTATATCACATATTTCCATACATCATCAGCTTGCAGATGTTTTCAAAAAATCACTTGGATCTACACAATTTCATTATCTTATTTACAAGTTGGGTGTTCTAAATATTCACATTCCAACTTGAGGGAAGCGTATTGAAGATTACAACTTGATTTGGAATTCAAATATATTGAATTTCAGAGTACATCCAATATTATCTTTCTTGATATGAATTTAAATTCAATTGCTGAGTTTATCAATATTTTGATATTTAAATTCATATATTCTTAGTGCAACATATTAATATGATTTTATGCTACTTTAAATTCTCTCCCTTAGGTTTTCTCTATCTCTTTAAGTCCTAGAAAACATTTGGTGAAAGTAGTCGTGGGATCCGCTTGGATCATTGTTGTCACTATTTGGAGTGCATGTGGGGTGTGGTTTTGATCGTGAAGATCATGATGAATGCTGATATGGTGGAGAAGTTGTGTGTAGTGTTAACTTTAAAAGATAAAGAGGGACCATTGATAACCCTTCAATCTAACCTGAAGGATGATGGAGAAAAGTGCTTGGCTATTCGTCTGGTTGGGAAAATACTATCAAGTAAGTTGGTTAACTGTGATGCTTTTATTCATCTAATTCCTAGGATTTGGAGAATAAAGGAGGGGTGGAGATAGAGGTTGTTGAGGGTAATATTTTCTCTTTCACATTCAAAAGTGCGGACGACCAGTGACATGTTTTTTTTTTTTTTGGGGGTGGAGATTTGATAAGGCATTGCTAGTGCTGGAGGAGCCTCGAGGGAGGGGTGATATCATGGAGAAGGCTTTCAATAAGGTTGCATTTTGGTACAAATTCATAATATTCATTTTCTATGTATGATAAATGAGAGAAGAATCTTTTTTGGGGAAAATGATTGAGGAGTTTCATGAGATTGATGTGGGGCCTTCTGGGAGTGTGTAAGGAAATCTATCAGAGTCAGAGTGGTGCTATATGTTGAAAAACCACTTCGAAGAATTTTACGGGTCAATGTTCTCAAAGATGGGAAGGAAACGGTGATGCTTTTTTTATGAGAAACTTCCAGTTCATTGTTTTCACTGTGGCCATATTGGACATGATATGCGAGACTGAATGGAGGAGATGGAAGGGGATGGTCCTTAAAATTTCAACTTGTTATTTGGGCCGTGGTTGAAAGTGCCAAGCCCGACGAAAAGTGGTCAGGCACGTTCTAGAAACATGGGGGTGTAGAGGAGAGTGGTGGGTGACCATGGTCGGAGATGATTGATATGGGGTGTGAAACTGCTTCACGGAGTAAGGAGGTCCCGGTTAATTTCCCATCTAACATGAAGGGAAAAGGGAAGGCTATGGCTGGAACGGATGTAGCGGTTCAAAGGGCGGTGGACCGTAGGATGCATTTTGTTACAAAGGTGCCAAAGATTTCTTGAGATGTTAGGGACTGTACTGATAATTTAAGTAGAAATAATGGACTTAGAGGTGATAAATTCGGTGTTTCTAAAATCTTGGAGTTGTTTTTGGAAAGGAAGACGTGGGAGGTTCTAAAATGGATAAGTTTGCTGAGGTTTTGGGAATAGGTCAACATACTTGTAATGATGAGGCTAAATATGTGGGATATGCTGAGATGTGCATTGCAACGTCAGAAAACATAGTTGAAAATTCTAGATGTATGTTTCATATGGGGGATGTTGAGAAGAATGAGGAATTAGGCTTCACTACTGAGGTGGGCTTGAGAAATGAGTATGGCGAGATAGAGGTAAAGAATGGGCCTCATGTGTTTAAGCAATTCAAGATTGGTTTTGGTGGACAAGAGATGGCACCTACAAAAAGGAAAGGTAAAATGAGAGTTCCTGGGCTAAAAACTGGTAAGTGGAAGCGGTGGGCCAGAGATGGGGTGAGGTTTGAGAGTGGAGCCCATTCAGAAGCCCACTTAGGCAAAATAAGCCATGATGAGATGTCTAGTAATGAGGGGAAACGTTTGAAGTTGAAGACTGTTGATTCTGCTAGTGGTATTGGTTTGGATGATATATCGATAGGTTGGCTAAGTCCAGCTTACCGGTCGCTATGAAAACATTAGTCTGGAACGCTCGAGGGATGAGGAGAGCTTAGGCGTTCCATGTGTTACGGAGCTTCAAGCAAGCTTATTCTCTTGATATTGTCTTTTTAATTGAAATGAAGGCTGATTCTATTTGGATGAAAATGATTTGCGTTAAATTAGGTTTTGCTGGAAAACTAGTGGTTAATTATGATGGTAGAAGTGGTGGTCTTTGTCTCCTATAGTCGACAACTGTTGATGTTAGTTTGTTATCTTATCCAAACTTTCAAATCGATGTCCATGTGACTTCTCATAGAGATAGTAGGTGGCACTTTATACATTTTTATGGGCATCCGGTTGCGAGCCAATGGCACCATGCTTGTAACTTGCTTCATCGGATTCAAGGAATGTCAACTTATCCACGACCATGTGCGTGAGATTTTAACAAAATTCTAGTTGAGTCTAAGAAGGTGGGAGGCCTTCTGTTAGGTGTTAGTTCGTGTTGGCATGAATTCCATATCAAAATGATGTTTACTTGTAATGACTTAGTTGTTTAGGTTCATGATGATTCAAGCTTCAAGGAAGAAGAAACAACAAGTCAAAGCAAGTTCTAAGTCTTCAAAGAGAAAGGATGCAATTTGTTTCTACAAAGGTATACTAAGACCTTATCTTTCTCTTAAAAGGCTTAGGCACACACACACATAACATACATTTGTATCCCTGCATAGTTGTACACCATTATAGGCACACACATATAATTCATTCATATGTGTTCCTACATCGTTGTACACCATGTATAACACATTCACACACTTGAAGATGAATGCTCATGCATTGGTTTGGAAATAACATGTTTTGGAATATGCATAATTGGAAACTATCTCTATGTAGTTTGCATTCTAGTGTGAATTGTGTTTGTGTGTGTATATGTTTGCATAACATGGATATTGAACTTGAATTTAGTCTTAAATCATTCTTGATTGATTTCCGGTCATTTCGGTTACTCATACTATCGATTTCAAGTTCTAAGTCAAAAGATACTACACTTTCAACTCATGTTTCATACATTATCTTCGTCTTCGTATATTGAGTTGAATTATTATATTATGGGTTGAGTATCTTATATGTCCATGTCTATGTGAGAGTTATGGTTCGTAATCTGCAAACGGATTCGAATTCCGAGTTCGGAGGACTGAGAACGGTCGAAGAATGCAAAGGAGGATCGAAGGAGAAAGAAACAAGCATATACTTCTTTCCCAAGATGGCGCGTGGCCATCACGGGGCCCAAGGCTTGCTGCCCCGAGATGTCCACGTGCCATCTCAGGCAGCAAGCTTGCTTGGCTTCTCTTTGCCCCTCTTGGTCATTTCACATGTCCAAGTCTCCTACTCCTTTATAAACTCTTTCCCTCTCACATTTCATTCTAAGAAGAAATTCAAATCAAGTGTGCAGAATTTTCTCTCTAAATTTTCTCACCTTTCAAATACCATAACATCTTCATTTGAACTTCGATTTGAGTGATTCAAAGTTGAGAGTGTTCATCTATTCATCCTCCATCTTTTCTCTAAAGGTTTGAGTTAATTTTACTGCTGTTTCTGGTGTCTAATCATACAAAAACGGGACTGCACCTAGATCAACTAAGGTATTGATTTTCTCTCTAAGTTTTCTTTTAAAACTTGGTCAATTGCCTTGGGTTTTCTTCTTATACATATATTTGTATACTGTGAGTGTTTTTATTTGTGTTATGAACACTTTCAAAGATAGATTGAATTTCAATTGAAACATACATGTTGAGTTAGGTTTTGATTTTGCCTATGTTATCACATGTTTGGGATTGTATTGTGCTAGCTTTGATTCTAGGACTATTTTGTGATCTTTGATTGATTGCTTTTGTGAAAAATAGTTCATCACATGTATTAGGCTCTCTTGGCCGAAATTCTCACATAATACATGTGCTTATGTTCTTTTGAGCTATTCATGTGATTTGTTGAATCTATGATTAGAAATATGCTCTAGAACTTATGCTTATATCTATTTGACTTTGTCATATGATTTTAGCATGTTTTAGGTTTTTGTGATTTAAACTTGATCTTGTGATTTGTTGATCATATCTTGTGATTCAAGTTTAGATATATGCTTGAATCTAGTTTGTGATTAATGTTGATCATATCTTACATAATCTAGATTGACTACTCATGCATGATGAACTAGACGATATGTGATTTGTGCATTCATGCTCATGCCTAGTATTTTCCATAGAATGTTTTGATCATAGCATTCTACGTTGCGTGCTTGTTTGCGTTCTGCATTCATTATCACCTAGATGCCTTGTAAGAAGGAAGTCTTGACAATAGGTGTGAGACCTATGGTGTTGAGCAAGAAGTCTTGGCAAAAGGTGTGAAGCCTCGGATTGTCGAGCAAGGAAGTCTTGGCTAGAGGTGTGAAGCATTGGATAGTCGAGCAAGAAGTCTTGCCTAGAGTTGGGAGAACTCAGATAGGTGAGCAAGGAAGTCTTGACTAGAGTCCGAAAGACTCAAATAGTTGAGCAAGAAGTCTTACATTTGGTTGTGAAGATCCGGATAAGGTGAGTAAGGAAGTCTTTACAAGAGGTGTGAAGCCTCGGATTGTTGAGCATAAGGCGACAACTTCTAGAGTAGGATAGGAGGGTAGTTTCTAGGTGAAGAGGTCACTTGAGAGATTATACTTGTCTTATCTACTAGTGGATTTTGTTTGCCGATGGCTGCTAGCCCATGGATGTTTCCTCTTCGGAGGTTTACCACGTTATATCTTGTGTCAACTTTTCTCTATCCCTATCTCTCTAATATTTGTATTATGGATAGAACTTTTTATGTATGTTGACTTCCTCTTTATAATATATATTGTGTATGTGTTACAATTACTTGTTTGTATCACACTTTACTTGTGTTTATATATTGATTAATTGTCTTTAATTAATATATATATTGTGATACAAGCAATCTAGAGGGACAAACTTTTGTTTGTTTCTATGGGAGTCGAAAAAGGTGCATAACCTATTCCCCCCCCCCCCCCCCAGGTTAGCCTTGAGCATTTAACCGTGATTGTATTTTCATCTTCAAGGACCAAGCGGGTTGATAGATAATTTTCAAACTATTTTGGATGACTGTGGATTACAGGACATGGGTTATATGGGTTCTGCGTTTACTTGGTGTAACCAAAGAGAGGGACTTAAAATGGTGAAAGAAATATTAGATCGGTTTGTTTGTGATCATAAATGGAAAGACATGTTTAAGAAGTCGATGGTTAGCCACCTTGAGTTATGGAAGTCTGATCATTGGCATGTTTTACTAGAAATTCAGACGCATAACCAGCTTTTTTCAAGTCGATCTGTAGGTAGGAGGTGTAGGTTCGATTTCGAGGGGTGTGGGTCTAAGATATAAGTTGTGTGGATATTAATAAGAAATCGTGGGAGGTATCTTCTAGTTCATGTAGGTTGTCAGGTGTGGTAGCTAATATTCAGGGATGTATTGACAATCTGTTAGGTTTTAGATTTGTGTTGGCTTGATTCCACAACAAAATGCTCTTTGTTTGTATTGCTTAGTTGCTTAGGTGGTTCGTGATTAAATTGGGCTTCAAAGAAGGGAAGCGACTTCGTATGCAAAGTTCGTCTTCTAGAGGATTGATACAATTCTTGGATGCTAAGGTATCGAGATTTTTATTCCTTTCGCAAGGTGTAAGTGCACACACACGAATATCATACATTTGTGTCCCTGCATAATAGCGCACCATTTATAACACATTCACATGCTTGACTTTGAATGCTCATGCATTGTTATAGAATTGACAAGTTTTGAAAAATGCATGTATATAGACTATGTCTATAAAGTTTGCATTCTTGTGTGAAATGTGTTTGTATCATTATATGTTTATATAACATGGATATTTTACTTGATTTTAGACTTAAATTATTCAAGATTGAGTTCCGATCATTTTGGTTACTCATACATTTGATTTCGAGTTTTGAGTCAAAAGTTATGAAACTTTACAGTCATGTTGCATGCATTGTCTTTGTCTTCTTGTATCAAGAAAAATTCTTATTTTCTGGGTTGAGTTTCTTAGTTTTTCATGTTTGTGATTGATTCCCATTTTGTAATCTTCAAATGGATTCAAATTCGGAGTTCGGAGACCGGAGAACGGTTGAAGAACGCATAGGGAGCACAAAGGGGAAGTGGTGATGGCCGAAGCCAACAAGCCACAACTCCCCGAGATGGCGTGTGGCCATCTCGAGAGGGACAGCCCTCTGCCCCCGAGATGGTTACGTACCATGTTGGGGTGGTTATGCTCTTTCACTTGCTTTATATATGCTTTCCCTCTCTTTTGCTCTCACAAGTTGAAAGTTAAATTTGAAAGAGATAAGAACACATGTGCATAAATTTTTCTCTCAACTTTTTGATTTTTGTTTTTGTGATATCTTCTTCATTTCAAATCCGATTTACTTGATTCAAAAACCAAAATCGAGTGTCTTGAAGAGATCTACAAACCCCAAGAATTTACAGAACCAAAGGACATTTTTATCTTTCACAATGTCCAGATTTTCAGTTCGAGATTTCATCCTTGGTTGGTAAATCATCTTCTTCTTAGTTTTCTTATTTGATCTTCTTATTGAGTGATATTATTTGATTAAGAAGCATGAATATAATGATTTTGATTTCATTTTGTAGTTTGTTCTATTGATTTTCAAGTTTAGCTAGATTTTTGATAAATAGAATGATTTGTGCTAAACTTGATTCACATGAAATTGTTTCTAGAAATCTTTTGTTCTTATACTTGATTGCTTATTTCTAGACTTGATTTCATTTTCTAAGAACTAGGTCATATTCACTTTATATCTTTATTTCTTCGTATTAGTTCTTAGATGATAACATGCTTAGATTTCTTGATGTATTTGTGATTGCTCTTTTAAAAACTCATCTTGATCTCTTGTTGCATGTTCATAGAGTTTTGTTTGATCTACATTCTCTATTTTTATGTGATTTCATCATTTGCATATCACTTAGATCATTGCCTTGTGAAGAGGTTGGAAGTCTAATATCTTATAGTGATTCTTTAATTTGAGCATTTGGAAGTCTTAGCTAGAGTTGTGAAGACTCAGATAGCTAAGAAAGTGGAAGTCTCGACTAGAGGTGTGAGGCCTTGAATAGTTGAGCTAGAAAGTCTTGGCTAGAGGTTTGAAGCCTTGGATAGCTAAGTAAGAAAGTATTGACTAGAGTTGGGAGGACTCAGATAGTTAAGCAAGAAGTCTTGCCTTGGGTCGGGAGGATCCGGATAGGTGAGCAGGGTGGCATCAAGTTCATTGAGTAGGATAGGAGGGTAGTTTCTAGGTGAAGGGATCACTTGAGAGATTGTATATTGTTATCTACTAGTGGATTTATTTTTTCCGGTGGTTTTGGAATCAACCCTTGGATGTTTCCTTTTCGGAGGCTTACCATGTAAATATCTTGTGTCATTATTTGCAATTTTCATTTAGAATTATTAAAATTGCATTGTTTTTAATGAAGATTAAAATTTGAGCATATACCTATTCACCCCCCTCTAGGTATATTTACACTACAAATACTTAGGGAATTTTAATTGGTATCAGAGCATGTGTATAAAAGTACTTGGATGGATCTTCTTTATAGTGTTTGTTGTTCTTGTGTTATGGGTGATTTGTTTCCAGAATGTTCTTCTAGTGCTAGGCTTCTACTTTTGATGAGTGGTAACTACTCCTTTTGGAAAAGTATGATGAAAGCCTACATTAGATCCATGGGTGATGTAGAAGAGGAACTGGAGTCCTTAAATGAACATGAATATACTAGCAATTGTATTGCTCATTTGGCTATATATGAAGGATGATTTGAGGATAGTGGTGAAGAATTCTCAAGTAGTGAGGAAAGTGAATACTCTTCAAGTAGTGAAGATAGTGAAATATCCTCCAATCATGAAGAGATAGAAGCTTCCTCAAATCATGATGAAATAAGTTTCAATGACAAGATCTTTCAACTTACTTGTGAAAATGTCAAGAATAATGTTGAGAACAATAAGTTGAAGTTGAGCAATGCCTATTTAGTGGTGATAATCAAAGCTCTTGAAAATGAGAAGAAGATGTCTTTGGAAGAGATAAACAAGAAAAATGAAGTCATTAAGAAGCATGAAGAGACCATTGAAAAGTATTTTTCAAAGATGGAGGAAAAGGCTTAAGAGCTAGAGGATTTAAATGAAGACTTTACTATGAAGTTGTTTATCATGGAAGGAGAGAATAAACAAAAAGAGAATAAAGAGCTTAAAGACAAAGTCCTTAGTCTAGAGAATAACTTGAAAATAGTAATGAAAGACTAGAAATTTTGAAACAAGAATTTGAGCAAAGATATGCTTCTCTTGATCGTGCTAGTAGACTTGAAAATATGCTTAGAGTCAAAATTATTAAGCATGAGAGTTAAGAGAAGATGCTTAGAGATAAGGTTGATGAGGCTAACAAGATGGTAGGTAATATGTCATCTAGTGCTAGTAAAGTAGAAATTCTCATCAAGATTGGTAAGCATTCTAATGACAAGAGAGGATTAGGTTATGTGAATGAAATGGTTACACCTTCATCTAACAATTCTACTTTTGTTAAAGCAAGTGGTAAAGTGAATATAGGTACTCTCTCTAATGGTGAAGCCATGGATGCAGCTAGATGTGCCTCAATATCAATAAGGAGCAACAAAGGAAAATCTCAACAAGGTCAAAGACAACAATCATCATTTTCTCATACAAAAGACAAAGCATTAAGGAAAGGACATCAAATAGGCAACAATGTGAGAAGGTATACATACTACGTCAAATGCTCAAGCTAAAGGTAACCCTCTCAAATTTTTACTTATTTGCCATTTTTGTAACATGGTAGTCCATACAAGACCTAGAAGCTATGAATATATTCATAAATGGAAATATGAGAATGATTTGTATGATATGCCTTTGATGAATGGTCCTAGGCAATCATCCATGTATGTATCTAGAACTAGACCTAGGAAGACCTTGGAAAAGTATGTTGAGAAAAATATTGTTGATGACTTGCTTGTGAAAACACATGTTATGCCTCATACTACTATGCATAAGAGATTGATAATGCTTATTTTGACTTGCTTGAAAATCTGACAAATAAAGTTGATTTGCATGATGGTAAGCCATGTTGAGATTATGCTCGATAGCAAGAGTGTGATAATGTATTTGACAATCTCTTCATATTAATAAAAGTGACTTCTATTTTAACAAATCTTATAGCATTTATAGTTTAATTATTATAATTGTCAAAAGTAAATAACTATAAGGTCAAAAGACTATGAGAAAAGAAGAATTGTTCATACATTTGGATATGTATGAGGTAGACACAATTCTTTAGTTAGTCTTGAATAATATTCACAACTTAAGATAAAGGTTGGGCGCCTTTATATTGTCAAAGTTGTAGATTATTTTGCTAGCATTTGAGTGGGATCAAATGTGTTATGATGAGTCTAAAATCATCAAAGTGTGGTGTCTTTGGGCAAAAGAATCTAGTGCATTGAATAGGATCACAATGAAATACTTTATCCAGAACCGTCAATGGATAAAAGTTTTCACTTGAAGAAAATTGGAGAGTCTATCTCAATCCTGAGATAAATGATGGACTTATGGTTGCAAGTGTTATCATTGAGCTATCAATGAGTACGATTATATAACATAGTCTATCCTCGATAGTTGGCGGTATTCATTTGTTAATCGATAGAGGACTTCATTTATAGATATGGACATCGTGGCCACATTTATTAAATGAGAGTAGAATATCATCATATGGATGTTTTGAAGTATTGGATGTTAAATCTTAACGTTAAGTTTTCAATAATGTCTGTTGAAATATGGCTTCTAGAGAAGTTAAAATATCCAAGTTCATAATGTGGTCATATGAGTAAATATGGTAACTTGGATGGTAACTTGTAGAGCTATAGACAGGCTATGAGCTCTTGGTGATTACTAATATTCTTCACGATGATACACTTTCTCCATTAAGATTTTCTAGGGTATGATTGAGCAATATTAACTTATTCTATCTTTATTTAAAAGTTTAATTTCTTTAGAGGAATGAACTAAAATTAATAGATCGGACCCAAGTTAATCATTTATTGATTGTGATTAGGTTATGTCTATTGGAGCTTAAATTTAGATAGCCCGCCAAGATCCCCAATCCATATGAACTTGCATGGATCACTTGATATATTCTACGTGACCAATTTATGGGTCCATCTATAATTGTATTAAGGCATGTGGACTTGTTTCTTTTAGTAAGAATAAGTCTAGTTCAATGTGGACTTTTTATTTAAGTCCAACAGATTTAATAAAATAGGAAAAACAATATTTGGCTCATATTTATATAGCTTGGGCGGCAATGGAATATATAATAGCCTTATATATTGTTTTTTATTTTATTATTTAATTAAATAGAAATTAATTAATTAATTAATTAATTGTTTAATTAAAAGTAAAAAAAAATTCCTAGTAGGAGATGGTCTCCAAGAGTCATATTATTGTTGGTAATATGATAAGTATCAAATACAGATAAATAATAGAAATTTATTTATTTAGTCAAGTTAGGAAGTAATTGATTTCTATTAAAACTCTAGTTGACAATTGGTCAAATTAGGAAGTTTTAATATAGTCACAATTTAATTATATTCAATAATTTGTTATTGAATAAATACACTATGAAATTCCCTACAATGTGTGTGTTTAAGAACCTAGAAAAGGGGGGGGGGGGGGGGGGTGAATAGGTCTTAATAGATATAATTACCAATTTTTTGATTAATCAGTCAATATTAAAAAAAAAAACAACAACCCCAATCTAGTCAAAATAGCAATCAAGTGTAAAATACGGAAAATAAATAACATTTGATTTTTACGTGGAAACCATCAACAAGGAAAAACCACGGGCTAATATGTGCCCCACACATCCAATCCTCAAATCCACTATTGAATGAAAGTTTACAACCTAGGTTGACCTTCCGTCACACCCTCCAGTTATTAACCCTTTCACTCTACCCAGAAGGCTTTAATAGTGATTCATGATCAACACGTTTGTACACTAACCAATTAGTCACAAGATTTTACCTTAATGAAGAGTCAAAACAACCTAACTGAATATGATGAAATATTCAAACATGCAAGTAGTGCTAGGCTACACTAAATGCTTATCTAAGAATTCAAAGATATCAATAAATGCAAATCCTAGATATCAATGTCTAAATGCAAGTGCAAGAAGACCTAACTAGATATAGCTATAAGAGTCTAATATCTAGTTATCAAACAAAAGTTGTCACGAAACATGGCAAAGAACAATCAATGCAACAAATACAATCAATTAAACCTAAAAAATATCTAAATGCAAAGAATAGAGATTTAGCTGGAAGGGTAAAATCGTCCTAAATGCTAGCTATCACTAAACAATGTTCTCAACCAACAACCAACATCACAAGCATGTTATAAAAGCTATTAAACATAAGAACATGCATTTAATTTGCAATAAAAGCTAAAACCTACGCATACATGACATAATAATGAAACAATGAAGTCTAGGGCATGTAAAGTTTACCTAGTTAAAGAAAACAAGAAAACCCATGCTTGGATGATGCAAATATTATCCTAGATGGTTTGGGTTTGAAGTTTGGTTGAGTCAAGAAGTGTTCTTGGGAGCTCTCTCTCTCTTGCAGTAAATATCTCTCTCTTGGGAATGAATTTCGGAGCTTTAGGTCAAAATAGGCAAGAATATAATATATATAGGCACAAGCAAAACGGTATCGTTTTGGAAAAACTCTTTCCAAATCCGGGTAGTGCACGGGTCCAGATCTGTATAGTGACCCACGCATACCCATGCTAAGACCGCGCACAGATACTATAAAAACACCCATCAGGTCATTGCGCCGGTCTGACCTGCGCATTGGGAATTCAACATCCCAGCCCTATTTACAAGAGGCTCAAAGCATGACCAAACGACATCCAAACATTTCGTATAACATACCATTGGAAAGGTATAGAGGTTTATTTTCTATTCCAATTAACAAAAAATGATTTGGATGATAGTAGAAAGAGTTATGGTAAAATGAGTGATCAAAGGTCAGAATTGGACAACAACAAAAATGTCCAAACTTATGGAAACAACAATGTGACCAAAAGACCAAAACAAGAGAAGAATAGGACCTTCTCAAATGGTCACTCAACGTGCTAAAACAAGTACACCATCATGCAAGCGTGGACATAACACAAAACCACACTTAAATCTAGAAGAGAAGTTAGCGTGATTGTGAAGAGATGCACACATAAGTAATAAAGCACACATGCATAACAACTCATATGCATGTAAGTGTGTGTGTCTGCAACAATCAATGCATGTCAATACAAATGCATAATATGTGAGTGTGTGCAGCTAAAACCTCTTCAAAGAAAGCTAAGCAAGTGATATACCTTTGAAGCTTGAGCTTGGTCACGAACAAAGACGGCCTAAACTACCCTTACATGTTAATTCCCAAATGTGGTTTGTCAATCGAAATAAGCTAATAAAAAACCGAGAAACTTACAATCTCCCCATTTGGCTATTTCGTGACAAAACCACCACTCATCAAATATCCTCACAAATAAACAAAACAAAAGATAAAGGGCCAACAAAAAATTTCTCTACATTACAAAGAGATATCTAAAAACTAGATCTTCAAGTCTTTCATCTCTTGTAGAATCGACATCCCTACAAAACAATATAACTACACTTTCCGAGATAAGTGTATGTGAAGTGATCAAAGAAAATAAAAACAAGAGCAATTTGCTTAGTGTAAAACAAACAACATGCATCAACAATGCACATGCAAATGCTCCCCCTAAATAGGTTAACTCCCCATAAACAAGTCAATCTCTCCTCATATGCAACTTCCCCTAAATCCACACTTCTCCCCCTCTAAAACATGCCACTCTCAACTCTACCTAAATCCACACTACTCCCCCTTTTTGTAATGAGATAGACAAAGGAGTATTCCCTTAAGCAGGCATTAGCAAGGCAGCTTATGGCACAAGACATATGCATAATCATATAAACAAATTTATACAACTCAATTAAGAAGAGAGAATCAAGGAGTTTTATTACAAGAAAAGTGTGTGAATACATGCTTTGCACACAAGACAAGTTGTATTAAAGATCAAAAACATGGTATTTGGCAAAACAAAAAACCAAGGGTTTCCAAGAGAATTCAAGCCAATTTCACCCTTTGTCATGGAATAAGCAAGATATAGATTGTAAAATAAATTCATTTAAGAGTAACTATATCAAAATTTACAAGAAAAACAAGACATGAGCGACTATTGCACCCTTTTTGATTTTTCCAGGTGGAATTCCCGTATGATAGTAGCCTTGTTCGACAAGTAAAGAGAGAGAGACTTTTGGATTGTAAAATCCTTGAAATGGATACAAGATCCTTATTGATTGAAGTCTCATAATCGCTTTCACACATATAATTTTGCATTCATTTTAGGGCATTCAATAATTTCATCATGCATATCACTTTTAAGCATGTCATAGATAGAATCATCATGTCATGGAGATCAATTCTAGGTCATTCAAAATGTACTTCCTAATCAATTCTCCTAATCCAAAAATGCATGTTTGGTCTAAGACATGGATTGCTTGTAGAGCAAAGTTGCACACTTATTAAAAAAATATGTACAACCAATCATCTCAAGCAATTAATAAAGGAGCATAAATATTGTTAATGAGCACAATGCAATGCCAATTTCATCTCTTTGCTTGAGCTCCCCATATGGGGTAAATCCAAAACAAGTCAAGAGGGGATATGAGTCCCTATAGACATACCAAGTCCATTGGACCTAGTTGAGCCTATGGGTGAGCCCTTAGTACAATGACATGTCGGTTCATCTTTTCTAACCCACTTAGGTGACACATTGTCATTCCTAGTGGTCAAGGTCATCATATTACTCCTAGGATCATTGACACTAGATTTCCTAGGCACATGCATATTGGCTCTAGCCCTTTTTCTTTCAATCATGATTTCAACCATACATTTTTTAATGTACTTATAACAATTTGGCCTAATGTGTCCATCAACACCATAAAAATGACAAGTTGGTATAAAATTGGGAGTCATACCATATCCTTATGAGGTCATTGGAGAGTTGTCATGCTTTTGATGTCGCCTTTGGTGTTAAGTTAGTTCTCTATTTCTTTGTTGTTGAACCGGATTGCCATGCTTCCTTGGTAGATTTTTCTTGGCATACCTTATTGGTTGAGGAAGCCTTGGTTGTGGGAAGCTTGGAGGTAGAGCTCTTGGTTGTTGAGGTTGAACTTCATTCTTTGTTGGCAACTTTACTTGGCCACTCTTTGTTGACTCTTAAAGATCAATCTTCTTCAGATGATGAGATGGAGGAGGCAACCTAGGAATAGTTTCCTTCACAAAAATTATCTTATTTGACAATTGTGTGAACTCATCATCTACAAGGCCAAGAGCTCTCATGTCATTGGGCTTCTTGCCATTGCTCAACATGTGACCAAACTTCTTCAAACTTGAAGTCATTTTAGCAATAATTTCTCTTGCTTCTTCAAGATCCTTTTCCATCAAGGTATCATTTCTCTTAGCTATCTTCACTTCTTCCTTCAAGTGAATCACCTTGGTTGATAGCTTGAGGTTATCTTCTTTTAGCCTTTGAACCTCTCTCTTCATCTCCACCTTTGAGCTCTGAAAATGCTTAATGAACCTTGAATGGACCCTTCAAGGTTTATTCTCTCTACATTTTCATCTGTAGAATAAGAAGAGGAACTTTCATTACTTGAGTCATCACAATTGTCACTTCTTGTCATGTTGGCATTATCAACATTAGTAGCTTCACTAATTACTATCTTAGCTACTTTTTCATCACATTCTTCTTCAAGGTCACAAACTAACACCTTGTTGCCTTGTTCTACATCTTCCGTATGGGAGGCTCCAAAGGCTGTGTATTTAATAACATGCTTCTCATCACTTGAGGGATCTTCTTTACTTCCACTATCACTTAATGAGGTCACCACCACCTTTCCTTTCTTCCTCTTCAAATTAGTACATTCAAAACAAATGTGACCGATCCCGCTACTCACAACATTGAATGCCTTTTCTTGTAGGCTTTTCTTGTCTTGGCTCAATCTTTTTCTTCGAGTTATTCTTGAGAAGATTCACAAATTTCTTGAATCTCTTCACCATTAGAGTCAAGTATTCATCCAAGTTATCATCATCCTTCACAATCTTAGAGGTCTTTAATGCTAAGCCTTTTCGCTTCTTCAGTGATGTGGATGTAGTACTCCTTCTAGATTCATAGGCTAATAGCCTTCCACTCACTTTGGTTTCCTCATATGCCTTCTCTAGGATATTCCAAGCTTCTTATGCATTTTTGGTAATTTGGATGAGTTTGTATTGGTTCTCATCCATTACACTAAGTAGAGCACACATTGCCTCGTTGTTCCACTTCGATGCTTCAAGCTCTTGGGAACTCCATTGACACTTAGGCTTAAGCACACTACTTCAATCTCCGGTGGTCATGGTTGGTGGTATGTATCCATCTTTAATAACCATCCAAACTCTGTCATCTATTACCAAAAGGAAGGACTCCATTTTTCTCTTTCATGAAGAGTAATTATCTCTATTGAGCAATGGTGGTCTCACATCAGACACACCCTCTTTACTCACCCTAAAGTCACGCATAGTGTTAAGGTTATAAATGATATGCAAAAGCAATGCAATGAACAAAATGCAAACAATCAAAATTCACAAAGCAAGACACACACAAAGCACAGATCACCTAAGTGTATCTAGGCACCGGCTTTGATACCAATTGAAATTCCCTACAATGTGTGTGTCTAAGAACCTATGGGAGGGGGGGTGAATAGGTCTTAATCGATATAATTATCACTTTTTCAATTAATCAGTCAATATTAAAAAAAAAACAACCCCAGTCTAGTCAAAACAACAATCAAGTGTAAAATGTGGAAGATAAATAACACTTGATTTTTATGTGGAAACCTTCAACGAGGAAAAACCATGGGCTGATATGTGGGCCACACATCTGATCCTCAAATCCACTATTGAATGAAAGTTTACAACTTAGGTTGACCTTCCGTCACACCCTCCAGTTACTAACCCTTTCACTCTACCCAGATGACTTTAATAGTGATTCATGATCAACACGCTTGTGCACTAACCACTTAGTCACAAGACTTAACTTCAATGAAGAGTCAAAAAAACCTAAGTGAATATGATAAAATATTTAAACATGCAAGTAGTTCTAGGCTACACTAAATGCTTATCTAGAAATTCAAAGATATCGATAAATGCAAATCCTAGATATCAATGTCTAATGCAAGTGCAAGAAGACCTAACTAACTAGATATAGCTATGAGAGTCTAATATCTAGTTATCAAACAAAAGCCAATCAACAAAAGTTGTCATGAAATATGGCAAAGAATTAAACCTAAACAATATCTGAATGCAAAGCATAGAGATTTAGCTAGAAGGATAAAGTCGTCCTAAATGCTAGCTATCACTAAACAATGTTCTCAACCAACAACCAGCATCACAAGCATGTTATAAAAGCTATTAAACATAGTGCATTTAATTTGCAATGAAAATATTATGCTAGATGGTTATGGTTTGAAGTTTGGTTGAGTGAAAAAGTGTTCTTGGGAGCTCTCTCTCTCTTAGAGTCAATTTTCTCTCTTGGGAATGAATTTCGGAGATCTAGGTCAAAATGGGCGAGAAGATAACATATATATAGGCACAAGCAAAACGACATCGTTTTGGTAAAAATCTACCCAAATTTGGGTAGTGCACGGGTCAAGACTGGTATAGTGACCCACGCTAAGACCGCACACAGAGACTAAAAAAACACCCGTCAGATCATTGCGCGGGTCTGACTCGCGTATAACCCGCACACTGGAAATTCAGCATCCCAACCCCATTTACAAGAGGCTCAAAACATGACCAAACGACATCCAAACCTTTCGTATAATATACCGTTGGAAAGGTATAGAGGTATACTTTCTACTCCAACTAAAAAAACATGATTTGGATGATAGTAGAAAGAGTTATAGTCAAATGAGTGACCAAAGGTCAGAATTGGTCAACAACAAAAGTGTCCAAACTCAAGGAAACAACCATGTGACCAAAAGACCAAAACAGGAGAAGAATAAGACCTTCTCAAATGGCCACTCAACGTGCTAAAACAAGCACACCATCATGCAAGCGTGGACACACCACAAAACCACACTTTAATCTAGAAGAGAAGTTAGTGTGATTGTGAAGAGATGCACACATAAACAATAAAGCACACATGCATAACAACTCAAATGCATGTAAGTGTGTGTGTGTGTGTGTCTGTGTTTGTGTGTGTGTGCGACAATCAATGTCTGTCCATACAAATGTATAATATGTGAGTTTGTGCAACTAAAACCTCTTCAAGAAATTTAAGCAAGCGATATACCTTTGAAGCTTGAGCTTGGTCATGATCAAAGACGACATAAACTACCCTTACATGTTAATCCCCAGATGTGGTTTGTCAATCGAAATAAGCCAATAAAAAATCGAGGAACTTACACACTATTTGAGTTGGATTAGGAGTATTGGTGTGTAAAAGAAATCTTTCATTGAAAAGGATTCTTTGTCACCAAGTAAATCCTTATGAGGAGAGGATTCTTGCCCATCAAATGAATCCTCCTTAGGAGAGGATTTTGACACCTATATATATATATATATATATATATATTCCTATGGAGAAATTTGGCCAAGCTAATAATTCTATGCTAAAGAATTCTACCAAGGCTTGTTGGTGACTTGAAAGAAGTTTTTTATTTATATTTTGCTTATATAGTTATAAAAAAAAACTTCATCCAACTATTGTGTGTAGAATTCAGTCAAGGAAAAGAGAAAAGGGGAACGTTTTAATTATCGATAGTTCATTAGTATCCTTTACATCAAAAGGGTTTTGTGTACAAAAATCGAATCGGGTTCACACGAGTTTCAATCAAATAGATTAACAATTCACAAGTGACCAAATGTTCTTTGAGTTTTCTCTTAGAGGATTATTGTGACTAACAAAAGAAAAAGATTTTGTTTTTTTCCATTCTCAAGTATACAATTTAAAGAAAGGGAGCCCATACTCTTAGGTGATTCACATTCGTGATTGGATTGGAAGATCTTACGGATTCAATTCGGTGCTAGTTCAATCTTCATGAGAAAAGGTACAATACTCTTAATATACATCAATTAATCTAGGGTTAAGGTTCTTTCTATTAAAGGGAAAAAAATTAATCTCAAACCCTAATTTTACGCTTCTGCCACGTTTTGAATTGATTTTTCCCTACAAGCCAAAGAATAAGTCAAAGCATGTTGTTAGTAGTAGTGAGAACCATGGTGTTAAAAAAAATTGGATTAGAAAAGACTCAACTACAATTTCTTCCAAAACCAAAGGCAAAGATAAAAAGAGCTATGGAACTTCTTAACCAACTTCTCAACCAAAGTGTGCACACTCAAAAGGTAATTTTTTTAAATTTATTTCGGTTTGTCATTATTGTAATGTGGTTGGTCACATTAGGTCTAGATGTTTTGACTATATTAGGCAATGCAAACTAGGGAATGATATGCATGCTTGTGAAATGGACACGTCTTCTTTGAAAGTTTTTAAACATGATGATAGCTTTGATGCTTTGAAAAATATGCATATTGATCATATTCATGTGAAGAAACCTAATAAGAAAATATGAGTGGAAAATAATGATGTGCATGTTAATAATAATCAAGTTAAGAAAAATGTTGTAAAGAGGTTGGTTAAGAAGAATGTTAACCCTGATCATTTGAAGATACTTTATGAAATATTTGTGCGTGGCAATAATTATAAGTTTGATATGAGTGATATTTTTATGAAGAAGATAGTAGATGAGTTATCTTCTAGATTTCATATTGCCATGTGTAACGATCATAATGTTGTTTGTGTTGGTTCACCCAAGACCAATATGGTTAAAGTTGAGTGCTCTCATACTTGATTGAATAACACCTATGAGAATATTTTTCTTGTTCTTGTTTGATTAGAGTTCTAATTTTGATGCTTGACTAAGCTATTGTGTAACATGCTAGGTCTAGTATTGAAGCTTAGTGTCTCAAGTCAATACATGAACTTAATATTCTTATACTTTTACTAAAATGATCAAAAATTGTTGATTGACTTTAGAAAAGCCAATTTTGAATTCTATTTGGTGTATTTTGTTAAGACTTTTGAAGAAAGTTGTTTTATATGTTTGTTTGAGTTGAGATGTTTAGTTTTTATTCTCTTGGGACGACACACCATCAACTTGTAGTCATGAGGACAAATAAGCCAAGAGAGCTCATAAAAGGCCAACGACTTTACATAGATGAAAAGACACGCTAAGGTATATCTCTACTCTAAAGCTTGCTTTTTTGTTTCTTCTTTTCAACTCTATATATGCATTACATTATGTAGCATGTCATATTAGAGAACTAGTATAACAATCATATGGTTCTTGGTGACTTTTGCTCTCTAAAGATCATTTAGTGATTTGTTAACAATGATCTTATACATGATGTGTGAAATGCTTGTTTGATTGATGAGTGGCATATTTTCAAAAAATATGAGCTTCTTATTTAATGAAAGATACTCTATTGAGAAGTAATGATCTTAAGAAAGTCTCTTTGTATTGCTTTTAGATCATGAGCTTTTAAGCCTTTAAACTTGGTTTTCAAAAGTGCACACTTTACTTCTCTCATATGTTTAGTTTGAGTAAGTTGAGTTTGAAGATATGTGAGTTGTGGATACACCTTAAAGTCTTTTAACTAGTACATTAAAGATGACCTATGGTTAATATCCATTTTGCTTTGGCAACTACATAGAACTCAACAAGCACCTTCATGAAAAGGGCTACACCATTATGATGAGTGAAAGCCGTCATGAAGTGTATATGTTTATGTTAGAAAAATCAAAGAAGTCTTGAAAAGAATCAATAAAATAAAAATCTTTGATTCATAGCCTAAAAAGAAATGAAAGAAGGCTTAAAGGAGTTTAGTTGAAAATAAAAAAATGCTCGGGTTGAAAAATAAAATGGGATGACGAGCCACATGCACACAAACACTCATATGTTGAAATCTATTCTCTTAAAAGAAAAAAAAATTGGATGATAATCGGTTTGACCTTTTATAGAAAAGCTTAAGATGAATAGATGTTGATATGGTTTGCATGTTGATGACCCAATTACTATGAGTTTATTTGAGTGATTATTGTATGGTGAGGATGAGGTTTTGCCATGGATTAACCAAAGGGGGAGATTGTTAGGTTTTAGATTTGTGTTGGCTTGATTCCATAACAAAATGCTTTTTGTTTGTATTGCTTAGTTTCTTAGGTGTTTCGTGATTAGATTGGGATTCAAAGAAGGAAAGTGACTTCGTATGCAAAGTTCGTCTTCAAGAGGATTGGTACTATTCTTGGATGCTAAGGTATCAAGATTTTTCTTCCTCTTGCAAGGTATAAGCGGGCACACACATATCATACATTTGTGTCCCTGCACCGTAGCACTCCATTTATAACACATTCACATGCTTGACTTTGAATGCTCATGCATTGGTATAGAATTGACAAGTTTTGGAAAATGCATGTATGTAGACTATGTCTATGAAGTTTGTATTCTTGTGTGAAATGTGTTTTTATATTTATATGTTTGTATAACATAGATCTTGAACTTGATTTTAGACTTAAATTGTTCATGATTGAGTTCCGATTATTTCGGTTACTCATACACTTGATTTCGAGTTCTAAGTCAAAAGTTACCAAACTTTCCAGTCATGTTGCATGCATTATCTTTGTCTTCTTGTATCGAGTTGAATTATTTTTTTCTAGGTTGAATTTCATAGTTTTCCATGTTTTTGAGTGAGTCCCAGTTTGTAATCTTCAATTAGATTCAAATTCATATTTTGGAGGTCGGAGAATGGTCGAAGAACGCGTAGGGAGAGCATAGGGGAAGTGGTGATGGCCAAAGCCATCAAGCCACATCTCCCTGAGATGGCACGTGGCCATCTCGGGAGGGACAGCCCTCTGACCCGAGATGGTCACATGCCATCTCGGGGTGGTTATGCCCTTTTCATTACTTTATATATGCTTTCCATCTCTTTTGCTCTCTCAAGTTGAAAGTTAGAAAAAAATTTGAAAGAGATAAGAACACATGTGCATAATTTTTTCTCTCAACTTTTTGTTTTTTGTTTTTGTGATATCTTCTTCATTTCAACTCCGATTTACTTGATTCAAAAACTAAAATCTAGTGTATTGAAGAGATCTACAAACCCAAAGAATTTCTTGAACCAAAAGATGTTTTCATTTTTCATAATGTCTAGATTTTCAGTTCGAGATTTCATCATTGGTTGGTAAATCATTTTCTTCTTAGTTTTCTTATTTGATCTTCTCATTGACTGATATTATTTGCTTAAGAAGCATGGATATGATGGTTTTGATTTTTGTTATGTAGTTTTTTCTATTGATTTTCAAGTTTAGCTAGATTTGTGATAAATTGAATGATTTGTGCTAAACTTGATTAACATGAATTTGTTTCTAGAAATCTTTTGTTCTTATGCTTGATTGCTTATTTATAGACTTGATTTCATTTTCTAATAACTAGGTCATATTCACTTTATATCTTTATTTCTTCGAATTAGTTCTTAGTTGATAACATGCTTAGATTTCTTGATGTATTTGTGATTGCTCTTTCAAAGACTCATCTTGATCTCTTGTTGCATGTTCATAGAGTTTTGTTTGATCTACATTCTCTATTTGTATGTGATTGCCTCATTTGCATATCACTTAGATCATTACCTTGTGAAGAGGTTGGAAGTCTAATATCTTAGAGTGATTCTTTAATTTGAGCATTTGGAAGTCTTAGCTAGAGTTGTGAAGGCTCGGATTGCTAAGCAAGTGGAAGTCTCGACTAGAGGTTTGAAGCCTTAGATAGTTGAGTAAGAAAGTCTTGGGTAGGGGTGTCAAGCCTTGGATAGCTAAGCAAGGAAGTCTTTGCTAGAGTCGGGAGGACTCAGATAGTTGAGTAAGAAGTCTTGCCTTGGGTCGGGAGGATCCAGATAGGTGAGCAAGGTGGCATCAAGTTCATTGAGTATGTTATGAGGGTAGTTTCTAGGTGAAGGGATCACTTGAGAGATCGTATCTTTTTATATACTAATGGATTTGTTTTTACTTGTGGTTGTGGAATCAACCCGTGGATATTTCCTCTTCGGAGGTTTACTACGTAAATATCTTGTGTCATTATTTGCAATTTTCATTTAACATTATTAAAATTGCATTGTTTTTAAAGAAGAGAAAAATTTGAGCATATACCTATTCACCCCCCTCTAGGTATATTTACACTATAATTGTTGGGATTATGCTAGATAGCAAGAGTGTTATAATGTATTTGACAACTTTTCATATTACTAAAAGTGATTTCTTGTTTAACAATTATTATAACATTTATAGTTTAACTATTATAATTGTCAAAACTAAATAATCATAAGGTCAAAAAACTATGAGAAAAGAAGAATTTTTCATACATCTGGATATATATGAGGTAAACACAATTCTTTAGTCCAGATGTACGAACTATTCTTTAGTTAGTCTTGAATAATATTCACAACTTAAGATAAAGGTTGGACGCCTTTATCTTGTTAAAGTTGTAGATTCTTTTGCTAGCATTTGAGTGGAATCATATGTGTTATAATGAGTCTAAAATCATTAAAGTGTGGTGTCTTTGGGCAAAGGAATCTAGTGCACTAGGTGCATTGAATAGGATCACAGTGAGAAACTTTATCCAGAACTGTCAATGGACAAAAGTTTTCACTTGAAAACAATCGAAGAGTCTATCTCAATCCTAAGATAAATGATGGACTTATGGTTGCAAGTGTTATCATTTAAGCTATCAATGAGTACGATTATATAGCATAGTCTATCCTTGATAGTTTGGTGGTATTCATTTGTTAATCGATAGAGGACTTCATCTATAGATATGGACATCGTAGCTCCTTTTATTAAATAAGAGTAAAATATCATCATATGAATGTTTTGAGGTATTCGATATTAAATCTTAACGTTAAGTTTTCAATAGTACCCATTTAAATATGGTTTCTGGACAAGTCAAAATATCCGAGTTCAAAATGTGGTCATATGAGTAAATATGGTCACTTGGAGAGCTAAAGGCGGTCTATGAGCTCTTGGCGATTACTGATATTCTTCACGAGAATACACTTTCTCCTTTAGGGTATGAATGGACAATATTAACTTATTCTATCTTTATTTAAGAGTTCAATTTTAGTTCTTTAGTATTTTAGTTCTTTAGTGGAATGAACTAAAATTTTTAGATCGGACCTAAGAGAATCATTTGTTGATCATGTTTAGGTTATGTCTATTAGAGCTTAAATTTAGATAGCCCACAAAGATCCCCAAGCTACACGAACTTGTATGGATCACTTGATATATTATACATGACCAATTTATGGGTCCATCTAGAATTGTATTAAGGCATGTGGACTTGTTTTTTTTAGTAAGAATGAGTCTAGTTCACATGTGGACTTTTTATTTAAGTCCAATGGATTTAATAGAATAGGAAAAATAATATTTGGCCCATATATATTGGCTTGGGCGGCTAAGGCTATATATAATAGCTTATTATATTATTTTTATTTATTATTTAATTAAATGGAAATTAATTAATTAAAAGTAAAATCTTTTTCTTAGTAGGAGTAGGCCTCCTATTGTCATAATATTGTTGGTAATATGGTAAGTATCAAATACTATATTTGATAAGTAGATAAAGAATATGAATTTGATTATCTAGTCAAATTAGGGAGTATTTGATTTCTATTAAAACTCTAGTTTACAATTGATCAAATTAGAAAGTTTTAATTTAGTCACAATTTAATTATATTCAATAATTGATTATTGAATAAATACACTATTTGAGTTGGATTAGGAGTCTTGGTGTAGAAAAGAATTCTTTTTTGAAAATGTTTCTTGGTCACCAAGTAAATCCAACTAAGGAAATGATTCTTGCCCATCAAGTAAATTCTTCTTAGAAGAGGATTAGGTCTTCTAAACTAAATACAAGAGGAATTCAGCCAACCCTAAATAAATTAGGGCAAGGAATTCAGCCACTACATATATTCGATGTAGAATTCGACCAAGCCTAAGTTTTTAGTTAAAGGAAAAAATATGGCCAAGGCAATTATTCTAAGGAGAAAATTTGGCCAAGGCAATTTTTCTAAGGGGAAAATTCACCCAAGAGAGAATTTTGAGTGTAGAGAATTTGGTTCTTGCTCTAGATAAATTTGTTCAACTCTAAAGATTGGTGTGTGAAAATTCGGCAAAGAGGAAAAGGAAGAAAGAACGTTTTGTATTCGATAGTGCACTAGTAGCCTTTAGATTAAAAAAATTTGTGTACAACATCGAATCTAGGTTCACATGAGTTTCAATCAAATTGATTGATAATTCACAAGTACCCTAACGTTCTTTGATTTTCTTCTTGGAGGATTATTGTAACTAACAATGAAAGAGGTTTTGTTTGTTTCCATCCTCAGGTAAACAATTTAAAGAAAGGGAGCCCACACTCCTAGGTGATTCATGTTCGTGATTAGATTGAAAGATCTTACGGATTCAATTCGGCGCTAGTTCAATCCTCACGAGAAAAAAGGTACGATACTTTTAATATGTCAATTAATCTAGGGTTAATGCTCTTTCTATTAAAGGGAAAAAAAATTAAATATACCAATCCCTCATTCTATGCTTCCGAACTGATTTTTCCCTACAATTGGTATCAGAGCCAGGTTGTACCCTTGATTAATTAATGTATATATACATAAATCTATTTCTTTTATTGTAAATGTGCATGTTTTAGAAAGAGATGACACTCTAGGTATTCACATATATATTTACATTGGAATGTATGGATATATATATATATATATATATATATATATATATATTTTATAATATGATTTGTTATTGCTCAATTTTGGTCCTAGATTTTTAATGTATTTTTATTTTGGGACTGTAATAAGAAGGGTGGCCTATCATCGCCATAATTTCCTTCTTGGTTGTTGCTAAGTTTTTTTTTTAAAGTTGTAATAAAAAAAACTGCAGTAATTTATTACATTAAATATTGTTGTAATATATTCAAGTATCGAAGATTCAAAGATTTGAAGAATTGGGAGCAACCGGAACAAGTTTGGTACCGTGCGCACTATAGCAACAATAGTGCGTGCGAATGAGCACGCACCCACGATTGTTATGGCAGGGGCAGCACACGACAGCCTCATGGATGCCATGGGCTATGCACGGCAGCCCTATGGTTCCCACGGGCTGTGCATGGCAGCCCTTTATGGAGCCAAAGGGTGCAGACACCCATGGGAGGCATCCAAGGGGTGCAAACAGACGATGGTCGTGTGAAGACTTGTTCGCCAAGAAAGGAGTTTTTGTATTCCGAACATATGTAATTTACTTGCTTTTCTAGGATGGACTAAAATTGTAGCTATTAATATTTACGTAAATATTGCAATGTTTGTCATTGTTTGATGACATATCATGTAGAATAGGAGTGCCACTCATATATCTCTTATGGTATGAACATGCATTGAATGATTTAGGTATCTAATTGGCATTTAGATAACATTGTAAATCATTCTATGGAATTCGATCACACGTCTTAAATAATTTAGTGGGAGAAGGTGTTTTGGAACACCTATGACCTCCAAGTTTAGTTGAACATTATGTTTCGTGTAATAATCCCCTAAGGGGTATTCATGAATGAATTTAGCAAGATACTTCCTTACAGTGATAGACTAGACAATTGATCCAAACGATATATACTCTCAAAGGAGGGATATTCGTGAGGGAATATATTGAAGGTCGATAACTTGGTAACACACTTAATGTAATTTTATTAATATCCCCCCAAGTGTTATTGTTAATAATATCGCAATGCTAAAATTGAAAACGTTGGTTGTTATGTTAACAATTAGGTAGGACATAGTCCAAGTAGTAAATGGTGCGAACTCCCAAAGGAGGCGTGCCATTTATAGGTGTTGGATCACCATTGAATTTTACGATTGATTATTTTATATAATTCAAGATAAATATTCAAAAGTGTTTTATCATGATTGTTTACTTATATAATTTTTGTTATTGTTCCTAAATCATGACCCCATCCCTAATCAACATCCTAAAAGACAATACTTTAACTGGTGATAATTATGTCACATAGAAAAAGGAAAATTTGGCTTTTATTGCAATATGAAAAGCATAAGTTTGTTTTGTATACTCCTAAACCACCTAATCCTACTAATGAATCTATTTAGGAACAAAGAGATGAGTATTAGCAGTGGAAGTCTTCAGATGAGATGACTAAATGTTACATTATGACCACCATCTCTGACGTGTTGCAACATCAACATGAAGGAATTGAGACTACTGCCGATATAATGATGTCTATAGAAGAGATGTTTGCTATGAAGTCCATGACGACTAAGAGAAAGGAAATGACTGTTTTCATGAATCTTAGGATGAAACTTGGATAGGATTTGAAAGATCACATGATGAAAGTCATAATACATCTCAACATTGTTGAACTCAATGGTGTTGAGAAAAGTTGTGAGACGAAAATGGATATGATTGTCAACTCACTGTCGAATTCCTTTGATCAGTTCAAGTTGGACTACACCCTGAACAATAAGGAATGCACCTTACAGGGCCTGATGCAAGATGTTTTAAGGACTATGAAAATCCTTGTGAACGACAAGGGTTAAGAGATTCATACAGTTAGTAAAGTTGCTACTGTTAAGACTCGTAAGAAGGTCCAGAAACCAAAGAAGAAAAAGCAACTTGGGCCTAACTAGAAGGGGTTCCGAGAAAGGAAAAGACTGAATAAGAATGAATTCAACTTACGTTTAGGCAACAAAGCGTTGGTGTTTGCCAGTGCAGTGGGAGATATTAGAGTCAATCTAGATTCTAGTTGGCATTTAGATTTAATAAACATTTATTACGTACCACTATTCAAGAGGAATTTAATTTCAGTTTCTTGTTTAAATAAATTTGGATATTCGTTTACTTTTAATAAAGGTTTTATTATTAGTAAGAATAAAAAATTTGCTTACAAAGGTACATTGGAAAACAGGTTATTCTACTTGCATAGAAATATCTCTCACTTGTTAGACACAGAATCAATGCAACCTAATCATAAAAGAGTAAAATTATCAAAAGATGAAACCTATGGCATTTGCGCCTAGGTCATTTTAACCTTGATAGGATCAAAAGATCGGTTAGTGAAGGACCTTTAAGTGACTTAAAGGTTGATGATCTACCAACTTGTGAATCTTGTTTGGAAGGTAAAATGATCAAAATGTCGTTCACGACCAAAGGCACAAGAGCCACTAAATGTTTAGAATTGATACACACTGATGTGTGTGGTCCTATGAGCATTCAAGCTAGAGGTGGATATGAGTACTTCATCACTTTCAAATATGATTATTCAAGATTTGGCTATCTGTATCTCATGAGACATAAGTCATATGCTTTTGACATGTTCAAACCATTTAAAGCTGAAGTTGAAAATCAGCTAGAGAAACACATAAAAATCTTGAGGTCTGATCGTGGTGGAGAATATTTATCGGGTGAGTTTCAGTAATATCTTATTGATAATGGGATAATTTCTCAGTTTTCTTCACCAGGTACACTTCAACAAAATGGGGTGACAGAAAGGATAAATAAAACTTTTTTGGACTCGGTTAGATCTATGTTGAGTTATTCAACGCTCCATAATTCCTTTTTAGGATATGCTTTACAAACCACTATGTACATTCTAAATGATGAACCATCTAAGTTGGTTCGTAAAACACCTCATGAGTTATGGACTGGGTGAAAGCCTTTTACAACACTTAAGGATATTTGGATGTCCTGTGCATGTGTTAAAAGGAAAGACAAAAAAAATGGAGTCCCATTCAGAAACATGCATATTTGTAGGGTATCCAAAGGGAACAAAAAAATATTATTTTTATAGTCCTTCAAATCTTAAAGTATTTGTTTCGACAAATGCTAAATTTCTAGAAGAGGACTATATGAACAATTTTGTGCCTAAAATTAGAATTGTCCTGAATGAGCTTTCCGGAGATACAATTCCATAAAAGGTTTCACAACCTAGCCCAATTGTAAGTTCCGTACCAACACAAGGTCAACAATCTACCATACCTCATCATGTGGAAGGGTTAGTAAAAAACCCGAGAGATACATCTTTCTAGGAGAATCAATAGAGAATCTCCCGGATGATGACGATCCCTATACAGACAAGGAAGCAATGGAAGATGTTGATTGTCGCCATTGGCAAAAGGCAATGTAATCCAAAATTGAATCTATGTTCAAAAACAAAGTCGGGTCTCTCGAGTGTTAGTGTGTATACAAGAGGAAAAGAGGAACGGATGGAACGGTGGAAACCTTTAAAGCTAGATTGGTGGCTAAAGGTTATACACAGAAAGAAGGTATGGATTACGAGGAAACCTTCTCTCCTGTGGCCATGCTTAAAGCCATTAGGATACTCTTATCCATTGCGACATCTCTAGACCTAGAGATTTGGCAAATGGACGTCAAGATAGTTTTCCTTAACAGATGTCTTGATGAAAACATCTATATGATGCAAATAGAAGGTTTCATTGAAAAAGGCCAAGAGGAAAGGGTATGCAAGTTACAAAGATCCATATATGGATTCAAGCAAGCATCCAGATCCTGGAACATAAAGTTCGGTCAAGCTGTGAAAAGTTTTGGATTTACTCAAAACCTTGACGAACCCTGTGTATACAAAAGGATTAAAGGTGACAAGTTGATTTTCCTAGTTCTTTACGTTAATGATATACTACTCGTTGCAAAAGATGTAGGTGTATTGACATCAGTAAAAGAATGGTTGGCAAAACAATTTGATATGAAGGACTTATGAGAAACAAGTTATATTCTTAGTATCCAAATTATAAGGGATAGAAAGAATAGAACGATTGCATTATCCCGAGCTTCATACATAGATAAAATATTGTCTAGAATTTCCATGCAAGATTTCAAGAAAGGTATGTTACCTTTTAGACAAGAAATCAAACTTTCTAAGGAACAAGCTCCTAAGAATGAGCATGAAGAGCAATTTATGAGTAGGGTTCTGTATGCCTCGGCAGTTGAGAGTCTCATATATGCAATGCTCTGCACTAGACCAGATATTTGTTTTGTTGTTGGCATAGTTAGTAGGTTTTAATCGAAACGTGGTCCTGATCACTGGACGACAGTCAAGCATATTTTCAAGTATCTCAGAAGAATGAGAGATTATATGCTTGTATACTCCAGAATGGATTTAATTCACATTTGGTATACATATTCTGATTTCTAATTGGATTCTGACTCCAGAAGATCAACATCAGGATCTTTGTTTACACTTGGAGGAGGGGCTCTCATATGGAGGAGTATCAAGCAATCTTGTATTGCTTACTCCACCATGGAAGCTGAGTATGTTGTCGCATGCGAGGCTGCTAAAAAGGCTATCTAGCTCCGCCAATTCTTGATTGACTTGGAAGTGGTTCCTGATGCGAATAAGTAGATCACTATCTATTGTGACAATTGTGGAATAGTGGCTAATTCTAGAGAACCAAGAAGTCATAAGAGAGGGAAACACAATGAAAGAAAGTATCACCTTTTAAGGGAAATTGTGCATAGGGGAGACGTGACAATAAACATGATCGCGTCAACAGAAAACTAGCGTATCCCTTCATAAAGACTCTTCAACAAAAGAATTTTGATGGGAACCTAGAGAATATGGGAATAAGAGATATGACACATTTGTTATAGAGCAAGTGGGAGATTGTTGGGATTATGCTTGATAGGAAGAGTGTAATAATGTATTTGAAAATCATTTAATATTAATAAAAGTGATTTTTAGTTTAACAAATCTTTTAGCATTTGTAGTTTAATTATTATAATTGTCAAAAGTAAATAATCATAAGGTCAAAAGACTATGAGAAAAGAAGAATTGTTCGTACATCCGAATATGTATGAGGTAGACACAATTCTTTAGCTAGTCTTGAATAATATTCGTAACTTAAGATAAAGGTTGGGCGCCTTTATCTTGTTAAAGTTGTAGATTCTAATGGTAATGCCGCCGGTCAGGGGGAAAGGAAAAGGAGAATCGATAATAGAATACCCAAACCCGAAGGATCCAGAGAGAAGCATTATTCCGTAGTAGGAGGATTTGGCCAGAAAAGGGGATCAACATGACAGTATTCAGAAACAGTAAACGGAATGGGATAGAATAGATATGCGAGGACCATTAACATGGAGGCACTAGAATTGGTTAGGGAATTTTACTATGCCATGGTTTCATATCAGTTTATTCAGGGGGTCCCTCTGATGGTTCAAGGAAGACCGGTCCAAATCACTGTCAAAAAAATTAATCAGTGGTTGGACACTCCTACGGATCTATCTCACCTGGTTGATGGTCTACCCAAAAATGAACACTTTGAGCCTTGGAATTCAGAGTTAGCAGCAGACTTGAGACTAGATGATAATCCGACTTGGAACGACCACCGACATCCCCTTTTGCATAACCAACTGAAGTCAGATGCAGGGTTTTGATAGGTGTTCTTATCGTTCTCCTTATCACTGAGTACCCACCACACAGAAATGAGGCACGATGCCACACGCTTTCTATACTGTGCACGAAATGGCCTACGTATGGACATATGTCAGTTCATCATGAAACAGATCTTCAGGGGTGGCCACTCATCCAAAGGCCCTTTGCCCTTCCCCTGCCTCATCACTCACTTTTGTGAGGTAGTCGAGATTAACATTCACGTGGGAGGATGGACTATGTTTCCTCCTATTATGGATATGGGGAATTACATGATCTTGCCAAGCATAGAAGAGCCAGACTACTTGGAGATCAGGGAGACGATGATGAGTTTTTGGATGACCCAAATGTTTTGGACTATAATGCAGAGGCAGTTACTGATACGGTTGAAGATTATAAGGGGCCAATGATGGATAAGATGTTACGAGCTATCCAAGATATGAGCTTTATGATGGAGGTCAACCACCGAACCTATATGGATCGGTTAACGTACATCCATGATATGATGGATGGTTTCTAAAGGGGTTTGGGTGATGCATTCATCATCATTCCTGTTATGGGTCTGAGGCCTATTAATCATTCAGCTAGCCGAGGGTCATCTGAATAGGCACCTCCGGCCCCTACCATGCACCCACAAGACTGATCGAACCAAAATTTTCATATATTTTGACCCTCAATTCCATTACCTTGTCTTGTTTTCGAGTGTTTTTGCTTGTCTTATGACTCGTTTGTTTTATTTACAGGCAATTAGGTACATTTCAGAAGAAAAGATGAAAATAATGAATATTTGGCGAAAAGCAGGCCGAAATCAGTGAAGAAAAGCTAGAGTGTGCAGGTCCTGAACCCGTGCACAAACCGCGTATATGTCTGTGCATTTGCTAAAACCCGAGAGATGAAAACATAGCATCAGGCTTATGCACAAGTCACTGTGCGGGTCACAACCTGCCTATAACCTGTGCAAACATCAAGACCCGTAAGTAGACTAGAGGCAATATAGTTAGTACGGAACACAAAAAAAGTCAAAAAGAGCAAAGGTTATATTTCTTACCGATGGTGTTTAAGCTCAAAGTAAGTTTAGGAAGGCAAAAATTAGCAAAGAGTGAGATTTAGAGGCAAAAGGAGCTGAAATTGTAAAAAGGTCATGCAAGTCATCCAACTTCTAAGGTTCATATCGCTCTTGTCAGATTGATCCATGCTTCCATCTATATATATTCGAAAAGGCCCGGAAGTCTAGTTTCCATAAGTTTTTACAAATTTTGATTCAAAGTCTTATAGAGAAAGTTATGCTCATTTCACTGACTGCTACGTAGAGATGCGCGGGTCACGACCAACGCATTTGCCCGTGCACCGAGAGTCATGAATATGACGGGATCGACTCTTGGGATGAAAATCAGACATTTTTAGATGGGCAAATGTGTCCTTTAATGCCCAAGTCATGCCCTAGCCTCCCTAAGCCTATAAATACACCATTTCTTTATTGAAAGAAAAAATTTTCAACTCCTTCCACAACTCTTCCACTCTTATCTCTCCCAAACACTAACATTTCCCTCAAAATCTAACCATCCTTCATCATCATCTATTTAAGGACAGTTGGAGATTGAATTTGAGCTTAAAGGAAGGAGAATCTCTACATGGGTCTTCTCTATCTCTTATCTCCTAATTATTTTTATGTATTTGTCATGAGTAGCTTATCATCCCACTAGGGGATTGATGTGATTCATTTGTGAACCTTGGGCTTGTATTTAATTTTATTTACTTTATTAATTCTATTGAATATGTTTCATTCATTGTTTTGGTTGATTTCAAGAATAGTTTGTCTTAGATTGTACCCTCATTTCTTTGCAAATTGTTTAAGAAATTATTTTAGTAGAGAAATGGGTATACCCTCTATTTGAATCTCTTAAGCTCATTTGAATGGAAGGATTGAACAAGAGTACCCTCATCGAGTGAAATCCGGACATTTTAATCTCAATGTCTAACTAATTTCAAATGGGTGACCAATACTATACCCTCTAGGTTGGTTGCATGTGAGAGATTAAGCACCTAGTCTATACCCTATAGGTTGGTGAATTTATAAAGAGATTAGTCCCTTAATTTGATAGATGTGCATTTTAATGAACAATCACTTGTGGGTAGCCAATACTATACCCTTTAGATTGAAAACCCATAAGGGATATACAACCGATGCTATACCCTCTAGATTGGTTACAATAGATTAATGTTCATTTATGTTAATTACCAATACGCCCATTGTTTGCTTGTGTGATCCATCAATTCCTTATCCCTAACCATCATATATTTACACTTATTCTCATTAACACTAATTGCATGTTAGATTAACTAGCCTAATTGTAGTGCATTGTAGTTAATTAAAATTTTAAAACCAAAACAACTTATCTTTTCCTTTTCATGCATAGCTTTAGTTCCACATTAGTTAACTACTTTTAGCCATCTGATTCCCCTTTCCCTGTGGACGATACCCGACTTGCCATTGTACTTGTTTTTTAAACATTTTTAGGAATTGTTGAGGTTTTATAAATATTGTTTGAAGAGCATTTTATAATGACTAAAAATAGTTCGGTCAAAATGGTGTCGCTACTGGGGAAAAGTGTTAATTAAGTGGCTAATCTTAGTTATCTATTTATCTAGTTAGGAGTCTTATTTGTTTTCTGTTTTCTTTTGTTTCTTTTGGTATTTTTGTTTTTCTTTGTTTCAGGTTCGATGGATTTTTATGGGCAAGTAGAGACCGTAGAGTGCAAGATTTATGGTGAAGTTGGACATGACTTAGAGTGTTGTTGGTTAAGAGATAGATTTCCGGAGTTTTGTAGAAAGCATACTCAAACATCAAAGTCTTGTTGTCAAGAACCGATGAGCACATTAAGAAATTCCTACAGCCCTGAGCCGATTTACAACCCATACAACAACTATCACAACCATGACTGGAGCACTTACCATGACTCCACATGGACTTGTAGTGAGAACATCGTCCTTAAGCAACCTGTTGAAGGGAAAATCGTGCAACGGAAGCTTGAAAAATTGATAAAATAGGGTTTCGGTATAAATAAAAATTTTCCCTTTATAATAACAAGAACCTTAACACTAGATTAATTGATGTATATAAAAAAAAAGTGTCATACCTTTTTCTCGTGACGATTGAACTAGCGCCAAATTAAATTCACAAGATCTTCCAATCCAATCATAAACTTGAATCACCTAGGATTGTGGGCTCCCTTTCTTTAAATTGTATACCTGGGGATGGAAACAAAAAAAATCTTTATCTTCGTTAGTTACAATAATCCTCCAAGAAGAAAACAAACAATGTTAGGTCACATGTGAATTATCAATCAATTTGATTGAAACTCGCGTAAATCTTGATTCGATGTTGTATACAAAACCTTTTAAAGTAAAGGCTACTAGTGCACTATCGAAAACTAAACGTTCGTTCTTCCTTTTCGTCTTTGCCGAATCTCACAATATTTCTTAGAGTTGATAGAATTTTGTCTATAGCAAAAACAAAATTTTCACCTAAAATTCTTATAGTGGCCGAATTCTCTCCAAGTAGAATTCCTTAGGTTGACAGAAATCTTCTCTTTAAAATTCTTAGGGCTGGCCAAAATTCTCTCTTAGAATTATATGGTTGGCTGAAATTCAAGATATATATATGATCACAAATTCTTTCCTAAGAAGGATTTACTTGGTGGGTAAGAATCCTATCCTTAGGTGAATTTACTTGGTGACCAAGAATTCTCTTCCAAAAAGAATTCTTTCCTACACCAAGACTCCTAATCCAACTCAATAGTGTAATTGTAACCATATTAAAGATTTCCTAATTTGACTAGATAAATGTTGACGTCGGTTTATGGATTGTATCAGAAAAGCCAACAAGGATTGGATTTTGGCTGTAATTTCAAAGAGAGAGAAGGAGAAAGTAACCGAGACACAAGTTTTTTCATGGTAAAACTCCGATGACCGGAGAAACGTCCACGGGTGGTTGAATGATCAACCGAGCCAAAATCCACTATGAAATAATAGAAGTACAATTCTCGATCTCTCTTTCTTCTCTCTGTATTTTTCTATGATTGCTGTCTATCTCTTTTTTGGTGAGATTATGGGTCTATTTATATGTTTATAGAACCCTAATTTGCTCTGTACAAGTAATAGATCTTTGTATTTAATTATGATTACTTGCTTGAAGCGGATTGTCTTCTTTCATGTTTCGGAATCTTGTATTGAAATTGAATGGGAGTCTAGTAATGTAGTCCAATTTGGACTTGTTTCCTTATGAGAGCGTAGTCTTTTTAAAGAAATAAATTTGTTGCCTTATTGGGAACCCTTCCAGCTCAGTATTTTGTTCTCATTGGGATTCCTTCTTGATATGGATATCTTCGTGTATTTAATGACCTAATTCGTGTGATCTAAGCGCTAGGCTTTTTATTCAGTTTCTTCATATTTATTCCGAGTAAGGATAATACCCGCTGGTCCCAAGTAACATTATTTGATACCGAGTAGAAACGTTATTTAACCAGTCCCGAGTGTCGTTAACTGATCCCGAGTAGTATATGATGTCGATTGACCCTGAGTAGGATTTGTTCAACATCTGCTTACTCGGGTTTTCTTTTCTTCGGTGATGTATTGTAGGATATTTTCTGAATGCCTATTCGGATGTCCATCTAGCAATTTATCTTCTTTGTTGATAATGTGTACGTATGATAAAATTCGCATATGACAATACCCCCTTAAAATATTTTTGCTGTACAGGGTTTTATTTCGGGCAAAAGTATTTTAATCAGTTTTTCAATATCTTTTCAGTACCTGAGTAAATGTCTTGTTATAATGATGTGTCTTAATGGTGACCCTGTAAATTCGATTTGCCTCCATATGTGAGATCTTTAATGACGGTGATGTTTTGTAGTTCTGATGGCAAAGCCAGTTCTCTTTTTGACACGTGTCTCTTGCCTTTTCGTTTTTCGATATAATTTATGAGAAATGACTCACGCATTTCCCCTTGCGCCGCCTATGTCTTCAAACCTCATCGTCGTTTTTTCCCGCCTTGAGATTCTAGGGTTTCGTGCCATCACCTCTTTAAATTCTTCACTAAGTTATAGCATTGGTTCATTCTCAACACTTTTCAGCAGAAAAATTTCTCAAACCCAAATTTCTTTACGCAGAAGGTTGCGATTCTCCGTTGAAGATCTTGCATCAATTTTTTTTCAAGGTTAGCTTTAATGGAGCCATCTTCCCTTCATCGTCTTTTTAATATCGCTCTTGATGCATTAGAACGTGGGGATTTCCAGTTGGTTTCCTATATTAGAAGATTACTGGGGGAAATCCTTGCTGATGAACCTCCATTTTTAGAAGTTGATGTTTCTGGGCTTCACCCTAACGTTACTTTTAGTCCTGTATCAAGTTCTTCATCTAGTTCTGATTCTGACATTTTTGATCACAGGGTACCTCTTCGAAGGATGAGAAAATATCACAGCAGAAGTGAAGTCCGTAAGCACAACTCAGGCTATATTCGGATCAGGGAGCAGATTGTCAACGAGAACGATGTCGAAAAGACGTTCAAGGCGTCTCATATCATCTCACTTTATCTGCTGACTACCCGAATGGGTTTGATACCGAGCTGAATGTGGTCTGGCCAGATGAAATAGAGAAGTATCATGCCCGATTTAATCTGCCCAATTCGGTCACTCTGATTCCAGCGGGTGATAGAGCTGCGTGGAATCCTCCCCCGGGCATGGTGGCGATTTATGGATCCATGCTCTGCTGCGGCGTCACTCTCCCTTTTCAGCCATTCATCGCCTTATTTCTGGCAGATGCAGGGATCGCTCCGGCCTAACTGGCCTCGAACAGCTACAAAATCTTGATGTGCATGTGGCACATGTTCAGCCGGATGAACCTGTTGCCGCTCTCCCCGATTTAAATCAGGCACTTTTTCACGCTGAGGCAGTCTGGCAAGACAGGAACCTATTTCCTTATGTCTAATTCGCCAGAGTGTTGGGTCCTCAAGGGGACAAAGATGAATCGGGGAGATGATATCTCTGATGACCCTAAAAAGAGAGGTTTTGTATAGCGATTCTTTACATCCAACAAGTTCTGGAAGAACAGTTGGTTCTGGGGATACTTGGGTGGTCTTGAGAGTTCCCCGTTTATTCTGTTTCCCCGAGATATGGAACAAGAAGAAAATTGATTACAGCGATATTGAGCTGACCGGACTTACTCGGGCAGCAGTTTGCACTCTGGAAAAGAGGAGCAAGACTTATCTCTTTACTGAGTCGAAGATGACAGAGTTCGGCTTCTTCAAATAGATTTCGGGTTAACGCATGCGATGTAAGTGATTTTTACAACCTTTTTTCATTGTTATTTATTTTCTTTTTGTATTCTAACACGATTTCTCTTTTCTTCCAAGTGTATGATACCGACATCGTTTACGATCTTCAGGCTTACCAAATGAAGTTGATTCTCCAGGTGAACCGAAAAGAAGCTTCCCGTCAGAGCAATGATGGTATCGCCCCGCCCGAGTCTGAGGAGGAAAATGATGCTGCTAAGGAGCAAATCCCCTAATACGTCTGCGAGGACGCTGTTTAGACGACCGCTGGGGAGACTAGCGGTTCGAGTGGCTCGACAGATACTCATCTGCCCGATGATGGGGAGAAGTAGAGTGAGGGTCTCGGTGAAGGACGTGTTGTGCAGTCAGATGTTGGTGATAGAGGTAACACCGCCGCGAGCCAAGTACCTTCAGGTCCTGACTTTTTTGAGTCCTTAAATGATGATACTCAAGAAGATCCCACAGCTGATCTCATTTTCCTCCATTCTCAGGTTGAGAAGCGAAAGGCAGTTAGCTCTCCAACTCACCCTGTCAAGGTTCCTCGAATGGTCTCTTTCATCGACTCAAGCGATGAAGATATTGTGGCTGTCATTCCCCCTAGCGTTGATACTGGAGCGTCGACAGATGTGGAGACTTCGGAGCCGAACAGGGGTTCCCCTGCTTCGATGGATACGAAAACTTTAGAGAAGAACATGGGCTCCTATCCCCCCGAGGTTGAAGATCAAGGGGCTGAGCCCTCGGGGGTTCCTTTATATCCTTCTCCCTAGGATATGCTACGGGAGATGTCATCCTGTCGGGCTTTCATCGGGGAAGACCGCTGGAGTTATTTCCAGGATTTCTCCCTTTCAGACCATCTTCATCTGGTCGGGCTTTCATCGGGGATGACTGCTGGAGTTGTTTCAGGGATGGCTTCCTGTCAGACCGTCTTCAGAACGTCTTTAACGGTGCATCTTATGTAAGTTATTCTTAACTTCAATTGTTTTGCTCATTTTTGCTTACTAGATTTTTAATTAAACTTTTTTGTAGATGGAGGCTGAGTTTGCTGAGCTGGTTCAGACGCAGCAATATCAACCTGATAGAATAAGGTGTCTCGAAGCTCAGCTGAAGGAAAGTGAGGATCAACGTGCTCAGGTCGAGACGGCATATCGACAAGAGATTGGTTCTACATAAGTTTTTGCCGACCACTGTCTAGCGAAATAGATGGAGGCTGAGGAAAGGGCTTCTTCGGTAGAAGAGAATGCTACATTACTTCAAAATTTATTATCTTCTGCCAAAGGGTCAATGCTCAAGGCCGAGCAAGAAACGGAGCAGTCAAAGTCGGTATATGAATAGAAGATCGAGGACTTGAAATGCCAAACTCTGACAGTCGAATTCCTATCTAAAGAAGCTAGGCTGGAACTTGAAGTCCAGGGGTTTATCGTTTTAAAAGATCCCCCGCCTATGATGCCCTTCTTCTTCAGGAGTTTCAGTGTGGGCTAGTTTCAGCTGGAGAGTTCTTCAAAGTTAAGAATAAGGCCACTGAGAAGGCCATAACCAACTGGGAGTTGTCAATCAAACATCATGTGGATTGGTCCTTGGAATCTTTTTAGACTCAGATGAAGGTGTGGAGATCTTACTACCGTAGTCGAGGCAAAGCGCTCCATCCTATGCATTTGGAGGTTTCATCTGTGCACTCCCTTTTGACTTTTTACGCCAGTCAAGAGTCAATAGTTAAGGGTGTGGTGCCTGATGTCGGGCCGATCCTAGGAGAAGACTACAATCATTAGATGGATGATTCAGCCGACACGATTGCTTGGCCCTCTAATGAGAGTCTGCTCCAAGAATATGAGATGATGCCTAACCCGAGTATTGGCAAGGGTTCCAAATCCTCACAATCCTGATTTTTATAGATATGTTTTTTATACTTCTGTTCTTTGTAAAGAATTCTTTGTAACGACTCTTTTGTAAATGAACTTTGTAACCATTCTTTTGAAAGATCAATAAAATTCCGAGTAGCTTTTCTGAACCTGGTGGTTTGATTTTATTGCTTGCAAATTTTTTTTAACTTGACTCTGTTGCCGAGTATCTTATTAAACTCTTTAATGTTTAGGTAATTTCAGCGAGTATCTTATGAAATTGGTTGTTTACCCGAATAGCTTTAAACGCCAAGTATCTTATTAAACTAGCTATTTTTGATGTTTGGGTAACTTAACCGAGTATCTTATTAAACCGGTTTCGTTCCCTGAATTATTTTTAATGCCAAGTATCTTATTAAACTGGCTGTTGTCTTCATGCCAAGTATCTTATTAAACTGGCTAGTATTATTAACCGAGTCATCTTAAAACAGGCAAGTACCGATACTTGTGTTTTATACACGGTTGCTACCTGAATATTACATCAAGGCTCACCATGATCATATGTTCCGAGTCCTTACGCATTATCGATGACGTCTCCCCAGTTTTTATACACAAGGGTTTGCCGAATTGTTAAGCTTTTTGAATCGCTTAACACAGCTACGCATTTCACCGGAATTTTTCCCAATAGCGTCCCGAGCTAGTGCATCGGGTTTGCCTTTTTGTTAAGGTCATTTGACCTTGCTCGGCTGGCATGCTTCTTTGAGCTTCTCCACCTATTCGGGATTTAATGGTCCCGAGTATTCTATTTGTATGTTCTTATTATCATGCTTGTCTTTCATATGTTTTTATTATCATATGCTTTCTTTTGGAAATTCCGAGTTTGATGCTTTTATCTTTCGGAAATCCTGAGTTTGATTTTTTATTCATAACTGCAAAATCAATAAAGTTTAAAATTCCACAGCTAATATTTAGCCTAACTAAAATTGTCCTGACTAGAAGAAAGAACAAAAAATAATTAAGGATAGAAAATCTTCAGATATTGGGCATTGCATGGTCGGGGTAAAATCCTTCCATTGGGTCGTGCAATCCAATACGCTCCATGGCCAACTACTCCTTCGACTTTGTACGGGCCTTCCCATTTATCAGCCAGGGAACCTGCAACTTTATTTTTTGTGTTCAATGACACCTTTTTGAGTTCCAGGTCTCTTATCTGGAATTTCCTGACCCGAACATGAGAGTTGTAGTGGCGGGCTACTCTTTGCTGATATGCCATGTTTCATATTCGAGACTTCTCCCTTTTCTCTTCTAGCTCATCTATACTTTGCAACAGCATATCAACATTCTGATCTTCATCATATAGCCTGACTCAGGGTGATGTATATGACGTTTCTACGGGGATAACAGTTTCTGTTCCAAACGCTAAAGTGTATGGAGTCTCTCCTGTTGAAGTTCTCGCTATTGTCCGATACACCCATAATACTTCGGGAAGCTTTTCAACCCAGCTTCCTTTCTTGACATCTATCTTCGCTTTGAGTGTGTGCTTGATGATTTTGTTCACCGCTTCAACCTGCCAATTTGTTTGGGGTGGGCAGGTGTGGCATAGTAATTGGAAATCTGGTACTCTTTGCACAACTGTCTGAATTTCAGGTTGTCGAACTGAGTGCCATTGTCAGTGATTATAGTGTTTGGGACTCCAAACCTATAAAGTATATTCTTTTTTACAAATTTATGGTGTTTGCTTCTGTGATATGCACCAATGCTTCAGCTACCCACTTCGTGAAATAGTCAACGGCTACTATGGCATACTTTGCTCCACCCCTTGTCCTGGCTGACATTGGGCCGATTAAATCCAACCCCCACATGGTGAATGGCTATTGGGATGTGAGGTTTCTGAGCTACTCAACGGGTTGTCGGATATCATTAGCAATCCTTTGGAAAGTATTGCAACTCTCTGAACATTGATGTGCATTTGAGAACAGAGTAGGCCAATAATAGCCTTGTCTGAATACCTCATGTTCCAAAATTTTACCCCCAGTGTGGTTTCCGCACACTCCTGCATGGATTTCTTATAATATCTGATATGCATCTTCCTCTGACACATATCTTTGGAGTGTTCGAGAATACCCCCTTCTGTATAATTCTCCTCCAATCAATGTGTACCTTGTTGATCTATACTTGATATGTTTTGCTTGTAAGGGATCTTTCAGGAGCACGCCTTCTTCCAGGAACCTTTTTAGCTGAGTCATCCAACCGTCTGGCGGTTTTTGGATTTCTAAAATTTCTAAGTTTCTCAGTTCAGCTGTGCTCGGTTTGAGGAGATGCGCAACCAGAATAGGCTTTGGTCTGATTGTGGTTGTTGCTGACGCTAGTTTGGACAATGCGTCTGCCTTTTCATTCTCTTCTCTAGGGATCTAGGCAATCTTATGCTCTTTTAATTTCTAGAGGAGCTGTTTTGCAATGTCACGGTAGGCTATCATGCCTTGGTCCTTGGCTTGGTACTCATCCAGGACTTGGTTGACAACCACCTGTTAATCGCTGAATATCTCGACTTCATCTGCCCCGAGGGCTATGCAGACTCTAAGTCTAGCTAGTAGCGCCTCGTACTCGGCTTGATTGTTGGTTGCTTTGAAGTCAAACCTCATGGCACATTCGACATCATCTACTTTAAGAGTGTATACTACGATCCCTGTCCCGCTGCCATGAGTGTTTGAAGAGCCATCAACATATAATTTCCATGGGAAATTTTTTCCCAACATCTTTTTTGCTTCTAGGTTTCTCTCTGTGAACTCTGTGCTATAAAATTTGTCATTGCTTGCCCTTTGAGGGATGTCCTGGATTGTATGAGCCTGGAAATATGACCTTAGCTTCCTTGCTGCTGAAACCAATGCTAGGGCCATTTTTTCTGCCAGTGAATACCTTGTCTCGGCTGGTAGAAATGCCATGCTGGTATAGTATACTGGCTTCTGTACTCTATCTTCTGTTCTAACTAGGACTGAACTGGTTACTAGTTCTGTAATTGATAAGTAGAGATGGAGTGTCTCTCCCATCTGAGGTTTTGAAAGGATGGGAGCCTGCCCTAGGTATTTCTTAATTTTTAAAAATACATGCTCGCACTCTTCATTCCATTCGAGTCCTTTCCCTTTTTTAATTACTTTAAAAAAGGGTGTGCATCTGTTTGTGGACTTTGAGATGAATCTACCCAAGGAAGCCAAGCATCTTGTTAGGCGCTTTACTTTTATGAGTGTCCTCTGTGAAGTCATTTTTTGTAGGTCCTGGATTTTCTTGGGCAACCCCGATTCCTCTTTGGTGAACTTGAAAACCTAAGAATGTTCTTGAAGGAACCCCGAATAAACACTTGTTCGGATTTAGTTTCATTTGGCATCTCCTCAAGACATCAAATGTTTCTCGCAGGTCTAAAGTGTGCTTGTCTGCCGTGATGCTCTTGGTCAGCATATCATCAATGTATACTTCCATGTTCCTTCCAATTTACCGTCGAAGATTCTGTTGACCAGCCTTTGATATGTTGCTCCTGTATTTTTTAATCTAAAGGGCATTACTGTGTAACAGTACAAACCCTAATTGGTTGTGAAAGTTGTTTTTTCTTCGTCATCCTTGTTCATCCGGATTTGGTTATATCCCGAATAGGTGTCCATGAAACTGAGTAGCTCATGGCCTGATGTAGCGTCCACCAACTGATCTATCCTCGAACGTGGAAAACTATCTTTCGGGCATGCCTTGTTTAGATCTGTGAAATCTACGCACATCATTCACTGTCCATTCTTCTTTTGAACAAGGACTAGATTCGCCACCCATTGAGGGTAATTGACCTCTCTAATCGATCCTAAAGCGAGTAGCTTCTCTACTTCCTGTTTGATTGCCTGACTTCTTTCGAGATTGAATGATCATCTCTTTTTTATCACCAATTTTACATTCGAGTCTACTGTGAGATGGTGAGATATTATTCGGGCATCTATCCTGACCATGTCTTCATGACTCCAAGCGAACACATCCCTGTATTCTTTAAGTAGATCAATGAGGCTTTGTTTGACTCTTCCTACATGGTTGACCCCGAATCTTGACCTTTTTGTCTGGTTCATCTTCTTTCAAGGTGATTTCTTCGACCGGTTGAGTTTTGGATTCATTCGGCTCTTCCCTTGGATCTAATTCGAATGGTAGTGGTTTTTCGTTCTGACTCGGCTGTGTTATAGTGCAAACTTGTTCATTCTTGTCTTTGTATACTGACAAGTTAGCTCTTCGGGCCATCTCTTGGGATCCCTTGATTACCATGACCCCTGTTCGGTCGGGAATTTGATCATTAAGGCATAAGTGGTTGTTACGGCCTTAGTTTTATTCAGGAATAGTCGTCCCAATAGTGCATTATATGGCCAATTGTCCAAGTCTACCACCACGAAGTTGAGCAACACATTTCTCTGACAAGGTGCCACTCCGATCTTCACCGGTAGCTTTACCGTCCAGAGTGACCTGACCTCAATTCCTCCGAATCCTCTGAGTGGAATGTGGAAAGGTTGTAGGTCCTTTCGGTCCAACCTGATTTGATCGTAGACAGCTGCATTGAGAATGTCTGCCGAACTTCCATTGTCTATCAATATTCTCCTAACTTTCAGGTGACCGATCCGGGCACTTATGACTACGGCGTCATTTGGCCGAACATCGACCCCATGTGAATCTGCTTCTGTGAATGTTATTGAGCCCCATCCTTCCTTTACCCTTTTCGATCCGGCTCGACCGAGTTTAAGTCAAAGTTATTTCTTGCCTCTACTGCTTCTCTAAATTCCTGTGTTCGTTCTCGGTTACTTCTTCTAATGGATGGTCCTCTAAAGATCTTATGTATTATTTGATTGGCCTCTGGACTGGCCCTTTGATTTCAACCAGAGCTGTGATCGGCCCCGATCTCTTTCTTTGTTTCTGATTTCTCATCTTTTTTCAAGAATACACCCTGTAGATGTCCTTCCCGAATGAGGGTTTCTATGTAATCTCTGAGCTGGTAACACTTGGAAGTCTCATGACCAGTTTCCTTGTGGAACCTACAGTATTTAGTTGTATCTCACTGAGCAAACTAAGATTGACGGTGTGGCTATTGTACCATATTCTTTGTTTCCAGAATGACCAGAATTTCCTCCTGCTTTTTCTGAAAAGGGGTGTAGTTGGTGTATCTGCCTCTGTATTTTTCCGTGTTCTGTTAGACATTACGCCCATTTCCCCCGTCTTTGCTCTTTTCTTTGTTGTTTCCTTTCTGTTTTCCCTTTTGGTTATGTACCTTGGACTCAGCGTCCTTATCGGGTTTTCTTCCATACATGTAACATCCTCCAGTGGCTAACTCTTCTTCTTCGGCTAATGCATATCCCCTCGCCATGTCTATCATATCGGTGTATCTGGTCAGACGGACTCTTCTTAAATCAAAAGATAGTCGTCCATTCTATAGGTTGTTGATGAATGCAACAATTATTGCTTCTTCGTTTGCACTGCCAATATTGATACTGCTTGGCCAAATCTCCCCAGATATTTCTTCAGCGACTCATCTTTCCCTTGCTTTATTTGATAAAGGTAAGCCACTGACTTTTTCCTATGAACATTGCGCAGAAATGGCCTTGAGAAGCTCCTGCTTAGTTCACTAAAACTTCCAATGCTTGCTAGGGGCAATCTCCTGAACCATCTTGAGCCTATGTCTCCTAAATTTTGTGGAAAGTTACGGCACAGTAAGGGATCACTATGGGCATACTGGGCCATAGCACTTTTATAGCGTCTGACGTGCTCCTTTGGGTCTGTGTCTTTCTTGAACTGCTCCACGTGCGGTATCCTGAACCTTTCTGGGAATGGAGTCCGTAAGATTTCCCTGATGAATGAACTGTCAGAATCGTCATCAAATAAATCGTTATTCCCATAACGTCTGACCAGCGCGTCCATTTGACGCCTATTATTCTCGACTTCTCGAGTTAGGCTCTAGATTACGATGTCTCTGTCTCCCACCGGACATCCCTGACGGTTGAACCGCTGGGTAATTGTCATTCCTTTTTCTGGTTCTTCACTTTTATGCCGGGTTTCACATATGATTCCATGATGACGCTTGCGATGATGCTGATTGCTATCTTCTGATGATGACCGATCCGTGTGCTGGTCATGTATACGGTGTCTAACACGGGCTGTCTTAACCTGGTTCTGCTTCTGGCGTGGTTGTTCCTCCTCAGGTGTTTCACGTCCAACCTGATTAATTGGAACAGAGTTTCTTCCAGCCTTCGATGTATTTAATTTTGGCCCTAATACAACCGAACGAAGCCTTACAGGTGGGAGGTTAGGAGTTTCTGCTTCTGCAACCAGTAGATCAACTCCTTCCTTTGCTGAGTCTGCCAACAGTTATTGCAACTACTTTCGAAAGAGTTGTGTCAAGTCTCCACTGGTCGGAGGAACTTGCTGGATCCCAGCCAGGAATGTAGGTGGGTTCTCTGTTGTCACAACGAGATCCCACGAGCTACTGCCAATACAGAAGTTATCTGGAGATTTTTGGACATCCCCAGAACTGCTTCTGCTTCCTGTCATCGCTTTTGATTCAATCGAAGGTTCAAGCCCCCTCCTTCTAGCGCCAATTGTTGACGTCGGTTTCTGGATTGTATCAGAAAAGCCAACAAGGATTGGATTTCGGCAGTAATTTTAAAAAGAAAGAGAAAGAGAAAGAGAAAGTAACCAAGACACAAGTTTTTTATGTGGCAAAACTCCGATGATCGGAGAAACGTCCACGGGTGGTTAAATGATCAACCGAGCCAAAATCTACTATGAAATAATAGAAGTACAATTCTCGATCTCTCTTTCTTCTCTCTGTATTTTTCTATGATTGTTGTCTATCTTCTTTTTGGGGAGATTATGGGTCTATTTATATGTTTATAGAACCCTAATCTGCTTTGTACAAGTAATAGCTCTTTGTATTTAATTATGAATACTTGCTTGAAGCGGACTGTCTTCTTTCATGTTTCGGAGTCTTGTATTGAAATAGAATGGGACTCTAGTAATGTAGTCCAATTTGGACTTGTTTCCTTATGAGAACGTAGTCTTTTTAAAGAAATAAAGTTGTTGCCTGATTGGGAACCCTTCTAGCTCAGTATTATGTTATCATTGGGATTCCTTCTTGATATGGATATCTTCGTGTATTTAATGACCTAATCCGTGTGAACTAAGCGCTAGGCTTTTTATTCAGTTTTCTTCATATTTGTCCCGAGTAAGGATAATACCCGCTGGTCCCGAGTAACATCATTTGATCCCGAGTAGAAACGTTATTTAACCAGTTCCGAGTGTCGTTAACTGATCCCGAGTAGTATATGATGTCGATTGACCCTGAGTAGGATTTTTTCAACATCTGCTTACTTGGGTTTTCTGTTTTTCGGTGATGTCTTGTAGGATATTTTCTAAATGCCTATTTAGATGTCCACCGGTAATTTATCTTCTTTGTTGATGACGTGTACGTACGATAAAATTCACATATGATAATAAATAATTCTTTTTATTTATCTACTTATCAAATATAATCTTTAATATTAATTATACGACCAACGATAGTATAATATTGGGAGACCTTCTCCTACTAGAAAAAGATTTTGGCTTTAAATTAAATAATTAATTAATTAGCAAATTAATTAATTTCCGTTTAATTAAATAATAATAAAAAAATAATATAATTAATCTAAACTATATAGCTTTGCCGCCCAACACCATATATGGGCCCTTATATTATTTTTTCTATTTTATTAAATCAATTAGACCTTAATAAAAAGTCCACATGTTAACTAGATCAATTCTTACAAAAAGAAACAAGTCAACATGCCTCAATACAATTCTAGCTGGACCCCTAAATTGTTCAGGTAGAATATATCAAGTGATCCATGTAAGTTCGTGTGGATTGGGGTTCTTTGTGGGCTATCTAAATTTAAGCTCCAATAGACACAACCCAATCAAAATCAACAAATGATTCAGTTAGGTACGATCTATTAATTTTAGTTCATTCCACTAAAGAACTAAAATTTAACTCTTAAATAAAGATAGAATAAGTTGATGTTACTCACTCATACCCTAGACAACCTTATAGGAGAAAGTGTATCCTCGTGAAGAATATCAGTAATCGCCAAGAGCTCATAGACCGCCTATAGCTCTCCAAGTTACCATATTTACTCATATGACCATATTTTGAACATGGATATTTTGACTTGTCTAGAAGCCATGTTTCAATAGTCACTATTGAAAACTTAACGTTAAGATTTAATATCCAATGCTTCAAAATATCCATATGATGATATTCTATTCTCATTTAATAAATGGAGCCACGATGTCCATATCTATAAATGAAGTCCTCTATCGATTAACAAATGAATACCACTAAACTATCGAGGATAGACTATGCTATATAATCGCACTCATTGATAGCTCAAATGATAACACTTGCAACCATAAGTCCATCATTTATCTCAGGATTAAGATAAACTCTCCGATTGTCTTCAAATGAAAACTTTTATCCATTTACGGTTTTAGATAAAGTATTTCATTGTAAACCTATTCAATGCACCTAGTGCACTAGATTCTTTTGCCCAAAGACACCACACTTTGATGATTTTAGACTCATCATAATACATTTGAGCCCACTCAAATTCTAACAAAAGAATCTACAACTTTGACAAGATCAATGCGCCCAACCTTTTATCTTAAGTTGTGAATATTATTCAAGACTAACTAGAGAATTGTTTCTACCTCATAAATATCTAGATGTATGAACAATTCTTCTTTTCTCATAGTCTTTTGACCTTACGATTATTTACTTTTGACAATTACAATAATTAAACTATAAATGCTATAAGAATTGTTAAACTAGAAATCACTTTATTAATATGAAAAGATTGTCAAATACATTTTTATACTCTTGCTATCGAGTATAATCCCAACAATCTCACACTTGCTCTATAACAAATGTGTCATATCTCTCATCCCCATGTTCTCTAGATGCCCATCAAAACACTTTTGTGGAAGAGCCTTTGTAAAGGGATCCGCTAGATTATCTGCTGATACGATCTTGGTAATCATCATGCCACCCCTATGCATAATTTCCCTTAGAAGGTGATTCTTTCTTCCTTTTCATCTTTGCCGAATCTCACACTATTTCTTAGAGTTGATCCAATTTTGTCTAAAGCAAAAACAAAATTTTCACCCAAAATTCTTATGGTAGCTGAATTCTCTCCAAGTAGAATTCCTTAGGTTGACCGAAATCTTCTCTTTAAAATTCCTAAGACTGGCCGAAATTCTTTCTTAGAATTATATGGTTGGCCGAAATTCAAGATATATATATATATATATATATATATATATATATATATATATTATCACAAATCCTTTCCTAAGAAGGATTTAATTGGTGGGTAAGAATCTTAACCTTAGGTGAATTTACTTGGTGTCCAAGAATTCTTTCTTACACCAAGACTCCTAATCCAACTCATTAGTGTATTTGTGACCATATTAAAGACTTCTTAATTTGACTAGATAAATAATTCATTTTATTTATCTACTTATCAAATATAGTCTTTAATATTGATTATACTACCAACAATAGTATAATATTAGGAGACCTTCTTCTAATAGAAAAACGATTTTGACTTTTAATTAAATAATTAATTAATTACAAATCTAATTAATTTCCATTTAAATAAATAATAAAATAAAAAATAATATATTTAGGTTTTTTTATATTAGCCTTGCCGCCCATGACAGTATATAGGCATATATATTATTTTACTTATTTTATTAAATCTATTGGACTTTTATAAAAAGTCCACATGTGAACTAGACCCATTCTTACTAAAAGAAACAGGTCCACATGCCTTAACACAATTCTAGATGGACCCCTAAATTGGTCCGGTAGAATATATCAAGTGATCCATGCAAGTTCGTGTGGATTGGGGATCTTGGCGGGCTACCTAAATTTAAGCTCCAATAGACATTACCCAATACCAATCAACAAATGATTCACTTAGGTCCGATCTATTAATTTTAGTTCATTCCACTAAAGAACTAAAATTTAACTCTTAAATAAAGATAGTATAAGTTGATGTTACCCACTCATACCCTAGACAACCTTATTGGAGAAAGTGTATCCTCGTGAAGAATATCTTTAATCGCCAAGAGCTCATAGACCGCCTATAGCTCTCCCAATTACCATATTTACTCATATGACCATATTTTGAACATGGATATTTTGACTTGTCTAGAAGCCATGTTTCAATAGACACTATTGAAAACTTAACATTAAGATTTAATACCCAATACCTCAAAACATCTATATGATGATATTCTATTCTCATTTAATAAATAAAGCCACGATGTCCATATCTATAAATCAAGTCCTCTATCGATTAACAAATGAATACCACCAAACTATCGAGGATAGACTATGTTATATAATCGTACTCATTGATAGCTCAAATGATAACACTTGCAACCATAAGTCCATCATTTATCTCATTAAGATAGACTCTCCGATTGTCTTCAAATGAAAACTTTTACTCATTGACGGTTCTTAATAAAGTATTTTATTATGATCCTATTCAATGCACCTAGTGCACTAGATTCTTTTGCCCAAAGACATCACACTTTGATGATTTTAGACTCATCATAACACATTTGATCCCACTCAAACGCTAGCAAAAGAATCTACAACTTTGACAAGATACATGGGCCCAACCTTTTAACTTAAGTTGTGAATATTATTCAAGACTAACTAGAGAATTGTGTCTACCTCATACATATCTAGATGTATGAACAATTCTTCTTTTCTCATAGTCTTTTGACCTTATGATTATTTATTTTTGACAGTTATAATAATTAAACTATAAATGCTATAAGATTTGTTAAACTAGAAATCACTTTATTAATATGAAAAGATTGTCAAATACATTATTATACTCTTCCTATCGAACATCATCCCAACAAAAATCGCGTAACGGAAGCTTGAAAATAAATAAATTAGGGTTTCGATATAAATAAAAAATTTCCCTTTATAATAACAAAAACCTGAACCCTAGATTAATTGATGTATATAAAAAGTTGTACCTTTTTCTCATAACGATTGAACTAGCGCCGAATTAAATCCGCAGGATCTTGCATTCCAATCACGAACGTGAATCACCTAGGAGTGTGGGCTCCCTTTCTTTAAATTGTATACTTGACGATGAAAACAAACAAAATCTTTTTCTTTGCTAGTTACAATAATCCTCTAAGAAGAAAACAAAGAATGTTAGGTCAGTTGTGAATTATCAATCAATTTGATTGAAACTCATGTGATCCTTGATTCGATATTGTACACAAAACCTTTTAATGTAAAGGCTACTAGTGTACTATCGAAAAACTAAACGTTCTTTCTTCCTTTTCTTCTTTGCCGGATCTCACACTATTTCTTAGAGTTGATCAAATTTTGTCTAGAGCAAAAACAATTTTTTCTCCCAAAATTCTTATTGTGGCCGAATTCTCTCCTAGTAGAATTCCTTAGGTAGACCCAAATCTTCTCTTTAAAATTCCTACGGCTGGCCAAAATTCTCTCTCAAAATTATATGGTTGGCCGAAATTCAAGATATATATATATATATATATATATATATATATATATAAAATAGGATCACATCCTTTCCTAAGAAGGATTTACTTGGTGGGTAAGAATTCTATCCTTAGGTGGATTTACTTGGTGACCAAGAATCCTTTTCCAAAAAGAATTCTTTCCTACACCAAGACTTCTAATCCAACTCAATAGTGTATTTGTAATCATATTAAAGATTTCCTAATTTGACTAGATAAATAATTCTTTTTATTTATCTACTTATTAAATATAATCTTTAATATTAATTATACTACCAACAATAGTATAATATTAGGAGACCTTCTCCTACTAGAAAAAGATTTTGACTTTTAATTAAATAATTAATTAATTAATTAATTAAATAATTAACAAATTAATTAATTTTCATTTAATTAAATAATAAAATAAAAATAATATAATTAAGCTAAACTATATAGCTTTGCCGCCCAACACCATATATATTACATTATATTATTTTTTCTATTTTATTAAATTCATTGGACCTTAATAAAACGTCCACATGTGAACTAGACCCATTCTTACAAAAGAAACAAGTCCACATGCCTCAATACAATTCTAGATGGACCCCTAAATTGGTCTGGTAGAATATATCAAGTGATCCATGTAAGTTCGTGTGGATTGGGGATCTTGGCGGGCTATCTAAATTTAAGCTCCAATATATCAAATGAGTTGTTTTGCATTGGATGATCTCGAACAAAGTAGCATTGAGGATGAATGAAACAAGATGATGACGATGAATGAAGTGTTATTGGACATCCTCAAAGAATCAGTTTCAGAAATAGGGTTGTTGAAGAAAAAGAATGAAGAAATTCAAGAGAAGATGGTAGAAGTTTCCTAAGAAAAAGAAGATATTAGGGAACAATGTGAGAAAAATGTGCATCTCTTAAAGGAGTTAGAAGGCAAAGTGGCCTCGGGAGTGTTAAATATTGACAAACTCCAAGAGCTAAACAAGAGGCTCATACTTGAAGTACAAACACTCAGAGTGGAAAATGGTACACTCAATGAGAAGAATGGTGAAGTCTCTAGCAAGAACAAAGAATTGGAAGAGCAAATCAAGAGACTTAAGGCCGTAAAAAGTAAAGCACTAGAAGAGTTTTTGGACTTCACAAAGGCATCAAGGGATTTCGAAGAAAGAATAGCTTTCAAGTCAAAGGAAATGCAATTGGAGATCAAGCTGAAGGACAATGCCTTAGATGCAGCCATGGAAGCTCTCAACGAGAAAGATGAAGCTCTCAAATTAGCAAAGGAAAGGGAAGGCGACTTTATCATAAAGTTGAGCAAGGTGGAGCAAGAGGTCAAAGCATTACAAGTGGATCAACTCCAACGACCTTAAAGTCATTCATCAAATGGGAGTCACTGTACCCTTAATCCTATTTACTTTTTTTGTTCAAAAAGAGAGCATGCATCAAGAAGTCCTAGGAATAGGAGGAGTCCACCTAGGATAAAGAAAATATGGGTGATAAAAGATTTAATGAGCCAAGTGAGGAATATGGGAAAGGAATTGAAAGGGAAATTGCCTAAATCTGCTTAGGCAGTTTTATGAGTGGCTATATATATATATATCGGTTTGAGAAACTGATATAGAGATAATATATATATATATATATATATATATATATATATATATATATATATATATAATAGACAACCAACATAAATAAACATACAATACGTGTATTGGGTGAATGATGCATGGAAAAGTATTGTGTGTGTGCATGTGCAATGCAAGGCAATTATGTATACTATGAAAAATAGAGTTTTGCTTCGATGTCAAGTGTGCAATATGTGTGTATGCATGAGATGCATGATGAATTGGTGAAACAATAAGTGTTGTCAGATGTTGCAAGAATTGTCTGTGCAATGTGAAGACACAATGTGTGCATAATAGAACAAGTGCATGTGTGCTACTTGTATGTACACAGAAAACATAAAATACAGAGATAAACACAACTAAAAGATGTGGAGTAAATCCATAGCATTTTCTCCCATCCAAGATCAGAGTGTGGGTTCTTGCATTGTGACCAGAGGGGACTTTCTGATCGCGTGATCGTCCTCCGATCGGTGATATAGTTTCAAATGTTCGATCCCACTTCTGCTGGAATTCAGATTTTTGTTGGTGAACGATAATCCGAATTCGTTTTATCTATACCAAATTTATTTACATTGGTATTTGAGCATTATTGGGACTGTATTCTGGTAGAAATGCCATGTTTAGGAATTGTTATTCACGTTTTGAAAGCTTCATATTAGATAATGGCATAACACCACACACTTGTTATATTTTGTTTTAGATGGCATGATTGTATACATATATATGTGATTATATGTTCTGGATTTTATTGCCATGTTATAACTTCAAAATTGAGAAAATTTTAAAGAATTAAAAACGAAACCCCTGACTGTTATGGGGTTCAAATTTTATTGTCTTTTTTAGTTTCTCTGCGATCATGGTACCATTAGATAGAGTAATTCAAGAGCTTTCCAATGATAGATCATTTGCATAATTTGGTCAAAAAACGAGGGAGAAAAACGATTTCGAATATTTACGTTCAAAATCAAAATCTGCAAACTTGTTATGTTCGTGAATGTGGGTGAAGAACATGAAGAACATGTCCAACGCACCTATGAACAGAGAGTGCGCTTCACCCCTAAACCGAATATCGTTTTTAAGGGCATATATGGAATTAAAATTAAATTTGGAGTCGGATGGAGGTGATCCTGTGATCGGGAAATTCTAGGAAGACAACACGCGTGCATCACACTCTCAGCCGGTGCGAGTGGGCGTTGGGCACAAAAGGCTTGAGAGGTTCAACTGTTGAAACGTGGATCTCCTAGAAAATGCCACATGTCAAGTAGTGTGTCATTTGCACCACGTGTCTTGGTGGCAACGTGACACATGTCGTCGACGTGGTAAGAAGGAAACCGTTAACGGTTTCTGACCACCAGGGAAGTTTCAGGCATCGGTTTCAGGTTTCAAAACAGTAATCGGTTGCCACATCATCACCGACCCCACTGGATTCCGGTTCCGATACTCCGGTCGGCAAGTTTTTTGGAAAATTTTTAGGCGGCCGGTGACTTTTTTTGGTGATTTTTCCTCGTGTCCAATAAATGGTTTTTCAGCTACCAAAGGCTGTTTTCCGTTGACCATAAGTGGTTTTTCGACAACCGATGGTGGTTTTTTGACAATTATTATTTTTTCAATTATTTATTTATTTATTAATTCCATCAATTTAGTTCACTCCAGTGGGAGTTGAATTAATGCGCTATAAGTTCCGGATGAGATTTCTTTTAGGGATAATTACCCTGGTGGCCATCAACTCTTACCATCACTATCAAAATGGCCACCAGATGGGGAATTGGTTTCAAAATGGCCATTTTTGGTAAAAAAATGTTACACTAATGGTCATTCCATCCAATTCCATCCATTTCCATCCAATAAATAGAGGATATCATTAATTTATTTTAGATATTTTTGGAAATCAAATTTTCTTTTATTTTTTGAAACAAATAAATATATTTAGTGTATGTATATATGTATAACATATATATCAAACATGTATATATATATATGTTTTTTTTAGAAGATTAAAGTTACAAAATGTGAAAATTCTAAAAAATATATTTGAGATAAGTTGAATAGAAATATATATATATATATATTTTAGAAGAATAAAATTCTAAAAAGTATATTTGAGATAAGTTGAAAAGAAATATATATATATATATATATATATATATATATATATATATTTGAGATATGCTATACGTATATACACATATAAAATATAATTATTTGTTTAAAAAATCGAAAGAAAAAATTGATTTCCAAAAAATATCTAAAGTAAATTAATGATATCCCCTTATTTACCAAAATGCCACTTATTGGATGGGATTGGATGGAAATTGATGAAATTAGATGGAATGGCCATTAGTGTAACATTGTTTACCAAAAATTGTCATTTTGAAACCAATTCTCCATCCGGTGGCCATTTTGATAGTGGTGGCAATAGTTGATGGTCACCGGGGTAATTATCCCTTTTTTTTAATAAGACGAATTCAAGTGACAAATTTTTGGTATGGATTCCAATGACAGTTTCCAGTATGACTTTTGGTGACGGTTTCTAGTTACGGTTTCTAGCACGGTTTCCGATGACAGTCTCTGGTGAGGCTTTCGGTAATAGTTTCTGATGCGGATTTCAAAGATAGTTTCCAGTGGCATTTTTGGCCACCGTGGATTTTTCCAGTAGGACTTTCAGGACTGCTTTCTAATGGTAAAAAATTTGGCCACCAAAATTTAGCTTCAGTGGGAGCTATGTATATTGAAAGGCCTTCGTTTAAAATTCTCTTTCTAATTAATTATGCAATCGGGAAAAAATAAATTTTATTAGAATGTACATCGGAAATGTACAAGGTTATTAAATGATAAATTTTCTAAATAACTTAGAATTATTATTTTTAGAATAAATTTGCATTATCTCATATGTCTTAATGGAGAAGATTTCATGAATCATTTATTGACATATAGTCACAGTCAATGACTCATGTTTTTATGTGGAGAGATGCAATGGATAATCTTTTAATGAAATTTTCCGAAGAGTTGATAGATCTATAAGGTTGGAAAAGCTAGAGTAAGGTACCATGATGTATTTTGGACATATAGCGTGTGAACTAGAAACCGTAGAGAAGCGTTACATTCTTGGGAATGTGAGGCGATCTACTACATCCACAATGAATATTCATAGTGCTAGGCAATTGAGTTATTGCACACACAAAAGATGATAGAAATTCTTGAGAGAATGACAATTAGATGAGTTGTGAAGATTTAGAGAATCTTTTCCAGTGGTGATCTATATAAATATGGAACGTATAGAATGAATAGCATGCAATGTCACATATTTTGAGAAAATACTGTGGTTTTAATAAACCGTTCTATAGTAAACAATTTTGATTTATTTACTTTGTAGTAAAAACTGTTTGACCCGTACAATATTTTTTTAGGGACTTGTGCATTGTATTCTTCTTTATTTATAAGATCACTTGTTTTGGGAATTCTAAATTGTTGAGTACAATATTAGAATTAGAATTTTATGCAAAGTACTAAATTAATGATGATTAAATTTTTGGAAACGGATGGTAATTAGACGCTTTGACGACTTTTTCGATTTTGTTCCTTAAATTGTTTCATCATTTGTTCGGTCAGTGTTTGCAGTAAAATTAAATGTGTGTATTTTTGAAATTAATATGCTTGCATAGTAGATAGTATGTCTCTTCATAGATTAACATAAAATATAGATTATATATCTATAATATTGTGGTCAATTTGATTGCGATAAACTAAATCTTGTAATCTAAGGAATAGAGATACAATAAGGTTTAGTGTATTGTAAGAGTAAGAAGCTCTTGAGACTATAACATGAATCATGATTGAACTTCGACATAATACTTATTGCTCGACATACAAGTTGTGAAGGCTTATCAAGCCAGAAGTCAAATTACTCGCATCATGTTACAGGGTAAGTTAAATAGTAATTTCACATGTATGTTTTACAAGTACAGTAGGATTTTAGTAAAGTGGTATACCTTTCAGAGTTTGGCTTGAAGGAAAAATTTTAGTAGTATTTTCAGTACTAAAATTTTAGTAGGTACGGTATCAAGGTTTGATTACTTATATGAAGCGCCAAAATTAGTGGCAGCCTCCAATTTTATATGAAAGATTCCAACTTGTACAAAACTTTTAGTTTTGAGCATATTAGTGGAAATAGTTATTTCCAAAAGGAGAAGAGAATCTAGTCATAACCACTTAATCTTAGATCGGAATATGCAAGAAGTTAAAGGATAACGAATTGAGGAAGGGCAAAACTAAAATAACTTGTTACGGTTGTGACAAGCTGAGTCTTTTTCACTCATAAATGTGTTGAGTCGAAAAGAGAAAAACCCAAACTCAAGAATTTGTTAAGTTATGCTTAAGTTTCTGGCTATGTATTTTCTTTTGAATCTCACCTTTTATGGACAGTAGATAAGCAAAGATATACCATCCAACAGGAAACTGTAAAGTATCCATTGAGTAAAGTTAGATTATTAGAGACAAGATGTATATGTGTTAGAACAATTTTGGAGTTAAGTACCTACAAACTGGGTTTGCATGGTAGCCTAAATTTAGACTCCATGATGTTCTAATATACAATTGAGATCTAACTGGTTTTAATGTCCGTGGTTATCCTCATTGATTTGGGTTATAATTAATGATCTTGATGGTTATATGAATATTATTTTAGCAAGTTATATTCATATGGTACTTGATAGTTTAATGGTTTTATAGAATTATACGTCAGTAGAGACAGTTATAATTTGGTTTGTTTTTCAATCATTACAATGGTAATGGTGCTGATATTTTGGCATGCTAGATTAAGTCATGTTGACTAGATGGAATGAGTATATTAGTCAAAGAGGACTAATTAAACTTATTCATCTTAAAGGACATGCAAATTATCTAGCAAGAAAAACAACTAGAAACCATTTAATAAGGAACTAGATCAAGAATTCTATTGCAACTAATTCATTATTACATTTGTGATTGAATGAGTGTAAAGACTAGATTGAAATTTCATATCCAGTTACATTCATTAATATCTTTAGACGTCTCGGTTATATCTATTTGATCTCTCATAAATCGAAAGGATGGGATTGCATTCAAATTATTTGGTCGAGGATCATATTAGATAATAAATTTTTGAGTTTAAAAAATAAACCGAGTACGTAATATCTTTCTGAATGGTTTAAGGAATTTTTTACTAAGAAGATATAAAAAGATATTTATTTATTCCTAGGATTTCGCAACAAATTGTGTAGCGGAAAGAATGAATTAAATACTGTTGGAAATGGTTAAGTCTGTGATGGTGCATGTGAATTATTTAGTATCTTACTAGAACATATGATAATTGCCACCTACTTTCTTAATCATGTTCTATTTGATCAAACACTTCTACACCGTGTGAATTCAGGACAAGTAGGTAGCTTGGTCTGACTAATCTACAACCATGGGGGTATATGGATTACATTTATAATCCATCTCATAAAAATGAGAAATTGGATGCAGGAAGAGAAGTTGTATATTTGTTTGATACTCTGTGCATTCCAAAGGATTAAATAAACGATGGTGTATAATTAGATAGAAGTGTGATTGAATTTGAATCACAAGATCTCATTATTAGAGAATGAATTTCTTAGTAGAAGCGAATTTAATATAGATATCTAATTTTTTTAGAATTAGATGATCTGTGTTAATATGCGAGTGGTGGTGAATTAAAATTTAACTTGATCCTCCATCCTTAGTGGGAGTGGAATTCTAAATGGATATTTCATCCCTAGTGGGAGTGGAAGTGAAAATCTACACCCTAGTGGGAGTAGAAATCCTCATGGATCTTTCATCCCTAGCGGGAGTGAAACAACTGTTAAATCAGCCACTATAATAATTTACCAACTCGTGGGCATAATCACAAAATTATCCTATGTCATCTTTCGAGATTGAAAGGGAAGTTTTGATGATTACTTTGCTAGACAGTGATAAGCCAACGATTTTAGAATTGAGCTATCAGTAATACCTACTAAGTGAATATATGAATGAAAGCTATGGAAGAGGAGATGGAGTATAGAAAAGTGATCATGTCTGGGACTTGATTCACTTACCGCCTGGTTATTAGACCATTATAAACGTATGGATTCCATATATATCATATGTAAGGTGGAAAGTACTAATGAGAGGAATAAGGCGCTATTAATCACAAATGAAGAAACTTATTCTCTAGAAGTAAAGTTTTCTTCCATATGCCTTATTCTAGCACTAGTCACATATTTGAACCTGAAGTTACATCAGATGGATGTAATGATTGTACTTCTCGATAGAGAACTAGAGGAAGAGATTTACATGAAATAGCTTGTAAATTTTTGTTTCAAAGTACCAAGAGTGCATAAGTGTGCTTACGTAATATATGGTTTGAAACAATCCTTTAGAAAGTGGTATCTTTTATTTAATCAAGATGTAATATCCTACAGATTAATGACGACTAAAGATAGCCATGGTAAGTACACTGAATAGGTTAAGGATAATTTTTATATTATCTATATGTGTGGACTATATGTCTTGGCTAGAAATAATAAAGAGTTTGTAAAACCATAATGAAATGGTAATTCTCAAATTTCTTTGAGATTTTATATGAGCAATGTGGCTTATATATATTAGGAGTGATAGTTGATTCAGAATGAACAATATAAGCTCATAGATACTCCTATTATGAAATTACAAACTATTAGCCTCAATGTGTACCTTGAAACTCCATAAAATCAAGTTAATAAATACAAGTTCTTTATGTTAGTATCATGAATAGTCTCATGTACATTGTTATATGTACAAAGTCTATTCTTAGTTACCTCGTAAGATTGGTGAGTGGATACCAATATAATCCATGATTACATCATTGAGATGTTGTCAAGAGGATTATGACATACTTTGAAAATACGACTAACTAATAAGTGTACATTGTGATATGTACAAGGCCCGATATAAATTATGCTACATGATTGGTAATGAATACTGAAAGTTCCCTAAAAATGTGTGTGTCTATAACCTAGAGGGGGGGGGGGGGTGAATAGGTCTTAATCGAATCAATTACCGATTTTTTGATTAATCAATATTAACATAAATTACCCCGAATAAACAAGCATTCACTAAAATCAATTATGCTTAAAACAATAACAACACACAATATTTACGTGGAAACCCTCCAAATGGGAAAAACCACGGGCTGATATGTGCGCCACACTAGATCCTCAAATCCACTATTGAATGAAAGTTTACAACCTAGGTTGACCTCCTATCACACCCTCCAGTTACTAACCCTTTCACTCTACCCAACGGCCTTAATAGTGATTCTTGATCTATTTGCTTGTACACTAACCACTTAGTCACAAGACTTAACCTCAATGAAGAGTCAAACACAACCTAAGTGAATATGATAAACTATTCAAACATGCAAGTAATGCTAGGCAACACTAAATGCTTATCTAGGAATTTAAGAATGTCACTAAGTACAATTCCTAGATATCAATGTCTAAATGAATGTTCATAAAGACTTAACTAGATATAGTTATGAAACAATATATCCTATTTATCAAACAAAGGGCCAATCAACATTTGTTGCCATTAAGCATGGCAAGGACTATAATGCAATCACAAAATTCAATCAATGAATCCTAAACAATATCTAAATGCAAAGCATAGAGATTTAGCTATAAGGGCAAAACGGTCACAAACCCTAGCTATCACAAAATATAAATTTCAACCAACAATCAACAACACAAGCATGTTATAAATGCAATAAAGCTTAAAAGCATACAATTAATGAGTAATTAATGCTTTTTCTAGGTAAACATAGCCTAGTACTGAAAAAATAAATTCTAGGTCATGTAGAGATTACCTAGTCAATAAAAACAAGAACAATCCATGCTTGGAAGATGCAAGAAGAAGCTAGATGCTCATGGATTAGAGTTTGGTTGAGTCAATATGGGTTCTTAGGAGCGTTATCTCTCTCTCTTGGAGTCAATTTCTCTCTAAAGGAAAGCTTGGTGAGTAAAAATGGATTCTTGGACTCACACATCAAGGAGAAGAGAAGAGAACATATATATATAATGTGCCCTACACAAAATTGTATCATTTTGGACAAGGGGCAACTGATTCCCGTCATGACCATTGTACATGTCGCGGCCTAGGCAAGTGTCCTGACTACGGTAGAGCGAGCGGTGCATCACCTGGGAATCTCCGCTGTCTAGACCGCGGTACAGGTAATGTCTAGACTACGGTAGAGTAAGCGGTGCATCACTGGAAAACTCCACTTGGGAGACCGCTATGCATGCAACGTGCACAGGCCGAGGTAGCAGCAGCGTGCAACGTCTGGAGAACACCGTTGTGCATACCGCGACAGAGGCAATGCTCAGGGAGCGGTCAAGGGGAAAATCCTCTTCTAAGGGCAAACAAAATGCATCAAACACCCAAGCAAGAGTGATGGCAAAAAGGCACACAATTATGACAATTAAGCATTCATGCAAGATGATCAAAAACATGCATGAGTGTGTGTGTGTGTGTGTGTGTGCACTAAAACTCTTCAAACAAGGTTAAACAAGTGATTTACCTTTTGAAGTTTGAGCTAGGTCTTGAGCAATGATGGCCTAAACTACCCTTACACAGTAATGACCAAATGTGGTTGTCAACGAAATGAGCCAATCAAAAACTGAGGAACTTACAATCTCCCCCTTCGGCTATTTCGTGACAAAACCACCACTCACAATTCATTCTCACAAATAAACTAAACAAAAACGGTCAACAAAGTTTTTCTACATTACAAAGAGATGTCTAATAAACTAGATCTTCAAGTCATCCATCTCTTGTAGAATCAACATCCCTACAAAACAAAATAACTACACTTTCCAAGACAAGTGTATGTGAGGTGATCAAAGACATAAAAACAAGAGCAATTTGCATACAATAGAAACAAGCAACATGCATCAACAATGCAAATGCAAATGCTCCCCCTAAATTGGTTAACTCCCTCTCAACGAATCAAACTCCCCTCATATGCAACTCTCAACCCCCCCTAAATCCATACTACTCCCCTTTTTTGTCATGAGATAGACAAATGAGTATCCCCTTACGAAGGCATTAGCAAGGAGAGCTTATGACACAAGACATATGCATAATCATATAACCAAATTTATGAAACTTAATTAAGAAGAGAGAATCAAGGAGTTTTATTAAAAAAAAATACGTGAACGAATGCTTTGGATACAAGACAAGTTGTACTCAAGATCAAAACATGGTATTTGGCAAAGCAAAATGACAAGGGTTTCCAAGAGAATTCAAACCAATTTCACCCTTTGTCATGGAGTAAGCAAGATATAAACTGTAAAATAAATTAATTTTAAGAACAGTTATATCAAACTTTATGAGCAAAACAAGATATGAGCGACTATTGTGCCCTTTTCGATTTTTCTAGGTGGAATGCCTGTATGATAGTAGCCTTGTTTGACAAGTAAAGAGAGATAGACTTTTGGATTGTAAAATCCTTGAATTGGATACAAGATCCTTATTGATTGAAGTCTCATAATTGCTTTCACACACAAATTTTGCATTCATTTTAGAGCATTCAAAAAAAAAATCTCTTCATGCATATCAATTTAAAGCATGTCATAGAAATAATCAGCATGTCATGGAGATCAATTATAGGTCATTCAAAATGTACTTCCCAATCAATTCTCCTAGTCCAAAAATGCATGTTTGGTCATAAATAAGACATGGATTGCATGTAGAGCAAGGTTGCACACTTATTAAACTCAATGTACACCCAATCATCTCAAGCAATTAATAAAGAAGCATAAATATTATCAATGAGCACAATGCAATGCCAATTTGCTCTCTTTGGTGAGCTCCCCATATGGGGTCAATCAAAACAAGTCAAGAGGGGATATGAGTCCTTACAGATTTACCAAGTCCATTTGACCTAGCTGAGACTATAGGTGAAACCTTAGCACAATGGCATGTGGGTTCATCTTTTCTAATCCACTTAGGTGACACATTGTCATTCCTAGTGGTCAAGATCGTCATATTACTCCTAGGATCATTGACACTAACTTTCCTAGGAACATGCATATTGGCTCTACCCCTTTTTCTTTCAATCATGCTCTTAGTTCTACACATATTAATGTACTTAAAGCAATTTGGTCTAATATGACCATCAACACCACAAAAATGACATGAAGGAATAAAATGAGGGGTCATACCATTCCTTTGTGAGGACAAAGGTGCTTTCCCATGTCTTTGAGCTTTCTTTTGGTGTGGTATTGATTCTCTTCTCCCTTGTTGTTGAGTTGGAGAAGATTGTTTACTTTATTGAGCATGCTTGGCTTGCCTCCATGGTTGAGGAAAGCTTAGAGGTGGAGATCTTGGTTGTTGAAGATTAGCTTCATTATTCATTGGCATCTTCACTTGGCCATTCTTGGATGACTCTCCAAGATCAATCTTCCTCCTAGGATTTTATGGAGGTAAATTTCTTTTCTTTCCTTAAGTTTGAGGTTGCATGACATTGGCTTTCCTCAATTCTCAAAGGCACCTCATCTCATTCTCCTTGATGATCTTCAAGGAATTGTCTTTGTTGGCAAGTTCATCCATCATTGCCTTCATCCTTTGATGGCAATCATCAATCTCCTTCTCATACTTGGACACATCAACTATGTCCATCTTCAAGGAGTCATCTAACTTGATCCTTAGTTGAAGATTTTCTTCCTTCAACTTATTGATTTCTTCATTTTTCTTCTTCAAAGACCTTTGAAGACTTTTAATAAAGTCTTCGTAATCAAACCCTTCACAATTCAAGTTCTTGGAGCTTGAAATTTCTTCATCAAAGCTTCTACCACTTTTGCTTTCATGGTAATCATCATTTAAGCTAGCTTCTTCAATGTCGAATTTCAGTGATGGGTGTCTTGTGGCCGCTTTAGAGTTGTCATTATGCAAAGCATGCAAGACTATGTGATTCCTTTCACATCTCTCCGAACCCGAAGAGCATTCTTCACTTTCACTACAAAAGTAGGCCTTTGTGTTGCCTCTTCGACGCTTGCTCTTTGAGTTTCCATAATCCGTAGAGATGTGCCCATAGCCACCACAATTCGACGCTTGCTCTTTGAGTTTCCATAATCCGTAGAGATGTGCCCATAGCTTGATCTTTGAGGTACCTAATTTTTTGTGCTCTTCTTTCACGGTACCTTCATTGATGACTCTTAGAATCTTCTAAGCTTCTCGAACATCTTGAGTTGTTTGGATGAGTTTTGCATGACTCTCACCCACTGCACAATATAAGGCACAAAGGCCCTTTGAGTTCCATTTGGCAGCCTCGAGTTCGTCAACTGTCCATTTGGACTTAGGCTTAGGCATAGAAGCCCCATTCTCTTGTGTCTCTATGGGAGATGAATACCCTTCTTCCACACACATCCACACATGCTCATCAAGGTCACAAAAAAAAAATTCCATCCTCACTTTCCAAGAGGAGTAGTTATCATTGGTGAACATTAGTGGTTCAGAGATCAAAGTACCCTCTAGTCTCTCAAAATCACTCATAGTGTTTTGGGTTATATGAATGCACATGCAATGCAACAACACAAAATGCGAGCACTAAAAAAAATGCACAAAGCACGACACACACAGAGCACAGATCACCTAAGTATATCTAGGCACCTCCTCTGATACCAATTGAAAGTTCCCTAAAAACGTGTGTGTCTATAACCTAGAGGGGGGTGAATAGGTTTTAATTGAATCAATTATCGATTTTTTGATTAATCAATATTAACACAAATTACCCCGAATAAACAAGCATTCACTAAAATCAATTATGCTTAAAATAATAGAAACACACAATATTTACGTGGAAACCCTCCAAATGGGAAAAACCATGGGCTGATATGTGCACCACACTAGATCCTCAAATCCACTATTGAATGAAAGTTTACAACCTAGGTTGACCTCCTGTCACAGCCAATCAAAAACTGAGGAACTTACATATACCAATATGATCCTGAATTGAGAGGATTATGATATAACTTTAATAGTAAGTAAATTTACTGTTAATGCTAGCATAATTACACACATAATGTAATAAAAAATATGTCGTCAGGTTAAGACCAGTATTCTTACACGTGTGGTCACCTTAGTTCCTAAGATAGCAAGATAAGATGAGAAACATATATATTAGAGAGTATGTAGGTTATATTCTCGCGGAGCTAGTATATATGAATATGTCGCATTGATTTTGTCAAGATGAGGTTCACAATAAATATACTAATATATTTTAGAACCGGTCATGTTGACCCCACTATCATTGATACCTGATTCAAGCCAGATTTGAGATCTTAATGTGGCACCAGAGAGAGGCGAGCTTTTAAGAATTCAGGTTAGTCACGAGAGTTGTGACTAGACTAAGATCTGTACAGTGAATAATATAAAGATATATACATTCTTATTTAGAAAGAAATTCACTGTAACACCTGTTTCATACCACGTGTGCTATATGTGACCGATATGGAAAATGAGAGAACGAATCCCTGCTTCCTCATTGTGTAAGTTCTATTGAAGTTTTAAATTAACTTCAAACAGTGTCCTTATAACCATTCACTCTATCTTAGCACCTTTAACGTGATATTTCTATGTCTATGATAATTCAGCCTATGGGGCATGTCTAGGGTAGCAGTTGTTCTGGAGACAGAGAGATAGAGATGAAAAAGGAAGATTTAATGATTTTTTATATGACTTATGTATTCACTGGTCAACCAATTGTATTTTTTACAATTGTGAATACATAAAATGTGATAAAGTCAAGCATAGCTTTTGATGGATTAATTATGCTTTAGACTGATAAAAATTATAAATTAAATCTAGGATACAATAATAAACAATATTATCTCTTGTAAATAGAGAATTTACATTTGAGATTATTAGTTCCCTTTATATATATTATTGATTGTTCATAGGTCACACGATGCATTTACCCGTATGAACACTTTTGATAATGATGATAATACTTGTGTTTAAATGTTTTAAAGGCTCCTCTATATATATCACATCTTAAGCCATTTGGGGAGTGACAGATGTTGATTAATAAGGTTGCACCTACGATGGGCTTGTGGTAACTTAAATGTGTTGGCCCCACTTGTGCGAGTGTGAGATGTTGGTATATTTAGGTATGGGTTGAAGACCCATTATACACCCAAGTGGGCCAAGCCCAAGTCACCTTGCCCAACAGGCATATAAAACTGCATGGGCAGTTTTATGAGTGGCTATATATATATATATATATATATATATATATATATATATATATATATATAATAGACAAGCAACACAAATAAACATACAATACGTGTATTGGATGAATGATGCATGGAAAAGTATTGTGTGTGTGTATGTGCAATGTAAGGCAATTGTGTATGCTATGCAAAACAGAGTTTTGCTTCAATGTCAAGTGTGCAATATGTGTGTATGCATAAGATGCATGATGAATTGTTGAAACAATAATTGTTGTCTGATGTTGCAAGAATTGTCTGCGTAATATGAGGACACAATGTGTGCAAAATAGAACAAGTGCATGAGTGCTATTTGTATGTACACAGAAAACATAAAATACCGAGATAAACACAACTAAAAGATGTGGAGAAAATCCATAGAATTTTCTCTCATCCAAGATCAAAGTTTGGGTTCTTGCATTGTGACCAAAGGGGACTTTTCGATCTCGTGATCGTCCTCCGACCGGTGATATAGTTCCAGATGTTCGATCCTGCTTCCACTGGAATTCGGATTTTCGATGGTGAACGGTAATCCGAATTCGTTTTGATTATATCGAATATTATTTTCAGCTGGACATGAGAGATTTGTGGAGAGTGATATTCCTTTGAGAGTATAATTGATTTGAGATCTATGTTGTGAATGTTAACCTTTGTGAATGAATATTGTGCTTCAAGTCTAGGTTCTTCATCTCTTGGATTCGACACACCGGCCACTTGCAAGTCTTGGAGGGACGAGCAAGCCAAGAATAACCATAAAAAGGTTGGGAACCTATTCAAAGTTTTAGACTATTGAGCATTCACATCGGTTTATTCTTTCTATCTCAAACTCTTGCACTTTATCTTGATATATCTTTTGTCTACAAAATTGTGCATATGAATGCATGAGAATGTCATTGCATATCAATTTTGGTTGTGTGTGAATATGGTGAAGGGAAACACTTGTGAATGATTACAATTTTGGTTTTCTAAGTTTTTGCCTGGATTGATTGATTATTTCATTTTTGGCATGATGAGCCGAAAGCTCTTTAAGATTTTGCATAGGAATGTGCAGATGTTTAGTTTGCATATATTGCCCCATTCGGTTTGGGGGTAACACACTTCAATATTCCTTGTACAGATTTTGAGCTTATAGTGTAAATCGGTTTTGGGGGTCGTTATGTCCTCATTATGTCAATTTTGTGAATTGGTTGATGTTAGTTTGTGCTGAAATGTTGATATTGCACTTGATTGCCTTATTTTATATTGAGCCTTGTTTGAATCTTTTTATTTTTATTGGGCATTGATTGTGTGTGATTTGTGCCTAGGTTTGGTTGGTTTTGAGTTCTTGCCCTTTATGCTTCGTTTATTCATTGTCCATGCATCTCATGTCATATAAAAATTGAAGACGATGTTTATGTTAGGTTTGAGGGTGTGGATTCAATACTTGATTCATTTTTCATTTCACTTTTTTTTAAGCTTTTCTTTAACCTTTTCGAAAGTACCTGTTTTGAAAATTTTGAGGCCAAATGTTTCATTTAAACTGTACCTTTTGGTGAGAAAATAAATTATTTTGTCCAAGTTGTTTTCTTTAATTTTTCGATATGGTTCCAACGATATAAGAAACATAAAATTCTGGATAGGGGTTAAAAAGTTATGAATGTTTCTTCGACCAAAGGTCATGGGCGATGCCCTGTTTTGAAAATCTGCACGAGAACCATCTTCGACATCCGTTTACACACTTTTACAGTTTGGATTTTTAAATATTTTCTAAATGAAAAGTGTGCATTTGCATGCTTAGTTTTCTGTACCAAAATTTGAGCAAGTTTTATTAAGTAATTTTGAAAATATACACTAAAGAGCGGATAAAGGTCGATTTTAAAAGTCACCAGTTTTTGGAATTTTATCCTCCATGTTGAGATGTTCTTTCGCATTGTGTTTTTGTTAATATATTTCAGATTGTGAGTTGTGTGTTGTGTGTCATGTTAGGTGTGTACCACTAGGCCGGACTCTCTTGTCTTCAACATTGAGGACAATGTTGGGTTTTGGTTTGGGGGTGTAGACGCCTTTATTGAATCATCTTTCTATTTTATTTTTAGTCATTTTAGTCATTTTGGTCCAAATTTTTCTATTTGTCGCAATGGCCAGAATTTCGAGTTTTAACTAGCTTGGATGTGATGCCTTGAGCGTGTGCTTTTAGCAAGTTTATACATGAATTGTGAGCTTGTGTACAAATCTTTGTCACTCGTGGGTTATATTTGCATTTTCAGTGTCACATGCCATAGGACATACATTGCATATATAGTGGATTGCTTGATGGATGCATTCATTCCCTTGAGAGACTTATTATGGAAATGATCTTAGGCAATGTGTGTATTTAACTACCCCTTATGTGTGCATCATAGCCAAATTTGCGGCCAGACACTTACCTATCATTTGGAACCAAATTGTAACCATATAATCATAGCCAAACACAAACCTACCCTTATTGCCAATCATGTGGGGTGTGTGTGTGTGTTGTATGGGTTGGAAAGGTGTAAGGTCTAAGCGAAAATGACATGTTTTTAGGCAACAATGATTTGTGTATCAAATGGATCAATTTGTAAAAGTGCCCAAATTTGCACTTATGAGCTTGATTGTCAAAATGTAATGTGTAAGTGTGCAAAAAGAAAAGAAAAGAAAAGAAAAGAAAAATAAAAAAGAATGAAAAACAAGAAAAGAAGAAAGAAAAAAAAAGTGAGTCTTGAAAGTAGATGTTAAGCACTCACAATGTAGAGTACAATCTTTGAAATACAATGTGTTTAGATTTGCAAATGCCTAGTTGCTTAAGTGTAATCAATGTGTAATAGAGCTTAGTATGGGGTGTGTGAGTATATGTAGGCATGATTGGTGATCTTTGAAATTATATTTCCCATTCTTTTTTGTTCACCAAATTTAACCCCATGACCCTATTACAACCATAGGGAAGCCCTATTTGATCTATAGTATGTCTTGATTGGGAATGTTTGTTGAAGCTTGATCTTCCACGTTCATGGCATAGTGAATCATTCCTAGGTTAGTTCACAGACATTATAATTTTTTAAATATACATTGTATGCAATGCATTAGATTTCAATGCATAAACTCCGTCATTGCATACCTCGAATGAGCGTGAACTTAGGGCTCTAAGTGGAAAAGAAGAACAGAACCGGGTGATGTTTAAAGTCAAACTCTCGATATGAGAGCACTCTTAGGTGTGGGATTCATGATAGTGCGACAAATGCCTTTGAGTTGTTTTAGATTACTTTGCATATGTTTGCTTCTCTCTATCACTCATCCTTGCATCTCATCACATGCGACTTATCGAATTATTTGTTTTGAGTTTAGGTGTGTCTTAGATCGAGTCATTTTTTATTTGAGTCTTGTTGTTTTGTTTTAAGGTTTGCTCGAGGACGAGCAAAGGTTTGGTTCGGGGGTATTTGATCAGACCAAAATTGTCATATATTTTGGCTCTCAATTCCATTACCTTGTCTTTTTTTCGAGTGTTTTTGCTTGTCTTATGGCACATTTGTTATGTCTACAGGCAATTAGGTACATTTCAGAAGAAAGGATGAAAATAGCGAATATTGGGCGAAAAACAGGCCGAAATCAGTGAAGAAAAGCTAGAGCATGTAGGTCACTACAGGGTCCTAAACTCGTGCACCAACCGTGCATATGTCCATGCATTTGCCAAAACCCGAGAGATGAAAACAGAGCAAGAGGTCACTGCGCGGGTCACAACCCATGCACAACCCGCGCAAACATCAAGACCCGGAAGCAGATCAGAGGCAATATAGTTAGTGCGGGACACAAAGCAAGTCAAAAAGAGCAAAGGTTATATTCCTTACCGATGTTGTTTAAGCTCAAAGTAAGTTTGGGGAGGCAAAAATTAGCGAAGAGTGAGATTTGGAGGCAAAAGGAGCTGAAATTGTAAAAAGGTCATGCAAGTCATCCAACTTCAGAGGTTCATATCTCTTTCCTCGGATCGATCCATGCTTCCATCTATATATATTCGGAAAGCTACGGAAGTTTAATTTCCAGAGGTTTTTACGGATTAATGATTTCGAGTCTTCTAGAGAAAGTTATGCCCATTTTACTGATTTCTATGCAGAGATGCGCAGGTCCTGAGCGGGTCACAACCAGCTCATTTGCCCGCGCACTGAGAGTCGTGAATATGATGGGATCAGCTATTTGGATGAAATTCAGCCATTTTTAGATGGGAAAATGTGTCCTTTCATGCCCAAATCATGCCCTAGCCTCCCCAAGCCTATAAATACACCATTTTTTTTATTGAAAGAAAAACTCATCAACTTCTTCCATAACTCTTCCATTCTTCTCTCTCCCAAACACTAACATTCCCCTCAAAATCTAATTATCCTTCATCATCATCTACTTAAGTACACTTGGAGATTGGATTTGAGACTAAAGGAAGGAGAATCTCTACATGGGTCTTCTTTATCTCTTATCTCCTAGTTATTTTTATGTATTTGTCATGAGTAGCTAATCGTATCACTAGGGGATTAATGTGATTCATTTGTGAACCTTGGGCTTGTATTTAATTTAATTTAATTTAATTTATTAAATCTATTGAATATGTTTCATTCATTGTTTTAGTTTATTTCAAGAATAGTTTGTCTTAGATTGTACCCTCATTTCTTTACAAATTGTTTGAGAAATTATTTGAGTAGAGAATTGGGTATACTCTCTATTCGATTCTCTTAAGCTCATTTGAATGGATGGATTGAACAAGAGTACCCTCGAGTGAAATCCTGAAATTTTAATCTCAATCTCTAACTAATTTCAAATGGGTGACCAATACTATACCCTCTAGGTTGGTTACATGTGAGAGATTAAGCACAAAGTCTATACCCTCTAGGTTGGTGAATTTATAAAGAGATTAGTCCCTTAATTTGATAGATGTGCATTTTAATGAACAATCACTTGTGGGTAGCCAATACTATACCCACTAGATTGGAAACCCATAAGGGATATACAACCAATGCTATACCCTTTAGATTGGTTACAATATATTAATGTTCATTTATGTTAATTACCAATACCCCCATTGTTTGCTTGTGTGATACATCAATTCCTTAGCCCTAACCATCATATTTTAACACTCATTCTCATTAACACTAATTGCATGTTAGATTAACTAGCCTAATTGTAGTTGCATTGTAGTTAATTAAAATTTAAAACCAAAGCCATTTATCTTTACCTTTTCATGTATAGCTTTAGTTTCACATTAGTTAACTAGTTTTAGCCATCCGATTCCCCTTTCCCTGTGGACGATACTTGACTTGCCATTGTACTTGTTTTGTAAACATTTTTAGGCATTGTTGAGGATTTATAAATATTGTTTGACGAGTATTTTATAACGACTAAAAATAGCTCGGTCAAAGACTCGTAGAGCATTGCCCACCCATACATACATGCAGTCTATTAAATTTGTTGCCTTTAAAACTATGTTTTTCATTTTAGTAGTTACGATGTATTGACAACTTTTTGCAAGGTTCGAGTTATTTTCTGTATCGAAACCTTAAATTTCCAGCTATGTATAATTTAATTAATTTATCAAGCTTCTTTTTTTCGTGTTTCATATATGCATTATCAAAATAAAATAGCTATGTATTATCGTATGCAATTGGATGCTAATTTCCAATGAAATGGTATGCACTGTAATATCACCTTACAAAACAAAATGTTACTTGAACAGGATGGATGTTGTAAGGTGTATAGTATTTTACAAGAATCTAACGTTACTATTGAAAAACCGAGAACATTGCGACCAATAGGCGACCATTGTCTTGGTCTCCCTTTGGTCGCAATGTTCTCGATTTTATGTGGAAACAATCCGTGAACATAGCGACATCAGGGTGACCAATCCAATGGTCGCATATTGGTCGTTATGGTCCCAGTTTTTTATCCTCATTACATCGAGATCATAGTGACATCAGAGAGATCAAGCCAAAGGTCACCTTTTGGTTGCAATGGTCTCGGTTTTTCAACCAAAAAATAACATTATTAAATTCTTTTGAGCAACCAAGGGGCGACCATTGTGATCGTCGCCCTTAGGTTGAGAGGTTCATGGCTATCAATTACAAAAACCGAGACTAATGCGACCCCAAAGCGACGACGCTGAAGGTCGCCTTGGGGTCTTTATGGTCTCTTGTTTATAAAGAAAGAAAAACCGAGAGCATAACGATAATTAGGCGACCACGGTCATGGTCGCCTTGATGTCGCTATGCTCTCGGTTTTGCTTTTATTTTAAACATGAGACCATAGCGACCCTAGGGTTTACTCTAAGCCATGTCTCATTGGGTCGCTTTGATATCGGTTTTCAAGAATGGAGGTCGGTTATGACCAATGCGACCTTGCGGTGATGAAGACCTGGTCGCCCCAAGGTCGTTATACTGTTAGAGTTGTAGAAAATTCAAAATAATGCCACCAATTTCATTTAACGAACCAATTTTACAATTACAATAACTCCTCACCATATTAATGGGGTGAACCAACCCCTCCACCAACATTGTACTCAGCTTAAACACTTCATAAATAATGTATCCTATGACAAAAGTTTCCCATTTCTCCTACATACGCTAAAGTCTCAAACAAAATCTTTGTTCTCTATTTTTGTATGGAATCTTCACAAAAATGTTCGAAACCTTTGACATGCAGGAGATGATTATGATCTAGGGATTGTTTATCACACTAGTTTGCTCATCCAAGCAAACTAACTTTGTAAGTAAGTATTGTGTGGTTTAGCATCAGTAACATTATTCTCACATGTTTAAAAACTTGTATGTTAACCTTTTACATCCTGTAAATATGTTAGTTTTTCCACTAAAACAATTACATGTTCATCCATGTAGGTAGTAACATTGGAAACTATTATGTAATATTTAGGAATCTTGTTGGAAATCATGTAGGTCAACACTGAAGGATAGTCAAGGTGGCATGAGACAAACAGAACACAGACAATGGTTGAGGACTTGAAACTAGCTAACATGAGCAACAAGAATGAATGGCCATTTCATATGACTTTTGCTTCCGGTAATGTTTACACACACCCAAGTATGAATTGTGTTAATTTGGGGCAACCAGCCAATGATGTTGTAGTTAGTGACCTTATAAATTCACAAGTGAAAGATATTATGGGGCAAGAGTTTATTTCTGTTAGTGATGCTGATGAATTTTACAACAAATTTTCATATGTAACGGGGTTCAGCATGTGTAAGGACCGGCTGTGTCGGGACTCACATGGACTATTTACAATTCATAGGTGGGTTTTTTCCAAAGAAGGATATAGATCAAATAAAAATTGTCGAAATGATCGATAGGGTGCGTGGACCTAGAGGGCAGACTTAGGAAGGTTGTCGGGCAGCATTCAAAATTAATTTTGACAAGGAGAAGATTTTATGGGTTGTTACAGAGTTTGTGAACAACTATTGTCATAAGTTAATATCTGGCAATCACAACCAATTACTACGGTCTCATCGACATTGTCAAGATTGTGATTTAGATAAGTGCAATCACTCAAACCATTTGGCGTAAAAACAACACAAGTGATGGACCACCTTTTGGGTCAGTCAGGAAGTTATGCCAGAAAAGACTTACAGAATCAGCTCGACTCTTTACGTAGGTTGGCTTGTAATTCAAATGTTGATTCAATTGTATCTTACATGACAGCGAAATCTGAAATGGATCCAATATTTTTCTTTCGGTACAATATTCTTAAAGATGGTAGCATGGGTAACTTATTTTAGTCCGACGTAATGTCATAATGTGACTACAAATATTTTGGAGATGTAATGTCATTCGACTCAACGTATCGAACTAATTCTTATAACTGACCGTTAGTGATTTTTGTTGGTGTGAACAATCATACAAAAACAACGGTTTTTGGATTTTGGTTGTTGGTGGATGAGACAATTGATACTTACACTTGGATATTGTAGACTTTTTTATAAGCTATACATGGAAAAATTCCAATTTCGGTCGTTACTGATGGTGATAGAGCTATGAGTAAGCCCCTAATGTTAGTAATGGGTTTTGCAGTACACCGCCTATGTTCTTGGCACCTTGAGCGGAATGTACAGATGAATGTTGGTGACACTGGTTTTACAAAAGCTTTTACCCATTGCATGTTCACCTACATGACGGAAACATAGTTCGATACACATTGGTTGATGGCCATTGAGATGTTTGGATTGTAACATAATGAATGGGTGAAATCGCTATATGGTAAATAGACATAGTGGGCAGAAACCTTCTAAAGAAATTTTTTCTTTGGTGGTTTGCGGAGCACAAAACGGTATGAGAGTATTAAATCTTTCCCGAATCAGTTCTTGTACAGTATACTCAAAATGTATGAATTCGTGAGTCATATCGATAGGACAATGTTGGGCCTATGAAATAACAAAATGATGGATGATTTTGATAGCATTAACGAGCATCCAGTACTAATTACCCATCTTTTACGACTAGAAAAACATGCTTCCGAAGTGTTTACCCAAAATACATTTCAATGGGTGCAAGATGAAATAAAATCAGAGGCAAAACTTAGTATAGTGAATTGCGTTGATGATATGGAAAGTGTGGTATATACTTTCAAGAAGTTTGGCGGTGGTGATAAAACCTGGAATGTGAGGTAACACCATCTACAAACATTTTCAAATGCTCTTGTAAAATGTTTGAGACATTAGGAATTCCTTGTTGCCATGCTTTTAGTATCATGGAAGCCACTAACCAACAACACATACATGAGACACTCATAATGCAGCGGTGGATAATGAATGCCAAGGATGGATCAGAACTCGAATCTTCTTCTGCCACAACTACTATAAATATAATGGAAATTGCTAGGTTTGCATCTTGTCATTTTTATTCCAGCATATATTGTGGAAATGCACCTAATAATTGTCTTTTGGTTAACATGTTATGATCATGCAGATATGGAGCTTTGACCTCTAAGTGTAGCAAAATGAGCTACTATGCAGGGAAGTCAACTGAAAGTTTTAAAATAGCAAACATGGCGATTGATAAGTTAACAATTCAGATGAAGAGACTATTGCCAGCATTGACTACAACAAGGGAAGAAAATGCAGATGGTAGAAGAACACAATCCCCTATTTAAGTTAAAGACACGGTCATAGCAGCAATAAAGGGGTCGATCAAACAGAACAAAAAATCAAGTGGGAAGGGTGTAAATGTGGCAAATGTGGGCAGCCGGGGCACATAGCCAAGACTTGTTGTGCCCATGTGAACAATAACATCAGTGCAATGGCAAGCAATGGAGATGCCAAAACGGGGTCCATATCACAGCCAACAGCATATGTAGATTTAGTCCAATCTTAAGACTCACCAAACAATGTCAACAGTGATGGTGGTCTTCAACCTTTTGCTTTTCTAAATACTGAACTTCCAAGGCCTCCTTTTACGAACCACTTGAATGCCAATGATTATTCCATGACAAGCTCAACACAAGCTACGTACATGCTATTGAGATTACAGTTAAATACTTTATCCAGAACCGTCAATGGATAAAAGTTTTCACTTGAAGACAATTGGAGAGTCTATCTCAATCATGAGATAAATGAAGGACTTATGGTTGCAAGTGTTATCGTTTGAGCTATCAATGAGTACGATTATATAGCATAGTCTATCCTCGATAGTTTGGTGGTATTCATTTGTTAATCCATAGCGGACTTCATATTTATATATGGACATCGTGGCTCCATTTATTAAATGAGAGTAGAATATTATCATATGGATGTTTTGAAGTATTGGATATTAAATCTTAACGTTAAGTTTTCAATAGTGTCTATTGAAATATGGCTTATAGATAAGTCAAAATATCCAAGTTAAAAATGTGGTCATATGAGTAAATAAGGTAACTTCGAGAGCTAAAGGCGGTCTATGAGCTCTTGGCAATTAGTAATATTTTTCACATACTTTCTCCATTAAGATTGTCTAGGGTATGAATGAGACTTATTCTATCTATATTTAAGATTTCAATTTAGTTCTTTAGTGGAAAGAACTAAAATTAATAGATCGGACATAAGTGAATTATTTGTTGATTGTGATTAGGTTATGTCTATTGGAGTTTAAATTTAGATAGCCCGCCATGATCCTCAATTTACACGAACTTGCATGGATCACTTGGTATATTCTACCAGGCCAATTTATGGGTCAATCTAGAATTGTATTAAGACATGTGAACTTGTTTCTTTTAGTAAGAATGAGTCTAGTTCACATGTGGACCTTTTATTTAAGTCCAATGGATTTAGTAAAATAGGAAAAACAATATTTGACCCATATTTATATAGCTTGGCCGGTAAGGGACTATATAATAGCCTTATATATTGTTTTATATTTTATTATTTAATTAAATAGAAATTAATTAATTAATTAAAAGTCAAAATCTTTTTTCTAGTAGAAGATGGTCTCCTAAGAGTCATATTAATGTTGGTAATATGATAAGTATGAAATACTATATTTGATAAGTAGATAAATAATATGAATTTATTTATCTAATCAAATTAGGAAGTATTTGATTTCTATTAGGACTCTAATTGACAATTGGTTAAATTAGGAAGTTTTTGATTTAGTCACAATTTAATCATATTCAATAATTGGTTATCGAATAAATATACTATTTGAGTTGGATTAAGAGTCTTGGTGTGGAAAATAAATATTTTTTTTTAAAGTATTCTTTATCACCAAGTAAATCCACCTAGAGATAGGATTCTTGTCCACCAAGTAAATCTTCTTTAGAAAAGGATTTGAGAACCTATATATATCTCCACATAAATTTCGACCAAGGCTAATTCTAAGTGAATTTTCGGCCAAGGCTATGGTTTTTATGACAGAGAATTCGGCCAAGTGATAGAATTTTGAGAGGAAAAAAAAATAGATTTTTGCTCTAGATAAAATTCAGTCAACTCATAGATATTATGTATAGAATTCAGCCAAGGAGAAGAGAAAAGGGGAACGTTTTTGTTTTCGATAGTGCACTAGTATCCTTTACATCAAAAGGGTTTTGTGTACAAAAATCGAATCGGGTTCACATGAGTTTCAATTAAATAGATTGATAATTCACAAGTGACTGAACGTTCTTGGGTTTCCTCTTGGAGGATTATTGTGACTAACAAAAGAAAAAGATTTTGTTTGTTTCCATCCTCAGGCATATAATTTAAAAGAAAGGGAGCCAACACTCCTAGGTGATTCACGTTCGTGATTGGATTGGAAGATCTTGCGGATTCAATTCGACACTAGTTCAATCGTCACGAGGTAAAAGGTACGATACTTTTAATTTTATGTCAATTAATAAAGGGAATTTTTTTAAATTACTCAAACCCTAATTTTACACTTTCGCCGCGTTTTGAACCGATTTTTCCCTACATATGCAACAAAAACCAACGGTGGAGGCCACATAACTTCATATGACCCGTTCATGTGATATTTAACCTTTTATAATCAAGACATGTAATTACATAGGTTGTGTTGGTAATTGGTTAGTGTTTTTACGCTTACAACCGAATTTTGTACATTTGTGGGAGCCATTAGAGGTCCGTTTTATAATTTTATCACCATAGGTAATATATATTTGAAATTTTTTGTTTTCCATAAGCACATTACATTTGTGTTTTGTTTGTACGATTTCACCAACAACTAATTACGTTTGTAGGTTGTATTGGAATAATATCATGAGTACCTTCGGATGAAATGGGTCAAATATATATTTCATGATCACCAAGTTAAATAACGACTTCAGGACAAAGCGAGACAATAAAACCACAAACATTTTCATAAATATTGGTAATATGTAAGAATTCATCAACTGTGCACTTCCATATATACGTTCCAACCAGTTTATACTTATATTACACTGTCACTTACAATACACTGTCACTGGAATACAGGAAGTCATATCCTACCCTTTTGAAGGGTCTCCTACCTACTAGCCTAGTTACAAAAAGAAGCAACTACAAAAAAAAGGTTTGAAGAGATGGAACCATACACTGTAACATTAACATGGCATATACAAAAATAACCTTCAAACCATCGAATGCAACCCAAACAAGAACATTCAATCTAGGAGTGCTGCTACTTTACCTCGCAAGTTGTGGATGGGTGGCGGTCCAAACTTGACTAGGGACAAAACTTCATTGTTAGAGATTAGTCTGTTATAGTGGTCTTCGGCACTTTTTTTCAAAGACATGAATTTGTTGTTACCTGGGAAGAGGCCTAAGAAACGAGCTAACAACAAGCGTTGGCACTGGGATTGAAACTGTAAAACAAGTGACAAATGTCATAGATATGTCAACCCAATAATTGTACAGTAAAAAGATATGTAAGAGAGCTATTGAACAGTTAACATACTGATTTCATTTGAAGCGGTGTTAGGAAGTTGTCATCCGTGTACATGCAAATTAGAAGGCCACAATTAAAGTCATTCGACTGACTGGGCGCTTTGACTGATGAGATATTGAATGATGCGAATGAGAAGATTGTTGGGAAGGCAACAAGAATGTCATCATCAAGAACAATGTCGAGGGACTCCATCTAATTGGAACACAAAATGTACATTAGAGCATATCGTCATTAAACTCGAAAAATGTGGATGAGTAGGGACCGAAGGAAATTTTTTTATGGACATACCAATTTTTGAACATGGTTAAACCGGGTCAGATCTTCCTTCCTTCGAGGTGGGTTCGAGTCCCAAATTTGACCCTCTTATTTTTTGATGTCCACTAACGCCAGATACCGATGATTCCGTAGGTCATGGATTGGAATGTAAATCTAAGATGTGCAATAAAACCCCATTACAAGTATACATCATCAAATACACAGTATTTACAGCATCAAACAAAGGTCTACATAATAGGAACAAAGGGTAGTCATGTCTCACCTTTTTACTCCTACGAAGATCACACATGTAGGATTCCTGCAATCTTGAAAGAGATTTTTTTAATGATAATTGATTCCCATCTGTACAAGTCAGAAAAGTATACTGCGTCCGTAAAATACAAAAAAGTTTAGATTAGATGTGCCAAATCGTTAACAAGCCAAAAAAACATGGCATATGAGTTCAACAATAAGCGCAAGTTTACCGTATAGTATATAGGTAGGAACTAGCAAAGTTGTGACCTTTTGGACTTTGAAATTATAGTTTTGTACTCGGGAATAAGATTACTAATCTATAAATTTTATCATTAACAACAAGTCATTGTAAGTGAACAACAAACAAACCTAGTGTACAGGCTGTTACTGTATAAAAGTAATGGGGTATGCGTTGAGTGAGGTTATTGGCAAAGTCACATCACTGTTAACAAATTTGAAAGGTTCTAATGTTCTGAAACTCTTTCGAATTACACGTAAAAGGCCAATATCTGTGATAACCTCATTGTAAATATGAAAAGAACAAGAATTGAAAAATGTTAAAGATCGTAGAATGTATATAAATAACCTAAAATTGTGCAACATTGAAAATTTACGAGTACAAAAAAAACATAATCAATGCTTACGATACTGGTAGTTTTTGGTAGTTTTTTGGAAAAAATGTACGTGATCAACTGTTCATCGTATGTATTCATTGGAAAGCCTATTCGGAAAGGACCATATCTGTACTTTGTGGACGCATTACCCGATCCCGTAATGTACGTTGAAATTTTATACCGGCTCGGTTTCCGTTCTAAGGTTGATCTTGTATTGATTAATCTCCGCTTGTTAGAAGATTGTGACTCATGTTGGTTGGTATCATCATTCAAGCTATCCTAAAAACAGTTTGTAGTAAAATGGAATTGTTGTTTATTACCTCTTTTACAAAAAATGTATTTATAGGAATATGGACAAAGAGAATATATTGAAGAAACATGATCTAACCTCATCTAATAATGAAAGACCGATAAGGACCAGAGGTACATCATAAAGATTAGGGGAGTTCCCATCTTGTAATGGTGGGTCACTAGGTGCATTAATCTAACTCGGGGTGGATTTGGAAATGGTCTGTTCAAAACTGAGTAATGTTTGGGTGTTATTTGAGGAAAGCTCAACAGTTGGATGATGTTTTTTATGAGTAGAAAAAGGTTGTGATAGGGTTGGGGGTGGATAACGGGGAAGAGGATTTTGATCCGTGTCTTTCATGGAATTTTGTTGGCCTGGTGTATTATGCAAGTGAGTATCCAGGTTGTTGTCCTCCCCTGAACTGAATTTGACATATAATGTGTCGACCTTCATTCAGATCTTATTAAGTTCACTCTTCAATGTAGCATGCATTTCTTTAACCACCCGTAACACATCATCAATGCCTTTAATGTGCCCATTGTTACTTGTACCAGGATCTTGATTTCCATGACCGGTACGTCCATATGCAACAACATCACGTTGACCTCCTAGTGCTAACGGTTGGTTGTAAATATCCTCAACCGAGATCTGCATCATTTTATTAGAATAAATGTTAATGCTTGCACGATAATGTGAATTAAATTACATATAACATGGATAGTTAAATTACTGAATATTAACCTGGTTACTTCCAACACCACCTTCGTTGTGCAGCCGGATTAAGCACTTCTTGATCTTCACGTTTGTCCAACAAACGACGGGTATTAATGCTTTATCCACCAGGGGAGACTCCCATCATAATGAGTGTAAGTAAAACAACTACATCCAAGAAACAAGGATAAGAATAAGTTTAATATTACATTATACTGTCATATTTCATACTAAAAGATAGTAATAATAAAAAAATTATTTTCGTTACCTAAAGAAACAACACACAATCGGAAATGAAAGATGTCTTCATCTGATGCCGATTCATATGGAACTTTTAAATCCCTTCATATAGTGAGGTAAAGCACCAACTATACCAGTTTTCCTAGAAATACTTCCAACATCCGTCAATGGGATCAAGTAGCCCGCCAGAACATAATCGGTTGCTGAAGGAGACAGTATGCTTCCCAACAAAAATAAACACAACGCCACCTTGAATTCACCCTTAGTCGTGGTCATCTCTTCCAGCAAATGTTCTAGACTTCTGCAGATATAGAGATCCGATCCCATCGGTCGGAAATCCCCAAAACTCTACCAAAGAGATTAGAGTTTATTGCAAACCTCCGGTCGCGGATGTGAATTGAACAAGTTGTTTTGTTAAAGTTATCAACAAGCCACCGACAGATCCTAAGGAGTAAACGTCCATAATTAAGGGTGAGCAAGTTTCCAAACCTAGTGCCCAAACAACCTCTTTTTTCTCTTCGAAAAATTTCTTCGCAATCCAAGTCCACCGGAAGGGAGTACACCTTGTGCCTATGGTTTCTTCATGGCCTAGCAGAAAATCTGTGCTTGGTATTTCTTCATCTGGTGGAGGCAAGTTGGACTTGTTGGGAATGTCACGGTGCTAAGCTTCCTCAATTGTCTGAGTATTCTAACCAATATATTGTTTGACCATTACAGAATATACAACAATAACATAACTTAAGATTCAAAGAACTTTTAAAATGTGGGGACCAACACGTACCTCTAATACATATAGTATAATGGAAAAGGACAATATATTAAGAATAATGAATAGCATAAGTGGAACAAGTACACACTAGTAAACAGTGTTGACTCACAAATGTACTCTACCAGCACCATTCCGGGTATGAGTAAATCTCGGTATTCCAGCCGATGAACTTTATGAAAAAAACATAATTAAATTTAATAACATAGCTTCATCGGACAACTTAATGTTCGTGCAAACACTAAAACCCTCAAAACTTCATAACTGAAGATGTAAACTGTACCAATTTATTAAATTCGTAAGGTTTTGAAGCATAATAAAACAATAACCTATTGCATTACTAGCCACCTAACAGCAGTTAGAAGATTATTTGACATCTATGCGAATTATATTAATGTCAAAGGTGACTGATAGAAAGTTTTATGATTAAGTGAACTGCACATAACTATTGTACCAACCGTTTGGGTTGCCAACATAACTTCTGCTTTGTGCCTTTTCCACCATATATATTACTAGTTTTATTACTAATGCAATTGGTACTCTTTACCCTATTAACACTGTAACATGTGTGTGGCTTATAGAATTTCTGGCTCATACATCATATCCAACAAACCATTTAACAATTGTAGATATACAATGTTAAATAAGTCTCTATTCACTTAATTAAAGACGTTAGCATAATTTATTCTGAACATTGTTGAAATATTAAGATATCCAATAATAGGAATTACACCTGAATGTAAGTAGCACAAAATTTGGACAAAAGAAAACAATTACTTACAAAGCAAAATGCTAATGACCAAATATCCATAGTTGCACCGTAACCCAATCACACAACAGACTAGTTGGTCCAATACAGAATAAGCCAGATCCTACTCCACCATTCGGCATAAATAAATTCAGAACACAAAAACCTAACTACAATAACTCCTTAACCTGGAACCAATAATAACACAATAACTACAAATGCCTACGAACAATACATTACCACAACAGTTTTTTGGAAGCACACCTCCAACACCGCCACCGAAATAACCTATATTTGCAAAAAAAAAAACAAGAGTTTCAGAATAGTCACCGTATTTACAAATCCCCTCCTACGTATGGATTTAGCGTAAATACATGAAAATATACAATTAACCTTAGATAAATAACCTTATACTTCCAATTTCCAGGAATCTATTACATATATTTATAGGTGTGGTTGTAAATTCCTTACCATCGAACAAAGTTCATGTTGTCAATTCTATTATAGTTCTACTTATATCAACAAAAAATAAACAACTTCGGTTGAATTGATATTTCAAATTATATGCTTAATAACTATAAACAACCCTAACATCAGACCCAAATTCCTAACTATACACACTATTCAACTTATAACCCTAACTCTAATTTCAAATTTTTATAAATATATATATATATATATATATATATATATATATATATATATATATATATATATCGTGGAATAATAGCATTTACAAATCCATCACCGTATTTGTACCCAACCACTTATATTTATTTCAATTTTAATTCCATATTATAGGTGTGTGTATATATATGTATCAATAAAACATCAAATCCTGGAATATTTATATACATTCTAAAGCTTCACATGTTTATATCACATTCTAGGAACAAAATTTCAATACACGTTTTCTACACCCTAAACAAACTATTTACATAACACCCAAACCAAAATTGTTTAAACTCATTGAGGACATCATAGAGAGTGAAATTATTAGAGAAGCCATTGATAAACCCTAATCTAATCTTCACAGGTATACCCAACCTTTGCAATCACAAATCCAAATATACACATGATACAAAACCCTAATATTCATACAAAAGTACCTTTCCTACGACTTTACCCACCGAACCGATTTTAGAGATGATTCATATGTTACAAACGTAAGAGAAGAGGGCGCCAGAGCAAGAATAACTCAATTGGAGAAGATGTCTCGACAGCGCCACCAACACAGCTGGAGAAGAGATGTTGACAGTGGCAATAAAACAGATGAGATACGGAAGAGGTACATACCACCATTGAAAGACTGTTCTTGAGAGATCAAAAGTGATGGTGAAAAGGAAGAGGAATAGAGATACCGATCGTTAAAAACAAAAATGGAGCAACTAATGAGAGGAGAGAGATTTTGTTTCTTTTGTTTATTTGGGTGGTAATCGATATAATAGGTTAAAAATAATTAAAATCCACTTTTATTTAAAAAAAATCCCTTTATTTGTATTTGTATGTTGTATGGCCTTGTGTGGCTCCTACCGTTGCAAGCTCCGTACATCTGATTTCTTTTGATGCTTTACATGACCCAACCAATGCAATCTGTACATCTGGGTTCTCTTATTAAATGCTTAGATGTATCAGAGATTTGAGAGCAACAGAAAGGAAAAAAAAATACCTGAACATCGGATGGTTTTGGACAAGAATTTGAGAACAAACTGAAGATCAAAAACGGAAAACAAATTAGCTAGGAAGAGGTGCCTCCATTTTTTTTAGATATATATTTTAATATATAATTTCTGTTATAATTAATGTATATTCTTCCACCACTTGTGCACCCACTTGAGTTTGATCATCATCACCAATACATGTGAGAATTACCTCCATTGGTGTGAATTTACCGGATCCTTTGTACTTCGTGCATCCAGTTGTATTTGATCATCATCACCCTTTGCCTATATATATATATATATATATGTTATGTATCCTTTCTAAAGAGACGAAGAAAAAAATCACTTGAAATCAATACAGAGCAATACTCTTTTTCTCATCTGTCACTGATATCCTCATCTCTGTTCTTATTATTTACTTATTTATTTCACATGTTCTTCATTTTATTTTAGGGATATTCAGATTTTAGTCCCTTTAATTTGCGTTAATCTGGGTTTGGTCCACTAGTTTTTTGAATTACTAACTTTAGTCCATTTGTTCTTTAACAATACCTATTCCAGTCCCTACCGTCCAATTCCGTTAGTTTTTCGTTGACTTCCGTTAGGTCAACAAGGGCATTATGGGAAATTTTGTAAAAGCTTCTAGAAACCGTCTGGAAGAAGGGTATAATAGTAATTTGTAAATTAATTTTAAAAAACAAATAAGTATTATTAAATTAAATTATAATTATTTGTTATAAAAATATTAAATAATTTTCAAAATAATTTTGCCATTCTCTCTCTCTCTTTTTACCCCGATTCTCTATTTCTCCTCCTCAAACCTAATCTTACTCTCTCTTTCCCTCACTCACTGCATCATCAACATCAAACCTCTCAACACCCAATCAACGTTTACCGGAAGCAGCAACGAAGTCGGCAGCGATGATCAGAGAAACAACGAAGAAAGGAAGATGACCAGAAGCGATGACGACGACCCGATCGCTCTCTCTCTCTCCCTCTTCTTCTTTCTCGGTTGGTTTTGATTTGATGAAACCAGATGAGGGGTAGTTTTGGTTTGATGAGATTGGTGGGGATTGATTCAAATCTGGACTGGTGATGGTGTTGGAGGAGATGAATTGAATCAGTGTGTTAGTGAATGAATTTTTTTTTTTTGATGAAGTGTGTTTGGATATGCTTCGATCAAGAACAGAGCTTTCAGGTTTATTTATTCTGGCTCGGTTAATTTTTTTTTCTGGATTTGAGATTTTGGTTTAGTTTGATTTTCATTTGATTTTCGTTTAGTTTAGTTTTGATTGGGGCTTGGTTTGTGTTTAGGTGGTTGGATTTGAGAGTTAGGATTTGGTAATTGGAGATGGTGATAATCGATGATGGTGTTTTGGTGGAAAATAAATGGTGATGATCGACAACCGATGATGGTGAGATGGTGATGAACGATGATGAATAAAAAAAAAAGGATTCAGTTAATTTGTTTTTATTTTTTATTTTTATTTAATTAAATATAAAATTACCATATTGCCCTTCATCAGAAACCTTCATTAAGGGTATTTCGGTCATTTTGCTTTCTGACAATGGCAGCCCGTTTCTTTTAACGGAATTTTTAATGGAAGGATTAAAGTTATTAATTCAAAAAACTAGTGGACCAAACTCAGATAAACGTAAACTAGAGGGATTAAAATCTTAATATCCCTTTATTTTATAAGATAAATATCTAATTTTAAAATAAAAAAATTACACAATTATTATTACTAACATTTTATTAATATTTAAAGCCTTTTTTCATTGGATATGTGTACCTTCCTTTTACATGTTACATTTTCTTAAATTATTATTTTACACATGGCACCATATTTGTGGATAACTGGATATAATGCACTAAGAATAAATTGCCTCTGGATCCATCATTTTTTACTGACATTTGATTTGACGAATAAAAGGATTAAAACGATGAGTTTTTTTAAAAAAGAGGGACTAAACTGATAAATATTGTAAAAATATTTAACTAGGTGAAAAATCCTTAAAAATGTAGGACTTACATGAAATTCTGTATAATTATTAATATATTTTTTTTAGGCTATCGCTATTGACACCCATAAAACTTATAGTACATCCATATTTTATTAAAAAAATTAATTACAAAAATATCAAAATAGAAATTTACCAATAAGGATAAATTACTTAAATTAAAAATAAACCAAATACCGTATATACTCATTAATTACACTCATTAATTACACTCATATCTTTAACAATATTTCTTTAGTTTTTACGATAAACCCAATTTAACTTCTAATTTTTTTCAAATTTCAAACTTTCTCATTGTCACATGATTATCATATTATTTTTATTTTTATTTTTCTTTTATGTACAGTTATGAACTATTTTAATACACAAATATATATAACGATAGCCATAGATATTGTAGACATAAAATTTCACAATTAATTGGGATGTCGAGGTAGGCACCAACAACCTACAAGATAAATAGGAAAGTAGTGATCTTCGAGGAGGTCGACTTAGACCATCCTGGTGATAATCGAGGAGGTTGTCGAAAAGGTCGACTTAGACCATCTTCGAGATAATCGAAGTGGTCATTGAGGAGGTCGACATAGACCAAGTCGATATGGGGAGGTCGACATAGACCAATCTGGTAGAGGTTGATATCAATAAAGACCTACCTGGAGGAGGTCGACATAGACCTAGCTAGAGAAGGTCGGTATGGGAGGTCGATATAAACCTACCTAGAGAAGGTCCATATAGATCTATCTGGTGGGGGTCGATATGGAGGTTACATAGACCTACCCGAAGGAGGTAAATATGAGAGGTCGACATATACCTATCTAGAGAAGGTCGATATGAGAGGTTGACAAAGACCTACCTAGAGAAGGTCGATATAGACCTACCTGGCGGAGGTCGAGGTGGCCGACGAAGAGGTCACCGGATTGTGTTGAACTGGGGCATGTATGCTGATCATGTGAGCTGAGTGACAGCTAAGTAGTAACGTGAATTGCAGAGCTATAGTTTGTTCCAAATCTTAGAGAGCTCTACCCCCTTGTGAATGAGAGGGGGTTGCTATTTATAGGAGGAAGGGAATGAGCTAACATTTAACTCACTTAATAGCATTGAAGTAGACGTTATCGAATTAATGATGTAGACGTTACATTCTTAATGACATTGATATAGACGTTATAGTATTAATGACATTGATGTAGACGTTATAGTCTTAATTATGTTAGATTCTCCAACGGTTTGACTTGGTCCAAGTTTGACTTTGACTGATGTGGGTCTTTTTATTGGGCTTTGATTATTGGTCCATGGGCTTCATTGGGCCTTAATATTTGTGCTATTTTTTGCCACTACAGATATTAACAAGTTTTTTTTTTAAAATAACCGTAGATATCAATAATTGTTTTTTTTTTAAGATAGTCGTATAAATAAATCAATTCTAGATTGAAAATCTCTTGACCCTATATACGGTTCCACATATTCCCTTTTATAAGGTTATTATATTTAAGATATTTCCAAAAGTTAATTGGACCATCATTAAAAGATGATTTAATTTCAAAAATATTATGATTTTTTTTTTATATATATATATATAAATTGGGTGTGTTAATAATTTAAGAGTCTTTATAAATAATATGTATTAAAATGAATATATTTAATTCAATGAGGGTACTATTAGAATTCAGATGAGTGTTTATAGTAATATTTATTTTTTTAATTTTAGATTTATGTGTACTTATAAAAATAAATGTACTAATAAGTTTTATAGGTATTACTACAAGAGTGCGATCTAGACTGAATCATTGAATGGTTTTAAGTCCATATAAGTGGGAAAATCCATATAACTTGAAATTGATAAATTTAAGTAATAAAATATAGCATTACTGTTGTTCCAATTTATAATCCAAAAACCTCGACTATATGCCATTTTTCTTTAACAAAATTTACATTTAGTTTTCAAGGGTTAAGGCGTTTTGCTATGTTGTTTTGAAACAAAATTTTCAACAAGTGGAACTCTAAAAAGGAGAGCTCTATGAATATGACTGCCACATTACAACTTTTAAAAATCTATGGCTTTTTTCTTCTCTTCTTTTCAAAACTAGCCATTTGGATTGCAATCCAAAAGTTGCAAATGAGTCCAACAACCCAAATGGATCAATTTCAGGTAATCAAAACAAAACCAAGAAGACCAAAGTGGGTAATCAATGTGCTTTAGTTCTTCATCTCTTTGATAGATCATTACATTCAAAACTTATTACACTACAAGAAGTACAAACCAACAATTGTTCACTTCTTTACCTTCTTCCATTAGATGCAACGTTGTTATGAGCATTGCAACAAAGTGAACGAAGATCCACGACTGCCAATATTATTTTTCGGTTCTTCCTACTTCACAATGTTGAATCTTCCCGCTATTTCTTGTTTTTGTTTCATTCCTTCTATATCTACTCCGCATATTTCTTTTGGGTTGTAGAGCAACCTGGCGGTGATGTTCAACAATTTTTTCTATCTACTACAAGTCAGGTTTTTTTTTTACTGTACTAGCATAAAGAACAAGTTCTTGCTATGTTTTCTTCATCTTGTTGTTGCTGTTGAGAAGTTAATCGGTGTACTAATCTGTCTAGTGCTTCCTTCATCCACCAGTGCTGACAAATTTTTCTGGCTTCCGGCACACTCATCTATGTAAAATAAAGCGACCTCAGATCAGAAACATTTTCCAACGGATGGTTCAAATAAAATATTACGAAAATTAGGTTAAAAGTGCATACCCAAACCCTCTCACGGACATTCTTCTCCGGCCAGATATCTAATTGCTCCTGAACTCGTAGAGGAAACATGTAGCCCTCATAATAAGTGTCGTGACTTTTGCTCTTGAAGTTCCATTTACCCAATTCACACTGCACAAACATGTTCGTTATCAATAATCACATACTCGAATGTTCTCAACAGAATAGTTGATCACTTGTTTGAACCGTGAATCAAATAGGTAAATGATTTAATTGCTTCTGTTCATGCTAGATAAAAGCAAGTAGAGTATCGAGTGTGGAGCCTGTTGAATTAGGCGAGTATCGTGTATCGAGTATTGAACGTATTTCCAAGGATGTTGGTTTTGAGTTGTTAAAATTAAACAGAAAAGAAGTATTCTGTTTCAATAGATGCAAAATATAAACACTCAAGTAAACTAACCTCCACAGTGCCTATTACTCCGGCTTCCTCGAGAGTTTCTCGTGAAGCTGCTTCAATTATGGACTCATCCGTCTCCCAACCTCCCTGTGATTAAATAGACGAGAACAAGTTAATGTGAATAAAATTAAGATGAACTGAGTAAATAATCATGTTTTTTCTAACAAGAACTTGTATATATATACCTTAGGAAACAACATCCCTTTGCCTTTCTGTGAACTGATGAGAAGAACTTGTAAATCTTCCTCGTTAATCGCTGAGACAGTTTGTTCGATAACTTTATTAAATTTATACGGTATACATCTGCACAACGATACAGCAAATTTAATAAATTAAAAGAACAACCTGAATTCACAATTCAGCAATGCCTTATCTTTCAGTCTATAGGCAATTTAATCCACAAACATGGGGAAAAGCTGTACAAATTAAACCGAAAACAATTCTCTAATAATATTGAAAAAAAGAAAAATGAAAGACTAACCCTACAACTTGGCGAAGACCCTTGCGATAGCGCTGCAAGTGCCTCCCAGTTCGAGAAACCAAAGCCACCATTTTCTTTTGTGGATGATAACAAATAGTTGAGTCATAACTCATACACGCATTAAATAAAGCCATAAAGAGGTGTGCTAGTACACTCACCACTCACTCTTCTTCCCTTTGCATTTGCACCCACAGAAGAAGAGGAGACTACGTGTCGCTGACGCGTCCCGTGACCCACTCATGTGCGTGTGGACCCACCGCTCACACGCACGTATTTATAAATCACTTTCTTTCTCTGGTTTTTTACTCTGGCAATTTGCATCGGTATGCCCGTAAAATGACAGCAGACGGAGATTCAATTCAACCTTGCTTGACCCTTGAACCAATCAAAAGACAACCGGCAATACAAGACAAGAGATGTTTAGTTTCAATCATGTTATAACTCTTGAATCTTTATATGTGCCATTTCCTATATGCACCCTCGTTGTTGTTTATGTTGTTATTATTATTATTATTATTATTATATATTTTTAAAGTTTTTATAATTGATAAGATTTGAGTCGTTGGTTTATAAGTCATTTATTCAAAATTCAAACTTGTCTAATTAATGAGGGTGGCTTAAGGACGTAAGTCAGTTGATAGAGATTTCCATCAGACAAACGAGCAAATTATAACAAAGCCTTCTAGACTCCACAACTCAACTGATCCATATTGCTTTGATATTGGGGAGACCAAACCGGTAGGATCCTTAAATAGATCGAAGGTTGACATGGATAAACTCCGGAGAGATTTTGAAGTAGAGTGAAGCAAGAGAATGGAAGAGATGCAAGAGTTGATTGAGTTGAGCAAGGAGGTTATGACTGCTAATCGAGATTTGATGTCTGAAATAGATAAGCTAAATGAAGAGAAGGCTAGACTTCAAGAGAGAAACTTCCCAAGAGAAAGAAGAAATGAGGGAAGATTTTGAGACAAAGTTATAGCTAATGAAAAAGAAGTTAGGAGGCAAGGAAGCCTTGGAAAAAGTGAAAGTTGTTGAGCTTGAACAAGGAAACAACAAGCTCACACTTGATTGAATTGGTCAAAGCAGAGAATGGCATAATTCAGAAGAAGATATAAGACATTTATGACAAAAATAAGGAGTTAGAATTGCAAGTAAAAAGCCTTGAAGCTGATAACAGTACATCATTGAAAGAGTTAGAGGAGAGAATTGAGGGTTTCACAAAAAGAATGGGGCTAATGTAATCAGAAATTGAAACAAGAGACAAGACTTTGGAGATAATGAAGAAAAAGAACTTGACCACCTTACGGAGCTTTCAAAAACCAAGCAAGAAATTGAAGCAAAGATAAAGGAAGATATTAGACTTCCAAATGAAGAGAGGCTTTGTGTGAGTCAAGGAAGTTCAAAAATCAAGGTTAAAATGCTAAATCCTAGCAAAATGAAGAAGAAGAAAGTCAACAAGAAGAGTAATCAACCTCCACATCCGCCTTCAACAATGACCTACCAACTCCTAACCCTATCCCTATGTTCCACCTGTAGGGAAAAACGGGTTCAAAACGCAACGGAAGCGTGATAAAAAATGAAATTAGGGTTTGCGTATGAATATTTTTTTTTCCTATTATGCAACGAGAACCTTAAACCTAGATTAATTGATATATATAAAAGTATCGTACCTTTTTTGCGTGACTATTGAACAAGCGCCGAATTGATTCCGCAAGATCTTCCAATCCAATCACGAACGTGAATCACCTAGGAGTGTGGGCTCCCTTTCTTTAAATTGTATTCCTGAGGATGGAGACAAAGCAAAATATTTTCTTTGTTAGTTACAAATATCCTCCAAGAGAAAAATCCAAGAACGTCCGGTCATTTGTGAATTATCAATCAATTTGATTGAAACTCGCGTGAACCTTGATTCGATGTTGTACACAAAACCCTTTTGATGTAAAGAATACTAGTGTACTATCGAAAACAAAAACGTTCCCCTTTTTTCTCTTCTTGGCCGAATTCACACACTATTGATTAGAGATGATCGAATTCTGTCAAGAGTAAAATCAGATTTTTCTCCCTCAAAATTCCTATGTTAGCCAAAACTTTCTCTTAGAAAAATAAAGCTTGGCCGAAATCAACTATAATTTCCTTAGACATGACCGAAATTCTTCACACATATATATATAGGATCATAAATCCTTTCCTAAGAAGGATTCACTTGGTTGGCAAGAATCCTTTCCTTAGGTAGATTTATTTGGTAGTTATAATCCTTATCTAAAAGGAAAACTATCCTATCCTATATTACACATGTGGTGACCGAATTTCCCTTCTTTGAAGTAGATTAGGAGAGTTTAATATTTCCTAAGAAAGATTACTTGATGGACAAGAATCCTATCCTTAGGTAGATTAACTTGGTGGTTATGAATCATTTTCAAATAAGAATTCTACCACTAAGTAATTTTACTTGGTGACCAAGAATCCTTTTCCAAAAAGAATCCTTTCCTACACCAAGACTCCTAATCCAAATCAATAGTGTATTTGTAACTATATTAAAGACTTCCTAATTTGATTAGATAAATAATTCCATTTATTTATCTACTTATCAAATATAGTCTTTAACATTAACTATACTACCAACAATTGTATAGTTTTAGGAGACCATCTCCTATTAGGAAAAAGATTTTGACTTTTAATTAAATAATTAATTAATCAACAAATTAATTAATTTCCATTTAATTAAATAATAATAAAATAAAAATAATATATTTAAGCTATTCACCATAGCCATTGCCGCCCATACCTAGTATAAAGGTCATATATTATTTTTCTTATTTTATTAAATCCATTGGACCTTAATAAAAAGTTCACATGTGAACTAGACCTATTCTTACAAAAAGAAACAAGTTCATATGCCTTATTACAATTCTAGACAGACCCCTATTGGTCTGGTAGAATATATTAAGTGATCCATGTAAGTTCGTGTCGAAAGGGGATCTTGGCCGGCTATCTAAATTTAAGCTCCAATAGACATAACCAAATCACAATCAACAAATGATTCATTTAGGTCCGATCTATTTAATTTTAGTTCATTCCACTAAATAACTAAAATTGAACTCTTAAATAAAGATAGAATAAGTTGATGTTACTCATTCGTACCCTAGACAACCTTATTGGAGAAAGTGTATCCTCGTGAAGAATACCAATAATCGCCAAGAGCTCATAGAGTGACTATAGCTCTCCAAGTTACCAAATTTACTCATATGACCATATTTTGAACTTGGATATTTTGACTTGTCCAGAAGCCATGTTTCAATAGACACTATTGAAAACTTAACGTTAAGATTTAATATCCAATACCTCTAAACATCCATATGATGGTATTCTAATATCATTCAATAAATGGAGCCACGATGTCCATATCTATAAATGAAGTCCTCTATCGATTAACAAATGAATACCACCAAACTATCGAGGATAGACTATGCTATATAATCGTACTCATTGATAACTCAAATGATAACACTTGTAACCCTAAGTCCATCATTTATCTCAGGATTAAGATAGACTCTCCGATTGTCTTCAGATGAAAACTTTTATCCCTTAACAGTTCTAGATAAAGTATTTCATTTTGATCATATTCAATGCACCCAGTGCACTAGATTCTTTTGCCCAAAGACACCACACTTTGATGATTTTAGACTCATCATAACACATTTGATCCCACTCAAATGCTAGTAAAAGAATCTACAACTTTGACAGGATAAAGGCGCCCAACCTTCTATCTTAAGTTGTGAATATTATTCAAGACTAACTAAAGAATTGTGTCTAACTCATACATATCTGGATGTATGAACAATTCTTAATTTCTCGTAGTCTTTTGACCTTATGATTATTTACTTTTGACAATTATAATAATTAAACTATAAATGCTATAAGATTTGTTAAACTTGAAATCACTTTATTCATATGAAAAGATTGTTAATTACAATATTACACTCTTGCTATCGAGCATAATCCTAACAATCTCCCACTTGCTCTATAGAAAATGTGTCATATCTCTCATCCCCATATTCTCTAGATGCCCATCAAAACTCTTTTGAGGAAGAGCCTTTGTAAAGGGATCCGCTAGATTTTCTACTGACGCGATCTTGGTAATCGTCACGTCACTCCTATGCACAATTTCCCTTAGAAGGTGATACTTTCTTTCAATGTGTTTCTCTCTCTTATGACTTCTTGGTTCTCTCGAATTAGCCACTGCTCCACTATTGTCACAACAGATAGTGATCTGCTCATTCGCTTCAGGAACCACTTCCAAGTCAATCAAGAATTGGCGGAGCCAGACAGCCTCTTTAGCAGCCTCACATGCGGCAACATACTCGGCTTCTATGGTGGAATCAGCAATACAAGATTGCTTGATACTTCTCCATATTACTGCCCCTCCTCCAATAGTAAACACAGATCCTGATGTCGATCTCCTGGAGTCAGAATCTGACTGAAGATCAGAATCTGACTAAAAATCAGAATCTGATTGAAAATCAAAATCTGTATACCAAACGGGAATTAAATCCCCTTCAGAGTATACAAGCATATAATCTCTCGTTCTCCTAAGATACTTGAAAATATACTTGATTGCCGTACAGTGATCAAGACCAGGTTTCGATTAAAACCTACTAACTATGCCTACAACAAAACAAATATCTGGTCTAGTGCAGAGATTTGCATACATGAGACTTCCAACTGCTGATGCATATGGAACCCTACTCATGAATTGCTCTTCATGCTCATTCTTAGGAACTTGTTCCTTATAAAGTTTGATTCCATGCCTGAAAGGTAACATACCTTTCTTGGAATCTTGCATGGAGAACCTAGACAATATTTTATCTATGTATGAAGCTTGGGATAATGCAATCGTTCTATTCTTTCTATCCCTTATGACTTGGATACCAAGAATATAACTTGCTTCTCCTAAGTCCTTCATATCAAATTGTTTTGCTAACCATTCTTTTATTGATGTCAATACACCTACATCATTTCCGATGAGTAGTATATCATCAACGTAAAGAACTAGGAAAACCAACTTGTCGCTTTTAATCCTTTTGTATACACAAGGTTCATCAAGGTTTTGAATAAATCCAAAACCTTTATCGGCTTGATCGAACCTTATGTTCCAGGATCTGGATATTTGATTCAATCCATATATGGATTTTTGCAACTTGCATACCCTTTCCTCTTGGCCCTTTTCAATGAATTCTTCTGGTTGCATCATGTAGATGCTTTCGTCAAGACTTCCATTAAGGAAAGCTGTCTTGACGTCCATTTACCAAATCTCTAGGTCTAGAGATGCCGCAATGGATAAGAGTATCCTAATGGATTTAAGCATGGTCACATGAGAGTAGGTTTCTTCATAATCGATACTTTTCTTCTGTGTGTAATCTTTAGCTACCAATCTAGCCTTAAAGGTTTCCACCTTTCCACCCATTCCTCTTTTCCTCTTGTATACCCACTTGCACCCGATGGGTTTTATCCCTTTAGGCAAGTCTACTAGAGACCAGACTTTATTTTTGAACATATATTCAATTTCGGATTGTATTGCCTTTTGCCAATGGCGACAATCAACATCTTCCATTGCTTCCTTGTACGTATATGGATCATTGTCGTCCGGAAGATTCTCTACAGATTTTTCTAGACCGATGTATCTCTCGGGTTGTCTAACAACCCTCCCACTACGACGAGGTATGGTAGATTGTTCATCTTGTATTGGTACAGAACTTACAATTGGGCTTGGTTGCGAAACCTCTTGTGGAATTGTATCTCGTAAAAGCTCATTTAGGACAATTCTACTTTTAGGCACAAAATTATTCATATAGTCCTCTTCTAGAAATTTGGCATTTGTCGAAACAAATACTTTAAGATCTAAAGGACTATAAAAATAATATCCTTTTGTTCCTTTTAGATACCCTACAAATATGCATGTTTCTGAACGGGACTCCATCTTATTTGTCTTTCCTTTTAACTCGTGCGCAGGACATCCAAATATCCTTAAGTGTTGTAAACTAGACTTTCGCCTAGTCCACAACTCATGCGGTGTTTTAGGAACCGACTTAGATGGTACATCGTTTAGAATATACATGGCAGATTGTAAAGCATATCCCCAAAAAGAACTAGGGCGCGTTGAATAACTCAACATAGACCTAACCATATCCAAAAGAGTTCTATTTCTCTTTTCTACCACCCCATTTTGTTGAGGTGTGCCTGGTGCAGAAATCTGAGAAATTATTCCATTATCAATAAGATATTGCTGAAACTCACCAGATAGATATTCTCCACCACGATCGGACCTCAAGATTTTTATGTGTTTCTCAAGCTGATTTTCTACTTCAGCTTTAAATGCTTTGAACATATCAAAAGCATCTGACTTATGTCTCATGATATACACATAGCCAAATCTTGAGTGATCATCCGTGAAAGTGATGAAGTACTCATATCCACATCTTGCTTGAATGCTCATAGGTCCACACACATTAGTGTGTATCAATCCTAAACATTCAATGGCTCTTGCACCTTTGGTCGTAAACAACCTTTTGGTCATTTTACCTTCTAAACAAGATTTACAAGTTGGTAGATCATCAACCTTTAAGTCACTTAGAGGTCCGTCACATACCAATCTTTTAATCCTATTAAGGTTTATATGACTTAGACACAAATTCCATAGGTAGGTTTCATCTTTTGATAATTTTACTCTTTTATGATTAGGTATGTTGATTCCGTGTCTAACAAGTGATAGATATTTCCATGCAAATAGAATAAACCGTTTTCCAATGTACCTTTGCAAATAATTTTGTCATTCTTACTAATAATAAAAGTTTTATTAAAAGTAACCGAATAACCAAATTTATTTAAACAAGAAACCGAAATTAAATTCCTCTTGAATTGTGGTACATAATAAACGTTTATTAAAACTAAATGCCTATAAGAATCAAAATTGATTCTAATATCTCCCACTACACTACTAGACACCAATGCTCCATTGCCTAAATGCAAGTTGAATTCATTCTTATCCAGTCTATTCCTTTGACCCTTTTCACCACAAAAGAAACACTTTCCTTTGATCTTGGTTACTTTCTTGGTCTCCTTCTAAGAAGGCTAAAGTTGTTTTTTCTTCTGTTGTCTCTTGACCTTTTAAAGGGTCTTAACAGTAGCAACTTTACCAACCATATGAATCCTTGACTAGAGACATTATAATATCGGCAACATACTCCATTTCTTCATGTTGCTGTTGCAACACGTTGGAGATGATAGTCATAATGTAACGTACATTTAGCCATCTCTTCTAAAGACTTCCACTACTGATACTCATCTCTTTGCTCCTGAGTAGATTCATTAGTTTGGTGGTTAAGGAATATACAGAATGAACTTATACTTGTCAACTTGCAACAACAACCCAATATTCCTTTTTCCATATGACATAATTATCATCAGTTAAAGTATTATCCTTTAGAATATTGATTAGGGATAGGGTCATGATTTCTTTTTAATAACAAAAATTATATAAGTAAACAATCATGATATAGCACTTTTGAATATTTATCTTGAATTAAATAAAATAATAAAAATTCAACGGTGATCCAACACCCATAAATGTCACGCCTCCTTTGGGAGTTCGCAATATTTACTAGTTGGACTAGGTCCCACCTAATTGTTAACATAACAACCAACGTTTTCAATTTAAGCCTTGTGATTTTATTAACAAGAACTCTTGGGAGGATATTAATAAACTCACATTGAGTGTGTTACCAAGTTATCGACCTTCAATATAATCCCTCACGAATATCCCTCACGAATATCCCTCATTTGGGAGTAGATATCGTTTGGGCTAATTGTCTAGTCTATCCTTGTAAGGAAGTATCTAGCTAAATTCCATTCATGAATACCTCTTGGGAGGTTATTCACAAAACATAAAGCTCAACTAAACTTGGAGGCCGTAGGTGTTCCAAAACACCTTCTCCCACTCAATTGTTTAAGGCGTGTGATCGAATTCCAAAGAATGATTTACCAAGTTATCTAGATGCCAATTTAGATACTTAAACCATTCAATACATGTTCATACCAAAAGAGATATATGAGTGGCACTTCTATTCTATATGACATGTTATCAAACAATGACAAACATTGCAATATTTACAAAAATATAAATAGCTACAATTTTGGTCCATCTTAGAAAAATAAGTAAATTACATATATCTTGGAATACAAGAACTCCTTTCTTGGCGAACAAGTCTTCACGCGACCTTTGTCGTTCGGACTCCCTCGGCTACCTCCCATGGGCGTGCGAGCCCTTTGCCCTTACCCATGGGCGTGCGCATACCATGAACCCATAAAGGGCTGCCATGCGCAGCCCATGGCTACCAAAGGGGCTGCCGTGCGCAGCCCATGCCACAACAAACGTGGCTTGTGCGCTCTTCGCACGCACGTTCGTTGTTACGGCTCACACGGTCCTCAACTTGTTCCGGGTACACCTAATTCTTCAAACCTTCGAGTCTTCGAAACTTGAATGTATTACAGAAGAATTTACATAACAAAATACTGCAGTTTTTTTTATTACAACAACAAAATAAAAAAAACTTAGCAACTACCAAGAAGGAAATTACGGCGATAATAGACCGCCCTTCTTGTTACAATCCCAAAACAAAATTACATTGAAATTCTAGGACCAAAATTGAGCAATAACAATCCACATATAAAACATATATATATATATATATATATATATATATATATATATATTCATACATTCCAAAGTAAATATATATGCGAATACCTAGAGTGTCATCTCTTTCTAAAACATGCATATATAGAATAAAAGAAAAAGATTCACGAACACATACATCAATTAATCAAGGGTACAACCAGCCTCTGATACCAATTACAGGGGAAAACGGGTTCAAAACGCAACGGAAGCATGAAAAAAAATGAAATTAGGGTTTGCGTATAAATATTTTTTTTCCCTATTATGCAACGAGAACCTTAACCCTAGATCAATTGATGTATATAAAAGTATCGTACCTTTTTCGCGTGATGATTGAACAAGCGCCAAATTGATTCCACAAGATCTTCCAATCCAATCACGAACGTGAATCACTTAAGAGTGTGGGCTCTCTTTCTTTAAATTGTATTCCTGAGGATGGAGACAAAGCAAAATCTTTTCTTTGTTAGTTACAAGTATCCCCCAAGAGAAAAATCCAAGAACGTCCGGTCATTTGTGAATTATCAATCAATTTGATTGAAACTCGCCTGAACCTTGATTCGATGTTGTACACAAAACCCTTTTGATGTAAAGAATACTAGTGTACTATCGAAAACAAAAACGTTCCCTTTTTTTCTCTTATTGGCCGAATTCACACACTATTGATTAGAGATGATCGAATTATGTCTAAAGTAAAATCAGATTTTTCTCCTTCAAAATTCCTATGATGGCCGAAACTTTCTATTAGAAAAATAAAGCTTGGCCGAAATCACCTATAATTTCCTTAGACATGACCGAAATTCTTCACACATATATATAGGATCATAAATACTTTCCTAAGAAGGATTCAATTGGTTAGCAAGAATCCTTTCCATAGGTAGATTTATTTGGTAGTTAGAATCCTTATCTAAAAGGAAAACTATCCTATCCTATATTACACATTTGGTGACCGAATTTCCCTTCTTTGAAGTAGATTAAGAGAGTTTAATCTTTCCTAAGAAAGATTACTTGATGGACAAGAATTCTATCCTTAGGTAGATTAACATGGTGGTTATGAATCCTTTCCAAATAAGAATTCTACCACTAAGTAGTTTTACTTGGTGACCAAGAATCCTTTTCCGAAAAGAATTCTTTCCTACACCAAGACTCCTAATCCAAATCAATAGTGTATTTGTAACCATATTAAAGACTTCCTAATTTGATTAGATAAATAATTCCATTTATTTATCTACTTATCAAATATAGTCTTTAACATTAATTATACTACCAACAATAGTATAGTTTTAGGAGACCATCTCATATTAGAAAAAAGATTTTGACTTTTAATTAAATAATTAATTAATCAACAAATTAATTAATTTCCATTTAATTAAATAATAATAAAATAAAAATAAAATATTTAAGCTATTCACCATAGCCATTGCCACCCATACCTAGTATAAAGGCAATATATTATTTTTCTTATTTTATTAAATCCATTGGACATTAATAAAAAGTCCACATGTGAACTAGACCTATTCTTACAAAAAGAAACAAGTTCACATGCCTTATTACAATTCTAGATGGACCCCTATTGGTCTGGTAGAATATATTAAATGATCCATGCAAGTTCGTGTGGATTGGGGATCTTGGCGGGCTATCTAAATTTAATCTCCAATAGACCTAACCCAATCACAATCAACAAATGATTCACTTAGGTCTGATCTATTTAATTTTAGTTCATTCCACTAAAGAACTAAAATTGAACTCTTATATAAAAATAGAATAAGTTGATGTTACTCATTCGTACCCTAGACAACTTTATTGGAGAAAGTGTATCCTCGTGAAGAATGTCAGTAATCGCCAAGAGCTGATAGACCGCCTATAGCTCTCAAAGTTACCATATTTACTCATATGACCACATTTTGAACTTGGATATTTTAACTTGTCCAGAAGCCATGTTTCAATAGACACTATTGAAAACTTAACGTTAATATTTAATATCCAATACCTCAAAACATCCATATGATGGTATTCTACAATCATTCAATAAATGGAGCCACAATGTCCATATCTATAAATGAAGTCCTCTATCGATTAACAAATGAATACCACCAAACTATCGAGGATAGACTATGCTATATAATCGTACTCATTGATAACTCAAATGATAACACTTGTAACCCTAAGTCCATCATTTATCTCAGGATTAAGATAGACTCTCGGATTGTCTTCAGATGAAAACTTTTATCCCTTAACAGTTCTAGATAAAGTATTTCATTTTGATCATATTCAATGCACCCAGTGCACTAGATTCTTTTGCCCAAAGACACCACACTTTGATGATTTTAGACTCATCATAACACATTTGATCCCACTCAAATGCTAGCAAAAGAATCTACAACTTTGACAAGATAAAGGCGCCCAACCTTCTATCTTAAGTTGTGAATATTATTCAAGACTAACTAAAGAATTGTGTCTAACTCATACATATCTAGATGTATGAACAATTCTTCTTTTCTCATAGTCTTTTGACCTTATGATTATTTACTTTTGACAATTATAATAATTAAACTATAAACGCTATAAGATTTGTTAAATTAGAAATCACTTTATTCATATGAAAATATTGTTAATTACAATATTACACTCTTGCTATCGAGTATAATCCTAACACCACCATTGCCATAGAAATGGTCCATTAGACCACTATGCCATGAATATGCAAGGCAAGGCACTCGTGACGCCGTTTTGTACTCAACAGAAAGATATTTATATTATGCTTTAAAAACCGGGTTTCTCCACTTGTATCCACACTTAAGATATGAAAATTGAAACAAATATTATGGTGTGTTTAATATTAATCTAGGGGGGGGTGAATAGATTTTAATCAAATTTTACCAAATTTTCGTTAATGGTCAATTAGACGAAAAAGCCCTAACTAGTCACAATAATATCACAAGTGTAATAAGTGCGGAAATAGTAAAGACACTTGAGATATACGTGGAAACCCTCCAAATGGGAAAAACCACGGGCTGTTAAGTGCGCCACACTTGAACAACGAATCCACTGATGATAAAGGCGTTACAACCTACTTCCGGTATATAACCCACTACCACTACCTAATCCCGGTATTAAGTGGACCTAGTCCAATTTACTTACTCTTGAAGCAACCTACTCCCGGATGCAACGCAAGACTTACTTCTCAATGAAGAGATAAACACCCTACATGAATATATGATGATATTCAAACAACAAACAAGGCTAGGGTACCTTATATGCTTATCTAGGATAATGAGATGGCAATAAATGCAATCCTAGATATCAAGAGCTAAATGACATGTCACAAAGCTTAGCTAAACATAGAACAAGCAATCTTATGAAGCTATCATAAAAGCCAAATCAACACATGTTGTCATTAAGCATGGCAAGGACTATAATGCAATCACTAAATGCAATCAATGAGTCCTAAGCAATATCTAAATGCAAAGCATAAAGATTTAGCTAGAAGTTATCAATACCATCAATCCTACCTATCACAATACAACACTCAATCATGTCATCACAACAATCTCTAATTTGTATCTAGAAAATATTCTAAGAGCATAAAAATAATTAAAGAGAAGATTTAGCAAGTAAAACACTTAACTTGTAAGAAGATAGTGAAGAACTTACCAAACAAGATGTGATGAAGCAACCCAATTCATTGATGCACTCTAAATAAACTTAGATGATGCAAGATGAAGTTTTGATGCACATGGGAATGCTTTGAGTGATTAAAAATGAGTTATTGGAAGAGTTTTTCTTTGAAATGTGTTCAAAGGAAAATATGCGATGTTCTAAACTCATAAACGACCTTAAAGCACTGAGTTATATATATATATAAGATCCAAACAAAGTGAGGTCGTTTTGGAAAAAAATGTTCCAGCTTCCTTTGTGTGCGCTGGTCGAGTAGCGCACCACCAGTGCACAACCTATTTTTACAATAGGTGCTGGACGAGTGGCGCATACCAGTGGTGCAACACATGCGCAAATCCTCTGGAATGTTTGCGCTGGTGAGGTGAGCTAGACGAGTAGCGCACCACCAGTACACACCTACTTTTTTCAACTGTGCGCGGGTGCAATGGCGCAGCTCAGTGGCATAGACTAGCGGCGTTCTACTGGATTGTTACGCTGGTGAGGTGCGCTGGTAGAGTAGCACACCACCAACGCACAACCTGATTTTTCAACACTCAAACACACATTTTCAACAAGTTCAAGAGTGATGAAAGTGCATCCTAATTTAATGCCTAGGATGATATAAAACTCTAATTACAAGATGAAAATAAATCAACAAGAGTCATTTCAAACAAAATGCACACAAGTATAAACACTCAACATATATGAATAAGAGTTATGCATGAATAAGAGTTATGCATGAATATGTGAGTGTGTGCAACTATCTCTTCAAAACAAGTAAGCACAAGAATTTTACCTTCGTTGCTTCTTCTCCTGAGGTCTTGAGAGCCTATGCTACCCTTACATAATATCCCAAAATATGATTTGTTCACGAAATAAGCCAATCAACAATTGAGGACTTTATAAAAATTGGTAAAATGGTAAACAAAAGATCATTCCATAGGGAAAATTGTGGTTGTTGAGAAGGTTAACTATCCAAAAAGCATTGAAGTAAATCATGGATAGTTTGATAAAGGTTGGTTTTAGAAACCACCAAAAAAAGCATTGAAATTAAAATATAACAATTATGATAAAAGCCATAGGAAAAATAGAATGCTCAACAATCTAGATAAGAACTATGAGTGAATCAATTAATGAATATCTAGAAACTTGATAGAGTTACAAATGGATTACGGGTAAAGTTATAAAGCTATTTTATGTGTAGGAACCCGGATTTACGTTGCACAAAGGAAATAGAGTTTTAAAATTTTTATACAACTTGTAAACCATATACAACATATAAGACTATATAAAGATGGATTTAGATCATATCATTGATGCTAACTCCCTCTTTCGTTTCTTTAAGCTTTATTTCGATTACGAATCACCAAGTCTTCCTCGCTATGTCCCACGATCTGGTAACTGTGTGTGGGCACGTCATGATCTTCCAGGAACGTACATGTGGATGCAAATGCTTGAAGAATAGAACTCTTATTTTCTTCTTGGCAAATTCGGCCACCACAAGCAAGAATATTTTTTTTCTTTCCTTTTGGCCAAATCTTTCTAGACTTTCTAAGGTTTTGCTTTTTGTGTTTTTTTTTTGTTCAAAGAATCACAATTAGTCTCTTGTATCCTGGTTACGTAAATATATATATATATATATATATATATATATTTATAACTAGATACAAATCCTTTTCCAAATATATTTTCATATATTAAAAGGATAAGTAGTATTTAAGTATCCTTGGTAGAGTAGGATTCTAACTCCCACATATGTTGGAACCCGTTCACCGGTTACGTAGTGGAACTAGGTTTTAATTTTTTTAATACAGATCATAATCTATATATGTGACCAGTGAACTTGAGATCGTAATTATTTTTCAGAACTAATACATACAATATGTAACACACAGGAAATTGAAATCGATATAATCAGAAGAAGAAAATCTTGCCAACGTTTGGAGGCTCCTTCACTTTATGATATGCTTATGTCTGAACCACTCTTACCAACGTTTGGAGACTCCTTCACTTTAAGATATAGTCCTGTCTGAACCACTCGATCTTCCTCGCTATCACCCGGAACTGGTAACTACGTGTGGGCGCGTCACGGTCTCAAGAACTTGAATGGAGGATGTAGAGAAATACTTAAAGAAACACTTTCTTCTCAATTTGGAAAATTGATCTCACGAACACATAAATTGCATCCCATGCGAAACTTCCAAAAAAAAAATCAACTTTTTATTCTCCAACTATGCCTCACGCCTGCACACTTGAATTTTTTTTTTACTTGTTTCAAGCACCAACTTTTTCTTTTATTTTTGATATATATATATATATATATATATATATATATATATATATATATATATTCTCCCTTTCTATGCGCACGAAGAACAATATATATATGTATATCAAAACTCTTTTTTTTTTCTCTTTTTTTTTTGTGCAAAAACACTTGCGTTATATATATATATCCTTGTTTGTATTCTATACAAACACTTATATATGTTCACACACCAATTGCATCCAATGCAATCTCTTGTGTTATAATTGATATATATCTTTTAATTATCCTTTTCAAATATATCTAATATATTAAAAGTGATAATAAGTAATTTAAAATTAAACTTAAATTCAAATACTTAGATAAATGATTTAGTAAAATAAAAACATCCTATTATTTTATCTTAACCTGAATCCATATATCAACTAACACCTTCCAATTAATAGTTAATTAATAATTCATAATTATTAATATAATTAAATAATCTAATTATTTAATTAATTTAACTATTAACATTAATTAATTAAATTATCTCATTATTCATTCAATTCCTAAATAAACACGTCACTTTCGTAACACAATTAATTGGACAATCCAATTAATTAACCGTGACCCTTGTTACCTAAATCGATTGGGTTAGCAAGGGGTCCTAATGGACCCACAGTATTTTGAGCTCCAATAATCATCAGAATCATTAATTAAACTCTTTAATTAATATTTCTTTATTATTAACTCTGGTGTTATTCCACTAAAAACCCGAAGCTGCACTCTCTCAACTGTAGATGCTTTTATACAGACCGATACAACTCGGTGTCCATCGATATAGCTATTACATATGGTGTGATCCTTCGCAATAGTTTATAATTAAAGCTGGGTCATAATATCCGTTATACCCCTCTAATTACATATACCCTTTAAGTACCATTGATTCTTTAATGGACAATAAATCCTATTTCCTCACAGAATTATTGGAGCGCTTATATTGTCCAAGCCCCGAATCAACCCTTAATGGAACTACCATCTACTTCTCACAAGAAGGACTGGATTCCACTATTGTGTTCAAACCTTCCCAGCCACAAGCCAAACCGTAATCCCAACGTACGGAGCATATTGATCAGGAATTGCATCCGACCTCACCCATGGTATATCAAAGACCACGATCTAACCTGAAGGAGTCGATAAGACACTCATGATTAAGATCACCCACATATAGCCATCATTAGTTGATATATATGAATCTCATTGGTAAACGGATCTTGGTGAGAGATTCATATAGATCATGGCCCAGTCCAATATGATCACATCATACATGGTGCCTCAATTCCCATATCTCATATGAATGATTCAGGATAGAATCACCGTACATTATGGAATGAACCGCAACTATAGATTAACCACAAATAAAGTACCCAGCATTATTTGCTATCTATGGACTCTTTAGAATGCACGTCTCTTATTGTATCAATCCGTATATGACACTCATAAACACAGTTTGAGATTACATCCGGCAATCTTTGATATTAAATATATGCACAGGTTATAAAATAAATAACACAACAAGAATGAATTGAACTTTTTCTTTTATTTATTTCATAAATCCATATACAAATTACATCTTTAGGGCATAAACCCCAACAATATAACCCTAATTGACTTGATCTTAAACACTTGACTTTTTAAAGAATAAAATAAAATAATTATTTCATCTTTGTTTCAGTCGTGATTTGAACCTGCAACCTCCAATTAATAATTTATTTATTAATTAAATAATCTATAGACTAAACTAAATTAAATTACACTAAGGAGAGAAATGTAACTGGGTGCTTTCATTTCTAAATCTAAATCAATTACACTACGAAACAATTAAAATTAGTCTACTCCTAAAGGGAAGACACCCTAGCTATGAAAATAAATTTGGATTGGAGAGATGCAAGATAGTTGTTTCAATAAGAACATAAGTTCACCAAACACACAAGCTAGTCATGTTGATAATAAACATTCAAGCATCACTCAAAAGGATTCAAGGGCTAGTCTCTTGATTAAGGATTCCGAAACCAAATCATCTATTATTACGAATCATTTGTTGATTAAGGAATACCAAAATCGATTCTCATCACTCAACCGAAGGCATGGAATGAGCAATTGTGTTTAGGTCTAGACCCATTAAGCACACGAACAATACACCAAACAACCTAATCTAGCATAAGCATGCATAAATCAAGTTACCTATATTCAAAGTTAACAATAAAGATACATTCGCAGTTAATCAATCGCACACAATGTGTTCTTTCACTCAAATCAATTCATACATATCGATTCTCTTTCGTCACCAACATGAAAACAAGAGTGAGACACTAAGTTAGACTACACCATTTGTTTCGATCTAAAGTCTCACTTATGCAAAACATATTAATTCCTACTCATTCACCAACATAAATGTCAAGAAAAGAGAGATATAGCATAAGCTCAATGAGTAGAGTCAAGATCCAAGTTGAATCTAGTAAATACCATATATAACAAGCCAAGTGTTGGTTTACAAATATTACCTATAGGGGATTACACATCAAAGAAATAGAAAATAAAATTAAGAGAAGAGTTTAGAGATAACCATGATCTCTATTTAGTTTGCACTACTTTCTCCTTGAAATATACTTCAAAGATAGATGAAGGAAGTGTAAAGGTGGTGGTAGTAAGACATTCATGAAGGAGAACCCTCCATGGAGTTTTTAAAGCTCATCTCTCTCTTTTATGGTATTGACGAAAAAAGATAGTGTTGGTGTCAATCCAAGATTGAATATTGGAAGATATTTTTTTTAATGACCAACAAAGTTGTATATTTATAGTGTTTGAAGGTTAGGGCACTAATTGGGTGTGAAAAATCAAGTTTGACCCTAACAATATCTTGATCTGTAAGTGGATACGGCTCTGCCGATACAAATATGTGAGTTGGAACTTACAGTTTGAAGTCGCAGTTCTGAATCTGTTGGTTATGACTGGTAAATCTAGATGGCAGAAGGTTCTGGCCAACTTCTGCGAGGTGGATCTGCGAGTTGGAACTTGGAGATCTGGTAGCCGCCTTGATTTTATTGGCTTTAACTCACATTCTGAAGTAGCAGTCTCCTCTGGTGTGCATCTGTGAGCTTGATCTGAGAGTTAAAACTCGTAGTCTGAAGTAACAGATCTTGATTTGTTGGCATGAGGTCATAATTTGACTTGGCAGTATCTTCTATGAGACATCTGCGACATCGATTTGTGAGGTAGAACTCATACTGCGATCTTATACTAGTAGACCAGATCTGCTACTTCAGACTGCGAGTTCCAACTCACGTTGTACACCAGGGGAGATTGCTACTTCATATTGTGTGTTCAAGCCATTAGAAATAAGACGGCTATCAGATTTATGAGTTCCAACTCATAGATACACCTCACAGAAGTTGGCTAGAACCTTCTGCCATTTAGATCTATGAGTTACAACCAGTAGATTCAGAACTGTGACTTCAAACTGCGTGTTTCAACTAGCAGATTTGTGTTAGCATTGCCTTATCTACTTACAGATCAAGATATTTTTAGGGGCACACTTGAATTTTCTCACCCAATTCGTGCTTCAACCTTCAAACACTATAAATATACCACCTTGTTGATAATTATTCAACAATATATCTTCCAAAAATCAATCTTGGATAGACACCGACACCATCTCTTTTTTGTCAACACCACAAAAGAGAGAGAGAAGCTTTAAAGACTTCCATGGATGTTCTCCTCTATGGATGTCTTACCACCATCACCTCTAAACTTCATCTATCCATATTTGAAGTAGAATCAAAGAGAAATGAGAACAAACAAAATAGAGATCTTGGTTATATCAAAACTCTATTTTTTTTTCTATTTCTTTGATGTGTAATCCTCAATAGGGAATATATGTAAACAAATACTTGGCTTGTTATATATGATATTTACTTAGATTCAACTTGGTTATTGACTCTATTCTTTGAGCCTGGTATATCTCTCTTTTCTTGACATGTATGTTGGTGCATGAGTAGGAATTAATATGTTTTGCAAAAGTGAGACTTTAGATTGAAATAAATGATGTACTGTAACTTAGTGTCTCACTTTTTTACATGTTGGTGAAGAAAAGGAATCGATATGTATGGATTGATTAGAGTGAAAGAGCACATCTGTGTTCCGGTTGATTAAGTGTGAATGGATCTTTATTCCTAACTCTTGAATAGAGGTAACTTGATTTATGCAAGCTTATACTACATTAGGTTGTTTGGTGTATTGTTTATGTGCTTAATGGGTCTAGACCTAGATACAATTACTCATTCCATGACTTTGGTTGAGTGATGAGAATCGATTTTAGTATTCCTTAATCAAATGCATTTGATGTTATTTCAGTATTTGGTGATATTTATTTTGTTTTGTTTTCTTTTTGTTTAAGGAAAATAAATTTTTTAGGTTAGATGGACCACACAACTCATGGACCACACAACAACCCCACCAAGTGAAATGACAGTGCGTGAAGGCTTATTTGGTTTGAAAACCAAGGATGCGGGATGGACTGCGAAAGAGTAAAAAGAAGAAAGGAAGCTGGGCACAGCCACAAGAGGTAAACACTCTCCAATTGTTTCCACTATATGGATTTTGGTAGGTAACTCCTCTGAACTTATGGAATATTTCAACACATTTTAAATTCCTTACTTTGATTATGAGCTTTTAGCGTATATGGGTGCCTTTTGTGATTAGTTAAATGTTGAAGCATGTTTGGAGTGAGATTATAGTCGAAATTCAGATTTTTGCTAAATGAAATTGGAAGCATTTATTTTTAAAACTTGTGAACTTATGGATATGTTGTTGATTATGGCGGAAATCGCCTAGTGTTTCAAGGATATAAATGCATTGCTTATTGTTGTGATTTTTTTGTTTTATTGTTTTGTTGCCCTTATTTTTGAACTCTAGCTTGCATTGTCCAATTTTTTAGTGGAGATGGTTCCATGGAGTAACATTTAGGACAATGTTAGGTTTAGGTTTGGAGATGTGGATAACTTTGTTGTGTTTTTGTAGTTTTGATTTTTCTAAAATCTCTACAAAATTTGGTCAAAATTGAAATTTTTGGAATTAAAGTCCATTTTGGTTGAGATAATATCTTTGCTTTTCAGTATAGACATGTCATGTATGCTTTTCGATCTGTGTTTTGACTAGCATTGATGCCATCTATAATCTTTGCATCACTATAAATATACTTGTACAGTGCCAATCTTATGATGTTGAGGTGGATGAGACTTTATGCATGTTTAACTCAGGAGAATAGAGGAGACTACCCTTGTGAGATTTTGTGCTTAAACGTTCAATTTAGAGAGTTATGTCATTTGTATTCTTAAACACTTATATTGTTTTCAATTTATAGATTGATCTCTATAGGATTTTGTATTGGATAATAGAGAACAATCATTTTATGATATCACATGTTTGTTTGCATTACTTTTTGTTAATAGCCAAATTTGGATAGGGACCAAATGAGAATTTTCCACTTCCCAGCCTTTATAAAAGGGTCCAAATTCGGCTTTATATCAAGGTCCCCGAGATCGACCTACCAAACGATCCTGCAGGAGAAAGGCGAGGCTGCCTATACCATCTGAGCATCTTACACGCATCCAGGCTTGCCAAATAAATCCCGACGTTACCACGTCAAGCTCCCTATGCCAGGATAGATGCCCGAATCTAGGTCGACATGGAAGGACCTGGGTTTCCCGAGGCTGAGGTATCTTGCGACACTTTCCCGGAGCATATTTCCATCTCTACGTTCACTAAGAGACCTTCAGGATGACGAACTTGTCTTGCAAATGCCCTCCCACCTCGTCAAGGTATAATCTAAACTTGCCTGAGCAGAAAGAAGCCCGTAAAGCCCCATTATCACCAAAAAGTGCTAAAATGATTAGGGCAAGATCCACTATAGATCCTGGTATAGTTAAATCAAGTCTCCAATAGCAAGAGCAGTACTCGAGTGTACCTCGACACTAGATAGGCCAAGAGTCACCCCATGTAACCTTTATAAAGTACCTCACCAAAGTGACATACGAAACCAAAGTTCTCATCCAAACAACGTAGGAAGAGAGAGTTGACTTTCATGACATTTACGATACCATTATGTTGGGATTATGCTCGATAGCAAGAGTATAATAATGTGTTTGACAATCTTTTCATTTTAATACAAACGATATCTAGTTTAACAAATCTTATAGCATTTATAGTTTCATTACTATAATTGTCAAAAGTAAATAATCATAAGGTCAAAAGGCTACGAGAAACGAAGAATTTTTCGTACATCTGGACATATATGAGGTAGACACAATTCTTGAATTAGTCTTGAATAATATTCATAACTTAAGATAAAGGTTAGGCGCATTTATCTTGTCAAAGTCTCTGGACAAGAAGGAAGAAGGTAATATTAATTATCTTGAAACTTGTTTTCTGGTCGATTCTACATATTCTTGGATCGTAGACTCTATATCCACTAATCATGTTTGTTATTCCTTATAGGGGTTCAAGGAAAAGAAAAGACTTTATGAGAATGAATTTAACTTGCGTATAAGCAACGGAGCGTTGGTGTCTACCATTGCAGTGGGAGATATTAGAATTAATTTAGATTCTTATAGGCATTTAGATCTAATAGACGTTTATTATGTACCTCAATTCAAGAGGAATTTAATTTCAGTTTCTTGTTTAAATAAATTTGAATATTCGGTTACTTTTAATAAAGGTTTTATTATTAGTAGGAATAACAAATTTGTTTGCAAAGGTACAATGGAAAAAAATTTATTCTATTTGCATAGCAATATCTCTCACTTGTTAGACACGAAATCGACGGAACCTAGTAATAAAAGAGTTAATCTATCAAAAGATGAAACCTATCTATGGCATTTGCACCTAGGTCATATTAACCTTGACATGATCAAAAGATTGGTTAGTGATGGACCTTCAAGTGACTTAAAGGTTGATGATCTAACAACTTGTGAATATTGTTTGGAAGGTGCAAGTTCCTCGGCTCTTGATTGGCTTATTTCGATTGACAAACCACATTTGGGGATAAATATGTATGGGTAGTTTAGGCCGGCTTTGCTCATGATCAAGTTCAAGCTTCAAAGGTATATCACTTGCTTAATCACTTTGAAGAGTTTTTGGTGCACACACTCACTCTCATGCATATCTTAATTACCTTGAATTAGTGATTATTTTTCTTTGTGTGTGCTTTATTTGTCTATCTCTTGCTTGCTTGGATTGCTTTGTGTTTGGTCTTTCTTGTGTATCTTTAATCCCTCTGTTAACAGGGAAGTGCGCGAGTGGCTACCCAGGTAATACTTGCGCAGTGGGCTAGGTGACAATATGTTGCTTCTCGGTGTCAGATCAATGCACAAACAGTTGTGCGGTTTGGGACCCGTGCATTGCACTGGCTGATGATTTTTTCATCTCTCGGTCTCCAGCCATGCGCTGTCAAGTGCTGATATGTGCTGCTCACTGCACGGGTATGGACCACGCACAGACCCATGCATTACAACATTTTTTGCTATGTTTTTAAAATGACGTAGTTTCGTTTAGAGGCTTATATAAATATGTAATCTTTTCCCCGACTCATTTTTTATAGCTTCCAAACCTATGTTAAGAGTGAGATAGAGTTTTCTTAGTAAGAGAAACTCCAAGAGGCCATTTTTACTCAATCAAACTTCAAAACATTATCATCAAGCCTCTTTCAAGCATATGTCTCTTGTTTGTTCATGACTAGGTATTCTCTACATGCTCTAGACTTTATAGTTTCATTACTATGACATGTATACCTAGGTTCTAGCTTTTATTGCAAATTAAATGCATGCTTGTGTGCTTAATAGCTTTTATGACATGCTTGTGGTATTGATTGTTGGTTGAGAGTATTGATTAGTGATAGCTAGAATTAAGGACGGTTTTACCCTTCTAGCTAATTCTTATTGCCATTGCATTTAGAACATCGATATCTAGGATTTGTTTTTCTTGTCATTTTAAATCCTAGATAAGCTTGAATTTTTTGATCTAGCATTTTTGCATATAGAATATTCTTGCATATTCACTTAGGTTTCCATTATCTCTTCATTGTTGATTAAGCTTGTGGCTAAGTGGTTAGTGCACAAGGTTTGTGATCCAAATCACTATAAATGGCCCGTCGGGTAGAGTGAAAGGTTTAGTAACCGTATTGGGTGTGACGGGAGGTCAACCTAGGTTGTAAAATTTCATTCAGTAGTGGATTTTGAGGATCGAGTGTGGCGCACTGAACAACCCGTTGTTTTTCCCTTTTGGAGGGTTTCCATGTATATATTGCATGTTGTTATTGCTTTATGTTTATTGTGATTTATTTGAACACTTGGATGAATGGAGTAGTTTTTCTATTCTGGTAATATTGATTAATTTGCAAAATTGGTAATCAATCGAATTAAAACCTATTCACCCCCCTCTAGGTTTATAGACACACTCTTTCTAGGGAATTTCATTTGGTATCAGAGCTGGTGCCTAGATATGCTAAGGTGATCCTTGCTCTGTGTGTATCTTGCTTGGTGCATTTTGTTTTTTTTTTTTTTGTGACATTGCATTTGAATTACGTTCATTACCCTCAAACACTATGAGTGAAAACAGTGGTAGTCATAAGGGAGCCTTAAGCACAAGACCCCCTTTGCTAAATGGGGTGAATTACGCGTCTTGAAAGGGCAAGATGGAATCATATCTTTGCCAAATTGATGACGGGCTTGGATGGAAAAAGAAGATGGTTATGCTCTTTCGAAGACAACTACCGATGGTGTAGAAGCTCTCAAGCCTAAGTCTAGTTGGAGTACTCAAAAGTTTGAATCATCTAAGTTGAACAACAAGGCTATGCATGCCATTCTTTGTGCGATGGACGATAATCAATACAAGTTGGTTCAAAACACTAGGATTGTATAGGAGGCTTGGGACATTCTTCAAATGTCTCATGAGGGAACTGAAGTTGTCAAGGACTCAAAGCTCTAAGTCCTCCAAATGTAATTTGAGATGATTAAGATGGAGGAGCATGAATGCTTCAATGACTTTCAAGTGAATTTGATGGATATCGTCAACCAAAGCATCAACTTGGTGACCCCTATTCGGATAAGAGAATCAAGAAAAAAATTATGAGGTCAATTCCGTCAAGGTTCGAATTAAAGGTGACGGCAATTGAGGAGAATAGTGGTTACAAGAATATGAAGCCAAGTGAAGTCATTGGAAGACTTCTAGCTTATGAGTCAAAATGGACCACCACACCCACACCTTTAAATAAGTAAAAGAGTATTGACTTGAAGACCTCCAAGGTGGAAGAAGAAGATGAGGACTCAGATGAAGAAATGACCCTCATGGTTAGAAGATTCAAGAAATTCATGAAGTTTGAGAGGAAAGGATTTGGGTCCAAGGGAAAGGAAATGAAGAAGAAAACTCCATTCGATAAGAAGGAAATGTCTCAAGAAAATTACTCCAAGAAGGGCATTCAATGCTACGGTAGTGGCTTTGGTCACATTGCTCAAGAATGTGCCAATTTGAAGAAAAAGAAGAAAGGAAAGGTGATGACGACCACTTGGAGCGATAATGAAGACTTAGAAGTGGGAGAAAAATCTTTGGATGATGAAGATAGAGTTGTATACTTTATTCCCTTCGTAACATCTCATAATGGCAAGGAAGTTATGAGTGATAAGGAAGAAATAGATGACTCTAGTGATGAGAGTACCTTTTTTAACTCAGGATTGAGATTGAAGAGGAAATGGACTATATGGACTTTATAAAGTTCCTTGAAAAGTCTAGATTGAAGAAGAAGAAGGAAATTCAAAGGTTGAAAAAGAAGAATCTCGAGTTGACCTCCAAGGTAACTCACTTGAGTGAGAAAGTAAAAAGAGGAAAAGAGTTAGAAGAGAGCTTGAAATTGGAGCTTGTGATCACTAAGAAGAGTGAAGAGAACTTGAAGATTGAGCTTAGGAAAGCAAAAGAATTGGTTGCCAAGATGACATCCGAAACTGAGAAACTTGACAAGATGCTATCAAGTGGGAAGATTCCTAGTGATAAGAAGAGCCTAGGATATGTTGAAGGCAAGGATGCCACTTCCTTGAAAAAAACCATCTTTGTCAAGAGTCAAGAGTCAAAAGGTTAGAGAAGTTCACGCTCTACACCAATCAATGAGATCGGTCGAAGTTGGAGAATCATCAAAGCAAGCTCAAATGAAGGGTCAAACAAAGCCTCAAGCTAGAGCTCATCCATAAAAAGCTAGAGCTTATCCATAAAAAGCTAGAGCTTATCAAACAAGACCTCAACTTTCAAGGAGCTCTCAAAGTCAACAAAGGAATTTTCACCCACAACCAAGAAGGGAAGCTAATTTGGCTCAACCACAAAGTGTGTTTCAAAGAAGAGATTCAGCTCAACACTAAAGTACAACTCAAAGGAGAGGGAACTCTTCCATGCTTGCGCAATGATATGGTATGAATTCTTACTTTACCCCCATTTGCCATTAATGTGGTGTTGCAGGTCATATAAGGCCAAATTGTTTTAAATTTATTAAGTTGTGTCGTTTTGAAAGCATGATTGAGAAGAATATGCGTAGAAGAGCCAAAATGCATGAACTTAGGAATTTTAGAGCAAATGAACCCAAGGCTTCTAGAAATGACAATGTTGCTACTAGGTGGACTAAAAAAATGAGTATTTTTCCCATGTGGCTCAAATGGCCTTGAAGGCCAAAGCCTCTAACACTTGGTATCTTGATAGTGGTTGTTCTAGGCATATGACCGAAAACAAGAGTTTCTTTGAGACTCTTGTTATGAGGGATGGGGATTTTTCATATTTGGTGATGGTTCACGTAAGAAAGTTTTAGGAAAAGTAAACATCTATCCCCGGTTTTCCCTCCTTGCCCAATGCTCTTTATTTTGATGGCTTGCAAGCCAATCTTATTAGCATATCACATTTAAGTGATGGAGAGCTTTCGGTTATGTTTAGCAAAGTTGATTGCTCTATTCTAAAAGAAGATGGACAAGTTTTATTGAAAGTCAAGAGATCAAGTGACAATTGTTATTGTCTTGATTTCAATGGCATCTCTTATAATTTGTCTAGTTGTGATCACGTTGAATTATGGTATCAAAGGTTTGGTCATATGAATTTCAAAGACCTAAAAGTTCTTAAGAGGTTGAATGTTGTGAGAGGCCTTCCTAAGTTTGGGAATAGTATTAAGGGAGTGTGTGGACATTGTCAACAAGAAAAGCAAACAAAGAGTGTGCATAAGAAGGGTAAGTATCTCACCACCAAGGTGCAACTAGAGCTTCTTCATGTGGACCTTATAGGTCCCATGCAAACCGAGAGACTCGGTGGCAAGAGTTACATCTTTGTATGTGTTGATGATTTTTCTAGATTTACATGGACCTGCTTTCTTAGAGAAAAATCTGAAACTTTTGAAAATTTCAAAATGCTTTGCACTAAAATTCAAAATAAGAATGATTCTCACATAAAATGCATTAAGAGAATTAGGAGTGACCATATGAGAGAATTTAAAAATGTTTGCTTTGAAAATTTTTGTGATAGTCTTGGCATCTTCCAAGAGTTCTCGGCTCCTCGAATTCCTTAACAAAATGGGGTTGTAGAGAGGAAGAATAGGGTCCTCCAAGAGATGGCTCGTGTGATGTTGCTTAGCAACAATGTTCCTAGGAATCTTTGGGCCGAGGCCGTGAATACAACTTGTTATTTAGGAAATAAAGTGTTTTTAAGGCCCGATACTAGGCAAACCTCTTATGAATTATGGAAGGGTAGAAAGCCAAATGTTAGCTACTTCCACTCATTTGGAAGCAAGTGTTATATTCTAAATGACCGTGATCAACTTGGTAAGTTTGATGCTAAGAGTGATGAGGGGATTTTCATTGGCTATGCGTTAATTAGTAAGGCCTATAGAGTTTTTAATTTGAAGACGCGAAGTGTCATGGAATCATCTAATATGGTCATATGATTGTATGCTTAAAGTTAGTAACCATGATGAGGAGATTAGTGTGTTTGATGATTCTCCCTTGGAAAAGATTGGTGAGACTTAAAGTGATGAAAAGTCAATTCTTGAAAAAGAGGTCTCTCAATCTTTTGATAGAGATCCTACTTTGGACTCTAAGAAACCTGCTCATTGGGTTAGACATCTCCATAACAATAGTGACATTCTTGGAGATGTGAATGAGGGTGTTATGACTAGGCATCAATTAGCCAATCAAATTAGCTATACTTGCTACACCTCTCAAATTGAACCTAAAAAGATTGATAAAGCCTTAAGTGATGAGTTTTGGGTCCTTGCTATGCAAGAAGAGCTAAACCAATTTGAAAGAAATGAGGTTTGGACTCTAGTTCCCAGGCCTAAGAACACTAATGTGGTAGGCACCAAGTGGGTATATTGGAACAAATCCGATGAGGATGGAAACATTGTGCGGAACAAGGCTAGACTTGTAGCACAAGGGTACTCTCAAATTGAGTGTATCGACTTTGAGGAGACTTTTGCTCCTGTTGTCCGATTAGAGTCTATTAGGCTTCGGTTATCCATATCTTGTATGCACAAGTTTAAATTGCATCAAATAGATGTTAAGAGTGCTTTCCTCAATGGCATCTTGCAAGAGGAAGTGTTTGTTGAGCAACCCAAGGGGTTTGTGGATCCACACCACCCCAATCATATTTATCGTCTCAAAAAGCACTATATGGGTTGAAACAAGCACCGAGGGCTTGGTATGAGTGCCTCACTTTTTATCTTGTTGACAATGGCTACTCTTGAGTAAGTGTTGACAAGACTTTATTCATCAAGTGTACTGAAGATGAGCTATTCATAGCTCAAATTTATGTTTATGACATCGTTTTTGGTTCCACCAACAACTTGAAAGTTAAACAATTTGTTGATGTCATGACTCATGGGTTTGAAATGAGCATGGTTGGTGAACTAAATTACTTTCTAGGCTTAAAAATCAAGCAAATGCATGATGGGATCTTCATATCCCATGCTAAATATGCCAAGAACCTAGTGAAGAAATTTGGCCTTGAGAATGCCAAGCATTGTGACACACCCATAAATACCACATTGAAACTTAGAAAGGATGCTAGTGGGAAAAGTGTGGATCAAAGCCTATATCAGGGCATGATAGGGAGCTTGCTATACTTGACGGCTAGTAGGCCCGATATGGCCTTTAGCGTTGGTGTGTGTGCTAGGTACCAAGCCAATCCCAAGGAATCCCATCTCGCCTCGGTGAAGAGAATCATTCGATATGCGAATAGGACATCCAACTATAGGATATGGTACTATTTTGTCACTATTGCTAGCTTAGTTGGCTTTAGTGATGCAGATTGGGCAGGTAATTATGATGATAGGAAGAATAAATCAGGTGGTTGCTTCTTCATAGGGAACAATCTTGTGTTATGGTTTTGCAAGAAGCAAAATTCCATATCCTTATCCACAGCCGAGGCCGAGTGTATAGCCGTTGGGAGTGCTTGCACACAACTCCTATGGATGAAGCAAATGCTTGTGGATTATGGCTTTGAGCAAGGTACTCTAACCCTTTATTGTGATAACATGAATGCCAGTAATATTTCAAAAAAATCTTGTCCAACATTCTAGAGAAAAGCATATTGACATTAGACATCAATTGATGACGGAGCTAGTTAAGAGCAAATACATTGCACTTGAACATGTGGGCACAAATGATCGACTAGCGGACTTGTTTACTAAACCATTAGATTAAACTAAGTTTAAATCTCTTAGTAGGTCTATTGGGATTTGTCATATGCATTAATGAGTTTTGGTGGTTGACCGGGGAGCTCAAACAAAAAGAGCGAACTTGCATTTCAATAAGCAAATAATTGTTCAATTTTATGCTCTTTAATTAATTGCTTGAGTATCTTGATAGCATATATTATTATATGAATTTTTATTCAATAAGTGTGTCTTTGCCTTATTTGAAATGCATGTCTTATTTGTGTTCAAACATGTATTTTTGCACTATGAAATTTGATTGGGAAGTACATTTGATTGACCCAAAGTTTATCTCCATATTTATGAAAACTTGATCTTGACATGCTTAAATTGATATGCATGATACATTTTTTGAATGCTTTAAAATGATTGCAAATTTATGTGAGAGTGACTTTTGAGACTTCAATCAATAAGGATATTGTATTCATTTCAAGGATATCACAATCTAATAGTCTCTCTCTCTTTAATTGTCGAACAAGGCTACTATCATAAGGGCATTTCACCCGGAAAAATCTAAAAAGGCGTAATAGTTGCTCATGTCTTGTTTAGCTTGTAAAGCTTGATAGTTGCTCTTATCTTTTGTTAAACTATATGTTGTTTTTCTGTGACAAATCGGTGCAAATAGGTTTGACTTCTCTTGGAACCTCGTGTGCCTTTTTCCTTTGCCAAATACCATGCTTTTGGAAGTTGATGTTGCATGAATTTTATTCAAGGCAATCTTTTCACACATGTTTTAAAAATCAAACTTCCTTGGATTTCTTTCTCTTAATTAAATTGCATAAAGTTGTTGTATATGATTAACCATTTACATTGTAAATATCTCTTTTTGCTAAAGCGTCCCGGTTGGGTAATACTCGTTTGCCTATCTTGTGTCAAAAAAGGGGAGTAATGTTGGATTACGGGGGAGTTTGTGTTGTTTTTGCATATAAGAGGAGAATGCCCTTTAAGCGGGAGTTGACTCTTTCAGGAGGAGCATTTGCATGTGAATTATTGATTTCATGTGCATGTGCATGTGCATTGTTGATTGCATGTTACTTGTTTCTTTTTCATGCGAATTGCGCTTGTTTTTTTATATCTTGATCTCTCACATACACTTGTCTTGGAAAGTGTAGTTCTTTGTTTTGTAGGGATGATCATTCTACAAGAGATAGAAGATTTGAAGATTTAGCTTTAGGTATCTCTTGTAATATAGAATGTGTCTGTTGACCTCTTGCTGTTTCTTTTTATTGTGAGGATACTTTATGAGTGAGTGGTTTTTATCACAAAATAGCCAAAATGGGAGATTGTAAGTTCCTCGGTTCTTGATTGGCTTATTTCGATTGACAAACCACATTTAGGGATAAATATGTAAAGGTAGTTTAGGTCGGCTTTGCTCGTGATCAAGTTCAAGCTTTAAAGGTATATCACTTGCTTAATCACTTTGAAGAGTTTTTAGTGCACACACTCACTCTCATGCATGTCTTAATTACCTTGCATTAGTGCTTATTTTCCTTTATGTGTGCTTTATTTGTCTATCTCTTACTTGCTTGGGTTGTTTTGTGTTTGGTCTTGCTTGTGTCTTTTTGATCCCTTTGTTAACAGGGAAGTGCGCAGGTGGCTACCCGCACAGTAGGCTGGGTGACAATATGTTGCTTCTCGGTGTCAGGTCAATGCGCAGACAGTTGCACGGTTTGGGACCCGTGCATTGCACTGGCTGATGATTTTTTCATCTCTCAGTCTCTGGCCATGCACCGTCAAGCGATGATATGCGTTGGTCACTGCACGAGTATGGACCGTGCACAGACCCGTGCACTGCAACATTTTTGGCTATGTTTTTAAAACGACGTAGTTTTGATTAGGGGCTTATATAAATATGTAATCTTTTCCCTGACTCATTTTTTGGAGCTTCCAAACCTATGTTAAGAGAGAGATAGGGTTTTCTTAGTAAGAGAAACTCCAAGAAGCCATTTTTACTCAATCAAACTTCAAAACATTATCATCAAGCCTCTTTTAAGCATATATTCCTTGTTTGTTCATGACTAGGTATTCTCTACATGCTCTAGACTTTATAGTTTCATTACTATGACATTTATACCTAGGTTCTAGCTTTTATTGCAAATTAAATGCATGCTTGTGTGCTTAATAGCTTTTATGACATGCTTGTGGTATTGATTGTTGGTTGAGAGTATTGATTAGTGATAGCTAGAATTAAGGACGGTTTTACCCTTCTAGCTAATTCTTCTTGCCTTTGCATTTAGAATATCGATATCTAGGATTTGTTTTTCTTGTCATTTTAAATCCTAGATAAGCTTGAATTTTTTGATTTAGCATTTTTACATATAGAATATTCTTGCATATTCACTTAGGTTGCCATTATCTCTTCATTGTTGATTAAGCTTGTGGCTAAGTGGTTAGTGCACAAGGTTGATGATCCAAAGTCACTATGCAAGGCCCATCGGGTAGAGTGAAAGGGTTGGTAACCGTATTAGGTGTGTCGGGAGGTCAGCCTAGGTTGTAAAATTTCATTCAATAGTGGATTTTGAGGATCGATTGTGGCGCACTAAATAGCTCGTGGTTTTTCCCATTTGGAGGGTTTCCACGTATACACTGCATGTTGTTATTGTGTTATGATTATTGTCATTTATTTGAACACTTGGAAGAATGGAGTAGTTCTTCTAATCTTGATTAGTTCGCAAAATTGGCAATCAATTGAATTAAAACCTATTCACTCCCCTCTAGGTTTATAGACACACACTTTATTGGGACTTTCAGAAGGTAAGATGACCAAAAAATTGTTCACGACCAAAGGCACAAGAGCTACTGAATGTTTAGAATTAAGACACACTGATGTCTGTAGTCCTATGTGGATTCAAGCTAGAGGTGGATATGAGTACTTCATCACTTTCACAGATGATTACTCGAGATTTGGCTACGTGTATCTCATGAGACATAAGTCTGATGCTTTTGACATGTTCAAAGCATTTAAAGATGAAGTAGGAAATCAACTTGAGAAACACATAAAAATCTTAAGGTCTGATCAATGTGGAGAATATTTATCTGGTGAGTTTCAGTAATATCTCATTAATAATGGGATAATTTCTCAGTTTTCTACGTTAGGTACAACTCAACAAAATGGGGTGACAAAAAAGAGAAATAATACTCTTTTGGACATGGTTAGGTCTATATTAAGTTATTCAACGTTTCCTAATTCATTTGGGGATATGATTTACAAACTGCTATGTATATTCTAAACGATGTATCATCTAAGTCAGTTCCTAAAACACCGCATGAGTTATGGACTGGACGAAATCCTAGTTTACAACACTTAAGGATATTTGGATATCCTACGCACGTGTTAAAAGAAAAGACAAAAGATGGAGCCCCGTTTAGAAACATGCATATTTGTAGGGTATCCAACATGAACCAATTGATATTATTTCCATAGTCCTTCAGATCTTAAAGTATTGGTTTCGACAAATGCTAAATTTCTGGAAAAAGGACTATATGAATAATTTTGAGTCTAAACGTAGAATTGTCATGAATGAGCTTTCAGGAGATACAATTCCATAAGTTGTTTCGCAATCTAGCCCAACTGTAGGTTCCACACTAACACAATATCAACAACCTACAATTCCTCATCATACTGGGAGGGTTAGTAGACAATCTGAGAGATACATCGGACTAGGATAATCAGTGGGGAGTCTCCCGGATGACGATGATACTTACACGTACAAGAAAACTATGAAGGATGTTGATTGTCATCATTGGCAAAAGGCAATGCAATATGAAATTGAATCTATGTTCGAAAACAAAGTCTGGTCTATTGTAGACTTGTCTAAAGGGATAAAACCCATTGGGTGCAAGTGGGTATACAAGAGGAAGAGAGGAATTGATGGAAAGGTGGAAATATTTAAAGCTAGATTTGGTAGCTAAAGGATATACACAGAAGGAAGGTATCGATTATGAGGAAACCTTCTCACCTGTGGCCAAGCTTAAATCCATTAGGATACTCTAATACATTACAACATCTCTAGATACAGAGATTAGACAAATGGAAGTTAAGACAGCTTTCCTTAACGGAAGTCTTGACGAAAGCATCCATATGATGCAACCAGAAAGATTCAATGAAAAAGGCCACGAGGAAAGGGTATGCAAGTTGTAAAAATCCATATATGGGCTGAATCAAGCATCTAGATCCAGGAACATAAGGTTCGATCAAGCTGTGAAAAGTTTTGGATTTATTCAAAAACCTTGACGAACCCTATGTATACAAAAGGATCAAAGGCGACAAGTTGATTTTCCAAGTTCTTTACACTGATGATATATGACTCATCGGAAATGATGTAGGTGTATTGTTTTTCCTAGTCTTGAACAATATTCACAACTTAAGATAAAGGTTGGGCGCCTTTATCTTATTAAAGTTGTAGATTCTTTTCCCAGAATTTGAGTGGGATCAAATGATCTAGTGCACTGAATAGGATCATAGTGAGATTCTTTATCCATAACCATTAATGGATAAAAGTTTTAACTTGAAGACAATCAGAGAGTATATCTTAATCCGTAAATAAATGATGGACTTATGGTTACAAGTGTTATCATTTGAGCCACCAAAGAATATGATTATATAATATAGTCTATCCTTGATGATTTGATGGTATTCATTTGTTAATCGATAGAGGACTTCATTTATAGATATGGACATCGTGACTCAATTTATAAAATGTGAGTAGAATATCATCATATGGGTATTTTGAGGTACTGGATATTAAATCTAACGTTAAGTTTTCAATAGTATCTACTGAAATATGGTTTATGGACAAGTCAAAATATCCAAGTTCAAAATGTGGTCATAAGAGTAAATATGGCAACTAGGAGAGCTTTAAGCAGTCTATGAGCTCTTGGCAATTATTGGTATTCTTCACGAGGATACACGATCTTCTTTAAGATTTTCTAGGGTATGAATGAGGAACATGAACTTTTCTATCTTTATTTAAGAGTTCAATTTTAGTTCTTTAGTGAAATGAACTAAAATTAATATATCAGACCTAAGTGAATCATTTGTTGATTGTGATTAGGTTATGTATATTGGAGCTTAAATTAGATAGCCCGCCAAGATCCCCAAACCATACGTGCTTGCATGGATAACTTGATATATTCTGCTGGACTAATTTATGAGTCCATCTAGAATGGTTTTTGGATTTTGGAATCCAAAAGTTTTGTAGAGGTGCAGTGATATGTGATGAAGACACGTGGGAACTCTTAAAAATACTTGGATTAGGCGGCCAAGGATGTTGGAATCCTTGGGCGGCCCTAATGGGGTGCGATTAGCATCAGTTAATTCATTAAGAATATAATTTTCACATTTTTAATTCAATGGGCTGTTTAATTATATTAATGTATTAATTTAAGGCATGTGAACTTGTTTCTTTTTTAGTAAGAATAAGTCTAGTTCACATGTGAACTTTTTAATAAAGTCCAATTGAGTTAATAAAAAGGAAAAACAATAAATGGCCCATATATATGGCTTGGGCAGCAAGAGCTAAGGTTTATTAGCCTAAAATATTATTTTATTTTATTATTTAATTATATAGAAATTAATTAATTAATTAAAAGTCAAAATCTTTTTTCTCGTAGGAGAAAGTCTCCTAGTGTTATAGTATTGTTGGTAGTATAACAAGTATCAAACACTTGATTTGATTAGTAGATAAATAAAATGAATTTATTTATCAATTCAAATAGGATGTATTTGATATATATAAAAACTCTAATTGACAATCGGTCAAATTAGTAATTTTTTGATAAAGACACAATTTAATTTATATTTAAAAATTATTTATTGGATAAATATACTAATAAGTTGGAATATGAGTCTTGGTGTGGAAAAGAATTCTTTTTTGGGTGAGGTTTGTTGGCCAACACACAAATCCTCCTTGTAAGAGGATTTGACCACCTATATATATCACATAAAGAATTCGGCCAAGGCTAGTATTTTGGAGAGAGAATCCGGTCAAGACAAAAGTCTTGTGAGAGAATTCGACCAAACCCTAGAATTAATTAGAAGAAAATTCGGTTCTTGCTCTAGAAAAATTCATCCAACTCTAAAGATAGGTGTGTGAGATTTTGACCAAGCATATAGAAAAGAAAGGAAGGTTTTTATTTTCGATAGTACATTAGTAGCCTTTACATTAAAAGGTTTTGGGTACAAGATCGAATCGGGTTCACGCGAGTTTCAGTCAAATAGATTGAAAATTCAAAAGTGACCAAACGTTCTTTGTTTGAGGATTATTGTGACTAACAAAAGAATTTTTTTTGTTTGTTTTCAATCCTTAGGTATACAATTCAAAGAAAGAGAGCCCACACTCCTAGGTGATTCACGTTCGTGATTAGATTGAAAGATCTTGTGGATTCAATTTTGCACAACTTCAATCATCAAGAGAAAAAGGTACGATACTTTTGTCATATGTTAATTAATTAAGGGCTAAGGTCCGTTCATTAAAGATTTTTTTTTTAAATATGCCAATCGAATTTTCTGCTTCCGTTGTGCGGTTTTCCTACAGTTGGACCATATGGTAAAATAGATGTTCGAGATTATTGGGGTATTTGTGATTACTACTATTGATAGTTAGGAAGAAACCAATGAGTTTCTTGGTGTTAAATTGTAAATCTAGTTGCATGTACGAAGGCTTGAATGAAAGGCATTTAAGTTTATATGTTTATAGTCATTCAAAAGAAAGAAAGAAAAGAAAAATTGAATATCTGCTCGAATGAAAAAAAGAGTATAAAAAAGAAAACAAAAAGAAGTCTAGAGGCATACTTGTAATATTTTGACTTGATGATGTAGAGATTGCATTGTAGATGGTTAGAAATCCTGTGATAAAATCCATTTTTGGGATGCTGATATTGCATTGTGCAATCCCATGATATGGTCTTAGGTATTTCACTTTCTATTTTCCCGTTCTTTCTTAGCCTACATCCATGGCCCCATTACAACCATGAAAGACCTAGCGGATCTCTTGGCAATGCTTGCTTAATTGTAAAGTTGCATGTGCTCTATCTATGTTCTTAATGTTTAATTCATTTATGAGATCCTTTGCACTTATATGAGCATTCTTTCTAATTATATGAATATGCGAATATATAAGATTCCATGTTCCTAAACTCCAATTCACATTTGTTGATGAGTGTTATTAGAGTTCTTAGAGAAAATATGAGTGTAATCCGGTGAGGATTAGAAGTCAAGGCGAATTCGATCTTGGGCATTCGATCTTTGTTGTTTTGTAAACCGAAAACATATTTTGTATTGACATACATGCATTGCGTGATGTATTGATTTACACGACATAATTTTAGTCTTAATATAGAGATTTTAGCATGCATGTGGTTTTTTCTTGGTATGTTTAAGGTGGCATCTCAATGTTTTGCTTTGTAGAGTTACGTTTATGGGTACCGTATTGGTAAATTCTCAAAAGACTATACTTCTCTTGCTAGGGACAACTAGAGGTTTCAAAGGGTTGTGGCACATGCTAAGTGCTATCATTTCTTCCACGAAAGTGGAATAATTAGTTTTTTCTTGTTTATTGCTTTTATGTGTTTTAGATTTCTTATTTGTTGTTTTTCGTTTTTTGTTTTGCTCGAGGACAAGCAATGGTTAGGTGTGGGCGTATTTGATCGGTACATTTATGTACCTATTTTTAGCTCCTTATTCCTAACTATTATGCTCAATTTATAGCATTTTGGTGTATATAATATGTGTTTGAGCCTTGTGTAGATTTATTTCCCTAAAGTTAGGTGTTTGAGCATAAAGTGAAGCTTTGAAGGCAAAGAGGAAGAAAAAGAGCTTATTTTGGGTTTTTTGAAGGGGATTGCGAGTTCTATTTCGCAGATCCAAGTCGTAGATGTTCCCCAATGAGACTTGCTACTTCAAGCCGCGACATCAACCAGAAGGAACAAGTAGTAGATAATTTCTAGACGAGACTACGAGTTCTAACTCATAAATTCACATCGCAGATGTCTCATAGAAGATACTGCCAAGTCAGTTTGTGATGTCATTCTAGCTGATCCAGATCTGCTACTTCACACTTCGAGTTCCAACTCACAGATCAAAATTACAGATGCACACCAGAGGAGACTGCTACTGCTGACTGCGAGTTCAAGCTAGCAGAAACAAAATGGCTACCAGATCTGCGAGCTCCCACTCATAGATCCACCTCGCAGAAGTTGGCCAGAACCTCCTACCATCTAGATCTACAAGTTAGAACCAGTAAATTAAGAAAAGCGATATTGTTACAGTCCTTCAAATTGCAAGTTCCAACTCGTAGATTTGTGCAGACAGAGCCTTATCCACTTACAAATCAGGATATTGTTTTTAGACAAAGTTGACTTTTTAGACCAAATTAGTGCCCTAAGCTTCAAACACTATAAGTATACCACTTTGTTAGTCATTAAATCACACAAATCTTCCATATCCAATCTTGGATAAACACCAACACCATCTTTTTTTCTTCAACACAACAAAAGAGATAAAGGAGCTTCAAAGACTTCCATGGAGGTTCTCCTCCATGGATGTCTCACCACTATCACATCTAAACTTTATCCATCCATCATTGAAGTAGATTTCAAGGAGAAAGGAGCACCAATGAAATAGAGATCTTGGTTTTCTCTAAACTCTTCTCTTTGTTTTATTTTCTATTTCGTTGATGTGTAACCCCCAATAGGGAATATTTGTACACCAACACTTGACTTGTTATAGATGGCATTTACTTAGATTCAACTTGGATCTTGACTTTATTCTTTGAGCTTATGCTATATCTCTCTTTTCTTGACATGTATGTTTGTGAATGAGTAGGAATTAATATGTTTTGCATAAGTGAGACTTTAGATTGAAACAAATGATGTAGTGTAACTTAGTGTCTCACTCTTGTTTGCACATTGATGACTAAAGGGAATCAATACGTATGAATTGATTTGAGTGAAAGGGCACGTCTGTGTTCCAGTTGATTAACTGTGAATGGATCTTTATTGTTAACTCTTGAGTAAAGGTAACTTGATTTATACATGCTTATGCTATATTAGGTTGGTTGGTGTATTGTTCATGTGTTTAATGGCTCCAGACCTAGACAGAATTGCTCATTCCATGCTTTTGGTTGAGTGATGAGATTCAATTTCGACTCTTCATTATTAACAAATGATTCTTAATAATATATTATTTGGTTTCAAAATCCTTAATTAGGAGAACTAGCCCTAGAATCCTTTTGAATGGTTCTTGAGTGTTTATTATCAATATGACTAGCTTGTGTGTATGGTGAACTTATGTACCTATTGTAGCCACTATCTTGCATCTCTCCAAGCCACATTTATTTTGGTAGCTAGGGTGTCTTGCCTTTAGGAGTAGACTGATTTTAATTGATTTTTAGTGTAATTGATTTAGATTTAGAAAGGCAAGCACCCAGTTACATTTATATCCTTTGCGTAATTTAATTTAGTTTAGTTTATTCACACTTTACACACCATCTGCATTATGCATACACTTCACACACACCATTCTCACTCTTTTTGTTCTATTTTACATCGCTTTCATCAATGCTTTAGCTAGAGATGGTTATACGGGTGCCACCTCTCTATCGGAACGATCCCCATACTTGCTGCTATACTAGCCATTAGTCATTAGCACCTGTGAGGTTAAACTTATAAATATCTTTGTGACAAGAGTGCTAACGATTGCTACCTCATCAGCGTGGCCTAGTAGTTCTTGATGTGATACTTCTGGCACATCTCTCTGAAGTTGTCACTATCAAATTGGGTTCCATTATCAGTTATGGTTGTATCTGGAATCCTAAAATGATAGATGATATTCTTTGTCACAGAGTTAGTTGTATTGACTTCAGTTATATGGACCAGTCCTTTTGCCTTAACCCACATTGTGAAATAATCTACTGCCTTTATGGCCTACTTCACACCCCTTTTTGTTGTTGTTGGCATTAGGCTGATCAGATCTAACACCCATATTACGAACGACCAAGGTGAGGTTAACCTTTTCAAAAGCTCTGGTGGTTGCCTAATATTGTTCGCAATCTTCTGGTAAGTTTCACATTTCTCTGCCACTGATTGTGCATCTTAGAACAAGGTTAACCAATAAAAACCTTGCTTAAGGGTCTTATGATCAAACTTTCACCCCAGTGTGATTTCCACACATCTCACTATAGATACTTAACAAAATCTTGTTAGCTTCAATCGGACCAACACATATTTGTAGGGCTTATGAAAACCCCTACCTCTAAAGTTCTCCCACTATTATTAAGTACTAGGCATCTCTATGTTTGATACGCCTTGCTTCTACCAGTCCCCAGAGAGCACTGCGTCTTCCAGGTATTTTTAGATCCCCTTAATCACCTCAAACACCTCAACCATCAGCTCTTCCGTTTCCTTGATACTAGGATTTCTAAGATCGGCCATTAGGATTATCTTGGACTAGATGTCGGTGGTTGTTGATGTTAGTCTTGATAGGGCATCGACCTTTTCATTCTTCTCTCTTAGGATCTGAGTGATTCTATAGGTTTTGAATATCTAGAGTAAGATCTTGGCTATTTCTAGATAGACCATCATGTTACGGTCCTTCGCTTGATATTCATCCAAGACCTGGTTGACCACAACCTATGAATCAGTGAGTATTTCTAACTAATCTGCACCCAGAGCAGTACAAACCATGAGGCCTATCAGAAGCGCTTCGTACTGGGTCATATTGTTTATGGCTTTAAAGTTAAATCGCAAGACATATTCAACATGATCACCTTCCGGGGTGGATACCACTATGCCTGCCCCTATGCCATATGTGTTTGATGACTCATCAATGTGCTATTGCTAATGGAAAATCTGCCTTTCCTCTTCTCCTATAATTTTAATCACCTCACTGCTCGGTTCAGTGAACACGGTGGTGAAGTTCGCCAGTGCCTGTCCTTTAATTGAAGCTCTTGGCGAGTAAGTGATATCGAACTCGCTTATCCCAATTGCCCATTTTTTCAATCTTTATGATACTTCCTACTTAGATTGAATTTGTTAAAAGGGACAATCTGTGTAAATTTCGATCCTGTATGCCTAAAAGTAGGGCCTCAGCTTCCTTGTTGATGTCACTAATGCTAGTGCCATTTGCTTGGCTGTTGAGTACCTTGTCTTTGTTAGTATAGAGCCTCGCTGGTATAATATACTGGCTTCTGTACTCCTTCGTCTAACCTGACTAATACTGACCCCATAGACACCGACATGAATGATAGGTACAAGTATAACATTTCTCCGACAAACGGCTTTGACAAGACTGGGGCCTTAACAAAATATTCTTTTATCTTCTGGAAGACCTCCTCACATTCCTTGGTTAGTTACACTCTTTTGCCCTTCTTTATGGATTTAAAGAAATGAAGGCATTTGGCTTTAAAGAAATGAAGACCTTCTCAAATTCCTTGGTCAGTTCTTTAGTGGAATGAACTAAAATTAAATAGATCAGACCTAAGTGAATCATTTGTTGATTGTGATTGGGTTGTGTCTATTGAAGCTTAATCTAGATAGCCTGCCAAGATCCCCAATCCACACGAACTTGCATGGATCACTTGATATATTCTACCGAACCAATTTAGGGGTCCATCTAGAATTGTATTGAGGCATGTGGACTTGTTTCTTTTTGTAAGAATGAGTCTAGTTCACATGTGGACTTTTTATAAAGGTCAAATGGATTTAATAAAATAAAAAATAATATATTGACCCATATATATGTGTTGGGCGGCAAGGCTATTTAGAATAGCTTAATTATATTATATTATTTTATTATTTAATTAAATGGAAATTATTAATTTTGTGATTAATTAAATATTTAATTAAAAGTCAAAATCTTTTTCCTAGTAGGAGATGGTCTCCTAAAATTATACTATTGTTTGTAGTATAATTAATGTTAAAGACTATATTTGATAAGTAGATAAATAAAAGAAATTATTTATCTAATCAGATTAGGAAGTCTTTAATATGAATACAAATACACTATTGAGTTGGATTAGGAGTCTTGGTGTATGATAGAATTCCTTTTTGAAAAGGATTCTTAACCACCAAGTAAATCTACCTAAGGAAAGGATTCTTAACTACTAAGTAAATCCTTCTTAGGAAAATAATTAAGTCTCCTAATTGAATTCTATGAAGAATTCGGCCAGCTATATGCACATATAAGAGGTTAAGAATTCCTTTAAGAAAATGATTCTTAACTACCAAATAAAACCACCTAAGGAAAGGATTATTGTCAACCAAGTAAATCCTTCTTAGGAAAGGATTTGTGATCCTATATATACCCTCTTGTGAATTTCGGCCAGCCTAATGATTTTAGAGTGAAAATTTCGGGCAACCTAAGTATTTTCTAAGGGAGAATTTTGCTTGACAAGAGAGAAGTTTGAGAGAGAAAAATTTAGTATTTTACTCTTGACAAAATTCAATCAACTTTAAGATGTAGGGTGTAGAATTCGGCCAAGAGGAAAAGAGAAAAAGAAAACGTTTTTGTTTTTGATAGTACACTAGTATCCTTTATATCAAAAGGGATTTGTGTACAAAATCAAATCGGGTTCAAGCGAGTTTCAATCAAGTAGATTAATAATTCACAAGTGACCGGACGTTCTTGGATTTTTCTCTTGGAGGATATTTGTAACTAAGAAAGAAAAGATTTTGTTTGTCTCCATCCTCAGGTATACAATTTAAAGAAAGGGAGCCTACATTCCTAGGTGATTCACGTTCGTGATTGTATTGGAAGATCTTGCGGAATCAATTCAACGCTTGTTCAATCGTCACAAGAAAAAGGTACGACACTTTTTATATACATCAATTATTCTAGGGTTAAGGTTCTTGTTATTAAAAGGGAAATTTTTTTATTTATACGCAAACCCTAATTTTAATTTTTTTTCTCATGCATCAGTTGTGTTTCGAACCATTTTTCCCTACAATTAGTATCAGAGCCTTGTTGTACCCTTGATTAATTGATGTATATGTACGTGAATCTTTTTCTTTTTATTGTATATATGCATGTTTTAGAAAGCGATGACACTCTGGGTATTCGCATATATATATATATATATATATATATATATATATGTTTTATATGCAGATTGTTATTGATCAATTTTGGTCCTAGAGTTTCAATGCATTTTAGTTTTGGGATTGTAACAAGAAGGGTGGTTTATCATCGCCATAATTTCCTTCTTGGTATTTGCTAAGTTTTTTTCTTTAATTTTGTTGTTGCAATAATAATATTAATAAAAAAAAAAAACTGCAGTATTTTTATTTATAATTCTTCTGTAATACACTCAAGTTTCAAAGAATTAGGAGCAATCAGAACAAGTTTGGGACCGTGCGAGCTGTAGCAACGAACGTGCGTGCGAAGAGCACGCAACCACGTTTGTTGTGGCATGGGCTTAACACAGCAGCCCTATGAAAGCCATGGGTTGTGCATGGCATCCCTTTATGGGTTTGTGGCATGTGCATGCCCATGGGTAAGGGCCAAGGGTGCACACTCCCATGGGAGGCAGCCATGAGAATCCGGACGACGAAGGTCGCGTGAAGACTTGTTCTCCAAGAAAGATTTTTTTTTTTGTATTCCAAGACATGTAATTTACTTGCTTTTCTAGGATGGACCAAAATTGTAGCTATTTATATTTTTTGTAAATATTGCAATGTTTGTCGTTGTTTGATAACATGTCATATAGAATAGGAGTGCCACTCTTATATCTCTTTTGGTATGTACATGCATTGAATGGTTTAAGTATCAAAATTGGCATCTAAATAACTTGGTAAATCATTCTATGGAATTCGATCACACGTGTTAAACAATTGAGTGAGAGAAGATGTTTTGGAACACCTACGACCTCCAAGTTTAGTTGATTTTTATGTTTCGTGAATAACCCCCCAAGGGGTATTCATGAATGGAATTTAGCAAGATACTTCCTTACAATGATATACTAGACAATTAGCCCAAACTATATTTACTCCCAAAGGAGGGATATTCTTGAGGGATTATATTGAAGGTCGATAACTTGGTATTACACTCAATGTAATTTTATTAATATCCTCCCAAGAGTTCTTGTTAATAAAAATTACAAGGCTAAAATTAAAAACGTTGGTTGTTATGTTAACAATTAGGTGAGACCTAGTCCAACTAGTAGATGGCGCAAACTCCCAAATGAGGAGTGACATTTATGGGTGTTGGATCGTCGTTGAATTTTACGATTGAATTATTTTATTTATAATTCAAGATAAATATTCAAAAGTACTATATCATGATTATTTATTTATATAATTTTTGTTAATATAAAGAAATCGTGACCCCATCCCTAATCAAAATCCTAAAAGATAATACTTTAACTAATGATAATTATGTCACTTGGAAAAGGGAAATTGGGTTGTTATTGCAAGCTGAAAAACATAAATTAATTATGTCTATTCCTTAACCACTAAACTAATGAATCTACTCAGGAGCAAAGAGATGAGTATCAGCAGTGGGAGTCTTCAGATGAGATGGCTAAATATACGTTACATTATGACCACCATCTCTGATGTGTTGCAACAACAATATGAAGGAATAGAGACTGTTGTCGATATAATGATGTCTCTAGAGGAGATGTTTGCTACGAGGTCTAGAATGACTAAGAGAGAGGCAGTGACTGCTTTTATAAATCTTAGGATGTAACCTGGACAAGGTGTGAAAGATCACATGATGAAAGTCATAGCACATCTCAACATTGCTGAACTGAATGATGCTGAGATAGATAGTTAGACCAAATTTGACATGATTGTCAACTCACTGTCGGATTTTTTTTAATCAGTTCAAGTTGGACTACACCTTGAATAATAAGGAATACACCTTGCAAGACCTGATGCAAGATGTTCAAAGCACGAAAAAAATCCTTGTGAAAGGCAAGGGTCAAGAGATTCATACCGTAGGTAAAGTTGTTAATGTGAAGACCCGTAAGAAGGTCAAGGGATGACAGAAGAAAAAACAACTTGGGCCTTCTTAGAAGGAGACAAAGAAAGTAACCAAGATTAAAAGGAAGTGTTTCCTTTGTGGTGAAAAGGGTCAAAGGAATAGACTGAATAAGAATGAATTCAACTTGCATTTAGGCAATGGAGCATTGGTGTCTACTAGTGTAGTGGGAGATATTAGAATCAATTTAGATTCTTATAGGAATTTAGATTTAATATACGTTTATTATGTACCTCAATTCAAGAGGAATTTAATTTCAGTTTCTTGTTTAAATAAATTTGGTTATTCGGTTACTTTTAATAAAGCTTTTATTATTAGTAAGAATGAAAGAATTATTTGCAAAGGTACATTGGAAAACGGTTTATTCTATTTGCAAGGAAATATCTCTCACTTGTTAGGCATGAAATCAACAGAACTTAGTCATAAAAGAGTAAAATTATCAAAAGATGAAACCTACCTATGGCATTTGCGACTAGGTCATATTAACCTTAATAGGATTAAAAGATTGGTTAGTGACGGAGCTCTAAGTGACTTAAAGGTTAATGATCTACCAACTTGTGAATCTTGTTTGGAAGGTAAAATGACCAAAAGGTCATTTACGACCAAAGGCACAAGAGCCATCGAATGTTTATGATTTATAGACACACACACCTATGAGCATTCGAGCTAGAGGTGGATATGAGTACTTCATCACTTTCACGGATGATCACTGAAGATTTGGCTATGTGTATCTCATGAGACATAAGTTAGATACTTTTGATATGTTCAAAGCATTTAAAGCTGAAGTAGAAATCAGCTTGAGAAACGCATAAAAATCTTGAGATATGATCGTGGTGGAGAATATCTATCCGGTGAGTTTTAGCAATATCTTATTGATAATGGGATAATTTCTCAGTTTTCTGCACCAAACACACCTCAACAAAATGGAGTGCAGAAAAGAGAAATAGAACTCTTTTGAATATGGTTAGGTCTATGTTGAGTTATTCAATGCTCCCTAAATCTTTTTTAGGATAAGCTTTACAAACCGCAATATACATTCTAAACGATGTACCATCTATGTCGGTTCCAAGACACCGCATGAGTTGTGGACCGGGTGAAAGCCTAGTTTACAACACTTAAGGATATTTGGATGTCCTGTGCACGTGTTAAAAGGAAAGACAAAAGATGGAGTCCCGTTCAGAAACATCCATATTTGTATGGTATCCAAAAGGAACAAAAGGATGTTATTTTTATAGTCCTTCAGATCTTAAAGTATTTGTTTCGACAAATGCTAAATTTCTGGAAAAGACTATAAGAATAATTTTGTGCCTAAAAGTAGAATTGTTCTGAATGAGCTTTTAGGAGATACAATTCCACAAGAGGTTTCGTAACCAAACCCAATTGTAAGTTTTGTACCAACACAAGATTAACAATCTACCATACCTCATCGTAGTGTGAAGGTTGTTAGACAACCCGAGAGATACATTGGTCTAGGAGAATCTGTAGAGAATCTTCCGGACGACGATGATCCCTTTACATACACGGAAGCAATGGAAGATGTTGATTGTCATAATTGGCAAAAGGCACTGCAATCCGAAATTGAATCTATGTTCAAAAACAAAGTCTGGTCTCTTGTAGACTTGCCTAAAGGGATAAAACCCATCGAGTGCAATTGGGTATACAAGAGAAAAAGAGGAATGGATGGAAAGGTAGAAACCTTTAAAGCTAGATTGGTTGCTAAAGGTTATACATAGAAGGAAGGTATCGATTACGAGGAAACCTTCTCTCTTGTGGCCATGCTTAAATCCATTAGGATACTCTTATCCATTGAGGCATCTCTAGACCTAGAGATTTGGAAAATGGACGTCAAGACACCTTTTCTTAATGGAAGTCTTGACGAAAGCATCTACATGATGTAACCAGAAGGATTCATTAAAAAAGGCCAAGCGGAAAGGGTATGCAAGTTGTAAAGATCCATATACGGATTGAAGCAAGCATCCAGATCCTAGAACATAAGGTTCGATGAAGAAATGAAATTTTTTGGATTTATTCAAAACTTTGACGAACTTTGTGTATATAAAGGATTAAAGGCAATAAGTTGGTTTTCCTAGTTCTTTACATTGATGATATACTACTCATCGAAAACGATGTAGATGTATTGACATCAATAAAAGAATGGTTAGCAAAACAATTTGATATGAAGGAGTTAGGAGAAGCAAGTTATATTCTTGGTATCCAAGTCATAAGGGATAGAAAGAATAGAACAATTGCATCATTCTGAGCTTCATACATAGATAAAATCTTGTCTAGGTTTTCCATGCAAGATTCCAAGAAAGGTATACCTTTCAAACATGGAATCAAACTTTCTAAGAAACAAGTTCCTAAGAATGAGAATGAAGAGCAATTCATGAGAAGGGTTCCATATGCATCGGCAGTTGGAAGTCTCATGTATGAAATGCTCTGTACTAAGACCGAATATTTATTTTGTTGTAGGCATAGTTAGCAGGTTTCAATCGAAACCTGGTCCTGATCACTGGATGGCTATCAAACATATTTTCAAGTATCTTAGAAGAACGAGAGATTATATGCTTGTATACTCTAGAGGGGATTTAATTCCCGTTGGGATACAGATTCTGATTTTCAGTCAGATTCTGCCTCTAGGAGATCAACATCAAGATCTGTGTTTAATATTGGAGGAGGGGCGGTCATATGGAGGAGTATCAAGCAATCTTGTATTATTTATTCCACCATTGAAGGCGAGTCTGTTAGCGCATGCGAGGCTACTAAAGAGGCCATGACTGACTTGGAAATGGTTCCTGATGCAAATAAGCAGATCACTATCTATTGTGACAATAGTGGAGCAGTGGCTAATTCGAGAGAACCAAGAAGTCATAAGAGAGGGAAACACATTAAAAGAAAGTATCACCTTTTGAGGGAAATTGTGCATAGAGGTGATGTTACGATTACAAAGATCGCGTCAGTAGATAATCTAGCGGATCCCTTTACAAAGGCTCTTCCCCAAAAGAGTTTTGATGGGCATCTAGAAAACATGGGGATGAGAGATATGACACATTTGCTATAGAGCAAGTGGCAGATTGTTGGGATTATGCTCGATAGCAAGAGTGTAAAAATGTATTTGACAATCTTTTCATATTAATAAAGTGATTTAAAGTTTAACAAATCTTATAGCATTTATAGTTTAATTATTATAATTGTCAAAAGTAAATAATCATTAGGTCAAAAGACTGAGAAAAGAAGAATTGTTCATACATCTAGATATGTATAAGGTAGACACAACTCTTTAGTTAGTCTTGAATAATAGTCACAACTTAAGATAAAAGGTTAGGCCCTTTCAACTTGTCAAAGTTGTAGATTCTTTTACTAGTATTTGAGTGGGATCAAATGTGTTATGATGAGTCTAAAATCATCAAAGTGTGGCATCTTTGGGCAAAAGAATCTGGTGTACTAGGTGCACTCAATAGGATCAAAATGAAATACTTTATCTAGAACCGTCAATGGATAAAAGTTTTCATTTGAAGATAATCGGAGAGTCTATCTCAATCCTGAAATAAATGATGGACTTATGGTTGCAAGTGTTATCATTTGAGCTATCAATGAGTACGATTATATAGCATAGTCTATCCTCGATAGTTTGGTGGTATTCATTTTTTAATTAACAGAGGACTTCATTTACAGATATGGACATCATGGCTCCATTTATTGAATGAGAGTAGAATACCATCATACGGATGTTTTGAGGTATTGGATATTAAAACTTAACGTTAAGTTTTCAATAATGTCTATTGAAACATGGCTTATGGACAAGTCAAAATATCCAAGTTCAAAATGTGGTCATATGAGTAAATATGGTAACTTGGAGAGCTATAGGCGGTCTATGAGATCTTGGCGATTACTAGTATTCTTCATGAGGATACACTTTCTCCAATAAGGTTGTCTAGGGTATGAATGAGTAACATCAACTTATTTTATCTTTATTTAAGAGTTCAATTTTAGTTCTGTTGTGGAATGAACTAAAATTAAATAGATCGGACCTAAGTGAATCATTTGTTGATTGTGATTGGGTTGTGTCTATTGGAGCTTAAATCTAGATAGCCCGCCAAGATCCCTAATCCACACGAACTTGCATGGATCACTTGATATATTATACCGGACCAATTTAGGGGTCCATCTAGATTTGTATGGAGGCATGTGGACTTGTTTTTTTTTATAAGAATGGGTCTAGTTCACATGTGGACTTTTATAAAGGTCAAATGGATTTAATAAAATAAAAAAATAATATATTGGCCCATATATACGTGTTGGGCGGCAAGGCTATTTAGAATAGCTTAATTATATTATATTATATTATTTTATTATTTAATTAAATGGAAATTAATTAATTTGGTGATTAATTAATTATATAATTAAAACTCAAAATCTTTTTCCTAGTAGAAGATGGTCTCCTAAAATTATACTATTGTTGGTAGCATAATTAATATTAAAGACTATATTTGATAAGTAGATAAATAAAAGAAATTATTTATCTAATCAAATTAAGAAGTCTTTAATATGGTTACAAATACACTATTGTGTTGGATTAGGAGTCTTGGTGTATGATAGAATTCTTTTTTGAAAAAGATTTTTAACAGCCAAGTAAATCTACCTAAGGAAAGGATTCTTACTACAAAGTAAATCCTTCTTAGGAAAAGAATTAAGTCTCCTAATTGAATTCTATGAAGAATTCGGCCAGCTATATGTATATATAAGAGGATAAGTGAATCAAATATTATGGTGTGTAATATATTAATCTAGAGGGGGTGAATAGATTTTAAACAAATTTACCCAATTTTCGTTAAATGTCAAGTTTACAAAATTGCCCCTATCTAGTTACAAAAATACCACAAGACACTTGAGATATACGTGGAAACCCTCCAGATGGGAAAAACCACGGGCTGATGAGTGTGACACACTAGAACCTCGAATCCACTAATAGCAAAGGAATTACAACCTAATCCCGGTTTAATCCACTACCACTACCTAATCCCGGTTTAATCCACTACCACTACCTAATCCCGGTATAATTGAACCTAGTCCATCTTGCTTGCGATTTAAGCTACCTACTCCCGGAAGCAACACAAGTTTTATTTCTCAATGTAGAGATAAAATGTCTTAAGTGAATATATGATGATATTCAATGAACAAACAAGGCTAGGAAACCCTGTATTCTTATCTAGGATAATGAGATGACAATTAATGCAATCCTAGATATCAAAAGCTAAATGACATGTTCAAGAAGCTTAGCTAAACATAGATCAAACAATCCTATGAAGCTATAACAATACAACACTTAATCATGGCATCATAACAATCTATAATTTGTATCTAGAAAATGTTCTAAGAGCATACAAATAATTAAAGAGAAGGCTTAGCAAGTAAAACACTTAACTTGTAAGAAGATAGTGAAGAACTTATCAATCAAGATGTGATGAAGCAAACCTTTCCATTGATGCACTCTAAATGAACTTAGATGATACAAGATAAAGTTTTGATGCACATGGGAATGCTTTGAGTGATTAAAAATGAGTTTATGGAAGAGCTTTTCCTTTGAAATGTGTTCTAAGGAAAAAATGTGATATTCTGAACCATACAAGACCTTAAACCAAAGAGTTATATATATATATATGAGATCCAAACAAAGTGAGGTCATTTTGGGAAAAACGTTCCAGCTTCCTTTGTGTGCGCTGGTCGAGTAGCGCACCACTAGCGCACATCCTAATTTTAAAATAGGCACTGGAAGAGTGGCGCATCCTAGTGGCGCAACACATGCGTAAATCCTTTGGAATGTTTACGCTGGTGAGGTTGAGCTAGTCGAGTAGCGCACCACCAGCACATGCCCACTTTTTTCAACTATGCGCGGGTGCAAAAGCGCAGCTCAATGGCGCAACACATGCGATGATCCACTGGAATGTTGTGCTGGTCGAGTAGCCTACTACCAGCGCAAAGCCTATTTTCAATACTCAAACACACAAAATCAATAAGTTCAAGAGTGATGAAAAATGCATCCTATTCTAATGCCTAGCATGTCATAAAACTTTGATTACAAGATGCAAATATATCAAACAAGAGTCATTTAAACCAAAATGCACACAAGTATAAACACTCAACATATATGAATAGGAATTATGCATGAAGTTGTGAGTGTGTGCAATTATCTCTTCAAAGTAAGTAAGCACAAGAATTTTACCTTCGGTGCTTCTCCTATTGAGGTCTAGAGAGCCTAAGCTACCCTTACATAATACCCAAAAAATATGATTTGTTCACGAAATAAGCCAATCAACAAATGAGGACTTTACAATAAGAATTCCTTTTAGAAAAGGATTCTTAACTACCAAATAAATCCACCTAAAGAAATGATTCTTGTCAACCACGTAAATCCTTCTTAGGAAAGGATTTGTGATCCTATATATACGCCCTCGTGAATTTCGGCCATCCCAATGATTTTAGAGTTAAAATTTCAGCCAACGTAAGTATTTTTTAAGAGAGAATTTTGCTTGGCAAGACAGAATTTCGAGAGTGAAAAATTTAGTATTTTATTCTAGACAAAATTCAATCAACTTTAAGATATAGGGTGCAGAATTCGGCCAAGGGGAAAAGAGAAAAAGAGAATTTTTTTTTTGATAGTACACTAGTGTCCTTTACATCAAAAGGGATTTGTGTACAAAATTAAATCGGGTTCACGCGAGTTTCAATCTAGTAGATTGATAATTCACAAGTGACCGGACGTTCTTGAATTTTTCTCTTGGTGGATATTTGTAACTTATAAAGAAAAGATTTTGTTTGTCTCCATCCTCAAGTATACAATTTAAAGAAAGGGAGCCCACAATCCTAGGTGATTCACGTTCGTGATTGGATTGGAAGATCTTACGGAATCAATTCGGTGCTTGTTCAATCGTCACGAGAAAAAGGTAAGACACTTTTTTTATACATCAATTAATCTAGGGTTAAGGTTCTTGTTATTAAAAGGGAAAACTTTTATTTATATGCAAACCCTAATTTTAATCTTTTTTCTCACGCTTCCGTTGCGTTTCGAACTGTTTTTCCCTACAAAAATAACAAGGAGAAAAGAGATAGAGATGACCTATGTGGAACTCCTCCTTCCTTGAAGCTTGAATCCAACCCTACAAGTGTCTTTCAGTAGATGAGGAAGATGTGTTAGGATTATGCTCAATAGCAAGAGTGTAATAATGTATTAGACAATCTTTTCATGTTAATAAAGTGATTTATAGTTTAACAAATCTTATAGCATTTATAGTTTAATTATTATAATTGTCAAACGTAAATAATCATAAGGTCAAAAGACTATGAGAAATGAAGAATTGTTTGTAAATCTGGATATGTATGAGGTATACATAATTCTTTAGTTAGTCTTGAACAATATTCACAACTTAAGATAAAGGTTGTTACCTTGTTAAAGTTGTAGATTCTTTCTCTAGCATATGAGTGAGGTAAAATGTGTTATGAGTCTAAAATCATCAAAGTGTAGTGTCTTTGGGCAAAAGAATCTAGTGCACTAGGTGCATTGAATAGGATCACAGTGAAATACTTTATCTAGAAACATCAGTGGATAAAAGTTTTCACTTAAAGACAATTGGAGAATCTATCTCAATCCTAAGATAAATGATGGACTTATGGTTATAAGTGTTATCATTTGAACGATCAATGAGTACAATTATATAGCATAATCTATCCTCGATGGTTTAGTGGTAATCATTTGTTAATCGATAAAGGACCTCATTTATAGATATGGACATCATGACTCCATTTATTAAATGTGAGTAGAATATCATCTTATGGATATTTTGAGGTATTGGATACTAAATCTTAACTTTAGTTTTCAATAGTGTCCAATGAAACATGGCTTCTGGACAAGTCAAAATATCCAATTTCAAAATATGGTCGTATAAGTAAATATGGTAACTAGGAGAGCTATAGCGGTCTATAAGCTCTTGGTGATTACTGATATTTACTTATTTATTTAAGAGTTCAATTTTAATTATTTAGTGGAATGAGCTAAAATTAATAGTTCGAATCTAAGTGAATCATTTGTTGATTATGATTATGTTATGTCTATTGAAGCTTAAATCTAGATAGCCTGCCAAGATCCCTAATCCACACGAACTTGCATGGATCACTTGATCTATTCTACTAGACGAATTTCTGGGTCCATCTAGAATTGTTTTTGGATTTCGGAATCCAAAAGTTATGAAGAGGTGCAGTAATGTGTGATGAAGACACGTGGGAACTCTTCAAAATACTTGGAATGGGAGGTCAAGAACGTGGGAATCCTTGGGCCGCCCTAATGGGTTGCGATTAGCATTCCATTAATACATTAAGAAATAAATTTACACATTTTGATCAAACGGGCTATTAATTTATATTAGTGTATTAATTTAAGGCATGTGGACTTGTTTATTTTTTTTATAAGAATGGGCCTAGTTCACGTGTGGACTTTTTATTAAAGTCCAGTGGATTTAATAAAATGAAAAAACAATATATTGCCTATGGTGTAGGCTTGGGCAGCAAATGCTAATGTAGTTAGCCCAATCTATTGTTTTTATTTTATTATTTAATTAAATTAAAATTAATTAATTATTTAATTAAAAGTCAAAATCTTTTTCTAATTAGGAGAAGGTCTCTTAGTGTCATAGTATTATTGGTAGTATGATAAGTATCAAAGATTTTATTTGATAAATAGACAAGTAATATAAATTTATTTATCTAGTCAAATTAGGAAGTTTTTGATATCTATCAAAACTCTAATTGACAATTGGTCAAATTATGAAGTTTTTGATATAGTCACAATTTAATTAATATTCAATAACTAGTTATTAGATAATACATTAATGAGTTGGGATTGGATTGAATTCTAAAGTTGATAGGAGTTTTGGTGAGACACATTTTCTCCATGTGTAAGGATTTTTGGCCTCCTATTTATCCACCAATCAAGAGAATTTGGCCAACACGTATATGTCTTGAGATTGTTTTTTATTTACCTACTTATTTGCTTAAAAAAATTCATTCAACTCATAGAAAAGTGTGTGAGAATCCGGCCACGAGGAAAGAAAGAAGGGAGCGTTCTTATTTTCGATAGTGCACTATTAACTTTTATATCAAAAGGTTTTATACACAACATCGAATCGGGTTCACGCGAGTTTCAATCAAAAGATTGTGAATTCACAAGTGACCAAATGTTCTTTGTTTTTCTCTAGGAGGGTTATTGTGACTAACTAAAGAAAAAGCATTTTGTTTTTCATCCTCAGGTACACAATTCTAAGAAAGGGATCCCACACTCCTAGGTTTTTAACGTTCGTGATAGAATTGGAAGATCTTATGGTTTCAATGTTAACACAATATCAGTCGTCACGTGAAAAATGTATGATACTTTTAAATATATGTTAATTAATCAAGGGTTAAGGTTCTCACTTTCAAAGGATTTTTTTTTATGAAATACCAATCAAACTTTTCACTTCCGTCGCATGGTCTTTCCTACAATTGGTATCAGAGTCTAGTTGTACTCTTAATTAATTGATGCATATAAACGTGGATCTATTTCTTTTTATTGTAAATATGCATGTTTTAGAAAAAGATGGTTCTCTAGGTATTCACATAAATAATTACGCTAGAATGTATATATATATATATATATATATACATATATATATATACATATATATATATATATACATATATATGTTTTTTTATTGTGATTTGTTATTGCTCGATTTTGGCCATAGAATTTCAATGTAATTTTGTTTTAGGATTGTATCAAGAAGGGTGGCCTGTCATTGTCATAATCTCCTTCTTGGTAGTTGCTAAGTTTTATATTTTATTTTATTGTTGTAATAAAAAAATTCTAATGTAATATACTCAAGTTTCAAAGATTTGAAGAGTTGAAGAATTGGAAGCAGAAAAAATAGCAACGATGTAACTCGAGGCAGCCAGCGGGCACCAAGGCAACAAGCGCGTACGATAGAGCATGCAACTGCACTTGTTGTGATGCGACAGCGCACGACTTTGCAATAGGATGGGCACATGCGCACGCACATGGTGTGGCAGTAAAGGAGCTGTGCATGGGGCAGCCGTGCAAGGCTTCGGGCGCATAAGTACCTAGTCACGAGACCTTTGGACGGACGACCGCTTGATGACTTGTTTGCCAATTTAGGATTAGGGCTTTTGTTTTTCAAAGCAAATATAAATTACTTGCTTTTCTGGAATGGACCAAAATTGTGGCTATTTATTTTTCCATCAATATTGCAATGTTTGTCATTGTTTGATAACATGTCGTATAGAAAAGGAGTGCCACTCTATATCTCTTTTGGTATGAACTTGAATTGAATGATGTAGGTATCTAAATTGACATCTAGTTTGCTTGGTAAATTATTATATGGAATTCAGCCACAGGCCTTAAATAATTGAGTGGGAGAAGGTGTTTGGAACATCTATGGCCTCAAAGTTATGTTTCGTGTCATAACCCCCAAGGGGTATCCATGAATGGAATTTAGCAAGATACTTCCTTATAAGGATAGACTAGACAATTGACTCAAACAATATCTACTCGCAAAGGAAGGATTTTCATGAGGGAATATATTGAAGGTCGATAACTTGGTAACACATTCAATGTGGTTCACAAGAGTTCTTGTTAATAAAATCGTAAGGCTAAAATTTAAAATGTTGGTTGCTATGTTAACAATTAGGTAGGACATAGTCCAACTAGTAGATGGTGCAAACTCCTAAAGAAGGCGTGACATTTGTGGGTGTTGGATCACCGTATTTAATTCAAGATAAATATCCGAAAGTGCTTTATCAAGATTGTTTACTTGTATATAATTTTTTTTTATTCAGAAATCATGGCCACATCCCTAATCAACATCCTAAAAGATAATATTTTAACTGGTGATAATTATGACACATGAAAAAGGAAAATTGGCATATTGTTGCAAGCTGAAAAACACAAGTTTGTACTATCTACCACTAAACCACCTGCTCATATTGATGAATTTACTGAGGTGCAAAGAGATGAGTAAGAGCAGTGGAAGGCCTCATATGAGATGACAAAATGTTACATTATGGCCACCATCTTCGACGTGTTGCAACAACAACATGAAGGAATGGGGATTGCTGCTGATATAATGATGTGTCTGGAGGAGATGTTTGCAATGAAATCCAGGACGACAAAGAGAGAGGTAATGACCGCTTTCATGAATCTTTGGATGAAATCTGGACAAGCTGTGAATGATCACATGATGAAAGTCATAGCACATATCAACATTGTTGAACTCAGTGGTGCTGAGATATATGGTGAGACAAAAATTGACATAATTGTCAACTCACTGTCCAATTCTTTTGATTAGTTCAAGTTGGCTTACACCTTGAACAATAAGGAATACACATTGTAGGGCATGATGTAAGATGTTCAAAGTGTTGAGAAAATCCTTGTGAAAGGTAAGGATCAAGAGATTCATATGGCTGGTAAAGTTGCTAGTGTTAAGACGCGTAAGAAGCTCAAAAAACAACAGAAGGAAAATAAACTTAAGCCTACAAAGAAGGAGACCAAGAAAGTAACCAAGATCAAAAGGAACTATTTCCTTTGTGGTGAAAAAGGGCATTGGAATAAAAATTGCCTAAAGTCTCAAAACCAGAAGAAAGAAGGTAACATTAATTATCTTGAAACATGTTTGCTGGCAGATTTGATAGATTCTTGGTGTTAACGGGAAATTTACTTGAGGTGAGAAATTCCAACTAACACCCTCGAGACCACTACCACGGAGGTGGTGGCCGGGGTTGGTACCTTTAGTACATGATCTGATATGATGGAAATGAATATTTGAATGCGAGTATAACGAAAACGAGAGTATAAACGTTTATTATAGAATTCATGAAATCTCTCAAATACACTAAATCTCACCGGAGTACAGTAGGGTGGCAACCTCGTGCCTGTCGAATAGTAGATAATAATGAAGTTCATGTTCTGATTACAGAATTTAGACCGAAGTATAAAACTCTCCTCGTTTATTTACCATATGCCGCTCTCTTTTTCGTTGGGCGTATTTATACATGATACAATTAGTTTAAACCGGTGTATCTTCTCCCATGATTCTCTAAACCTATTCCCTCTTTGTCGTGCAAGATCTCTTATTTTAAAAGATTGTTGACTTCTAATTAATAACGGATTCGAGAATATCTTTGGTGGAGATAAGTTTGTTTCCTTTTTGGACTCAATCTCTTACCTTACACGTACGCAAAGTTTTAATGTTCGTTGGAGTGTAGATATGATCTTGTGTGTATTCATGGCATGATTCTTCATGGAGGTCATCAAGTTAGGTGTTCATTGTTTCGTAGAGCGAGGTAGACCCATGCCTTAGATCTGGTCCCAAAAGCTTGGCCTGATCTTTCCTTGTCCTTTAGAGCTTGAGACGGCCTTGTGGGCACTCATTGGGGGTAGCATGGTGTTAACAAGCTTCCTCTTTCGTATCCAGATAGGTTCGAATCTTCCTGAGTGAATAGAAGCATAGCTATAACATGAACCTGATATCTTTAAAAGCCCCCATTTTATGTTCGGAGAGGATAACGGGCTTCTGGAGAGGTTGGCGGGGTTTTGGGAGGTTACGAGTTAAATTTAATCTTGAAAAGCCCGGATAACCAAGTGTCAGGCTTTGCCTGAATTCCAGTATTGGCGTAAGTAGCTCGATGTGGTCGTGTCGGGCTCTATTCCTGATAGTTATGAAGCTCGATGATCCCTCATCGCTTCTACGAGGTGGTTTTATGGCTCGCCTTTAAGACCCCGTGGTTCAATGACTGGTGAACTCGGGCTTTGATTCGGGTTAGGAGAGTGGAAAATTTCTCTTTGGTCCTTACCCAAATTTTACTATTAATACTTGGATCATAGAATCTGGAGCCACTAATCATGTTAGTTATTCCTTACAGGTGTTCCAGAAAAGGAAAGGACTGAATGATAATGAATTCAACATGCCTTTAGACAACAAAGCGTTGTGTTGTTGAGATTATGCTCGATAACAAGAGTATAATAATGTATTTAACAATCTTTTCATTTTAATAAAAGTGATTTCTAGTATAACAAATCTTATAGAGTTTATAGTTTAATTATTATATCTGTCAAAAGTAAATAATCATAAGGTCAAAAGACTATGAGAAAAGAAGAATTGTTCGTACATCTGGATATATACAAGGTAGACACAAATATTTAGTTAGTCTTGAACAAAATTCATAACATAATAAAATGGTTAGGCACCTTTATCTTGTTAAAGTTAAAGATTCTTTTGCTAGCATTTGAGTGGAATCAAATGTGTTATCATGAGTCTAAACTCATCAAAGTGTGGTGTTTTTAGGCAAAAGAATATAATACACTGGATGCTTTGAATCAGATCACAATGAAATACTTTATCCAAAACCATCAACGGATAAAGGTTTTTACTTGAAGAAAATCAGAGAGTCTATCTCAATCCTGAGATAAATGATGGACTTACGGTTGCAAGTGTTATCATTTGAGCTACTAATGAGTAAGATTATATAGCATAATCAATAGAGGACTTCATTTATAGATATGGACATCGTGGCTCCATTTATTAAATGAGAGTAGCATATCATCATATTGATATTTTTAGGTATTGGATATTAAATCTTAATGTTAAGTTTTCAATAGTGTCTATTAAAATATGGCTTTTGGACAAGTCAAAATATCCAAGTTCAAAATATGGTCATATGAGTAAATATGGTAACTAAGAGAGCCATAGGCAGTCTATGAGCTCTTGGCCATTACTGATATTCTTCACGAGGATACACTTTCTCCGTTAAGATTGTCTAGGGTATGAATGAGCAATATTAACTTATTCTATCTTTATTTAAGAGTTCAATTTTAATTCTTTAGTGGAATTAACTAAAGTTAATAGATCGAACCTAAGTGAATCATTTGTTGATTGTGATTAGGTTATGTCTATTGGAGAGTATATTTAGAAAGCCCACCAAGATCCCCAATCCACACGAACTTGCATGGATCACTTGATATATTCTACAGGACCAATTTATGGGTCTATTTAGAATTGTATTAAAGCATGTGGACTTGTTTCTTTTTGCAAGAATGGGTTTAGTTCACATGTGGACTTTTTATAACAGTCTAATGGATTTAATAAAATAGGAAAAACAATATTTGACCCATGTATAGGTTGTTAGGATTATGCTCGATACCAAGAGTGAATATTGTAATTAACAGTCATTTCATATGAATAAAGTGATTTCTAAATTAACAAATCTTATAGCATTTATAGTTTAATTATTATAATTGTCAAAAGTAAATAATCATAAGGTCAAAAGACTATGAGAAAAGAAGAATTGTTCATACATCTAGATATGTATGAGGTAAACACAATTCTTTAGCTAGTCTTGAATAATATTCACAACTTAAGATAAAAGGTTGGGTGCATTTATCTTGTCAAAGTTGTAGATTATTTTGCAAGCATTTGAGTGGGATCAAATGTGTTATGATGAGTCTAAATTCATCAAAGTGTTGTGTCTTTGGGCAAAATAATCTAGTGCACTGGGTGCATTGAATATGATCAAAATGAAATACTTTATCTAGAACCATCAATGGATAAAAGTTTTCATTTGAAGACAATCGGAGAGTCTATCTCAATCTTGAGATAAATGATGGACTTATGGTTGCAAGTGTTATCATTTGAGCTATCAATGAGTACGATTATATAGCATAGTCTATCCTCGATAGTTTGGTGGTATTCATTTGTTATCGATAGAGGACTTCATTTATAGATATGTACATCGTGACTCCATTTATTGAATGAGAGTAGAATACCATCATATGGATGTTTTGAGGTATTGTATATTAAATCTTAAAGTTAAGTTTTCAATAGTGTCGATTGAAACATGGCTTCTGGACAAGTCAAAATATCCAAGTTCAAAATGTGGTTATATGAGTAAATATGGTAACTTGGAGAGCTATAGACGGTCTATGAGCTCTTGGCGATTACTGGTATTCTTCACGAGGATAAACTTTCTCCAATAAGGTTGTCTAGGGTATGAGTGAGTAACATCAACTTATTCTATCTTTATTTAAGAGTTCAATTTTAGTTCTTCAACAGAATGAACTAAAATTAAATAGATCGGACATAAGTGAATCATTTGTTGATTGTGATTGGGTTGTGTCTATTGGAGCTTAAATTTAGATAGCCCGCCAAGATCCCCAATCCACACGAACTTGCATGGATCACTTGATATATTCTACCGGACCAATTTAAGGGTCCATCTAGAATTGTATTAAGGCATGAGAACTTGTTTCTTTTTGTAAGAACAAGTCTAGTTCACATGTGGACTTTTTATTAAGGTCCAATGGATTTAATAAAATAAGAAAATTAATATATGGCCCATATATATGGTATGGGCGGCAAGGCTATTAAGAATAGCTTAAATATATTATTTTTATTTTATTGTTTAATTAAATGGAAATTAATTAATTTGTTGATTAATTAATTATTTAATTAAAAGTCAAAGTTTTTTTCCTTGTAGAAGATGGTCTCCTAAAACTATACTATTGTTGGTAGTATAGTTAATATTAAAGACTATATTTGATAAATAGATAAATAAAAGGAATTATTTATCTAATCAAATTAGGAAGTCTTTAATATGGTTACAAATACACTATTGAGTTGGATTAGGAGTCTTGGTGTAGGAAAGAATTCCTTTTGGAAAAGGATTCTTGGTGACCAAGTAAAACTACTTAATGGTATAATTCTTCTTTGAAAATGATTCTTAACCACCAAGTAAATCTACCTAAGAATAGGATTCTTGTCTATCAAGTAAATCCTTCTTAGGAAAGAATAAACTCTCCTAATCTATATCAAAGAGAAATTCGGCCAGCCCATGTGTATATAGGAGAGGATAGATTTTCTTTTAGATAAGGATTCTTAACTACCCAATAAATACACATAAGGAAAGGATTCTTGCCAACCAAGTAAATCCTTCTTAGGAGAGGATTTATGATCCTATATATATATATATATATGTGTGTGTGTGTGTGTGTGTGTGTATAAGATATTCGGCCAGCCCTAAGGCAATTGAGAGGAGAATTTCGGCCAACCCTATTATTCTAAGAGAAGAATTCGGCCATCATAGGAATTTTGTGGGAGAAAAATATGATTTTACTATAGAAAAAATTCGATCATCTCTAAATAATAGTGTGTGAATTCGGTCAAGAAGAAAAAAAGGGGAACATTTTTGTTTATAATAGTACACTAGTATCCTTTACATCATAAGGGTTTTGTGTACAACATTGAATCAAGGTTCACACGAGTTTCAATCAAGTTAATTGATAATTCAAAAGTGTCCAGACGTTCTTGGATTTTTTCTCTTGGAGGATATTTGTAACTAACAAAGAAAAGGTTTTGTTTTGTCTCCATCCTCAGGTATACAATTTAAAGAAAGAGAGCTCACACCCCTAGGTGATTCACGTTCGCGATTTGATTGAAAGATCTTGCGAAATCAATTCGGCGCTTGTTCAATTGTCACGAGAAAAAGGTATGATACTTTTGTATACGTCAGTTAATCTAGAGTTAAGATTCTCGTTGCATAAAAGCGAATATTTTTTATTTATACGCAAACCCTAATTTTCGTTTTCTCACGCTTCAGTTGTGTTTTGAACCTTTTTTTTCCTACATAGGTGTTGGGCGGCAAGGCTATATAAAATAGTTTATTATATTGTTTTTTTATTTTATTATTTAATTAAATGAAAATTAGTTAATTTGGTTATTACTTAATTATTTAATTAAAAGTCAAAATATTTTTTCTGACAGGAGAAGGTCTCCCAATATTATACTATTGTTGGTAGTATAATTAATATTAAAGACTATATTTGATAAGTAGATAAATAAAAGGAATTATTTATCTAGTCAAATTAGGAAGTTTTTAATATGTTCACAAATACATTAATGAGTTAGATTAGGAGTCTTGGTGTAGGAAAGATTTTTTTTCTAAAAGGATTATTGGTCACTAAGTAAATCCACCTAAGAAGAGGATTCTTACCTACCAAGTAAATCCTCTTTAGGAGCGGATTTGTGAACCAATAAATATAGGTTGTAAATTTCAGCCAAGGCATAAGAATTCCATGCTCTAGAATTCGGCCAAGGCATAGGTGGAGACTTGAAGAAGTTTTTTTTTTTTTTTTTACTTTTATAGTTATAAAAAAAAACTTCATCCAACTACAGTGTGTAGAATTCGCCCAATGAGAAGAGAAAAGAGGAACGTTTTTATTTTCGATAGTACACTAGTATCCTTTACAGCAAAAGGATTTTGTGTACAAAATCGAATCAGGTTCACGCGAGTTTCAATCAAATAGATTGATAATTCACAAGTTACCGAACGTTTTTGAGTTTTCTCTTGGCAGATTATTGCGGCTAACAAAGAAGAAGATTTTGTTTGTTCTCATCCTTAGGTATACTATTAAAGAAAAGGGAGCCCACACTCCTAGGTGATTCACATTCATGATTGGATTGGAAGATCTTACGGATTCAATTCGATGCTAGTTCAAACGTCGCGAGAAAAATGTACGATACTTTTAAAATACATCAATTAATCTAGGGTTAAGGTTCTTTCTTTTAAAGGGATTTTTTTTAAAATATACCAAACCCTAATTTTACACTTCTGTTGGGCAATTTTCCCTACAATTGGTATTAGAGCCAAGTTGTACCCTTGATTAATTGATGTATGTGTACATGAATCTTTTTCTTTTTATTGTATATATGCATGTTTTAGAAAGAGATGACACTCTAGGTATTCACATATATATTTACATTGGAATGTATGGATATATATATATATATATATATATATATATATATGTTTTATATGTGGATTGTTATTGCTCAATTTTGGTCCTAGAATTTCAATGCAATTTTGTTTTAGGATTGTAACAAGAAGGGTGACCTATCATCGCCATAATTTCCTTCTTGGCAGTTGCTAAGTTTTTTTGTTTAGTTTGCTGTTGTAGTAAAAATATTGCACTATATTGTATTAAAAATACTGCAGTATTTTGTTATTTTAAATTCTTCTGTAATACATTCAAGTAATGAAGACTAGAAGGTTTGAAGAATTGAAAGCAACCAGAACAAGTTTGGGACCGTGCGAGCCATAACAACAAACGGGCTTGCGAACGAGCATGAGGCAACGATTGTTGTGGCATGGGCTGCGCACGGCAGCCCTATGAAATCCATGGGCTGTGCATGGCAGCCCTTTATGGGGTTGTGGCGTGCGCACACCCATGAGAGGGCATGGCAGCCCTTTATGGGGTTGTGGCGTGCGCACACCCATGAGAGGGAGCCAAGGGTGTGCATGGCCATGAGAGGCCGCCGAGGGATATCCAAACGGATGATGGTCGTGTGAAGACTTGTTCACCAAGAAAAGAGTTTTTGTATTCCAAGACATATGTAATTTACTTATTTTTTTAGGATGGACCAAGATTGTAGCTATTTGTATTTTCGTAAATATTACAATATTTTTTTATTGTATGATAACATATCATATAGAATAGGAATGCCACTCATATATCTCTTTTGGTATGAACATGCATTGAAAGGTTTAAGTATCTAATTGGCATCTAGATAACTTGGTAAATCATTCTATGGAATTCGATCAAACGCCTTAAATAATTGAGTAAGAGAAGGTGTTTTGGAACACCCACGGCCTCCTAGTTTAGTTGAGCTTTATGTTTCGTGTAATAATCTCCCAAGAGGTATTCATGAATGGAATTTAGCAAGATACTTCCTTACAAGGATAGACCAGACAATTAACCCAAACGATATATGCTCCCAAAGGAGGGATATTCGTGAGGGATTATATTGAAGGTCGATAACTTGGTAACAAACTCAATGTGATTTTATTAATAACCTCCCAAGTGTTCTTGTTAATAAAATTGCAAGGCTAAAATTGAAAACGTTGGTTGTTACGTTAACAATTAGGTGGGACCTAGTCTAACTAGTAAAAGGTGCGAACTCCCAAAGGAGGCGTGACATTTATGGGTTTTGGATCACTGTTGAATTATTTTCTATAATTCAAGATAAATATTTGAAAGTGCTTTTTTATGATTATTTACTTATATAATTTTTGTTATTGTTCAGAAATCATGACCCCATCCCTAATCAACATCCTAAAAGATAATACTTTAACTTGTGATAAATATGTCACATGGAAAACGATAATTGGAATTTTGTGGCAATTTGAAAAGGATAAGTTCGGTCTGTGCACTCTTAAACCACCTACTCCTACTAATGAATCAATTCAGGAGCAAAGAGATGAGTATCAACAGTGGGAGTCTTCAGATGAGATGGCTAAATGTTACATTATGGCCACCATCTCCGACATGTTGCAACAACAACATGAAGGAATGGAGACTGCTGCCGATATAATGATGTCTCTAGAGGAGATGTTTGCTGTAAGGTCTAGGACGATTAAGAGAGAGACAGTGACTGCCTTCATGAATCTTAGGATGAAACCTGGATAGTCTGTGAAAGCACATCTCAACATTGCTGAACAGAATGGTGCTGAGATACATAGTGAGACGTAAATTGACATGATTGTCAACTCACTACCAGATTCCTTTAATCAATTCAAGTTGGAATACACCTTGAATAATAAAGAATACACATTGCAAGGCCTGATGCGAGATGTTCAAAGCGTCGAAAAAATTCTTGTGAAAGGTAAGGGTCAAGAGATTCATGATATAGGTAAAGTTGCTATTGTTAAGACCCGTAAGAAGGACAACAAACAACAGAAGAAAAAACAACTAGAATCTACTAAAAAGGAGACAAAGAAAGTAACAAAGATCAAAGGGATGTGTTTCTTTTGTGGCGAAAAGGGACATTGGAAATGAAAGTGCCCAAAGTCTCAGGACAAGAAGGAAGAAGGTAATATTAATTATCTTGAAACATATTTTTGGTGGATTCTATGGATTCTTAGATCATAGACTTCGGTGTCACTAATCATGTTTGTTTTTCCTTAGAGGGGTTCAACGAAAGGAGAAGGCTCAATCAGAATGAATTCAACTTACGTTTAGGAAATGGAGCGTTTGTGTCAGCTAGTTCAGTGGGAGATATTAGAATTAGTTTAGATTCTAATATGCATTTAGATTTAATAGACGTTTATTATATACCTTAGTTCAAGAGGAATTTAATTTTAGTTTCTTGTTTAAATAAATTTGGTTATTAAGTTTCTTTTAATAAAGCTTTTATTAATTATAATAATGACAAAATTATTTGCAAAGGTGCATTGGGAAACGGTTTATTCTATTTGTATAGAAATATCGCTCACTTGTTAGATACGAAATCAACGGAATGTAATCATAAAAGAGTAAAATTATCAAAAGTTTAAACCTACCTATGGAATTTGTGCCTAGGTCATATTAACCTTGATAGGATAAAAAGATTGGTTAGTGATGGAACATTAAGTGACATAAAGGTTGATGATCTACCAACTTGTGAATCTTGTCTGGAAGGTAAGATGACCAAAAGGTCTTTCATGATCAAAGGCATAAGAACCACTGAATGTTTAGGATTGATACACACTGATGTGTGTGGTCTTATGAGCATTCAAGCTAGAGGTGGATAAGAGTACTTCATCACTTTCACCGATGATTACTCAAGATTTGGCTATGTGTATCTCATGAGACATAAGTCGGATGCTTTTGACATGTTCAAAGCATTTAAAGCTGAAGTAGAAAATCAGCTTGAAAAATGCATAAAAATCTTGAGGTCTGATCATGGTGGAGAATATCTATCTGGTGAGCTTCAACAATATTTTATTGATAATGGAATAATTTCTCAAGTTTCTACACCAGGTACACCTAAACAAAATGGGGTGACAGAAAGGAGAAATAGAACTCTTTTGGTCGTGGTTAGGTCTATGTTGAGTTATTTAATGCTTCCTAATTTTTAGGGATATCCTTATGAAGAATATCAGTAATCGTTAAGAGCTCATAGACCGTCTATAGCTCTCCAAGTTACCATATTTACTCACATGGCCATATTTTGAACTTGGATATTTTGACTTGTCCTAAAGCCATATTTCTTTAGATACTATTGAAAAATTAACGTTAAGATATAATATCCGATACCTCAAAACATCCATATGATGATATTCTACTCTTATTTAATAAATGAAGCCACGATGTCCATATCTATAAATGAAGTCCTCTATCGATTAACAAATGAAAACCACCAAACTATTGAGGATAGACTATGCTATATAATCGTACTCATTCATAGCTCAAATTATAACACCTGCAACCATAAGTCTATCATTTATCTCAGGATTGAGATAGACTCTCTGATTGTCTTCAAGTGAAAACTTTTATCTGTTGATGGTTTTGGATAAAGTATTTCACTATGATCAGATTCAATGCACCCAGTGCACTAGATTCTTTTGCCCAAAGACACCACACATTGATGACTTTAGACTCATCATAACACATTTGATCCCACTATGTTATTGGTAAAATCTGAAGAATGGTAAGTCAGCGTAACTGTCCAAAAAATAAGGGAGTTAAAGATACCGTGTCACCAAGAGTCAACCTTCCTGAACCTATCTAAGCCTGAACCCACCTATACTGACAAAAGATGGTTTCATAATACCCGGTCGGGATTATCAGGATGGTCGGGTCAAAACCTCAGATCGGGTTTGGGTCACTGGTCGGGGAAAATAAAGCTTGGTCGGGTATTGGCAGATGATCAATAGATCGACACGTAGGTATTATCAAATACCCTCAAGAACTCCACCGTCAAGCAGACATGATGTCGTTACAACCACAGACTTGACTATAATAATATCTCCATATGCATTTAGGCAAGTTTAAGAATCCCTACGTAAGGTTATCGATTATGCCGCTAGACAGGGAATTAGCATAACTGCGACTGCAAATCTAAGTTCACCATACCAGCTCTCTACACCTGTGGTAGCTCAAGGGCCTAAGGTGGCTCTGATATCATGGCAACTGCTCCATATGCACCCCAAAAATCTGGAAGAGATAGGACAGAGAAACGGGGCAAAAGAGAACGTTCACGTAGAAGAAACAGCCCACACTAAGATAAAAGAGTGGAGGAACATAGGGGGTCAAGCTCACACAAGGGTACCACAGGGTACGGTGATGCAAGACAAGATTATGAGCAAGAAGATAGGTATGATGGACAGAGTAGGAAGCAACGATCTAATTTAAGTGATGACAAGCGCGCTCCCAGAAGGTGAAGGGGCACGTATGGGTTCATAATCCACCAGAGGATAGATAGGCATGGCGAGCCCAAAGGAGAGCGTGAAGTTCTTCTTAGGAGGATAGAAGCTTTGGAGAAAAAGCAAAGTCAAGAAAACCCCCTGGTCGGGAATTTTGGGAGTCCGTTCGCCGTCACCATAAGACAAGCTCATTTTTTGGAGAAATTCAGGATGCTGTATGTGGAGCAATTCAAAGCCAAACCGATCCACAGGAACATGTTAGGAGATACCAGAGTGACATGGCTCGGTTTGACTATGATGACACCCTCATGTGTCGTATGTTCCCTCATACATTAGGAGATCAGGGGTCTAGGTGGTTCAGAGGATTGCCATCGGGATCCATCATGAGTTTCAAAGGATTGATGCGAGCATTCACCAGACAATTTATAGGAAATATCCAGTAGAGGAAATCGGTGTCGGCTCTTTCTACCTTGAGGCAAATAAAAGACTAGTAATTAAAAGACTATTTAACCAGGTTTTCACAAAAGGTATCAGAAGTTCAGGACCCAAACGATGACGCGGTGGTATCCGTAGTCATAAACAGCTTACAACATAGTCACCTCACCTTGAATCTGAGGCAGTGGGGACTGACCACATATGCAACCATGATAGATTACGTTGGGGGATATGCCATGGCGGAGAAGAACAAATCACCCATGGGGGAGAGTTTATACATGGGGGTCGTTCTGCCAGCAGTATAAAGAGCCAAGAGAGCGGTTCAAAAAACAATGCTAAAAATGACCCGAAGGGCAACAGAGAAAAAGGAAAAATGGGGAAAAAGATGATGATAGAACAGAGAGGAATCCAAGGCACCAGTATACCAACTATACCCTATTGGCCAAAAAGCAGGAGGAAATCCTAAATATAATAGAAGATAAAAAATTATACAGAAAACCTCGGAGGCAATCAAAATTCAACAGAAGAGATACAACAAAATACTACCGATTCCACCAAGAAAATGGCCATGAAACCTCCAAATGTTACCAACTCAGGGATTACACTAAGAAGCTAATCTGGGAAGGTCATCTCACTAACGTAATCCTCAGAGGAGGGGAGGATCGATAAAAGGATACCCACGTAGAGGATCGAGATATGAGTTATAGGAGCCGGAAGAAAGACTCAAATAGTGGGGCAATCAACACCATTTTTGGTGGCCCCGTTGCCGGAAGCAGTAGCCGAGAAAGGATGTCTAAAGTTAGGAAACCATGAATAACCAAAAGAGTATGAAGGTGAATCATCTAGGTCCCGATCGGAAGAAAGTAAAGCAGGTATGGAGACTAATAACTTTCACTGAAGCAGACGCATACGAGTTAGAGGTCAGACCAAATGACGGGATTGTTGTGTTAGCTCGTATTTGGCACATGCAAGTAAGATGAATACTGATTAACAATGGTAGCTTGGCAGACATTTTGAGCGAAAAGGCGTTTGACCAACTCAGGCTATAGAGGAATGATCTCTAATCACTGAAGGTCCCATTGAGGGGTTTCAGAGGAACAGAAGTCAGGGCGTTGGGAACTGTTAAACTACCAGTAGAAGCTAGAAGTTTCCCTTGTACGAAGACAATATTGTTGGACTTCATGGTCGTAATGTTAAGAATTGGCCAATTAACGCTCTCCTAGGCCGACCCTTCCTGAACAAAGTAAAAGTAGTGACTGTAACCTACGCACTCATAGTAAAATTTCCGACCGAAACTGGGATAGGGATCATGAAAAGCTCACAGGAATGGGCAAGAAATGCGAATCTCGCTGAATACAAGGAAAAGGCAGAGTCGAGGGTAATGCATGTTGGGATTATGCTCGATAGCAAGAGTATAATAAAGTATTTGACAATCTTTTCATATTGATAAAGTAATTTCTAGTTTAACAAATCTTATGGCATTTATAGTTTAATTATTATAATTGTCAAAAGTAAATAATCATAAGGTCAAACGACTATGAGAAAAGAAGAATTGTTCATACGTCTAGATATGTATGAGGTAGACACAATTCTTTAGTTAGTCTTGAAAAATATTCACAACTTAAGATAAAGGTTGGGCGCCTTTATCTTGTTAAATTTGTAGATTCTTTTGCTAGCATTTGAGTGGGATCAAATGTGTTATGATGAGTCTAAAATCATCAAAGTGTGGTGTCTTTAGGCAAAAGAATCTAATGTACTGGGTGCATTGAATTGGATCACAATGAAATACTTTATCTAGAACCGTCAATGGACAAAAGTTTTCATTTGAAGACAATCAGAGAGTCTATCTCAATCCTGAGATAAATGATGGACTTATGGTTGCAAGTATTATCATTTGAGCTATCAATGAGTACAATTATATAACATAGTCTATCCTTGATAGTTTGGTGGTATTCATTTGTTAATCGATTGAGGACTTCATTTATAGATATGGACATCGTGGCTCCATTTATTAAATGGGAGAAGAATATCTTCATATGGATGTTTTGAGGTATTGGATATTAAATCTTAATGTTAAGTTTTCAATAGTGTCTATTGAAAATTGGCTTTTGGACAAGTCAAAATATCCAAGTTCAAAATGTTGTCATATGAATAAATATGGTAACTTGGAGAGCTATAGGCCGTCTATGAGCTATTGGCGATTACTAGTATTCTTCACGAGGATACACTATCTCCATTAAAGTTGTCTAGGGTATGAATGAGCAATATTAACTTATTCTATCTTTATTTAAGAGTTCAATTTTAGTTTGTTAGTGGAATGAACTAAAATTAATAGATTGGACCTAAGTAAATCATTTATTGATTGTGATTAGGTTATGTCTATTGAAGCTTAAATTTAGATAGCCCACCAAGATCCCCAATCCACACGGACTTGCATGGATCACTTGATATATTCTACCGGACCAATTTAGGGGTCCATTTGGAATTGTATTGAGGCATGTTGACTTGTTTCTTTTTGTAAGAATGGGTGTAGTTCACATATGGACTTTTTATTAAGGTCCAATGGATTTAATAAAATAAGAAAAATAATATGTCTAAATAATGGTGTTGGGCGGCAAAGCTATATAGTTTAGCTTAATTATATTATTTTTATTTTATTATTTAATTAATGGAAATTAATTAATTTGGTAATTAATTAATTATTTAATTAAAAGTCCAAATATTTTTCTTAGTAGGAGATAGTCTCCTATAATTATATTATTGTTAGTAGTATAATTAATATTGAAGATTATATTTGATAAGTAGATAAATAATATGAATTATTTATCTAGTCAAATTAGGAAATCTTTAGTATGGTTACAAATACTCTAATGAGTTGGATTAGGAGTCTTGGTGTAAAATAGAATTCTTCTTTGAAAAGGATTCTTAACTACCAGGTAAATCCACCTAAGGAAAGGATTATTGCCAACCAAGTAAATCCTTCTTAGGAGAGGATTTATGATCCTATATATATCACCTCATAATTTTCGGTTAGTCCAATGATTTTATGAGCAAAATTTCGGCCAAACAAGGTGATTTTCTAAGAGAGAATTCGAACAAGCAAGAGAGAATTTTGAGGGAGAAAAATTTAGTTTTTTGCTCTAGAAAAAATTCGATGAACTCATAAATAAAGGGTGTAGAATTTGTCCAAATAGAAGAGAAAAAAGGAAAGTTTTTGTTTTTGATAGTACACTAGTATCCTTTACATTAAAAGGGTTTTGTGTACAAAATCAAATTGGGTTCACGCGAGTTTCAATCAATTAGATTGATAATTCACAAGTTACCGGATGTCCTTTGATTTTTCTCTTGGAGGATAGTTGTAACTAACAAAGAAAAAGATTTTGTTTGTTTCCATCATCAGGTATACAATTTAAAGAGAAGGATCCCACACTCCTAGGTGATTCACTTTCGTGATTAGATTGGAAGATCTTACGGATTTTCCCTACAATGCAGGTTGTGGCTGTTGAAAAAGGTGAAGTACTAAAAGTAGACCCAGCGAAGGCAAAGGCGGAAACCCCAACCGGGTTCGACCTTGAACTGAGAGAGGTGGCACCAGAGAGTGACAAAGGCCTGGAGGAACCAACCATGGAAGTGGCCATTTGCAATGATGATATGAAGATTACTGTTAGGTTGGGGTCCCAACTGACGAAGCTTGATAAAGGCAAGATGGTCGAACTACTAAAAGATTACAAGGACGTGTTCGCTTCAGAGCACGCGGACAAACTAGGGATCGATTCAAGGACGATTTCACATTACTTAGCAGTAAATCCCTATCAGAAACCAGTTATCCAGAAGAGGAGACATTTGAAAATACAATCACGGTTAAATTCTCGAGGCTAACCTAGAGGAGAGGTGAATAGGTTAGACACCTTTTTCGACTCCCTTAGAAACAAACAAAAGTTTGTCCCTCTAGATTGCTTCTATCACAATATATATATATATATATATATATATTAATTAAAGACAATTAATCAATATATAAACACAATGAAAGTGTGATACAAACAAGTAATTGTAACACATACACAATCTATATTATAGAAAGGAAGTTAACTTACATAAAGAGTTCTATCCACAATACAAATATTAAAGAGATAGGGATAGAGAAAAGTTGACACAAGATATAACTTGGTAAACCTCCAAAGAGGAAACATCCACGGGCTAGCAGCCACCGGCAAACAAAATCCACTAGTAGATAAGACAAGTAAAATCTCTAAAGTGACCTCTTCATCTAGAAACTACCATCCTATCCTACTCTAGAAGTTGCCACCCTATGCTCAACAATGCTAGGCTTCACACCTCTTTTCAAGACTTCCTTGCTCACCTTATCCGAATCTTCACAACCCAAGGCAAGACTTCTTGCTCAACTATCCGAGTTTTCCAGACTCTAGTCAAGACTTCCTTGCTCACCATCCGAGTTCTCCCAACTCTAGGCAAGACTTCTTGCTCGACTATCCAAGGCTTCACACCTCTAGCCAAGACTTCCTTGCTCGACAATCCGAGGCTTCACACCTCTTGCCAAGACTTCTTGCTCAACATCATAGGTCTCACACCTATTGTCAAGACTTCCTTCTCACAAGGCATCTAGGTGATCATGAATCCAAAACGCAAACAAGCACGCAACATAGAATGCTATGATCAACACATCCTATGGTAAATACTAGACATGAGCATGAATACACAAATTGCATGTAGTCTAGTTAATCATGCATAAGTAGTCAATCTATATTATGTAAGATATGATCAACATTAATCACACACTAGATTCATGAATATATCTAAACTTGAATAAAAGATATGATCAACAAATCACAAGGTCAAGGTTAAATCACAAAAACCTAAAACATGCTAAAATCATATGACATTGTCAAATAGATTTAAGCAAAAGTTCTAGAGCATATTCCTAATCATAGATTCAACAAATCACATGAATAGCTCAAAAGAACATAAGCACATGTATTATGTGAGAATTTTGGCCAAGAGAGCCTAATACATGTGAAGAACTATTTTTCACAAAATCAATCAATCAAAGATCATAAAATAGTCTTAGAATCAAAGCTAGCACAATACAAACCCAAACATGTGATAACATAGGCAAAATCAAAACCTAACTCAACATGAATGATTTCAATTGAAACTCAACCTAGCTTTGAAAGTGTTCAAAACACAATCAAAACACTCACAATTTACAAATATATGTAGAAGAAGAAAACCCAAGGCAATTGACCATGTTTTAGAAGAAAACTTAGAGAGAAAATCAATACCTTAGTTGATCTAGGTGCAGTCCCGTTTTTGTATGATTAGACACCAAAAAAAGCAGCAAAATAAACTCAAAATTTCAGGGAAAAGATGGAGGATGAATAGATGAACACTCTCAACTTCGAATCACTCAAATCGGAGTTCAAATGAAGAAGTCATGGTGTTTGGAAGCTGAGAAAATTTAGAGAGAAAAATTCTGCACACTTGATTTGAATTTCTTCTTAGAATGAAATGTGAGATGGAGAGAGATTATAAAAGAGTGGGAAAGAAGAAAGATTAAAAGACCATTTTGCCCTCCTTTGGAAGTGCTCCACCGAGATGGCATGAGGGCATCTCGGGGAAGCAAGGTTGTGCGGTCGAGATGGCCACGCGCTATCTCGGGCATGCACACCTCCATGGCCTTTTGGCCATGGTGCATTCCCCTTGCGCTTCCCTCAGGTTCTTCGACCGTTCTCCTGATTTCGAACTCGGAATTTAAATCCGTTTGCAGATTACAAACCGTAACTCTCACACAAACATGAAAATATAAGATACTCAACTCAGAAAATAATAATTCGACTTGATATACGAAGACGAAGACAATATATGAAACATGAGTTGAAAGTGTAGTATCTTTTGACATTGAACTTGAAATCAACAGTATAAGTAACCGAATTGACCGGAACTCAATCAAGAATGATTTAAGACTAAATCCAAGTTCAATATCCATGTTATAAAAACATGTACACATACAAACACAATTCACACTTGAATGCAAACTACATAGAGATAGTTTCCAATCATTCATATTCCAAAACATGTTATTTCCAAACCAATGCATGAGCATTCATCTCCAAGTGTGTGAATGTGTTTTACATGGTGCACAATGATGCAGGGACACATATGAATGAATTGTATGTGTATGCCTAAAATGGTGCGCAACGATGCAGGGACACAAATGTATGATATGTGTGTGTGTGCCTTAGCCTTGTAAGAGAAAGATAAGGTCTTAGTATACTTTTGTAGAACCAAATTGCATCATTTCTCTTTGAAGACTTAGAACTTGCTTTGACTTGTTGTTTCTTTTTCCTTGAAGCTTGAATAATCATGAACCTAAACAACTAAGTCATTACAAGGTAAACATCATTTTGATATGGAATTAATGCCAACACAAACTAAAACCTAACAATCTCCCCATTTGGCAAATTCCATGTCAAAACATCTATACATTTACTACAATTATAAAAATGAAGATAGGTCACAAAATCACTCCCTCACATTAAAATGAGTAAGATTCCTATAACTAATCTTCACCAACTCTTGAACTTCATCTTGATCTTCTCTTGAAGCAACCTACAAATCATCTCAAAGCACAATGCATATACAAGAGAAAAACAACAAATGGAAACATATAATATGGATAAGAATATACAATTAAGTCCACAAATACATGTATCTCCCCCTCAATACATGCCAAATACAAGAATTCTTAACCAAATCTTAAGACTAATTATTACAAGCCATTGAAAGTTCAAAAGTTCACAAAAACAACATAAAAAGGAAACTAAGTACCTAGCAACTCTTAACAACTCTTTCTCCTCCTTTTTGACATGAAATGATGCCAAAAGGTAAGAAACATACCATGAGACTCAAATACTAGCTACTAGATCCACCAAAGAATGATGTGCGTGTAGTTGACCTAACATAATTCTTGAGAGGTGGTCTTGAACTTGATGCAATACACTCCTCTAACTCTTTTATTCTAGCATCTTGTTTTTCAACTATAGCACTAAGCTCATCAACATTCTTCTTCAAATGCAAAGCCCAATCCAAAAAATGTTTATGCTAGTCTCTTGACAATCAACTTGTGAACTAAAAAGTCCAAAAGTATCACATGTCTTACCCTTATCCTTATATGACATGTATGACACACGTTTATCACTATACTTTTCCAAGGGTTTTACCAACATATCATCTCCACTACTTTGAACACCACGAGCTAAACACAAAGAAGTTATAAACCCCGGTAATGCAAGCTTCTTATCTCCTCTAGTTGAGAAAGCCGCATTATCTAAATAAAACATAAGCAAATCCCCAAGGTTTATAGGTTGATTAGTCACTAAGGCATATACTATTTTGATCTTGTCTTTATTCAACTCGGTTGAATTCAAAGATCCAATAATATTTGTGCAAATGAAATGATGCCAAAATGCACTTGCCTTAGTTAACTCATGTTGACTAATATATGCTCAACCTTTCCACTCAAAAGAAGCATTGTCACATAGAGTTCTACCCATGATATTAAGATTCTCAATGACATCAACATCTAGAAAGTTTGAATCAATATCACTAGATAGCCCAAGAAACTTGTTAATGTTTACCGGGTTAACTCTAAACACAACACCCCTAACATCCATCAAAGTATCGAATAATGTGGCACTCTCTCTATATTCATGATAAAATTCTCTAACAATAGTGCCATTCACTATTCCTAGCATGCTCACCCAAGATTCCCAATTTCTATCCTTAATGCATTTAAGAACATAAGAATCTTTGAATTTACCTAAGTTAATGCCTCTCTCTTGAAATATCTTCTTAGTTGCAAAGAACCCCAAATCCTTTCCTTTGGATCCCTTTAAGATTGACTTGGCTTTCACAATAGGATTCGATCGATTTCCACTTCCAGTAACTTTAGTTCTTCCCATTTGTTCTTGTGAAATAAGATGCTATAAACATACAAAAGTGAGTGAAAGACAAAACAAGCTTATTAGTCACAAATATATAAAACAATGACATATGACTTAAGAATGAATCATCATGCAAGACAAAGATAGTGAGTAATATCTTACAAGTATCATTAAGTCAAAATATGCCAACATGTAACAAAATGAAGCATGTGAATATATCATAAAAGAGAACAATGTGTAGTATACAATGCTCCCCCTTGATAAATGCTATAACTAAAATCAATGATAGCAAAGAGTTCACAAAGATATTCACACAATCACACATTCAAGCAATTTGAAGAAATAACAACAAAATAAGCTTCATATGCTAAGAGAGATACACAAAGATTTTTCAAGTTCTCTCATTATTCTTCAACAATTGCAAAGATATCATCATACTCATAAACAAAGTGTGTGTGTGAGAGATATGCTTCAAATATATATCAAGAAGTAGTTTGATAATCAACATGCTAACAATTTCCAATAACTATTCATCTTAAGCTTTTACCATAAAAAGTCAAACCGATTATCATCTGGAATTTTTGCTTTTAAGAGAATAGATTTCAACACATGAGCGTGTGTGTACATGTGGCTCGTCATCCCATTTATGTTTTTCAACCTGAGCTCTTTTGATTTTCAACTAAACTTCTTTTTAAGCCTTCCTCCTTTTCTTTTTAGGCTTTGAATCAAAGTTTTTTTTTTTTATGATTTCATTTCAACACTTTTTTGATTTTTTCCATTTTTTACATAAACAAACATTCACTTCATGACAGCTTTCACTCATCACAATGGCGTAGCTCTTTCCAACATTGGGTAGCTTTCACAACCAATGTGTGTAACTCTTTCCATGAAGGTGCTCGTTGAGTTCTATGTAATTGTCGAAGCAAAATGGATACTAACCATAGGTCATTTTAAATGTACTTGAGCACAAAAACTTCAAGGTGTATCCAATGTTAACATATTAGTAAACTCAACCAACTAGCAAAACATATAAGAGAAGCAAGGTGAAATTTTTAGAAAACCAAGATTTTATGGCTCATAAGCACATGATCTAAGAGCAATAAGTAGAGACTTATTCAAGATCATTACTTCTCTAATGAGTAGCTTTCAAAGAATATGAAGCTCATATTTTAAAAGTAATGCCACTCAAAATACTATACACAAACAATCATCAAAGTTAAGATCAATGTGAACAATATCACTATTAGATCCTAAAATAGCCAATGTCAATGAGGACCATATGTATGCCATACAAAATTCTCTAATATGACATGCTATAAGATGTATGTCAAAAATTGAGTCAAAAGATGAATATCTAAGAGAATATGCATTAGAGTATAGAGATACCTTTTTGCACATTATATTCACCAAATATCATACTTCCGCCCTTTTTATGAGCACTCTTGCCTTGAATGTGCTCATGACACCAAGTTGACGATGTTTCACAACAAGAGTATAAAAAGAATAATATCTCAACTCAATCAACACATATAACAAAAGAACTTCTTCAAAGTTAATCAACAAATTTTTACCATCATAACAATCATGATGTGAGATAACCAAGTTCATATCAATACATGGAGTATTCAAAGCTAGCAAGCAAGAATTCTCAACACAATTGATATATAGCCTCAAAGCTATCTCACATGTGCTTCTTATTTTAGTGATAAGAGCACTCACCCTTGAACCACTTGTTCTTGGGTGTACCTACACAACCATTTCCAATATCATCCTTGACAACAATGTTAAATCTAGAGTAAAGTCCTTCAATGACTTGATTAACAAGAATACCATTAACACACTCTTCCTTAACATTTTCAACACATGCTTTGTCAAGTTGAACAAGATTAGAATTCTTTCAACTCCACAACGTTTTTTCATGCTTAGCAAAATTATCATGTTTCTCAACATTCAAGGCCTTAGCATGTTCAAGTTGAAGTTTAATCTCCTTATCCCTAGATTCATTTCCTAATTTGCATTTTTCAATATATTTATAACACCTAGGCTTAATGTAACCTATTGTGTTGCAATAATGGCAAATTGGAATAAAAGATGAGATTGTACCTTTTGGAGTTGAACTAGCTTCACTAGAAGTTTGCAAAGATACCTTGTTCGCCAACTTCTTCTTGACTTTTGATCTTCTCTTCTTTTGTGGTTTCTTATCAATCACGACTTCATCCAAGTGAATAGGAAGTGGTGCTTCCAAAAGCTCCTCTTCAACTACCAAGTCGTCTTCACCACTATGAGAGTTAACAAGATTCCTAACATTAGACACACTAACTGAATCATTCACTAAGTCTTTGATAGCCTTCTTAGCCATGTCTATTTCTTCCATCAATTCTTATTCTCTCTTGTTCAAAGAAGATATCACATTATCCTTCTCAAGGTTAATCATTTCAAGTTCTCTAAACTTCTTCATAATATCACCTTTTCACCAAGAAGTCTACGAGTAACAACCACAAACTCATCTAGTTGCTTCTTGATCAAATCATCCATCTCAACTACTTCTCTTTGAGTATTGTCTCTATCTTCTTTAAGCTTTTCTATCTTTTTCAACAACTCAAGATTAGAAGGAATGGAACTAGAGCTTCCATCATGATTTGCATCAAGTTCTTGTTCAAATATATTGTACTACCAACATCTAGTGAAGAATAAGAAGCCGTTAGAGCTACAAAGTTGCTCACCAACTCTTCATCAGTTGAAGACTCACTAATAGAGCTCTCATTGTCACTAGAATTATCATCACTCCAAGTAGCCGCCAACACTTTACCTTTCTTGTCTTTCTTAGATGGCTTCTTGGTACACTCACTAGCAAAGTGACCAAAACCTTGACAATTATAGCATTGAACCTCCTTTTTGTTCATGGCTTGACTATTCTTCACAATCCTTGGAGATGATGTTCTCTTGATTCATTTTTCCTTAGAAGACTTGCCTTTAGGTTTGGCACTATTCTTTAGAAACTTATTGAACCTTCTAACCAAGAGTGCCATTTCTTTATTTTCATCTTCACTCTTCTCCTCAATAGTATTGAGAGCGATTCATTTACTCTTGATCTTTGGCTTCAAGCACATCTCATAAGTTTGGAGAGACCCAAGCAACTCTTCAATATTCATATTATCCACATCCTTGCTTTCCTCAATGGCCGTCACCTTTGATTTGAATCTCTTAGGAAAAGACCTAAGGATTTTCCAATTTAAACGCTCTTTTGAGATAGGTACTTCAAGTGCTTGACATTGGTTAACTATGTTAAGAAGCCGGAATTGGAAGTCTTCGAACTTTTCTTCCTCATCCATTCTTAAACCTTCAAATTGTGATGCCAACATTTGAAGCCTCGATTTCTTCACCACTAAGGTTCCTTCATTAGTAACTTGGAGAGTATCCCAAGCTTCCTTTGTGAATTCAAGATTTTAAATGTAGGAGAATTGATGCCCATCAACTCCTCCAAAGATGGCATTCATAGCACGATGGAGCCATTTAGCAACCTCAAACTCATTCATTGTCCATTCACTCATTGGCTTAAGTATCATGGTTCTATCCTCTAAAACCTTGGTAGGAGTACTATAACCTTCTTCCACTACCATCCAAACCCTTTCATCAATAGAGCGGATGTAGGCTTTCATCCTCAACTTCCAATACCCATAGTTAGTGCCACGAAGTAATAGTGGCCTAGTATTTGAGGCTCCTTCCTCCATTACATCTTCTTGTAAACCCACAACTTCAAATGCCTTACAAAAATCGTGAAAGTATCACCCCAGACTCACAGTAAGTGCAATCTAGTGTCATGCTTTGATACTAATTGAAAATACAATCACGGTTAAATGCTCAAGGCTAACCTAGAGGGGGGGGGGGGGGGGGTGAAGAGGTTAGACACCTTTTTCGACTCCCTTAGAAACAAACAAAAGTTTGTCCCTCTAGATTGCTTGTATCACAATATATATCTTAATTAAAGACAATTAATCAATATATAAACACAATGAAAGTGTGATACAAACAAGTAATTTTAACACATACACAATCTATATTATAGAAAGGAAGTTAACATATATAAAGAGATCTATCCACAATACAAATATTAAAGAGATAGGGATAGAGAAAAGTTGACACAATATATAACGTGGTAAACCTCCGAAGAGGAAACATCCACGGGCTAGCAGCCACCGGCAAATAAAATCCACTAGTAGATAAGACTAGTACAATCTTTCAAGTGACCTTTTCACCTAGAAACTACCCTTCTATCCTACTCTAGAAGTTGCTGCCCTATGCTCAACAATCCGAGGCTTCACACCTCTTGTCAAGACTTCCTTGCTCACCTTATCCGGATCTTCACAACCCAAGTCAAGACTTCTTGCTCAACTATCCAAGTTTTCCCGACTCTAGTCAAGACTTCCTTGCTTACCTATCCGAGTTGTCCCAACTCTAGGTAAGACTTCTTGCTCGACTATCCAAGGCTTCACACCTCTAGCCAAGACTTACTTGCTCGACAATCCGAGGCTTCACACCTCTTGCCAATACTTCTTGCTCAACACCATAAGTCTCACACCTATTGTCAATACTTCCTTCTCACAAGGCATCTAGGTGATCATGAATGCAAAACGCAAACAAGCACGCAACATAGAATGCTATGATCAACACATCCTATGGTAAATACTAGACATAAGAATGAATGCATAAATCACATATAGTCTAGTTAATCATGCATGAGTAGTCAATCTAGATTATGTAAGATATGATCAACATTAATCACAAACTAGATTCATGCATATATCTAAACTTGAATAAAAGATATGATCAACAAATCACAAGGTCAAGGGTAAATCACAAAAACCTAAAACATGCTAAAATCATATGACAATGTCAAATAGATTTAAGCAAAAGTTCTAAAGCATATTCCTAATCATAGATTCAATAAATCATATGAATAGCTCAAAAGAACATAAGCACATGTATTATATGAGAATTTCGGCCAAGAGAGCCTAATACATGTGAAGAACTATTTTTCACAAAATCAATCAATCAAAGATCATAAAATAGTCTTAGAATCAAAGCTAGCACAATACAAACCCAAACATGTGATAACATAGGCAAAATCAAAACCTAACTCAACATGAATGATTTCAATTGAAACTCAACCTAGCTTTGAAAGTGTTCAAAACACAAATCAAAACACTCACAATATACAAATATATGTAGAAGAAGAAAACTCAAGGCAATTGACCAAGTTTTAAAAGAAAACTTAGAGAGAAAATCAATACCTTAGTTGATCTAGGTGCAGTCCCGTTTTTGTATGATTAGACACCAAAAACAGCAGCAAAATAAACTCAAAATTTCAGGGAAAAGATGGAGGATGAATAGATGAACACTCTTAACTTCGAATCACTCAAATCGGAGTTCAAATGAAGAAGTTATGGTGTTTGGAATGTGAGAAAATTTAGAGAGAAAAATTCTGCACACTTGATTTGAATTTCTTCTTAGAATGAAATGTGTGAGAGAGAGAGAGAGAAATTATAAAGGAGTGGGAAAGAAGAAAGATGAAAAGTCCATTTTGCCCTCCTTTGGAAGTCCTCCCTTGAGATGGCATGTGGGTATCTCGGGGCAGCAAGGTTGTGCGGCCGAGATGGCCACGCGCCATCTCGGGCATGCACACCTCCATGGCCTTTTGGCCATGGTGCATTCCCCTCGCGCTTCCCTCGCGTTCATCGATTGTTCTCATGCCTCCAAAATCGGAATTCAAATCTGTTTATGGATTACAAACCATAACTCTCACACGGATATGAAAATATAAGATAATCAACTCAGAAAATAATAATTTGACTTGATATACGAAGACGAAGACAATGTATGAAACATGAGTTGAAAGTGTAGTATCTTTTGACTTTGAACTTGAAATCAATAGTATGAGTTACCGAAATGACCGGAACTCAATCAAGAATGATTTAAGACTAAATCCAAGTTCAATATTCATGTTATACAAATATGTACACACAAACACAATTCACACTTGAATGCAAACTACATAGAGATAGTTTCCAATCATGCATATTCCAAAACATGTTATTTCCAAACCAATGCATGAGCATTCACCTCCAAGTGTGTGAATGTATTTTACATGGTGTAAAATGATGCAGGGACACATATGAATGAATTGTATGTGTGTGCCTATAATGGTGCACAACGATGCAGGGACACAAATGTATGATATTTGTGTGTGTGCCTAAGCCTTGTAAGAGAAAGATAAGGTCTTAGTATATCTTTGTAGAACCAAATTGCATCCTTTATCTTTGAAGATTTAGAACTTGCTTTGACTTGTTGTTTCTTCTTCCTTGAAGCTTGAATAATCATGAACCTAAACAACTAAGTCATTACAAGGTAAACATCATTTTGATATGGAATTAATGCCAACAAAAACTAAAACCTAACAACGTTTCAACCCAGAAAGAATCAAGGCGATCAAGGAAGAGGTGGACAAGCTATTAGCTGCAGGATCTATTCGAGAAGTGAAATATTCTGACACGGTCACCAACACTGTCATGGTGAAAAAGAAAAATGGCCAGTGGAGGATATGTGTAGATTTCACCGACCTGAACAAAACATGTCCGAAAGATAGGTTCCCTTTATCTCGGATCGACTAGTTGGTAAATGCAACGGTCGAACATGAATTGTTAAGTTTCATGGACGCCTATTCAGGTTACAACCAGATCTAAATGTTCAAACCAGATGAGGAAAAAAATTTATTTACAACTAACCAGGGATTGTATTGCTATAAGGTCATACCGTTTGGATTAAAGAATGCTGGGACAACTTACCAGAGGCTTGTAAATAAAATGTTTGATCGACAGATTTGCAGGAATATGGAGGTATACGTGCACGATATGCTAACCGAAAGTGTAACATTTGGAGATCATCCAACCGACCTAAGGGAGATGTTTGAGGTACTGCAAAAGTATGGGATGAAGCTAAATCCAAAGAAATGCATATTCGGAGTACCATCAGGCAGGTTCCTAGGATTTCAAGTTCACCAAAGAGGGATCGAAGTAAACCTGAAGAAAATAAGAGCTCTGGAAGAAATGAGGTCTCCCAAGACATTGAAGGAAAGCCAAAGGTTAACGGGTTGCCTAGTGACCCTGAGCCGGTTCATAAGTAAATCCATGGAAAAATGCCTACCCTTCTTCAAAGCAATTAAGTGAGGCATAGGGGTAGAGTGGAACGATGAGTGCGAACAAGCATTCAGAACAATCAAAGAATATTTAGGAAAAGCTCTGATATTATCCAAACCACTTGAAGAGGAAGTACTCCATCTTTACCTGTCTGTTACAAATGTAGCAACAAGCTCGATATGGCTCATATTGGAAGAAGGAATGCAAAAACCTGTATACTACACCAGCAAAGTTCTGTTACCTGTGGAAACAAGATACTCTCCTGCTGAGCAAATGGCTTTGGCCTTATCAACAGCAGCGAGAAAACTAAGATCGTACTTTCAAGCTATTAAAATTTAAGTATACACTGATTGTCCATTGAAACGGATTTGATCAAAACCCGAGGTGTCAGGAAGGCTGACTAAGTGGGCAGTGGAACTAAGTGAGTTTGACATAGTCTACTCGTTAAGAGCGGCGATCAAGGGTTAAGTTGTAGCGGATCTAGTCGCAGAGTTCGTAGAGTCGAACAATGAGGTGATCAGAATGTTAAAAGAAGAGGACCTGTTTGCTTGGAAACTACATGTGGATGGATCGTCAAACATGCATGGGAGCGGGATAGGTATAGTTATATCCACACCATAAGGTGACCAGGTGGAATGTGCCTTGCGATTTGACTTCAAGGCCCCTAACAATATGGCAGAGTATGAGGCGCTTCTGGCAGGCCTTACGGTGTGCATGACACTGGGATGAGCTGGAAATATTCAGTTGCTCACAGGTGGTAGTCAATCAAGTTCTGAATGAATACTAAGCCAAGGACAATAATATGGTGACATATTTAACCATAACCAAGGCACTCCTCGAAAGGTTCAAAGCATACAGAATCACCGAGATCCCAAGGGAGTAAATTAAAAAGCGGGCACGCTGTCAAAATTGGCATCAATCACCAATGTATGGTCAAAAACGATCCCGATTGTTCACCTGCGAAAGCTGAGTATCGAAAACGAAAATCAAGCCAAAGCATCAGGGGTAGAAGTAATTGAAGAGGAATAAACTACCTAGATGACACCGAACAGAGAATATTTAGAGAAGAGGGTGCTCCCGTCGGAGACAGCTGAGGAGATTCGTCTCAGATATAGAGCCACAAGATATTCGATAGCAAAAAGAGAGCTATACAGAAAAGGGTTCTCCAAAGCGCTTCAGAAATGCATGGACCCGATCAGAGGTAAGCAAATATTAGAAAGTATCCACAGGGTAGTCTGTGGGAATCACTCGGGTGGCAAAAGCCTAGCACATAAAATGCTTAGGCAAGGCTTTTATTGGTCGACCTTGTGTGGGGATGCATAAGGTGTTGCAAATCAGTGTGGTGGCTATCGAAAGGTAGCTAATGACATCCAGAGACCACCTGAACAGTTGAAAATTTTGTCATCGTCATGGCCGTTCACCATGTGCAGAATAGATCTGATTGGTCCGATGCCAACTGTAACTAAAAGAGGGGCAAAACATGCCATAGTGGTCATCGACTGGTTCACAAAGTGGGTTGAAGCGGAAGCACTAGTATATATCCCAGAGGCTAACACAATCGGTTTTGTGAAAAAAATATCATCTATCGGTTTGGTATCGTGAAAACTATAATCACAGACAACGGGACTCAATTCGATAGTGACAACTTAAAAAATATGTGTCAAGACCTCAGGATAAAGAACTATTACGCCACACCAGCCCACCCACAGACTAATGGCCAAATGGAGGCGGTGAACAAAATAATCAAGCATACTCTAAAAGCGAAGCTGAAGGGAAGGAAAGGAAACTTTACAGACAAATTACACGAAGTCTTATGGGCTTATCAGACTATAGAAAGGACTTCAACGGGGAAAACACCTTACTCGATGGCGTTTGGGATGGAAGCAGTAATTCCAGTTGAAATTATCCATAAGTCCCCTATGGTACAACTCTTTGACCCCGAAGGATATGTAGAGATGATAAAACATGACTTGGACAAGCTGGAAGAGAGAAGAGACATGCCAAGGAAAGAAATGCCGCCTACCGACAGAGGGTTGCACGGTATTACAATTCACATGTCAAGATTAGAAGATTCCAGCTCGGAGATCTAGTTCTGAGAAGAGTAACACTTAATACAAAGGACAAGTCAGCAGGTTCATTAGCTAACAAATGGGAAGGACCATACCAAGTGGTCGGGATAATAGGACATGGAGCATATCAACTTTCCTGACCCGAAGGAACCGAGCTGCCCAAGCTGTGCAATGCACAATATTTAAAGATCTTCTACCCATGAAGAAGATTCGTGCATTTATTTTTATTATTTGCTTCTATAGTTTAAACTTTAAATTATTATTAGCTAATTGTCTTTTATCTTTTGAGAAATCAATAAAAATCCTCAGGGGGAGCAGTTATAAATATCAAGCACAGTGTTCGAAACCAAATATTTGCTCTTAAGAGCATTTATAGTATACCTCAAAATATCGATTGTGATCGATAGGGATCCCGAGAGGCCTGGTGAGGGGGCCGAAAGCATAAGTCGTCAAGACAGTGCACACTCACCGAAACTAACTTTGTACACATGAAGCACTGTTAGGGCGTTTTCGGGTATATGAACCCGAGGGGATGCGCCAAGAGTTGGATAAGGCACAGATCCTACTTATAAGATAATGCAAGACACATCCATAGATACTTATAAAGCTAGTGCGATAAGTTACGCCTTATTGCAACGAATCTTTATCAACAGACTATCGGTAGACGTCCCAACGACCTAGTTGACAGATAAAAGATGAAAGTCTATAAATATAAACCTCAGAATTTGTTTACAAATGAACACTGTTGAACGGAAAGATATACATCAAAAGATCAGGAGCAGCCAGAATCCAAGCGGTAAAATGCAATAGATCTACCCGAGGAAAACTTGAAATCGTCGTCAAGCACGGTTCAATTCTCTAAGGGTGGTTGACCACCAAAAATGAGACAAATAAGTCGATCATTATATGACGACGCAGGCTCAAAAGAGTAGGTTATCAATCCCAAATGATCGGTATAAAAGTGGTTCTACTTAGCCAAACTCATGATTATCAATCTGGCATGGGTCAACATGCATAGTTCGGGTTGAGGTAAAATATGAAAGAATGCAAGCATAAGGAACCACGTACCAAAAATGGTAAACATCCTGAAGACGCGTAAATAAGGGAAAAATATACATTAACTGTCATAACTTGTCAAGTGTTACAAATGTAAATACATATAAAAAAAAGCTACAAAAGTAGAGATGCTTCAATTGTTCCCCGCAATAGAGGAGCCCCCAGGATCGGATGGAGGGACATCATTATCTTCATTGAAGTCTCTAAAATCTGCCTAGAAGATGTTGTCATCAGGATCAACAGACACAAAGGGAGAGTAATCTACATCGGGTGAAGAACCGACGTCAACCTCTTTATTCAGAGCGCCATTATCCTGACCAGCATGTAAAGACACAATGGATACCTTCGAATAAAGCTCGAGATACAAGGGAAGGGGATCATTTTCGATAGATCTGAAATAGGCCTTCCACCTAATCTGTTGGTTCTTGATAGCTTCCATGGACTCTCTCTAATGCTTAGATATTGTCTAGTCCCATTTCAAGTGGGCCTCTTTTGAAGACCTCTCCTTTACTCTAAAGAACATCCTGGCAATTGCCAAGCCCCTCTCAAACTCCCTCAGTAGGTAGCATCTAAAGCAGAGGACCTCTTATACAAGTCAACATTTTGAACTTTAAGGTCTAATCTGGCTTCTTGTGAAAGAACTTCCATACTGACTTGCTACTGCTCCAAGTCTTTGTTGAGTGGCTCAAAGTGAAGCCTAGCCTTCTCAGACGCCTGCTGCACCTCCAACATCTTTTGCTGAGCTGTGGTAAGGGAATCCCGAGCAACATGTGCTTCTTTCTGAGCCTTCTTCGCTGTTGTCTCAGCAAAGATAGCCCCCGATTCAATTTCAACACTTTGCTGTTCTGCCTTAGCAACTCTCTTCTCCAGCCCAACGGTCATTGTAGTGAGCTCTCTGAGGGCTTCATCAGATGCAGTGGCTCAATTCTGAACATTAACAACCATTTTCCTCAGAGATATCTCAGTTGCTGTATGCGCCTTCAGTATACTGACTTGCCTTGAAGGCAATAGCAGCAGAAGATTTCAAGGGCTCTTCCTTCTTGGCGAAAGCAAGCTTCAGTAGTGAAATCTCAGCGGCATGTTTATTCTTCTCAGAAAAAGCCAGAGTCAACGCCTCTACCGCCTACGAAGGATCAGCGAAAGATAAAAAGAACAGATAGAAAGATCAGGAGAAAAGCAATCAAGATGGTGGAAAGACTTACAAAAATGCCATTACTAAATATCATACGGACACGCTCAAAATCTACAGTGTCTTAAGCGTTATTCCAGTACCCTTCGCCAATATATTCGACACTTGATGACATTGAACAAAGCATGGAAAGGGGCTAAGTTTGAGAACTACTAGAAGATGGGAAGTGAGAAAGCTCAGTAGCAGAAACAGCATAAGCATATTGATCTCGATGAGAGGAGGGAATAGTACGACTAGCAGGGGTTAGAGTCTTCGAGTCCAAACGTCTTCCCTTGGAAAATTATCAGATGTAGCAACCCGAAGGCCTTTGCCCTTAGAAATTTGACCTTCGACAACACCCTCGAGATGAAGAGACCTAACAGGCATAATAGAAGGGGCACCAATAGGCTCGCACATCCTGATATCCCCCTCAAACTGCATAGCTGCTCTTTCCTTGGTTCCAAAATAGAATTGACAGCCTTCTCCTCAGATAGATCAAGGAAGCTTTCATCGGTTATATTCTCTTCCTCATCGGAACAACCATCATCATCTTCAGAATCAGAGAAAATGATCTACGCTTGACAGTAAACTGCATAGGAGCCTCCTCAGTGTAGCGAGAAGGTGACACAACCAGAACCTTGGGAGACTTATTCGGGGGAACTCCTGGTCCGCAATCCTGATTGGTTCTGTTGGAGCGGAAGACAAATTTAATATACCTCGATCACTCCTTCTCTTGGATCACAGTTCTCACAAAATAAGGACAAAAATCATCTCCTAGTCTTCCTCCCCCTCATTCTCTTCCAAAATGATTGGATCAACCACTAGATTGGCAACGCTGGATCAACCCTAGATTCAAGACCCGCTCTCATATGAAGGGCATCGAGAGAGGAAGACCCTTCAGCAGTCTTAGCAACCTTATGGCTTGAAACATTATCTGTCGTATCCATTTCATATGATTTCTTCCCTCATAAATCATCCCTTCTCCGATGCTCCCTTTCAGACCAATCTCGATCGCGTCTTCCTTGAGGTAGCCCCAGCGACCGCTTTGAGCTCTAGTATGATGTTAATCACTGGTCCCAACTTGTTCAATGGGTACATCAGATGAATAGTGGTCAGATTCATACGAGTGTTCCACCGGATCATGTTCAGATGGAGCAATTCCCTAAGCAACTTGATCGGCTGCAGCCTTCCTACTAACCCGATCAACATGCTTGGCCTTCTCAACTTGATCACCTATGATGATGTCCATATTGTACACTAAAAGGAAAAAATACCGCACGATTATAAACAATCAGCGTAGGGGGAAAGTATACGAGACAACTTACACTAAAAGTAAAGTAAGAATGGCTTACATCGTCTACGACTGGCAGAAATCATGGGAAAAACGCCTCATTTGATCCAGTCTACTTTAACATAAAGAAAACGGAAATCCCTCTCTTCCCAAGTAGTCTCAACTGCTTTGACAACCGTATCAACCTAGCTCTTGGTCAGAAAAGGGGGAAGTTTTGTTCCAATGCTCAGGATTACAGAAGTGCCTTAGAACACTATTTCATATCAACCCTTGTAAGGGGTTAGCGACGACTACCTCACCCAAGTCACCTTCAAGGAAGAACCAACAGTTCTTCCAATACTTGTTTGAGGAAGGGAATCCCCAGATAAATCCTTTATGATCTTTATCCGAAGAGGGTACAGGTTTCCCCTTATATCCATGAGGAATCCACATGCTTTGAGATGTGGATTGAAGGTAGAAAGTTCCTCCTCTATCAGATCGGTTCAGTGTATAAAAGAAACGGATCTTTTGTGGGGTAGTAGGTTGTTTTACCCTAAGATTTTTCCACAGATGCCTTAAACTGACCAACACCCGATAAGAATTGGAAGTTAGTTGGGCTGGAACAATGCTAGCATCCGCTAGGAATCGAGCGATAAAAGGTTGAAGGGGGAGAGTGACCTCTGAAGATAACATGGCCTCGTATATAGCAACCGCACCGGGGGGAAGGTTCCACACAGCTCGATCACCACTATAGTATAATTTCTTCATGTTGGTCAAATCAAATCGGTACTTAAACTTCCCTAGCTTGACCTTAGTCATAACATTTATCTCCAAGTCAAATGAGCAGAGGTGGTCGGCGTTGATCCTCAACATCGAAGCTTGTCGCTCCTGTGGTACGTCCTTTATTTTGAGAACTTGTGAGGCTATCTCTAAGTCAATCACTACACGTGCGGACTCTTTAAGAGAGGCTCTGGTGGTCTACCTAGAGCTGCCTTGTTTTGACATTTCTATATAAACATCTGAAAGGATGAAAAATCTGAGAAGAGCAGGGGTTCAAAGAAAAAGAGAGTTAGGGATTGTTTTCTAATAAAAGAGAAAAATCAAGTCGCAAGAAGAGAAGTAAAATGCCTCAAGGATATATATACAACAAGTGACATCACTAGGTAAGACGTGCGTCATCAGTCGAAAGTGGGGGTAGATGTGTCAGAATTGAAAACCACACACCGTTTGAATTTCGAAAAAGATGCCCAATGATTTCATCAGCCAAAATTTGTGTTGTTGGTAACTGTAACGTATTAAAAGGTCATTTATGTGCTACAAGACAAAAATGATAGAGTAAATTAAACACATGTCTCCGAACGCGTCCTACTTGTGATAATCATTTATTCGACCTCGTATGTTTAAGTGGGTGTTCTTATTGCTAAAATCTGAAGAATGGTGAGTTAGCCTAACTATCCAAAAAATAAGGGAGTTAAAGATATTGTGTCACCAAGAGTCAACCTTCTTGAACCTATCTAAGCCCAAGCCCACCTACACTGACAAAAGATGGTTTCATAATACCCAGTCAGGATTATCATGATGGTCGGGCCAAAACCACATGTCGGGATTGGGTCACTGGTAGGGGAAAATAAGGCTTGGTCATGTCTTGGCAGATGATCAGCAGATCGACACGTGGGTATTATCAAATACGTACAGAATAAGTCTTACTCCAATAAGGTGTCTCGAAGCACACTTTGACAAGGAAGCAAATTTCCTTACTGATGTCAAAGTTCAAATTAGGTAAGAGGTTCAATACATGAAGAACGTAAAACAGAAAAGAAGGATAAAAACACTCAAACACGTTGATTCCATTTACTTGTACATCAAGCATTAGGGTTCTATGCAGGTATAAATAAACCCTAATAATCCCCATGAAAGGGTTAAAAAAAGAAAGAAAGAAATAAAATATAGAGAGCACGAAAGATTGAATGTGTAATCAATTATTCATAGTAAAGTTCTTTCCTCCCCGATTTCCGACAACAGTGGATGTTTCTCCGTTCTTGGGGTTTTACCACTTAAACTCTTTGTGTTCTCTTTAATTCCTTAGTCGCTCATAATTTACAATTGTGTGATCTCATATACATTCTGATTGACGTGTGATCTATCCAAAAATCACCATCAACACACTCAAATGCTAGCAAAAGAATCTACAACTTTAACAAGATAAACGTGCCTAACCTTTATCTTATGTTGTGAATATGGTTCATGACTAACTAAAGAATTGTGTCTACTTCATACATATCTAGATGTACGAACAATTCTTCTTTTCTCATATTCATTTGACCTTATGATTATTTACTTTTGGCAAATATACTAATTAAACTATAAATGCTATAAGATTTGTTAAACTAAAAATCACTTTTATTAATATGAAAAGATTGTTAAATACATTATTATACTCTTGCTCTCGAGCATAATCCCAACAATCTCCCAATTGCTCTATAGCAAATGTGTCATATCTTTTATCCCCATAATCTCCAGGTGCCCATCAAAACTCTTTTGTGGAAGAGCCTTTGTGAAGGGATCCACTAGATTTTCTACTGATGCGATCTTGGTTATCGTCATGTCTCCCCTATGCACAATTTCCCTTAAAAGGTGATACTTTCTTTCAATGTGTTGCCCTCTCTTATGACTTCTTAGTTCTTTCAAATTAGCCAATGCTCCACTATTATCATAATAGATAGTGATCTGCTTATTCGCATCAGGAACCATTTCCAAGTCAATCAAGAATTGGCGGAGCTATACAACCTCTTTAGCATCCTCACATGCGGTAACATACTCGGCTTCCATGGTGGAGTCAATAATACAAGATTGCTAACCATTCTTTTACTGATGTCAATACACCTACATCGTTTCTGATGAGTAGTATATTGTCAACGTAAAGAACTAAGAAAAGCAGCTAGTCACCTTTAATCCTTTTGTATACACAGAGTTCATCAAGGTTTTGATTAAATCCATAACTTTTCACGGCTTGATCGAACCTTATGTTCCAGGATCTGGATGCTTGCTTCAATCCATTTATGGAAGTCTTGACGAAAGCATAAATATGATGCAACCAGGAGGATTCAATGAAAAAGAACAAGAGGAAAAGGTATGCAAGTTGGAAAGATCCATATATGGATTCAAGTAAGCATCCAGATTATGGAACATAAGGTTCGATCAAGCAGTGAAAAGTTATGGATTTATTCAAAACCTTGACGAACCCTGTGTGTACAAAAGGATTAAAGGTGATTAGTTGGTTTTCCTAGTTCTTTACATTGATGATATACAACTCATCGGAAACGATGTAGGTGTATTGACATCAGTAAAAGAATGGTTATCGAAACAATTGTTAGCAAAACAATTTTATATGAAGGACTAGGGAGAAACAAGTTATATTCTTGGTATCCAAGTCTTAAAGGATAAAAAGAATAGAACCATTGCAATATCCCAAGCTTCATACATAGATAAAATCTTGTCTAGGTTTTCCATGCAAGATTCCAAGAAAAGCATGTTACCTTTTCAATATGGAATCAACTTTCTAAGAAACAAGTTCCTTAGAATAACCTTGAAGAGCAATTCATGAGTAGGGTTCCATATGCCTCGACAATTGGGAGTCTCATGTATGCAATGCTCTGCACTATACCAGATATTAGTTTTGTTGTTGGAATAGTTAGAAGGATTCAATCAAAACCTAGTCTTGATCACTGGACAACATTCAAGCATATTTTCAAGTATCTTATGAGAACGAGAGATTATATGCTTGTATATTCTAGAGGGGATTTAATTCCCGTTAGGTATACAGATTCTGATTTCCAATCGGATTCTAACTCCAAAAGATCAACATCAGGATCTGTGTTTACACTTGAAGAAGGGGCAGTCATCTGAAGGAGAATCAAGCAATCATGTATTTCTGACTCCACTATTGAAGCCGAGTATGTTACCACATAAGAGGCTGCTAAAGAGGTTGTCTGGCTCTGCCAATTCCTGATTGACTTGGAACTTGTTCCTGATACGAGTAAGCAGATCACTATCTATTGTGATAATAGTGGAGCAGTGGCTAATTAGAGAAGACCAAGAGATCATAAGAGAGGGAAACACATTGAAAGAAAGTATCACCTCTTAAGGGAAATTATGCATAGGGGAGACGTGACGATAACTAAGATCGCGTTAGCAGAAAATCTAGTGGATCCCTTCACAAAGGCTCTTCCATAAAAAAGTTTTGATGGGCACCTGGAGAATATGAGGATAAAAGATATTACACATTTGCTATATAGCAAGTGAGAGATTTTTAGGATTATGCTCGATAGCAAGAGTATAATAATGTATTTAACAATCTTTTCATATTAATATAAGTGATTTCTAGTTTAACAAATCTTATAGCATTTATAGTTTAATTATTATCTTTGTCAAAAGTAAATAATCATAAGGTCAAAAGACTTTGAGAAAAGAAGAATTTTTCATACATTTGCATATGTACGAGGTAGACACAATTCTTTGGTTAGTCTTGAACAATATTCACAACATAAGATAAAGGTTGGGAACCTTTATCTTGTTAAAGTTGAAGGGAAAAATACACGCACAGCGGAAGCGTGAGAAAATTTAATAAAATTAGCGTTTGCTTATAAACAAAAACTTTCCCTTTGACTAACAAGAACCTTAACCCTAGATTAATTGATGTACATAAAAGGTGTCATACCTTTTTCTCGTGACGATTGAACAAGCGTCGAATTAATTCCGCAAGGTCTTTCAATCCAATCACGAACGTGAATTACCTAGAAGTGTAGGATCTTTTCCTTTAAATCGTATACCTAAGGATGGAACCGAACAAAATATTTCTCTTTGTTAGTTACAATAATCCTCCAAGAAGAAAACAAACAATGTTAGGTCACTAGTGAATTATCAATCAATTTGATTGAAACTCGCGTGAACCTTGATTCGATGTTGTACACAAAAACCTTTTGATGTACAGGCTATTAGTGTACTAGCAAAAATTAAATGTTCTTTCTTCTTATTTCTTCTTTTCCGAACCACACTCTATTTGTAAGAGTTGATCGAATTTTGTCTAGAGTAAAATCAGATTTTTCTCCTTTAAAATTCCTATGATGGCCGAATTCTTCTTTTAGAAAAAAAGAGCTAGCCGAAATCTCTATGAATTGTTAATGAGCTGGCCGAAATTAACCGACATGCATATATATATAGGATCATAAATCCTCTCCAAAGAAGGATTTACTTGGTTGGCAAGAATCTTTTCCTTAGGTGGATTTATTTGGTAGTTAAGAATCCTTATCTAAAAGGAATTCTATCCTCTTATACATATCTAAGAGCTGGCCGAAACTTCATATAATACAATTAGGAGACTTAATTATTTTCCTAAGATTGAGTTATTTGGTAGTTAAGAATCCTTTCCTTAGGTGGATTTACATGCTGATTAAGAATCCTTTTTTAAAAATAATTCTATCATACACCAAGACTCTTAATCCAACTCAACAGTGTATTTGTAACCATATTAACACTTCCTAATTTGATTAGAAAAATAACTCCTTTTATTTATCTACTTAACAAATATAGTCTTTAATATTAATTATACTACTAGAAATAGTATAATTTTAGGAGACCATCTTCTACTAGATTTTTTTTTTTGACTTTTAATTAAATAATTAATTAATCAACAAATTAATTAATTTCCATTTAATTAAATAATAAAATAATATAATATAATTAAGCTATTCTAAATAGCCTTGCCGCCCAAACCATATATATAGGCCAATATATTGTTTTCTTATTTTATTAAATCAATTTGACTTTTATAAAAAGTCCATATGTGAACTAGACTCATTCTTACAAAAAGAAGCAAGTCCACATGCCTCAATACAATTCTAGATGGACCCCTAAATTGGTCCAGTAGAATATATAAAGTGATCCATGCAAGTTCGTGTGGATTGGGGATCTTGGCGGGCTATCTAGATTTAAGCTCAAATAGACACAACCCAATCACAATCAACAAGTGATTCACTTACGTCCGATCTATTTAATTTTAGTTCATTCCACTAAAGTCAAAAAATTATTGGCATTATTTGAGGGGGGTGTTGTGCAAATATCACCACCTTACTAATGTATGTTTAAAAGGCATCATTTAACGTGTTCAAACGAAAATACCCTGAAATATTAAAACAGTGAGGAATTTTTCGTTTTCTAAGCCAGAGAAAAGCAACAGTTAAACCGACGGGAAACTAATCGACGGTGAAGTGACCGGAACGAGATTACACGAAAACAGCTACGATTGAGGAAGGCAAGATTAGCTTTTTTTCATCGTTTTTGTTGTTGTTAACTTGCATTACATGTTAGAATTGAGTTTTGTTGATAGAAATTGTAGAAACCAGTTAAAATAGAGATCTGGGAATGGTTGTTGTTTAGGTTAGGGTTTGTAATTTGGTTGAATATCAATTGAGGAAGATGAAATCTGGGTTATCGAGACTTTTTGCAAGAGAATCGAGCTTATTTATTGTTGAGTCGAGCTTTTATTTTTGTGAAAATTAGGTTTTGGTTAGTCGAGCTTATTTTGTAATGTTTCGAGCTTTTTTTGAATTGGATCGAGCTTTTTTCAATAGGGTTGAACTTTTTTTTTCATTGGATCTAGTTTTTTCATCATGACATCGAGTTTTTTTTTAAATAAGATCGAGCTTTTCTTACATAGGATCGAGCTTATTTGTTATGGGATTGAGAATTTTGTTCATAGGATCAAGTTTTTTTCTAAAGGGTCGAGCTATTATGTATATGAGTCGAGCTTTATTTTCTTGAAAATTAAGTTTTGGTGGGTCAAGCCTTTTTTATAAGGGTTCGATCGTTTTTTGATTAGGATCGAGCCTTTTTGAAAGGGATCGAGCTTTTTTTACATTGGATTGAGCTTTTTCTTATTGGGATCCAGCTTTTTTTACATAGGATCGATCTATTTTGTTATGGGATCGAGCATTTTTTCATAGGTACGAGTTTTTTTAAAGGGTCGAGCTTTTTTGTCCTTGGATCGAGCTTATTTCTTATAGGACCGAACTTTTTTATAATTGAACCGAGCATTTGTGTTATGGGATCGAGCATTTTTGTCATAGGATCGAGCTTTTTTTTAAAAGGGTTGAGCTTTTTTCTCCTGGGATCAAGCATATTTTTTTTAAGACCGTGCTGTTTTTACATTGGATCGAGACTTTTAATTTTGGTTATGAAATTTGTTATGTTTAATGATGTTGTATTTCTGTTACATTGCAGATGAGAAATAGGTTGAGGTTTTCCTTAAAACTTCAGAAGGAGACTGGTACGATGGAAAATTGACTCGACACAACCATTTTGATGCCCTTAGCCATATAGACAACTCGCTAAACCGGGTGCATGCAGAATTTGTAGATGAATATCGGCATCTGTTCATGGCATCATGTTTCGGGCATTTCTCGACGATGCATCGGGAGATAAAGTTTTCAGGTGGTATTATCCATCGGTTGCTTTTGAGGGAGCTGCATCATAACGATCTAACAGATGAGATGCAATTCATGTTAGGGAACCAGTCGATGAGGTTTTTGAAGGTGGAATTTTGCCTGATCACCGGATTATGGTTCGGAGTTATACCAGACACGATCAAGTATACAGCAATGGAGAATGGCTTACATCAGCGGTACTTTCCTAGAGTCGATGGGGTCTCGTTGGAGGAGATTATAGGTGTTGTCACCATCGCAGAGCTCGGAAAGGTGTACGATGCTGTCCAGCTCTGCCTCATATACACGCTGAAATGGATACTTATGGGGTGGATGAGAGATTCAAGATTACAGTTTGGCAGTTTCGACTGGTTGAGGATCTCGATGCGTTCGACGCATTCCCGTGGGGTGCCCACGTGTATAGACATTCTATTTACTCATTCAAGCATGCGTTTGACGGGCGATGAGATGGGTTCGAGCGACGCCAGTTGAAAATGGTGTTGATGTACACACGGTGGAGACCTACAACATATACGGTCTATCTCATGCCCTATTGGTAAGAACTTCGAATTACAAGTTGTGCTTTATTGGTGTTGTCCTCAATGTTATGGTTAGTTATCGTACTTATCTTTGATGCAGGTATTTGCTTTCAAGGTGATTCCTGATTTGGCCAACGAGTTCAATGCCCGGGTGGTTACAGATCTGACTCCCTGTATTTTTCAAAGCCAGGGTATGTATTTAATTTGTTAATGTTTTTATTAGTTAGTATTTGTTCAATTACATTGTTCTAACTAATATTTTAGATGTTTACGAGGAAAGAACAGGTGCCCACACCAGCTGAGAGACAAGCATTGTACTATACCGGGCTAAACGAGAGGGGAGCCTGTATGTAAAAGAGGGCAGGGATGATACGCCGCCTTCGGGCCCTGATCAGACTACCTTTGGCGGGAACAGTGGTATAGAGGGTGGGGGTTAAACAGACAGGACCAGTGAAAGTGAGGGATCTGAGCCCGCTGCTGGGGGTGTAAGGCCTAGTGACAGTGAGGGATATGAGACAGACCCTCAACGAGAAAGGCATAGGCATAGGCATAGGCATAGACGGGTTCGGTTAACCACCCCCGGACATGGTACATCTACAGGGGATTTTCGTGAGGGCGTTGGACGTGATAGAGAGGTAAGTTGAAAACAAAGTTTAGTGTTATTTATTAACAAGTGTTGATAGTTTTGTACTAACAATGTAGACATGATTTCAGGCTCCGTGGGCAGATCTGTTGAACGATGTGCGTGAAGCCCTCTGGAAGAGTAAGGAGGATCGATATTGTTAACACTTGAAGTTGGTGGATATGATCCGGAAGAGTGATGAGGATTGTCAGCAACAACACCGAGTGTTACTGGATATGATCCGGGGGCTTTAGGGGTCGACCATACGTACACACTAGGATGCCCACCCCCCACCTCCTGATCTAGACTTTAGTCCTGGAGACTGGAATGATAGGTATACGGGGAGGACAGACATGATAGGTGGACATAGTCAGGACCTGCCTACCGTAGGTAGGTCCGAAGAGGCAACCTCAGTCGCATACCAACTATAGTAGGCTTGCTACATGTACAACAGTCGGGTCGGACCTCCTAGCTGTTCTATCTGGGTCCACCCATGCTCAGCGGTCCCCCCCCACCACTAAGCACATCGATTCACCCACAGCGGTCCCCTCCCCCACCCAGGACATTGATGTCGGCATCGGCTCAGCGGTCCCCTCCCCCACTCAGGATATCAGCGGAGTCAACACGGTCACCTCCCCTACCCAGCATGTCAACCCAGGCTCAGAGGTCCCCTCCCCCACCCAGGATGTTAACGACGTCGGCTGTGTCAGCCCTCTGTTTTCCCCCACTCAGCATGTTGACCCAGGCTCAGGGGTTCCCTCCCTCGGATAGCATGATGACCCAGGGTCTGCGGTCCCCTCTACTGCCCATCACATTTATTCAGCCTCAGCGGCCCCTTGCACCGCCCAGCACATCGATCGAGCTCCAGAGCTCATCAGAGGCTGGACTATCGTACATGAAGCGTTTAGTTAAGCACAGATAGCAGTTGATGAGGCCTTACACAGATCCATGCTGGCCAAAGAGGTTATGGACACGACCCGAGTCCGTGGAACACATTTTTTACCCCTACGGACTTATGGATACTTACCAGCTTGCAGCATACAAAGCCTTCAAGAGGAACATATGAGGAACTGTGAGTCCAACTTTATCTATTAAAAATTGTTGTATATTTAATGTTTATTCAAATTTACCTAAAGCTAATTCAATCATTAAGCAGACGTGATGTGGACGTAATGGCACCAGTGGACACCAGATGGTTCATCCGTATGTAGTCCAACTTCATAGACTTGGAGGAAACGGTACGTACTTACGTGATTTTCATATTAACGTTTATGTAAGTAATGTTGTATTGTTAACAATTCATTAGTTATATTGTCTGTCAGCATATGGATGCATACCTCCATATTCTTCGCAAGCGTCAGCGAGGATTCCACACTGTGTACAACCAGAGGATCAACATATTGGATACACAATTTTATGTAAGTAGTTATAAATTTTTGGAATCGAATTGCATTTTATGGTTTTGTATTATTAATACGATATTGTCAATGATTGTATGTACATCTAGTTATGTTGTTACAGTGGGAGTGGATGATGGTTCGTGATTCGCAAGGGGCTGTGACCACGGTAAGGTGGAACGTGTTACAGTCCCTATGGTTGGAAGAGGACCTTCAGACGGTCCATTGAGCAACAACGAGTGGAAACCGCCTATGGCACGAGGTTGACCTGGTAATTGTTACACGATGGAAATGATTTAAAATATAAACTGTTCGTATATCTTGACCTAACATCGTATGCATACTATTACAGGTCCTGATTCCGTGCAACGTTGGGGGCCAACATTGGCTGGTGGTGACCGTCGACCTTATTCTCGGGAAGATTGAGATATTTGACCCCTGGAGACAGGAAGTCCCTCATTATATCAGGAAGCAGCAGGTCTGGCCATTACGATGGTTTTTACCGTCCATGATGAATGACGCGGGGTTCCACACTGCATGACGAGGTGGTCGCCGATCGTTCCCTAAGGAAAATAAGCCCTTCTCGGTCAGCGTGGTGCCTACTTCTACAGTCCCTCAACAAAAAGAATCATAAGACATTCTATTTCATTCACGTGCTTAGATATTATTTAAGAACGATTTGTAACAGTTTTTAATATGTCCAATTGTAGAGGTAACTGTGGTCCCCATACTTTGAGACTTATCGAGTACTTACGGGTGGGTCGAAGCCTTTTTGATTGGTCAGAGGACGACATGGGGATCATTCGAAAGAAAATGGCTGTGGAGATTTTTTGTTACTCCAGGACCGTCTAGTGATTGTTTGTATATTACCATTTTTCATGTATAAAGACATGTAATTCAGTCACGAATATTAATTCATTCATTAATAAGTAATTATTGCAATTCCAAATTATTACAATGTGATACAATTCCAAATGTTTACAATCTGATCAAAACTTTGTCATTCATTCCCTATTAGAGTCAATGTTAGGGCACGTCTGTTTGTTGTGTCCAATTGAATGGCAGATGCTACACTTACGGTGGTCTTCATCGGGAACACCTCTGCTTGGACCTTCATTAATCATAGGTGGATTAGAACATCTCCTAGAATTATGCCCTGGTTGTCCACATCTTCTACAGGATTGTGTAGTTGTCCTCTCCGAAGACGAGACATGGAGACCCGCCCTCGGGCTTCCTGCTTGTCTCCTGGAGTTTGGATTCAAAATCACCCTCTGAGCAATGTCAGATGGCACAACCCAAGTGGAAGGATCTCCCACCGGTATAATAGGAACCGAGTATGCGTCAATAAGTGTTTGTCTCTTGTAGTAGTCCAAACACAAAATTGTCAAGTCCAAGTTTCGCTCCCTGTAAAAAACATTGAAAACGATCAGCTTCACGTTTCAGTAATAATCACCTCATAGTAAAACTTGAAAGTAATGTACCTTGCCACCGCAAGAGCGTGAGAACATGGAAAATGATCCATTTGGAATTTGTTGCAAGTACAAGTCTTACGGGCTAAGTCAACAGTCCACTATTTTCCAGACCGCTTGACCGATAAAATATTCCAGTCTACTGGATTTATGGTCAAAAAACCACACTTCTCCACATGTTTTAAGAGCACAAGATGTGCTGCATCGGTCAACTGATGATGCATGGTTTATGCAGCTCTAGAACGATCGTGAAACCACCATTGTAGCATATTCCTAAAGAACTCAGCCAGAGTCAACATAGGAAGTTGGCGTGCAAATTTTAGGCATGAGTTTATGCATTCTGCAGCATTTGTTGTCATCACCCTGTACCTTCTTTTTGAGCAGTGTACACGGGACCACTTGTATGGACCGGCATCAATTACATAATCATATGCATTCTGGTGCAAGTTTCTTAACTTTTCCATATGCAGGTTATATTCAAACTCGATGTATGCGAGGGATGTTTTATCCATTATTACAGCAACATCCTTCTTATGAAATCGCTTCTTAATATTTTCAGCAAAGTGCCAGCAACATATGGTATGAGCGGCATAAGGGAACACTTTAGAAACCCCTGCTTCAATGCTTGCATGCCTATCGGAAATGAAAACTAACTCATCAATATGACCTAGGGAACCCTTTAAGCAATCCAAAAACCATTCCCATAAAAGGTTGTTTTCTAAGTCGCCGTACCGAAAAGCAATTGGATACACCTATTCGTTCCTATCTTATGTTGTTATAACAAACATTGTACCCCGGAATCGTCCCTTCAAATGGGTACCATCAACGGCAATTACTGGACGCATACACGTCCGGAATCCTCTAAGTGAGGCACCAATCGACATGAAAAAGTATAAAAATTTACCATATTCGTCGCATTGTAAGTCAATGATTGTGCCGGGATTTTTTTGTTTCAAAACGTAACCAAATTGGAAGGTTTCCTCATACGTTCCATATGTCAGTGACAACTCATAATCGAGGGCGGTGTGTGCCTTACTGTACATGATTTGGATTCCATACATTGATTTCATGTCGACGATTATGTCCTTCAGACGCATTAGTCGACCATCTTGTTGTTGAAGTCTAGGTGAAATAACTTCTCCAATTATGACTACACTAGCTTGTCGGTGGCAGCGGTGAAATTCCTCTAACGGACAAGTGTGTTCATTGAAAAAACTTCTTACTTGAAAGTATTTTCCTTCTTCTCTCCTCACCGCTCTTAACTTCCACGTACAATTTATCATCAAACAAACTTGATGTAATGTTGTCTTATTGGACCTTTTCACCTTCCACTCTAAGTTCTGCAGCATTGCAAAATGGCCTACTAGTCTCTTCAAATCCTTTTTCATTGGAAAAAATTGCCCTTTATATATCATGTTTGTAGGTTCATCTTCAACCAAGTTCCTGCTTCCACCCATACCAAACGAGTATGATTCTGCTCTTAGAATAACCCATGTTATGGCATTATCAAAATCATCTGGAGTTACATTAGCCCGGACCTCAGAGGCCCCAGCTATATCTGGTGCACTGGAACTAAATCAGTGTACTTGTCTTACACGTCTTTCCATTTGGACAGGTTCTTCATCATCCTCATTGTCCTCTACATTTTGTACAAAATTTAAATTGCCCTCATTAACCACCTCATGAATCACCCCAACATTCGATGTTGTATTCTGCTCATTGTTGATGTCATTGTAGATCTCATTTTATTGGTGGTTGTACTGCCTACCATTCATCTCAATTTGACAACAAAATATATCGTCGAATTTAGGTCCCAGTATATTATTATGGGCGGCTACTTCTAGTGGAACAACATATATGTTTTCCCGACCATCAGTCCCACTTCTTTTTGTGAACAACTGGTTGCTTCCGCCTGACGATCGAAATTGTTGGGTGTTATCACGATGAGGGATATCTTCACCAATGACACCTCCTGTTGGCCTCTCGATTAGACTAACACATACTTGAGGGATCACTCTATCTTCCCCTAGCATAACCTAAACATTATCATTGTTTCTTATAAATGTACGACATGTAGTCCCAGGAACAATTGATATAGACTGTAGATCAGCACTGTATTTGTTCTCATCAAACTTCACAATGGTTTGCACGATAGACACCAGTTCGTCGTAACTCAAATTCTTTGACGCATACAAACCTTGGTTATCGAAACCTAAATACCTCTGATTTCCGTCGATAATTGCTCCCATCTACCGTTGTAAGATATAACTATTCTTACCCTATCCATTGTCCTGTCAAAATCATCATCAAAAACCATAATTAAGAAAAAAAATATTTAATATTAAATTTACAATTATAAAGGATTAAAAATAATCAAAAGTGTAAGCGATCGAGCTTTTTTTGTACATGATCGAGCGGTTTTTGTACATGGTCGAGCCGTTTTTATACATGATCGAGCCGTTTTTGTACATGATCGAGCTTTTCTGAACGGGATCGAGCTTTTTTTGTTCAGGACCGAGCTCTATTTGTACATTATCGAGCTTTTTTTCATATGGCTCGAGCTTTTTTCAAATATGGCTCGACCTTTTTATTTTAGGGATTGACCTTTTTTGTGAGGAATCGACCTTTTTTGTGAGGCATCGAGCTTTTTTTGTGAGGGATCGAGTTTTTTTTTATGAGAGATCGAGTTTTTTTTTAGGGATCGAGCTTTTTTTATGAGGGATCGAGCTTTTTTTGTGAGGGATCGAGTATTTATTTTTTGGATCGAGCATTTTTTAAAATGTTTCGAGCTTTTTTAAAATTCTTTCCAGCTTTTATGCCCAACATTTTAAACTTGTTTGCACCATTTCAAATCAACTCGGCCAAATATATATACAAAAAAAAATGCATACATGTTCATTCATTATTTTTTAAAAGTTTACAACTCCTAGACATAAATAAAAAAAATTAAGACAACATGTTCATAAATGTTCATACATTGTTATACCACACAGAAATACAAGAAAAAATGGAAACGAAGATCAAAAATATTAATTTACCTTCTTGTGCAATATCTGGAATGAAGCTTGTTTTTTGAAGAGATACCCGAAGTAGTTGATTGATTTTCAGACAACTTTTTTTAACGAGAGAGGCTTTTAAAGAATAAATAATCGATTATTTAAGGGCGATTTCAAGTGACCAATCATTCTTGGATTTTTCTCTTGGAGGATATTTGTAACTAACAAAGAAAATATTTTGTTTGTCTCCATCCTCAGCTATATAATTTAAAGAAAGGGAGCCCATACTCCTAGGTGATTCACGTTCGTGATTGGATTGGAAGATCTTGCGGAATCAATTCGACGCTTATTCAATCATCTCGAGAAAAAGGTACGAAACTATTTATATACATCAATTTATTTAGGGTTAAGGTTCTTGTTATTAAAAGGGAAATTTTTATTTATATGAAAACCCTAATTTTCTAATTTTCTCACGCTTCCGTTGCGTTTTGAACCGATTTTTCCTACAAAAACCTCTTGTGGAATTGTATCTCCTAAAAGCTCATTCAGGACAATTATACTTTTAGGCACAAAATTATTCATATAGTCTTCTTCCAGAAATTTAGCATTTGTCAAAACAAATCTTTAAGATCAGAAGGACTATAAAAATAGTATCATTTTGTTCCTTTTGGATACCCTACAAATATGCATGTTTCTAAACGGGACTCCATCTTTTGTCTTTCCTTTTAACACGTGCACAGGACATCCAAATATCCTTAAGTGTTGTAAACTAGGCTTTCACCTGGTCCATATCTCATGCGGTGTTTTAGGAACCGACTTAGATGGTACATCGTTTAGAATGTACATTGCGGTTTGAAAAGTATATCCCCAAAAAGAATTATAGAGCGTTGAATAACTCAACATAGACCTAACCAAATCCAAAAGAGTTCTATTTCTCCTTTCTGCCACTCTATTTTGTTGAGGTGTGTCTGGTGCAGAAAACTGAGAAATTATCCCATAATCAATAAGATATTGCTAAAACTCACTAGATAGATATTCTCCACCACAGTCAGACCTCAATATTTTTATGCGTTTCTCAAGCTAATTTTCTACTTCAGCTTTAAATTCTTTGAACATATCAAAAGCATCCGACTTATGTCTCATGAGATACACATAGCCAAATCTTGAGTGATCATCCGTGAAAGTGATGAAGTTATCATATCCACCTCTAGCTTGAATGCTCATAGGTCCACACACATCAGTGTGTAACAATAATAAACATTGATGGATTTTACGCCTTTGGTCGTGAAAGACCTTTTGGTCATTTTACCTTCCAAACAAGATTCACATGTTGGCAGATCATCAACCTTTAAGTCACGTAGAGGTCCATCACTAACCAATCTTTTAAGCCTATTTAGGTTAATATGACCTAGGCACAAATGCCATAGGTAGGTTTCATCTTTTGATAATTTTACCCTTTTATGATTAGGTTTCGTTGATTCAGTGTCTAACAAGTGAGAGATATTTCCATTAAAATAGAATAAACTGTTTTTCAATGTACCTTTGCAAATAATTTTGTCATTCTTACTAATAATAAAAGCTTTATTAAAAGTAACTGAATAACCAAATTTATTTAAATAAGAAACTACAATTAAATTCCTCTTGAATTGAGGTATATAATAACATCTATTAAATCTAAATGCATATAAGAATCTAAACTAATTCTAGTATCTCCCACTGAACTAGCATACACCAACGCTTCATTTCCTAAACGCAAGTTGAATTCGTTCTGAGTAAGCCTTCTCCCTTCCTTGAACCCCTGTAAGGAAAAACAAACATGATTAGTGGCTACAGAGTCTATTATCCAAGAATCCATAGAATCCGCCAAAAAACATGTTTTAAGATAATTAATATTACCTTCTTCCTTCTTGTCTTGAGACTTTGGGCAATTTCTTTTCCAATGTCCCTTTTCACCACAAAGGAAACACTTCCTTTTGATCTTGGTTACTTTCTTTGTCTCCTTCTCAGTAGGTCCTAGTTGCTTTTTCTTATGTTGTTTCTTAACCCTCTTACGGGTCTTAACAGTAGCAATTTTACCTACGGTATGAATCTTTTGACCCTTGCCTTTCACAAGGATTTTTTCCACGCTTTCAACATCTTGCATCAGGCATTGCAAGGTGTATTCCTTATTATTTAAGGTGTAGTCCAAGTTGAATTGATCAAAGGAATCCAACAGTGAGTTGACAATCATGTCAATTTTGGTCTCACCATCTATCTCAGCACCATTCCGTTCAGTAGTACTGAGATGTGCTATGACTTTCATTATGTGATCTTTCACAGCCTGTCTAGGTTTCATCCTATGATTCATAAAAGAAATCAATGTCTCTCTCTTAGTCGTCCTAGACCTCATAGCAAACATCTCCTCTTGAGACATCATTATATCGGTAGCTGTCTCCATTCATTCATGTTGCTGTTGCAACAAGTCGAAGATGGTGGCCATAATGTAACATTTAGCCATCTCATCAGAAGATTCCCATTGCTGATACTCATCTCTTTGCTCCCAAGTAGATTCATTAGTAGGAGTAGGTGGTTTAGAAGTGCACGGAACGAACTTATGCTTTTCGGATTGTAATAAAAGTCCAATTTTCCTTTTCCATGTGACATAATTATCACCAGTTAAAGTATTGTCTTTAAGGATGTTGACTAGGGTTGGGGTCATGATTTCTGAACAATAACAGATTATATAAGTAAATAATCATGATAAAGCACTTTTGAATATTTATCTTGAATTAAATAAAATAATTCAATCTAAAAAATTCAACGGTGATCCAACACCTATAAATGTCACACCTCCTTTGGGAGTTAGTAACATTTACTTGTTGAACTAGGTCCCACCTAATTGTTAACATAAAAACCAATATTTTCAATTTTAGCCTTGTAATTTTATTAACAAGAACTCTTGGGAGGATATTAATAAAATTACATTGAGTGTAATACCAAGTTATCGACCTTCAATATAATCCCTCACGAATATCCCTCCTTTGGGAGTAGATATCGTTTGGGCTAATTGTCTAGTCTATCCTTGTAAGGAAGTATCTTGCTAAATTCCATTCATGAATACCCCTTGGGGGTTATTCACAAAACATAAAGCTCAACTAAACTTGGAGGTTGTAGTTGTTCCAAAATACTTTCTCCCACTCAATTGTTTAAGGCAAGTGATCAAGTTCCAAAGAATGATTTACCAAGTTATCTAGATGTCAATTTAGATACTTAAACTATTCAATGCATGTTCATACCAAAAGAGAAATATGAGTTGCACTCCTATTCTATATGACATGTTATCAAACAATGACAAACATTGCAATATTTACAACAAATATAAAGAGCTTCAATTTTGGTCCATCCTAGAAAAGCAAGTAAATTACATGTCTTGGAATACAAAAAACTCCTTTCTTGGCGAACAAGTCTTCACGTGACCTTCGTCGTCCGGACTCTCTCGGCTACCTCCCATGGGCGTCCTATGGGCGTGCGCATCTTTGGCACTTACCCATGGGCGTGCGCATGCCACAAACCCATAAAGGGCTGACATGCGTAACCCATGGCTTCCATAGGGCTGCCGTGCTTAGCCCATGCCATAGCAAACGTGGCTGCATGCTCTTCGCTCGCACGTTCGTTGCTACGGCTCGCACGGTCCCAAACTTGTTCCGGTTCCTCCTAATTCTTCAAACCTTCGAGTCTTCGAAACTTGAGTGTATTACAGAAGAATTATAAATAAAAATACTGCAGTTTTTTTTATTATAACAACAAAATAAAAAAAAACTTAGCAATTACCAAGAAGGAAATTATGGCGATGATAGACCACCCTTCTTCTTACAATCCTAAAACAAAATTACATTGAAATTCTAGGACCAAAATTGATCAATGACAAACAACATATAAAACATATATATATCCCTACATTCTAATGTAAATATATATGTGAATACCTAGAGTGTCATCTCTTTCTAAAACATGCATATATACAATAAAAAGAAAAAGATTCACGTACATATAAATCAAGTAATCAAGGGTACAATCAGGCTCTGAAACAAATTGAAGGGAAAAATACACGCACAACGGAAGCATGAGAAAATTTAATAAAATTAGGGTTTACGTATAAATAAAAATTTTCCCTATGAGTAAAAAGAACCTTAACCCTAGATTAATTGATGTACATAAAAAGTGACATACCTTTTTCTCGTGACGATTGAACAAGCGCCGAATTAATTCTGCAAGATCTTTCAATCCAATCATGAACGTGAATCACCTAAGAGTGTGGGCTCCCTTTCTTTAAATCGTATACCCGAGGATGGAAACAAACAAAATCTTTCTCTTTGTTAGTTACAATAATCCTCCAAGAAGAAAACAAAGAACGTTAGGTCACTTGTGAATTATCAATCAATTTGATTGAAACTCGCGTGAACCTTGATTTGATGTTATACACAAAAACCTTTTAATGTAAATGATACTAATGTACTAGCGAAAACTAAACGTTCTTTCTTCCTATTTCTTCTTTCCTGAATCACACTATATTTCTTAGAGTTGATCGAATTTTATCTAGAGTAAAATCAAATTTTTCTCCCTCAAGATTCCTATGATGGCCAAATTCTTCTCTTAGAAAAATAGGGCTGGCCGAAATCTCTATGAATTGCTAATGAGCTGGCCGAAATTAACCTACATATATAAGATCATAAACCCTATCCTAAGAAGGATTTACTTGGTTAGCAAGAATCATTTCCTTAGGTGGATTTATTTGGTAGTTAAGAATCCTTATCTAAAAGGAATTCTATCCTCTTATACATATATATGGGTGGCCAAAATTTCATATAATACAATTAGGAGACTTAATTCTTTTCCTGAGAATGATTTACTTGGTAGTTAAGAATCCTTTCCTTAGATGGATTTACTTGGTGGTTATAAATCCTTTTCTAAAAAGAATTCTATCATACACCAAGACTTCTAATCCAACTCAAATGTGTATTTGTAACCATATTAAAGACTTCCTAATTTGATTAGTTAAATAACTCCTTTTATTTATCTACTTATCAAATATAGTCTTTAATATTAATTATACTACTGACAATAGTATAATTTTAAGAGACCATCTCCTACTAGGAAAAAGATTTTGACTTTTAATTAAATAATTAATTAATCAACAAATTAATTAATTCCCATTTAATTAAATAATAAAATAATATAATATAATTAAGCTATTCTAAATAGCCTTGCCACCCAAACCATATATATGGGCCAATATATTATTTTCTTATTTTATTAAATTCATTTGACCTTCATAAAAAGTCCACATGTGAACTAGACCCATTCTTACAAAAACAAACAAGTCCACATGCCTCAATACAATTCTAGATGGACCTCTAAACTGGTCCGGTAGAATATATCAAGTGATTCATTCAAGTTCGTGTGGATTGGGGATCTTGGCGGGCTATCTAGATTTAAGCTCCAATAGACACAACCCAATCACAATCAACAAATGATGCACTTAGGTCCGATCAATTTAATTTTAGTTCATTCCACTAAAGAACTAAAATTGAATTCTTAAATAAAGACAGAATAAGTTGATGTTACCGATTCATACCCTAGACAACCTTATTGGAGAAAGTGTATCCTCATGAAGAATACCAGTATTCGTAAAGAGTTCATAGACCGCCTATAGCTCCACAAGTTACCATAATTACTCATATGACCACATTTTGAACTTGGATATTTTGACTTGTCCAGAAGCCATGTTACAATAGACACTATTGAAAACTTAACTTTAAGATTTAATATTCAAAACATCAAAACATCCATATGATGGTATTCTACTCTCATTTAATAAATGGCGCCACGATGTCCATATCTATAAATGAAGTCCTTTATCGATTAACAAATGAATACCACCAAACTATCGAGGATAGACTATGCTATATAATCATACTCATTGTTAGCTCAAATGATAACACTTGCAACCATAAGTCCATCATTTATCTTAGGATTGAGATAGCCTCTCCGATTGTCTTCAAATGAAAACTTTTATCCACTGACGGTTCTAGATAAAGTATTTCATTGTGATATGATTCAATGCACCCAGTGCCCTAGATTCTTTTGCCTAAAGACACCAACACTTTGATGATTTTAGACTCATTATAACACATTTGATCCCACTCAAATGCTAGCAAAAGAATCTACAACTTTGACAATATAAAGGCGCCTAACCTTTTATCTTAAGTTGTGAATATTATTTAAAGAAATGTGTCTACCTCATACATATCTAGATGTATGAGCAATTCTTCTTTTCTCATAGTCTTTTGACCTTATGATTATTAACTTTTGACAATTATAATATTTAAACTATAAATGCTATATGATTTGTTAAACTAGAAATCACTTTATTAATATGAAAAGATTGTGAAATTCATTATTACACTCTTGCTATCGAGCATAATCCCAACAAAAGTTATAGATTCTTTTGGTAGCATTTGAGTGGGATCAAATGTGTTACGATGAGTCTAAAATCATCAAAGTATGGTGTATTTGGACAAAAGAATCTAGTGCATTGAATCGGATCAAAGTGAAATACTTTATCCAAAACCGTAAATGGATAAAAGTTTTCACTTGTAGACAATCGGAGAGTCTATCTCAATCCTGAAATAAATGACGGACTTATGGTTGCAGGTGTTATAATTTGAGCTATCAATGAGTATGATTATATAGCATAGTCTATCCTCGATATTTTGGTGGTATTCATTTGTTAATCGATAGAGGACTTCATTTATAAATATGGATATTGTGGCACCGTTTATTAAATGAGAGTAGAATATCATCATATGGATTTTTGAGGTATTGGATATTAAATCTTAACGTTAAGTTTTCAATAGTGTCTATTGAAATATGGCTTCTGGACAAGTCAAAATATTCAAGTTCAAAATATGGTCATATGAGTAAATATGGTAACTTGGAGAGCAATAGGCGGTCTATGAGCTCCTAGCGATTATTGATATTCTTCACAAGATTACACTTTCTCCATTAAGCTGTCTAGGGTATGAATGAGCAATATTAACTTATTTTATCTTTTTTTAAGAGTTCAATTTTAATTCTTTAGTTGAATGAACTAAAATTAATAGATCGAACCTAAGTGGATCATTTGTTGATTGTGATTATGTTATGTCTATTGGACCTTAAATTTAGATAGCCTGCCAAGATCCCTAATCCAGACGAACTTTCTTGGATCACTTGATATATTCTACTGGACCAATTTATGGGTCCATTTAGAATTGTTTTAAGGCATGTGGACTTGTTTTTTTTTTTAAAAAAATGGGTCTAGTTCATATGTGGACTTTTTATAAAAGTCCAATGGATTTAAAAAAAATAGAAAAAACAATATTTGGCCCATGTATAGGGGTTGGGCGGCAAGGCTATATAAAATAGCTAATTATATTGTTTTTTATTTTATTATTTAATTAAATTGAAATTAATTAACTATTTAATTAAAAGTCAAAATATTTTTCCTAATAGGAGAAGGTCTCCTAATATTGTACTATTGTTGGTAGTATAATTAATATTAAAGACTATATTTGATAAGTAGATAAATAAAAGGAATTATTTATCTAGTCAAATTAAGAAGTTTTTAATATGGTCATAAATACACTAATGAGTTGGATTAGGAGTCTTGGTGTAGGAAAGAATTTTTTTTTTTTGAAAAGTATTCTTGGTCACTAAGTAAATCCACCTAAGAATTGGATTCCTACCTACTAAGTAAATTCTCTTTAGGAGAGGATTTGTGAACCTATAAGTATAGGTTGTAAACTTCGACCAAGGCATAAGAATTCCATGCTCTAGAATTCGGCCAAGGCATAGGTGGAGACTTGAAAGATTTTTTTTTTATTATTTTGCTTTTATAGTTATTAAAAAAAAAAACTTCATCAAACTATAGTGTGAATTCAGTCAAGGAGAAGAGAAAAGGGGAAGGTTTTTGTTTTTGATAGTACACTAGTATCCTTTATAGCAAAAGGATTTTGATTGTAAATTCCCTTAACCAATTAAAGTGTAAAATATACCTAGAGGGGGGGGGGGGGGGGGGTGAATAGGTATATGCTCAAATTTTAATTTTCAATAAAAACACAGGCAATCTTATACAACACTTAGTATAATATCCAAAATGATATATGACAAAGCAAATGTTCAAGCAACACAAATCAACTAAGTGAAGAAATTAAAGATGCTAAAAATCAACACAAGATATTTACATGGTAAAACCTCCTAAGAGGAAACATCCACGGGTGGATACCACAACCACCGGCAAAAGCAAATCCACTATTTCAAATAAGAGTTACACACTCAAGCAATCAACACATGCTCTCCAAGCTATCACTCTTACTCTACCCTTGAACCTAGTGATCTACTAAGCCGACTTCCTATCCAAGACCTCCTGTCTCTAGAAAGATTCCTTGCTCACCTTTCCGGATCCTCCCGACCCTAGGCAAGACTTCTTGCTCAACTATCTGAGTCCTCTTGACTCTAGTTGAGACTTCCTTGCTCAACAATCCGAGGTCTCACATCTCTTGTCGAGACTTTCACTTGCTTAGCTATCCAAGTCCTCCTGACTCTAGCTGAGACTTCCAATTGCTCAAATCAAATAATCACTCTAATATATGAGACTTCCTACCTCTTCACAAGGCTTCTAAGTGATCATGAATGCAAAATTCAAATACGCACTCAACATAGAAAACGATGATCAACAAATTCTATAGACATGCAACTAGATAGCTAGATTATGCTTTCAAAGAACAATCACAAATGTATCTAGGAAACCGAAGCATGTTATCAACTAAGAACCAAATCAATGAAATGAGTATACCAATTGATGTAGACCTAGTTCTTAGAAAATGAAATTAAATCTAGAAATAGTCAATCAAACATAAGAACAAAAGATTTCTAGAAACAATTTCATGATTATCAAGTTTAGCACAAATCAATCAACTTATCACAAATCTAGATAAACTTGAAAATAAAAGCAAAAAACCACAAAATGATATCAAATCATCTTAGTCATGCTTCTTAATCAAAAGGCATCAATCTATAAGAAGATCTAAGAAGAAAACTAAGAAGAAGATGATTTTACCAACAAGGATGAAATCTCGAACAGAAAATCTGAACACTGTGAATAATCGAGACATAATTTGGTTCTGAAAATGCTTGTAGTTTTTAGATCTCTTCAAGACACTCGAAATCGGGTTTTGAATAAAGTGATTCGGAGTTGAAATGAAGAAGTTATCACAAAAACAAAAATCAAAATGTTGAGAGAAAAATTCTGCACTTTTTCTTCAAATTCGTTTTTCTCAACTTATTATGAATAAGATGAAAGGAGAGGTTTTAAAGAGAAACAAACCAAAAGACCAAATTTCCCTCATACCTTAGTGCCTCCCCAACATGGAGCATGGGCATCTCGGGGCAGCAAGGCTTTGAGGCAGAGATGGCCACGTGCCATCTCGGGAAGGTGCCAAGTGATGGCTTGTGCCATCGCACCTCTTCCCTTGCGCTCCTCTAGCGTTCTTCGACCGTTCTTTGGTCTTCAAAATCCGAATTTGAATCTGTTTGAATATTACAAACCGAGACTCCTTCATGAACATGGACATATAAGATACTCAACCTAGAAAATAAAAATTTGACTCAATATATGAAGACGAAGACAATGTATGCAACATGAGTTGAAAGTGTAGTATCTTTTGACTTAGAACTTGAAATCAATAGTATGAGTAAATGAAATGACCGGAACTCAATCAAGAATGATTTAAGACTAAAATCAAGTTCAATATCCATGTTATACAAACATATACACCTACAAACACAATTCACACTATAATGCAAACTACATGGAGATAGTCTCCAATCATACATTTTCTAAAACATGTTATTTCCATATCAATGCATGAGCATTCATCTTCAATTGTGTAAATGTGTTATACATTGTGCACAACAATGCAGAGACATATATGAATGAATTGTATGTGTGTGATTATAATGGCGCACAATGATGCAGGGACACAAATGTATGAATTATGTGTGTGTGCCTACGCCTTGCAAGAGGAGGAAGAATCTTGATACCTTAGCATCCAAGTAAGCATATATCCTCTTGAAGACGAACTTTGCATGCAAAGTCGCTTTCGATAATTGAAGATCGATCTAATCACGAACCAGCTAAGCAAATAAGCAATACAAACAAAGAGCGTTTTGTTATGGAATCAAGCCAACACAAATCTAAAACCTAACAATCTCCCCCTTTAGCTATTCCATGACAAAACCTCAACCTCACCATACAATGATCACTCATAGTTGATTGTATTCTCTCATCCTCACATTACATTGAGAACCCTAAACTAACATATCTTCAAATCTTCAAGAGTCTTCAAGATTCTCCTCTTTAATCATCAAGGCACCTGTGAGACAAAGACAACCAAACAAACACGAGATCTTCTACAAAGAAGATTGGTTAGATATATCCACAAAAATCAATCAAGAAATCATTTATCTCATATAAAAGTTCACTCTAAAGCACTCCCTTTAGTTCCTTAACCTCCACATACAAGAATTCTTTACTCCCTCTTAAGACAAGAACTCTCCCCCTTAATACAAGAATGTCAATAATCCATAAAGAGGTACATTTCTTCAACACATGGTGAGGTATACATTTCTCCCCCTTTTTGTCAAGGTGTAGTCAAAGAGACAAACAAAGGTTTAATAAGGGAGCGAAGCAAATATATGAGATAAGTAACATGCATTTTCATTGTTCAAGTATGTCATGTTTTTATCTAAATAAAATCATGTGAACTTATCATAAAAGAGAACAAAGTCTAGCATACTATACTCCCCCTTGTTAAGGGCTCTATCTATGATTAAGATAGGATATTGTTCACAATGATATCCACACAATCACACAATCATGCAATTTTAAAGAAATTCAACAAAATAAGCTCCACAAACTGTGAGAGGTACACCAAGATTTTCAATCTCTCTCATAATTCTTCTAAAATTGCTAGCAAATCAAATTCACTTGTAAACAAAATAATTGTGTGTGTGGATTTGTTTCAAACATATATAAAGTAGTAATTGGATCATCAACATGCAAACCATATCAACATCTATTCATCCTTAGCTTTTCCATAAAATGTCAAACCGATTATCATCCAGAAATTTTTGCTTTTAAGAGAATAGATTTCAACATATGCAGGTGTGTATGCATGTGGCTCGTAATCCCATTTCTGTTTTTCAACCCGAGCAATCACAATTTTCAACTATACTCCTTTAATTCTTTCTCTATTTCTTTTTAGGCTTTGAATAAAAAAAAAATTATTGATTCTTTGCAACACTTCTTTGATTTTTTTTTTTAAACATAAAAATATACACTTCATGACGGCTTTCACTCATCACAATGGTGTAGCCCTTTCCTATATTGGGTGGCTTCACAACCAAAGTGTGTAGCCCTTTTCATGAAGGTGCTCGTTGAGTTCTATGTAGTTGCCAAAGCAAAATGGGTACTAATCATATGTCATCTTAAATGTACTAGTTAAAAGACTTCAAGGTGCATCCATAACTCACATATCTTCAAACTCAACTTACTTAAACTAAACATTTGAGAGAAGCAAAGTGTGCACTTTTGAAAACCAATTTTTTTTAATGCTTAAAAGCACATGATCTAAAAGCAATACAAAGAGACTAACTTATGATCTTTACTTCTCAATAGAGTAGCTTTCATTAAATATGAAGCTTATATTTTTTTCAAACGTATGTCACTCATCAATCAAACAAGCATTTCACACATCATATATAAGATCATTGTTAACAAATCACTAAATGATCTTTATAGAGTAAATGTCATCAAGAACCATACGAAAGCTATACTAGTTCTCTAATATGACATGCTACATGATGTAATGCACACATAGGCCTTAGCAAGCTTTTTCATCAACGTAAAGTCTTCGCCCTTTTTATGAGCTCTCTTGGCTTGTTTGTCCTCATGACAACAAGTTATTGGTGTGTCTTCCCAAGAGAATAAAGACTAAACATCTCAACTCAAACAAACATATAAAATGACTTTCTCCAAAAGTCTTAACAAATTACACCAAATGGATTTCAAAATTGGACTTCTCTAAAGTCCAACAAATTTTGACCATCATAGTAAAAGTATGAGAATATTAAGTCCATGTATTGACTAGAGACACCAAGTTTGAATAGTAAATCGAGCATATTACAAATGGCTAATTCAAGCATCAAACTTAGAACTCTTATCAAACAAGAAAAGAAAATATTCTCATATGTGCTACTCAATCAAGTATGAAAGCACTCACCTTTGACCATATTGGTCTTAGGTGAACCAACACAAATAATATCATGATCATTACTCATAGAAATATGAAATCTAGAAGATAAATCATCAACTATCTTCTTCATGAAAATATCACTCATTTTAAACTCATTGTTATTGCCACAAACTAATATTTCATCAATACAAGATATATGACCATCATGTTTTTTTCACATTCTCATCCATACAAATCTTCTTGACATTCTTCTTCACATGTTTACCATTATTATGAACAACATTCGATGTTTTATCACTATCAACATGTTTGGAAGAATGATTAGGAACCTTTTTCAATCATGCTTCTTCCTCCAAACTTTCCTAGTAAGTTTCTTCACATGATCATGATCAATATGCACATTTTTCAAAGTATCAAAAATATTATCATGTTTAGAATCTTTCAAAGAAGATTTGTTCAGTTCACTAGCATGCATATTATTTCCTAGTTTGCATTGCCTAATATAATCATAACATCTAGGTCTAATGTGACCAATTACATTGCAATAATGACAAACCGGAATAAATTTAGAAAAATTACTGTTTAAGTGTGCATGCTTTGGTTGAGAAGTTGGTTGAGAAATTCCATAGCTCTTCTTTTCTTTGTCTTTGGTTTTGGAATAAATAGTAGTTGAGCCTTTTCTAATCCAAATTTTCTTAACACCATGCTTCTCATTACTACTAACAACATGCTTTGACTTATTCTTTGGCTTACTATCATGCAAATCGACTTTATTAGTCACATTTTCAAACAAGTCAAATAAAGCATTATCAATCTTTTTATGCATAGTAGTATGAGGCACAACATGTGTTTTCACAAGCAAGTCATCAACAATATTTTTCTTAACATGCTTTTCCAAGGTCTTCCTAGGTCTAGATCTAGATCCATACATGGATGATTGCCTAGGACCATTCATCAAAGACATATCATACAAATCATTCTCATATTTGCATTTACGAATGTATTCATAGCATCTAGGTCTTATATGTCCTACCATGTTACAAAAATGGCAAATAGGTACAAATTTAAGAGGGTTACCTTTAGCTTGAGCATTTGAAGTAGTATACCTTCTCACATTGTTACCTCTTTGATGTCCATTCCTTGATGCTTTGTCTTTTGCATGAGAAAATGATGATTTTTGTCTTTGATCTTGTTGAGAATTTCCTTTGTTGCTCCTTGTTGAAATTGAGGCACCTCCGGTTACATCCATGGCTTCACCGTTAAAGAGAGTACCTACATTCACTTTACCACTTGCTTTGACAAAAGTAGAATTGTTAGATGAAGGTGTAACATTTACATTCACATAATAACCTAATCCCCTTTTGTCACTAGGATGCTTACCAATTTTGATGAGAGTTTCTACTTTACTAGCACTAGATGACATCTTACCTATCATCTTGTTGGCCTCATCAAGCTTATCACTAAGCATCTTCTCTTGACACTCATGCTTACGAATTTTGACTCTAAGCACATTTTCAAGCCTTCTAGCACGATCAAGAGAATCATTTCTTTGCCCAACTTCTTGTTTCAAAATTCCTAATCTTTCATTACTATCTTTCAAATTATTCTCTAGACTAAGGATTTTGTCTTTAAGCTCTTTATTCTCTATTTGCTTATTCTCTCCTTCCTTGATAAACAACCTCATAGTAAAGTCTTATTTTAAATCATCTAGCTCTTGAGCACTTTCTTCTATCCTCGAAAAATATTTTTCAATGGTTTCTTTATGCTCCTTAATGACTTCATTTTGCTTGCATATCTTCTCCAAAGACATATTCTTCTCATTTTCAAGAGCTTTGGTTATCACCACTAAATTGGCATTGATCAACTTCAACTTATTGTTCTCATCATTCTTCTTGACATTTTCACTTGTTAGTTGAAGGATCTTGTCATTGAAATTTGTTTCTTCATGATTTGAGGAGAATTCACTATCTTCCTTACTTGAAGAGTATTCATTTTCCTTACTACATAAGGAGTCTTCACTACTATCCTCAAATCTTCCTTCATATATGGCGACATGAGCAACACAATTGCTAGTATATTCATGATAATCCGAGGACTCCTTTTCCTCTTCTACATCACTCATGGATCTAATGTAGGCTTTCATCATACTTTTCCAAAATGAGTAGTTACCGCTATTTAAGAGTGGAAGCCTAGCACTAGAAGAACCTTCCGGTAACAAATCACCCATAGCATAAAAACAACAAACACTATAATATGGACCTATCTAATTACTTCCAGACACCAGCTCTGATACCAATTGTAAATTCTCTTAACCAATTATAGTGTAAAATATACCTAGAGGTAGGGGGTGAATAGGAATATGCTCAAATTTTAATCTTCTTTAAAAACACAAGCAATCTTATACAACACATAGTATAATATCCAAAATGATATATGATGAAGCAAATGGTCAAGCAACACAAATCAACTAAGTGAAGAAATTAAGGATGCTAAAAATCAACACAAGATATTTACGTGGTAAAACCTCCTAAGAAGAAACATCCACGGGTTGATACCACAACCACCATCAAAAGAAAATCCACTATTTCAAATAAGAGTTACACACTCAAGCAATCAACACATGCTCTCCAAGCTATCACTCTTACTCTACCCTTGAACCTAGTGATCTACTAAGCCGACTTCCTATCCAAGACCTCCTGTCTCTAGGAAGATTCCTTGCTCACCTTTTTGGATCTTCCTGATCCTAGGCAAGACTTCTTGCTCAACTATCCGAGTCCTCTCGACTCTAGTTGAGACTTCCTTTCTCAACAATTCGAGGTCTCACACCTCTTGTCGAGACATCCACTTGCTTAGTTATCCAAGTCCTCTGACTCTGGTTAAGACTTCCAATTGCTCAAATCAAAGAATCACTCTAAGATATGAGACTTCCTACCTCTTCACAAGGCTTCTAAGTGATTTTGAATGCAAAATGCAAACAAGCACTCAACATAGAAAATAATTATCAACAAATTCTATGGACATGCAACTAGATAGCTAGATTATGCTTTCAAAGAACAATCACAGATGTATCTAGGCAACCTAAGCATGTTATCAACTAAGAACAAAATCAATGAAATCAATATACCAATTGATGTAGACCTAGTTCTTTGAAAATGAAATTAAATCTAGAAATAGTCAATCAAGCATAAAAACAAAAGAATTCTAGAAACAATTTCATGATTATCAAGTTTAGCACAAATCAATCAACTTATCACAAATCTAGCTAAACTTGAAATCAAAACAAAAAAACACAAAATGATATCAAAATCATCTTATTCATGCTTCTTAATCAGAAGGCATCAATCAAAAAGACGATCTAAGAAGAAAACTAAGAAGAAGATGATTTTACCAACAAGGATGAAATCTGGAACTGAAAATCTGAACACTGTGAATAATCAAGACATTATTTGGTTCTGAAAATGCTTGTGGTTTGTAGATCTCTTCAAGACACTCGAAATAGGTTTTTGAATCAAGTGATTCGGAGTTGAAATGAAGAATTTATCATAAAAACAAAAATCAAAATGTTGAGAGAAAAATTCTGCACTTGTTCTTCAAATTCGTTTTTCTCAAATTATTATGAATAAGAGGGAAAGAGAGGTTTTAAAGAGAAACAAACCAAAATACCAAATTGCCCTCATGCCTTAGTGCCTTCCTGAGATGGCGTGTGGGCATCTTGAAGCAGCAAGGCTTTGAGGCCGAGATGGCCACGCGCCATCTCGGGAAGGTGCCAAGTGATGGCTTGTGCCAGCACACCTCTTCCCTTGTGCTCCTATCGCGTTCTTCTACCGTTCTTTGGCCTCCGAACTCCGAATTCGAATCCATTTGAAGATTACAAACCGGGAATCCCTCACAAACAAGGAAATATAAGATACTCAATAAAATAAAAATTTGACTCAATATATGAAGACGAAGACAATGTATGCAATATGAGTTGAAAGTGTAGTATCTTTTGACTTAGAACTTGAAATCAATAGTATGAGTTACCGAAATGACCGGAACTCAATCAAGAATGATTTAAGACTAAAATCAAATTCAATATCCATGTTATAAAAACATATACACATACAAACACAATGCACACTAGAATGCAAACTACATAGAGATAGTCTCAAATCATACATTTTCCAAAACATGTTTTTTCCATACCAATGCATGAGCATTCATCTTCAAGTGTGTGAATGTGTTATACAGGGTGGACAATGATACAGGGACACATATGAATGAATTGTATGTGTGTGCTTATAATGGTGCACAACGATGTAGGGACACAAATGTATGAATTGTGTGTGTGTGCCTACGCCTTGCAAGAGAAGGAAGAATCTTGATACATTAGCATCCAAATAAGCATATATCCTCTTGAAGATGAACTTTGCATGCGAAGTCACTTTCCATCATTGAAGACCGACCTAATCATGAACCACATAAGCAACTAAGCAATACAAACAAAGAGCATTTTGTTATGGAATCAAGCGAATACAAATCTAAAACCTAACATTGTATACAAAATAGAATCGGGTTCACGTTAGTTTCAATTAAATAGATTGATAATTCACAAGTGGCAGAACATTCTTGGGTTTTCTCTTGGAGGATTATTGTACTAGCAAAGATGAAGATTTTATTTGTTTCCATCCTCAAGTATACAATTAAAAGAAAGGGAACTCACACTTTTATGTGATTCACGATAGTGATTGGATTGGAAGATCTTACAGATTCAATTCGATGTTAGTTAAATCGTCATGAGAAAAAGGTATGATACTTTTAATATACATCAATTGATCTAGGGTTAAGGTTTTTTCTTTTAAAGGGAAATTTTTTAAAATATACCAAACCCTAATTTCATGCTTCCGTTGTGCAATTTTCCCTACAGTTGTCTACTAGTACAGTGGGAGATATTAGAGTTAATCTAGATTCTAGTAGGCATTTAGATTTGATAGATATTTGTTATGTACCTCAATTCAAGAGGAATTTAATTTCAGTTTCTTGTTTAAATAAATTTGGATATTCAGTTACTTTAAATAAAGGTTTTATTTTTAGTAGAAATGATAAATTTGTTTGCAAAGGTACATTGAAAAAAGGTTTATTCCATTTGTATAGAAATATCTTTCACTTGTTAGGCGCGAAATCAACATAACCTAATCATAAAAGAGTAAAATTATCAAAAGATGAAACCTACCTATGACATTTGCGCCTAGGTCATATTAATTTTGATAGGATCAAAAGATTGGTTAGTGATGGACTTTTAAGTGACTTAAAGGTTAATGATCTACCAACTTGTGAATCTTGTTTGGAAGGTAAGATGACCAAAAGATCGTTCACGACTTTAGGCACAAGAGCCACTGAAAGTTTATGATTAAATTCACTGATGTATGTGGTCTTATGAGCATTCAAGCTAGAGGTGAATATGAGTTGAAGTAGAAAATCAACATGAGAAACACATAAAAATCTTAAGGTCTGATCATGGTGAAGAATATTTATCTGGTGAGTTTCAGCAATATCTCATTAAAAATGGGATAATTTCTCAGTTTTCTGTGCTAGGTACACCTCAACAAAATGGGGTGGCAGAAAGGAGAAATATAACTCTTTTGGACGTGATTAGGTATATGTTTAGTTATTCAACAATTCCTAATTTCTTTTGGGGATGTGCTTTGCAAATTGTTGTGTACATTCTAAACGATATACTATCTAATTTAGTTCCTAAAACACTGCATTAGTTGTGGCTAGACGAAAACCTAGTTTACAACACTTAAGGATATTTGGATGTGTTGCACTTGTGTTAAATGAAAAGACAGAAAAGATGGGAGGGTTAGTAGACAACCCAAGTGATACATTAGTCTAGGAGAATCAGTGAAGAATCTCTTAGACAACGATGATCTCTACACGTACATGAAAGTTATGGTGGATTTTGATTATAGCCAATGGAAAAAGGCAATGCAATCTGATATTGAGTATATGTTCAAAAACAAATTCTAGTCTTTTGTAGACTTGCCTAAAAAGATAAAACTCATTGGGTGTAAGTGGGTATACAAGAGAAAGCGAGGACCGATTGGAAATGTGGAAACCTTTGAAGCTAGATTGGGAGCTAAAGGTTACACACAAAAGAAAGGTATCGATTACAAGGAAAACTTCTCTCCTGTAGCCATGCTTAAATCCGTTAGGATACTCTTATCCATTGCGGTATCTCTGGACCCAGAGATTTGGCAAATGGACGTCAAGACAGCTTTCCTTATTAGAAGTCTTGATGAAAGCATCTATATGATGCAACCAAAAGGAATCATTGAAAAAGGCTAAGAGGAAAGGGTATGCAAGTTACAAAGATCGATTTATAAACTGAAGCAAGCATCCAGATCCTGGAACATAAGGTTTGATCAAGTTGTAAAAGGCTTTGAATTTATTCAAAACCTTGACGAACCCTGTGTATACTAAAGGATTATGGGCAACAAATTGGTTTTCCCAGTTCTTTACGTTGACGATATACTACTCATCGGAAACGATGTTGGTGTATTGACAACAATAAAAGAATAGTTAGCAAAACAATTTGATATGAAGGACTTAGAAGAATCAAGTTATATTCTTGGTATCCAATAAGGGATAGAAAGAATAGAACTATTGTATTATCCCAAGATTCATACATAGATAAAATCTTATCAAGGTTCTCCATGCTAGATTCCAAGAAATGTATGTTAACTTTCAGACATGGAATCAAACTTTCAAATGAATAAGTTCCTAAGAATTAGCATGAAGAGCAATTCATGAGTAGGGTTCCATATGCCTTGGCAATTTGAAGTCCCATGGATGCAATGTTCTGCACTTGACCATATATTTATTTTGTTGTTTGCATAGTTACCAGGTTTTAATCGAAACCTGGTCCTGATGTCTGGACATCAGTCTAGCAGATTTTCAAGTATCTCAGAAGAACGTGAGATCTAATGCTTGTATATTCTGGAGGGGATTAAATTCTCGTTGGGTATATAGATTTTGATTTTCAGTCAGATTCTAACTCTAAGAGATCAACATCAGGATCTGTGTTTCCTCTTGGAGGAGGCACAGTCATATAGAGGAGTATTAAGCAATCATGTATTACTGATTCCACCACGGAAGCTGAGTATGTTGCCACATGCGAAGCTGCTAAAGAGGCTGTCTGGCTTCGCTAATCCTTAAATGACTTGGAAGTGGTTCCTCATGCGAATAAGCAAATAATTATCTACTATGACAACAGTGGAGCAGTGGCTAATTCGAGAGAATCATGAAGCCATAAGAGAGGGAAACACATTGAAAGGATGTATAACCTTCAGAGGGAAATTATACATAGGGGTGACATGACAATTACTAAGATCGCGTCAGTAGAAAATCTACCGGATCTCTTTACAAACGCTCTACCATATAAGAGTTTTGATGGGCACCTAGAGAACATGTGAATGAGAAATATGACACACTTGCTATAGAGCAAGAGAGAGATTGTTAGGATTATGCTCAATAGCAAGAGTGTAATAATATATTGGACAATATTTTCATATTAATAAAGTGATTTCTAGTTTAACAAATCTTATAGTATTTATAGTTAAATTATTTTAATTGTCAAAAGTAAATAATCATAAGGTTAAAAAACTTCGGGAAATGAAGAATAGTTCATACATCTGGATATGTATGAGGTAGACACAGTTCTTTAGTTAGTCTTGAACAATATTCACAACTTAGGATAAAGGTATGGTGCCTTTACCTTGTTAAAGTTGTAGATTCTTTTACTAGCATTTTGGTGGGATCAAATGTATGTTGAGTCTAAAATCATCAAAGTGTAGTGTCTATGGGAAAAAGAATCTAGTGCACTGGGTGCACTAAATAAGATCACAGTGAAATACTTTATCCAGAACCATCAGTGGATACAAGTTTTCACTTAAGGACAATCGGAGAGTCTATCTCAATCCTGAGATAAATGATGGACTTATGGTTACAAGTGTTATCATTTGAGTTATCAATGAGTACGATTATAAAGCATAGTCTATCCTCGATGGTTTGGTGGTAATCATTTGTTAATCGATAGAGGACTTCATTTATAGATATGGACATCGTGGCTCCATTTATTAAATGTGAGTAGAATATCATCAAATGGATATTTTGAGCTATTGGATATTAAATATTTACGTTAAGTTTTCGATAGTGTCAATTTAAACATGGTTTCTTGACAAATCAAAATATCTAGGTTCAAAATATGGTAACTAAAAGAGCTATAGGCGGTCTATGAGCTCTTAGCAATTACTAGTTTTTTTCACGAGAATACACTATCTTCATTAAGGTTGTCTAGGGTACGAATGAGAAATATTTACTTATTCTATTATTATTTAAGAGTTCAATTTTAGTTCTTTAGTGAAATGAGCTAAAATTAATAGATCGAACCTAAGTGAATCATTTGTTGATTGTGATTAGATTATGTCTATTGAAGCTTAAATATAGATAGCCTGCTAAGATCCTCAATCCACATGAACTTGCATGGATCACTTGATATATTCTACTAGACTAATTTGTGGGTCCATCTTGAATTGTTTTTGGATTTTAGAATCCAAAAGTTTTAGAGAGGTGCGGTCATGTGTGATTAACACACATGGTAACTCTTCAAATACCTGGAATGGGCGGCCAAAAATATGGGAATCCTTGGGTGGCCAAAAATGTGGGAATCCTTGGGCGACCCTGATTGGGTGCGTTTAGCATTCCATTAATACATTAAAAATATAATTTGTACATTTTAATTAAATGGGATGTTAAATTATATTAATGTATTAATTTAAGGCATGTGGGCGTGTTTCTTTTTTTGTGAGAATATGTCTAGTTCACAAGGGAACTTTTTATTAAAGTTCAATGGATTTAATAAAATGGAAAAATAATATATTGTATATGGTATAGGCTTGGGTGGCAATGGCTAATATAATTACCCTAATATATTTTATTTATTTTATTTTTTAATTAAATGAAAATTAATTAATTATTTAATTGAAAGTTAAAAAAAAATTCTAACTAGGAGAAGGTCTCTTAATGTCATACTATTATTGGTAGTATGACAAGTATCAAAAACTTAATTTGATAAGTATATAAATAAAAGGAAATTATTTTTCTAGTCAAATTAGAAAGTTTTTGATATCTATCAAAACTCTAATTGACAATTGGTCAAATTAGGAAATTTTTGATATAGTCACAATTTAATTAATATTCAATAACTATTGATATGATAATACATTAATGAGTTGGGATATGATTGAACTCTAAAGTTGATAGGAGTTTTGGTGAAACACATTTATGTGTGAGGATTTTCGGTCACCTATATCCCTATCAAGTGAATTCGGCCAACACATATATGTTTTGAGAGAGTTTTTTTTTTGTTTGCTTATGTGCTTAAAAAAAAATCATCAAACTCATAGAAAAGTGTGTGAGAATTCGGAAAAAGAGAAAAGAAAGAGGGAGCGTTCTTGTTTTCAATAGTGCACTATTAGCTTTTATATCAAAAGGTTTTGTGCAAAACATCGAATCGGGTTCATGCGATTTTCGATCAAAATATTGAGAATTCACAAGTGACCAAACGTTTTTTTTTCTCTATGAGGGTTATTGTGACTAACAATAGAAAAAGTTTTTGTTTTTCCATCCTCAGGTACACAATTTATAGAAGGGGAACTCACACTTCTAGGTGATTCACGTTTGTGATTGGATTGGAAGATCTTGTAGTTTCAATATTAACGCAATATCAATCGTCATGTGAAAAAGGTATGATACTTTTAAATATATGTTAATTAATCAAGGGTTAAGGTTCTCACTTATAAAGGAATTTTTTTGTAATATACCAATCAAACTTTTAACTTCCACCATTTGGTTTTTCCTACAAGATGATGGTTAGATTTGGTGGGGAATGGTTCCTAGATCTAGGTTAGTAGTTAGAGATATAAAATGGGTGAGAAATGTTCTGTTAGGAAGAGTGGAGAGTGTGTGGAAGAGTCTCCTCTTCGAAATATGAACAAGATGTATATATAGGGTTCCAAATTTAGGTTTGAGAATGCTGATGTGGCGGTCTTGACGTGTAAATTGCACTGGTAGTGCACGGGTAAGAATCCATACAGTGACCTGATTGCTGCAAATCTTGTTCTCTTGTTTTGGTATGTAGGCGGGTAGATACCTACGCAGTGACCCATGCAGTGATCTGATGGCCACTAATTTGCTTCTTTAGTCTTGCTCATGTGTGCGATTTGTGCACTGGTTATGCGTGAGCAGGAACCCGCTCATACACCTACAAACTAAAGCCTTTCTTCATTGATTGTCCACCTTGATTCTTATATTGTTTGTGTTGATTGTCCACCTCTTATTGATGAAACAAAAAATGAATGGGATATTCTTCAAGTTTTCCGTGAATATGGTTCTTTATTTTCTTCTTGTTATTTGTCTACTAACAATTTTGTTGATAGGCTTAAAGAGAATAATAGTGACAAAAGTGAAGATGGGGAGGAACAAGTTTCCTTGGTAGATAATGTTATGTAGTTAACCACCTATGTGACAGGACTTCACATCAAGAAGAAACTAAATAAGAAGAATAGGATTTCCCGATAGACAATCAAGCTAGACATGATCATTTGTCTTTACAACTCAATGAAGAGAATTGCAAAACAATGACCACCAACTTCAATGTGATTGAAAGAGGTGAAGCTTTAAAGAAAGTTAAAGTGAAGAGCGAAGTGATTGAATGTTAAGAAAAGAAGATGGTTGAAGATACTATTGTATTAGAAAATTTAATGAATGATTTTGCTAATAATTTGATTTTTCTTGAAAGAAACAATCAAAGGCAAGGAAGAGGAATTGTAAATCATGAAGGCTAAAGAACTTTGTACACTTCATGGAGATTCAAGTGACTTACGCTTTGTAGATGAGCAAGTGAAGTCTCCTTCAACTAAAAGCAAGCCACTAAGGAACAAGAAGATTTCAAATACTAATTCTTCCAAGGTCAATAGCAAAATCAAGCAGAGTAATGAGCCTTCATCATTAGTACACTCTCACTTAAATAATAACATCTCTAAATTTATCCCGGTTTGCCATTTTTCCAATGATGTAGAGCAAATTAAACTATATTCCATTAGTGTATTATACAATACAAACTAGGGAATGAGATGCATGATTGTGAGATGAGAAAATCCTCTTTGAATGTTTCTAAACATGATGATTGCTTTGATGCTTTGTATGATGTGCATATTGTCAGTATTTATGTAAAGAAACATACTAGGAATGCTAGGGTTAAAAAGCATGATGTGAAAAAGATTCCTAGTCATTCTTCTAAACATGTTTCTAATGATAACACTTTTAGTGTTGTACATGATAGTGATAATAATGTGAAGAAGAATGTCAAGAATATTTGGGTGAAAAAGAGTGTTTCACATGATCGTATGCATAGTCTAGATGATATCTTTGTTCATGGAAATAATGATGTGTTTAACATGAGTAATATCTTTATAAAGAAAATAGTTGTTAATTTATCTTCTAAATATAATATTGCCTTGAGAAATGATCATGATGATTTATGTGTTAGTGCATCCAAGACCAAACCCTCTCATATATTTGTATGTGTATGTGTATGAAAATATCTTGTTCTACAGTTTTAATGGATAGATTTCTTAATAGACAAGATAGTGGTGATATGTGATCAAGCACTTCTAATGATCAAAATTGCAAATGTTTTTTTTTTTTTGTATTTGTATATTGAACATATTTGTTTGCAATAGTTTTTTTTTGTTGTTGAAAGAATACTTGTACATATCGAATATTAATGAGATTACAAGTATTGTATATTTTAGTTTTATTTGATAGTCTTTTCTCTCTCAACATGTAAGCTTGTTTGACAATACTTATCTTGATAACTCATTTTGCTTTCTCAAGTGTGTTCAATTATCTTAAGTATTGTTATCTAAGCTAACTAGAGGGACAAACGAGAGTTTGTTTTCAAGGGATTGAAAAAGGTTAAAAACCTATTCACCCCCCCCCCCCCCCCCCCCCCAAGTAGTTAGCCTAAGACAATTTAAATGCATTTGTGTAATTTCAAAAAAACCTATACAAATACTAAAACATACAACATGAAGATTGGTCACAAATACACAACCTCACTTTATAATGAGTGTGAAAATCTTAGACTAATCTTCAACACTTCTTGAACTTCTTTTCTTGATATCACCTAAAATCAATCTTGAAAACACAAGAGTATACAAGAGAATATATTTCAACATACTTGACAAGAATATAGCAATTAAGTTCAAAGATATACACATGTACTCCCCGTAAATACGTGCATATCCAAAAGAAATTCTAATCAAGTTCAACAGAAAATATTACATTCCATATGTCCAAGATACCAATTGAAAACATAAACAAAAAATATAGACTAAGTGGGCTAGATATCATTTTTATTTCTCCCATTTTTGCTATGAAATGAAGCCAAAAGGTTAGAAAGAAAAATGATACCTCAAGATCATGTAATTTTTTGCTAGCCACTCGTGCCATCAAAGAACTTTCTTAAGTTGGTTGATCTCACAAAATGCTTTGAGGTGGTTGTATTGCTAGAAGCAATTCTTTCTTTTAAGTTCTTGATTCTTTCTTCTTGTCACACTACCTTGGCATCAAGCTCCTCAATCTTGTCCATATGCCTGTCTTGTAGTTGTATAGCCCATTCAGGTATAAGACTTGTGTTTGACATAATGCTTGACTCTTGATTCAAAAAAAAAATCCTCATGTATCATTAACCTTGCCCTTTTCCTTGTATGACATTAAAACCATCCGTTTTTCACAAAAATTCTCTAAAAAAGGCAAAAGCACATCACCGTCTACCTTTGGAACTCCAAGCACCATACAAAAGTGAGAGATAAACCCCAAAAATGCTAGCATCTTGTCCAATCTAGTTGAATATGCCGCACTCTCAAGGTGCTCTATCAAAAGCTCACCAAGGTTTAAAGGCTTGTTGGTAACCAAGGCATACACAATATTTATTTTTTCTTTGTTGAGCTCGGTTGCATTTGTAAAACCTATAAGATTGGAACAAACAAAGAGATGCCAAAAGGCACTCACCCTGATTAACTCAATTTGGCTAATATAAGCTCTCGTTCCCCACTCAAATCCATTATCATCACATAGAGTCCTCCCTATCAAATCTAGATGTTCAATATTGTCCACATCAAGAAGTTCCAAATAATTTTCATTTGAAAGTCTAAAGAAATGGTTGAAACTTTCCGAAGAGACTCTAAAGGTTTTTCCTTCTCAAAGGTTACACTTTCCTTGGATTCAAAATAGAATTCTCTAACCAACTTCTCATTTACAACCCCAATTGAATTCAACCATGAACCTCATTGCCTTTCAAGAATAATATGATGAATGTATGAACTCTCACACAAATTTGCACCTCTATCTTGAATAAGTTTCTTTATCCCCATGACACTCAAAGGTTTCAACCTTTTGTTTTGGATATTTTTGAGGTTTTTGAGGTTTAAGAGGTAGGTTTGTGTTTTTCTATGGGTTTTGGAGAATGGATAAGACCGGTAACTTTTTTTCTTCTCATAGCTTTTAATGTTCACTAACATGAAAACACATGAGTGGAAAAGAAAATCAAAGTGAGTTAGTAATCAAATATACTAAGGCATATAACGAAACCATGAATCTTAAAGTATATTAAGAGAATATAAGTTAAGTACCATGCAATACAAGATTCAAAGTTTTGAATAATCAATATGCCAACAAATAAACCAATTAAAGCATTTTAACATCATATAAGAGAACAAAGTCTAGCATACTATGCTCCCCTTGATAAATACTCTATCTAAGATCAAGATAGAATATTGTTCATAATGATATTCACACAATCACATATTCAAGCAATTTAAAAAAAAATCAACAAAATAAGCCCCACACACTATGAGAGATACACAAAGATTTTCAATCTGTTTCATAATTCTTCATAAATTGCTAGAATATCAAAACACTTATAAACAAAAGTGTGTGTGAATTTTGCTTCAAGCATATATAGAGGAGTACTTTGATAATCAACATGCAAATCATATCCACATCTATTCATCTTAAACTTTTCTATAAAAGGTCAAACCAATTATCATTCAGATTTTTTGCTTTTAAAAGAATAGAATTTCAACATATGAGCGTGTGTGTGCATTTCCATTTCTATTTTTCAACCCGAGAAAACTTGATTTTCAACTACACTACATTAAGCTTTTTTTTTAGGCTTGAATCAAGGATTTGTTTGTGTTAATTATTTCTTTTACAACACTTCTTCAACTTTTTTTCTAACGTAAAATTATACTTTTCATGATGTCTTTCACTCATCATAATGGTATAGCCTTTTCCTACATTGGGCAGCTTTACAACCAAAATGTGTAGGCCTTTTCGTGAAGGTGCTCGTTGAGTTCTATGCAGTTGCCGAAGAAAAATGGATACTAATCATAGGTCATCTTAAATGTACTAGTCAAGGGACTTTAAGGTATATCCACAACTTATATATTTTCAAACTCAACTTACTAAATAAAAAATACAAGAGAAGTAAAGTGCATTTTTTGAAACCAAAATTTATGGCTTACAAGCACATGATCTAAAAGCAATACAAAGAGATTTACTTAAGATCATTACTTCTCAAGAGAGTAGCTTTCAAAGAATATGAAGCTCATATTTTTCCAAAACATCCCATACATCATATTCAAGACCATTGTGAACAACATCACTAAGAGATCTTTAGAAAGCAAATGTCAATGAGAACCATATGAACACTATACTTAGTTCTCTAATATGTCATGCTTCATGATGTAGTGAAAATAATGAGTTGAGATATGAAAGACCAAGAATGCAAGCATTAAGATATAGATATACCTTAACAAGCATTTTTTTTTCATCAATTGCAAAGTCTTCACCCTTTTTATGAGCTCTCTTGGCTTGTCTGTCCTTATGACAACAAGTTGTTGGTGTCATCCTAAAAGAATAAAAACATAACATTTCAACTCAAACATAAAATAATATGGCTTTCTCTAAAAGTCTTAACAAACAATCATTCAATAATGGACTTCTCTAAAAATCAATCAATAGATTTCAACCATCATAACAAATATGTGAGGAAGCTAAGTTCATGTCAAGTTCTAGAGAAACAAAGCTAGCTAGCTAAATCTCTCAACATCTTGACACTAATCTTGAAGCTAACTCACATGGGAAACTTACACAAATGGTAAGAGCACTCACCTTTGACCCATTTTGTTTTGGGGGAACTTACACCAAAATCATGATCATCTTTGACTTTAATGTTCATTCTAGAATGGAGATCTTCAACAATTTCATTCAAAAGAATATCATTGATATTCATCTCCTCAACATTATTAGCAACACATGCTTTGTCAAGACTCTCATAACCAACAAACTTCTTCATCAAATTCTTTTTAACATGCAACTTAGAAACATCATGCTTGTCAACATCTAACGCCCTAGCATGCTTCAACTTAAGGTCAACCTCTTTATCTCTAGATGTATTTCCTATTTTGCAAAATTCAATGTACCTATAACACCTTGGTTTGATATGATTAACGATATTAAAAAAATGACAAATATGAATAAATGTTGATACTGTACCTTGTGGATTTTAAGAAGTAGCGAGAGTTTGTGAAGATACCTTGTCTTTCTATTTACCTTTAGCTTTGGTCAGATTATTCTTAGGATACTTCTTGATTTTTTTATTATTAGCCTTTCTTGAAGAAGGTGGTGTGATCACAAGCTTCTTCTGGCCATTCAAGATGCTAGATTCTCCTTGAGGTTGAGCAAGATCCATGATATTGTTCATGTTGATCGAACCATTGACTAAGTCTTTGATAACTTGCTTAGGAATGTTGATCTCCTCAATATATTCTTGCTCTCTAACCTTCATGATAGAATCAATCTCCTAGTTTTCAAAGACAAGTCTTTCAACCTCAATTAGCATTTTCATAATGTCATTCTTTTCGCACATGAGTCTATGTGAGGTCTCAACAAACGCATCCACTTAAGTTTTGATCAAATTATCTTTCTCTTTAACCTCACTCAATGATTCATCTCTTTGCTCCTTAAGACTCATAATCATGGTCATAAGATTGAGATTGGTTTTATTCGAACGTGTATCTTTTTGATGACTTTGATCAACCTCTTCATCAATAGAAACTATACAATCATTCTCTAGCTTTGTGAAAGAAGCCGTAAGAGCAACAAAGCCATGTTCTTCTTCACTTGAGGACTCATCACTAGAGATCTCCTCTTCACTAGAGCTATCATCACTCCATAAAGCAGTCATTGCTTTTTATTTCTTACCCTCCTTAGATTTCTCATTTGGACAAGCTGTGGCATAGTGACCAAACTTCCTACATTTGAAGCATTAAACCTCTTTGTTATTCTTTGCATGACCACTCTTATCATTCCTAGGAGTAGATGATTTCTTGATTTCCCTTTTCTTGAAAAACTTGCCTCTAGGCTTGGCACCTCTTCTCAAGAACTTCTTAAACTTTCTAACCAAGAATGCCATCTCCTTATTCCAATATTCACTTTCTTTATAGATCGCATTGAGATCAATACCCTTGTTCTTAACTTTAGGTTTCAAGAACATTTCATATGATTGAAGTTATCCAAGCAATTCATCGATGCATATATAATCAACATCCTTGCTTTTCTCAATAGTCGTCACCTTTGCCTTGAACCTTTTAGGTAAAAATCTAATAATATTCCAATTTAGTCACTCTCTTGAGTTAGGCACACCGATTGCTTGACTTTGGTTGGCTATGCTTAGAAGTTTGAATTGGAAGTCTTTAAACGCATCTTCTTCACTCATTTGCAAGTTTTCAAATTGTGATGTTAGCATTTGAAGCCTTGATTTCCTCATTGCCAATGTTCCCTTATTGGTTATTGGTAACTTGTAGAACATTCCATGCCTCCTTGGCAGACTCAAGGTTTTGAATGTATGAGAATTGACGCCCATCAGATCTTTTAAAAATGGCATTCATGGAACGGTGATTCAACTGTGCAACATAAAACAATTGACCGTCCACTCACTTCTTGATTTGGAAATTATGGAGCTATCTTCCAATGTCTTACTTGGAGGTGTGTAACCTTTTTCCACTACCATCTATGCTCTCTCATCAATAGAGCGGATATAGGCTTTCATCCTTAACTTTCGAAACCCATAGTTATGTCCTTTAAGCAGTGGAGGCCTTGAGTTTGAAGCTCACATTACCATTATCTCTTCTTGTAACATCATTGCTTCAAAGCCTTACACCTTAAAAGTATGTATGAGCTAGATCTCGTTAATTACACCTAACAACCTGCTCTGATACTAATTAAAACATATAATCACGGTGAAATTGCATATAGCTAACCTATAGGGGGTGAATATGTTTTTGCACCTTTTTTCAAACCCATGAAACAAACCAATGTTTGTCCCTCTAGATAGCCTCTTTTAAAATATTTTAAGAAAATGAATGCACACATAGACTATTGACAAGCATTCTCAAATAATCAAGTTAAGTCAAAAGTCTATAACTTGCAAGTGAAGTAGCAATACTCCTAAACAAAAATCAACACGTATTGTATACATATATACATTATCGAAAAGACCAATTACTAAATAGTAATGTATCATGTACACAATGTTTAAGATACAAAATAAAGATATAAACAACTATGATCAAATGAGTTGTTTGCAGATAACACTTTTACAAATCTTGTTATCCAAAGATATCTGAAAGAAAAGATTCAAACAAGATTCATACAAACACATATACCAATATAAAGAGATAGAGATAGAGAAACTTGACACAAGATTTTTATATGGTAAAACCTCTAAAGAGGAAACATCCACGGGTTGAATCCAAAACCACCTGCAAACCATAATCCACTATGACTGATAAAAGATACACACTCAAAAAAGTGAAAAATCCTATGATATACTTTCCAAGCTATCAACTTCTAATCTACTCTCGGGTCTAATGAATTACTTTGCCTACTTCCCATCCAAGATGTGACAATCACACCTCTAGAAAGCAACTTCCTAATCAAGACGATCATGCCTCTAGAAAGATTTCAAGCATGACTATCCAGATCCTTCCAATCCTAGTCAAGACTTCTTGCTTAGATATCTGGATCCTCTCGATCCTTGCTAATACTTCCTTGCTTGATTATCTTGATCCTTTCCATCCAAACCAAGATTTCTTGCTTAGCTATTTGGATCCTCCAGATCCTAGCTAAGACTTCATGCCATTTACAAGGAATTTCTAATTGTGATCATGAATGCAAAGCATAAACAAGCATGAAACATACAACATGATGATCAACATATTCTATGGAAACTAGAAATAAACAATTAGCACACAATGTATGATTTTCTAGTTTTCAATCCTAAAACAATGCAACTATACAAATGATGCACGTACATATAAAATGTATGGATTAAGTACACTTTATGAGAAACTAGACGTGGGCATCAAAGTGCACAAATCAATGTTGTCTAGTTAACAAACATGAATAATATTTTAGAACATGTGAAACACCAAAAACACATTTAATTTCTAGATATATTCATGCAACTAAAACTTGAATCAAAGTATATACATTAAGTACATATTCAAGGTTATAGTAACAAAAAAAACATGCTTGATTCACAAGATACAATCAATTAAAATCTAGCAAATATTTATAGCATATTTTTCTCATAATAGTCGATTAAAATCAAACTAGCTCTAATTAAAAAATCAAATCTGCTAATCCTATATATGTTCAAATAAAAAGACCTGGCATATGTAGAGACTATTTATCATCAAAAATCAATCAATTAAAGCATAAATAGTCCTAGATTGATAGCTAGCACAATACAAAACACAAGCCTATTACAACATAGGTTTTGAGAAAACCTAACTCAATACACATGTTTCTAATAGAGCTAATCTAGCTCAAATAGAGTCTCAAACACTAATCAATGTTTACACAAATGACTTACAAATATAGAAGAAGAAAACCCAAGGTAATTGAACGCTTTGAATATCAAAACTCAAGAGATAAATCAATACCTTAAAAAAACGTGCAGTTTCAGATTTTGGTGAATAGCCATAAGAAATATTAAACAAATAACCTCAAACTCTCTTAGAGAAAACAGAAAACTCTCATACAAATATTCTCCAACTTGAATCACTCAAATCACACTCCGAATGAGAAAGTTATGGCATTTGGAAGTTAAAAAAAATGGAGAGAAAACTTTTGCACTTGTTTTTTCAAATTTTCATCTTGAAAGAAAAATAGGAGGGAAATTGGTATTTATAAGAAATAGATAAGAGAGAGATAAGACCACCAATGGAGGGCTGCCACATCAGCTTCCTATAGAGGTGTGTGTCCTCCATGGTGAAAGAGGGCATCCCTTCCCGAGGAGGCCATGTGTCTCCACGGGGAAGGGGTGCAAATGGCAACTTTGCCATTACCTCCTCCCCGGCGTACCACTCACGTTCTTCGACTGTATTTCGAACTCCGAACTTCGATTTTGAATCCAATTTTTGATTACGAACCGAGACTCCCTTACGTACATGGATGACTATAAAACTTTGACCAAAAGATAAGAATTCGACTCAATACAACAATGCATAGTAAGTGACCAAAGAGTTTCATAGCTTCCAATTTAGAACTTGAAAACTAATGAATGAGTAACTGAAACGACCGAAACTCAATGAAAAATAATGTGAGAGCAAATTCAAGTATGATATCATATAAACACAAATAAATAAATACATGAACACATAAGTATGTCGTTTCCTAGATATAGTCTTAGAAAAATTCAATATACAAAATTTATCAATTTAAATCTAATGCATGCGCATACAATAATATGTGTATGTATATGTTATGCCAATTGAGCATAACGATGTAGAGACATATATGAATACAATATGTTTGTGCATGCCTAATCCTTATAAGAGGAATAAGGTCTTAATATACCTTTGTTAAGCAATGAAGCTCGTTCCACTTAAAGACTTCTCTTTGCTTGATATGTTGTCCAACTACCTTGAAGCTTGATAAACCATGAGTCCTAAACACCTAATCAATATAAAGGAAATGTTATTTTGGTATGGAATTATGCCAACAAGACTCAAGAACTTAACAATATTGATTGTTTGTTAAAGACTATTAGAGAAAATCTTTTTTTTTTGTTTGAGTTGAAATGTTAAGTTTTTATTCTCTTAGGATGAAACACCAACAACTTATTGTCAAGAGGAAAAACAAGCCAAGCGAGCTCATAAAAAGGGTGAAGACTTTACATTTAATGAAAAATGTTTGCTACGGTATTTGTATATCCTAATGCTTGCATTCTTGGTTTTTTATCTCTCAACTCATTATATGCACAACATCATGGAGCTTGTCATATTAGAGAACTAAGTATAATGGTCATGTGGTTCTCATTGATATTTACTTTCTAATGATCTCTTAGTGATGTTGTTCACAAAGGTCTTGAACTTGAAGTGTAAATTGTTTGTTTGAATGATAAGTAGTTTGTTTTAAAAAAATATATGAGTTTCATATTCTTTGAAAGCTACTCTCTTGTGAAGTAATGATCTTAAATAAAATTCTTTGTACTGTTTTTAGATCAAGTGCTTGTAATCCATAAATTGTTGGTTTTAAAAAATGCACTTTGCTTCTCTTGTATGTTTTGTTGATGTAAGTTGAGTTTGAACATATATAAGTTGTGGATACACCTTGAAGTCCTATGACTAGTACATTTAAGATGGCCTATGGTTAGTATCCATTTTACTTCAGCAACTACATAGAACTCAACGAGCACCTTCATGAAAAAGTGCTACACATTAAGGTTGTGAAGCCGCCCAATATAAAAAAAAACTACACCATTATGTTGAGTGAAAGCCGTCATGAAGCGTATTTGTTTGTGTAATAAAAATCAAAGAAGTGTTGAAAAAGAAATAATCAATGAAAAAAAAATCTTTGATACAAACATAAATTAAAAAGACTTAAAGAGTGTAGTTTAAAATCAAGTTTGCTTGGGTTGAAAAATAGAAATGGAATGATGAGCCAAATACACACACATGCTTATATGTTGAATTCTATTCTCTTAAAAGCAAAATTCCAGATGATAATCAGTTTGATCTTTTATGGAAAAGCTTAAGATGAATAGATTTGGATATGTTTTGCATGTTTATTATCAAATTACTTCGCTACACACACTTTTGCTTATAAATTATTTTGATATTCTAGCAATTTAGAAGAATTAGGAGAGAGACTGAAAATCTTTGTGTGTCTCTCATAGTTTGTGGAGCTTCTTTTGTTGGATTTCTTTACAAATTGCTTGAATGTGTGGTTGTGTGGATATCATTGTGAACAATATTATATCTTGATCTTAGATAGAGCACTTATCAAGAGGGAGCATAGCATGCTAGACTTTTTTCTCTTTTATGATATGTTCACTTGTTTCAAGTTGATGAATGTTGGCATATTGTTGGTTTGTAATGATGAATCTTGAAGATGCAATTTCATATTCCTTGATATGCATGATGATTCTTCATAATATTATATGCCTTTGTATTTTTGGTAATAAATAATGCATGAAACATTTTGTAATAATCGTATGATTGTGTTTGCAATAAATTTCTCCTTGTTTAGGATGATATGATTGTTAATACAATTGTAAAAGTTGGTAGAAATGACCTATATGCTTAAGAGTAAAATTTATTCATTTGTGATTCATTATACCTTGATGAGTTTGTTGTGTTGTATACATTTGAATAACCTTTGTTAGGTTAACATAGAGAACAAACTGTTATTAGAAAATTCTGAGTAATATGACACGTCAGCAAAAGATTGGGGTCGGGGGCACCACGTCACTAAAAGACGATCAGATTAAGTCAATGCAAGACGAAATGAGGAAACCCGACCAGTTCCCCCCGACTCAGATAACACAGATGGTCAGGTTAGAAAACCCGATCGGGTTGTCAAGATGGTCGAGACAAGGATCAGGTTGAATTGATGATCGGGTTAAACAAGAATTGTCGGGAAGAACAAGCGATCGGACACAAGACACATGGATAGCATCTAGGTTCAACAGAGTCACGACTCAAAAATGCAGAAAAAGAGTTTGATTTGAACAAGGCTCTCCAGAAGCGCACTTTGATATGGAAATAAACTTCCTTATAGACGGTAGAGTCCATATTAGACAAGAAGATTTAATACAACCAGAACACAATCAACTTGGAATGATAAATTATGACTCCAATAAGTTAGAATTTTATTAAGCAACGAGAACTTTCCTTACTTGTATATCAAGAATTATGCCTGTATAAATAAACCCAAAAAAACACCTAAAAAGGGGTGAACACAAAAATTTAAAGGAGGAGGCAAGAGTGATTGAGGGTGTAATTATTTTTCAGCATAGTGAATCTTTGTTGTTGTCATTTGCAACTGCGAACGTTTCTCCACCTTGAGGTTTTACCACATAAAGTCCTGCATCTCATTTATTTTCTTATTACTTATTGCTTGCAATTAGATGTCATTTTGTTTATTGTGTGACGGGGGATTAGTCCAGAAATCACCGTCAACAAATGGAGCTAGAAGGAGAGGGATGAACCTCCGATAATATTAAGTTTACATGAGTGATTGCGAAAGAAGTTAGTTAAAAACCGACATCATGGACACTGGTAGAGATAGAAGTCTGTATCCTCGTAATGTAGACGCAATGCAGGATGCCAATGACCCAGATCATACGAATATCGTTGTTACATGAGGAGATCCACCATCAAGGACCCCGTTGTCCATCAGACCTGATGCTATTGCAATAAATGGTGCAGTAGCTTGCATATTCTCGAAAGCATTTAAACATATTTAGGAATCCTTATGAAAAGCCATTGAATATGCCGCTAGGTAGGGAATCAACATATCAGCCACGGTTAACCTAAGTTCGACGTACCAACTTTCAACACCAATCATGGCCTAAAATCCAAAGGTGCACTCTGAGGTAGTAGTGGCCACTCTAGGAGCACCCCAGAAACCTGAAAAAGATGGGGTGGGACATCACAAAAAGAAGGGCGTTCATGCAGGAGAAGTGGTCGAGAAGATCGAGGGACAGAAGAACGTATAGGATCTAGTTCGCGAGAAGCCATGGAAAGGTACAATGGAACGAAACCAACCCTGAATGGGAGCATATGCATGATGACCTAAGAAAAAGGTCTCGCTCGCATTCAAGTGACGGTGAAATGGCCTTTATGAGGCATAGAAAGCCAACTTCGGTGGTCAAGTGTAACCCCTTTGGCTCCTAGATCAGTGGAAGGGTCCCTAGGTATCCATATAAGCTAACAATCCATCAGAGATTCGATGAACATGGAGAGTCAGAATGAGAGAAAGAGATCCTCCTTAGAAGGATAGAAGCCTTAGAATGAAGGAAAAGCTTGGGAAACACTCTAATCAGGAACTCCAAAGGCTCGTTTGATAATCCAATAAAAATTGGCTCATTTTTCAGAGAAGTTCAGAATGTCGCGCGTGGAACAGTTCAAGGCTAACACCGATCCACAAGAGCATGTAAGGAGGTATCAAAATGCAATGCCAAAATATGACTCTGACGACGCCTTCATGTGTCACATGTTTCCAGAAACATTAGGAGATCATTGATTGAGATGGTAAGGAGGGTTGTCCGCAGATTCTATTAGAAACTTCGAGGAGTTGGTGCAAGCATTCACCAGACAGTTCATAGGGAATATCTAGCAAAGGAAGTCTATATCGGTCTTATCGACTTTGAAGCAAATAAAGGATGAGGAGTTAAAAGACTACCTGACCAAATTCTAACAAGAGGTGTAAGAAGTTCAAGATCCCAATGATGACACGGTGGTGTCGGTGTTCATCAACAGTTTACAGCATAGCCATATGACCCTAAGCCAGAGGCAAAGGGGACCGACCACGTATGCCGGTATGGTAGGCATTGTCGGAGGGTACGCCATGATGGAGGAAGAAAAGTTGGCCCATTACGAAGAACTTATACATGGGGGTCGGCCCAAAAATAGCCAGAAGAATAAAGACAGTAACCCAAAGATTGGTACCAAAGAGGAGGTCCCAACTTTGTTTGGGCCTCTTTTGATTGAGCCCTAACAGATTTACCTACTGGTTTCTCTGACCATCTATGGCTTCTCTAACTTTAGACAATTTTTTCCCGACTATTGCTCTCAATGTATGGCCCGCCAAAGATGGTGTTGATTGCTCCATTACCTGGATCCCTTCATGGACTCCTCTAGCCTTTATCTTGCTCATCTATCACGGTATTCTTTCCCCGATCATCTTTATTCCTGAGGATCATATCCTTAAGGTGTCCTTCTCTAATTAGCTTTTCGATATAATCCCTCAGCTAGTAGCACTTAAAAGTTTCATGACCGTTCTCCTAGTGAAACCTACAATACTTGGTGGTGTCTCTTCTTGCAAAACTTGATTGCTTCGGAGGGGTTTCTTGTACAGATTCTTTTCAATTATCACGTTCAGGATTTCTTTTTGTCCTCTGACCATCAGAATGTAGTTGGTATATTGCCTTTTGAATTGATTGGCACCTTTATCGTCCTTATTTCGCCCATCTTGTCATTTTACCTTGCTGCCTTTTTGCCCCAATAATTTTCAACAAAACAGATGCGCATGCGTCAGAAATAAGGTTGAACGATGCAATTGTGGTGTCAGTTCGCATAGGCTATATGGAAGTGAAAAGGATAGAAGCTCGACAGACATTCTCAGTGTGGAAGTGTTTGACCAACTTGGGGCTGCAAATGAGGGACCTCCAGCCACTCAAAGTCTCGATTAGAGGCTTCAGAGGAGCGGAGGTGAGGTTGCTTGGAACGGTAAATCTGCCTGTGGAGATTGATAGCTCTCCTTGCATAAAGACAGTGCTATTGGATTTTATGGTTGTGAGTGTAGAGAATTATACATATAACGCCTTACTGGGCCGACCCTTCTTGAACAGGGCAAGACACGTTAATGGTTAAGTTTCCCACGGAGTTAGAGTCATGAAAAGTTCACAAGAATGGGAGAGAAAGACAAATCTAGCAATATACAAGGAGAAATCAGAATCAGGGGTAAGCAGAATCAGGGGTAATGCAATTGTAAGCCCTTGAAGAGCATGAAGACCAGAAGATAAATGACATGGAAATCAAAGCCGAAACTTCGAATCAGTTTGACCTGAACCCGAGGGAGACAACTCTGAATGATGGGAAAAGCTAGGAAGACGAACCGACCATAGAGGTCACCGTTGATGATAACAATCCTAAGAAGACCGTAAGGCTTGGGGCCCGACTGACGAAGCAGTTGCAGGGTGAGATGGTTGGAATGTTAAAGGAGTACAAAGATGTGTTTGCATGGAAACATGAGGACATGTCGGGAATTGACCCAAAGACAATTTCACACTATTTAGCAGTTTACCCCGACCGCAAGCCGGTTGTCTAGAAAATGAGGCGATTCAACCCGGAGAGAAGCAAAGCTATCAAAGAGGTAGTAGAGAAGCTGCTAGCAGCCGGATCTATAAAGGAGGTAAAATACCCTGAATGGGTTGCAAATGTAGTATTAGTCAAAAAGAAGAATGGCCAATGTGTAGGGAAAAATACATGCGCAGCAGAAACGTGAGAAGATTTATTAAAATTAGGGTTTGCATGTAAATAAAATTTTTCCCTTTTATGCAACGAGAACCTTAACCCTAAATTAATTGACGTATATAAATCTATCGTACCTTTTTCTCGTGACGATTGAACAAGCGCCGAATTAATTCCGCAAGATTTTCCAATCCAATCACGAACGTGAATCACCTAGGAGTGTTGGTTCCCTTTCTTTAAATTGTATACCTGAGGATGGAGACAAACAAAATCTTTTCTTTGTTAGTTACAAATTGTTGGAACCCCGTTCACCGGTCACGCAGCGGAAATGGGTTTTAATTTTTTTTTATACAGATCGTAATATGTATCTAGGACCAGTGAACTTATGATCGTATTTATTTTCAGAACAAATACATATACTAATTATTACACTAACAAAATATATATGTAAATACAGGAAATTGTAATCAATAATAAAAAGGAAGATCAAAAGAACCATACCAACGTTTGGAGACTTATTCACTTTTTTGATATGCTCTTGGTCTGCACCACTGATCTTCCTGGCTATATTCCGAGACTAGTAATTACATGTGGGCACATCACGGTCTCAGGAACTTAGAATGGAGAATGTAGGAAAACTAAGAGACTCTTTCTTAATTTTTACTATGTAACACTTGCACCATTTGCATCACATGCAAATTCTTATATATATATATATATATATGTATGTCTTATGCACACACTAATTGCTTCAATAGCAAAATTGATCTGTGCCTAATTCTTTTTCTTAAACAAAAGACCTGATGCACGCTTTTTTGAAAACCAAACATAAACTATCTCATTTTTTTTTCTTTTTGTTAGTAAAACTCATGCACACCTTTTTGCATGTCATTAATGCGTGCACCACTTTCTTTGCACAAAAAATATCATATATATATATATATATGTGTGTGATATGCTTTTTACGCACATTTGTTGGTTTGTTTTTTTTTCAAATAATATATATATTTAACTTTTAAAACAAAACTTAATCAAATCTAATTTGATTTTTAAAAACTTTCAAATAAAAAATATCACATATCTTTTATTTCATTTTAATTTTGAATTCAAACTATTTAAATTCAAAAATAAAATATTTAATTTAATAATATAAAATAATCACATTATCTTATTTTATTCAAAACTAAATATCAACATACACCCTCCATTTAGTGATTAATGACATAATTAAATAATCTCATTATTTAATTTATTTAATCACCATTATTCATTAATTAAATAATCTCATTAATTAATTAATTTATGAATAAATACATGTCACTATCGTAAGACACGTAATTGGACAATCCAATTAATTAATCATGACCCTTGTTACCTAAATCGATCGGGCTAGTAAGGGAACCTAATGGACCCATAGTATTTTGAGCTCCAATAATCCTCAGAATCATTAATTAAACTCTTTAATTAATATTTCTTGATTATTAACTCCGGTGTTATTCCACAAAAAACCCGAAGCTGCACTCTCTCAACTGCAGACGCTTTTACACAGACCGATACAACTCGGTGTTCATCGATATAGCTATTATATATGGTGTGATCCTCCACAGTAGTTCATAATTAGAGGGTCATAATGTTCGTTATACCCCTCTAACTACATATATCCTTTAAGTACCATTGATTCTCTAATGGACAATAAATCCTATTTCCTTACGGAATTAGAAGAGCGCTCATATTGTCCAAGCCCCGAATCAACCCTTAAGGGAACTACCATCTACTTCTCACAAGAAGGAGTGGATTCCACTATTGTGTACAAACCTTCCCAGCCACAAGCCAAACCGCAATCCCAACATACGGAGTATATTGATCAGGAAATGCATCTAACCTCATCCATGGTATATCAAAGACCACGATCTAACTTGAAGGAGTCGATAAGACACTCTGGATTAAGATCACCCACATATAGCCATCATTAGTTGATATATATGAATCTCATCGATAAACGGGTCTTGGTGTGAGATTCATATAGATCATGGCTCAATCCTAAATGATCACATCATACAAGGAGCCTTCATTCCCATATCATATATGAATGATTTAGGATAAAATCATTGTACATTACGGAATGGACCGCAACTATAGATTAACCAAAAATAAAGTACCCAACTTTATTTGCTATCTATGGACTCTTTAGATTGCACGTTTCTTACTGTATCCATCCGTACACAGTTTGAGATTACATCCGGCAATCCAGAATGTTAATATGTACACAAGTTTATAAAATAAATAACATAACAAAAATGAATTGAACCTTTCTTTTTATATTCTTCATAAATCCATTTACAAATTACATGCTTAGGGCATAAACCCCAACAATCTCCCACTTGCACTAAAGCATTGTTTCGTGCTTTGTGACAAGCACGTCTGTCATTGAAGCCAACAGATATGTTTGGGCCTTCTCATTAGATGAGACCCATTGCTGGTATGCCTCACGAACAGTTCGTGTGGCATTGGCAGTATGCGTTAGAGGATATTCCTCCGTAAGCACAAACTTGAGGTCTTTGGTGACAAAAATTGCATTAATATTAAGTTTCCACTTAGTGTAGTTATCACCAGTTAATTTGTCATTTGCGAGAATTTGTAGTAATGCAGAAGACATTGTTGATATAATTAAAGCATTCATTCAGTCATTTATTTATAACAAGTGCAAGTGATTTGGTATAAATTTAAACATGATACATGAACATGTTTAACGAACTAGAATTACTCTAAAAATAGTTACTATACCACGACAATCCAACATACCACAAAAAAGTGCCGCCTTAGGGTCGGTCAAATCTTTGCATGTTGGACCGAGACATTCTCAATCAAATGATATTCTAGAATAACTCTTATTCCATATCATTCAACCATCGTTTATTTAGTCAGGTTTTTAATTAACAAACTTAATCAAAACCTTCGTGAGTGTAACCCACCATTTCAGATCTCATGAGCTTAACTCGAGAATTGCCGCCTTAGAGTCGGTCAATCCTGAAATACCCTTAGAAATCCTATCCATTAGGAATTTAACATTGGTATTGACCTTTATGGAAACTCTCCTTAGGGAGGATGTAAGCAAAGCCGTCACGAGGCCCCACTTAGATCTTACGATGTTGAACTAATGATGGAGACCGCAGGATATATATGTCATATATCCCTCTCCCATTCACTATTTTAAAACTAGGGTTTTCTATTATCCGTTAATGCACCTAGACTCTAAAGGATCAAACGGCTAACTTTAATCAAGTTATCTAGTGCATTAACTAATTCATTATTAGAAATAAGTTCTAATTAACTAATAAATTATTAATGATTTTTAACAATTAAAAATCTAATCTATTAGTGAATAATCTAAGTCTTTGTAAACTATTTACTAAGCTCAGATTATTATGAAAGTGTTTACAAAGTTTTAACTATTAAAACTCTAACACAATATTCGGTTCATTTATGATTAAGTAATTAATCAAATTAATCATAATTACTATAAATGACCCTATTAATCTAACTTATTAAACTCTTTAATAACTAGATTAATATTAATGAGAATTACTAAGTTTTTTAACAATTAAAAAACTAATCTCATTTTCATAGCCAATTTATGTATTTACCCATTTTAATCACATTAAAAAAATACATAAAATATCAGGCTATGATACATATATGACATATCAAATATATGTGTAGGCACATCTAATCTAAATGACATACGTATGCATGACAATGCTTTTATCATCACATAATATAAATCATACATGAATTGACCGAGTACTGTGGATTATTTAACCTAAAAAAAATAGAATCTAAAATTACAAAAATACCCCCAAGGCATTCCTTGGTCTTCTTGTAATTTTCGAGTCTTCTAGTCTCTTCAGGTCACTCTGATTCATCTCATGAATCCTTCTTCATGATTTTTTCAAGTCTTCAATATAGATTCCATTTTTTTTTTACAATACAATTACAGAAAAAAAAATACAACCCATAAACCCTAAATCCACGATACCATATAATTAACGATCAATCATGTTTTTGTAAATTAAAAAAAAATACGTTCAAAAACATCATACATTCAATTTAAATCGTGCCTACACAATCATAAATACAAGAGCATCGAAAACAATTTCTTGTTCCGAAAATAAAATTGGCTTTGATACCAATTGTTAGAACCCCGTTCACCGGTCAAACAGGGAAAATGGATTTTAATTTTTTTTTATACAGATCGTAATCTGTATCTAGGATCAGTGAACTTGTGATCGTATTTATTTTCGGAACAAATACATATACTAATTATTACACTAATAAAATATATATGTAAATACAGGAAATTGTAATCAATAATAAAAAGGAAGATTAAAAGAATCATACCAACGTTTGGAGGCTCCTTCACTTTTTCGATATGCTCCTGATCTGTACCACTGATCTTCCTAGCTATATCCCGGGACTAGTAACTACGTGTGGGCGTGTCACGGTCTCAAGAACTTAGAATGGAGGATGTAAGAAAACTAAGAAACTCTTTCTTAATTTTTACTATACAACACTTGCACCATTTGCATCACATGCAAATTTTGATATATATGTCTTACGCACACGCTAATTGCTTCAATAGCAAAATTGATCTGCGCCTACTGATGCACGTTTTTTTGAAAACCAAACAAAAACTATCTCATTTTTTTTCTTTTTGTTAGTAAAACTCACGCACACCTTTTTGCATGTCATTAATGCGTGCACCACTTTCTTTGCACAAAAATATCATATATATATATATGTTGTGCTTTTCATACACATTTGTTGGTTTGTTTTTTTTTTAATAATATATATATATATATATATATTTAACTTTTCAAACAAAACTTAATCAAATTTAATTTGATTTTTAAAAACATTCAAATAAAAAATATCACGTATCTTTTATTTGATTTTAATTTTGAATTCAAATTATTTAAATTTAAAAATAAAATATTTAATTTAATAAAATAAAATAATCACATTATCTTATTTTATTGAATGCACCCAGTGCACTAGATTCTTTTGCCTAAAGACACCACACTTTGATGATTTTAGACTCATCATAACACATTTGCTCCCACTCAAATGCTAGCAAAAGAATCTACAACTTTGACAAGATAAAGGCGCCCAACCTATTATCTTAAGTTGTGAATATTATTCAAGACTAACTAAAGAATTGTGTCTACATCATACATATCTAAATGTATGAACAATTCTTCTTTTCTCATAGTCTTTTGACCTTATGATTATTTACTTTTGACAATTATAATAATTAAACTATAAATGCTATAAGATTTGTTAAACTAGAAATCACTTTATTAATATGAAAAGATTGTCAAATACAATATTATACTCTTTCTATCGAGCATAATCCTAACACAATGGAGGATGTGTGTGGATTTCACTAATCTCAACAAAGCATGTCCGAATAATAGTTTCCCCCTACCCTGAATTGATCAGTTAGTGGATGCAACGGTCGGCCACGAACTATTAAGCTTTATGGATGCATAATCGGGATACAACCAAATCCGGATGTTTGAGCCTGACGAAGATAAGACATCTTTTACCAAAGACCGGGGGTTGTACTGTTATAAATGTTGGAACCCCGTTCACCAGTAACGCAACGGAAATGGGTTTTAATTTTTTTTTATACAGATCACAATAGATCTGTATTTGGAACCAGTGAACTTGAGATCATAATTATTTTCGGAACAAATAAATACAATATGTAAATACAAGAAATTGAATTCAATATCCATAAGAAGATTAAGAAGCTAGAACCTTACCAAAATTTGGTGGCTCCTTCACTTTATGATATGCTTCTAATCTGTACCACTGATCCTCCTTACTATATCCCGAGACTGGTAATTACGTGTGGTCGTATCACGTACTCAGGAATTTAGGAGGATGTATGAGAAGAAAAGAAGAATAAACTATTTCTTCTAAGTGGTTTATGCCACTGTACAACACTTGCACCAATGTACTCACTAAAATTAAAAAAAATTGCTTTTCATTTCTTCACTTTGATATTACGCACACAATTGGACAAAGTCAATCATACATGTGGCTTTTTCTTTTTGGTTTTTGATCAAGAATATACTTCTCACGCCAAAGCATCAAATTGCATCTCATGCAATTTCACCTTTTTTTTAAGCCAAATCAACCACACGTTAACTGCTTCAAAAACAAAAACAAACGTTTTTTTTTGTACTGATGTGTGCCCCTTTCTTTACACAAATATATCATATATATATATATAAAATAAGAACGAAATCCTTTGATTCAGATTTTTAAAAAATTAATATATATATTTAAATTTTAAAAAAAAAGACTTGATCAAAACTTTATTTGATTTTTAAAAACTTTCAAATAAAAAATATCTCATATCTTTTATTTGATTTTACTTTTGAATTCAAACTATTTAAATTCAAAAATAAAATATTTAATTTAATAAAACAAAATAATCACATTATCTTATTTTTTAAAAAAAAAAATATATCAACATACTCTCTCCATTTAGTCATTAATAACATAATCAAATAATCTCATTATTTAATTTATTTAATCACCATTATTCATTAATTAAATAATCTCATTATTTAATTAATTCCCGAATAAATACGTGTTACTTTCGTAACACAATTAATTGGATAATCCAATTAATTAACCGTAAACTTTGTTACCTAAATCGATCAGGCTAGCAAGCGGACCTAATGGACCCACAGTATTTTGAACTCCGATAATCCTCGGAATCATTAATTAAACTCTTTAATTAATATTCCTTGATTATTAACTCCGGTGATATTCCATTAAAAACCCGAAGCTACACTCTCTCAACGGCAGATGTTTTTACACAGACCGATACAACTCAGTGTCCATCGATATATCTATTACACATGGTGTGATCCTCCACAATAGTTCATAATTAGAGCTGGGTCATAATGTCCGTTATACCCTCTAATTACATATATCCTTTAAGTACCATTGATTCTCTAATGGACAATAAATCCTATTTTCTCATGGAATTAGGAGAGCGCTCATATTGTCCAAGCCCCGAATCAACCCTTAAGGGAACTACCATCTACTTCTCAGAAGAAGGAGTGGATTCCACTATTGTGTACAAACCTTCACAGCCACAAGCCAAACTGCAATCCCAACATACGGAGTATATTGATTAGGAAATGCATCTGATCTCACCCATGTTATATCAAAGACCACGATCTAACCTGAAGGAGTCGATAAGACACTCAGGATTAAGATCACCCATATATAGCAATCATTAGTTGATATATATGAATCTCATCAGTAAATGGATCTTGGTGCGAGATTCATATAGATCATGGCCCAGTCCTATAAGATCACATCATACAAGGTGCCTACATTCCTATATCTCATATGAATGATTCAGGATAGAATCATCGTACATTACGGAATGGACCGTAGGTATAGATTAACAACAAATAAAGTACCCAGCTTTATTTGCTATCTATGGGCTCTTTAGATTGCATGTCTCTTACTATATCCATCTGTATATAACACTCATATACATAGTTCGATATTACATCCGGCAATCTTGGATGTTGAATATGCACAGGTTATAAAATAAATAACATAACAAGAATGAATTGGACCTTTCTTTTTATTTACTTCATAAATCCATTTACAAGTTACAAGTTTAGGGCATAAACAACAACAATAAAGTCATGCCCTTTGGTCTCAAAAATACCGGGGCAACCTATTAGAGATTGGTGAACAAGATGTTTGCCCGACAAATCAGCAGAAACATGGAAGTATATGTGGATGATATGCTGACAAAAAGCATAGCGTCGGGTGAACACGTAAGGGACCTCAGGGAAACATTTGGAGTGCCGCATAGATATGGCATGAAGCTTAATCCAAAAAAGTGCATCTTTGGGGTACCCTCCAGAAGCTTTCTAGGCTTCTTAAGTGCACCAGACAGGGATCAAAGTAAATCCAAAAAAAAAAAAAAGGCATTAGAGGTGATGAGGTCTCCAAGGACACTAAAAGAAGTCCAAAGGCTGACAGAGTGATTGTCATCTTTGAATCGATTCATAAGTAAGTCGACTGATAAGTGTTTCCCCTTTTTAAAAGTAATTAATAAGGGAAAAAGGGTAGAATGGAGTACCGAGTGCAAACAAGCATTCAAAAAGATCAAGGAATATCTAGGAAAAGCTTCAATTCTGTCCAAACCCCTGGAAGGAGAAATACTTTATCTGTACTTGTTTGTAACACCTGTAGCGACAGGATCAGTACTGGTCACATTATATGAAGTGGTAAAGAAACCAGTATATTATACCAGCAAAGCATTGTTACCAGTAGCGACGAGGTATTCACCAGCGGAACAGATGGCACTAGCTCTTGTGACCGTGGCTAGAAAGCTAAGGCAATACTTCCATGCACACAGGATCAAGGACTATACAAACTGCCCATTGAAGCAAATTTTATCTAAACCCGAGGTGTCTGGAAGACTAACTAAATGGGTTGTGGAGTTGAGTGAGTTTGAGATAGCGTACTAGTCAAGGGCCGTAATAAATGGGAAAGTTGTGGCTGACCTGATCACAGAATTCACAAAGCCAAATACCGAGGTAATCAGGATGCTGAAAGAAAAAAACAAGTTCTCATGAAAACTAAATATGGATGGGTCATCAAACACACATGGCAGCGGGGCCGGGATAGTCGTATCAACCCCAAAAGATGATCAAGTAGAGTGTGCCTTACGGTTTGACTTAAAAACCACCAATAATATGGCCGAATATGAGGGACTTTAGGTAGGACTCAATTTGCATGGCCTTAGGGGCAGATGAGCTAGAAATATTCAGCGACTCACAGGTGACTATGAACCAAATATTGGATGAATATAAAGCCAAGGATAGCAACATGGTCGCATATTTGGGGGTGGCCAGAGCATTGCTAGAAAGGTTCAGGACTTACATAATCACCTAGATCCCTAAAGAGAATAATGAAAAGGTAGATGCTTTACCAAAATTGGCATCAACCACCATCGGTGTGCAGTCAAAGAACATCCCAGTCGCTCATCTCAAAAGGTCAAGCATTAAAGACCAAGAAGAGGTGTTGGAGGTGGGTACGGTTGAATGAATTCAAATCACCTAGATGACCACGATCAGGGAATACCTGGAAAATAGAACTCTTCCAACAGAATTAACCGAAGCAAAATGCCTAAGGTACAGAGCTACAAGGTATTCAATGGTCGAGGGGAGCTGTACAATAGAGGATTCTCAAAAGCCTTGAAGAGATGTATCTGCCCCGTGGAAGGCAGATGGATATTATAAAGCGTCCACAGGTAAGTATGTGGAAACCACTCGGGAGGTAAAAGCTTGGCGCACAAAACTCTCGAACAAGGCTTCTTTTGGTCGACCATATTTCAAGACGCTCAGACTGTCGCTGAACAATGTGGGGGTTGTTAAAGGATTGTCAATGATAAAAGAGGCCTCTCGAACAATTGAGGAGCTTGTCATCACCTTGGCCATTTGTCATGTGGGAGTTAGATTTGATTGGCCCAATGCCAACTGCAACCAAAGGAGGAGCAAAGAACACTATTGTGGTTGTAGATTACTTCACCAAATGGGTCGAGGCAGAAACACCAGTACATATAATCGAAGCCAATACGATGAATTTTGTCAAAAAAAATGTTATCTATCTGTTTAGGATCCCAGACACGATAATTACGGACAATGGAACCCTATTCGATAGTGACAATTTCATAAACATGTATCGAGATTTCGGCATAAGGAATTATTATACAACACAAGATCACTCACAGACCAACAGTCAGACTGAAGCAGTGAACAATAAAATCATGCACACCCTGAAAGCAAAACTAGATGTCAAAAAAAGGAATTGGGCATACAAGATACATGGGGTTCTATGGGTCTATTTGACCACAGAAAGAACCTCGATAGGGGAAATCACTTACTCACTGGAGTTCGGGGCAGAAGCGGTAAGCCCTATTGAGGTAGTTCATAACTTGCCTAGGGTGTATCTCCACCCAGAGTCGAATGCTGAGATGATGAGACAGAACTTAGACGAGTTGGAAAAAAAAAGATATGTCGAGAGTTAGAACTACAACCTACCAGTAAAATGTCGCTAGATACTATAACTCGCACGTCCGAATCATGAGATTCCAACTTGCAGAACTAGTTTTAAGATGGGTGTCACCCAATACAATAGACAAGTCAGTAGAGGCTTTAGCGGATAAATGGGAAGACCCGTACAAGGTAGTCAGGTTGGAAGGACATGGGGCGTATCACCTTGCCGGATCAGAAGAAAGTGAGTTACCCAGGCCATGCAATGCCCAATACCTAAAAATGTTCTACCTTAGAGGTCCCTTAATTCCTATTGTTTTCTCTTGCTTCTTTAGAGACTAGTTCTATCTTGTTAACTGATCATTTTATGTTTCTCTTTAGCATTTAATAAAAGCACCCACGAGGGGATAGTTTCAAAAGTCAAGAGTAGTGTTTAAAACTTTGATTTTGTATACAAAACCAATCTCGGAACCCTTAGAAACCGCTTTGTATCTGGTGGGAGCGCCCGAGTGGCACAGTTAGGGGGCCGTAAACGTATGTCACAAAAGCAGCGTACACGCGCCGAAACTAATTGGGTGCAATAAAGCACAGTTAAGGCACCTTTATACATAAGCCCTGATGGGATGCGCCAAGAGTTGAACAAGGGATGAATATTCTTACTTAAAACAAGCGTAGTCAAAGCACTTGCTAAGTTAGTAAAATACAAGATGACTTGTTGAAACGAATCTTGATTAACAGACTATTGAGAGACTTCCCAATGACCTAGTTGACAAATAAAAAACAAGAGTTTATAAACCAGATACCATGTAAGTAGGTTATAAAATAACACTTCTTGACATAACAATAGTATAATGGTCGGGGATCAAATAGCCGTTGGGAAAAACCAAGTGACTCCTCCGACCCCACGTAAATGCCCTTACAAGCTCTGCCACACAGAGTTACTTGGCCAAAGTCAGGATGGCAGACTCAGTGCAGTTTTGGTTAATAGAATATCCTTGTCAAGGTTAAAGGGAGTCCGAAAGAAGATATGATCATAACAAAAATGACTAACTTAGATGTGGCCAGACTCAGATAATTTGAGTTGGTAAATGGTTACAGTTAGTCATAGAGTGTTCAAAAATGACAAACAAATTTTATTTCATTAAGGAAATATGCGAATACAAAATTGCGATTATACAAATGATAAAAAAAATTCTAAACATTTGAGGTGTTAGATGGGCCTCCGGGCCCGGAACCACCAGAAGAAGCATTGCCGCCATGGTCTTGGCTCAAGTTTTCAAAATATGGCCAAGTGATGACATCCTTGGGCTCGCCAGCCATAAAGAGGGAATAGTTCGTGCTCAGCAAAGGACCAACGTTTGCACCCTTAGTTAAAGCTTTGCTCTCTTCATTTGTATGGAAATCAACCAGAGAAGTTGTTGAAGGAAGCTCTAGATGCATAAGATGGGGGTCATTTCTGATCGATCGGAAATAAGCCTTCCAATGAATTCTTTGGTTCTTGATAACCTCTAGAGACTTATCATTATGCTTCTTGATCGCTTTTTCCCATATACGACCAACCTCCTCTAAAGATCTTTCTTTGACCCCGAAGAAAACCCGAAAGTGGTCAGCCCCCTCTCAAATTCCCTCAGCATGACAACATCAAAAGCTGGGGATCTTTTATAACGATCCATGTTTTGGACCTCAAGGGCTAACCTAGCTTCCTGGGAAAGCACTTCTATGCTAACCTGTTGATGTTCCAGGTCCTTGGCCAAGAATTGATAATGCATCTAGCCTCCTCAAATGCTTGTTGTGTTTTAAGCATGGCCTCCTAGGTAGAGGTAAGGGTGTCTTGGGCAAGTCGAGTCTCCTCCTGGGCTTTTTTTCCCACTGTTTCAGCCAAAATGACCCTTGACTCAAGTTGAGCGTTCAGTGACTCCGCCCTACGACCCTCTTCTCTAGTTCAGCATTTCTCAAAGTGAGCTGTTTGAGGGTTGCCTCAGATGCGAAAGCCCTATTTTGGACGTTGGATATTGTCTTTCTTAGAGCAAGCTCAGTCGGAGCAAGGTCTCTTAGCTCCTTCTCGTACTGCTTGACCTTGGAAGCGCTGGCAGAGGAAGACTTAAGAGCATCATCTTTTTTAGCAAGGACCTTCTTCAATTGAGTTATCTATGTGGCCTGCCTCTTTTAATCTACCAAGGCCCGAATCAGCTCCTCCACAGCTTGAAAGGAAAGTAAGAGTTAAGGAAACCATAAGGTAGGCAGATAAAAGATGACATTGAGGGCACTTACAAAAAATTCGTTAAAGATTATCTGAACCCGTTCAGATGGGCTAGTAGCCCTGGCCACTTTCTAGTAGCCATCACCAATATACCCTTCACCAGCTAACATGGAGCAAAGCATGGAAAAGAAGTCAGCTCGAAGTTCACTTGAGGGCGGGGATCCAGAGGTTGGAACATCTGAGGTCATCGATGTTGTAGGCTAATCAGAAGCAAAGACAGTTGGAAGCATTGTAGGAAGGGTCGGGCTAGCCTTGATAATTTCACAAGCCTAGGGGGCAACCTTAAGGACTTCCCTACTTTTCCCCTCGGGAACTTGACCTCCACTGACACCATCCTTAGAAAAGGATCCAGGTGGCGTAAGGGGGGGCTTAACTCCAGGCTGGACTGCTGGAGCATCTTCGACTAATTTAACTGCAGCACTAGTCATTGTCTTCGGCACCGGACCAAGCATATGTTCCTCTATGACGTCCAGCACATCATCGTCAATGAATAACTTCTCTGAGTTGTGCTCCCCATCATCGGAGTCTGAGTCTGTATAGATTATTTGGCGTTTGAGTGAAAACTTTGTGGGAGCCTTCCTCGAACAATATGCTAGAGAATCTGTTGGAGAACGATCGAGTTGAATTTGAGAATGAAAGGGGCAAGGTGAAGGAATTCTTGCATCAGCGGCCTTATCCATTTCAAATAGGATAGTGGCGGAAGACATCGCAACTACCTGATCATTCTTTTTCTTTGACAACTGCTCATTTAGAATTAGTTCAGTTAAGGTCCCCTAGTCGTCATCCTCCTGTTCATCCAGAAGAATGGGGGTAACTCCCGACTGAGAGGACAATAGGTATGCCTCGTTTATAATCTCCTCTCTTCTACGGATAGCCTCGAGGGTAAAAGATCCCTCAACTATCTTAGCCACTTTATTGCCAGATATATTGTCATCAGACCTAGTTTTTTAGGATTGGCCCCTATTTGGTTCATCTCGACTTTGTCTGTCTCCAGAAGGTTTATCTCGACTCGATCTCTCCCTACTCGATCTCTCACGATCAGATCCCTCTGTGCAAGAGTGAATCGGACAAGATTTATCCATAGAATACCCCTTCTGACAGCTCCAAGTGGGAGAGGCATTATGATTGACCGTAGTAACTTGGTCGGCAAGAATCATCGCAAAGTCATTATTAGACTCATAATCGTGCTCCACCAAGTCATGTTTTGGGGGAGCTATACCTTAGGCCACTTGGTCAGCAGTAACCTTTTTGGCTCACCTGATCGAGGTTCTTAGCCTTCTCAGCTTGCTCACCGGCAACAATATCCAGTTCATATACTGAAAGGGAAAGTACCACAGTAAATAGAGAGCAACAACAATAATAGTAATCCATCATTAGGAGAACTCAAAAACAAAGACTTATTGTGCATGCACCGAGCGGGTATCTCAGGAAAAAGACACAATTCGATCAATTCTTTCCATGAATACAAGTTACGTCGGTCCCAAACCTCCTAACAAGTCTTGGCCACTATGACGAGTGTATCAGCCTGTTCTCGAGTCATAACAGGTGCGATTTTGTTCCATAGCCCGGGACTACAAAAATGCCTCAGGACTTTATTTTGGTTTAGCCAATGGTATGGGTAGGCCATCACGACCTCACTCTAATCTCCGTTGATGACGAACCAACTATTCCTCTAGTACTTGTTAGAAGATGGAAACCCCCAGATGTAGCCCTTGTGGTCCTTATACATTAGAAGGATAGACTTTTCCTTGTAACTGTGAGGGATCCAACTGCTAGGCAGCGTCAATTAAAGGTAAAAGGTCCCACCAGTGTCCGCCTGACCCAGAGTACAAAAATTACGTATCTTCTATGGGGCCGGGGGGTACTTAGCGCCAATCTTTTTCCATAAGTACCACAGACTGATCAGCACTCGAAATAAGTTTAGAGTCAGTTGGGCTAAGGCTATACCCACGTCTGCTAAAAAGCGAGCAATGAAGGGTTACAGAGGGAAAATTACCCCTGAAGACAACATTCCCCATTAGATGGCAACTGCGCCAGGGGGTGGATTCCACATTGGGCGATTACCACTGCAGAATAGCTTCATTGAATGAGGGAGATTGAAGCAATCAATAAACTTCATGAATTCTTCGTCTGCCACTATGTTGATTTTAAGGTCCAAGGCATAAGGATGGTTCTCTGAAAATCTTAATAGGCGAGCCCGTCGTTCCCTTGAGACGTCCTTGTTAGGGTTTATGTCCTAAAAATGTAATTTGTAAATGGATTATGAAATAAATAAAAGGAAAAGTTTAATTCATTCTTGTTGTGTTGTTTATTTTATAACTTGTGCAAATATTTAACATCCAAGATTGCCGGATGTAATCTCAAACTGTGTATATGAGTGTCATATACGAATGGATACAGTAAGAGACGTGCAATGCAATCTAAAGAGTCCATAGATAGCAAACAAAGCTGGGTACTTTATTTGTGGTTAATCTATAGTTGCGGTCCATTCCGTAATGTACGGTGATTCTATCCTGAATCATTCATATGTAGAAATGAGAATGGAGGCACCTTGTATGATGTGATCATATAAAACTCGGCCATGATCTATATGAATCTCTCACCAAGATCCGTTTACCGATGAGATTCATATATATCAACTAATGATGGCGATATGTGGTTGATCTTAATCCTGAGTGTCTTATCGACTCCTTCAGGTTAGATCGTAGTCTTTGATATACCGGGTGAGGTCGGATGCAGTTCCCGATCAATATGCTCCGTATGTTAGGATTGCGGTTTGGCTTGTGGCTGGGAAGGTTTGTACACAATAGTGGAATCCACTCTTTTTTGTGAGAAGTAGACGGTAGTTCCCTTAAGGGTTGATTCGGGGCTTGGACAATATGAGCGCTCTCCTAATTCTGTAAGGAAATAGGATTTATTGTTCATTAGAGAATCAATGGTACTTAAAGAATATATGTAATTAGAGGGGTATAACGGACATTATGACCCAACTCTAATTATGAACTATTACGGAGGAACACACCATGTGTAATAGCTATATCGATGGACACCGAGTTGTATCGGTCTGTGTAAAAGCGTCTACAGTTGAGAGAGTGCAGCTTCGGGTTTTTAGTGGAATAACACCGAAGTTAATAATCAATGAATATTAATTCAAGAGTTTAATTAATGATTTCATGGATTATTGGAACTCAAAATATTGTGGGTCCATTAGGTCCCCTTGCTAGCCCGATCGATTTAGGTAACAAGGGTCACGGTAAATTAATTGGATTGTCCAATTAATTGTGTTTCAAAAGTGACACGTATATATACGGAAATTAATTGAATAATGAGATTATTTAATTAATGAATGTTAATAGTTAAATTAATTAAATAATTAGATTATTTAATTATATTAATAATTATTAATTAACTATTAACTATTAATTTGAGGGTGTTAGTTGATATATAGATTTAAGTGAAGATAAAATAATAGGATTATTTTATTTTACTAAATCATTTATCTAAGTATTTGAATTTAAGTTTAAATTTAAAATACTTATTATAACTTTTAATATATTAGATATATTTGAAAATGATAATTAAAAGATATATATCAATTATAACACAAGAGATTGCATAGGATGCAAATTGGTGTGTGCACTTATATAAGTGTTTGTATAGGATATATATCTATAAACGTTGACTTTTTTATAAAAAAATCAAAAATCAAAAGCAGCAGTTAGTAAGGTATATATATTTTGTTTTGTTACAAAAAGAAGAGTAGGCGTGATGCTTAGATATATATATATATTTTTTGTGAGTAGCTGCGTGTGAATTAAAAAAAGAAAAAAAAAAAGGAAAAACTGTTCAAGTGTTGTACAGGCGATGAAAAAAAAAAGTTTTACATGAGATGCAATTTATATGTGCATGAAATCAATAACACCAAAGATTGAAGAAAGAGTTTCTTCAAATTTTCTCTACATCCTCCATTCAAGTTTCTAATACTGTGACGACGCGCCCACACGTAGTTACCAGATCTGGGAGATAGTGAGTAAGATTGAGTGGTTCAGACAGAAGCACATAGTAATTCAGACATTAGCACATCGTAAAGTGAAGGAGCCTCCAAACGTTGGTATCTTCTTCTGATTTTTGTTGATTACAATTTCCTGTATATACATATTGTATGTATTAGTTTTGAAAAATAATTACGATCCAAAGTTCACTGGTCTCAGATGCAGATATGATATGTATAAAAAATTTAAAACCTAGTTCCGCTGTGTAACCGGTGAACGGGGTTCTAACAATTGGTATCAAAGCCAATTTATTTTTCGGAACAGGAAATTGTTTTCGATGCTCCTATATGTATGAATTGTGTAGGCACGATTTAAATTGACTGTATGATGTTTTTGTATGTATATGTATATATATATATATATATATATATATATATATATATATATAAATATATTAATTTACAAAAACATGATTGATTATTAATTATATGGTACTGTGGATTTAGGGTCTATGGGTTGTATTATTATTATTATTATTTGTTTATTTTATTTTTTTGCTGTTATTGTATTGTAAAATAAAAATAAAAATTTGTAACCTATATTGAAGACTTGAAAAAATTGCGAAGAAGGATTCATGAGATGAATCGGAGTGGCCTGAAGAGATTAGAAGATACGAAAATTACAAGAAGACCAAGGAATGCCTTAGGAATTTTTTTTGTAATTTTATATTCCAATTTTTTTAGGTTAAATAATCCACAGTACTCGGTCAATTCATGTATGTTTTATATTATGTGATGATAAAAGTATTGTCATGCATAAGTATGTCATTTAGATTAGATGTGCCTACACAAATATATTTGATATGTCATAAATGCATCATAGCCTGATATTTTATGTATTTTTTTTAATGTGATTAAAATGGCAATATACATAATTGGCTATTAATAATGAGATTAGTTTTTAATGGTTAGAAAACTTGATAATTCTCATTAATAATAATCGAGTTTAATAAGTTAGATTAATATGGTCATTTATTGTAATTAGGATTACTATGATTAATTACCTAATAATAAATCAATCGAATAAAGTGTTAGAGTTTTAATTGTTAAAACTTGGTAAACACTATTATAATAATCTGACCTTAGTAAATAGTTTACAAAAGCTTAGATTATTCACTAATAGATTAGATTTTTAATTGTTACAAATCATTAATAATTTATTAGTTAATAAGAATTAGTTTCTAATTAGTTAATGCGCTAGATAACTTGATTAAAGTTAGTCGTTTAATCCTATAGAATCTAGGTGCATTAACGGTTAATAGAAAACCCTAATTTTAAAATAGTGAGTGGGAGAGGGATATATGACATATATATCCCGCGGTCTCCATCATTAGTTCAACACTGTAAGATCCGAGTGGGGCCTCGTGACGGCTTTGCTTTCGTCCTCTCTAAGGAGGGTTTCCACAAAGGTCAATAACAAGGTTGACTTCCTAAAGGATAGGATTTCTGAGGGTATTTCGAGATTGACCGACCCTAAGGCGGCAATTCTCGAGTTAAGCTCGTGAGATCTGAAATGGTGGGTTACACTCACAAAGGTTTTGATTAAGTGTTGTTAATTAAAAACCTGACTAAATGAATGATGGTTGAATGATATGGAATAAGAGTTATTCTAGAATATCATTTGATTGACAATTTCTTGGTCCAACGTGCAAAGACTTGACCGACCCTAAGGCGGCACTTCTTTGTAGTATGTTGGATTGTCGTGGTATAGTAACTAGTTTTAGGGTAGTTCTAGTTTGTTAAACATGTGCATGCATCATGTTTAAATTTATGCCAAAGCACTCACACTTGTTTTAAATAAAATACTGAATGAATGTTTTATTTATTCCAGCAACAATGTCTTCTACATTACTTCAAATTCTCGCAAACGAAAAATTAACTGGTAATAACTACACTAAGTGGAAACTAAATATTAATGCAATTTTGGTCACCAAAGACCTCAAGTTTGTGCTTACGGAGGAATGTCCTCCAGCGCCTACTGTCAATACCACACGGACTGTTCGTGAGGCATACGAGCAATGGGTCTCATCTGATGAGAAGACCCGAACATATCTGTTGGCTTCAATAACAGACATGCTTGTCACAAAGCATGAATCAATGACTTCAGCATTCGAAATCATAGAGTCATTGCAAGATATGTTCGGGCACCCCTCCGAGTAAAAGCGACACGAAGCTGTTCGTTCTACTATGCTCGCTAGGATGAAGGAAGGTACGTCAGTTCGGAAACATGTCCTGAGCATGATGTCCTACTTCAACACGGCAGAAGTCAATGGCAGGGCCATTGACGAACCCAGTCAAGTGAGCATCGTACTAACGACTGTTTCGAAGAGTTTCGATCATTTTAAGAGCAACTATGGGATGAATAAATTAAGGTTCAATCTCACACAGTTGCTTACTACCTTTGAGTCCTTAACTAAGGACAACAAGGGTAAGACCAGTGAGGAAAATGTTACCGAACCATCTTCCTACTCTAATAATAAGGAGAGAAAGAGGTCTACTGGGAAAGCGAAGGGTAATCCCAAACCTAAGAAAGCCCAAAGCAAGAAGAAGTCCAAGAAAAGTAAATATGATTTACTTGTTCTTGAGTTGTGTTTAGTGGAAGATGATTCTTTACCCTGGATAGTTTATTCGGGGGCCACTAATCATGTTTGTTCTTCTTTACAATGGACTGATTCTTGGACACAGCTAGAGGAGTAAGCCTTCTTAATACGTGTGGGGTCAGGGGATATCGTGTCAGCACGAGCAGTGGGCGTAATTAGATTACATTTTTGTAATAATTATATACTGTTGAACAATGTTTTTATATTCCTGGATTTACATGGAATTTAATTTCCGTTTCTAAATTGTTAGAACAATCGTATTCTATTTCTTTTAATAATAAGTCTGTTATTATTGGAAAGAATGGTCTGAATATTTGTTCAGGAATTAATGAAAACAATTTGTATGTGTTAAGACCGTTAATACATACTACACTGCTCAACACTGAAATGTTTAAGGTTGAAAAACCGAAAACTAAACAACATAAGATTTCTCCAGATAATGACACGTATCTCTGGCATCTAAGGCTTGGTCATATCAACCTTGATCGGATAGACAGGCTAGTAAAAAACGGACCTTTAAGTGAGTTAAAGGTTGGTACCTTACCTGTCTGTGAATTTTGTTTGGATGGTAAGATGACTAAGAGACCTTTTACTGGAAAAGGACTTAGAGCTAAAGAACCGTTATAGCTTATACAAATAGACGTCTGCAGATCGATGAATGATAAAGCTAGGGGTAGTTATGAGTATTATGTCACCTTTATAGATGACTACTCAAGATACAGATACGTCTACCTAATGGAACAGAAGTTGGAAACATTTGAAATGTTCAAAGAATTTTGAGTTGAAGTTAAGAATCAATTAGGTAGGACTATCAAGTCACTACGATCGGATCGTGGAGGTGAGTACCTTGACCAAGAGTTTAAAGACTTCATGGTGCTCGGATAGTTTCCCAACTCACAGCTCTCGGTACACCTCAGCAAAATGGTGTAGCGGAGAAGAGAAATGGTGAGATCTAGGACTAGTTTCTCATAATTACCAAATTCTTTTTGGGGATATGCGATACAAACAGCGGCATACATTTTAAATGTAGTGCCATCCAAATTTGTTCCTCGGACTCCCATAGAGTTGTGGAATGGTCGTAAAGCTAGTTTGCGACAATTTCATATATAGGGGTGTCCAGCACATGTGCTGAAGAACATAACTGGAAAGCTAGACTCCAAGTATGTGGTCTGCCTGTTTGTAGGATACTCCAAGGAGATCCGAGGTGAACACTTCCATAGTCTCGAAGATAACAAAGTATTTGTATCGACAAATGCAACGTTTCTTGAGGACAGTTATATTAGTGACCATAAACCTCGTTCTAAGATTATATTGAATGAGTTGGAGCCTGGTGAGACTAGTGCTTCATCAACAAGATTTGTTGATCCACAAACATCTGAGAGTCAGATGGTTCCTGATCAGGATACACTACCACCTAGACGTAGTTTGAGGGTTGTGAGACAACCTTAACGCTATTTAGGTATAGGTGAGGGACAAGGTGTTGTCTCTGCTGATAGTGTTGATGGTCCATTGACATTTAAGAATGCAATGGAAGTTCTTGATAAAGAGGAATGACTTAAAGCTATGAATCTCGAGATGGAGTCCATGTACTCTAACTCAGTCTGGGATCTTGTAGACTTACCGGATGGGTTAAAACCCATAGGGTGTAAGTGAATCTACAAGAGAAAGAGAGGAGTAGACAGGAAGGTAGAGACCTTCTAGGCAAGGCTAACGGCCAAGGGTTATACCTAGAAAGTGGGGGTCTATTATGAAGAGACCTTCTCGCCAGCAGCTATGTTTAAGTCTATTAGGATTCTTTTATCCGTTGATGCCTATTTCGATTACGAAATTTAGAAAATGGACATCAATACTGCATTCTTGAATGGTAATCTTAATGAGAGCATCTATATGATGCAACGAGAGGTATTTGTGGCTCCAGATCAAGAGCAAAAGGTTTGCAAGCTGCAAAGGTCCATCTATGGACTTAAGCAACATCTAGATCTTAGAACATTAGGTTTGATGATGTAATCAAAACCTATAGCTTTGAGCAGAACGTCGATGAGCCATGTGTCTACAAGTGCATCATTGATAAAAAAAGAAGTTTTCTTGGTCATATACGTAGATGATATCCTACTCATTAGGAATGATGTGGGAGTGTTGTCTGATGTAAAGGGCTGGCTGGCTAGCCAATTCCATATGAAAGATTTGGGAGAGGCGAGTTATGTTCTATGGATGCAACTTATAAGGGATCGTAAGAACAAACTCATAGCACTATCTCCGGCATCATATATCAACAAGATTCTTGTGCGATTTTCGATGTAAAACTCCAAGAAAGGTAACTTATCTTCTGGGAATGGAGTTCACTTTTCTAAGGAACAGTGTCCTAAGACACCTTAAGAAGTTGAGGATATGAGCAGTAGGTAGTCTCATATATGATATGTTATGCACGAGACCGGCCATCTGCTATTCAGTGGGAGTAGTCAGTAGATACCAGTCTAACCCAGGATTGGATCGTTGCCTTACTGTCAAGACAATTCTCAAGTATCTTTGGAGAACGAGAGACTATATGCTAGTGTATTTCGGGTAGGATTTGATCCTGTTAGGATACAAGGATTCTGATTTTCAATCAGACAGAGATTCTAGAAAATCCACGTCTGGATCAGTATTCACCCTGGGTGGTGGAGCCATTGTGTGGAGAAGTATCAAGCAATCTTGCATTCTTGACTCCACCATGGAAGCTGAATATGTAGCCGCTTGTGAAACTGTTAAAGAGGTTATTTGGCTCCGTAAATTCTTGAGAGATCTGGAAGTTGTTCCAGATCTAGATATGCCTACCAGACTTTATTGTGATAACAATGGTGTTATGGCTAATTCCAAAGAACCAAAAAGCCACAAGAGAGGGAATCATATAGAGAGAAAGTATCATCTCATTAGAGAGATAATGTAGAAAGGATATATGATAATCTTAAAGATAGCCTCACAAGACAATCATGCTGATCCATTTACGAAAACCTTACCGGCTAAAGTGTTTTCGGGTCACCTAGATGGCCTAGGGTTACGAGACATGCCTCACATGCTTTAGTGCAAGTGGGAGATTGTTAGGGTTTATGCCCTAAATATGTAATTTGTAAATGGATTTATAAAATAAATAAAAGGAAAAGTTTAATTCATTCTTGTTGTGTTGTTTATTTTATAACTTGTGCATATATTTAACATCCAAGAGTGCCGGATGTAATCTCGAACTGTGTATATGAGTGTCATATACGGATGGATACAGTAAGAGACGTGCAATCTAAAGAGTCCATAGATAGCAAACAAAGCTGGGTACTTTATTTGTGGTTAATCTATAGTTGCGGTCCATTCCGTAATGTACGGTGATTCTATCCTGAATCATTCATATGTAGAAATGAGAATGGAGGCACCTTGTATGATGTGATCATATAAACTCGGCCATGATCTATATGAATCTCTCACCAAGATCCGTTTACCGATGAGATTCATATATATCAACTAATGATGGCGATATGTGGTTGATCTTAATCCTGAGTGTCTTATCGACTCCTTCAGGTTAGATCGTAGTCTTTGATATACCGGGTGAGGTCGGATGCAGTTCCCGATCAATATGCTCCGTATGTTAGGATTGCGGTTTGGCTTGTGGCTGGGAAGGTTTGTACACAATAGTGGAATCCACTCTTTTTTGTGAGAAGTAGACGGTAGTTCCCTTAAGGGTTGATTCGGGGCTTGGACAATATGAGCGCTCTCCTAATTCTGTAAGGAAATAGGATTTATTGTTCATTAGAGAATCAATGGTACTTAAAGAATATATGTAATTAGAGGGGTATAACGGACATTATGACCCAGCTCTAATTATGAACTATTACGGAGGAACACACCATGTGTAATAGCTATATCGATGGACACCGAGTTGTATCGGTCTGTGTAAAAGCGTCTACAGTTGAGAGAGTGCAGCTTCGGGTTTTTAGTGGAATAACACCGAAGTTAATAATCAATGAATATTAATTCAAGAGTTTAATTAATGATTTCGTGGATTATTGGAGCTCAAAATATTGTGGGTCCATTAGGTCCCCTTGCTAGCCCGATCGATTTAGGCAACAAGGGTCACGGTAAATTAATTGAATTGTCCAATTAATTGTGTTACAAAAGTGATACGTATATATACGGAAATTAATTGAATAATGAGATTATTTAATTAATGAATGTTAATAATTAAATTAATTAAATAATTAGATTATTTAATTATATTGATAATTATGAATTATTAATTAACTATTAATTTGAGGGTGTTAGTTGATATATGGATTTAGGTGAAGATAAAATAATAGGATTATTTTATTTTACTAAATCATTTATCTAAGTATTTGAATTTAAGTTTAAATTTAAAATACTTATTATCACTTTTAATATATTAGATATATTTGAAAATGATAATTAAAAGATATATATCAATTATAACACAAGTGATTGCATAAGATGCAAATTAGTGTGTGCACATATATAAGTGTTTGTATAGGATACAAACAAGGATATATATAATAATAATAAAGAAAAAAAACGTTGACTTTTATAAAAAAAAAATCAAAAATCAAAAGCAGCAGTTAGTAAGATATATTTTTTTTGTTTTGTGCCAAATAGAAGGGTAGGCGTGATGCTTAGATATATATATTTTGTGAGCAGCTACGAGTCAATTAAAAAAAAAAAAAAAATAGAAAAACTGTTCAATTGTTGAACAGGCAACGAAAAAAAAAAAAGTTTTGCATGAGATGCAATTTACATGTGCATGAAATCAATAACACCAAAGATTGAAGAAAGAGTTTCTTCAAATTTTCTCTACATCCTTTTCTGAGACCGTGACGCACCCACACGCAGTTACCAGATCCGAGAGATAGTGAGTAAGATCAAGTGGTTCAGACAGGAGGACATAGTATTTCAAACATTAGCACATTGTAAAGTGAAGGAGCCTCCAAACATTGGTATGTTCTTCTAATTTTTGTTGATTACAATTTCTTGTATATACATATTGTATGTATTAGTTCTGAAAAATAATTACGATCCAAAGTTCACCGGTCCCAGATACAGATATGATCTGTTTAAAAATTTTAAAACCTAGTTCCACTGCGTCTCGGTGAACGGGGTTCTTACAGTCCTTTATTTTCAACGTTTGAGAAGTTATCTTTAAGTCGCTCGCCAAGCTAGCAGACTACTTAGAAAAAAGCCCTAGAAGTTTGCCTTGTAGTCTTCGACATATCTGGGTGGCCACCAACATAAGTGGAACCAAGAGGATTGGAAGAAGAAGGAAAAAACTCAGGACGGGCCATAGAGTTATCCACATTCAGGACAGTGGGTTAGGATGAAGGAAAATGACCCTAAAGAAGAGACTCGAGCCTAGCGATATTTTCTTTATCGCCAGCCTCAATGGCATGTATAAAAAGCTCAAAATAACGATAATGAAGAGTTTGGTCCATACCTGGAATGTGCTCGAAGGTGATAAAGACACAGAAGTTTGATGATGGAAAGACAAAATCTAGAGGAAAAGAGAGGTTAGGGTTTTTAAGAGAAGTCACTATGAAATTGTGAGGAAAAATGAAAAGTTTTTGAGCTATATATAGGGGTAACTGACGTCATACCAACACGCATACGCGAGTGGATATAAATGCAAGTGGAATGAAAAATACGCGCCATTCGAAATTTGAAAAAATGGATAAATGATTGCGTCAGCCAAAACGAGCGTGATTGACATTAACGCTCAGCCGTAATGCATTAAACACGCATTCAAGAGAACCACGACAAATAATAATAATAGGTTAAACATACTTCGTCGAATTAGTTCTATTCCGAACGAGATGCTAGGTCTTGTATGTTAAATGGGGTGTTTTTATGGGAAAATTTTGAGTAATATGACACTTCAGCAAAAGACTAGGGTCGGGGGCACCACAGATGATTGGGTTAGAAAACCCGATCGGGTTGTCAAGATGGCGGGGTAAACAAGAATTGTCAGAAAGAACAAGCGATCGGACGTACGACACGTGGATAGCATCCAGGTTCAACAGGGCCACGACTCAAAAGCACAGAAAAGAAATTGCCCAAAGTCTTAGGAAAAGAAGAAAGGAGGTAATATTAATTATCTTGAAACATGTTTTTTGGCGGATTCTATGGATTCTTGAATCATGGACTCTGGAGCCACTAATCACGTTTGTTTTTCCTTACAGGGATTCAAGGAAAGGAAAAGGCTTAATGAGAACGAATTCAACTTGCGTTTAGCCAATGTAGCGTTGGAGTATGCTAGTTCAGTGGGAGATATTAAAATTAGTATAGATTCTTATATGCATTTAGATTTAATAGACATTTATTATGTACCTCAATTCAAGAGGAACTTAATTTCAGTTTCTTGTTTAAATAAATTTGGTTATTCGGTTACTTTTAATAAAGCTTTTATTATTAGTAATAATGACAAAATTATTTGCAAGGGTACATTGGAAAATGGTTTATTATATTTACATAGAAGTATCTCTCACTTGTTAGACACAGAATCAACGGAACCTAATCATAAAAGAGTAAAATTATCAAAAGATGAAACCTACCTATAACATTTGTGCCTAGGTCATATTAACCTTAATAGGATTAAAAGATTGGCAAGTGACGGACCTCTAAGTGACTTAAAGGTTGATGACCCACCAATTGTGAATCTTGTTTGGAAGGTAAAATGACCAAAAGGTCGTTTACGACCAAAGACACAAAAGCCATTGAATGTTTAGGATTGATACACACTGATGTGTGTGGACCTATGAGCATTCAAGCTAGAGGTGGATATGAGTGCTTCATCACTTTCACGGATGATCACTCAAGATTTGGCTATGTGTATCTCATGAGACATAAGTCGGATGCTTTTGACATGTTCAAAGCATTTAAAGCTGAAGTAGAAAATCAGCTTGAGAAACGCATAAAAATCTTGAGATCTGATCATGGTGGAGAATATCTATCTGGTGAGTTTCAACAATATCTTATTGATAATGGGATAATTTCACAGTTTTCTGCACCAGGTACACCTCAATAAAATAGGGTGGCAGAGAGGAGAAATACAACTCTTTTAGACATGGTTAGGTCTATGTTGAGTTATTCAACGCTTCCTAATTCTTTTGGGGGATATGTTTTACAAACTATGTACATTCTAAACGATGTACCATCTAAGTCGGTTCCTAAAACATTGCATGAGTTATGAACCAGGCGAAAGCCTAGTTTATAACACTTAAGGATATTTGGATGTCATGCGCATGTGTTAAAAGGAAAGACAGAAAAGATGGAGTCCCGTTTAGAAACATACATATTTGTAGGGTATACAAAAGGAACAAAAGGATATTATTTTTATAGTCCTTCAGATCTTAAAGTATTTGTTTCGACAAATGCTAAATTTTTGAAAAAGGATTTTATGAAAAATTTGGGGCTAAAAGTAGATTTGTCCTAAATGAGCTTTCAGGAGACACAATTCCACAAGAGGTTTCACAACCAAGCCCAATTGTAAGTTTCGTACCAACACAAGATCAACAATCTACCATACCTCGTCATAGTGGGAGGGTTAGTAGACAACCCGAGAGATACATCAGTCTAGGAGAATCTCTAGAGAATCTTCCGGATGACGATGATCCTTATACGTACAAGGAAGCAATGGAAGATGTTGACTGCCTTTGGCAAAAGGCAATGCAATCAGAAATTGAATCTATGTTCAAAAACAAAGTCTGGTCTTTTGTAGACATGCCTAAAGGGGTAAAAACCCATCGGGTGCAAGTGGGTATACAAGAGGACAAGAGGAAAAGAGGAATGGATGGAAAGGTGGAAACCTTTAAAGCTAGATTGGTAGCTAAAGGTTATACACAGAAGAAAGCTATCGATTATGAAGAAACCTTCTCTCACATCGCCATGCTTAAAACCATTAGAATACTCTTATCCATTACGGGATCTCTAGACTTAGAGATTCGACAAATGGACATCAAGACAGTTTTCCTTAATGGAAGTCTTGACGAATGCATCTATACGATGCAACCAGAAGGATTCATTGAAAAATGCCAAGAGGAAAAGGTATGCAAGTTGCAAAGATCCATATATGGATTGAAGCAAGCATCCAGGTCCTAGAACATAAGGTTCGATCAAGCCGTGAAAATTTTTGGATTTATTCAAAACATTGACGAACCCTATGTATACAAAAAGATTAAAGGTGACAAGTTGGTTTTCCTAGTTCTTTACTTTGATGATATACTACTCATCAGAAACAATGTAGGTGTATTGACATCAGTAAAAGAGCGATTATTAAAATAATTTGATATGAAGGACTTAGGAGAAGCAAGTTATATTTTGTGTATCCAAGTCATAAGGGATAGAAAGAGTAGAACGATTGCATTATCCCAAGATTCATACATAGATAAAATCTTGTCTAGATTTTCCATGCAAGATTCCAAGAAAGGTATGTTACCTTTCAGACATGGAATCAAACCTTCTAAGGAACAAGCTCTTAAGAATGAGTATGAAGAGCAATTCAAGAGTAGGATTCCATATGCATCGGCATTTGGAAGTCTCATGTATGCAATGCTTTGTACTAGACCAGGTATTTGTTTTGTTATGGGTGTAGTTAGCAGGTTTCAATCGAAGCCTGATCCTGATCACTGGACGGCAGTCAAGCATATTTTCAAGTATCTCAAGGGAATGAGAGATTATATGCTTGTATACTCTGGAGAAGATTTAATTCCCGTTGGGTATACAGATTCTGATTTTCAGTCAGATTCTGACTCTAAGAGATTAACATCAGGATCTGTGTGTTACTATTGCATGAGGGGCAGTCATATAGAGGAGTATCAAGCAATCTTGTATTGCTGATTCAACCATGGAAGACGAGTATGTTGCCGCATGAGAGGCTGCTAAAGAGGATGCCTGGCTCCGACAATTCTTGATTGACTTGGAAATGGTTCCTAATGTGAATAAGCAGATCACTATCTATTGTGACAAGAGTGGAGCAGTGGCTAATTCGAGAGAACCAAGAAGTCATAAAAGAGGGAAACACATTGAAAGAATGTATCACCTTCTGAGGGAAGTTGTGCATAGGGGTGACGTGACGATTACCAAGATCGCGTCAGCAGATAATCTAACGGATCCCTTTATAAAGGCTCTTCCACAAAAGAGTTTTGATGGGCATCTAGAGAACATGGGGATGAGAGATATGACACATTTGCTATAGAGCAAGTGGGAGATTGTTAGGATTATGCTCGATAGCAAGAGTATAATAATGTATTTGACAATCTTTTCATATTAATAAAGTGTTTTCTAGTTTAACAAATGATATAGCATTTATAGTTTAATTATTATAATTGTCAAAGTAAATAATCAAAAGGTCAAAAAACTATAAGAAAAGAAGAATTGTTCATACATCTAGATATGTATAAGGTAGACACAATTCTTTAGTTAGTCTTGAAAAATATTCACAACTTATGATAAAAGTTGGGTGTCTTTATCTTGTCAAAGTTGTAGATTATTTTGCTTGCATTTTGAGTGGGATCAAATGTGTTATGATGAGTCTAAAATCATCAAAGTATGGTGTCTTTAGGTAAAAGAATCTAGTGCACTGGGTGCATTGGATCACAGTGAAATAATTTATCTAGAACTGTCAATGGATAAAAGTTTTCACTTGAAGACAATCAGAGAGTCTATCTCAATCCTGAGATAAATAATGGACTTATGGTTGCAAGTGTTATCATTTGAGCTATCAATGAGTACGATTATATAGTGTAGTATATCCTCGATAGTTTTGTGGTATTCATTTGTTAATCGATAGATGACATCATTTATAGATATGGACATCGTGGCTCCATTTATTAAATGAGAGTAGAATATCATCATATGGATGTTTTGAGGTATTGGATATTAAATCTTTACTTTAAGTTTTCAATAGTGTCTATTGAAACATGGCTTCTAGACAAGTCAAAATATCCAAGTTCAAAATGTGGTCATATTAGTAAATATGGTAACTTGGAGAGCTATAGACGGTCTATGAGCTCTTGGCGATTATTGATATTCTTCATGATGATACACTTTCTACATTAAGATTGTCTAGGGTATGAATGAGGAATATTAACTTATTCTATCTTTATTTAAGAGTTCAATTTTAGTTCTTTAGTGAAATGAACTAAAATTAGTATATCGGACCAAAGTGAATCATTTGTTGATTGTGATTTTGTTGTGTCTATTGGAGCTTAAATTTAGATAGTCCGCAAAGATCCCCAATCCACACGAACTTGCATGGATCAGTTGATATATTTTACCAGACCAATTTCGGGGTCCATCTAGAATTGTATTAAGGCATGTGGACTTGTTTCTTTTTGTAAGAATGGGTCTAGTTTACATGTGGACTTTTTATTAAGGTCCACTGGATTTAATAAAATAAGAAAAATAATAAATTGGCCAATGTATATGTGTTGGGCGGCAAGGCTATATAAAATAGCTTAATATATTGTTTTTTATTTTATTATTTAATTAAATAGAAATTAATTAATTATTTAATTAAAAATCAAAATCTTTTTCCTAGTAGGAGATGGTCTCTTAATATTATACTATTGTTGGTAGTATAATTAATATTAAAGACTATATTTGATAAGTAGATAAATAAAAGGAATTATTTATCTAGTCAAATTAGGAAATCTTTAATATGGTTACAAATATACTATTTGAGTTTGATTAGGAGTCTTGGTGTAGGAAAAAATTCTTTTTGGAAATGGATTCTTGGTCACCAAGTAAATCCACCTAAGGATAGGATTCTTGCCCACCAAGTAAATCCTTCTTAGAAGAGGATTAGGTCTCCTAAACAAAACACAAGTAAATCCTCTTTAGGAGAGGATTTGTGAACCTATAAATATAGGTTGTATATTACGGCCAACCTAATGAAAATTTTGGCCAAGCTAAGGTTGTTTTCAAAAGAGAAAAATTTGGCCAAGCAATGATTCTAAGAGTCGAATTCGACCAAGGTATTTTTCTTAGAGAAACTTTCGGCCAAAGGGGAATTTTGATTGTAGAGAATTTGGTTCTTGCTCTAGATAAATTCTTCCAACTCAAAAGATTGGTGTGTGAGAAATTCAGCAAAGAAGAAAAGGAAGAAAGAATGTTTAGTTTTCGATAGTACACTAGTAGCCTTTACATTAAAAGGTTTTATGTATAGCATCGAATCAAGGTTCATGCGAGTTTCAGTCAAATTGATTAATAATTCACAAGTTACCTAACGTTCTTTGTTTTCTTCTTAGAGGATTATTATGACAAAAAAAAAAGATTTTGTTTATTTCCATCCTCAGGTATAAAATTTAAAGAAAGGGAGCCCACACTTCTAGGTAATTCAGGTTCGTAATTGGATTGGAATGGAAGATCTTGTGGATTCAATTCGGCGCTAGTTCAATCGTCACGAGAAAAAGGTATGACACTTTTTATATACATCAATTAATCTAGGGTTAAGATTCTTATTATTATAAAGGGAAAAAACATTATTTACATGAAACCCTAATTTTATTTTTCACGCTTCTGTTGCGTGAATTTTCCCTACATGACGGGGGACTAATCCAGAAATCACCGTCAACACAAACAATAATCAAGGGAGAAGATAAAGGAGCAAAACACAATGGTGGTTCAATAAGATGCAAAAATCAAGAACTTGGAATATAACATTTCTCCAAGCAAGCATCTACCTCCACACTTGTTGTGAGATCAACAAATCATTCAATGTTCTTTGGTGGCACAAGTGTTGGGGTTTATGCCCTAAAACTTGTAATTTGTAATTGGAATGTTAACATAAATAAAAAAATAGTTTAATTCATTCTTCTAATGACATATATTGTGTATAACTTGCGCATTAAACATCCAAGATTGTCGGATGTAATCTCAAACTGTGTATATGAATATCATATACAAATGAATACAGTGAGTGACGTGCAATCTAAAGAGTCTGTAGATAGTAAATAAAGTTGGGTACTTTATTTATGGTTAATCTACAGCTGCATTCCATTCCTTAGTGTACGGTGATCCTATCCTAGATAATTCATATGGAGAAATGATAATGGAGGAACCTTGTATGGTGTGATCATATAGGTCTGGGTCATGATCTATATGAACCTCTCACTAAGATCTGTTTAACGATAAGATTCATATATATCAACTAATGATGGCTATATGTGTGTGATCTTAATCCTGAGTGTCTTATCGACTCCTTCAGGTTAGATCGTAATCTTTGATGTAACTTGGGTGAGGTCGGAGTTGCATTCCCGATCAATATGCTGCGTATGTTGGGATTACAGTTTGACTTATGGCTAGGAAGATTTGTACACAATAGTGGAATCCACTCCTTCTTGTGAGAAGTAGATAGCAGTCCCCTTAAGGGTTCATTTGGGGCTTGAACAATATGAGCGCCATCCTAATTCCTTAAGGAATGTAGGATTTATTGTTTATTAGAGAATCAATGGTACTTAATGGAAATATATAATTAGAGGGGTATAACAGATATTATGACCCAACTCTATCAATATGTAATAGCTATATATACTTGTGGACGATTATACCATATGTAATAGCTATATCGATGGACACCGAAAGTTACTGGTTTGTGTAAAAACATCTACAGTTGAAAGAGTGCAGCTTCGGGTTTTAAGTGGAATAACACCGGAGTTAATAATCATGAAATATTAATTAAATAGTTTAGTTAACTATTTCTAAGGATTATTGGAGCTCAAAATATTGTGGATCCATTAGGTCCCCTTGCTATCCCGATTAATTAAGGTAACAAGGGTCACAGTTAATAAATTGGATTGTCTAATTAATTGTGTTACGAAAGTGACACGTACTTTTTTGGGAATTAATTGAATAATGAGATTGTTTAATTAATAAATAATGGTGATTAATTAATAAGATTATTTAGTTATATTATTATTCACTAGATGGAGGGTGTTAGTTAATATTTGATTTTGAATAAAATAAGATAATATGATTATTTTATTTTATTAAATTAAATATTGAAATTTGAATTTAAAGAGTTTAAATTCAAATCAAAAACTATTAATTAATATCTTTAAGGATATTAGAAGAGTTCTAGGAATTCGGCCAAGAAAGAAAAAATAAATGAATAATTTTTTTTTCTCTATATGTTCCCTTGTTGTTCTTGAGTACCGTGACGCGTCCACATGTCGTTACCAATTCCGAGAGATAGCCAGGAAGATCCAGTGGTTCAAAGTATGAGCATATTGAATTAAAGAGAATGAGCGTCCTACGTATATATAAAGAAATGGTTTCTTCTCTTCTTTTTTACTATCGATTTCGATTTCCTATTATATTGTTCCGAAAAATAGATCCTAAGGTTTACAGGTCGCAATATTTCATTGAAATAACTTTTTTTAATAGTTCCTTCCATTGCGCTATCGGTAAACCTAGGGCACCAAAAAATGGTATCAGAGCCTGGTTATAATCCTGGGACCTGTGGGTTATGATAATGAGTGGAAGAGGGTTATTTGACATTATATCCCTCAGTCTCCATCATTAGTTCAACACTATGAGATCCGAGTGGGGCCTCGTGACGACTTTGCTTTCGTCATCCCTAAGGAGAGTTTTCACAAAGATCAATACTAAGGTTGACTTCCTAACGGATAGGATTTCTGAGGGTATTTCAGGATTGAACGACCCTAAGGCGACAATTCTTGAGTTAAGCTCATGAGATCTGAAATGATGGGTTACACTCACAAGTTTTTTATTAAACTTGGTTAATTAAAAACCTGACTGAATAAACGATGGTTGAGTGATATTAGAAAAAGAATTATTCTGGTATATCATTTGATTGAGAGTGTCTCGATCTAACATGCAAGAATTTGACTGACCCTAAGGCGGCACATGCTTGTGGTATGTTAGATTATCATGGCATAGTAACATTTTTTTATGGTTGTTCTTATTCATTAAACATATTCATGCATCATGTTTAATTTTTTGCCAAACTATTCGCACATGTTATGAATGTATGAATGAATGAATTTCTTATTTTAAGTTTATTTCAGCCATGTCATCTGCACTCTTACAAATACTTGCAAATGATAAATTAATTGGTGATAACTACACTAAATGGAAACAAAATATCAATGCAATTTTGATCATCAATGACCTTAAGTCTGTGCTTATTGAGGAATGTCCTCCAATGCCTATTGCCCATGCCATACAAAGAGTTCGTGAGACATACGAGAAATGGGTCTCATCTGATGAGAAGGCCTGAACATATCTGTTAGCTACTATGACAGACGTGCTTGTCACAAAGCATGAAACAACGACTTCCACATTTGATATAATGGAGTTATTGTAGGCTATGTTCGGATAGCCCCCAGAGTAAAAGTGGCACGAAGCTGTTCGTTCTTCGTGCCACTTTTGCTCATTTATACGAAAGAGGGTACATCAGTTTGGGAACATATCCTGAACATGATGTCCTACTTTAACACGACAGAAAACAATGGCGGGGCCATTGATGAACCTAGTCAGGTGAGCATTATACTGACGAATCGTCCAAAGAATTTGATCAGTTCAAGATCAACTATAGGATGAACAAGGTTATGTTCAGCCTCACACAATTGCTCAATGAGCTCACTACCTCTGAGTCCTTGACTAAAGAGAGCAAGGGTAAAATAAGTGAGGCAAATGTTACTAAACTAACTTTCTTCAATAATTAGAATAGGAAGAGGTCTGCTGGGAAGGTGAAGGGTAAGCTCAAACCCAAGAAAGCCTAGAGCATAAAGAAGGGTGACTCTACTGAATAGGGCAAGGAAAATGTTTCCATTATGATAAGGTCGGGCACTGGAAGAGGAGTTGTCCTTAGTAGCTGGATGAGGTAGCAAAGAAGAAGAAAATTAAAGGTAAATATGATTTACTTGTTCTTGAGTCGTGTTTAGTGGAAGATGATTCTTTACCCTGGATAGTTGATTTGGGGGCCACTAACCATGTGTGTTCTTCTTTGCAGTGGACTGATTCTTGGATGCAGCTTGAGGAGGGAGCCTTCTCTATACGTGTGGGGTCAGAGGATGTCGTGTCGGTACGAGCAGTGAGCATAATTAGATTACGTTTTTATAATAATTTTACATTGTTGGACAATGTATTTTACCTTCCTGGATTTACACGGAAATTAATTTCCATTTTCTAAGTTGTTAGAACAATTATATTTTGTTTCTTTTAATAATAAATCTGTTATTATTGCAAAGAATGGTTTGAATATTTGTTTAGGAATTAATGAAATCAATGTGTATGTGTTAAGACCGTTAATACATACAGCACTGTTCAACACCGAAATATTTATAGTTGAAAAACCAAAAACCAAACGACATAAGATTTGTCCAGAAAATGAAACTTATAGACAGACAAGTAAAGAAATGGACCATTAAGTGAGTTAAAGGTTGGCACCTTACCTGTCTATGAATCTTGTCTAGAAGGTAAGATGACTAAGAGACCTTTGACAGATAAAGATCTTAGAGCTAAAGAACCGCTAGATCTTATACATGCAGACGTCTGTGGACCGATGAATGTTAAAGCTAAGGGTGGTTATGAGTATTATGTCACCTTTATAGATGACTACTCAAGATACGGATACGTCTACCCAATGCAACGAAAGTTAGAAACATGTGAAATGTTCAACGAATTCCGAGCTAAAGTTAAGAATCGGTTAGGAAAGACTATTAAGACTCTACGATCAGATCGTGATGGTGAGTACCTTGACCAAGAATTTGATGACCTCAAGGTCGAGTATGGGATAATGTCCCAACTCATAGCTCCTGGTACACCTCAACAGAATGGTGTCCTGAAGAGGAGTAATATAACCCTAATGGAAATGGTGAGATCGATGATTAGTTTCTCGTCATTACCAAATTCCTTTTAAGGATATGTGTTACAAACAGCGGCATACATTTTGAATGTAGTGCCATCCAAATCTGGTCATGAGACTCCCCAAGAGTTGTGGAATGGTTATAAAGTTAGTTTGTGATATTTCCGCGTATAGGTTGTCCAGTGATCGTGCCAAAAATGCCATACATTTGGCCCTTAATTCAATATCCTTTAGCATGTTTTCGAGCATATTTTGGTGTCTAATGGTTCATTTTATAGTGATTGTAGGTATTCAATAGATTACAGATGCCGAAGTAAAAAACTGGGATTTTTAGGCACAACAAGCATAATTTGTCAAGGAAAGATGCCTAGTGCACAGGTCAATGCGTGGGTAAAGACCCACGCACCACTAACGCATGTACCCGTGCACTAGAGTTGAAAAATCTAGCATCAGTAGACTATAAAGGTAACTGTGTGGGTCTATACCTGCGCACTGCGCGTTCTAGCTCAGCACCAAACGTGTTTTCAAGTATGTTTAGAAGGGCAAAGTCATCTAGTCATGCCTATTTCATACCTTAGCCTCTCAAACCTATAAATACATCACTTTTGCCACAACACCGATATCATCTAAATCACTAAATCATTGAATCATCCAATAAATCCATTCATTCCACACTTCATCTTATTCACCAAATTAAGATAGAGATGAGCTTCCAAAGGCATCCATGGAGGATTTCCTCCATGGATGCCTCCTTACCATCCTTCTACTTACAGCCACCTATCTTTGGAGGAGATTCAAGAGAAAAGAGCACCCTACCTTGTCTATGAGAAGGAGGAGCTTCAATTGAGCATGGAGATCCAAGAGTAGCACCTTTGGTTTCTTCTATTTACTCTTCTCTTGTTATTTTATTGTTTTATATGAATCCCCATTTGGGAAATATATAAACCCTAATACTAGTTCCATTTATTTGATTGACATGTATTTGATTTCTTCTTTTATTGTCCCATTCAATTTGTACTTAATTGATTCTTGACTTGTATTGAGTAGGATTGACAACCCAACACTTGATGCATGTTTAGGAATATCTCTTGTCTTTACATTTATGGCATGTAGAGTAGAAATTGATATGTGTTTATGATTGGGATTAGGATTAGATTAATATAATTTAGGTGTAGATTAATTAAGCATCCCATGATTGCTCATATGTCGGTGGATTATTCGAAATGCATGTTGTGGATTGGCTTGAGTACTTTTGTTTGTTAGGGTGGAACTCATGAAGAGCATACATATGCATTTGTAGGTTTCAGTTATATAAACCTACATGCTTATACGACCCTTGAGTGTTGCTCGTGTGGTACATCTCGACGGCTAGCATTCGGGTCTCCAATCTTGGCCATTGATCGTACAATATATCTCGGCAAGTAGTAATTGAGGTCCATTTATGATTAATACTTCCATTGGTAGTTGCTCACGCGATACATCTTGGTGAGTAGCGTTTGGTGGTCGAACATACGTTTATCTCTTTGATATGTGTGCTTAAACGTGGTCCTTAGTAGTTGCTCGTGCGATACATCTCGATGAGTATAGTTAGAATACTAGTTGATTCTCTCATTGCCATATCTAAAGGTCATACTAAAAGCTAGGTTGAACCTAATATAGGAGTTTCTTTATGGTTAGTTATTTAAGGTGGCATAAATACTTGGGTGGTCATGAGTACCGTATGTATCCATTCTCTTGAATATTTCCTATCCACCATTTAATATTTATCACTTTAATCACCATCCTCGTCCTCTCATGTTCTCTTATCTTTCTTATCTTACTTTCATGTTATTTCTTATTCTCTCACATACACAACATCTTACACTTCACACACACCACCCTCACCCTGGCCATGTTCAATTTACTTGCTTTCAATAGTCACTAAAATGAGAGACAATCGATGGATAACGCCTCCCTGTGGACGATACCCAACTTGCCATTGTATTAGTTTTATAAACTTTTGAGGCATTGTTGTGGTTCTTTATAAATTTTATTTTGACGTACTATTTCTAACGATAAAAATGTACGCGTCAAAAATGGCACTGCTGCCGGGGAGGTGGCCATTCATTAATTGTTTCTTGTTTTAGCAAATAATATAGTAATGTAAATATCCTTTTAGTTTTCTATTTGTTTGTTTTTGTTGTTGTTGTGTGTTTGTTTATTATTTCTATTTTTGTTTAAAGCAAATGTTTTTAATGTTATTTGAGTTATGTTGTGTAAGGAATGATAAAAGTCCAGGTTGGTGAGCTATCGATCAAAGTTGGAGTAGGGACCAACAATCAAGGATCCCAATACCAACAACTCAAAAGAATAACGAGTTCATACTGCACTCCAACAACTTCACCAAGCTAAACAGCAATGCCATGATGACCTAAGTGGTTGATACAACCTAGGACGCGAGTAAACCGCAAAGAGCATCAAGTGAAAAGAGGTCAGAGCTCAGCTAGAGGTGGTATCTTAGCAAGCTTCTGCCTAAAACTTGAATTTTCGGTATCGATTCCTCTCACTATTTCTATCTTTTTATATTACCCTACTTATAAAGGAATAGCTTACACGATTATGGGTAATGTGTGTATTGTCGAAGCATGTGTGAGTCAGTTGATTAGGGTATACCGATGCATGTGCTTCAATGCTTTGGAGAGGGTTTGATGTTATCAATTGTGCTGGGGTGATTGTTGTTGATATTGAGGCATAAACCACTTATGTGCTTCATGATAAAAATGTTTTGATTGTTTTCATTTTATTTACTTTTGAGTATTTTACGAATGCACAATTTATTTTTCCTCTATAGACTAAGTTCTTTTCCCTCAGTATGTTATTATGAGCGTAAATGTATGGGAAGAGCTAGGTTTGGGGGAAAAAAATATATTTTGTAATTGCTTAGTTTGTGTGAGTTTGTTTTTCTCTAATAAGTGGTATATCAAGCTTGGGCTTGGCAATGGGCATGTTTGGAAAATTTTACTTGTCTGAACTTTCTAATATGTTTTGTGAGTATGCATATTATCTATAGCTTCTTTAGATAGCAAGTGTTTGCAGCTTGTGTTTAAAAGTGAGGTTTCTCATCTCTTGGGAAGAAACACCAACAAGTAGCGAGTTCGAAAGGGACAAACAGGCCAATAGTTCACATAAAAAAGGCAAGAACCTCATTTTCATGAAGGAGAGCAGTAAATTTACGTTCAAGAGCCGATGTAACACAATAATGTCTTGCCTAGATGATAAATAGAGCGCTTGTGGGAGGCAACCCACCTAAGTTTGCATTTCTAATTCCCTTTTTTCCCATTTTTTATTTTATTTGCTTTAGTAAATAATTGATGGAGATTTTCTTATGAATACTGTGTGTATGGTATAATTTTGCATGATTGAATATTTTTGGGGGATATATTATTGATTTTAATGATTATTTTTCATGATGAACAAGCCGAAGGCTCTTATTCACAATTTTGATAGATCGCTTATAAATGATGATATTTGATTTTTTTGATTAATTGATTTATTCTTTTGTTGATTGAATGAGCCAAAGGCTCTTACGGATGATTGCATGCGAGTGTACATAATTAATTCACATAGATAGCCCAATTCGGTTTGGGGGTTTTGCATGCATGCATTAATTTTATAGAGGTCTTGATGCATATAGTTAGATTCGGTTTGGGGGTTGTTATGTCCCCATTCCGTCAATTTTGGTAAATGGGTGATGTAGGTTTGAGCATGAGTTTATGTGCCCTTGTTATTAATTGCTAAGTACATTGTTTGCCTTGTTTTATATATTGAGCCATGTTTGAGTTATGTTAGGCACGTTCTGCTAGGCTCTGCTCTCATGTCCAATATCGAGGAAAATGTTGAGTTTAGGTTTGGGGGTGTAGACGCCTTCATGAGTCGTCTCTTTATGTCTTGAGTCTTTTTTGTGACAATTTTTTTTACATTGTTGCATGATCAAAATTTTCTAGCTTTAATTAGCTTGGGTGTGATGCCTTGAACATGTGCTTGTGGTGAGTTTATTTATGCTCGGTGTGCTTCATGTTGTAGCTCTGAGTCACTCTAGGGTCTCATGTGCACTTCATGGGCTAGTCCCATCCTTTTAGTGTTCAAGTTGAGGGGACTCGGTGCCAAAGCACTTTATTCTAATAGTGAAGACTACCTAGATAGTTCACAAACACAAGCCTTAAAGAGTGCATTTGAGTGTTATCATTGTTTTACCTTAAACACTTTTCTCATCACACGCATCATTTGCCATAGGACATTACATTGCATTATATTTGTGTGGACTGCTTGATGGATGCTTACATTCCCTTGATAGATGGAATTATGGAAATGATCTTATGCAATGTGTGTGCATTAACTGCCTATATAGCCTAAACACATTTCCAAGTCCCTTATGTGTGCTTCAATGCCAAACTTGAGGCCAAACATATATCCCTTTCATTTGGTACCATAATATAACCATATATCCCATAGCCAATCACATGACTACCCTTGTTGCCAATCATGTAAGGATGTAAAGATAGCGTCTACTTAGGCAATATTTGTAAATGTGCAAGGTAAATGGCTCACAAATATAAAAGTGTGGAAAATGTACACTTAAAGCCTAAATAGTCAATTGTGAAAAGTGTACAAAAGTGAAAAGAAAAAGAAAAAAATAATAATAATAAGAAAAGAAAAATGAAAGTAAAGAAAGGCACAAAAGAGCCGTGAATGTTAAACGTAAAGTACTCACGAAGTAGAGTAATCATGTGTAGCACAATGTATGTGAAAGTTACGCCTAGACGGTAGTGTTCATAAGTGGGAAGCAAGTAGAACTTAAATAAGGAGTGTGTATTGTATTGAGTCTAGCATGGTTGGTGACCTTTGAACTCAAAATTTTCCTATTTCTTTTGTTCACCACATTTCACCCCATGGCTCCATTACAACCAAAAAGGAGTCCTAATTGATCTACGAAGAAATCTAAATTGGGAATGTTTGTTGAAACATGATCTTCTATGTCCATGACATTTGATTCTTTTCTTAGGATAGTTCACAAAGACACTGGCATTCTTTCAAAGATAAATGTATGCAATGCATTAGATTCCTATGAATAAATTCCATATTACATACCTTGTATAAGTGTGAACATAGGACTCCGAACGGAAAGAAAAAAGAGTATCCACATGAGGCTTAGAGTCGAAGGGAATTACGTTCGAGGTGTGAGAGTGAGTAGTTCCTAATATGAGAGCACTTTTAGGTGTGGGATTCGTGATTATACGAGTTTCCCATGAGTGCCTTCGAGTTGCCTTAGAACAATTTACATGTGTCCACTATTCTTTATCACACATCCTTGAATCCCACTACTAGTTGGAAATGCAACATTTGAATAATTTTCTTTGTGTTAGCAAATTTCTAGATAGAGTCATGTTTGTTGTGTCATGTGTTTTTTTGTTTGCTTGAGGACGAGCAAAGATTTGGTTTGGGGATATTTGATCATGCCAAAAATGCCATACATTTTGGCCCTCAATTCCATATCCTTTAGCTTATTTTCGAGCATCTTTTGGTGTCTAATGGCTCACTTTATATTGATTACAGGCATTCAATGGATTACAAGTGCTGGAGACAGAAATTGAGATTTTCAAGTGCAAACGAGCATAATTTGTTAAGGAAAAGAGCCTGGTGAGCAGGTCAATACAGGGTCTTTACCCGCACACCACCAGCGTACTACCAGCGCACTACCATCGCATGTACCCATGCAATAGGGGTGAAAAATATGGCATCAGTGGACTGCGCGGGTCTATACCCATGCACTACACGTTCAAACTCAGCACAAAACATGTTTTCAAGTATTTTCAGAAGGGCAAAGTCTTCCAATCACGCCTGTTTCGTACCCTAGCCTCTCAAACCTATAAATACACCACTTTTGCCACAGTATCATCTAAATCATTGATTCATCCAATTAATCCATTCAATCAACACTTCATCTTCTCCACCAAATTAAGAGAGAGATGAGCTTCCAAAGGCATCCGTGGAGGTTTTCCTCCATGGATGCCTCCTCACCATCACTTTCTACTTATAGCCACCCATCTTTGGAGAAGATTCAAGAGGAAAGAGTACCCTACCTTGTCGATGAGGAGGAGGAGCTTTAATGGAGCTTGGAGATCCGAGATGACAATTGGTCCCCTTTCCCATCCTAGAGATCCGAGAGTAGCGTCTTAGGTTTCTTCTATTTACTCTTCTCTTGTTAGTTTCTTCTTTTATGTGTATCCTCATTTGGGAAATATGTAAACCCTAATACTATTTCCATTTATTTGATTGGCTTGTATTTGATTTTTCAATTTGCACTTAATTGATTCTTTAATTGTATTGAGTAGGATTGACAACCCAACACTTGATGCATATTTAGAAATAGCTCTTGTCTTTACCTTCATGGCATGTTGAGTAAAAATTGATGTGTGTTTATGATTAGGATTAGGAGTAGATTAATGTAATTTAGGAGTAAATTAATTATCCCATGATTGCTCATATGTCGGTGGATTAATCAAAATGAATGTTTTGGATTGGCTTGAGTACTATTGTTTGTTTGGGTGGAATTCATGAAGAGCTTACATCTGCTTTTGTGGGTTTCAGTTCTATAAACCTACATGCCTATGGTGTCCTTGAGCGTTGCTAGCGCGATACATCTCAAGGAGGGGTAGCATTCAGGTCACAACTTTTGGCTATTGATCTTACGATACATCTCGGCGAGCAGTGGTTGAAGGTCTATTTATGGTTAATGTTTCCATTGGTAGTTGCCCACACGATACATCTTGGTGAGTAGTGATCGGTAGTCGATCATATGTGTATCTCTTTAATATGTTTGCTTAAGCGCAGTCCTTAGTACTTGTTTGCACGATACATCAGGTGAGTAGTGTTAGAGGACTGGTCAACTCTTTCATTGTCGTATCTAGAGGTCGTACTAAAGGCTTGGTTGAACCTAAAAAAGGAGAGTCTTTTTTAGGTTCAACCTAGCCTTAAGTACCTTATGTATCCATTCGTTTGCATCTCTTATATCGACCATTTTATATTTATCACTTTAATCACCATCCTCTTCCTCCCATGTTCTCTTATCTTTCTTATCTTACTTTCATGTTATTTCTTGTTCTCACACATACACAACATCTTACACTTCACAAACACCACCCTCACCCTTGCCATGTTCTATTTACATTGCTTTCAATAATCACTAAAATGAGAGACAATTGATGAATAACACCTCCCTATAGATGACACCCGACTTGCCATTGTATTAGTTTTATAAACTTTTGAGGCATTGTTGTAGTTCTTTATAAATTTTGTTTTGACGTATGAAATCTAATGATAAAAACATACACATCAACCAGCACACGTGCTGAAGAACAGAACTGGAAAGCTTGATCCCAAGTCTGTGGTCTTCTTGTTTGTAAAATACTTTAAGGAGACTAGAGGTGGATACTTCTATAGTCCTGAAGATAACAAAGTATTTGTAACGATAAATTTAATGTGTCTTGAGGATAGCTATATTCGTGACCATAAACCTCATTCTAAAATTGTATTGAATGAGTTAAAGCCTAGTAAGACAAGTACTTAGTCAACAAGAGTTGTTGATCCAATAACATATGAGAGTCAGATGATTCCTAGTCAGAATACACTACCACTTAGACATAGTGAGAGGGTTTTGAGACAACTTGAATGCTATTTGGGTATAAGTAAGGGATAAAATGTTGTCTCTACTGATTGTGTGGATGATCAATTGGCATTTAAGAATGTAGTAGAAGATTCTTACAAAGAGAAATGGCTTAAAGCCATGAATCTTCAGATGGAGTCCATGTACTCTAACTCAGACTGGGATCTTGTAGACTTACTGGATGGGGTAAAACCCATAGGATGTAAAAGGATCTACAAGAGAAAAATATGAGTATACAGGAAGGTAGAGACCTTCAAGACAAGGCTAGTGGACAAGGGTTATACTCAGAAAAAGGGGGTCGATTATGAAGAGACCTTATCACCAGTAGCTATATTTAAGTCTATTAGGATTCTCTTATCCATTACAGCCTATTTAGATTAAGAAATTTGGCAGATAGATGTCAAGACTGCATTCTTGAATAGAAATCTTGACGAGAGCATCTATATGATGCAACCAGAGGGATTCATGTCTCCAGATCAAGATCAAAAGGTTTGCAAGATGCATAGGTCCATCTATGGACTTAAGCAAGCATTTAGATCTTGAAACATTATGTTTCATAATGTGATCAAAACCTATGGCTTCGAACAGAATGTCACTGAGTCTTATGTCTATAAGCGCATCATTGATAAGAAAGTAGTTTTCTTAGTCCTATACGTAAATGACATCCTACTCATTGGAAATGATGTGGGAGTGTTGTTTGATGTAGAGGGATGGTTGGCTAGCCAATTCCAAATGAAAGATTTAGGAGAGGCTAGTTATATTCAAGGGATCCATCTTATAAGGGATAGTAAGAACCAACTCATAGCACGACAAGATTCTTGTGTGATTTTTGATCAGAACTCCAAGAAAGGTAATTTACTTTCAAGGTATGGAGTTCACTTGTCTAAGAAACAGTGTCCTAAGACGCCTCAAGAAGTTGAGGATATAAGACGTGTACCCTATGCATCGACAATAGGTAGTCTTATGTATGTTATGTTATACATGAGATCGGACATCTGTTATGTAGTGGGAGTAGTCAGTAGGTACTAGTCCAAACCAGGATTGGATCATTGAGTTGCTGTCAAGACTATTCTTAAGTATCTTCAGAGAATGAGAAACTATATGCTAGTGTATTCCGGACAGAATTTGATCTCGTTAGGATATACAAATTCTAGTTTTTTAGCCAGACAGATTCTAAAAAATCCACGTCTGGATCAGTAATCACCCTAGATGGTGAAGCCATTGTATGGAGAAGTATTAAGCAATCTTGCATTACTGACTCCACCATGGAAGCAGAATATGTAACTGCTTGTGAAGCTGTTAAAAAGGCAGTTTGGTTCCGTAAGTTCTTGAATGATCAGGAAGTTGCTTTAGATCTGGATTAGCACATCACACTTTATTTTGATGACAGTGGTGATATGGCTAATTCCAAAGAACCAATAAGCCAAATGAGAGGGAAGCATATAAAGAGAAAATAGCATCTCATCAGAGAGATAGTGTAAAGATGAGATGTGATCGTCATGAAGATAGCCTCATAGGACAATCATGTTGATCCATTTACAAAGACCTCAGCAGCTAAAGTGTTTGCGGGTCACCTAGAGGGTCTACAGTTATGTGATATGTCTTTCATGCTTTAGTGCAAGTGGGAGATTGTTAGGGTTTATGCCCTAAAGCTTGTAATTTGTAAATGGAATGTTAACATAAATAAAAGAATAGTTTAATTTGTATAATTTGTCATATAGGAATGTCAAATATTATTTATAATTTGTACATTAAACATCCAAGATTGCCAGATGTAATCTCAAACAGTGTATAGGAATGTCACATATAGATGGATACAGTATGAGACGTGCAATCTAAAGAGTCCGTAAATAGCAAATAAAGTTGGGTACTTTATTTGTGGTTAATCTACAGCTATGGTCCATTCTGTAGTGTATGGTGATCCCATCCTTGATAATTCATATGGAGATATGAGAATGGAGGCACCTTTCATGATGTGATTATATAGGACTGAGCCGTGATCTATATGAATCTCTCACTAAGATCCGTTTAGGGATGAGATTTATATATATCAACTAATGATGGTTATATGTGGGTGATCTTAATCCTGAGTGTCTTATCGACTTCCTCAGGCTAGATCCTAATCTTTGATGTAACATGGGTGAGGTCGGAGTTGCATTCCCGATCAATATGCTCCGTATGTTGGGATTGCAGTTTGGCTTATGGTTGGAAAGATTTGTACACAATAGTGGAATCCACTTCTTCTTGTGAGAAGTAGATGGTAGTTCCCTTAAGGGTTCATTTGGGGCTCGAACAATATAAGTGCTCTCCTAATTCCTTAAGGAATGCAGGATTTATTGTTCATTAGAGAATCAATGGTACTTAATGGAAAGATATAATTAGAGGGGTATAGCAGACATTATGACCCAGCTCTAATTATGAACTACTTATGGAGGATTATACCATATGGAATAGCTATACCGATCGACACCAAAAGGTTTTGATTTGTGTAAAAACATCTACAGTTGAGAGAGTGCAGCTTTGGGTTTTTAGTAGAATAACACCGGAGTTAATAATTATGAAATATTAATTAAAGAGTTTAATTAATTATTTCAAAGGATTATTGGAGCTTAAAATATTGTGGGTCCATTAAGTCCCCTTGTTAGCCCGATTGATTAATATAACAAGAGTCACAGTTAATTAATTGGATTGTCCAATTAAATTAGGGAATTAATTGAATAATGAGATTATTTAATTAATAAATAATGGTGATTAAATAAATTAAATAATAAGATTATTTAATTATGTTATTAATCACTAGATGGAGGGTGATAGTTGATATTTGATTTTGAATAAAATAAGATAATATTATTATTTTATTTTATTAAATTAAACATTCAGTTTGAATTTAAAGAGTTTAAATTCAAATAAAAAACTATTAATTAATATCTTTAAAGATATCAGATATCTTAAACGATTTAATTTATATATATATGATATATGTTTTTGGAAACTAAAAACACAACACAAGATACGATCAAAAGAGAGTTTTGAGTGTTCAGAGAAAACTAAAAAAAAAAGGTTTTAACCCAGAAGAGTTCTAGGAAATCGGCCAAGGATGAAAAAAATAAATAAACAACTAAATATTTCCTTCTTTTTCTCTTTATGTTCTCCTATTGTTCATAAGTCTCGTGACGCACTCACACGCCGTTACCAATTTTGAGAGATAGCCAGGAAGATCAAGTTGTTCAAAGCATGTGCAGATTGAATTAAAGAGATAGAGCCCCCTATGCAGGTAAGAAGAAATAGTTTCTTCTCTTCTCTTTTGCTAGCGATTTCAATTTCTTATTATAATGTTCCGTAAAATAAATCCTAGGGTTTACTGGTCACAATATTTATTTGAAATATTTTTTTTTAAAAGTTCCTTTCGCTGTGCTATCGGTAAACCTGGGGCACCAACAACAAGTGGCTAGCAAAGCTGAAATGATATTAATGTATCATTTATTTTTTCCTTTTGGCTACATTTTGATGTCAAAAGGGGGAAGAAATATGATATTGTTTTAGCATATCTTCTTTGTGTATTTGTCCAAGTATTGAACTTCATATGGTATGTAATATCTTGGATGAGATATCTTTTATGGATATGCATGTATTTAGGGGGGAGCATACATGTATCCATTTATACTTAATTGTCATATTCTATATTGAGCTTGACTGTCATATTCTTGCCAAGTATATTGCCATATTTTCTCCTGTATATTCTTGTGCTTCAAGTTTATTCTAGGTGATATCAAGAGAAGCTAGCATTAAAAAGTTCAAGACTTGTTGATGATTAGTCTAGGTATATTAACTCATTGTAATGTGAGGGTGAGTTGTAGTGACCAATCTTCATGTTGTATGTTTTAGTATTTGTATAGGTGTTATGACACAAAATTTGCCAAAAAGGGAGATTGTTAGGATTTGAGTTATGTTGGCATTATTCTATATCAAAACGATATTTTCTTTGTATTTTTTAGTTGTCTATGATTCATGGTTTATCCAGCTTCAAGGAAGTTGGGCAACTCATCAAGCAAAGTGAAGCCTTCAAGAGAAGTGAGCATTGTTGCACATCAAAGGTATATTGGGAACTTATTCCTCTTACAAGGCTTAGACGCACACACACATTGCATACATTTGTGTCCCTATACAGTTTTGCTAATTTTGTATAACATTCACAAACGTATTGAAGTATGCACATGCATTAGATTTAATTTGACAACTTTTGTAAAATTGCATGTTCTAGGACAATCTCTAGGAAATGATATACTAGTTAGTTATTGTATTTGTTTGTTTGTGTCTTTATGATATCAAACTTGAATTTGTTCTCATATTATTCATCACTGAGTTCCGATCATTTTAGATACTCATTCATTAGTTTTCCATTTTTGAATTGGAAGTTACAAAACTTTCCGGTCACTTACCTTGCATTGTATTCGTCATCATGTATCGAGTGGAATTCTTATCTTTTGGTCAAACTTTCATAGACGTCCATGTGCGTGATGGAGTCCTAGTTTGTAACCCTAAAATAGATTCGAAATCAAAGTTCGGAGGCAAAATATGGTCAAAGAACTCGATTGGTGCGTGGGAAATGAGGATTGGAAAATTTGCCATTTGTACCCCTTCCCTGTGGAGGCGAATGGCCTCCAAGGGAAGGGATGCCCTCTACCCCCGTGAAAGCCACACGTTTCCACAGGAGGACGAGGTAGCAGCCCTCCATTGGTGGTTTTTTTTCTCTCTCATCTCTCTTTTTTAAATACCATTTTCCCTCCCATTTTTAATTGAAAACGAAAATTTGAAAAACACAAATGCATAAATTTTCTCATTCAGAGTTTGATTCGAGTGATTCAAGTTGGAGAATCTTTGTAGGAGAGTCTTATATCATCTACAAGAGTGTTTGAGGTCATTTGTTCAAGATTTTTGGTGACTATTCACCAATATCTGAAACTACACATTTTTCTTAAGGTATTGATTCATCTCTTGAGTTTTGATCGTCAAAGCCTTCATTTACCTTGGGTTTTCTTCTTCTATATATGTATCTTATTTCTATAAACATTGATTTGAGTTAGAGACACTATTTTAGCTAGATGAGCTTCATTAGAAACATGTATGTTGAGTTAGGTTTTCTTAAAACCTATGTTTTCACATGCTTGTGTTTTGTATTATGTTAGCTATCAATCTAGGACTGTTTTTGCTTCAAGTGATTGATTTTGTTTTTATGATAAATAGTCTCTAAATGTGCTAGGTCGTTTTAGTTGAAAATATATAGGATTAGAACATTTGATTGTGTATTTAGAGCCTTTTTTATTTTAATTGAATATTGTGAGAAAAAATATGCTCTAAATATTTGTTAGATTTTAATTGATCATAACTTGTGAATCTACCATTTTTTTGTTTGTTACTAAAATCTTGAATATTTGCTTAATGTATATACTTTGATTCAAGTTTTAGTTAAATGAATATATCTAGGAATTAAATATGTTTTTGGTGTTTCACATGTTCTAGAATAATATTCATGTATTGTAACTAGACAACTTTGATTTGTGTACTTTGATGCCTATATCTAGTTTCTCATGAAGTGTACTTAATCCATACATTTCATGTGTACATGCATCATTTGAATGATTGCATTATTTAGGATTGCAAACTAGAAAATCATACACTATGTGCTCATTGTTTATTTCTAGTTTCCATAGAATATGTTGGTCATCATGTTCTATGTTGTGTGCTTGTTTGCGCTTTGCATTCATGATCACATTTAAAAAGTCCTTGTAAAAGTCATGAAGTCTTGGTTAGGATCGAGAGAATCTGGATAGCTAAGTAAGAAGCCTTGATTAGGATCGGGAGGATCCGGAGGATCCGGATAGCTTTGCAAGAAGTTTTGATTATGATCGGGAGGATCCGGGTAATCAAGCAAGGAAGTCTTAGCTAGGATCAGGAGGATTCGGAAAGCTAAGCAATAAGTCTTGACTAGGATCGGAAGGATCCAGATAGTTATGCATGGAATATTCCTAGAGGTGTGAGTGGCTTGGATAGGAAGTGCTTTCTAGAGGTGTGATATTCACACCTTGGATAGGAAGTATGCAAAATGATTCACTTGGCTCGAAGGTTGAATAGAAGTTGATAGCTTGGAGAATGTATCATAGGGTTGATCACTTCTTTGAGGGTGTATCTTTGATTCGTCATAATAGATTAAGGTTTGCTGGTGGTTATGGATTCAACCCATGGATGTTTCCTTTTTGGATGTTTTACCATGTAAAAATCATGTGTCAAATGTCTCTATCTCTATCTCTATCTCGTTAAATATGTATATGTGTTTTTATGAATCGTGTTTGAACCATTTCTTCTAGATATCTTTGGATAACAAGATTTGTAAACGTGTGATATGCAAACAACTCATTTGATCATAGTAGTATATTTCTTTATTTTGTAAATTAAACATTGTGTACATGATACGTTACTATTTAGTACTTGCTTTATTTAGTAATGTATATATGTATACAAGTACTTAATGATTTGTGTTTTGAGTATTGCTACTTCACTTGCAAGTTATAGACTTTTGACTTGACTTGATTATTTGAGAATGCTTGCATATAGTCTATGTGTGTTTTCATTTGCTTTAAATGTTATGATAGAGGATATCTAAAGGGACAAACATTGGTTTTTTTCAAGGGTTTGAAAAAGGTGCAAAAACCTAATCATCCCCCCCCCCCCCCCCCCCTCCCTAGATTAGTTATAAGCAATTTAACCATGATTGTATATTTCAATACATCTTTGAACTCCTTCAGTAGGTTGACCAAATCATCTTGTACCAGTTTCGTTAGTTGAGCCCTAACTTGACCATTTGGTCGAGACTATCTTTATCGAGCATAACATCAAGGGTTAGTTCTTCTTTTTGATCTTTCCCTTGCTCCAAAGATGTCTCCCTTGTGTCCAGGTCGAATTGGGTTGATGTCTCCACTCAGGCTTTTGACCAAATCATCTTAGACTTGTTTCGCTAGTTGAGCCCTAGCTTGACCATTTGGTCTGGACTATATTGATCTAGCACAACATCAAAAGTTAGTTCTTTTGCTTGATCTTTCCCAAAGATGTCTCTCTTGCTTCCAGGTCGAATTGGGTTGGTGTCTCCGCTCGGGCTTCTCCCTCATCAATCTCATGACAATCATTTTCTTTCAACAGGTATATTTGTAAACATCTTACTCCAATTTTTCCCTGTATTCTGCTAGGTGCCTTCCTTGCCCATTCTAAGAAGCTTTTCATAACTCCTACTCCTGTCTCGGTCGGGAACTTGACCATCAGGACGTAGGTTGTCATGACAGTTTTTGATTTGTTTTGGAAAGGTCTTCCCATCAAGGCATTGTATGGCCAATTTTTGGTGTCCAGCGCCACGAAGTCATGGAGTACAGTTTTCTGGCATGGAAAATTTCCAATCTCAACTGGTAACTTAACTATCCCTTTCACTTTTGCTCCACTGAAGCCTCTGAGTGGGACCGTCAACGGTTGTAAATCTTTTCTTTTCAATCCTAGCCGATCGAATACTCCGGCACTTACGATGTCTGCGGAGCTCCCGTTATCGATCAACATTCCTCTCACGTCTATGTGACCAATGCGGACCGACACCATTATTGCCTCATTTGGCCTAACTTCGAGCACATGTGCGTCAAATTAGAAAAAAATGATCGGGTTCAAGCCCTACTTTGCTTTTTTCTAGTCGGGTCCAACTGAGTTCAACTCTAGGGTTCTCTGGTCATTCATTGCTTCATGGACTTCAGTCATTCTTTCTTAGCTACTTTTTCCAATATATGGCCCTCAAAGATTGTATTGATGGCTCCCTCATCTGAACTTCTCTTAGGGCTATTTTTCCTGTCTTTGTCGTCCTTATGGGATCCCTTTACCGGTCATCACTGCCCTTCAAGGCCATATCTTTCAAATGTCCTTGTCTAATCAACTTCTTGATATAGTCCCTCGGCTGGTAGCATTTTGAGGTCTTGTGACCATTTTCTCGGTGGAACCAGTAATACTTGGAGGTATCTCTCTTTCCAAAGTTGGATTGCTTAGGGAGTTTATTGTACAGGTTTTATCCTCTATCACTACTAGGAATTCCTCTTGTTTATTAGCCTGGGGAGTGTAATTATTGTATTGCCTCCTAAAAGATTTATTACCTTTCTGGTCATCCTCTTTACGGTCTTCCTTACTAGTGCCCGAATTATTGTTCTTTTTGTCCTACTTCTGGTTTCCCTTGGAACCACTATCTTTTGGCTTTTGGGCTTCTTTCAGTCGGTCACCATGTATGAATTCCCCACCATGGGTTATATGTTCCACTTCTGCCATTGCATATCCCCCTACATTGTCCACCAAGTGTTCGTAAGTGGTTGCTCATTTATGCCTTAAGCTGAGCGACAGTTGACTATGTTGCAAACTGTTAACAAAGGCGGAGACCACTGCATCATCGTTGGGGTCTTGCACCTCTGATACTTCCTAGGAGAATTTGGTCAAGTAGTCCTTCAATTTCTCATCTTTTTTTTTCCTCAATGTGGACAGGACATAAATGGATTTCCTTTTCTAGATGTTTCCCACAAACTGCATGGTGAATGCTTGTATTAGTTCTTCGAAGTTTCTGATTGATCCACTAGTGAGGCCATTGAACCACTAAACCCTTGATCTCCTAACGTCTTAGGGAACATTCTGCACACAAGCGTATCATTATAATCATGTTGTGTCATCGCACTCTGGTATCTCTTGACATGCTTCTGAGGATCGGTGTTGGCCATAAACAATTCCAAGTGCGACATCCTAAATTTCTCTAAAAACTGGGTTTCTTATAAGGTCGGTGAATGGAATACTAGAGTGCATTCTCGTCAACCGAGGTTGATCCAGATCTCCTCCTATGACTGTAGTATCTATTGTCCCAGTTATATTTCGGCCTTCCTCTATCATATCTTTATACATCTCTTACCAAACTACATTCCTTGAAATCTCCCGTGCCTTGGCTATCCCATCCCTGGTGCTTTCTATGGCCCTGGTCATCTTGGCGATCATATCTTCTTTGAGGCCGTTCTCTTATTCCCTGATGATCCGCCCTATCTCTTCCAGTTTTAGGAGGTGCATCTTAGGTTACAGCTACTATTTCAGAACGTACCTTGGGGTCCTAGGCCACCACGGACATGGATGGCTAATATGGTGAGGTCAAATTTACAGTTACAGTTATATTGATTCCCTGTCTCGTGGTGTCTTCGATGACTTTCCACATGGAATCTTGGATTTGCCATAATGCATCTAGGGTAATCCCTATGGGAATATTGGTGGAGGTTATCGTGGCTTGACTGGTAGAGGTTGGAGTTACGGAGAGAATACTTCCCCCAGCGATGTCGACATTAACTGGACTTGAATTGTTGACAACACACGGGGTACCAACATCATGTGAGGATTGATTACCGTGTCTATTGGTTGCCACGTTACTGCCATATAAATTCCTTGAGGTTTTACATTTTGCCCCCCTCCTTCCAACGCCATTTGTTAATGGTGGTTTTTAGGATTACGTAAAATTGATCACGCCTCTAACAAGTTGTTGCAAGTCATTAACAATGCTATGAATAGGAAAAGGAAAAAGAGTATACAAACACATTTTTTACATAGTAAAACCCCAGATTGGCGAAACATCTACGATTGCCGTTGACGACGAGAAAGAAAATCCGCTATGGTAAAAATAGTTACACACTCAAGTTCTATCACTCTCACGTATTGTCTAGTTCGCAACACTTACAATGTTATTCTAGGATCTATTAATACTTGCATGGAACCCTAATTCGTGGTATGCAAGTAAGGAAAGTTGTTGTGATTTAATAAGACTCTGACTTGTTGTAGTCATGTTAATATTCTTTCCTGCTCTATATTTCTGGTTTATTAAACACAAAAGATCTCTGGCATAATCTGGACTCTGATATCTTTAAGGAAGTTTTTTCCTTATCATAGTGTGCTTCTTGACATCTTGTATGAGTAAGACTCCTTCTCTGCGTATCCGAGTCATGATTGTATTGAATTCAACGTTGTCCACATGTCGCTCAACCGACCATTTACCAAACCTCAATCTCCCCGACCAGTTACCTAATCCTAACCGGAGGCCTTGACCCGCCATCTTAATAACTCAGACTGGGTTATCTTCACTTGGTCAATCTAATTTGAGTTATTTCCACCCGACCATCTGGTAACCCTGACCAGGTATTATGAAGTTACTTTGACCAACTCATGTTGGTTTAGTCTAGTTGGTTTTTGGTGACACGGTATCTCTAATTTCCATGAATCTCGTCGATCATGTCGATTTGCCATCCTTCCAGATTTTACAAAAAACAATATTCTTGTTGGTTATTATGATGTGATTGCGCAGGAAACATTGATAATCGTAAGAGTACATCTGGCAATTGTTTTTACTTGGGTAACAACTTGGTTTCTTGGAAAAATAAGAAACAAAATTACGTCTCACTTTCTTCTTCTGAAGCCGAATACATTGTGGCCAAAAGTGCATGGACACAGCTCCTATAGATGAAGCAAATACTCATGGATTATGAGATAGGGTCAATTACACTTACACCACTAAGGTTTGAGGTGAAGACACTAAAATGAAAAGGTTTGATTATTCTACACTAGCACCCAGCACTTAACATACCTCCGTTTTGAATCTAATAGCAAAGGGTTAGTTTTGTCAATTGTCATTTCAAAAACTTCAACTACAGAAAAATGAGGAAGTAAAACACAACGAAAATCAAGGAAGCATTGTAGAGTCGCAAATGCATCCCACCTAGGGGCGAACCCAGGAAATATTTGCCACTCGGGGTAAAATGTATATATAGTTAGTCTTTTGTTTTCCTCGGTATTCACTAACATTATAAAGTCAGCTCTCACAGTAATAAATTTATCAACTTTAGTGTGCATCGTGGAGAAAACTCTTGTAATTTTCTTCCTCAATACATATAGTAAAATCAGCACAAGACATGCGAGCCATTGATATATAAAAAAAAACCTTTATATAATTTTCAATGAAAGTATTTGTTTATTTTTTAATAATAAAATGACACTAATTTTAAAATATATTTTAAATGTTTGCATAAATAATTATCTAAACCTGTAGTTCAATTTTATTTTTTTTAAAGTTGCACATGATTTAATCCTATAATGTTAGAAGCCATAATATTATGCATATTTTTAAAATTTACTTTAAACAACAAAATATTTATATTTTATTAAATTTAGAAAAAATATCATATTCTTATAATATTATAAAACCTTAAAAACCATTTGTGGAATTAACCCTTTATATGGATTTTTTTTTTCTAGAGTGTTGTCTGTGCTACTGCCCGGACATCCGTCTCATACATCCGCCCCTCCCACCGATATCTAGGAGAAGCCTCCCTCAACCAAATCCAGCGAAGGACGCCGGTAAGATGCCAACTCCTTCGCCAACCTCCTGCACCATTATTTCTTCCACCATAGTTCTTTGATAGGATATATGTATATATTAAAATGATTGGTTTGTGATTTGGTAGATGGATTTATAGGTTTTGAAGTGGTGCGGAGATTTTACATTTGAAATGAGTTTGAATTAAGATAGGCATTGACATTATTTTGGATCTGGTGTGTGGGTTGGGTGATATTGCATTACATGAGGATTTTTTTTTTTTTTTTCATTGTTTTGGATTTGCGATGGTGGCCTCAACTTTTCCCCTCTCTTTTTTCTTCATATTTTTTTTTTACTTTAGTTAATTATTTATTTTATTTTTTGTTTATACTTTTAATTTTTATATTAGGGTATTTTGGACCTTTTATAGGTCAAACTTAATCCACTTAACAGATTATTCATCTAACGTCAAATAAGCAAACTATTTTATTTAGGTGGTGTTTGGTTGGGTGGAATGGAATGGAATGGAATGGTATTTCCATTCCATTTGTTTGATTTGTTAAATTATAATGGAATATGCATTCCATTATAATGGGGATTCCACCATTTTGGTGGAATGGGGATTCCACCATTTTGGTGGAATGGGGATTCCACCATTTTGATGGAATGGTCATTCCATCCAAAAACCAATGGAATATCCATTCCATTCCATTCCATTAACATATTTTCTCTTTCAAAAATAACCCTCTATGTCCCAACTCCATTTCAAAAGTACCCTCATTTTCAAAAATAATATATATATATTATTATATATATATTATAAATATCATATTATTATATAATATATATATCTCATATATATATTATATATATTACTGTTTCATATCTTATATTATTACATATTATATATATTTTATATTTTATTATTATTATCCAAAATATATATTATATTTTCTAATTATTTATATTACATAATATATATATATATATATTATATATTAAAAATATTTAAAATAATATTTAAAATATATATTATTATTATATAATTTATACTTTTATATTTTATTATTATTATTATTCAAATTATATATATTATTGTATTATACTATATATATATATACACACATTATATTATAATATATAATATTTCTAATATATATATGTTATATATATATATAATATTTATATGTAAATACAAATATATTATTATATTATAATATATATATTATATATATTATTTATATATAAATATAATATTATATATACTTTTATATGTTATTATTATTATTATCCATAATATATAATGTTATTATAAATATTTTGTAATTAGGGATATTTTTGTCAAAATACAGTTGATTCCATTCCATTCAGTTGTTAACCAAATAAAATATTACTGATTCAGATATTGATTCTAAAGTTCTAACCAAACAAAGAAATCCGTTTTTCATTCTTTTCCGTTACAATTCTTATTCCCATTACCATTTCAATTCTCATTTCACTATAGTAACCAAACGCCATCTTAGGATCTTAACCCCAAACCTCAAGGGGATGTGTGTAATTTCCCTAATATTTATAATGGGAAGAGCTGTTACAGATTTGTAACTTGAAACAAGAAATATATATATAATATTAGTAATAACTTTAAATTATTAATAATTAATTACACAACACATTATTGTAGAAAATTCCTAAAGTAAAAAGTCTGAAAGGAGAAAAATTAAGTAGCAGTAGCTGAAAGAGACCTTTCGGTTGGATTGAAAACAAGACAAACAGCCATTAATCTTAATTGACTCCACATTCTCTTCTTTCTATCTCTTTTTTCTATTATTGTTTTCTAGACAGACAATGGCTAACCAATGTCTTATTGTTTTCTGAGAGAGACCCGGCGGTTGATATCTTATTGGCTAAGCAATGTCAGCCTTAAAATCATTTCCTCAGTGGTCGTATTTTTTCTTTGGGATCTAAATATTTTTTAGACTCAAATTAGTTATCCAAAAATAATATTCCAATTTATATTTAACCAACGTAATTAGTACTATGTCTACATTTAATTATTTTTTTTCCAATTTCTTTCATAAATGTAAACACAAGTCTCAATTTGTATACCCAATTTGATTGGTTATACATAAATTGGGACGCTATTTTTGAAATGGTGATTTGGGTCCCTTTTTTTAACACTCTTTGCTCCTCTACTTTTAGAACCGGCACCAACTTAAAAATTTGAGTTTGATGGGATCAAAAATGTGTTACTGACCAAAATAACTTAAACACAATCATAAAAATAAGTCTCGTACTTTTTTTTTATCCGAGACTTATTTTTAGTATTTCTGAGAAATTTATAGGAGTAATGTAAAAAAAAATATAGAAAGAAAAAAAAATTGTGTGTAATAAGTCTCTGATGCCCTACCGTTTCGAAATAAGTCTCATGAAGAACCCAAACTTATTTTTCCCATTTTTTTAACTTTTTTTTTTGTCTACTTCTTCATTGACTTCCGGTGGAGATCATTTCGACCTCTATTGATGGAGTCAGGTTTTAAAAGAAAAAAAAAGGAAGAAAGGTTTGTGTGAAAGGAGAGAAAGAAAGAAAAAAAAGATATATATATATATATATATATATATATATATATATAACAAGGGGTATTATCACTAAAGTCCCCATTTTTTAACAAATTATCACCTTTATAAATATCTTTGTCATAGTAGTCACTTTAGTTCCTTGTTTTTTTCAAAATACATTACATTTGACCAAAAGCTAATGGTCAACTATAACAGAATGTATAAAAATACAATTTTACCCTTATTGTTATTTAAAAAAAAAAATCTTTTAATCCCTCTAGTTTCAATAATAGCCGGTCAATCTCTGAAAAAAAAATTAAATACCTCCATCAAGGATCAAACCAAGGTTGAAAGCACAATCTCTAGCCAGCTAAGCTACATTAGCTCATTATTGAATATAATTTGTTTAAAGAAATTTAAATCTATTTATATAATTGAACGTAAACACACACACACACACACACACACACACACATCTATATATATATATATATATATATATATATATATATATATATATATTAATAATAATATAAAAACCATATTTATGAAAAAATATATATATATATAATTTAATAATAATATATAAACCATATTTACGAAAATGAAAAGGAAAATAACAAAACAAAAGGAAACCCAGAAATCCAAAAAATCAAAGCTCGTAAATTTTATTCTTTCCTTGTCTTTTGGATTTTTTTTCTTTTTCAAAAAATTTATTATTTTAATTTGAAAAAAAAAACCTGAATATCAATACCCATAAATTAAAAAGAAAAAAAAAACAATGAAAAAAAAAGATAAATAAAAATAATAATAAATTCATATTTATATAATTTTTTTAAAAAAAAAACTCATATATAATAATAATATATAAAAACATTTATAAAAATAAAAAGAAAAAGAAAATAACAAAAGAAAGGGAAATAAAGGAAACAAACGTAAATTTTTTACATTATTTTTCTTCTTCTTTTTTTTGTTGATTTTTTTCCCTTTTCAATTTATGGGCTTTCTTTTTCTTTGGTTTTTTTTTTATCAAATTGAAATAATATATTTTTTGAAAAGTAAAAAAAATCAAAAAAAAAATTACAGGCTTTGATTTTTTGGATTTTCTGGGTTTCCGTTGTTTTGTTATTTTATTTTTCATTTTCATAAATATGTTTTTATATATTATTATGAAATATGAGTTTATTTTAAATTATATATTTGGGTTTATTTTAAATTATTTAAATAGATTTAAATTAGTTTAAACAAATTATATAACTATATATATATTTAAATCAACAAATCTTTAATAATGAGCTAGTGTAGCGTAGTTGGCTAGAGCTTGGGTCTTTCATCCTTGGTTCAAACCTTAATGGAGACATTTTAATTTTTTTCTGGAGTTGAATTTTAAAAATAACAATATGGGTACAATTGTATTTTTACTCATTCTATTATAATTGACCGTTAGTTTTTAGTTAACTAAACTAAAATGATGCATTTTTAAAAAATAAAAGACTAAAGTGACTAATATGTTAATAACGTTTAAAAATGTGACAATTCGTTAAAAAGTAAGGACTTTAGTGATAATATCCCAAAAACAAAGTAAAATTAGAGGTGACCACAGTTCGAACCGAAACCGTTATTGTGCAAACCAGACAGGAACCAGAAATTCCGACTCTAGCTCTAACAGAAACCTATAAGGTTTTGGTTACAGTTCTTAATTTTTTAGAGCAGGGATTGAACCGGAGATTCACGTTCCATTTATCATTATTACTATTATTATTAGGGTTATTGTGATTTTAGTCCCTCTAATTTACGTTTATCTGGGTTTGATCCACTAGTTTTTTGAATTACTTGTTTTAGTCCATTAGTTCTCGGACAATACAAATTCGAGTCTTTTCCGTCCAATTCCGTTAATTTTTGTTGACTTCCGTTAGGTCAATAAGGGCAATATGGGAAATGTGACAAGCTTCTAGAAGCTTTCGTCACATTTCCCATATTCCCCTCATTGACTGAAAGTCAACAAAAATAAAAAATAAAAAATAAAAAATAAAATTAAAACAAAAATTATAAATTCAAGCAAATTAAAATTAAAATCTATAAACAACTAATTAAAATAATAATAATAACAATATTAATATTTCTCTCTCTCTCCAACGCTCTCTCTTTTCATTCTATCCCTCTCTCTCTCCTATCATCTCGCTATCTCTCTCAACACAATCGGCGACCGATGCTACACCGATTGCATCTTTTTCCCCGTGTACGACCGATGCGACACCGATCGGCGATTTACGTTTCTCTTTTGTCTTCTTCATTTCCCCTTTTTCGATCTCCGATTGCATCGTTTTTTGGCTTCGCTTTTATGAGTTTTTTATGGGATTTCTGGGTTTGATTTTCAATTTTCTTGGGTTTGGGTTCGATTTGTGTTTTGATTTGGATTTCGGTTATGATTTTAAGATAAGATTTGGGGGTTAGGGTTTTTGTTTGGCTTACTGGGTCGATTTTCGTAGGTTTGTGTGGGTGTTAGAGAGAGAAGAGAGGGATTTTGGTTTCGATTTGGGTTTGGATTTTGATTTTGATTTTCTTGCCGGTGATGGTGCATGTTATTGAATATGAACGGTGATGGTGTTGTTGATGATGATATCCTGGGTTTATTTTATTGATTTGTTATTATTTTATCATTTGTTGATAATGATTTCTGGAAAAAAAAATTAAGGTTGTTGACAATGATTTCTGGAAAAAAAAATTATGGTGGTTGATAATGATTTCTGGGTGGGTGATAAAATGATGAATTAGAAATTATGATGTTATGAAAAGGAAAAGAAGTTAATTTCTGGGTTTGAGTTAAATTTCTAGGTTTGAGTTTAATTTCTGGGTTTGGGTTTAATTTCTTTGTTATGAAAAAGAGAAGAAATTATCGATTTGGGTTTGTGATATCGATATTCTGGATTTAATTTTATATTTAATTACCATACTGCCCTTCATCAGGGATCCTAATTAAGGGTATTTCGGTCATTATAACTTAATTAAGGGTATTTCAGTCATTGAAGCCTCTGACAGTACCAATCTGTTTGTTTTAACGAAAATCCTAACGGAATGACTAAAATTAGTAATTTCAGAAACTAGTGAACCAAACCTAGATAAACGTAAACCAGAGGGACTAAAATCTTAATATCCCTTATTATTATTATTATTTAAAAAAATATCAATTTTGCATTGTTAGGCCACGGTTGCTCAAAGGTGCATTTTTTTTCCTTTTCCTAATACCTTATGATGTATGAAAAGGAAAAGAAGTTAATTTCTGGGTTTGAGTTTAATTTCTGGGTTATGAAAAAGAAAAGAAATTATCGATTTGGGTTTGTGATATCGATTTTCTGGATTTAATTTTATATTTAATCACCATACTGCCATTTATCAGAGATCCTAATTAAGGGTATTTCGGTCATTATAACTTAATTAAGGGTATTTCAGTCATTGAAGCCTTTGACAGTACCAATCTGTTTGTTTTAACGAAAATCCTAATGGAATAACTAAAATTAGTAATTTCAAAAACTAGTAAACGAAACCTAGATAAACGTAAACTAGAGGGACTAAAATCTTAATATCCCTTATTATTATTATTATTATTATTATTTAAAAAAAAAATCAATTTTGCATTGTTAGTCCACGGTTGCTCAAAGGTGCATTTTGTTTTCCTTTCCCTAATACTTATCACCCCCCCCCCCCCCCCCCCCCCCCCCCCCCCCCCCCCAACCTAGATAAACGTAAACTAGAGGGACTAAAATCTTAATATCCCTTATTATTATTATTATTATTTAAAAAAAAATCAATTTTGCATTGTTAGTCCACGGTTGCTCAAAGGTGCATTTTGTTTTCCTTTCCCTAATACTTATCACCCCCCCCCCCCCCCCCCCAATTTCGTTTCTCTCATCACTCCAATTCTCTTTCAATTCTCTGTTAATTATTCAATATTTTTTATTGCAATTAAATCGCAATTACATTTGTTTTTACTCAATTGAAATTCATTTCCAACATTTTTTTTCAAATTTATTTCCAACAAAATTTTCTTTTTTATTTTAAACAATTTTTTTCAAAAAAAAAATTCAATTCAATTTTTCAATGGCAAGTGGAGAAGGTTCAATACCCTCCAGCAAAGGTAAGGGTCCTATGCAAGACGATGTCGATTATGCTGACATCGTTTATCATGAGTTTCTACAACATCAAACCTATCTTGAATCCACAAACCCACATAATCCTGCTCTAACAATTTTCGAACTCAATTACATCCCTTACTAGGTATGCCAATCAAATATGTGATTGCCATGTTTTATATTTCTTTGTTCAAAGTGGATTAAAGGTTCTTCAAAATTTTATTGGACCTATTAAAGAATCTCTTCATTATTTGTGGAAATATGCTTATGTAATGAAAGCATGGTCAAAATTTTGTAGATCAAGTGGAGAAGGTTCAATACCCACCAGCAAAGGTAAGGGTCCTATGCAAGACGATGTCGATTATGCTGACATCGTTTATCATGAGTTTCTACAACATCAAGCCTATCTTGAATCCACAAACCCACCTAATCCTGCTCTAACAATTTCTGAACTCAATTCCATCCCCTACTACGTATGTCAATCAAAGATGTGATTGCCATGTTTCATATTTCTTTGTTCAAAGTTGATTAAAGGTTCTTCAAAATTTTATTGGACCTATTAAAGAATCTCTTCATTATTTGTGGAAACATGCTTATGTAATGAAAGCATGGTCAAAATTTTGTAGATCAAGTGGTAGGCGTTCCATTATATTATCTCATGATGTTTTAACTAGTTGGAATTCTACTTATAAATTGCTTGTTGAAAGTTATGAATACGGGGAATTATTAGTTAATTATATGCAATATAATGTTTCTAACATTATTCTTCATGCACTACATTGGGATATTTGTATAAAAATGTCAATTGTTAAAAGTCTTTATAATGATGCTACTAACAATATATCTTGTATATATTATCCTACTATTCATTTATTTATTATAGTTGATGCATTTTCTGAGTGTGCAACCGATCAACAATTACGTCATTTCATTGATGTTATGAAAGTAAAATGGTTAGAATATTAATGGCACTTTCCATCTATTTATTTGTTTGCATTGTGTTTTGATCCACGTTGTAAAGTAGATAGTTTGAATGATTATTTCAAATGTTAGTATCAATGTTTATGATTAGAAGAAGAAGTTGATGTTGGTAATTATTGTACTAAAATTAAGTTATCATTTTATTAATTATATGATGAAATCTTAGAATTTATGATCCATCACAGAACATTAATGTTCCACAAACCAAAACTAAATCTCATACTTCTCCATCCTCCACATTAAAGGGGTTAGGAGCTCGACTGTTATCCCAACGAACAAATATATTATGAACTGATTCTTCATTAGGGTCATGTTCAAATTTTGAGGTTGAAACTTATCTGAAAACCTCTTTTAAATTTACAGAAGACAATAAATTTGATATCCAACAATCGTTGAAGGAGCCTGAAAGGCATTTTATCTTTTATAGCCAAACAAATTCTTGGAACGCCGGTCTCTACCGTGGCTATGGAACAAGAGTTTAGTGCTAATAGAAATATTTGGGGTAAACGACTTTTGGTTATAAGTTCATAATAAATTCAAGTCAAAGTTTGTGTTGATGATTGGACTAAGACGCAACACAGACAACAAGAAATTGATCAAGAATTAATTCACGATTTCTTTGATAATAACCAAACAACGGGAACGAAAGGCACTGACAGCGATTAGTTACTGTTCCGAGTTACAACTTCCAACACCAAACCTTGAATAAAAGGTAAGAGAACTACGTGACCTTTGATTCAACCGATGATACATAAGCAACTTAATTCAGGTAAAAATTAAGTGCAATGCCAGCCTAATTTAATTTTTTTAGTTTTATTTTAATTTTATTTTAGTTTAATATATATATATATATATATATATATATATATATATATATATTAATTTCTAGTTACCCAATAAACTGATTTAACATTTCTTTTAATTTTTCTAAAAGTTATTTTTAAAATTTTAAATTTAATTTTTTAAAAAAAGGGGAACTAAATCGATCTGAACCGAGAACCAAAACTGGAACCGGAGAAAACCAAAACCGCCAGCTCTGAACCGGAACCGAACCTGAACCGGGGCCACCACTAAGTAAAAGAATAAGCAAGGACATTTTTGTCTCACTACCTACTTTAGTACTTCTTAAACATGTGTTATTATTATAGTGTTAGTTTCAAAAGTCTAGGTGATTTTGGTGCTATTTATCTTTATTCTCTATTTTTCTTTCTAAATTTTTTGAAATCTAACAAAGAAAAAATTAACGGGTTAGCCTACCATCAAGCACGGTTCAGGTATGATCTACTCCCATATATTGGGAAAATAATTGCCCGCACATGTTTTTAATATTCGTATGGTTGGACTCTAACTTCCATCACAATCGTTAAAGATAAGTGTACATTTTTTGAACTAAGAGGAGATATTACTTTATGGCAATCAAGTGGTGATTGGGATAACCCTTTAATTATCTAATAATGTCACATTTTCAAGAGTCCTTAAAATTTAATTGAACTATTTCCAAATCGCCCTACATATTTATCCTTATCCATATCTTTATACGTTTCAACTTGAAAATGAGTTTTTGTTCAATACAACCAAATTTAAAATGTGAGTTTCTCCTTACAATCTAATATTATTTTTTTTTACATTTCATTTTTAAAGATATTCTATTCTAAAATTTTTGAATTTATAAAATCTTGTAGACACTCCTTTTTTTTTTCCTAAATTATCATTTTTATTTTTTGACTTTCTATTCTAAAGACACTCCATTTAAAAAATAAATAAATTTATAAAGACATTCCATTTTAACTTAATATTACTCATTTTGAATACTTCTCTTTAGAAATTTTTGAAACGGGAAATGGAAAAGGGGTGTGCAGTATTCAAATAAAAATAAAACAAAGAATAAAACTGAACAAAAGTGAGGAGATCAAAACAGCAAGAAAACTGTTTTGGAGATCAATCTGCGAAAATAAGAAAATAATATTATTTTTTTCTCTTTTGGATTTTAAGTTGAGTAAAAAAAAAGTCTATTGATTGACAAAAGCATTTCTTATTTAAATTTTGATATTGTGTACACTAGATGACCAAAAAACCTGAGTGATAAATGAAAATAAAAAAAACTTCAAATTTATTTATAAACAGGGAATTGCTTCGAAATGCATGGTAAAATTTGCGTAAAATTTAGTTGATCCTTTCATACAACTCTTATTATGGAATAAATTATAATTTCAGAAGTAGACAAAAACCATGTTTGGTGAGTAAATTGGCATTATAATTCTTGTTGTTTATCAAACGGAGCAATACTATACAATCCAAAATTCAACTCAAATGATGTGGCAACTAAGTTGTTATCACTACACAAATCGTGGGATGATGTAGTGAATGATATGGCAAAGAAAAATCACTTGCCATATTATTTGAGTTAGTTTTTAATCTATTTTTTTGAGTTGTCTAGCATTAGTGGTGTTGAATATTTGATTATCCCAATTATTACCTGCCATATATAAAATATTTTAAATGGTTACCTTTTGTATTTCAATTTGAATTGTTTCCACACCTAAGGGCATAGCTCAACTGGTAGATTGACAAACTTGGGGACTTGGGCAAACGACTCTCAAGCCAAAGGGTCTGCTTCCAAAAAATATCCATCGTATAGATAGTTGGATACATAGATACAATAAAAAAAATGAATTGTTTCCATATTATTTAATATTTCCATTTAATGTAATATTGTATGCCTATAAATAGGCTTCGATTGTAATAGAATCAGGTTGCGTTTCATTTTTTGTTTGAAGACTGAACATTGCTGAATTTTATTAAAAATTGAATAGTGATTGAAAACGTAATAACATGTTTTTTTTTCTGAAAACTGAAAATAAGTAATTAGTTATTTGCTTTTTTAAGTTACAAACATTTGAAAATAAGAGGTCGTTTGTTTTTTCACTTAAAACTTAATGGGTTTGAATTAAACACATTAAGTTGTTTTGTTTGTTTTTTAAGTAATCAAACAACTTAAAAACATAAAAAAAAAAAACTTAAAAAATAAAGTAAGAAATTCTAATTTTTAACTTAATTTCAAATCACTGGACTACAATTAAAATATTATTTTCTAAGTCTGTCCTTCCAAAGAAAATATATTGTCAAATTTATTATAATTTGATATGGTGTAGATATCTTTCTTTTAATATATTTCTTATTTTAAATGGCTTATATAACCTATTCACTTCCCATAGATACCAAGCATAAAATTCAAGAACCTAATTCAAAAAAAAAATCAATAACATTTTTTTCCGGTGCATATGTACCAGGAAATATAAAAAACAAAAAACAAAATAAAAAAAAAGTGGTTTCCTTAATTATATACGTTGGAAATATGAACAACATGCAAAATAGCTTGAATTTTTTTAATATAATAAATTAAACTTGAATTTTGTTTACAGAACATGTAAAATTATATTCTTTGATGAATTTTTTACTTTATTAAATTGAATTTTTTGTTTTGTAGGAAAACATACATGTTAAATTACTTCTTTTCAATAGAATGTGTATAAATGTAAAATTACTTGTATTCAAACAATTTTATTTTTAAAAACAAACACGTTGACAGTACATTCAGATGTGAGAAAAAAATAACCAAGTCATTCAGGATTAGATTTCAGTCCCCATTCAGTTTTCAGAAAAATCCAGTACCGTTCAGTCTTCAGAAAAAAAAAAGTAAACGACCCCTTAGTCTCATAAATAATAAAAATTATTCCTCTCTTTTATATTTTTACATGGTATCAAAGCTTTGCTTGATGATCCTGAAAATAACCCTAAAAGCGTGTGTCTAATAACCTAGAGGGGGGTGAATAGGTTTTAATCAAGTCAATTACCAACTTTTCTTGATTAATCAATATTCAAAATTTACCCAATAAAACAAACATACAACATCAAGTATAAAGTGCGGAAATATAAATAACACAAGATGTATACTTGGAAAACCCTCCAAACGGGAAAAAACCACGGGCTGTTAAGTGAGCCACACTCGATCGCAGAAATCCACTATATGAATAAAAGGTTACACCCTCAAGTGATTCTCGGACTCTCACTCTCGACAACCTCAGGCTATGGAAACCGCCACTCACCACTCTTGGTTCGGTCCTTAGTGATATCCCCTGATACACTACTCTTAGCGTGAACGCCCCTTACTCTACCCCCTTGGGCCTTTTACAGTGGCACCCGACCAATTGCTTGCCAACCCTTCCTTTGGTTGCAAGACTTGAATTGCTTGTGCACTACACACCGGTAGCCACAAGACTAAATTATCAATGAAGAGATCAACGACCTATGTGAATATGTAAAAATATTCTAATTGCAAATAATACTAGGCAACACTAAATGCTTATATAGGAATTAAAGAATGTCACTAAGTGTAATTCCTAGATATTAATGCCTAAATGAATGATCATAAAGACTTAACTAGATATGGATATGCAATATTACAAACTAGTTATCAAACAAAGCCATTTTAACACATGTTGTCATTAAGCATGGCATGATCAATAAATGCAATCATCAAAATGCGATCAATATGACATAATTGGCTAGAGGAAAATGTGACATATATGCTAGCTATCATAATACAACAACCCAAACATCAACAACAATCTCTACTTGTAATAAAAATCCTAATCTAGATGCATACAAGTCATACAAGAGATATCTTGCTAAGCTAGAAAACAAGAATGATGAAGATGGTGTTCTACTTACCAAGCTACATGTGTTGATGAAAACCCATACTTAGAAACATACTAGATGAAGCTAGATAATGTTTGTTTCATGCAAGAATGATAGGTGTTTGGGTTTTGAGAATTAAAGAAGCAATCTTGGTGCTTTCTCTCACTAGGAACTCTTTCTCTCACTAAGATATGGAAATTTAGAGTTCTAGGTCTAAATGGGGAAGAAGATGATGTATATATAGAGTCCAAATCAAACTACGTCGTTTTGGGAGAGAAAAAAATGATTTCTAGACGTCCGAAGCGACCTTAGGGCGACTTGGATGATAGATGGCTTCAAGGTCGCTTTTCTCTCGGGTTTGGATGCCAAAATACGCTTGAAAAAGCAACTTGGAAGTGAGGTTGCCATGAGGTCGCTATGCTCTCGGGTAAAACGCAACAGCACAACAGCACAACAGCTCAAGATTCGAGCTACCCAAAACATGACCAAATGGTATCCAAACCTTTCGTATAATATACCGTTGGAAAGATATGGAAGTCTACTTTCTACTCCAATTTATAAAACAAGATTTGGATATCTGTAGATATAGTTATGGTCAAATGAGTGACCAAATGTCAGATTTGGACATTAATAAAAATGCCCAAACTCATAGAATAAAACCATGTGACCAAAGATAAAACTAAGAGAAGAATGAGACCTTCTCAAATGGTCACTCAATGCGCTAAAACATGCATACCATTATCCAAGCGTGGACACAACACAAAACCACACTTAAATCTAGAAATGAAGTGCAAGTGTGATAGTGAGTAAGGATGCACACATAAGCAATAGGCAACACAAGTGCAAGAAGAATCAAATCATGCAAATAGTGTGTGTGTGTGTGCCTAAACTCTTCAAGAGGCAAAGTCAAGTGAATATACATATTTCTCTTGAAGTCATGGAGATGCTTGGAAGCTTGCCAATGAGGACCTAAGCTACCCATTACACAATCATCCCCAATGTGGTTTGGTTTGTCATGAAATAAACCAATCATAAAATTGAGGTCCTTACAATCTCCCCATTTGGCTATTTCATGACAAAACAACCACTTACAAATAAACCCTCATAAAATATAAAATAATTCTATTATCCATGAGAGTCCATTCTACATTACAAAAAGAGATATCTAATATTCTAAGTTTTCAAGGTCTTCAATCTCTTCGTAGATCATCATACCTAGACACAATAACAAGGAAGCACTTTCCAAGAACAAGTACATGTGAGGTGAACAAAAATAAAAAGCAATTGCACTCAATAAAGCAATATAAACAAATGCATGTACAATGCTCCCTCTAAATGGGTTACTCTCTCTCATGATCTCTCCCCAAAGCATAACCAATGCCCCCCTATATTTCTCAAGACTTCTCCCCCTTTTTGTCATGAGATAGGCAAAGGAGCTTCCCCTATCGGGTTGCTTTAGAAAAGAGAGCTATTAGCACTATTATGATGCATAATCATATAAACAAACTTTATGCAACACAAGTAATTGAGAGAGATTCAAGGAGTTTTATTTAAAGAAAAATGTGTGACAAGGATGCTTTGCAAGCAAGACATATTGCATTCAAATCCAAAACAAATGGTATTTGGCAAAGCAAACATCAAAAGGGTTTCCAAAAGAATTCAAACCAATTTGTACCCTTCTGTCACAATCAAACAAGATATAGTTTCAAAATTTTGAAAATAAAGCAACTATATCAATCCTTAAAGGCAAATCAAGACATTTGACCAAGAAATCCTATTAGATTTTTTTCGGATAATTATCCGTATGATAGTAGTCTTGTTTCACCATTAAGAAAAGAGAGAAGACTAATTAGGATATAAAATCCTTATGAATTGCATGGATACAAGATCCTTATTGATTAGTCTTCTCATTTGCACTTACACACATTTGTATTTAAATCAATCAAACTCAATTCATGCATATCATTTTAAGCATGTCAAAATAAGCAAGTTCACATGTCATTGAGATAAATTATAGGTCATCCAAATGTACTATCCCAATTAATTCTCCTAGTCTAAAAATACATGTTTGAACATAAATATGACATGGATTGCAAAAAAAAAAAGTAATGTGCACACTTATTAAAAAAAACAGATAAGCATGTGCAACCAAGAATCTCAAGCAATTATCAAAAGAGCCTAAAATCAATTAACTTTTTGCATAGTGCAAATCATGCAAGTTTGTTCTCTTTGCTTGAGCTCCCCATATGGAATCAATTCTAACCAAGTCAATAGGAGGCATGAGTCTCTATAGACTTACCAAGTCTAAAGGACCTAGTTACATCTACAGGTGTCTCGTGAGCACTAAGGCAAGCAGGTTCATTCTTTCTAACCCACCTAGGTTCCACTTTTTCATATCTAGTTGTCATGCACATATTTCTAGAAATCTTATGTTCATGCAAATTTGCCCTCTTTTTCAACCTTTTTACTTTCATGCTCTCTAATCTACACCTCTTAATGTATTTAAAGCAATTTGGTCTTAAGTGACCAATCATACCACAAAAATGACAAGTAGGTACAAAGTAATAATTTATACCATTGCATTGTGTTCTCATCGAGGCATCGCCATGTTGATGAGGTTGTCTTTGATAATGCATCAGTTGGATTCTCCTTGGAACTTGAGCCGTTTGGTAGCATCTTTGTGGTCTAGTTTTTTGAGGTGGTTGAGCCGGTTGATCTTGACTCCTTTGTTGGTTATGCTTATTATGATACCTCATTTCCTCATCGTTGTTTTGTTGGAGGAGGTGATTGACTTCTCAAGAACTTGTCCTTTCTTTTTGATTTGCCTAGGCTTTGGTTGAGTTGTCAAGGCTTGTGTGGACTTTCCTTGAGTTGAAGGTTGCTTTGATGAAGCTTTGATCTTGCCTTGAGCTTGAGGTTGTTTGACCTTGAACTTCTTTAATTCTTCAAGGCACCTCATCTCCCTTTCCTTGACAATTTTTAAGGAGTTATCTTTGACGGCAAGTTTATCTTTCATTGCCTTCATCCGTTGGTGGCAATCTTCAATCTCCTACTCAAACTTGGACAAATAAATCACGTCCGTTTTCAAAGAGTCATTTAACTTGATCCTTAGTTGAAGATTATCCTTTTTCAATCTAAGGATATCATTATCTTTCTCCTTCAAATGCTTTTGAAGAGAATCAACTAACTCTTGATAATCAACCACATTATCACAAGAGTTCCCGGAGCATAGGTCATTGTTATCAAAGCTTCTCCCACTTGTGCTTGTGAGAGTCATATAATTAAGGCTAGCTTCACTCAAGCATGCTTCAATTCGGTTTCCAAACTCCAAGTCACCAATCTTGAACTCTTCAAGTGACACGCATTTTGGTAGTGGCTTGGATTTCTTCATGGTAGAATACAGGAAATGCAAAGTAGTTGATGTTACTATCAACCGAGCCTGTAGAGAACTCTTCAACTACTTCAATTTTGCTATCACACCGAGTAGCGATTAAACCAACTCCTCCATTCTTGTACTTCAAGTTACAACACTTGGAGGCAATGTGGCCAATTCCACCACATTCAAGGCAAGGTTCTTTTCCTCCTTCACTTTTAAGGTCATATCCGTGTTTTGAGATTTTGTGAATCTCCTAAATCTCTCAACCATGAGAGTCATCTCCTCATCAGAGTCATAATCCTTCCTTTCAACATTAGAGATCAATCTAGCAATACCCATTCTAAGTGTTTCACTCTCACACAAGGTGTTTAATGAAGTGGATGAATGCAATAGGAATGCAATAGAAATGCAACAAACAAGTGCAAACAAATGCAAGACACACAAACAAGAGATTGGATCACCTAAGTATGTCTAGGAACCCGCTCTGATACCAAATGAAAATAACCCTAAAAGCTTGTGTCTAATAACCTAGAGGGGGGTGAATATGTTTTAATCAAGTAAATTACCAACTTTTCTTGATTAATCAATATTTAAAATTCACCCAGTAAAACAAACATACAACATTAAGTGTAAAATGCGGATATATAAATAACACAAGATATATACATGGAAAATCCCTCCAAACGTGATAAAACCACGGGCTGTTAAGTGAGCCACACTTGATCGCAGAAATCCACTATATGAATAAAAGGTTACACCCTCAAGTGATTCTCAGACTCTCACTCTTGACAACCTCAGGCTATGGAAACCGCCACTCACCACTCTTGGTTCAGTCCCTAGTGATATCCCCTGATACACTACTCTTGGCGTGAACGCCTCCTACTCTACCCCCTTGGGCCTTTTACAGTGGCACTCGACCAATTGCTTACCAACCCTTCCTTTGGTTGCAAGACTTGAATTGCTTGTGCACTACACACCGATAGACACAAGACTTAATTCTCAACGAAGAGATCAACAACCTATGTGAATATGTAAAAATATTCTAAATGCAAATAATGCTAGAAAACACTAAATGTTTATCTAGTAATTAAAGAATGTAACTAAGTGCAATTCCTAGATATCAATATCTAAATGAATGCTCATAATGACTTAACTATATTTGGATATGTAATATTATAATTTAGTTATCAAACAAAGTCATTTCAATACATGTTGTCATTAAGCATGGCATGGTCAATAAATGCAATCATCAAAATGCAATCAATACAACCTTATTGGCTAGAGAAAAATGTGACATATATGCTAGCTATCACAATATAACAACCCAAACATCGACAACAATCTCTACTTGTAATAAGAATCCTAATCTAGATGCATACAAGTCATACAAGAGATATCTTACTAAGCTAGAACACAAGAATGATGAAGATGGTGTTCTACTTACCAAGCTACATGTGTTGATGAAGACCCATGCTTAGAAACATCATAGATAAAGCTAGATGATGTTTGTTTTATGCTAGAATGATGGTTGTTTAGGTTTTGAAAGTTAAAGAAGCAATCTTGGTGCTTTCTCTCACTAAGATATGGAAATTTAGAGTTCTAGGTCTAAATGGGGAAGAAGATGATGTATATATAGAGTCCAAATCAAACTACATCATTTTAGGAGAGAGAGAAAATGATTTCTGGGCGTTTGAGGTGACCTTAGGGCTAGTTGGATGATAGATCGCTTCAAGGTCGCTTTTCTCTAGGGGTTGGGTCCCAAAATATGCTTGAAAAAGTGACTTGGAAGTTAGATCGCCATGAGATCGCTATGCTCTGGGAAAAAACGCAACAGCACAACAGCTCCATATTCTAGCTACCTAAAACATGACCAAATGGTATCAAAACCTTTTGTATAATATACTGTTGGAAAGGTATGGAAGTCTTCTTTCTAATATAATTTATAAAACAAGATTTGGATATCTGTAAAAAGAGTAATGGTCAAATGAGTGACCAAAGGTCAGATTTAGACATTAATAAAAATACCCAAACTCATAGAATAAAACCATGTGACCAAAGACAAAACTAAGAGAAGAATGAGACATTCTCAAATGGTCACTCAATACACTAAAACATGCATACCATTATGCAAGTGCGAACACAACACAAAACCACACTTAAATATAAAAATGAAGTGCAAGTGTGATAGTGAGTAAGGATGCACACATAAGCAATAAACAACACAAACGAAAGAAGAATCAAATCATGTATGAAGTGTGTGTGTGCACCTAAACTCTTCAAGAGGTAAAGTCAAGTGAATATACATTTTTCTCTTGAAGTCATGGAGATGCTTGGAAGCTTGCCAATGAGGACCTAAGCTACCAATTACACAATCATTTCCAATGTGGTAATGTGGTGTGATTTGTCATGAAATAAGTCAATCATAAAATCGAGGTGTTCTTACAGATCTCATTTACAAACTCTTTTTGTAAACCATTAGAGTAGCCATCTGTTATTACAGACGACGACATCAATCATTTATTTCTCATTAGCTTATGAAAATTAATCATCGATTTAATTTTCTGTGTTCATTTATTTATCTGGATCACCTCTAGAGTCATTTTCAATCTAGATCTCCTCTAGAGTCGGTCAATGTCGTAGATCACCTCCGGACTCATTTTCAACACGAATCACCTCCTGTTCATTCAACATCCTAGATTTCTTCTATAGTCAATTTCAATTTGCATCACCTCTAGAGTCTATCAATGTCTTGAATCACCTTCGGACTCATTTTCAACTCGGATCACCTTCGGTTCAATCAACATCATGGATCACCTCCAGCTCAATCAACATCTCGGATCACCTTCAGATTCAGTTATAGTTTCGGATCACCTTCGAACTCGTCATCATGCCTATAAGGCTTCATTTGTAAACTCAAGTTGACTTTGATTTGTCACCTTGAGTTTGAGTGGAAATGTTGAATGTTTGATTCTCTCAATTATTATCTACCATATATAAAAGATTTTTTATTGTTACCCTTTGTATTTAAATTTGAATTGTTTTCATATTATTTATTATTTTAATTTAATATAATAGAATTTGTATCCTTTAGTGGTATGATCTTTTTTCTGACCTTATTTAATCTCATGACATATAAGCAATGTAGTAAATGTGTGGTTAAGATGTGATTGGTTTTCACAACCACTTTACTAACAACCAATCGCATGCTCTAAAAATATCAAGAAAAAGATCAGATCAGTAGAGGATCCAAATCCAATATAATATAGTACGCCTATAATATTCTGTTGACGGTGATTTTTGGATAGATCACACGTCAAAAAAGAATGTATATGAGATCACACAATTGTAAATTATGAACGACTAAGGAATTAAAGAGAACACAAAGAGTTTTCATGGTAAAACCCCAAGAATGGGGAAACATCCACGGTTGTCGAAAATCGGTGAGGAATGGACATTACTATGAATAATCGATTACACACTCAATCTCTCGTGCTCTCTATATTTTTTATTTCTTTCTTTTCAACCCTTTCATGGGCATCATTAGGGTCTATTTATACATGCATAGAACCCTAATTCGTGTTGTAGAAGAAAATGAAATCGACGTGTTTGAGTCGTTTTATACTTCTTTCCTGTTTTACATTCTTCACGTATTGAACCTCTTGCCTAATTTGACCTCTAGCATCAATAAGGAAATTTACTTCCTTGTCAAAGTGTGCTTCGAGACACTTTATTGGAGTAAGACTCATTCTGTACGTATTTGATAATACCCACGTGTCGATCTGTTGATCATCTGCCAAGACCCGATCAAGCCTTATTTTTCCCAACCAGTGACCCAATCCCGACCTGAGGTTTTGACCCGACTATCCTGATAATCCTTACCGGGTATTATGAAACCATCTTTTGTCAGTGTAGCTGGGTTCGGGCTTAGATAGGTTCAGGAAGGTTGACTCTTGGTGACACGGTATCTTTAACTCCCTTATTTTTTTTTTGTATAGTTACGCTGACTCACCATTCTTCAGATTTTACCAATAACATATTCCATTTACACTATGTCGATCAAATCTCTGTGAATTTTATAGAATTCATTCTGAAAGTTTGATGTGTGAATAAATACAAAGTTATTATAAACTAGCCCGTGAGTAAGAAACCCCCACTTGGATTCTTCTCAAATTATAAATAATAATATGTCATGTGACTGAGATTGTATATTTATGTATTATTGTCAATCTAATATTTTAAAATTTGTGTCCTTTTTCCTGTAATTGATACAAATTAAATTAATGCACTTTATTATTAAAAAACATGTTAAATATAGTTTTAATGTATTTTTTTTTTACCAACCTTACTCATGCACAAACACAAATTTTGATAACCCGCTTGGAAGATTATTGTGTGAATCTCTAGACTTGTTACTTCATTATAAAAAGATCAAGCAACTTGACGTCTTGACTGGACTATCTCCTTCGAGACAAATTAAATTTAAGGGTTAAAACTTAAAAATGTATTAATCTCAAAGTTTATAATTTATGTCGTAAAAAGTAATATTAGACACGTGAGATATCAATATCTTGTAAATCATAAAATTATGTAATGAGTGTTATGATTGACATCTCACGTGTCAACACAATTTGAAAAGAAATTTGATAAAATATTTAAAAAGTCTAACATTACTCTATCGTAAATGGAACAAAAGAATGGGTATAGTGACTTTAATGCTATATATTTTACCATAAGTTAGTACTTTTTACGCAACAATGCAAGAGATTGATAATTGCTCTTAAAAAAAAAGAGATCGATAATTGTCTAAATCCATTATGAGGAGAATTTTAAGTGTAAATATAACCATCCACTATTAGTTGAAGTGGTGTCCATCTCCTTTTATGCTAGGATTAAGTTCTAGGATTTGTATTTACTGGTATTATAGCGAGTTTGATTCACACAAGTAATGATTGGTCTAGCTAGGTTTTCGTAGGCCCTGAGCCATCGACGTCCGATGTAAAAAAAAAATAAGAAGAAGAATTTGTCCAAATGCATCAAAATCTATGAGAAATCAATACATGGTCATAATAGAGCCCACTTTTACGTCCCATGTAAAAAAAATAAGAAGAATTTGTCCAAATACATCAATATCTATGAGAAATCAATACATGGTCATAATAGAGCTCATTTTTTTTTATTAGTATATATATTAATTAGTGGTTTTCTTATTGATGCCTACTAATACAACTTTTATTAGTGCTTTGTATGTGGACCATCGATTATAGAGAAGTTTTGATAAGTACATACACTTTAAGTCAAAGTATGTAAATATAATGGTTCACGTCCAACGCACTGACTTGAAATTTATATATATATATATGGTCGTTCCTGGGCATAAGCCCATAAGGCGACTGCCTAATGCCCCCGATTTTCAAGGGTCCCAAATTTCAGATTGAAAATAAATTTTTATTCAGTTTTAAATAAGTCTGAAGGCCCATGTACTAGTTTTTTTATATTAAAAAAATAAAAATAAATAAATAAATAGCCCATATATCATTTTAACCAAATATAAGTGTGCATGCCCACATCCTGTTTTTTATTGAGAGAAAACAAAAAATAGTCATGGGAAACATTAAACTTTTGTTTGTAACCACTTTTGAAATTTTATTCGTTAATAGCATCTTTAAAAAAAAAAATCAGTGTATGTCCATAAATTATAAACGTACCCCTGGATTTGATTTTTTATTTAAAATTGAAAGCAAACTTGAAATCATGACTAAAATCTGAAACTAAACTTGAAATCACGACTAGAAACTTGAAACTTGAAATCTTGCCTAAAAACATGAAATCTTGAAACTTGAAATCTTAACTAAATAAGAATGTTGAAACTTGAAATCTTGACTAAATTGAAATGTTAAGACTTGAAATGTTCTGAGTTTCTAGGTTTTTCATTTTATCTTGAAACTTGAAATCTTGACTAAATTGAAATATTCTGAGTTACTAGGTTTTTCGTTTTCTTTCCCTTTGTAAGAACCTCGATTTTATGATTGGCTTATTTCATGACAAACCACACCACATTGGGGATGATTTTGTAATGGGTAGCTTAGGTCCTCATTGGCAGGCTTCTAAGCATCTACATGACTTCAAGAGCAAAAGGTATATTCACTTGACTTTGCCTCTTGAAGAGTTTAGGTGCACACACACACCTCATGCATGTTTTGTTGATCTTGCATTTTTTTTTATATTGTTTATATATGTACATCTCTTCACAACCACACTTGCACTTCATTCTTAGTCTTAAGTGTGGTTGTTGTGTGTTTAAATTCGCTATCCGTTGTTTGATCGGATGCGTCCGCGCTTGCACGATGGTGTGCTTGTTTTAGTGCATTAAGTGACCATTTGAGAAGGTCTCACTCTTCTCTTAGTTTGGTCTTTGGTCACATGGTTTTATTCCATGAGTTTGGGCATTCTTGTTAAAGTCTAAATCTGACATTTGGTCACTCATTTGACCATAACTCTTTCTACAGACATCCAAATCTTGTTTTGTAAATTGGAGTAGAAAGTAGACTTCCATACCTTTCCAACTGTATATTATAGGAAAGGTTTGAATGTCGTTTGACCATATTTTGGGTTGCTCAAATTTGGAGCTGTTGTGATGTCGCATTTTTCCCGAGAGCGAAGTGACCTCAGGGCGACCTCACTTCCAAGTCATTTTTTCAAGCGTATTTTGGCACCCAAACCCGAGAGCAAAGCGACCTTGAAGCGACCTATCATCCAAGTCACCTTAAGGTTTCTTTTAACGCCCAGAAATCATTTTTTCTTCTCCCAAAACGATGTAGTTTGATTTGGACCATATATAAACATCATCTTTTCCCCATTGAGACCTAGAACTTAGAATTTCCAGATCCTAGTGAGATAACGAGTTTCCTTAGAGAGAGAAAGCTTAAAGCATTGTTCTTTGACTCTACAAAACCAAAACCTATCCTCATCTTGCATTCATACATCTTCTAAAGCATGGGTTTTCTTTGATTGGTAAGTAGAACCTCCATTAAAGTTTATTTATTGTTCTACCTTACCAAGACATGTCATTTATTGCTTAGATTTTCATTTCTTCATATTAATTGCATATGCATTAAAGTTATGACATGTTTAGGGTTTGTATTGTGATAGCTAGCATTTATGTCATATTGATTACATTTAATGATTGCATTTATTGACCATGTCATGTTTATTGACAACTTGTGTTGATGTGTCTTTGTTTGATAACTAGATTGTAATATTGCATATCCATATCTAATTAAGTCTTTATGCATTGTATTTAGACATTATTGTTTATGGCTCATTGATTGTATTTATTGATTGCGAAATTGCCCATGATTATTTGTTGTGACAACCTGTGTTGGTTGGACTTTTATTGACAATTAGGTTGTTAGATTTTATCTACATCTAATTGAGTCCTTATTTGTGGGCATATAGGCATTGTTGATAACTAGGATGTATTATTGCATTATCTACATCTAGTTAAACATTTTCTGTTTTGTCTTACAGATTATTGCATTTGATCATAGTGTCATATATACACTTAGAACATATATATCTTCATTCAGAATTAAGTCTTTGTGGCTACCGGTATGTAGTGCACAAGCAATTCAAGTCATGCAACCAAAGGAAGGGTTGGCAAGCAATTGGCCAGGTGCCACTGTAAAAGGCCCAAGGGGGTAGAGTATGAGGCGTTCACGCTAAGAGTAGTGTATCAATGGATATCACTAGGGATTGAACCAAAAGTGGTGAGTGGCGGTGTCCATAGCCTGAGGTTGTCGAGAGTGAGAGTCCGAGAATCACTTGAGGGTGTAACTTTTTATTCATATAGTGGATTTCTGAGATTGAGTGTGGCTCACTTAACAGCCCGTAGTTTTTTCCCGTTTGGAGGGTTTTCCACGCATACATCTTGTGTTATTTATATTTCCGCACTTCACACTTGATGTTGTATGTTTGTTTTATTGGGTGAATTTTGAAAATATTGATTAATCAAGAAAAATTGGTAATTGACTTGATTAAAACCTATTCACCCCTCCTCTAGGTTAGTTTAGACACACGTATAAGGGAATTTTCACCCTTTTTTCTGCAGATCACATCACCGGCGAATGGGGAGCTCGACGACGATGCTGAACGGTCGTGAAGCCTAAGCGACGGTACACCGGCACTCCGACAAGTCGACGATGTCGCATGAGAGAGAGGAGAAGAGAGAGAAAGAGAGGTACGGGAGAGAGAAAGAGAGGTTCAATGAGAGAGAAAGAAGGCCGAAGACGATTCACCGGCCTTGGCAACGATGCCAGTGACGATTCACCTGCACAACACCGACGGGGAGAGGAAGAGATCAGGGGGAGAGAGAGAGGGGAGAAGAAAGAAATAAAAAGAGAAAAAGATAGGGTGTGTTTGAGGATGGTTTTTATATGAGCGCATTTAAGTAATTTATCAAAAAAGTGGTTATTAATGAATAAATTTTCGTTTGTGGTTAAAAATGAATTTATATATTATACACGGTTAGTTTTAGCAGTTTTCAATTTTTTATTTATTAAAAAAAACAGTCAATATATACCTAACCATATAAAGTTTGAAGGCCTAACTATTATATATACATTTTTTTTAAAGGCTCAACCAAAGAAATACAATTATAATACTTAACCATATCTACAACAAAACAAATAGTGTATCAATCTATTAGATATTCGAAAAAAAATGAAATCAATTATAGGGTTCATGAAAGAAACACAATTATAATACTTAATTAGTATTTTTACTTCTAAAAATATGAGACGGGTAACGTTTAAATGATGCATTATTTGATGTAATTATAAAAAATTTATTTTGGTGACTTTTTATTTGCTAATTTGTTGTATTACAATCCTGATTTTTAGTTATTATATTAATTTTTATAAGTATTTATTATTTACTAAAGAAAAAAAAAGTAAATATACATATAGGATCGAGGGCCTCATTTTTATAATCCATCTCGGGCCATCAAAATCTCAGGATTGGCTAATATATATATATTGATAGATAAATTTTCTAATAATTTTTTTAATAAAAACTTTTTACTGATACATACTTTAAACACCTTTAGTGATATTTAATGGAACTTATTGAATCTTGATGTGATTTTTTTTTGATGGACGATAAAATGAATGAAATACAATTGAGGAAAAATTTGAAAAAGTTTCAGGTATAATAACTATTTTTTTCTATCTTTTTTGAAGATAAAACATTTAACAATAGTGAAATATTAGACAAAACAATTCTCGAATCCAAGAAATTTTCAAATTTTTATCAAATATGTATTTTAATTATTTTAGGATACATATAAAAAAATATCAGCAAAATCAATCAATTGTATATAATTTCATCAACGGCGGTCATAATAGTCTACTTTTTTTCATTAGTGATATATATGCAAAAATCCATATAGAGTTAATTAAATCACAGAACAACATGGAATTGCGAGGTGGTCTATGACACTTATGACCAATTTGTTTGAATCTTGATCTGATATTTTTAATGTATGTAATTGGTTGTTGATAAAGTGATTGTGAAAACCAATCATATCTTAATCATCCATTTATTACATTGTTTATATGTTATGAAATTATGTGATGTCAGAAAAAAAATTAAATCAACATAGAATCCAAGTTCTTTGAAATATAGATTATGAATGAATCATATGCCAAGAAGATTGGAAGAAATGGATGGAAATCAGTCCAACCTTTTTGATGGGTGCCCGATCAACAGAGCACTAAAGATTTTCTCACCATTGAGGGATCAAAGTTGTAACGGGAAAGCTCATTTATTTTGCATTTTTATGATTTATGGCTACATTACTCGTTTCTTTTGTGTAAATTTTTTCACTGATTTTATTATGGGTATATATATGTAATTTCAAATCAGCCCGTAATGATATAAATTTATTAATTCATTGGATGTGAAACATTATATTTACATATTTTGACTCATAGTATACGTATTTATCAAAACTTCTTCATAATCAGTTGTCCACATACAACGCACTGATATAAGTTATATTAATAAATATCGATAAGAGAAGAGATATATATATATATATATATATATATATATATGATATTTCGGTTGACGTCTTTTCAATGTTCAGTGTTTATAGAATAAGCATTGATATTAAATGGGTTGAGTGATAATAATAATTATCAGGTGTGGAATTCGTAAATAATTCAAGATACCTATCTTATAACATTTAGTGATGAAAGTCTTCTTTCATTTCGTTTCGGCTCAAAGCTTATGGTTGACTGTTGAAATGAAGGGTAAAATTGACATTTCACTTTTTCTGTGTCGGTTTTTTTTTTATCGATGATGCTATCAAGTTGTGGCTTGAAACTTGGGTGGTAAGAAACTTATGAACTCATGTCATCTTACCATCAAGTACAACCGGAAGCATGGTATTTTTTCAGTATATGTTGATCATTAATAATCTGATCGAATATAATAAATCGGTGGAATAATTAAAATATAGGCATAACCTACATTAAATATGGAAAAGCAGTTAAAAAAAAACATAATTCACAAAAAAGTTGCTTTAATATTATAATAGGACTTGTGTCATCTCAAGTTTGTCCCCTCACTCTCTGTTCTCGTCTTTCTTTCTTTCTGTGCCATTACACCTTTTTCTATTACCTAAAATCACGTGCATGTACTACATACATTTTGTTATGTTTAAATTCAAGTAAACTCACTAAAATTCAGGTAAACTCACTAACCGAAGCCTCTTCAAATTTACACTTTACTTTTGTTTATAAAAATGAGCACATGATATCATTTCATTGGATAGAGATGTATACAAAATTGATGTAGGAAAGGATTTGTCTAACAAAATTATGTTATATATGTATATAACCCTATACTTTTAACATTATTTTCATTGGATAGATATAAACATACGTCTACTTTTTTTTCTCAATGTCTTACTCTCAAGTTATCGTTAGTTTCTGTTTCTACAAAATTCACCAGATCTGATTTTATTACAATATATTGGATTATAATATATTGGATGTGTACCGTGTATATCTTATTTTCTATATTTATAGGAAGAGAATCAAGTTTCACCGTACATACAAATGTATAGTTAGATTTCTCTCAATGTTATTGTAGGAACATGTCTTATCTTCTGAGAGTAGGCTTGATATGGAATTTGGATCTTCTACTGGTTTGATTTGATTCCTTACTTCATCTAATCTCATGACATATAAGCATTACAATGTGATTGGTTTCCACAACAACTTTACCAACAATCAATTATATATTTTAAAAACATTAGATGATTAAAAGATCCAAATCTCTTGGCGTGGATATATCTCGAAAAACTAGTAACCCAATTGGCCATAGATTTTTTTTTAAATTTTAAAAAAATGTCATACATATTTTTAACATTTAACCGGTTACCACTATGGATTTTACGTTCGATTATGCAAACTTAATATGAGTATCTGTCCGATAAAGGATAAGGGTAACCACACCAAAGCCCTCCCATAAAAGCCATACACACTGACTACCTTATATGAAAAGTACTTCACTTTGTCTTTCAAGAGAAAAAAGAAAAACCACTCTCTCAAAAAACATTATGGCAGCAACAAGTAGTACAACTACAACTTCTTCTCTTATCTTTCTCTTCACATTCCTTGTCTATCTCTCACTCTCTTCTTCCTCTTCCTCCACAGACTCCTTTGTCTTCGGAGGCTGCTCTCAACAAAAATATTCACCCGACTCCGCCTACGAGTCCAACCTCAACTCACTCCTCACGTCCCTTGTCAACTCAGCCACCTATTCTTCCTACAACAACTACACCATCATGGGCTCAAGCCCACAGGACGTCGTCTACGGGCTCTACCAATGCCGTGGAGACCTCGCCATGCCCGACTGCGCCACCTGTGTCGCACGGGCGGTTACCCAGCTCGGCAGCCTCTGCCCGGAGAACTGCGGAGGAGCCCTACAGCTGCAAGGGTGCTATGTCAAGTATGATAACACAACTTTCTTGGGTGTGGAAGATAAGGGTGTCGTGTTGAAGAAATGCGGGCCATCTGTTGGGTATGATGTAGAGATCATGGCTCGGAGAGATGCCGTGTTATCGGGCCTGGTTGGGACCGGTGGGATTTACCGGGTTGGCGGGTCGGGTGAGGTCCAGGGTCTGGCCCAATGTGTTGGGGACTTGAGTTTTGTTGAGTGCCAAGATTGTCTATCACAGGCCATTGGACGGCTGAAAAGTGATTGTGGTACGGCTGATTATGGTGATATGTTCTTAGGCAAGTGTTATGCTAGGTACTCCACTGGTGGTGCTCACATTTCTTATAAGCCCCACAATGGTAAGTCTCACTCTCCATCCATTTCCGATTTCGATTATAAATACAAGTTTTTAAAGATCTTTTGACATATTACCTATTTGCTAATATTAATAACAAGCAGTTTGAAACTATTTCCTTTATGTTTAATAATTAGATACAAGTATTGAATGTGTTATAATAGAATTAAGTTCTTATCAAAAGAGAATCCAAATTCTTTACATTTTTGAAATGTCAATAAAATTAGTGAATTGGATCAAATATTTGGTGGGCCTTTTAGTTTTTTCTTGTTCTCCAAATTAGTAAATAGTAATTAATTCATTTTGGTTTATGAAATTAAATTTAATTAATTAATCCCGGATTATGTTAGGATACATGTTAAGGAACAATTTATTGACAAAAAATTATATATATAATTTTTACAATTTAGGTTCATAACAATGTTTTTCTTTCAAAGATGCATCAACGTTATTTGTCAATTTTTATAAAATTTTATTTTGTTTTTTGTTTTTTGTTTATAAATAATTTGTTACATTGAACTTTTTATTAATCATAAATGGCAGATAAATCCAGCAATGGAGGAGAGAAGACATTTGCAATTATCATTGGATTATTAGCTGGAGTGGCTTTGGTCATCATCTTTCTCACTTTCATCAGGAAAATTTTAGAGGGACACGGTAATTTTTTTTAAGGAACTCATATATACTCTTCTTCTTCATCGTTGGATTAAGAGTAAATGAATCGATAGATATTGAAACCACAAATTTAAAGAAAGTAATAATTTCATTGGCATGAAATACATGAAAAAGTTGAATTTATTTGAATCCACTTATATTTTATTTTAGTCAAATTGATTCACTGATGATATTCTTTGGATGTCTTTTTTTTTTCTTGGTTGCAGGTAAATAGAATATTGAAGTTTATTGGGACAAAACAACTCACTCAAATCTTAAACTGTAAAAGATTGATCTACTTTAAATTGAATCTCATATTGATTGTCTCTTTAATTTTCTTCTTCATGATGTCAACTTTCTTTCCTCTCCCTTTCAATAAATTGTCTTTAAAAAAATAAAAATGAAATCTCATAAATGAGAAAAGATGGAAAGGATGTTCAAAAAGGGCTTGAATGTAACCCAAAAAAAAGAGTAAAAAGGTTAAAAGGAGGATGAGAGATTCCACTGTTCACTAATGTGAAGAAAACTTGTGTTGCCCTAATGTGAAGAAAAAGAAATTGCAATATTCTTTCTGTAAAGTTGAAGATGCTGTTTCCTCTGTGAATTGTTGTTATTAATTAATTTACTTTTGGTTTTCTAATATATTTGTTTACAATCTAATTATTTGGTATTAATTAATATATTTGTTTGCAAATGTGTAGCCATATATTTCTCTCATTTTCACGCATTGTTGAGGCAGAGAATCACAAGGCTTTTATAATTGACCTAACGATCCCTCCATAGATCCAAAATCTGATCGTATCTCAGTCGCCAATTAACACGAAAGGGAAGAGAATAATGAAATTAAAAAAATAAAATAAAGGTGAGATGATTTCTTGTCAATTATAGTGACGATTAATCGAAAGCAATAATGAAAGTAAATTACACGAACATAAATTGATTCAAATGAGCATATTATTATTATTATTATTATTATTAATAAAAGATAACAATTATTATTAAGTATTCAGATCCTGCTTAAATAGAAAAATAAAAACGGACAACAGATTAGGACTCCTAAAAAAGTAAGGAAAATCTTGAAATTTACTAAAAAAGGGAAATTGAGTTATTGACAAATCCTATGAGCTCTTACAAACTATTGCAGCAAAACAAGCTGCATGCCAAACATAAATCCCTACTTAGAGTTAAAGTTATAAAGATTTGACAAAGAGAAAAAACTGAAAAACAAAGGCCGAAACAATGATATTTGGGGAAATTACAAAGCATAATGTGGTTTTTCCGGTGATTGTTGTAAGGCTGGTTGAGAAGATTCAAATTATATATTATGGTCTCGTTTACCCTTTCTCCGGGCTTCCAGAATGTCCAATATCATTCGGTAATATAACATTAATTTTAAATAGTGGCTTTTTGTTGAAAACAAAAACTTTATATTCCACGAATTATCAGTTTTTTTAATGACATTTGTTTCATGGTCTTAAACACAATATAACTAAGTTTACTCGAATACTGTTTATATTGTAAAAAAATAAAAATGTACAGTTTGATCCACAAATATGGATGTGCTCATGAAAATATGGTTGAAAGTTTCAAACCGATTGTTGTTTTGTTACGTTATCAGCAATTGGAATGGATAACAATTGGTCGGAAAAAAATAATTATAATCTTAATGTTAGTTCAAATTATTAAAATAATGAAAAGTTATTGTTTTCTTATTTTAAAAAAATTGTATTAAATAATGAGTGTTTTTCTAGTCTTGGAAAAAAAACAGAAGATTTGTTTCGTAATATTAAAAAGCTGATTTTGTAATACGTGGAAATGATGGGACGTCTCACTCTTTTTATGCCAAGTTTTAGAGTATCACCATTTTTCTAAGGATATATACAAAAATCAAAACCGAATCGAACCGAATCGAACCAAACCGAAAAAGGGTGTTTCGTTCGGTTCATTTCGGTTTCGGTTTTTATGTCCACCCTGTTTCGTTTGGTTCAAATCAATTTGAAATTTAAAAATTGAATTGTATTTGGTTCAGTTTCGGTTTTGAACAGACAAAACCAAACCGAATCGAATAAACCGAATTGTCTTAATAAATTATTTTGTAATGTTTAATTTTATTACGGGCTGTTTGTTGATAATGTTTTATTTTGGATTATATTATGTATTGCATTTTTAGACTTCTATTTTTTATAGAAGTTATGAATATTTTATATTTTGATTGAGTATATAGACCGAATTTGAATGATACGGTTTTGGTCAAAACCGAACCGAACCGATTTATGTCCATCCCTAATCACTAGCTTAATAAGTTAAGCTTATATGACATCAATGGACTAAAATACCCTCATCTCCTTCTTTTAGTACGTTTGTGCCATTTTTAGTTAGTTTTCTTTCTTCAAAAACCTCCAATGGAGATGAAAGAACTCCATTGGAGGGCAGTTCAACATCCATTGGAGGTTGAAATCGGCCACCAAATTGGAGGTTGAAATCAATGAAGGTCTCGATGAAGAAGATGATAAAAAAAGTTAGAAAATTCCATTTTTGTACAATAAGTTTCGGAAATTATAAATATTCTTAGCAAGTCTAGGAAATAACAAAATAAGTCTTGGAAAATAGCAAATAAGTCTCTGAAACACAAAAAAATGGGAGACTTATTTTTGTGAATCAGTTTTAAGGGTAATTTTATCAGATCCACACTTTAGGTGCTGTTAAAATTTAGGGTGAATATCATTTGGGTCTCTAAGTTTTGGTGAAAGATCACTTTTTTAAACGGGTTTTATTTTTAGTAAAAGTTTCCCTGACTTTTAAAAAGTATATCAAATAGGTCCTTCTAATTTTTCTTTTTAACGGTCAAACATGACAGAATATAAAAATTAACCAATTTACCCTTAACTTTAATTAGAAAGTTTAAAAATACAATTTTACCCACTAACATTTTAAAAAATTTCAATTCAACTTTGATATAATCCAATCAAAATCTAACACGTGTCGCCAAAATTTAAAATAAAATATTTAAAAAATCACATCTTATATATTTGTAGTCTTTTTTCTATTCGTTTTCTTAACAAAAATGAAAATTAAAAAGAGGAAAGTTTTATTAAAAATGATCCAAGAGATCTGGAGATAAGATGAATAAGAGCTAATTTTTTTTGAATAAATCTGAAAAAGAAAAAAAATTAGCAGATCTAGAAGAAAAATGGGTTATTATCATCGACACCAAACACAAACAACAGTATTATCATCAACTCCAAAATGCAAATACAAACACAAACACAAACACAATAATATACACCCACACCCAGAAAAAGAAATAACAACAATAACACCCACCCAGAAACCAGAAACCAGAAACCAAGCACATCGAATTCAAAACAAAAAAATATCAACCAATTCAGAACCCAATAAGAAAAAAAAACCCTAACCCCAAAATCGAAATCCAAATCCAAGAAAATCCAAATCCAATATCACCATATTTTTTTCCAATTTTAAAAAAGGGTCAAAAACCTCAAAATAAAACCAAAAATTTAATCGAAACCCCCAAAAATCCTATATCGACCCCAAACCACAATCATCCAGCATCAATGCAAATCAAACCACCACCATTACCACCACCGAAAATCGTCATCTTCTCCACCAGACCCATACATCATCACCACTGATCAAAAACCCTAAAAATCCTAACCGAAATCGAACCCAAACCATAGAAAAGCGAAACCAAACCTAGAAATCCTCATAAAACCCAGAAAAATCAAACCCATCAATCATCATCGATCCATTCTCTTTTCTATCTCTCTCTAACACCCATAAAAACCCAATAAAATCGAAACCCAATCGGTGTCGTGCCACAGAGAAACAAGGAAGAAGACAAAAGAGAAATGGAGAAGAAGAGTAACGATGAGTTGTGGAAGAGAGAGAGGTTGGCGCGAGAGTGATCACAGAAGAGAGAAGATAGAGGAGAGAGAGCGTGTTGAAGAGATTACCATTTTTTAATTACCTTTTTTTGTAATATTAATTTTTTAATTTATGTTAATATTAATTAATTTTCTTTTATTTTTTAAATTATACAAATATTTATTTTTAAATATTTATTGTTTGTTGTTGACATGTGTGCATCTTAACACTTCATAAATGAAATGACAAAAATAACCCTCTGGTTGTTAATGTTGACCGACTTTAGACAGACTGATAGGCCTATTTGACATACTTTTCAAAAGTCAAGGAAAAAATTACTAAAAAATCAAATTTGTTTAAAAAAGTGATATGTCACCCAAACTTAGTGATCCAAATGATATTCATCCTAAAATCTAAGTTATTAAAGGTGGTGATAGTTTTAAAATTTACTCATTAAAAAGTGCTATTAAATTTACAAACGTTACAAAATAAATTTGTTGAACTTATTTTTACAATACTTACTTGCAGATTATTTAAATCATTTCAGAAAAATTAAATTATATCCAAATTTGCGAAACGTTAAAAAAAATAGTTTTTCATCTGTTGGATGTTTTGGCTAGGCTCACCGTTTTTACAATAAATTTCCTTTTTTGTGTGCTAGCTGTGTCATGTATAGAAGATTCTGTGTTCTTTGAGAAAATAAAGTTTTAAAATAAAATTGGATCTCGAGCAAAATCTCTAACTCAATCTTTACACTAAGTTATGATTTGCCTCCTTTTTTTTTTTTAACATCTAGAGAACCTTAACATACATCGAGTAGCATGTGATAGTTAATAACAACATTCAACGATAACGATATACATGTATTTTGACAAGAAATTTGTAAAATAAATGTATTTAATTAACAAAAATTTTGAGATAAAAATTAAAATAATTTAACGATAATCTGAAATAAAAAAAAAAAAACTAATTAGGCTTGGGGGCAATGACCCCTCCATGAGTAAGAGTGGATTTGTCCCTGCCACAATTGATTTATCCAAATTCCCGTGTAGATAATTAAATGGAATTTTAATTGGAGTTATAAAAACTAAAAAAAGATCAAAGACACATGTTGTATTGTTACGTGGACTTAAATGACCCCAATCTGAACCTATGATTTTATTTGGAGTTGTAAAAAGGATCAAAGACGCGCGTGGTATTGTCACATAGACGTAGATGACTCCAATCTGAACCTATGGGTTCAAGTGTCTAGAATCGAGAGATTGGTGTAACGTTCTCGACAAAGGACTCGTCACAGGTAAGATGGTTCTCCACCTTTCACACAATAATGGCAAAACTTGGGTTGGATACTTGGATATAGGTTTCTACAAATGATGGGGATTTAGGTGATTGAGTCTAATTCGACCCACGTCACCCACCCAATTCAAGTGTTCAAACTCTAGAGATTGGCGTTGCATTCTTTATCAAAGCTTCTCAAATTTTTAATTTTTTCTTTTATATTTACGAGATTTTGTGATGGTCTGATTGTCATTAAAAGAAAAATAAGATTTATTGATGTGTCCAAAATGTCCTTTCTTTGCCTACCTAATTAATCCTATGGAATTCACATATATATATATATATATAAGGTTCAAAAAACAAATAACATTTTTTTGAGGTGACGTTTCAACACTGTCACTGTTTTAATAACTTATGTTTAAAATGCACCAATTATGGTGAACGGACAAAAATACCTCCAATAGTTGTTCCATCAAAATCTTTCATTCAATTTTTTTATAGAGAGAGTTATGAAATAGAAAGAAAAAGTTTCGTTAAAACTCAGGCGCTACATTCGGGGGTCAAGCTCGCTCGAGGTGATTGAGCTGCCCGGTCAGCTTAGGGGGGGGGGGGGGGGGGGGGGGGGGGGGGGCAACGCCCCCATAGCTTTTTTTTTTCTGGTCAGTACTTCAAAAAAAAAAAATATCGATCATTTGAAAAATATGCTTGATTCTTTGAAAAAAAAATCATTGATTCTTTCTAATATATGCTCGAATTCACTATAAATATACTCGAACCTTTGAAAAATATTCTCGATCATTTGAAAAAATTCTCGATCATTTGACGAAAATTCTCGATCATTTGATAAAAATTCTCGATCTTTTGAAAAAAATTTCTCGATCCTTTGAAAAATATTCTCGATCCTTTGAAAAAAATCTCGATCTTTTGAAAAATCTTATCGATCATTTGACAAAAAATCTCGATCATTTGAAAAATATTCTCGATCATTTGAAAAAATTCTCGATCCTTTGAAAAAAATCTCGATCCTTTGAAAAATCTTCTCGATCCTTTGACAAAAATTCTCGATCCTTTAAAAAAAATTCCCGATCCTTTGAAAAAAATTCCCGATCCTTTGAAAAAAATTCTCAATTTTATCATTTGAAAAAAATCTCGATCCTTTGAAAAAAAATCTCGATCCTTTGAAAAAATTCTCGATCCTTTGAAAAATCTTCTCGATTATTTGACAAAAATTCTCGATTCTTTAAAAAATATTCTCGATTCGATCATTTGAAAAATATTCTCGATCCTTTGAAAAAAATTCTCGATCCTTTGAAAGTTTCTTGATCCTTTGAAAGTTTCTTGATCCTTTGACAAATGCTAGATTCTTTCAAAAAAAAGCTCGTTCATATTAAAAAAAAAGGCTCGATTTGGCTACAAATATGCTCGATTTAACTAAACATTATTTTCAAAAATAAAATGATCGATTCTTTGAAAAATAAAATGTTTATTTATGTTCATACAAAGACTGGACAACAAATCATAACGAATAGATACATTGTTAAACCACACAAATATATAAAAATATATAAACGAAGATCACAAATATAGGTTATCTTCTTCTGCAAAATCTGGAGAGAGACAAGTTTTTTGGAGAGAGAGATGAGTTATCGTTTTCAAAGTGTAGATGGAAACACACTGGGATTAAAAAATAGATTATTTAAGGGCAATTTGGGTAGTTCACCATAATTAATGCCTTTTAAATTTAAGTTATTAAAACGGTGACGTTACTGCAACACACATAAAAAAAAAGATGACATATCCCACCATTTCTACTATATATATATATATATATATATATATATATACCAACTAAACAAGAGTGAGGTTTAATTCTTAGAATTTGACAATTATCTTTTATTATAAAACTTAATAAGATAATATAAGACCATGCATTATGCATAGCATTTGTAGTGGATTACATGTATGCAATGATATGAATGGCAAATAAGTGTCGTTTCTCCTTTTTCTTTTGTTTTGTTTTTGAGAGAGAAAAGAATCAATTAGTATATCCTTTCATGCAAAAGAGATTGGGGTGATAGAAAAGTGCTTTTGACATCTTGTAAAGCATACAGAAAAACAAAAGCACTTGTTATATAATTATATGTAATCATTAGCCCAAATTGGGTTGATATATATGAGCTTGGAGGCTAAGGAAGAAGAAAAGATATGAGACAAACCATGCAAACTTTCAACATTTATTTATGGTAAAAAGAAATAAAGCAATTGAGATTTGAGGAAAGAACCCATATATACAAGTATTGATCATTTAAAAGTCACTTATCAGGAAAGTGCTTATTTTTTTTTTTTTTTTTGTGCATAGAAAAACAAAATGTAGTGGGTGGACAATGTATCATCTCATCATCTCATCCTTTATTACATAAAGGATATATACTTGACTTAATTTGGTTTTTCTTTCAAACAAGGTAATTAACATAAAAAAAACAAAAACAAAAAACTAAACTAAACTTAAGGCAATCAATCATGTTAAGTAGATTATTATTTGATATGAGAATGAGAGAGATACAATAATTCAATTCAAATAAATAAACTATTGTATATTCAGTTTTAATTCTTTATAGATTTCAAATCCATGAATCTTTTAAAATGTAACATGATATTATATATATACATATATATATATATATATAAGTTTAGCTACTATGAATTTGCAAAGTTAATAAGCGGTTATGAAACAGATATTTATTTATTTTAGTGTTAATTTTTTTTTATAGACTTTTGTATTTGAATCCAATGACCAGTACTTTGGTAACAATATAGATGTTGTGTATAGTATGATCCTAAAACAAATAAAAAATTAGGGCTCTAATAATTATGCTATGACAAAAATAACATTTTATAAAATTATTTTCAAAGCATTGTATACATAATGCAAATAAACTACAATTTATTTAACACCGTAAAAAAATAAGTTGGATTGACATTTGACACATGGAAAAGTAAATTGTTATAAATATTTTTGGTCCTTGATTGGGTTATAGAGATGAAGCACATAGTGAAGCAGTTTTATCTTCTATTTCTAATAGTAGGAACAAGAAGTATCAAAAGGCCGGTGGATCTGATCCGGTCCAGCCCAAATAAGGAGCCGAGCTCTGTTCAAATTATAAACTTAAAAATGGGCTGCTTTCATTGGGCTTTTTGAACCCGGATGTTTCAGAAATCGACTGGTTCATGGACAAACGTGCGAACGATTTTAATTTGGGGTATTATTGATTTAGTCTTTATGTGTTTTTTTTAATTTTGTTTACTTATTTATTCATTTTTCACAGGATTTGTCCATAAGTTTTGTAAAACCACTCAATTTGGTCATTCTGTAAGTCAACTGTTAATCAAACTAAATGGTTCTAAGGGTATTTTTGTCTTTAAACAATTATATGACACGTGTCAACATACAAATAAATAGAAATTATATAAAATAAAAACTAAATTAAAATATAAATACAAATTATAAATTATAAGAAAAACAATTATAAAATTAAAAAAAAATAAATCTCTCTTTCTTCTTCAATTGAACAACATAGCAAATCCCCACTCCATTTGTTTATTCCCCTCTCTCTCACTCGATTTCATCTCTCTCTCACACACACGATCTCGATCTCCATTTCTTCTTCAAGGAACGATTCCCCTCTCTCTCACTCGATTTCATCTCTCTCTCTCTCTCTCTCTCTCTCTCTCTCTTACTCGATCTCAATCTCCACTTCTTCTTCAAGGAAAGATTCCCGTCTCTTCCACTCGATTTCAACTCTCTCTCTATCACTCGATATCGATTTCATGGCTGTTTTCACGGTTACACATATAGAGATGTCGTGGCTGCTTTCAATATTGATGGTTCGGGTTTAATGGAGCTCTGTTTCACTAAAACGGAGATAGCGTGTTAGGTTTTAGTTTGTGTTGGCATTAATTCTATATCAAAATGATGTTTACTTGTAATGATTTAGCTGTTTAGATTCATGATGATTCAAGCTTCAAAAAAGAATGAACAACAAGTCAAAGCAAGTTCAAAGTCTTCAAAGAGAAAGTATGCAATATGGTTCTACAAAGGTATACTAAGATCTTATCTTTCTCTTATAAGGCTTAGGCACACACATAAAATTTATTCATATGTGTCCCTACATCGTTGTGCACCTTGTATAACACATTCACATACTTGAAGATGAATGCTCATGCGTTGGTATGAAAATAACATGTTTTGGAAAATTCATGATTGGAGACTATCTCTATGTATTTTGCATTCTAGTGTGAATTGTGTTTGTATGTGTATATGTTTGTATAACATGGATATTGAACTTGAATTTAGTCTTAAATCATTCTTGATTGAGTTCCGATCACTTCGGTTACTCATACTATTGATTTCAAGTTCTAAGTCAAAAGATACTACACTTTCAACTCATGTTGCGTACATTGTCTTCGTCTTCGTATATCGAGTCGAATTATTATTTTCTGGGTTGAGTATCTTATATGTCCATGTCTGTGAGAGAGTTACGGTTTGTAATCCGTAAACAGATTCAAATTCCAAGTTTGGAGGCCGGAGAACGGTCGAAGAACGCGTGAGGAGTGCAAGGGTGTTGCACCATGGCCAAAAGGCCATTCATTGGTGCAAGCCTGAGATGGAGCGTGGCCATCTCCGCCGCAACACCTTGCTGCCCCGAGATGCCCATGCTCCATCTCGGGGAAGCAATAACAAATAGGGGCATTTTTGTCTTTTGGCTTCATTCTTTCCCTCTCCTTTATATTCCTCTTCCATCTCACATTTCATTCTAAGAAGAAATTCAAACTTGTGTGCAGAAATATTTTCTCTACATTTTCTCACCTTCCAAACACCATAACTTCTTCATTTGAACTCCGATTTGAGTGATTCAAAGTTGAGAGTGTTTGTCTATTTATCCTCCATGTTTTCTCTGAAGGTTTGAGTGAGTTTTATTGTTTTTTTTGGAGTCTAAACTCACAAAAACGAGACTTCACCTATATCAACTAAGATATTGATTTTCTCTCAAAGTTTTCTTTTAAAACTTGGTCAATTGCCTTGGGTTTTCTTCTTCAACATATATATGTGTATTGTGAGTGTTTTGATTTGAGTTTTGAACTCTTTTAAAGCTAGGTTGAGTTTCAATTGAAATCTTACATGTTGAGTTAGGTTTTGATTTTGCCTATGTTTTCACATGTTTGGGATTGTATTGTGATAGCTTTGATTCTAGGACTATTTGATGATCTTTGATTGATTGATTTTGTGAAAAATAGTTCCTCATATGTATTAGGCTCTCTTGGCCGAATTCTCACATTAATACATGTGCTTATGTTCTTTTGATCTATTCATGTGTTTTGTTGAATCTATGTATAGGAATATGCTCTAGAACTTTAGCTTAAATCTAAATGACTTTGTCATATGATTTTAGCATATTTTTGGTTTATGTGATTGAAACTTGATTTTGTGATTAATTTAACATATCTTGTGATTCAAGTTTTAGATCTATGCATGTATCTAGGTAGTAATTAATGTTGAACATATCTTACATGATCTAGATGATTTAAACATGCATGATTGACTAGACTACATTTGTTTTGTGCATTCATACTCATGTCTAGTATTTTCCATAGGATGTGTTGATCATAGCATTCTATGTTGTGTGCTTGTTTACGTTTTGCATTCATGATCACCTAGATGCCTTGTGAGAAGGAAGTCTTGACAATAGGTGTGAGACCTATATTGTTGAGCAAGTAAGTCTTAGCAAGAGGTGTGAGACCTTGGATTGTCAAGCAAGGAAGTCTAGGCTAGAGTCAGGAGGACTCGGATAGTCGAGCAAGAAGTTTTGTGAGGATCCGGAAGGGTGAGCGAGGAAGTCTTGACTAGAGTCGGGAGGACTCGGATAGTTGAGCAAGAAGTCTTGCCTTGAGTCGTGAGGATCCGGTAAGGTGAGCTAGGAAATCTTGACAAAAGGTGTGAGGTCTCGGATTGTTGAGCATGAGGGCGACATCTTCATGAGTAGGATATGAGGGTAGTTTCTAGGTGAAGGGGTCACTTGAGAGATTGTACTTGTCTTATCTACTAGTTGATTTTGTTTGCCGGTGGTTGCTAACCCGTGGGTGTTTCCTTTTCAGAGGTTTACCACGTTATATCTTGTGCCAACTTTTCTCTATCCCTATCTCTCTTGTATTTGTATTTGTTATTTGAATACTAAGGATAGAACTCTTTATGTAAGTTGACTTCTTTTATATAATATAGATTGTGTATATGTTACAATTACTTGTTTGTATCACACTTTACTTGTTTTATATATTGATTAAGTGTCTTTAATTGATATATATATTGTGATACAAGCAATCTAGAGGGACAAACTTTTGTTTGTTTCTAAGGCAATCGAAAAAGGTGTCTAACCTATTCACCCCTCTAGGTTAGTCTTGAGAATTTAACCATTTTTGTATTTTTAATTGGTATCAAAGTAGGACACTAGATTGCACTTAGTGAGAGTCCAGGTGATACATTCACGGTTTTTGCAAAGCTTTTGAAGTCATGGGTTTACAAGATGATGTAATGGCTGAAGGAGCCTCAAATACTAGGCCACCATTACTTCGAGGCACTAACTATGGGTATTGAAAGTTGAGTATGAAAGCCTACATCCGCTCTATTGATGAAAGGGCTTGAATGGTAGTGGAAGAAGGTTATAGTCCTCCTACCAAGGTTTAAGAGGATGGAACCATGATACTCAAGCCAAAGAGTGAATGGACAATGAATGAGTTTGAGGTGGCTAAATGGCACCATTGTGCTATGAATGACATCTCTGGAGGAGTTGATGGGCATCAATTCTCCTACATTCAAAATCTTGAATCCGTAAAGGAAGCTTGGGATACTCTCCAAGTTACTAATGAAGGAACCTTATCGGTGAAGAAATCGAGGCTTCAAATGTTGGCATCACAATTTGAAGGTTTAAGTATGGGTGAAGAAGAAAAGTTTGAAGACTTCCAATTCCGGCTTCTTAACATTGCTAACCAATTTCAAGCACTTGGAGTACCTATCTCATAAGAGCGTTTAAATTGGAAAATTCTTAGGTCTCTTCCTAAGAGATTCAAATCAAAGGTGACAGCCATTGAGGAAAGCAAGAATGTGGATAGTATGAACATTGATGAGTTGCTTGGGTCTCTCCAAATTTATGAGATGTGCTTGAAGCCAAAGATTAAGAGTAAGGGAATCGCTCTCAATGCTATAGAGGAGGAGAGTGATGGTGAAAATAAAGAGATGGCTCTTTTGGTTAGAAAGTTCAAGAAGTTTCTAAAGAAGAATGCCAAGCCTAGAGGCAAGTCTTCTAAGGAAAAGGGATTTAAGAGAACATCATCTCCAAGGAATGAGAAGAATAGTCAAGCCATGAACAAGAAAGATGTTCAATGCTATAATTGTCATGGTTTCGGTCACTTTGCTAGTGAGTGCACCAAGAAGCCATCTAAGAAAGGTAAAGTGTTGATGGCTACTTGGAGTGATGATAACTCTAGTGACAATAAGAGCTCTAGTAGTGAGTCTTCAAGTGATGAAGAGTTGGTGAGCAGCTTTGTAGCTCTAACGGCTTCTCATTCTACACTAGATGTTGATAGTACAATATCTTTGAACAAGAACTTTGATGCAAATCATCATGGAAGCACTAGTTCCATTCCTACTAATCTTGAGTTGTTGGACAAGATAGAAAAGCTTGAAGAAGCCAGAGATAATGCTCTAAGAGAGGTAGTTGAGAAGGATGATTTGATCAAGAAACAACTAGATGAGTTTGTGGTTGTCACTCATAGACTTCTTGGTGAGAAAGGTGATATTATGAAGAAGTTTAGAGAACTTGAAAAGATAAACCTTGAGAAGGATATTGTGATATCTTCTTTGAAGAAGAGAGAACAAGAATTAATGGAAGAGATAGACATGGCTAAGGAGGCCATCAAGGACTTAGTGAATGATTCGGTAAGTGTGTCTAGTGTTAGGAATCTTGTTAACTCTCATAGTGGTGAAGACGACTTGGTAGTTAAAGAGGAGCTCTTGGAAGCACCACTTCCTACTCACTTTGATGAAGTCGTGATTGATAAGAAACCACACAAGAAGAGAAGATCAAAATCCAAGAAGAAGTTGGCAAACAAGGTATCTTTGCAAACTTCTAGTGAAGCTAGTTCAACTCCAAAAGGTACAATCTCATCTTTTATTCCAATTTGCCATTATTGAAACACAATAGGTCACATTAAGTTCAGGTGTTATAAATATATAGAAAAATGCAAATTAGGAAATGATTATAGAGATAAGGAGATTAAACTTCAACTTGAACATGCTAAGGTCTTGAAATTTGAGAAACATGATAATATTTCTAAGCATGAGAAGAAGTTGTGGAGTAGAAAGAATACTAATCTTGTTCAACTTGACAAAGCTTGTGTTGAAAATGTTAAGGAAGAGTGTGTTAAAGATATTCATGTTAATCAAGTCATTGAAGGACTTTACTCTAGATTTAACATTGTTGTCAAGGATGATATTGGAAATGTTTGTGTAGGTACACCCAAGAACAAGTGGTTCAAGGGTGAGTGCTCTTATCACTAATATAAGAAGCACATGTGAGATAGCTTTGAGGCAATATATCAATTTTGTTTAGAATTCTTGCTTGCTAGCTTTGAATACTCCATGTATTGATATGAACTTGGTTATCTCACATCATGTTTGTTATGATGGTCAAAATTTGTGGTTTAACTTTAGAGAAGTTCTTTTAATATATGTGTTGATTGAGTTGAGATATTATGCTTTTTATACTCTTGTTGTGAAACATCGTCAACTTGGTGTCATGAGGACATTCAAGACAAGAGTGTTCATAAAAAGGGCTGAAGTATGATATTTGGTGAATATAATGTGCAAAAAGGTATCTCTATACTCTAATGCATGTTCTCCTAGATATTCATCTTTTGACTCAATTTTTGATATACATCTCATAGCATGTCATATTATAGAATTTTGTATGGCATACATATGGTTCTCATTGACATTTGCTATTTTAGGATCTAATACTGATATTGTTCACATTGATCTTAAATTTGATGATTGTTTGTGTATAGTATATTGAGTGGCATTATTTTTGAAAATATGAGCTTCATATTCTTTGAAAGCTACTCATTAGAGAAGTAATGATCTTGAATAAGTCTCTACTTATTGCTCTTAGATCATGTGCTTATGAGCCATAAATCTTGGTTTTCTAAAATTGCACCTTGCTTCTCTTATATGTTTTGCTAGTAGGTTGAGTTTACTAATATGTAAACATTGGATACATCTTGAAGTTTTTATGCTTAAGTACATTTAAAATGACCTATGATTAGTATCCATTTTGCTTCGGTAAATACATAGAACTCAACGAGCACCTTCATGGAAAGGGCTACACACATTGGTTGTGAAAGCTATCTAATGTTGGAAAGATCTACACCATTGTGATGAGTGAAAGCTGTCATGAAGTGAATTTTGTTTATGGAAAAAAAAATGGAAAAATCAAAGAAGTGTTGAAATGAAATCGTAAAAAAAAAATTTGATTCAAAGCCTAAAAAGAAAAGGAGGAAGACTTAAAAAGGAGTATAGTTGAAAATCAAATACAGAAATGGGATGACGAGCCACATGCACACACATGCTCATATGTTGAAATCTATTCTCTTAAAAACAAAAATTCCGAATGATAATCGGTTTGACTTTTTATGGAAAAAGCTTAAGATGAATAGTTGTTGGAAATTGTTTGCATGTTGATTATCAAACTACTTCTTGATATATATTTGATGCATATCTCTCTCTCACACACACACTTTGTTTATGAGTCTGATGATATTTTAGCAATTGTTGAAGAATTATGAGAGAACTTGAAAAATCTTTGTGTATCTCTCTTAGCATATGAAGCTTATTTTGTTGATATTTCTTCAAATTTCTTGAATGTGTGATAGTGTGAACATTTTTTATGAACTTTATGCTATTATTGATTTTAGTTATAGCATTTATCAAGGAGAGCATTGTATGCTAGACATTATTCTCTTTTATGATATGTTCACATGCTTCATTTTGTTACATGTTGGCATATTTTGACTTAATGATACTTGTAAGATATTACTCACTATCTTTGTCTTGCATGATGATTCATTCTTAAGTCATATGTCTTTGTTTTTATATATTTGCGACTAATATTCTTGTTTTTTCTTTCACTCACTTTTGTTGTATGTATATAGCATCTTATAACACAAGAACAAATGGGAAGAACTAAGGTTACCGGAAGTGGAAATCAATCGAATCCCATTGTGAAAGCCAAGTCTACCTCAAAAGGATCCAAAGCTTCAAGGACAAAAGATTTAGGGATCTTTGGAACTGAGAAGATATTTCAAGAGAGAGGCATTGACTTAGGTAAGTGTAAAGATTCTTATGTTCTTAAGTGCATTAAAGATATAAATTGGGAATCTTGGGTGAGCATGTTAGGAATAGTGTATGATACTCTTGTTAGAGAGTTTTATCTTGAATATAGAGAAAGTGCCACCTTATTGGATGCTTTGATGGAGATTAGGGGTGTTGTGTTTAGAGTTAACCCGAAAAACATTAACAAGTTTTTTGGGCTATCTAATGATATAGATTCAAATTTTTTAGATGTAGATGTCATTGAGAATCTTAATATTATGGGTAGAACTCTTAGTGACAATGCTTCTTTTGAGTGGAAAGGTAGAGCATATATTAGTCAATATGAGTTAACTAAGGCTAGTGCATTTTGGCATCTATTCATTTGCACTAACATTATTGGATCTTCGAATTCAACCGAGTTGAATAAAGACAAGATCAAAATAGTGTATGCCTTAGTGACTAATCAACCTATAAACCTTGGGGATCTACTTATGCTTTATATTGATAGTACGACTTTCTCTACTAGAGGAGATAAAAAACTTGCATTATTGGGGTTTATAACTTCTTTGTGTTTAGCTCGTGGTGTTAAGAGTAGAGAAGATGATGTGTTGGTACAACCCTTGGAAAAGTATAGTGATAAACGTGTGTCATACATGTCATATAAGGATAATAGTAAGACATGTGATACTTTTGGACTATTTAGTAGTTCTCAAGTTGATTGTCAAGAGATTAGCACAAACATTATTCCGGATAGGGCTTTACAATTAAAGAAGAAGGTTGATGAACTTAGTGCTATAGTTGTTAAACAAGATGCTAGAATAAAAGAGTTGGAGGAGTGTATTGCTTCAAGTTCAAGACCACCTCTCAAGCATTATGTGAAAATACAATCATGGTTAAATGCTCAAAGCTAACCTAGAGGGGGTGGGGGGGGGGGGGGGGGGGGGGGGGGGGGGGGGGTGGGGGGTGGGGGTGAATAGGTTAGGCACCTTTTTCGACTCCCTTAGAAACAAACAAAAGTTTGTCCCTCTAGATTGCTTGTATCACAATACATATATTAATAAAAGACAATTAATCAATATATAAACACAAGTAAAGTGTGATACAAACTAGTAATTATAACACATACACAATCTTTATTATAAAGAGGAAGTCAACATACATAAAGAATTCTATCCACAATACAAATATTAGAGAGATAGGGATAGAGAAAAGTTGACACAAGATATAACGTGGTAAATCTCCGAAGAGGAAACATCCACGGGCTAGCAGCCACCAGCAAACAAAATCCACTAGTAGATAAGACAAGTACAATCTCTCAAGTGACCTCTTCACCTAGAATTTACCCTCCTATCCTACTCTAGAAGTTGTCGCCATATGCTCAACAATCCGAGGCTTCACACCTCTTGTCAAGACTTCCTTGCTCACCTTATCCGGATCTTCATAACCCAAGGCAAGACTTCTTGCTCAACTATCTGAGTTTTCCCGACTCTAGTCAAGACTTCCTTGCTCACCTATCCGAGTTCTCCCAACTCTAGGCAATACTTCTTGCTCGACTATCCAAGGCTTCACACCTCTAGCCAAGACTTCCTTGCTCGAAAATCCGAGGCTTCACACCTCTTGCAAACACCTCTTGCTCAACACCATAGGTCTCACACCTATTGTCAAGACTTCCTTCTCACAAGGCATATAGTTGATCATAAATGCAAAAAGTAAACAAGCACGCAACATAGAATGCTATGATCAAAACATCCTATGGAAAATACTAGACATGAGCATGAATGCACAAATCACATATAGTATAGTTCATCATGCATGAGTAGTCAATCTAGATTATGTAAGATATGATCAACATTAATCACAAACTAGATTCATGCATATATCTAAACTTGAATCACAAGATATGATCAACAAATCACAAGATCAAGTTTAAATCACGAAAACCTAAAACATGCTAAAATCATATGACAATGTCAAATAGATCCAAGCATAAGTTCTACAGCATATTCCTAATCATAGATTCAACAAATCACATGAATAGCTCAAAAGAACATAAGCACATGTATTATGTGAGAATTTTGGCCAAGAGAGCCTAATATATGTGATGAACTATTTTTCATAAAATCAATCAATCAAAGATCACAAAATAGTCATAGAATCAAAGCTAGCACAATACAATCCCAAACATGTGATAACATAGGCAAAATCAAAACCTAACTCAACATGTATGATTTCAATTGAAATTCAATCTAGCTTTGAAAGTGTTCAAAACACAAATCAAAACACTCACAATATACAAATATATGTAGAAGAATAAAACCCAAGGCAATTGACCAAGTTTTAAAAGAAAACTTAGAGAGAAAATCAATACCTTAGTTGATCTAGGTGTAGTCTCGTTTTTGTATTATTAGACACCAAGAATAGCAGAAAAATTAACTAAAACCTTAAAAGAAAAGATGGAAGATGAATAGATGAACACTCTCAACTTTGAATCACTCAAATCGAAGTTCAAATAAAGAAGTTATGGTCTTTGGAAGGTGAGAAAATTTAGAGAGAAAAATTCTGTACACTTGATTTGAATTTCTTATTGGAATGAAATGTGAGAGGGAGAGAGATTATAAATGAGTGGGAAAGAAGAAAGCAAGAAAGACCAAAATAGCCCTCTTTAGAAGTGCTCCCCCGAGATGGCATGTGGGCATCTCGGGGCAGCAAGGTTGTGCGGCCGAGATGGCCACGTGCCATCTCGGGCATGCACACCTCCATGGCCTTTTGGCCATGGTGCATTCCCCTCGCGCTTCCCTCGCGTTCTTCGACCGTTCTCCGGTCTCCGAACTCAGAATTCGAATCTGTTTGCGGATTACAAACTATAACTCTCATATGGACATAGAAATATAAGATACTCAACCCAAAATATAATAATTCGACTCGATATATGAAGACGAAGACAATGTATGAAATATGAGTTGAAAGTGTAGTATCTTCTGACTTAGAGCTTGAAATCAATAGTATGAGTAACCGAAATGACCGAAACTCAATCAAGAATGATTTAAGACTAAATCCTCAATATCCATGTTATACAAACATATACACACACAAACACAATTCACACTAGAATGCAAAATACAAAGAGATAGTTTCCAATCATGAATATTTCAAAACATGTTATTTCCAAACCAATGCATGAGCATTCATCTTAAAGTGTGTGAATGTGTTATACATGGTGCACAACGATGCATGGACACATATGAATGAATTGTATGTGTGTGCCTATAAAGGTGCACAACTATGCAGGGATACAAATGTATGATATGTGTGTGTGTGCCTATAAAGGTGCACAACTATGCAGGGACACAAATGTATGATATGTGTGTGTGTGCCTAAGCTTGTAAGAGAAAGATAAGGTCTTAGTATACCTTTGTAGAACCGAATTGCATCCTTTCTCTTTGAAGACTTAGAACTTGCTTTGACTTGTTTTTTCTTCTTCTTTGAAGCTTGAATCATCATGAACCTAAACAACTAAGTCATTACAAGTAAATATCATTTTGATATGGAATTCATGCAAACACAAACTAAAACCAAACAATCTCCCCCTTTGGTAAATTCCATGTCAAAACACCTGTACATTTACTACAAATATAAAAATGATGATAGGTCAAAAAAATCACTCATTCACATTACAATGAGTAAGATTCCTATAACTAATCTTCACCAACTCTTGAACTTCATCTTGATCTTCTCTTGAAGCAACCTACAAATCATCTCAAAGCACAATGCATATACAAGAGAAAAACAACAAATGACAACATATAATATGGATACGAATATACAATTAAGTCAAAAAATACATGTATCTCCCCCTAAATACATGCCAAATGCAAGAATCCTTAACCAAATTTTAAGACTAATTATTACAGGCCACTGAAAGTTCAAAAGTTCACAAAAACAACATACAAAAGAAACTAAGTGACTAGCAATTCATAACAACTCTTTCTTCCACTTTTTGACATGAAATGATGCCAAAAGGTAAGAAACATACCATGAGACTCAAATACTAGCTACTAGATCCATCAAAGAAAGATATGCGTGTAGTTGATCTAACATAATGCTTGAGAGGTGGTCTTGAACTTGATGCAAAACACCCCTCCAACTCTTTTATTCTAGCATCTTGTTTTTCAACTATAGCACTAAGCTCATCAACCTTCTTCTTCAAATGCAAAGCCCAATCTGGAAGAATGTTTATGCTAGTCTCTTGACAATCAACTTGTGAACTAAAATGTCCAAAAGTATCACATGTCTTACCCTTATCCTTATATGACATGTATGACACACATTTATCACTATACTTTTCCAAGGGTTGTACCAACATATCATCTCTATTACTTTGAACACCACGAGCTAAACACAAAGAAGTTATAAACCCCAGTAATGCAAGCTTCTTATCTCCTCTAGTTGAGAAAGCCGCATTATCCAAATAAAACATAAGCAAATCCCCAGGGTTTATAGGTTGATTAGTCACTAAGGCATATACTATTTTGATCTTGTCTTTATTCAACTCGGTTGAATTCGAAGATCCAATAATATTTGTGCAAATGAAAAGAGGCCAAAATGCAATTGCCTTAGCTAACTCATGTTGACTAATATATGCTCTACCTTTCCACTCAAAAGAAGCATTGTCACATAGAGTTCTACCCATGATATTAAGATTCTCAATGATATCAACATCTAGAAAGTTTGAATCAATATCACTAGATAGCCCAAGAAATTTGTTAATGTTTACCGGGTTAACTCTAAACACAACACCCCTAACATCCATCAAAGCATCCAATAAGGTGGCACCCTCTCTATATTCATGATAAAATTCTCTAACAATAGTGTCATTCACTATTCCTAGCATGCTCACCCAAGATTCCCAATTTCTATCCTTAATGCATTTAAGAACATAAGAATCTTTACATTTACCTAAGTCAATGCCTCTCTCTTGAAATATCTTCTTAGTTGCAAAGATCCTTAAATCCTTTGACCTTGAAGCTTTAGATCTCTTTGAGGTTGACTTGGCTTTCACAATGGGATTCAATTGATTTCCACTTCCGGTAACTTTAGTTCTTCCCATTTGTTCTTGGGAAATAAGATGCTATAAACATACAAAAGTGAGTGAAAGACAAAACAAGCTTATTAGTCACAAATATATAAAACAATGACATATGACTTAAGAATGAATCATCATACAAGACAAAGATAGTGAGTAATATCTTACAAGTATCATTAAGTCAAAATATGCCAACATGTAACAAAATGAAGCATGTGAACATATCATAAAAGAGAACAATGTCTAGCATACAATGCTCCCCCTTGATAAATGCCATGACTAAGATTCATGATAGCATAAGGTTCACAAGGAAGTTCACACAATCACACATTCAAGCAATTTGAAGAAATATCAACAAAATAAGCTTCATATGCTAAGAGAGATACACAAAGATTTTTCAAGTTCTCTCATAATTCTTCAACAATTGCAAAGATATCATCATACTCATAAACAAAGTGTGTGTGTGTGTGAGAGATATGCTTCAAATATATATTAAGAAGTAGTTTGATAATCAACATGCAAACAATTTCCAACAATTATTCATCTTAAGCTTTTTCCATAAAAAGTCAAACCGATTATCATCCGATTTTTTTTGCTTTTAAGAGAATAGATTTTCAACTTAAATGCGTGTGTGTGCATGTGGCTCGTCATCCCATTTTTGTTTTTCAACCCAAGCTCATTTGATTTTCAACTAAACTCCTTTTTAAGCCTTCCTCCTTTTCTTTTTATGCTTTGAATCAAAGATTTTTTTTTTATTGATTTCATTTCAACACTTCTTTGATTTTTCCATTTTTTTTCACAAACAAAAATTCACTTCATGACGGCTTTCACTCATTACAATGGTGTAGATCTTTCCAACATTAGATAGCTTTCACAACCAATGTGTGTAGCCCTTTCCATGAAGGTGCTCGTTGAGTTCTATGTATTTACCGAAGCAAAATGGATACTAATCATAGGTCATTTTAAATGTACTTAAGCATAAAAACTTCAAGATGTATCCAATGTTTACATATTAGTAAACTCAACCTACTAGCAAAACATATAAGAGAAGCAAGGTGTAATTTTCGAAAACCAAGATTTATGGCTCATAAGCACATGATCTAAGAGCAATAAGTAGAGACTTATTCAAGATCATTACTTCTCTAATGAGTAGCTTTCAAAGAATATGAAGCTCATATTTTCAAAAATAATGCCACTCAATATACTATACACAAACAATCATCAAAGTTAAGATCAATGTGAACAATATCACTATTAGATCCTAAAATAGCAAATGTCAATGAGAACCATATGTATGCCATACAAAATTCTATAATATGACATGCTATGAGATGTATATCAAAAATTGAGTCAAAAGATGAATATCCAAGAGAACATGCATTAGAGTATAGAGATACCTTTTTGCACATTATATTCACCAAATATCATACTTCCGCCCTTTTTTTGAGCACTCTTGTCTTGAATGTTCTCATGACACCAAGTTGACGATGTTTCACAACAAGAGTATAAAAAGCATAATATCTCAACTCAATCAACACATATAACAAAAGAACTTCTTCAAAGTTAATCAACAAATTTTGACCATCATAAAAATCATGATGTGAGATAACCAAGTTCATATCAATACATGGAGTTTTCAAAGATATCAAGCAAGAATTCTCAACACATTTGATATATAGCCTCAAAGCTATCTCACATGTGCTTCTTATATTAGTGATAAGAGCACTCACCCTTGAACCACTTGTTCTTGGGTGTACCTACACAAACATTTCCAATATCATCCTTGACAACAATGTTAAATCTAGAGTAAAGTCATTCAATGACTTTATTAACAAGAATATCATTAACACACTCTTTCTTAACATTTTCAACACAAGCTTTGTCAAGTTGAACAAGATTAGAATTCTTTCTACTCCACAACTTTTTCTCATGCTTAGCAAAATTATTATGTTTCTCAACTTTCAAGGCCTTAGCATGTTCAAGTTGAAGTTTAATCTCCTTATCCCTAGATTCATTTCCTAATTTTCATTTTTCAATATATTTATAACACCTGGGCTTAATGTGACCTATTGTGTTGCAATAATGGCAAATTGGAATAAAAGATAAGATTGTACCTTTTGGAGTTGAACTAGCTTCACTAGGAGTTTGCAAAGATACCTTGTTTGCCAACTTCTTCTTGGCTTTTGATATTCTCTTCTCGTGTGGTTTCTTATTAATCACGACTTCATCAAAGTGTGTAGGAAGTGGTGCTTCCAAGAGCTCCTTTTCAAAAACCAAGTCGTCTTCACCACTATGAGAGTTAATAAGATTCCTAACACTAGACACACTAACCGAATCATTCACTAAATCCTTGATAGCCTCCTTAGCCGTGTCTATCTCTTCCATCAATTCTTGTTCTCTCTTCTTCAAAGAAGATATCACATTATCTTTCTCAAGGTTAATCATTTCAAGTTCTCTAAACTTCTTTATAATATCACCTTTTTCACCAAGAAGTCTACGAGTAACAACCACAAACTCATCTAGTTACTTCTTGATCAAATCATCCTTATCAACTACTTCTCTTTGAGCATTGTCTCTAGCTTCTTTATGTTTTTCTATCCTTTTCAACAACTCAAGATTAGTAGGAATGGAACTAGAGCTTCCATCATGATTTGCATCAAGGTTCTTGTTCAAAGATATTGTACTACCACCATCTAGTGAAGAATGAGAAGCCGTTAGAGCTACAAAGTTGCTTACCAACTCTTCATCACTTGAAGACTCACTACTAGAGCTCTAATTGTCACTAGAATTATCATCACTCCAAATATCCGCCAACATTTTGCCTTTCTTGTCTTCCTTAGATGGCTTCTTGGTGCACTCACTAGCAAAGTGACCAAAACCTTGACAATTATAGCATTGAGCCTCTTTCTTGTTCATGGCTTGACTATTATTCACAATCCTTGGAGATGATGTTCTTGGCTCCTTTTTCCTTAGAAGACTTTCTTTAGTTTTGGCATTCTTCTTTAGAAACTTCTTGAACTTTCTAACCAAGAGTGCCATTTCTTCATTTTCATCATCACTCTCCTCCTCAATAGCATTGAGAGCAATTCCCTTACTCTTGATCTTTGGCTTCAAGCACATCTCATAAGTTTGGAGAGACCCAAGAAACTCATCGATGTTCATACTATCCACATCATTGATTTCCTCAATGGTCGTCACCTTTGATTTAAATCTCTTAGGAAGAGATCTAAGGATTTTCCAATTTAAACGCTCTTTTGATATAGGTATTCCTAGTGCTTAACATTGGTTAGCAATATTAAGAAGCTGGAATTGAAAGTCTTCAAACTTTTCTTCCTCACCCATACTTAAACCTTTAAATTGTGATGCCAACATTTGAAGCCTCAATTTCTTCACCGCTAAGGTTCCTTCATTAGTAACTTAGAGAGTATCCCAAGCTTTCTTTACGGATTCAAGATTTTTGATGTAGGAGAATTGATGTCTATCAACTCCACCAAAGATGACATTCATAGCACGATGGTGCCATTTTGCAACCTCAAACTCATTTGTTTCCATTCACTCATTGACTTAAGTATCATTGTTCCATCCTCTAAAACCTTGGTAGGAGGACTATAAACTTCTTCAACTATTATCCAAGCCCCTTCATCAATAGAGCGGATGTAGGCTTTCATCCTCAACTTCCAAAACCCATAGTTAGTGCCACGAAGTAATGGTGGCCTAGTATTTGAGGCTCCTTCCCCCATTACATCATCTTGTAAACCCATGACTTCAAACGCCTTACAAAAACCATGAAAGTATCACCCTGGACTCACACTAAGTACAATCTAGTGTCCTACTCTGATACCAATTGAAAATACAATCACGGTTAAATGCTCAAGGCTAACCTAGAGGGGGGGGGGGGGGTGAATAGGTTAGGCACCTTTTTCGACTCCCTTAGAAACAAACAAAAGTTTGTCCCTCTAGATTGCTTGTATCACAATATATATATATTAATTAAAGACAATTAATCAATATATAAACACAAGTAAAGTGTTATACAAACAAGTAATTGTAACACATACACAATCTATATTATAATGAGGAAGTCAACATACATAAATAGTTCTATCCACAATACAAATATTAGAGAGATAGGGATAGAGAAAAGTTGACACAAGATATAACGTGGTAAACCTCCAAAGAGGAAACATCCACGGGCTAGCAGCCACCGGCAAACAAAATTCACTAGTAGATAAGACAAGTACAATCTCTCAAGTGACCTCTTCACCTAGAAACTACCCTTCTATCCTAGTCTAGAAATTGTTGCCCTATGCTCAACAATCCGAGGCTTCACACCTCTTGTCAAGACTTCCTTGCTCACCTTATCCAGATCTTCACAACCCAAGGTAAGACTTCTTGCTCAACTATCTGTGTCTTCCCGACTCTAGTCAAGACTTCCTTGCTCACCTATCCGAGTTCTCCCAACTCTAGGCAAGACTTCTTGCTCGACTATCCTAGGCTTCACACCTCTAGCCAAGACTTCCTTGCTCGACAATCCGAGGCTTCACACATCTGTCCAAGACTTCTTGCTAAACACCATAGGTCTCACACCTATTGTCAAGACTTCCATCTCACAAGGCATCTAGGTGATCATGAATGCAAAACACAAACAAGCACGCAATATAGAATGCTATGATCAAAACATCCTATGGAAAATACTAGACATGAGCATGAATGCACAAATCACATATAGTCTAGTTCATCATGCATGAGTAGTCAATCTAGATTGTGTAAGATATGATCAACATTAATCACAAACTAGATTCATGCATATATCTAAACTTGAATCACAAGATATGATCAACAAATCACAATATCAAGTTTAAATCACAAAATCCTAAAACATGCTAAAATCATATGACAATTTCAAATAGATCTAAGCATAAGTTCTAGAGCATATTCCTAATCATAGATTCAACAAATCACATGAATAGCTCAAAAGAACATAAGCACATGTATTATGTGAGAATTTCGGCCAAGAGAGCCTAATACATGTGATGAACTATTTTTCACAAAATTAATCAATCAAAGATCATAAAATAGTCCTAGAATCAAATCTAGCACAATACAATCCCAAACATGTGATAACATATGCAAAATCAAAACCTAACTCAACATGTATGATTTCAATTGAAATTCAATCAAGCTTTGAAAGTGTTCAAAACACAAATCAAAACACTCACAATATACAAATATATGTAGAAAAAGAAAACCCAAGGCAATTGACCAAGTTTTAAAAGAAAACTTAGAGAGAAAATCAATACGTTAGTTGATCTAGGTGCAGTCCCGTTTTTGTACGATTAGACACCAAAAAAAGTTGGAAAATTAACTCAAAACTTCGGAGAAAAGATGAAGGATAAATAGATGAACACTATTAACTTCGAATCACTCAAATCGGAGTTCAAATGAAGAAGTTATAGTGTTTGAAAGGTGAGAAAATTTAGAGAGAAAAGTTCTGCACACTTGATTTGAATTTCTTCTTGGAATGAAATGTGAGAGGGAGAGAGATGATAAAGGAGTGGGAATGAAGAAAGCAAGAAAGACCAAAATAGCCCTCTTTAGAAGTGCTCCCCCGAGATGGCGTGTGGGCATCTCCGGCCACCAAGGTTGTGTGGCCGAGATGGCCAAGCGCCATCTCGGGCATGCACACCTCCATGGCCTTTTGGCCATGGTGCATTCCCCTCACGATTCCCTCTCATTCTTAGACCGTTCTCCGGCATCCGAACTCGGAATTTGAATCAGTTTGTGGATTACAAACTGTAACTCTCACACGGACATGGAAATATAAGATACTCAACCCAGAATATAATAATTCGACTTGATATATGAAGACGAAGACAATGTATGAAACATGAGTTGAAAGTGTAGTATCTTTTGACTTAGAACTTGAAATCAATAGTATGAGTAATCGAAATGACCAGAACTCAATCACGAATGATTAAAGACTATATCCAAGTTCAATATCCATGTTATACAAACATATACACATACAAACACAATTCACACTAGAATGCAAACTGCATAGAGTTCCAATCATGCATATTTCAAAACATGTTATTTCCAAACCAATGCATGAGCATTCATCTTAAAGTGTGTGAATGTGTTATATATGGTGCACAATGATGCAGGGACACATATGAATGAATTGTATGTGTGTGCCTATAAAGGTGCACAACTATGCAGGGACACAAATGTATGATATGTGTGTGCGTGCCTAATCCTTGTAAGAGAAAGATAAGGTCTTAGTATACCTTTGTAGAACCAAATTGCATCCTTTCTCTTTGAAGACTTAGAACTTGCTTTGACTTGTTGTTTCTTCTTCTTTGAAGCTTGAATCATCATGAACCTAAACAACTAAGTCATTACAAGTAAACATCATTTTGATATGGAATTCATGCCAACAAAAACTAAAACCTAACATTATGTTAGATCAACTACACCCACATCTTTCTTTGGTGGACCAAGTAGCTAGTATTTGAGTCCTGTGGTATATTTCTTAACTTTTGACATCATTTCATGTCAAAAAGGGGGAGAAAGACATGCTAGTTACTTAGTTTCTTTTTATGTTGTTTTTGTGAACTTTTGAACTTTCAATGGCATGTAATAATTAGTCTTAAGATTTGGTTAAGAATTCTTGTATTTTGGCATGTATTGAGGGGGAGATACATGTATTTGTGGACTTAATTGTATATTCTTATTCATATTATATGTTGCCATTTGTTGTTTTTCTCTTGTATATGCATTGTGTTTTGAGATGATTTGTAGGTTGCTTCAAGTAAAGATCAAGATGAAGTTCAAGAGTTGGTGAAGATTAGTTATAGGAATCTTACTCATTGTAATGTGAGGGAGTGATTTTGTGACCTATCTTCATTTTTATATTTGTAGTAAATGTATAGGTGTTTTGACATGGAATTTGCCAAAGGGGGAGATTATTAGGTTTTAGTTTGTGTTGGCATTAATTCCATGTCAAAATGATGTTTACTTGAAATGATTTAGTTGTTTAGTTTCATGATGATTCAAGCTTCAAAGAAGAATGAACAACAAGTCAAAGCAAGTTCAAATTCTTCAAAGAGAAATGATGCAATATGGTTCTACAAAAGGTATACTAAGATCTTATCTTTCTCTTATAAGGCTTAGGAACACACATACAATTCATTCATATGTGTCCCTGCATCATTGTGCACCATATATAACACATTCACACACTTTAAGATGAATGCTCATGCATTGGTTTGGAAATAACATGTTTTGAAATATGCACGATTGGAACTCTATACAGTTTGCATTCTAGTGTGAATTGTGTTTGTATGTGTATATGTTTGTATAACATGGATATTGTACTTGAATTTAGTCTTAAATCATTATTGATTGAGTTTCGGTCATTTCGGTTACTCATAGTATTGATTTCAAGTTCTAAGTCAAAAGATACTACACTTTCAACTCATATTGTGTACATTATCTTCGTCTTCGTATATCGAGTCAAATTATTATTTTATGGGTTGAGTATCTTATATTTCCATGTCGGTGAGAGATTTGTGGTTCATAATCCGCAAACGAATTCAAATTCCGAGTTCTGAGGCCGGAGAACGGTCGATTAACGCGTGAGGAGTGCAAGGGTGTTGCACCATGGCCAAAAGACCATTCATTGGTGCAAGACCGAGATGGCGCGTAGCCATCTTGGCTGCAACACCGCTGCCCTGAGGTGCCCACACGCCATCTCAGGGAAGCAATAACAAAGAGGGGAATTTTCTTCTTTTGGCTTCATTCTTTCCCTCTCCTTTATATTCCTCTTCCCTCTCACATTTTATTCTAAGAAGAAATTCAATCTTGTGTGCAGAAATATTTTCTCTACATTTTCTCACCTTCCAAACACCATAACTTTTTCATTTGAACTCCGATATGAGTGATTCAAAGTTGAGAGTGTTTTTCCATTTATCCTCCATTTTTTCTCTGAAGGTTTGAGTGAGTTTTATTGATGTTTTTGGAGTCTAAACTCACAAAAACGGGACTGCACCTATATCAATTAAGATATTGATTTTCTCTCAAAGTTTTCTTTTAAAACTTGGTCAATTGCCTAGGGTTTTTTTCTTCAACATATATATGTGTATTGTGAGTGTTTTGATTTGAGTTTTGAACTCTTTCAAAGCTAGGTTGAGTTTCAATTGAAATCTTACATGTTGAATTAGGTTTTGATTTTGCCTATGTTTTCACATGTTTGGGATTATATTGTGCTAGCTTTGATTCTAGGACTATTTGATGATCTTTGATTGATTGATTTTGTGAAAAATAATTCCTCACATGTATTAGGCTCTCTTTGCCGAATTATCACATTAATACATGTGCTTATGTTCTTTTGAGCTATTAATGTGTTTTGTTGAATCAATCTATAGGAATATGCTTTAGAACTTTAGCTTCAATCTAAATGACTTTGTCATATGATTTTAGCATGTTTTTGGTTTATGTGATTTAAACTTGATTTTGTGAATAATTGAACATATCTTGTGATTCAAGTTTTAGATCTATGCATGTATCTAGGTAGTAATTAATATTGAACATATCTTACATGATCTAGATGATTTAAACATGCATGATTGACTAGACTACATTTGTTTTGTGCATTCATACTCATGTCTAGTATTTTCCATAGGATGTGTTGATCATAGCATTCTATGTTGTGTGCTTGTTTACGTTTTGCATTCATGATCACCTAGATGCCTTGTGAGAAGGAAGTCTTGACAATAGGTGTGAGACCTATGTTGTTGAGCAAGTAAGTCTTGGCAAGAGGTGTGAGACCTTGGATTTTCAAGCAAGAAAGTCTAGGCTAGAGTCGGGAGGACTCAGATAGTTGAGTAAGAAGTCTTGCCTAGGGTCGTGAGGATCCGAAAAGGTGAGCGAGAAAGTCTTGACTAGAGTCGGGAGGACTCTTATAGTTGAGCAAGAAGTCTTGCTTTGGGTCGTGAGGATCCGGTAAGGTGAGCGAGGAAGTCTTGACAAAAGGTGTGAGGCCTCGGATTGTTGAGCATGAGGGCGACATCTTCATGAGTAGGATATGAGGGTATTTTCTAGGTGAAGGGGTCACTTGAGAGATTGTACTTGTCTTATTTACAAGTGGATTTTTTTTGCTGGTGGTTACTAATCCGTGGATGTTTCCTCTTCGCAGGTTTACCATGTAATATTTTGTGTTAACTTTTATCTATCCCTATCTCTCTTGTATTTGTATTTGTTATTTGAATACTATGGATAAAACTCTTTATGTAAGCTGGCTTCCTTTCTATAATATAGATTGTGTATGTGTTATATAATTACTTGTTTGTATCACACTTTACTTGTTTTATATATTGATTAAGTGTCTTTAATTGATATATATATATATATATATATATATTGTGATACAAGCAATCTAGAGGGCAAACTTTTGTTTGTTTCTAAGGGAGTCAAAAAAGGTGTCTAACCTATTCACCCCCCCTCTAGGTTAGTCTTGAGCATTTAACCGTGTTTGTATTTTCATAGCGGTCTATCTCAGATGATGAAGGCGAATGGGCTGCTGATAGAGATGTGATTCCATTGTTGAAGATAGAGTTACGATGGAGCATGGATGGGTAGAAGATGGAGACGCGACCCCATTGTCGAATATTTGAGGATTGTTGACGTCGATTTCTTGATGGTCAAGAAACTAACAAGCTGAGTTTGATTATGACCTGTCACAAGAGAAAGAGAAAGAGAAAGAGAATGCAATTGAAGTTATTATGACACGAGTATACATGGTAAAACTTTGGTGATCGGAGAAACATCCACGGGTGGTTTAGTGCACAACTAAGTCAAATCCAGTATTGAGCGATAAATTAAACCACTCGATCTCTCTTGCCTCTCTCTTACAGTGATTTCATTTCTATTCTTTTTTCTATCTAGCATATCTTTTCTGAATCTGTCCTCCCTTTTCTAATGGGATTTAGTGGTTTATTTATATGTGTATATAACCCTAATCCTCATTACATAAGTAAGAAAGAGAGATTGTATCTAACTAAAGTTGATTACCTGTCAAGGTCGTCTTTGTCTTCATTCCTGTTTCTAAGATCCTGTGGATCGAGTTTGAATCTTTGTGGGACTCTGATTACACAGTTCGCTTAGGATCTTATTTCCTAATCGATGTGCAATCTTTTAAAAAGACTAGAGTTGTTACTTTGGGTTGAACTTGTTTCCTGTTTTATGTTTTATCTTCTAGAAACTTTCTAAATTCTTTCCTCCTTTGATACGGGGAATGAAACACTGATGCTTTGCATATCAGGGTATGATTCTAGATTTCTTCTTGGGCTTATTCTCGCATGTGAATCGTGTATCGAACTCCTTTATTCGGGCCTCTTATATTGTCCCGAGTGGAACTTAACGTGCTGAGTACCGTATTCGGGCTTACTCGAGTTCTTATTCCATAGTAATGTCATGGATGGTGCTTTCTAGATGCCAGCTCTGATGCCCATCTGACAATCTCTTTAAGGGGTTGCCTTGTTGGGATTATACTCGATAGCAAGAGTATAATAATATTTTTGGCAATCTGTTCCTATTAATAAAGTGATTTTAACAAATCTTATAGCATTAATAGTTTAATTATTATAATTGTCAAAAGTAAATAATCATAAGGTCAAAAGACTATGAGAAAAGAAGAATTGTTCATACATCTAGATATATATGAGGTAGACACAATTCTTTAGTTAGTCTTGAATAATATTCATAACTTAAGATGAAGGTTAGGCGCCATTATCTTGTCAAAGTTGTAGATTCTTTTGCTAGCATTTGAGTGGGATCAAATGTGTTATGATGAGTCTAAAATCATCAAAGTGAGGTGTCTTTGGGTAAAAGAATCTAGTGCACTGGGTACATTGAGCTGGATCACAGTGAAATACTTTATCTAGAACCGTCAATGGATAAAAGTTTTCACTTGAAGACAATCGGAGAGTCTATCACAATCCTGAGATGAATGATGGACTTATGGTTGCAAGTGTTATCATTTCAGTTATCAATGAGTATGATTATATAGCATATTCTATCCTCGATAGTTTGGTGGTATTCATTTGTTAATCGATGGAAGACTTCATTTATAGATATGGACATCGGGGCTCAATTTATTAAATATGAGTAGTATACCATCATATTGATATTTTGAGGTATTGGATATTAAATCTTAACGTTAAGTTTTCAATAGTGTCTACTAAAACATGGCTTCTGGACAAGTCAAAATATCCAAGTTCAAAATGTGGTCATATGAGTAAATATGGTAACTTGGAGAGCTATAGACGGTCTATGAGCTATTGGCGATTACTAGTATTCTTCACGAGGATACACTATCTCCAATAAAGTTGTCTAGGGTATGAATGAGCAATATTGACTTATTCTATCTTTATTTAAGAGTTCAATTTTAGTTATTTAGTGAAATGAACTAAAATTAATAGATCGAACCTAAGTGAATCATTTGTTGATTGTGATTGAGTTATGTCTATTGGAGCTTAAATTTAGATAGCCCGCCAAGATCCTCAATCCACACGAACTTGTATGGATCACTTGATATATTTTACCGGACCAGTTTAACGGTCCATCTAGAATTGTATTAAGGCATGTGGACTTGTTTCTTTTTGTAAGAATGGGTCTAGTTCACATGTGGACTTTTTATGAAGGTCCAATGGATTTAATAAAATAAAAAAAATAATATATTGGCCTATGTATATGTGATGGGCGGCAAGGCTAAAATATAAAAACCTAAATATATTATTTATTATTTTATTATTTAATTAAACGGAAATTAATTATTTTGTTAATTATTTAATTATTTAATTAAAAGTCAAAATCTTTTTCATAATAGAAGAAGGTCTCCTAATATTGTACTATTGTTGGTAGTATGATTAATATTAAAGACTATATTTGATAAGTAGATAAATAAAAGGAATTATTTATTTGGTCAAATTAGAAAGTCTTTAATATGGTCACAAATACACAAATGAGTTAGATTAGGAGTCTTGGTGTAGGAAAGAATTTTTTTGGAAAAAAATTCTTGGTCACTAAGTAAATCCACATAAGAATAGGATTCTTGCTTACAAAGTAAATCCTCTTTAGGTGAGGATTTGCGAACCTATAAATATAGGCTCTAAATTTCGGCCAAGGAGGATTTGAAGCCCTAATTTTTAGTGTGAGAAGTTGTTTTTTATTTGTTTTTTATTATTATAAAAAAAAACTTATTCTAACTCATTGTGTGAAGAATTTGGCCAAGCATAGAGAAAAGAAGGAACGTTTTTGTTTTCGATAGTACACTAGTATCCTTTGCATCAAAAGGGTTTTGTGTACAACATCGAATCAAGGTTCACGCGAGTTTCAATTAAATTGATTGATAATTCACAAGTGACCGGACGTTCTTGGTTTTTCTCTTGGAGGATCATTATGACTAACAAAGAAGAAGATTTTGTTTGTTTTCATCCTCAGGTATACAATTTAAAGAAAGAGAGCCCACACTCCTAGGTGATTCACGTTCGTGATTGGATTGGAAGATCTTGTGGATTCAATTCGATGTTAAGTCAATCGTCACAAAAAAGGTACGACACTTTTAATATACATCAATTAATCTAAGGTTAAGGTTCTTTCTTTTAAAGGGAAATTTTTTTAAATATATCAAAAGCCTAATTTTTTTTACGCTTCCATTATGCTATTTTCCCTACATGCCTTACCTATCAGTGACGTGTACATTCATTAAAATTTACATATAACAATACCTCCTTAAAATATTTTTGCCGAGTAGAATTTTTCTTTGGTGGAAGTATTTTAATCGATCCTCCGACTAGGTTTTTGTCTTTTCCTTCTTTGATGCCTTATTATTGTAGGAATAATAATCCTTAAATAATGCACTGCATTTATGACGTGCCTTAATGGCTGCCATGTATCTGTGATTTGCTCCTTCATTTGAAATCCTCATGATTGCGACGTTTTGCAATTCCGACGGCTTGATCAGTTTTCTTTATGACACGTGTCCTTTTATTGTTTGGTATATCTATGGGCATTTATGAGATGCGACGCGTTGATTATCAGATACGCCGCCTACGTCACCAAACGTTTCTTCTTTTCTTTCAATTTTTCCAGCTTCTCGGTTTCGCGTCTTCGATCATTGAGTGGTTTATTTCAACTGATGGGGGCTGTTCTTGTCGTTCATTTTTGTAGAAAGAGTCAAAAAACCCAGGTTCTCACGCACATATTCGTTTTGGTTCTTCACTGTGGCTTTTTTGATTTCTCTGCGTCTGCTTTTGAGGTCAGTTTCCATGGACCCTATTGCACGCCACCATTTTTTTGTTAAGGCCTTTGATGCACTTGAGCGCGGAGATACTTATTTGGTCTCGTGTATTTATAAATTACAAGGGGAAACGCCCCCTGACCAGCCTTATTTTTTGAATGTTGACATTTATAGGCTTTACCTTGGTGTCCACTCTAGTTCCAGCTCTGAATCTTCTTCTAGCTTTGATTCTTCCATTTCTGATCATCACTGGGTTCCTCTTCGATCTAGGATGGGAAAAATCGAAGCAATTGCACGATTCGCAAACATGGTCCAAACGATGTTCTGATTAAGAGGAAAGAAGTTAATGAGAATGATGTTGAGAAAGAGCACCGTGCCTCTTGGATTCTCTTTTCTCTTGAATGCCCGAGTGTGTATGATGTCGAACCGAATGTGGATAGGGACACGGAGATCGAGAAATATCATGCTCGGTTTGATCTAGATGATTCTATCCCGATGACAATGGCTGATGACAGGGCCGCATGGAATCCTCCTCTTAGCATGGTGGCAATTTATAGATCCATGCTTAGCTACCGGGTGAATCTTCCCCTTCAGCCCTTCATTGCCTGGTTCCTTACTGAGGCGGGGATTGCTCCTGCCCAGCTTGCCCTGAACAGTTATAGGATTCTGATGTGCATATGGCATGTGGAGCCACATGAAGTTGCAACCGTCTTCTCCTTGTGAAATACTGCAATTTTTTACCCTCAGCCAGTCTGGTAAGCCTGGGACTTATTTTCTTTTGTCCAACCCATCGAGTAGCTGGATTCCCAAAGGAGTTAAAGTGGGTCAGGGCGTTGATACTTCATCAGATGTCAAGAAAAAGGGTTTCATCTGGGGTTTTCCTAGTTCAAAAAAGTATTGGAAAAATAGTTGGTTTTTTTGTAGGAGGGAACTAGGGAAATGATCAAATCCTATATAAGCACCCACAATAGTACGGAGCCGTGAGAGTAGCAAAATGATAAATAAGATTCGTTCCACGAGAATTGATGAATTGATTAATACAATTGATTGATTAAACTACTATTTAGACAAGCAAATATTTGATGATTCAATTAGGCTACTAACACTAATTTAATATAAACTACTCCTAGAATGCAACTATTGAAACTTAACAAGCAAGCAAGCAAATCAAAGTCACACGCAAGCAAGTGATTGTATTACTATTAAAAACTTAGGCTAAGACCTTGAATCCACCTAACCAATCATTACCAACTTACAGACACACCATTATGAATAAATTATGCAAGTGTAGATGTAAACTCATGACACACTTTAGTAGTCTCTACTCTCTCTCGAGTCATAGAAACAACACTTATATGCACCAATTACCTATCTCTCGATGGTTATCCAAAATACACACAAGTTCATTAAGCTTAGTGGTTCACTAAGTGAGTCTTAGAGACTAGCCTTGAGTATTTTTACCTTACTAGATCTCTATCATGCATTTCATCAAGCACGTTGTGTGATTCTCCTCTCGGTGCATCACACAACAACCAAATACACATCAAATACTAGCTAGACACTCAATGTTAATTAAAGCATGAAATACATATGCATAAACACAAGCAATATGAATAAAGTGGTGGTTTTCATTAGTAAACCATAGTAAAGGTTTCATCATGGCCTTAGCCAAGATGAGTTTATTTCATAATGTAAGAAATGGCTACAAAAGATGTAATTTTCATACAAGACATAAGCAAATATAAGTGTTAAATGAAAGAGAGAAAGGTTAAGAATAAACTAAGTGTGGATGTCCTCTCTCTTGGTTGGTGGAATATGCTTGACTTGCTCATTCTCTTGATGCTCCCCTCTATGATCCAAGGTTGGGTTTTTGTCGTGGGAAATTGTGGAAAGGTTAGGTATTTGGTGTTTGGTATAGTGGATTTGAAGTTTGGATGATGGATTGGAGGGTTGATGAAGTGATTTGGTGAAGGATTTGAGTGAAAGGTAAGGGATTTGGGTGAAAGGTTGTGTCTTAGAGGTTTTGGATTGAAATGGGAGGAGTTGAAGCTTAGGATCATGCAAGAGGTGTCCAGAATAACTCAAGAAGAGGTATTTATATGTTTAGAAATGAGGCACAAAACCCTAGAAGTTCTGCTAAGTTGGATTGTTACGTTGGTCGAGTGGCGCTTCACCAGCGCAACGCTGGTTGAGTGGCACCTCACCGTGCGCTGGTGAGGGTGGCACTGGTCGAGTGGCGCTGGTCAAGTGGAGCCTCACCAACACCATCCTTCACCTTTTATGACTTCAGTTCTTCCATTTTGGCCCCAAATTTTCTCAATTTTGCACTATTACCCTAGGATTGCTAAAGGAACTTGCACAAGCTTAATACACCATTAAATACTCGATTTTTACTCAGGAATGAGTGCAATTGATAGGATATGAAGGCTACACTGAATATAGAAATGGGAGTTATCAAATACCTCCAAACCTATCTTTTGCTCGTCCTCGATCAAAACTGAAGCAAACAAAAAACATTAAATTAACCTAATCCGAACTAAACTAAGAGAACACTATTTTCAATTGCAATTTCCACCGAGCCAACTAAAGATGAGATGCGACATTGGCCGACCCATATTGTATTAAAGAGGGATGCCAAGACATGTAAACCAAGGTGATACAACACTAGAGATTACAAATCCGGACTTCTTTGTGGAGTTAGCATCAAAAGCATCGAACACAAGAGTCATTAGATAAAATTTCACCTTGACTCTAAGCCTTTCAAGATTTCTCTCATATTTTTCACACTGAACCTAGGCTCGCTCATCAAAGATATGTGAGTTGGAGTTTATGTACAAAAAATTTTCAAATTTACATGCATATAGAAAATTTGTAAGGACGCTCAAAGTTTCATGCAAATAAACCTCATGAATGGAATCAAACATTAAGAACTCCCTGTTTTCAAACTAGACCCTTCCTAAAGATCAATTAGGACTTCTTTTTAGGTGCAAGTGAGGTTGATGATGGATGGTGATGGAGAGGTCGGGTGGGTATGGTTTTATTTGTTAGACAATGATCACATTAGAGTCTTTTCCTTAATATCCTTTGTACATTCCCCTTTTTAGTGCCTAGACAATTTATTGACTTTCAGAGCTCGTACATTTTAGTGGTTGCTTTACATTTAAGCAACCCTTTTACAATGGATTTTTAAGGCTCTACTCATATATATATTTTTTTTAAAAAAAGTGGTGCAATTTACACAATGAGCCTAAATATACGCTAATTGAATATATTTTGTTACATTATTCTTTGGGGCTTCCATCTTCCTTTCCTCACGACATGATCATTGTTATGGGAAAGTCAATAGTTTGAGTCTAGTGTGGTGTGGATGTAACATGGGGTGGATATGGTGATTGGGTTTAGTGTGTAGGTTCACATTCTTTGGACATTTAGGCACACACAAGGTTTAAGAATGTGTTTGGGTAATTTTATGTGGCTAACACACATTGCCTACGTCATCTCTATAGGTACGAATATAGCAAGAAAATAAGGTAAATCATATGAGGCCAACTTTTGAAAATTTGTTCTTTAATGTTCAATGCAATGAGAAGAGGTCATTTTTCTCTTTTCTAATTTCTACATGATGAGTGTTTAGAGAGTATAATTGAAATTCACTATTGTGGACGCAATATTTAGGCAATGAAGCTCACATGGGTAGTCTCCACTAATGATCTAGACATCTCAGGTGCGCTACCTCATTCACTAATGCACAATGAGTCCAGTAGGATGTGTGTAAGCAATGTGGTGCAACTATGGCCAACACGGCCCTAGAGTGATACATGACATACCAAAAATTTACTACAACGTCTCAGACCAAAAGCATCTCAACAAGCAACCATTGTTGCTCAAAATTCTGTCTCAAAATTGGTAGAAATTTGACCAAAAAACATACAATTATGCAAAAATTAAAAATTTAAAGATAAAGCACGCAAAACAATCAAGAAAGACACACAAGAGCCAAAAGCTGGCTATCGAATGGCCGTACCCCCAAACCTAAATGAAACATTATCCTCAATGTTTGCACAAACGAAATGAATGAACAATGTAAGCTTAGAAGCGGGAAAAAGGCCAAATGAAACACCGCATAAAAAGAAAACATCACCAATACCTAAAATCTAAGCACAATACAACTCCACAAATATAACTTAAACAAAGTATAAATGAGAGACATAACATAAATATGAATGAGATCAAATATAATAAATAAGAGAAGTTCCAACTGAAATGCAATAATAAAGAAAATTCATCAACTTAAACATCCTAAAAAGATATAAACAAAAGTGATAAAATAAAATAAAAGCAACATGATTGGAGTAAATGGTGGTCTGAAACAGTCATTCTGGTCAATCCTTAAACACGGGATCCTTGTCCTTTCATCCCCTCTCGAGGTCTTCAACTGACATGTAGTCGGGTATATAATCTGCAGCTGAAAACCCCTAGTCATAGGAAGGTTGAGATGGAGGTGGATGTGGTCTTCTACTCCGCTCTCTCCTCTGAAAAGTCCAAAGGCCCAACTGCTGCCTTATGTCGGCATTGTCTGTTCTGATATCCTTCATCTCGGCCTTCTAGTATACTCTAAAATCATAAAAATGCTGGGAAAGGGTATCAATCTTGCCTTCAATGTGAGTCTGAACATTCTAGCTCTCCTTGACTACCTTCACCAACCACTCTAGCTTATCCATAATTTGGCTATTTTGCTCAGGACCCTCTGTATCCTTATCATCACTAGAAATGCCAAAGTCATAATCTCCTTAATCTGGTCCGGAGCCTCTTTCAGGAAGGGAAATTCCTTCTGGTCTCGTCCTCTTACTATCCATGTCTTTGCTCAAAGAGTCTGTCCAAGAACGGAGGTTTATAGGTCCTCTACCCCCAGTGGTGATCTCATCATCACCATACTCTGGAACCCCTGCATCCTTGCATAATTTTATAATTAAGCATGGGAAAGGAATAGGCATACTTGTAGTTTTTTTCTTTTTTCCTTTAATGTCAATATCCCCTGCGTCATAAACCTTTGCTTTATTGATCCTTCCAATGTCAACTGGGGTTGAGGTTATAAGACAAGCTAGCAACTCACCCTTCTTCACTAGGATCGAATTGATGTGGAGTACGAGCTTTAGAGATGCTGAGATAAACATGCTCAAGATGGCTAGATCCTTCGATAACTCTGTATGCTTCAAGAGATGTTTTCTGTCCCATTGAGTATCACCATTTTCTCTCAAAAGCCCAGCCAGCTCTGCTTGAGACCCGTCAAAGCTACGGTATCCCAGAGGTAGGGTGTTTTGGGAAACCAAAGTTGTGCCAAAATGAGTGTTAATGATGTCCTCACTGATTTGCACTGCAACCCCTTTCACTAGGACCATACTGCTGGCAAAGGAAACTTTTTGGACCATGCTGGCATAGAAATCTCTCAACAAGGTTGTATTTGCTGCAATCGAATGCTGCACGAATGTCTCCCACCTTCTGTCTTAAACTAACCTAGGTAAAGAGGTGTCCATAAGGTCAACTAATTGGATACCCTGCTCCATAATTAATGTTGTTTGTCGGAGTTTCTGAAGTCTTATGTGGTAGTCTTTATTTTCAACAAGTGGCTTTGACTTTATGGCTTACCGTTTTCTGCTCCTAGTGGTACCTGTAAGAACTTAAGGTAAACCCCCTACAGGAGTCTTGGACTTACCCATATTTGTACCCACACGGACAAATTGTTTGCTGAAAACTCGATAAACCAACACCTAAAACAGCACACAAAATGGCACTATGTGCAACCAGTCACCTCCACAAGCACTTCTATAGCCACAAAATCAAACACCACACCCAAATTCCACAGCCAATTAACCAATACCCAAGAACTATGCCAAATTCACAACATAAAATAATTCGAGACTAATTTCACACCAACAAAGCCTCCAATGATATGCAAAGATACAAGTAGACAAAACCCAAGCAACAAATCATCCAATTTCGAGCAATGCAATTTCCAAATTCAAAATCCCCAAATTATAAACCCTAGCACATAAAAATCCTAAATCTATGCCCTAGATTATGTAGAGAGCATTTTGCATTCAAGATTCTGAGGAAGGCAAGGAAAACAAGAGGGTTCATGTAAGAACTTACCGATTTCATGCTTGAGAGACTTGAGAGGAAGAGGAGAGTGTTTTGAGTTTTGTTTGAAAGAATGACCAACTGTTGCTCGTTGAGAGGATTTAATCCTTGCACATCTGACATGTGCGCTGGTCGAGCAGCGCCAAAGTGCGCATGTGCACCAGCGCATATACGTTTTTGGTCAAAACGTTGTCGTTCCACTAAATGGCTTGCTCTAACTTTTGCTTGTGCTCTGGTCAATCAGCGCTACACCAGTGCATTGGCACCTGCGTAACTTTCTAGACGTTTGGCGCTGGTTGAGCGCCCTTTATGAGCTGGTCGAGTGGTGCCCAGCTTGCACTCCTCCCTATTTGGTCTTCTAATGACCGTTTTACCCCTTTTGAGTTCTCTTTTAGCAAAAAAAATCTCTGCACACTCATGAAACTCAACAAAGCACATCATTGCATGGGTTTAATACAATTCTAACTTTTTTTAAAACCCCCAAACCTAAATTATGCATTGTCCATATTGCATCCAATCTTTTCAAAACAAGTTCACTATGCATGATCCATGCTTGGAAAGGGAAAACTCAACTTTGCAATAATAACATACTTATAATAAAAACTAAATTTACGAAAGCAAAATGGCCTAACTACTATTTACAATATGGTACCTCCCTTTTGATGATTCCTCAAGTGGGTTCTTTAAGAAGAACCGTCTCCTTCGGCTCTTCCAAAGCACTCTCCCAATAGAGTTTAAGTCTTTGCCCAGTCACTTTGAACCTCTCATTTGCTCCATTTTCAATTTCCACAGTTCCTTATGGAAACACTTGAGTGACGGTATAGGGACCCATCCACCGAATTTTGAGCTCCTCTAGAAATAAATGGAGTCTTGAGTTGAAAAGGAGAACTTGATTCCCCACTTGAAAGTTTTTCCCCATAATTCTTCTATCATGCCACTTCTTGGTCTTCTTCTTATATATTCGGGCATTCGCATATGCTTCAAGCTGAATCTCATCAAGTTCATTAAGTTGGAGCAATCTCTTCTCTCCTACCTCTTGCATATCAAAATTCAACTTTTTGATTGCCCAATATACCATGTGTTCAAGCTCAACCAGAAGTTGACATGCCTTACCGTAGACAAGCTTATATGGAGACATGCCTAACGGGGTTTTGAATGCCGTCCCGTACGCCCAAAGAGCATCATCAAGTTTCTTAGCCCAATCTTTTCACCAGTTTCCCACCGTCTTCTCTAGAATGCTCTTGATTTCCCAATTTGACATCTTCACTTGACCATTTGCTTATAGATGGTAATAGGTAGTGATTCGATGCTTCACACAATATTTCTTCAATAAAGTTTCAAACAACTTGTTGCAAAAATGAGAGCCTCCATCAGTAATGGTCGCTCTTGGAGTACCAAATCTTGTGAAGATGATCTTCTTTAGGAATTGAGTGACCATATTGGAATCATTCTTGGGTGTGGCTATAGCTTCCACTCACTTCGACGCGTAGTTAACCGCCACTAAGATATATTGGTTACCATAAGAGCTTGGAAATGGTCCCATGAAATCAACACCCCATACATCAAACAATTCCACTTCAAGCATTACATTGAGTGGCCTCTCATTCCTCTTGCTAATATTGCCAGTCCTTTGGCACCGGTCATATGCTTCCACAAAACTCCGTGCATCTCAAAATAATGTAGGTCAATAGAACCCCGATTAGAAGACCTTCCTTGCGGTTTTAATTGCTCCAAAGTGACCCCCACACTCTTTAGAGTGGCAATGCATGAGGATATCCCTCATCTCTTCCTCGGGTACACATCTTCAAATGAGTCCATCACCATAAACCTGAAAAAGGAATGGCTCATCCCATAAGTATGACTTTGCATCAGAAAGGAACTTCCTCTTTTAGTGGAAAGTCATCTCCACCGACATGACCTCACTTGCTAGATAATTCACGAAATCGGCAAACCAAGGAGTCAATAATTCTTGGACCACTAGTAAATACTCATCCGGAAAGTGATCATTGATGGGGTTTGAGGTTTCTATTTCTTCTACCCTCTTTAGACTGAAAGGTGATCCGCCACCAAATTCTCCGATCCTATTTTATCGTGGATCTCCAAGTCAAACTCTTGAAGCAAGAGAACCCACTTTAGAAGCTGTGGCTTGGAGTCTTTCTTTCCCATTAAATACTCGATCGCTGCATGGTTGGTGTACAAAATCACTTTAGGGCCCACTAGATAAGACCGAAATTTGTCAAAGGCAAATACAATGGCCAAAAGCTCATTTTCCGTGGTGACATAGTTCACTTGAGTATCATTAAGGGTTTGACTTGCATAGTAAATTACATGGAGCTTCTTATCTTTTATTTGCCCCAAAATAGCTCCTACCGCATGATCACTCGCATCACACATGAGTTCGAACAGAAGGGCCCAATCGAGGGCCGACATGATAGGGGTGGATGTAAGCTCCTTCTTCAACTTCTCAAATGCGAGGAGGCACTCTTTATCAAAATTAAAGGAGGTGTCTTTCACTAACAAGTTGTAAAAGAGCTTTGTGATTTTTAAGAAATCCTCGATGAAGCGTCTATAGAACCCGACATGTCCAAAAAAGCTTCTAATGCCCTTAATTGAGGTGCGAGGAGGTAGCTTCTCTATGACTTCTATTTTTGCTCTATCTACTTCAATCCTCTTGGATGAGATCCGATGGCCTAACACAATGCCCTATTTAACCATGAAGTGGCACTTCACCCAATTTAGTACCAAATTGCTTTCTTCACACCATTGCAAAACTAGTCCCAAGTTCTTCAAACAATTATCAAATGAGGATCTAAAATCCGAGAAGTCGTCCATGAACACTTCTATAAAACTCTCTACCATGTTCGAGAATATTGCCATCATGCACTGTTGGAAAGTGGTCGGTGCATTGCATAACCCAAATGACATTCTTCTATATGCAAATGTGCCATAGGAACAAGTAAAATTGGTCTTCTCTTGGTCTTCGGGGGCAATATGGATTTGATTGTAGCCGGAATACCCATCAAGGAAACAATAGTAGTCAAGACCGGCCAACCTCTTCAACATTTGATCTTTGAACGAGAGTGGGAAATGGTCATTTCGAGTGGCGTTGTTCAACTTCCAATAGTCTATACATACTCTCCACCCAGTGACGGTTATTTGAGAGATCAATTCATTGTTCTCATTTGGAACCACCATCATTTCTCCATTCTTTGGGACTACTTGCACCGGACTAACCCATTTACTTTCTGAAAATGGATAGATGACCCGTATCTAGTAGTTTCAAGACCTCCGCTCTAACTACTTATTGCATGTTGGGATTTAGCCTCCTTTGATGCTCCACCGATGGCTTGTGATCTTCTTCTATTTGTATTTTATGCATGCAAAAAGTCGGACTAATACCTCTTATATCCGAGATAGACCATCTAATTGCCTTATTGTGATCTCTTAAGACTCTTAACAACTTCTCTTTTTCAAGTCTTGTCAAAGAATCCGAAATGATAACCGGAAGTGATGGTGATTCCTCTAAAAAGGCATACCTCAAGTGAGAGGGTAGTTGCTTCAACTCTAGTTGAGGTGGTTTCTCAATGGATGAGGGTAGCTTTGGCTTCCCAACTCTGAGTTCTTCAAAATGGTTCCTATTTCTCAAACTCTTCAAGGGTAGAGAGCTCAAGTGCAAGGCACACTCCGTTATGTCTGCATCTGCATCATCTTCACTTGCACCGTGCACAATGTAAGCCTCTAGACATTTAAAAATGTTTTCTGCGGTATGTACAAAATCCATAGGATGAAAATGAAAAATTCTTTTTGTTATCCTCCAGTCAGAATCTAAATAGTGTCCCGTGACACATAAATAGTCATGTTTGGAACATGCATTCCAAATATCAGAAGTTAATGCAACAGAGACACTTAAATGCTGTACTTCAGCAACTAAGTCATCCATTTGGGTTTCAAACAATCGTATCAAATCATTTCTAGTGGTGGTTCTAGAAATAGGTTCAAATTGGGGGTTATATACAGATGTGATTAATTCTTTATAAAATGGACTCTCATCAATATTGATCGGTTGATCAGTTTGTGCAATGTATCGTGCCAAGCACTCTCTAGCATGCATGGCGTCGAGCTGCCACGTCGTAACGGACCTGTCTGGGTTCCGTTGAAGTTGTGTCTGGGTTGTAGTGTCTACCTGTCCATGTGCAGGCATACATTTATGCATATGCCGTCTCAAATGTCCGGTTCCCCCCATACTTGTAGCATAATCCTTATGACAAAACTTACATTTAGCTCTTGGGCAAGACGTCCCGTTTGGGAGTGTCATTTGGACTATGTTGAAACATTGCCACACATCTGATGTTAATTTTCTGGGACGTGATGTTGGTGTAACGCCGAAACCAGAAGGTCCCGCTTGAGTATGGGTCGGCTCTGAAATATCAAATTCATCGTTGAGCATATTCAAACTGTCCGGAAAATAGGGCTGCTGGTTAGGATCCATTATCTGAAGTAAAAATATGAACACTATAGTAGTTAAGAGTCAAATTAAAAATCAATATTTACTAACAGTAATCTTAATTTACTAACAATAACTACTATAAATAATACGACACTTACAATAATTAATTTACTTAAAAAACAAATTAAATAAACAAAAAAATCATAATCTTCTAACAAAATATATTAAATTCACTACTACAAATAAAATTGATAAATTTACTAACATAATATACTAACATAAAATTGATGAATTGAACCACTACTCTTAAATTTACTAACATAATCTTCTAACAAAATTTTTTAAACTCACTACTACACTTTAAATTCATAATATACTCACCAAAAATATTAAAATAAACAACTACACTAAAAATTCATAATTTATGAAAAAAACAACATCAAACGTAATTACTACACTTAACATTCATCATTTACTTATTATAAAAATTAAATTCAGTAATACAAATTAACTTTCTAAATTTACTAATAACAAATATTAAAATTACTACTAAACTTAAAAATCTTAATATACTAAACAAATAATATTAACATTAAAGCCCAAAAATTGATAAACTAACTAACTAAATAATAATGTTTTCATTAAGTAACTAAAATCTAAATATAAACATATAAATTTACTATGAGAATATGTTTGAGCAAAAGTAATAACAAAATTGTACCTTCAAAATTTGGTGTGTTGGTGGAAAATGTAGAGAATTTTGTAGAGAGAGTAATAACCAAATTGAATGAAAATGTTTAGAGAATTGGAGAATATATTAGAGAATGAGATTTGAGAGAATGAGAGATTGAAAGAATGATAGAGAGAGTGAATGGAAAATGAAATGGATGGAAGTGTTTATAGAAAAATTTGATTTGTGGGTCAAAATGTAATTTAAAAGATTTCAGGGAGGGTTTTTGTAAATTTTTCTATAAATACTTCCATCCATTTTGAATTCCAACTGTTGGAGGGTTTTTGAAAAAAAAAAAAACCCTGCTTGGCCGTACAGATGGACTGACCGGTCCGACAGACCGGTCCGACAGGCCTGGCACACTGGCTTGGCATGCCGTGGCGGACCGGCCTGTCGGGCCTCCTACCAGTGGCCTGGCACGCGGCCTGTCACGGGCCAGGCCACGGCCTGGCTCACTTCCTTCACGGGCCGTGCCAAGCACGGCCCGTTATCTTCCTGGACCGGCCTGGCCGGCCGGGCCGGGCCGGCCTGTCACGGGCCGACCCATTTTTACAGCACTAATCTCTCCCACGCTTCATACAAGGATTCCGATTCAAATTGGAAGAATTCATGGATTTCATTCATCAATTGTGCCTATTTCCGGGAGGGAAGTACTTGCTTAAAAATGCTTGGGCCAATTCATCTCAAGTAGTAATCGATCCTGGTGCCAATGAATCATACCAAGCCTTAGCTCGGTCCTTTAATGAGAAAGGGAAGATCCTCAACCAAATTGGATTGTCTGTAGCCTCGTTGATCTTGAATGTTGAGCAAATTTTGTCAAAATTCCTCAAATGCCCATTAGGGTTTTCATTTGGTAAACCACCAACGGTTCCATCATTGTCAACATTTGAAAGACATGGCATTTGATCTCAAAGTTGTTCGTGGCTATCGTTGGGAGTTGAATTGATGATATGTTTGGATCCACCCTTGGCATCACATAATCTCTCATGGCCCTGTCATCTTCTCCATTTTGGTCATTTTGGTCATTTTGCCCCGTTTGGGCTGCAGCTAGTGTGGGATCTTGATCCCCCACTTCTTCTTCCATTGCTAGCCTTCGAATCCTTCTATTTCTCCAGGCCGTTCCCTTAATATCCGGATCGAACCTCAAATCCTGTAAATTGTTACTCCTTGTACTGTGATGCATATAAGAGCAACCGCCTACAATCACAAGAAAATGAACACAAAGTCTAAATTAGTAATGAATAGTAATGAATAAACTAGTAGTGATATCAATAAACCGCTCAATCCCAGGCAGCGGTGCCTAAAATTGATCAACTCCTAAATGAGCACCCGCAATTGTACGGAGCAGTGGGAGTAGCACAATGATAAAAAAGATTTGTTCCACGAGGATTGGTGAATTGATTACTACAATTGATTAATTAAACTACTATTTAGACAGACAAATATTTGATGATTCAATTAGGCTACTAACACTAATTAAATATAAACTACTCCTATAATACAACTAATGAAACTTAACAAGCAAGCAAGCAAGTGATTGTATTACTATTAAAAACTTAGGCTAAGACCTTGAATCCACCTAACCAATCATTACCAACTTATAGACACACCATTATGAATAAATTATGCAAGTGTACATGTAAACTCATGACACACTTTAGTAGTCTCTACTCTCTCTCGAGTCATAGAAACAACACTTATATGCACCAAGAACCTAGCTCTCGATGGTCATTCGAAATACACACAAGTTCATTAAGCTTAGTGGTTCACTAAGTGAGTCCTAGAGATTAGCCTTGAGTATTTCTACCTTACTAGACCTCTATCATGCATTTCATTGAGCACGTTGTGTGCTTCTCCTTTCGGTCCATCACACAACAACCAAATACACATCAAATGCTAGCTAGACACTCAATGTTAATTAAAGCATGAAATACATATACATAAACACAAGCAATATGAATAAAGTGGCGGTCTTCATTAGGAAATCATGGTAAAGGTTTCATCTTAGCTTTAGCCAAGATGAGTTTAGTTCATAATCTAAGAAATGGCTACAAAAGATGTATTTTTCATACAAGCCATAAGAAAATATAAGTGCTAAATGAAAGAGAGAAAGGTTAAGAATAAACTAAGTGTAGAGTCCTCTCTCTTGGTTGGTAGAATATGCTTGACCTGCTCTTTCTCTTGATGCTTCATTCTATGCTCCAAGATTGGGTTTTTATGGTGGGAAATGATAGGAAGGTTGGATATTTGGTGTTTGGTAGAGTGGATTTGAAGTTTGGATGATAGATTGGAGGGTTGATGAAGTGATTTGGGAAGGATTTGAGTGAAAGGTAAGGGATTTGGGTGAAAGGTTGTGTCTTGGAGGTTTTGGATTGAAATGGGAGGAGTTGAAGCTTAGGGTCGTGCAAGAGGTGTCCAGAATAACTAAAGAAGGGGTATTTATATCTTTAGGAAGGAGGCACAAAACCATAGAAGTTCCTCTGAGTTGGACTGTTGTGCTAGTGTTGCACTGGCCGAGTGGCGCTTCACCAACGTAACACCACTGATCTCGTGCGCTAGTGAGGGTGGCGATGGTCGAGTGGTGCCTCACTAGCGCAACACCACTGATCTCGTGTGATGGTGAGGGTGGCGTTGGTCAAGTGGTGCCTCACCAGTGCCACACCACTGATCTCGTGTGCTGGTGAGGGTGGCGCTGGTCGAGTGGCGCGTCACCAGCGCTTGCCTTGACCTTTTATGACTTAAGTTCTTCCGTTTTGGCCCCAACTTTTATCAATTTCGCACTATTACCCTAGATTGCTAAAGGAACTGGCACAAGCTTAATACACCATTAAATACTTGATTTTTACTCAAGAATGAGTGTAATTGATAGGATATGGAGGCTACACCGAATTAGAAATGAAAGTTATTAGGAAACAAGGTAGAGCTTTCAGCTGGTGAAGCTCGGGAAGTACTAAAGGTTCCTCGCTACTTCTACTCTCCTGATCGCTTGAACAAAACACCGCCCATTTTCACTGATGCTGAATTGACTAACCTTGCTCAGGCTATAGTGCCTACTTTAGAAAAAAGAAGCAAGTCCTACCTTTTTTATGAGAAGAAAATGATAAAGCTAGGCTTCTTTGCTCAAATTTGTTCTCGTCGCAGACGTTGTAAGTGAACTTTACTGCTGTTTTTATTGAGTGTTTTTTTTCACTATCTGCTCTTCTAACTTCTTACTCCTGGATTTAGCATATGATATGGTTGTCTTCTGTAACGCTCAAGCCCGTCAGATAAAGGCGAGTCATAAGGATGCTTCTCGTCAGAATGAAGAATGAAGAATAAAGAATGAATTGCTCCACCTGATGACGAGTGGGATGAGGACTCTGAGGAAGCAGATGAGCAACTTCTCGAGTATTTTCCTGAAGAGGCCGTTTAGCAGACCCTGGGGGAATCAAGTGGTCCGAGTGGCCCTACGGGACCTGATACCGACCAGCGGCCTAGGAATGAAGATGGGCGAGGAAGGCACCCTGGCAGTGTAACATCTGATGATCCATGTTCTCCTATCAATGAGGTGTTAACTAAGCAATTTGTTGATAAAGGTGAGGGATGTAGAGAACCCCCTACCGAACAGGTTGGCCTTCTCCTTGATCTTTTTGAACCCTTTCAAGACATCACGAAGGATCAGGTGGACCTCTAAACTAATCTCGACTCCTACCGCACTCAGGTTGAGAAAAGGAAGGTAGTTGATTCTCCTGCTTAACCTCCTCCAAAAGTTCTCTGAGTTGTGTCGTTTGTTGAATCGAGCAACAAAGATGTCGATGTTGGGGACTCCCCGAGTGCTCAAGTGGAGAAATCTTTAGAAGGAGAGGATCCTCACGAGGGTTTAGACAAAGAAAATTTTCCACCCTCCGAGGTTGAGGTTGAGGTTGAGGTTGAGGATGCAATGGGATCCTCATAAAGACCTATAGATATCACCCCTCAGGACATGCTGAGAATCATGTCATCCGACCGAGCTTTTATCGGGGACGACCACTGGAGCCACTTCAGGAGTGGTTCCCCGACAGATCGTCTTCAAAATATTTTCAACAACTCGAGCTATGTAAGCCTTTCGAACTGTATTTTTTACATTATCGTGCCTTGGGTATCTTTAACCCACTTCCCTGCAGATAGTCGCTGAGTTTGCTGAAGCTGTTCAGACACAAAAATTCCAAACTGATCTGATAAGGCACCTAGATGCTTAGTTAAAGGAGAGTGAGGATAACCGTACTCGGAATGAGGCGATCTATCAGAGGGAAGTAAGTTCTACCGAGGAGAGAGCTTTTGCTGCAGAAGATAAGGCTAATTCTTTTCATGACTTACTTTCGGTCACCCATGAATCAATGCTTAAAGCTGAACAACCAAAGTCGTATTATGAGCAAAACATTGAAGACCTTAAGCGTCAGACCTTGACTGTTGAATCTCTTTCGAAGGAAGCTAGGCTCGAATTTGAAGTTCAAGGGGTTGATCATTTCAAAAGGTCCCTAGCTTATGATGCCCTACTCCTCAGGGAGTTCCAACGGGGTTGGTTTCAGTTGGTGAATTCTTCAATGTCAAGAATCAGGCAACTGATAAAGCTGGAGCTAGTTGGGAATTATCAATAAAAAACCATGTGGACCGGTTCTTGAAGTCTCTTCGGACTCAGATGAGGGAGTGAAGAGCTTACTATTGTAGCTAAGGTAAAGAACCTTATCCTATGCATCTGGAAGTCCCATATGAGCATTTCCTTTCGACTTTCTATGCTAGTCAAGAAACTGGTATAGATGGGTTAAAACCTGACAATGGGTTGGTTCCCAGAATGGATTATAGTGAATGGATGGATAATTCGTTTGACGCAATTATCTAGCGTTTGAATGAAAGTCTCCTACACAAATATGAGATGGTGCCCGATCCTAGCATTGACAAGAGTTCTAAACCTTTGGTTCTGCCTTAGACCTTGTAAAAATTTGTACTATTAATTAAATTTTATATTTTGAGTTATTGCTTTTCGAAAAGCCGAGTATCTTATTAACTGGCTACCCCTATTATCTGAGTAGCGTAATTTCAAGTGTCGAGTATCTTATTAACTAGCTAGTTTCGTTACTCGAGTAACTTTTTCGTCATTTTAAATGTCAAGTATCTTATTTAACTGGCTAATATTATTAACCGAGTCATCTCGAAACATAAGCATGTAGATTTGTATGTGTTTCATACTCGGTGGCTATCCAAACGTTGTATCAAGGCTCACCACGATCATACGTTCGAGTCCTTGCGCAAGTCACTAAGGGCGTTTCCTAGTTTTATCTGTGCAAGGGTTTGCCGAATCGTTAAGCTCTGAATTGCTTAACACAACTGCGTAACTCACCGGATTTTCCCGACGGCGCCCCGAGCCATTTTCCAGATCCGGTTTGCATTTTGGCTAAGGTCTTTATGGACCTTGCTTGGTTTTTATGCTCCTTTGAGCTTCTCCGTCCATTCAGGATTTATTCCAAATTAATGGCTCAGAGCATTTTATTTCTACATGTTATTATGCGCTCAATCTTTTCATATGTTCTTATTATCATATGCTTGGATTTTTCCATATGTTTTTATTATCATATGCTTAAATCTTTCCATATGTTCTTATTATCATATGCTTAGATTTCTAGGAATCCTATAATTGGGTTTTTATTCATAATTCTACAAAACTAACAATATGGAAAAAGGTTGCTAAGAATAAATTACTAAAAAATATCATGACTAAAAAGCAATAAAGCGAGTTTCAAGGATAGGAAATCTTTAAATATTGGGCATTGCATGGTCGGGGTAAAACCCCTTCGTCAGATCAGGCGATCCAATATGCTTCATGGCTGGCTATCCCTTCAATCTTGTATGGGCCTTCCCACTTGTCAGCTAATGAGCCCATGACTTTATTTTTTGTGTTCAACGATACTTTTCTGAGCACCAGGTCTCCTATTTGGAACCTCCTAACTCTGACATGAGAATTATAGTGTCTAGCTACTCTTTGATGATATGTCGCATTTTGCACTTAGGATTTCTCCCCTTTTTCTTCTAACTCATCTAGACCTTGTAGTAGCATATCAACATTATGATCTTCATCATATAGCCTGACTCTGGGCAACATATACGATGTCCTTGTCGGGATAATAGTATTTGGGACTCCAAACCTATAGAGTATGTTTTTCTTCACAAAGTTTGTGGTGTTTTCTTCCGTGATGTGTACAAGCACTTCAGCTTCCACAAACTTCGTGAAAAAATCAACAACCATATTGCATGTTTATCTCCACCCTCTGTTCCTGTTGGCATTGGACCGATTAAGTCTAATCCCCATATGGAGATTGACCATGGGGATGTGAGGCTTCTAAGTTGTTCAGGGGGCTGCCGAATGTCATTGGCGATCCTTTGGCAAGTATTGTAATTTTATGAACATCGATGTTCATTAGAGAACAAAGAAGGCCAATAAAAACCTTGCCTGAATACCTTGTGTGCCAAACTTTTGCCTCCTGTATGATTCCCGTATGCTCCACCATGGATTTCCTGTAGTATCAGAAGTACATCATCCTCTGACACACACCTTTGGAGTGTTCGAGAGAACCCTCTTCTGTATAATTCTCTTCCAATCATAGTATATCTTGTTGACCTGTACCTAACGTGTTTTGCCTCCAAGGGGTCTTATGGGAGTATATCTTCCTCTAAGTACTTTTTTAGCTGAGTCATCCAACCGTTTGGCGGTGTTCGGATTTTTGAGACTCCAAAGTCTCTTGGTTCAACTATACTTGGTTTGAGAAGATGTGCGACCGGGATATTCTTTGGTCTGATTGTGGTTGTTGCTGATGCTAGTTTGGACAGAGCATCTGCTTTTTCATTTTCTTCCCAAGGGATCTGGACAATCCTATATTCCTCAAACCGTTGTAGGCGTTGTTTTGCTATGCCTAAATAAACCATCATACTTTCATCTCTGGCCTGATATTCGTCTAAAATTTGGTTGACAACTACCTGTGAGTCACTAAAAATTTCAACTTCATCTGCTTCGAATGCGATACAAACTCTAAGTTCTGCCAGCAATGCCTCATATTCGGCTTGGTTATTTGTTGCTTTGAAATCGAATATCATGGCACATTCAACATCATCCTCTTATGAGGTGCATACCACGATCCTCGTCCTACTACCATGAGTGTTAGAGAAGCCGTCAACATACAACTTCCATGAAAGATTCCTGCCTGCCATTCTTTTTACCTCTAAGTCAGATTCTATGAATTCTGCTACAAAATCTGCCACTGCTTGTCCTTTAGTGATGTCATGGGATCGTATTAAATATCGAACTCACTCAGCCCAATTGCCCATTTGGTTAATCTCCCTGAAATCTTATGTTTTTGAATAATTAGTTTAAGTAGGCAATCGGTGTAAACCCTGATTGCATGTGCCTGAAAATACAGCCTTAACTTGCTGCCGAGACTAAAGCTAGAGCCATCTTTCCTGCTCGAGAATATCTGATTTTAGTGGGAAGAAGAGCCTTACTGGTATAGTATACTGGCTTTTGTATTCCGTCCTAAGTTCAGACTAGGGCTGAACTCACTGCTAACTCTGTAAGTGACAAGTACAGGTAAAGTACTTCTCCTTCCTTTGGTTTTGAGAGAATGGGTGTTTGCCCTAAATACTCTTTTATCTTCTGAAATGCCTGATCACATTTTGTATTCCATTCAAGCCCCTTCCTTTTTTTTATTATCTTGAAGAATGAAGCACATTTATTTGTGGCCTTCAAAATAAACCTGCCAAGGGAAGCTAGGCATCCCGTCAAATGTTGTACCTCTTTTAAGGTTCTTGGAGAAGTCATTTTTCGGAGTGCTTCAATCATCTCGGGGTTAACTTCGATCCGCTTTTGGTGCACTAGAAAACAGAGGAATTTTCCTGAAGAAACCCCGAATAGGCACTTGTTCGGATTCAACTTCATCCGGTACCTTCTCAAGACATCAAATGTTTCGCGCAGGTGTGAAGCATGTCTGTCTGCCTAGATACTTTTGGTTAACTTGTCGTCCATGTAAACTTCCATGCTTCTTCCTATTTGGTGGGCGAAAATTCTATTGACCAATCTTTGATATGTGGCCCCAGTATTTTTTAATCCAAAAGGCATTACTGTATAACAATATATACCTTGATCGGTTGTGAATGTTGTTTTTTCTTCATCTCCTTTATTCATCTTGATCTGATTGTATCCTAAATAGGCATCCATAAAACTGAGCAATTCATGACCTGATATAACATCGACCAGTTGGTCTATTCGTGGGAGTGGAAAACTATCTTTTCGGAAGGCTTTGTTCAAATCCGTGAAATCTAAGCACATTCTCCATTGGCCATTCTTATTTTGGATCAGAACCACATTTGCCACCTCACTAAGGATAGTTGATTTCTTTGAATGATCCTACAGCGAGCAACTTTTCTACCTCCTGCTTAATTGCCCAATCTTTTTGAGGTTAAAGGACCTTCTTTTCTGAATCACAGGTTTTACACTTGGATCTTCAGCCAAGTGGTGTGATATCACTCTCGTGTCTATCCTCACCATGTCTTCGTGAGTGCATACGAACACGTCTTTGTAATCTCTAAGCAAATTGATGAGGTCTATCTTGACCTTCTCCTCCAAATTAGTTTTGATTTTGATCTTGATCTTTCTAGTTGGTTCATCTTCCTTTAAGTTCACCTCTTCTATTGGCTCATTCTTAAATGTTTCAGGTTCCTCCATTGGATCGAATTCAAATATAAATGATTCTTCTTTCTCAGCCTGATCCGGTTGAGTTAGGATACAAACCTGGTGTCCGTCACTATCCTTGTCCTTATAAACGGAGAGATTGGATCTTCTAGCCATTTCTTGTGAACCTTTGATCGTTTCTACTCCCCATTCAGTTGGAAATTTAATCATCAGGGCGTAAGTTGTTGTCACTGCTTTTGTCTTTTTAAGAAAAGGTCGGCCCAGTAAGGCATTGTAAGGCCAGTTGTCCATATCTACCACCACAAAGTCGAGTAGCACTGTTTTCTGGCATGGTGCTACTCCGATTTTTACAGGTAATTTCACCGTCCCTAGAGATCTAACCTCGACTCCTCCGAATCCTCTAAGCGGGGTATGGAATGGTTGCAAGTTCTTTCGATCCAATCACAGTTGATCATAAACAGCCACACTGAGGATGTCTGATGAGCTACCATTGTCCACTACTATCCTCCTAACTTCTCTATGGCCAATTCGGGCACTAATGACAAGTGTGTCATTTGGCTGGACATCGACCCCATAAGAGTCAGCTTCAGTGAATATTATCGGGTCCCATCCTTACTTTATTCTTTTCGGATCGGCTCGATGGATTTAACGTCGAAATTCTATCTTACTTCTATTGCTTCTCGGATTTCTTGAGTCTGCTCTCGGTTACTTCTTCTAGTTGACGGTCCACCAAAGATAGTCTGTATCTTGCCACTCGTCTTGGGACTGGCCTTTTTATTCCGACCTGAGTTATGATCTTCCGGTTTGGTTTCCTTCCGAGTTCTTGACTTCTCATCTTTCTTCAAGATTACATCTTACTGATGTCCTTCTCGGATGAGGGTTTTTATATATTCTTTTCTTTATGGAACCTACAATACTTTATCGTATCTCGCTGGGCAAATTGTGACTGCCAGGATGACTCTTTCACCATATCCTTTTCTTCTAGTATTGCCAAGATATCATCCTGTTTTTTTTTATGTGGGGTGTAGTTCGTATACTTTTCTTGAAATTTTCACCTGGTTTGATCAGTATTAAGTCCACTTCCCTCATATTTGCTTCTTTCTTTGCTACTTCCTTTCTGTTTGCCTTTATGGTTCTGTGACTTTGACTCGGCATCATTTTGTTCGGGTTTTCACCCATGCGCATAACTACCTCCTGTCGTCAACTCTTCTTCTTTTGCCAGCGCGTATCCTCCTACCATATCCATCATGTTTGCATATCTAGTTAGATGAGCTCTTCTTAAGTCAAAAGAGAAACGCCCATTCTGTAAGTTATTTATAAATGCAGAGATTATTGCCTCGTCATCCGCACTACGGATTTCTGAGACCGCCTGGCCAAATCTTCCCAGATACTTCTTTAATGACTCATCTTTTCCTTGTTTGAGTTGAGAAAGATACGCCACCGATTTTTTCCTATTTACATTCCCAAGGAATTTTCTTGAAAAGCACCTACTCAATTTGCCAAAACTCTCAATACTTGCCGGAGGCAATCTCCCAAACCATTTTGAGTCTGTATCCCCAAGAGTTTGTGGGATGCTAAGGAACAACAATGGATCGCTGTGGGCATACTAGGCCATGGCGCTCTTATATCGTCTGACATGCTCTTTAGGATCTATATCTTTCTTGAACTGTTCCACGTGCGGCATCCTGAATCTTTCCGGGAATGGCGTTCACAAAATATCTTTAGTAAATGGGTTGTCAGAATCGCCGTCATATAATTCATTATATCCATACTGCCTGATTAACACGTCCGTTTGACTCGTATTATTCTCGACTTCTCGGGTCAGACTCTGAATCATGACATCTTTGTCACCCTTCGGTTCTCCCCGTTGGTCAAGCTGTCGAGTGATTGTCATACCTGTCTCTAGCTCCTCATCATTTGCCTTCGAGTCTTACGAGCCAATCCTTGTAAACGTAAGGTCCCATGGTGGCTTTTACGATAATGACGGTCACTATCTTCTAATGATGATGGCTGATTTCTCCATCGATCGTATTTACGGTGCCTATCATGCCCTGATTGACCGTGGCTTCATCTTTGGTGTGACCGTTCTTCTATGGGCGTTTCACGATCCTTGTCCTGGTTACGCGTCGTACCTCCAGTTCGGTTGACTGGATCTGAGTTCCTGACGGCTACTGGTATATGTGGTTCAGGCCCAACTACAACCGATCGGAGTCTAGGAGGTGATAGAGGATTTGCGGATATGCCTCTCCTGTGGCCAATAGAACTATTCCTTCTTGAGTCGTATCCATCAATAACTGTTACAATGCATCATGGAAGCGACGCGTTATGTCCTTAATGGTAGGAGGGACTTGCTGAATGCCAGCTAGGGATATCGGTAGGTTCCAGGTGGTTGTGGTGGGATCCTGAGTGGTCCCGCCTATATGAGCATTATCTGGAGATTTTCAGATGTTTCTGGAACTGTCTTTGCTTCCATTACCGGTCATCTTTTAAACAGATCGAAGGTTCGAGCCCTCCTACTAGCACCAATTGTTGACATCGATTTCTCGATGGTCAAGAAAGTCAACAAGCTGGGTTTGATTATGACCTATCACAAGAGAAAGAGAAAGAGAATGCAATTGAAGTTATTATGACATGATTATACGTGGTAAAACTCTTGTGATAGGAGAAACATCCACGGGTGGTTGATTGCACAACCAAGCCAAATCCAGTATTGAACGATAAATTACACCACTCGATCTCTCTTGCCTCTCTCTTACAATGATTTATTTTCTATTCTTTTTTCTATCTAGCGTATCTTATCTGAATCTGTCCTCCCTTTTCTAATAGGATTTAGGGGTCTATTTATATGTGTATAGAACCCTAATCCTTGTTACATAAGTAAGAAAGGGAGACTGTATCTAACTAAAATTGATTACTTGTCAAGGTTAGGGTTGTGCGTTTTCGGTTTTGTTTGGGTTGAAGCTCAATGTCAAACCAAACCAATTTGGATTGGTTTGATTATATTTCAACCCAAACCAAACCAATTTGATATTTCAAACCCATTCAAACCAAACCAAAAAAGGTCGGGTTGGTTTGGATTGGTTTATCGGTTTAGATTTGAACTCAAAATATTTTATTTTTGGTATTATATTATGAAAAATATTTACATAAAATAATCATAACATGAAATATTAATTATATATATGTATGTATAAAGGAAGTACATAAAAGTCAAAAGAGTAATTATCAATTAAAGAGATGTTTTACGGTATCTATGTTTTTGAAACCCTAATACATCAATCAATTAGAAGAATTGTATCAAAACAAATAAATAAACTATAAAAGCTTAAAGTAATCGGTAAAAGTTATAAAATATGGACTAAATAGAAAACGTAGGTGAATTTTATATTTTAGTTTTATTTTTTAAAATATGTGGTTTGGTTTGGGTTGGTGAATTATTTCACTCAACCCAAATCGAACCACCTTTAATCGGTTTGTCCAAAAGACAAACCGACCCACCCATTTGCTATATTTGTAATCGAACCAACCCAAACTTTATGGGTTGGGTTGGTCAGTTTGGTTCGGTTTGACGGTTTTTTGTACACCCCTAGTTAAGGTCGTCTTTGTCTTCATTCCTGTTTCTGAGAACCCGTGGATCGAGTTTGAATCTATATAGGACTCTGATTATACAGTCCGCTTATGATCTTATTTCCTAATCGATTTGCAATCTTCTAAAAGAGTAGAGTTGTTACTTTGGTTTGAACTTGTTTCCTGTTTGATGTTTTATCTTCTAAAAAATTTCTAAATTCTTCCCTCCTTCGATACGAGGAATGAAACACTGATGCTTTGCGTATCAGGGTGTGATTCTAGATTTCTTCTTAGGCTTATTCTCGCATGTGAATCGTGTATTGAACTCTTTTATTCGGGCCTCTTATTTTGTCCTGAGTGGAACTGAACGTGCTGAGTACCCATATTCGGGCTTACTCGGGTTCTTATTCCTCAGTAATGTCATGGATGGTGCCTTCTAGATGCCTGCTCGGATGCTCATCTGGCAATCTCTTTAAGGGGTTGTCTTACCTGTCAATGACTTGTACATTCAATAAAATTTACATATAATAAGGTTTTTTAATGATTGAATTTCAGGTTTTTTTTTTTTGAAAATGATGTGGTTCGATTGAAGGAAAAGAATTGAATTATTATTGCAATTGAGTTTGTATATTGTCGTTTATTTGGATCTGTGGAATTGATTTTGTTGTTTTACTTTGTGGAATTGGTTGAAGATATTTGGATTGTGTTTGGGCAGTGACAAAATGAAAAGGAAAAAAAAAGATGATTATTTTGTGATGATTATGATCCGGTTTGGTTCTGGGTCTTGTGGTGGTGGTGATGGCAGTGATTTTGTGTTGATCTGGGTTCATTTTGGCTGGGGAGATTTTTGGTTCGATAAAGTTGTGTTGTTGAGATGAAGCTAGATTGTTGAAATAAAGCTGGATTAAATTTGTGTTCTGGGTTTTGTGAGATGAATGTTGTTTATTTTTTTTAATTAGGATCTGATAATTAAGAAGATAAAATTTTTGTTCTTATTTTATTTTGATTTTAAAGGTAAAGATAAAAATGTCATTTTGTATTTTCTGTAACGTTTGACCGTCAAAATTTTGGTCAAAGGGATCAATTTCTATCCAATCATATATGATTCTATGTATGTTTGAAAAGCTTCTCTACTGGTTAAAAGGGATTTTTAATTAAAAAAGTACTTTAAAAAAATATTATCGTCTGGTTGTCACCCAATAGATTTTTTAGGTGATTAAAAAAGGTGTTTTAAGTCAAATTGGAAAAACTTAAATTTTGGACTTTTTCTAGTAGATCTTTTTGAACTTTTTTTAATAATACTAAAATGTATAATATTATATTTTAGAAATCCTACAATTTAAAAAGGCTTATTGTAATTGACAATCAAACGACCAATTACTTCTTATTAAAAGATCTACTTTAAAAGATCAATCAACCAAACGATTAACCAAACATTTAAAAGATCTACTTGAATTAGCTTTTCTAAACAAAACATACTTATGAATCTATCTTATACAGGACCTGTATGAAAGAGACAGGGTTTCTATTTTTATTTTTATTTTTAAATGTTAAATTTTTGTAATACCTTGAATTGAAATCCAAGTAGTAAATACTAAATAGATCAACGAGAATAACCGAAAGCACGTGCAGCTACACCCACCACTTTGAAAGTTTTTTCGTATTTCTATTTCCTATTATGAATTTCAATTGAATCAATTCTCATGAGAAGCGAGATTTAAGCCCCGTCATGTAACTGTTTTTCAGTCCGTTTTCGTTTTTGTTTTTCAAAAATGATTTCAAATTCGCATTCGTTAATCGTTTTTCGTTTTCAATTTCATTTTATTTTCAAAACACGAAAAAAAAAACGAAAAAAAAATCAATATTAACAGTGAAAAAATTGTAAAAAACAATATACATGTTTTCTTTATTTTTGTTTTTTTTTTGTTTTTCACTTTTTTTTAAAAAAAAAATTCTATTTTTTTTATTTTTTTTTTACTTTTTTCGTCTGATCCTCCTCTTCTTCTCCTTCTTTTTCTTCTTCTTATCTGAACCTTTTTGTTTTCTGATCCTCTTTTTCTTCTTCTTCAATCCTCTTCTTCTTCTTCTTCGATGTTTCTTCTTCACCGATCATTCTCCTTCTTCAATTCTCTTTCTCTCTTCTTCCTTTATTTTTCTTCTTTTCTTCTTCTTGACCGATTTGGTTTCCTTTCTTTTTTTTTTCTTTTTTTTTATACTTTATTACTATTATTTATATTTATTAAAATAATACTTATTTATGATTTAAGAGTTTAGTTTTGATTGTTTGATCATTTTTTGTAGTAATTTATGATGTGTTACTTTTGTTTAATTTAAAAATTACAATACAAAAATTATATTGATTAATTATTTAATCAATTTGTTTATAATTGTAATAAGATTAAAAAAAATACAAAAAATGATATTTCAATTTTTGATAGTTTTCAGTTAACTAACCAGAAGCGTTCTTTCCATTTTCATTTTCAAAATATAGCTTTCAGTATATGATATCAAACACGTTTTCAGAATTCGAAACTGAAACCAAAAACATTGTTCAATTTTATTTTTATTTTTGAAAAACGACAACTGAAAAACGCTTACAAGACGGACCCTTAAGAAAAAAGTGTTTGATAAACTTTAATTGATTATGGAAATGACTAAAATGGATATACTTGTTAAAATGTAATATATTATTCAAATATTTTTGTACTATTTTTAAATAAAAAATAAAAAATGCAAATATAAATATAAAGCATAAGATATAATAATAATAATTGTTGACATTGATTTCTGGATGTGTGAGAAACAACCAACAAGGATTGGATTTTAGTAGTGATTTCAAAGAGAGAGAATGAGAAAGTAATCGGATGCATGTTTTTTACGTGGTAAAACTCCGATGACCGGAGAAATGTCCACGGGTGGTTGAATGATCAACCAAGCCAAAATCCATTATGAAATAATAAAAATACAATTCTCGATCTCTCTTTCTTCACTCTGTATTTTTCTATGATTGCTCTCTATATCTTTTTTTGCGAGATTATGGGTCTATTTATATGTTTATAGAACCATAATCTGCTTTGTACAAGTAAAGATCTTTGTATATAATTATGATTATTTACTTGCTTAAAGCGGAGTGTCGTCTTTCCTGTTTTGGAGTCTTGTATTGAGATCGAATGGGACTCTAGTAATGTAGTCCAATTAGGACTTATTTCCTTAAAAGAGCATAGTATTTTTAAAGAAATAAAGTTGTTGCCTGATTGGGAACCCTTCCTGCTCAGTATTCTGTTCTCATTGGGATTCCTTTTTTGATATGGATATCTTTGTGTGTTTTAATGACTTAATCCGTGTGAGCTATGTGCTGGGCTTTTCATTCAGTTTTCTTCATATTTGTCTCGAGTAAGGACAATACCCGCTGGTCCCGAGTAACATCATTTGATCCAGAGTAGAAATGTCATTTAACCAGTCTCGAGTGTCATTAACTGATCCCGAGTAATATATGACGTCAATTGACCCTGAGTGGGTTTTGTTCAACATCTACTTACTCAGGTTTTCTCTTCTTCGGTGACGTCTTGTAGGATATTTTCTGAATGCCTATTCGGATGTCAACCTGGCAATTTATCCTCTTTGTTGATGACGTGTACGTACGATAAAATTCACATATGACAATACCCCTTAAAATATTTTTGCTGAACAGGATTTTATTTCGGGCAAAAGTTTTTTAATCAGTTTTTCAATATCTTTTCAGTACCCGAGTAAATGTCTTGTCATAATGGTGTGTCTTAATGGTGACCCTGTAAATTTTATTTGCCTCATCACGTGAGATTTTTAATGACGACGACGTTTTGGAGTTCTGACTGCGAAAGCCAGTTCTCTTCTTAACACATGTCCCTTGCCTTTCATTTTTCGATATCATTTATTAGAAACGACCTACACGTTTCCCCGTGTGCTGCCTGCATCATCAAACCTCATCATCGTTTTTTCCCACCTTGAGATCCTAGGGTTCCGTGCTATCATCTCTTTAAATTCTTCACTGAGAGATAGTGTTGGTTCATTCTCAAAAAATATCAGCATAAAAAATTTCTCAAACCCAGATTTCTTTGCTCATAAAATCGCCACCTCTCCGTAGAAGATTTTGCACCAGTTCTTTATTCAAGGTTCGTTTCAATGGATCTATCTTCCCGTCATTGACTTTTTAATATTACTCTTGATGCATTAGATCGTGGGGATTTTCAGTTGGTTTCCTATATTCGAAGATTACTGGGGGAAATCCCTGCTGATGAACCTTCATTTTTAGAAGTCGATGTTTATGGGCTTCACACTGACGTTCATTTTTCAGTGTCAAGTTTTGATTCTTCATCTAGTTCTGAATCTGATGTTTCTAATCACAGGGTACCTCTGCGAAGGATGGGAAAAAATCAAAGTAGAAGTGAAGTTCACAGGCACAACTCGGGCAGCGTTCGGATTAGGGAGCAAACTGTTAATGAGAACGATGTCAAAGAGGCATTTAGGGCATCTCGTCTCGCTTTCTCTACTGACCGCATGAGTGGGTTTGACACCGAGCCGAATGTGGTCGGGCCAGATGAGATAGAGAAGTATCGTGCCCGATTCGATCTGCCCAATTCGGTCACTCTGATTCCAGCGGGTGATAGAGCCACGTGGAATCCTCCCCCGGGCATGGTGGTGATCTATGGATCCATGCTCTGTTGCGGTGTCACTCTACCTTTTCAGCCGTTCATTGCCTGGTTTCTGGCTGAAGCAGGGATCGCTCCGGCCAAACTGGCTCCGAACAGCTATAAAATCTTGATGTGCATGTGGCACATGTACAGCCGAATGAACTTGTCGCCGCCTTTCCCGTGTGAAATCAGACATTTCTTTACGCTGAGGTAGTCTGGCAAGACAGGAACTTATTTCCTCATATCTAATCTGCTAGACTGTTGGGTCCCTCAAGGGGACAAAAGTGAATCAGGGAGCCGATATCTCTGATGTCCCTAAAAAGAGGGGTTTCTTATGGGGATTCCCTACATCCAACAAGTTCTGGAAGAACAATTGGTTTTTTGCATGAGGGAGTCTCGGGCTTAATGTCACCGTTATAACTGGGGATACTCGAACGATGTTGAAAGTCCCCCATTTCTTCTGTTCCCCCGAGATATGGAACAAGAAGAAAATTGATTGCAGCCATACTGAGCTGACCAGACTTGCTCGGGCAGCAATTCACACTCTTGAAAAGATGAGCAAGACTTATCTCTTTACTGATTCGAAGATGATAGAGTTCGGTTTCTTCAAGCAGATTTTGAGCTACTGCAGGCGATGTAAGTGATTTTTACAACCCTTTTTTATTGTTAATTTTTGCCTTTTATATTCTGATACGGTTCCTATTTTCTTCTAATTGTACGATATGGACATCGTCTGTGATTTTCAGGCTCGCCAAGTGACATCGATTCTTCAGACGAGCCGAAAAGAAACTTCTCGTCAAAACAATGAATGTATCGCCCCGCCTGAGTCCGACGAGGAAACTGATGTAGCCGAGGAGCAAGTCCCTGAATATGTCCCCGAGGACGTTGTTCAGCCGACCGCTGGGGAGTCTAGTGGTCCGAGTGGCTCGACAGATACTCAGATGCCTGATGATGGGGAGAGGCAAAGTGAGGGTCCTAGCAAGGAGCCTGTCAGACGGTCAGACTTTTATGTTGGAGCATCCCCCAAGCGTTAATGTTGGAGCATCGGCAGATGTGGAGACTTCGGAGCCGAACAGGGGCTCCCTTGTGTCGATGGATGCGGAGACTTCGGAGCCGAACAGGGGTTCCCCTCCCCCCGAGGTTGAAGATCAGGGGGCTGAACCCTCGGGGTTTCCTTCTCCCAAGGGTATGCTATGGGAGATGTCATCCGATCGGGCTTTTATCGGGAAAGACCGCTAAAGTTGTTTTCGGGATGGCTCCCTGACGAACCGTCTTCAGAACGTTTTTAACGGTGTATCTTATGTAAGTTATCCTTAACTTCAATTGTTTTGCTCATTTTTGGTTGATAGGTTTTTAATTAAACTTCTTTATAGATGGTGGCTGAGTTCACTGAGCTGGTTCAGATGCAGCAACATCCAGCTGATAAAATAAAGCGTCTCGAGGATCAGTTGAAGGAAAGTAAGGATAGTCGTGCTCGGGTTGAAACGGCTTATCAACAAGAGGTTGGTTCTGCCCAAGTTTTTACAGACCACTGTCTGGCGAAGCAGATGGAGGCCGATGAGAGGGTTTCTTCAGTAAAAGAGAAGGCTACATCACTTCAAAACTTATTGTCTTCTACCCAAGAATCAATGCTTAAGGCCGAGCAGGAAGCGGAACAGTCCAAGTCGGCATATGAACAGAAGATCGAGGACTTGGAACGCCAAGCTCTGACAGTAGAATCCTTATCTAAAGAGGTTAGGTTGAAACTTGAAGTCCAGGGGGTTGATCATTTTAAAAGATCCCCTGCCTATGATGCCCTTCTTCTTTGGGAGTTTCAGCGAGGGCTGGTTTTAGCTGGCGAGTTCTTCAAAGTTAAGAATAGGGCGACTGAGAAGGCCCGAACCAACTAGGAGCTATCAATCAAACATCATATGGATCGGTCCTTGGAATCTCTTCGGACTTAGATGAAGGAGTGGAGAGCTTACTGCCGTAGCCGAGGCAAAGAGCCTCATCCCATGCATTTTGAGGTTCCATCTGAGCACTCCCTCTCAACTTTTTATGCCAGTCAAGAGTCGGTCGTGGAGGGTGTGGTGCCTGATGTCGGGCCGATCCCAGGAGAAGATTACAGCCAATGGATGGATGATTCGGCCGACATGATTGCTTGGCCTTCTAATGAGAGTCTGTTCCGTGAATATGAGATGATGCCTGACCCGAGTATTGGCAAGAGTTCCAAATCCTCACAATACTGATTTTTGTAGATAGGATTTTTTATAGACTAACAATTCTTTGTAAAGAATTCTTTGTAATAATTCTTTTGTAAAAGAACTTTGTAACCATTCTTTTGAAAGATCAATAAAATTCCGAGTAGCTTCTGAACCGAGTGGTTTTTAATCTGATTCCATTGCTCATAAAAATTCTTCTTTGACTCTTGTTGCTGAGTATCTTATTAAACCGGCTATTTCTGTTCGGGTAACTTAACCGAGTATCTTATTAAACCGGTTTCGTTCCCTGAATAATTTTTAACGCCAAGTATCTTATTAAACTGGCTGTTGCAATCTTCATGCCAAGTATCTTATTAAACCGGTTGTCACCCGAATAATTTTAATGCCAAGTATCTTATTAAACTGGCTCACTCTGATGTTCGGGTAACTTCACCGAGTATCTTGTTAAACCGGTTGTCACCCGAATAATTTTAGTGCCAAGTATCTTATTAAACTGGCTCTTGCAATCTTTATGCCAAGTATCTTATTAAACTGTCTAGTATTATTAACTGAGTCATCTTAAATCAGGCAAGTAGGTTTACACTTGTGTTTCATACACGGTTGCTACCCGCACATTACATCAAGGCTCACCGTGATCATATGTTCGAGTCCTTACGCATTACCGAGGACGTCTCCCCAGTTTTTATGCGCAAGGGTTTGCCGAATCGTTGAGCTTTTTGAATCGCTTAACACAGCTATACATTTCACCGAAATTTTTTCCCGATAGTGTCCCGAGCTGGTGCATCAAGTTTGCCTTTTTGCTAAGGTCAATTGACCTTGCTCGGCTGGCATGCTCCTTCGAGCTTCTTCGCCCATTCGGGAATCAATGGTCCCGAGTATTCTATTTACATGTTCTTATTATCATGCTTGTCTTCCATATGTTCTTATTATCATATGCTTTCTTTCAGAAATTATAAGTTTGATGCATTATCTTTCGGAAATCCTGAGTTTAATTTTCATTCATAACTGCAAAATCAACAAAGTTTTAAATTCCATAGCTAATATCTAACCTAACTAAAATTTTCATGACTAGGAAAAAAGAACAAAAAATGATTTTAAGGATAGAAAATCTTCAGATATTGGGCATTGCATGGTCAGGGTAAAACCCCTCTATTGGGTCGTGCAATTCAATATGCTCCATGGCTAGCTATTCCTTCAACTTTGTACGGGCCTTTCCATTTGTCAACCAAGGAACCTGCAACTTTATTTTTTATGTTCAATGACACCTTCCTGAGTACCAGGTCTCCTAGCTGGAATTTCCTGACCCGAACATGAGAGTTGTAGTGGCGAGCTACTCTTTGCTGATATGCCATATTTCGTATTCGGGATTTCTCCCTTTTCTCTTCTAGCTCATCTAGACTTTGTAATAGCATATCAAAATTCTGTTCTTCATCATATAGTCTAACCCGGGGTGACGCATATGACGTTTCTATAGGGATAACAGATTCTGTTCCAAACGCTAAAGTGAATGGAGTCTCTCCGGTTGACGTTCTTGTTGTTGTCCGATATGCCCATAATACCTCGGGAAGCTTTTCAACCTAGCTTCCTTTTTTGGCATCTAGCTTTGCTTTGATTGTATGCTTGATGATTTTGTTCACTGCTTCGACCTGCCCATTTGTTTGAGGGTGGGTAGGTGTGGCATAGTAATTGGCAATCTGGTACTCTTTGCACAACTGTCTGAATTTCAGGTTATCGAACTGGGTGCCGTTGTCAGTGATTATAGTGTTTGGGACTCCAAACCTATAAAGTATATTCTTTTTTATGAAATTTATGGTGTTTGCTTATATGATATGCACCAATGCTTCAGCTTCTGCCCACTTCATGAAATAGTCAATGGCTACTATGGCGTACTTCGCTCCACCCCCTGTCCCAGTTGGCATTGGGCCGTTTAAATCCAAACCCCACATGGAAAATGGCCATGGGGATGTAAGGCTTCTGAGCTGTTTAGGGGGTTGTCGGATATCATTAGCAATCCTTTGGCAAGTATTACAACTCTCCGAACATTGTTGCGCATCTGAGAATAGAGTAGGCCAATAATAGCCTTGCCTGAGTACCTTGTGTGCTAAATTTTTATCCCCCATGTGGTTTCTGCAAACTTCTCCATGGATTTCCTGTAATATCTGATATGCATCCTCCTCTGACACACATCTTTGGAGTGTTCGGGAATACCCTCTTTTGTATAGTTCTCCTCCAACCAATGTGTACCTTGCTGATCTATACCTGATACGTTTTGCTTGTAAGGGATCTTTCGGGAGCACGCCTTCTTCTAGGAACCTTTTTAGCTGAGTCATCCAACCGTCTGGCGGTGTTCAGATTTCTGAAATTTCTAAGTTTCTTGGTTCAGCTGTACTCGGTTTGAGGAGATGTGCAACCGGAATAGTCTTTGGCCTGATTGTGGTTGTTGCTGATGCTAGTTTGGACAATGTGACTGCCTTTTCATTCTTCTCCCTGGGGATCTGGGCAATCTTATATTCTTTGAATTTCTGGAGAAGCTGTTTCACAATGTCACGGTAGACTATCATGCCTTCATCTTTGGCTTGGTACTCGTCCAAGACTTGGTTGACAACTACCTGTGAATCGCTGAATAACTCGAATTCATCTACCCCGAGAGCTATGCAGGCTCTGGATCCAGCTAGTAGCGCCTCGTACTCGACTTGATTGTTGGTTGCTTTGAAGTCAAATCTCATAGCACATTCGACATCATCTCCTTCTGAAGTGCATACTACGATCCCTGCCCCGCTGCCGTGAGTGTTTGAAGAGCCATCAACATACAATTTCCATGCGAAATTTTTTTCCAACATCCTTTTTGCTACTAGGTTTGGCTCTGTGAACTCTGCTATAAAATTTGCCACTGCTTTCCCTCTGAGGGATGTCCTGGAGACGTAGCGGATATCGAATTCACTTTTTTCGATAGCCTATTTGGTCAGTCTTCCTGAAATCTCTGGTAGAATTTGCTTTAATGGGCAGTCAGTGAGTACCTGGATTGTATAAGCCTAAAAATATGGCCTTAGCTTCCTTGCTGCTGAAACTAATGCTAGGGTCATGTTCTCTGCCTGTGAATACCTGGTGTCGGCTGGTAGAAGTGCCTTACTGGTATAGTATACTGGCTTCTGTACTCATTCTGTTCTAATTAAGACTGAACTGGCTGCTAGTTCTTTAATTGATAAGTACAAATGAAGTGTCTCTCCCATCTGAGGTTTTGAAAGGATGGGAGTCTGCCCTAGGTATTCTTTAATTTTTAAGAATGCATGCTCGCACTCTTCATTCCATTCGAGTCCTTTCCCTTTTTTAATTACTTTGAAAAAGGGTGCGCATATGTCCGTGGCCTTTGAGATGAATCTACCCAAGGAAGCTAAGCATCCTGTTAGGCGTTGTACTTCTTTGAGGGTCCTCGGTGAAGTCATTTTCTGGAGGGCCTAGATCTTCTCGGGGTTGACTTTGATTCCTCTTTGGTGAAAAACCCAGGAATCTTCCCGAAGGAACCTGGAATAAACACTTGTTCGGATTTTGCTTCATTTGGTATCTTCTCAAGACATCAAATGTCTCTCATAGGTCTGAAGTATGCTTGTCTGCCGTGATGCTCTTGGTCAACATGTCATCAATGTATACTTCCATGTTTCTTCCTATTTGCCGTGTGAAGATTCTGTTGACCAGCCTTTGATATGTTGCCCCCTGTATTTTTTAACCCAAAGGTCATTACTGTGTAACAGTACAAACCCTGATCAGTGGTGAATGCTGTTTTTTCTTTGTTGGCCTTGTTCATCCGGATTTGGTTATATCCCGAATAGGCATCCATGAAACTGAGCAGCTAATGGCCTGATGTAGCGTCCACCAACTGATCTATCCTCGGAAGTGAAAAACTGTCTTTTGAGCATGCCTTGTTTAAATCTATGAAATCTACGCACATCCTCCACTGTCCATTCTTCTTTTGGACGAGGACTACATTAGCTACCCATTGAGGGTAATTGACCTCTCTAATCGATCCTACAACGAGTAGCTTTTCTACTTCCAGTTTGATTGTCTGACTTCTCTCGAGATTGAATGATCTTCTCTTTTGTATCACCAGTTTTGCATTCGGGTCTACTGTGAGATGGTGAGATGGTGAGATATTATTCGGGCATCTATCCCGACCATGTCTTCATGACTCCAAACGAACACATCCCTGTATTCTTTAAGTAGATCAATGAGGCTTTGTTTGACTTTTCCTTCCAGGTTGGCCCCGATCTTAATCTTTTTATCTGGTTCATCTTCTTTCAAGATGATTTCATCGACCGGTTCAGTTTTGGATTCATTCGGCTCTTCCTTTGGTTAGAATTCGAATGACAGTGGCTCTTTGTTTTGATTCGGCAGCATTATAGTGCAAACCTGTTCATTCTTGTCTTTGTATACTGACAGGTTAGCTCTTCGGGCCATCTCATGGGATCCCTTGACTACCCCGACCTCCTGTTCGGTCCGGAATTTAATCATTAAGGCATAAGTGGCCGTTATGGCCTTAGTTTTATTTAAGAATGGCTGACCCAACAACGCATTATACGGCCAATTGTCTAAGTCTACTACCACGAAGTCGAGCAATACAATTCTCTGACAAGGTGCCGCTCCGATCTTCACAGGTAGCTTTACTGTCCCGGGTGACCTGACCTCAATGCCCCTGAATCCTCTGAGGGGAGTGTGGAAAGGCTGTAGATCCTTTCGGTCCAACTTGAGTTGATCGTAGACAGCTACATTGAGAATGTCTGTCGAACTTCCATTGTCTATCAAGATTCTCCTAACTTCCCGGTGACCAGTCCGGGAACTTATGACTAAGGCGTCATTTGGCCGAACGTCGACCCAATGTGAGTCTGCTTCTGTGAATGTTATTGGGTCCCATCCTTCCTTTACCCTTTTCGGGTCTGGCTCCACCGAGTTCACATCAAAGTTATGTCTTGCTTCTACTGCTTCTCTGATTTCCTGCATTCGATCTCGGTTACTTCTTCCAGTAGATGGTCCTCTAAAGATTGTATGTATTATTTGATTGGCCTCTGAACTGGCCCTTTGATTTTGACTAGAGCTGTGATCGGCCCTGATCTTTTTCTTTGTTTCTGATTTCTCATCCCTTTTCAAGATTATATCTTGTAAATGTCCTTCCCGAATGAGGGTTTCTATGTAATCTCTGAGCTGGTAACATTTGGAAGTCTCATGACCTGTTTCCTTATGGAATCTACATTATTTGGTGGTATCTCCTCGGGCAAACTGAGACTGTCGTTGTGGCTCTTGTACCATATTATTTGTTTCTAGAATGGCCAGGATTTCCTCCTGCTTTTTCCGAAGAGGGGTGTAGTTGGTATATCTAACTAAGTATTTTTTTTGTGGTTGTTTCGGTATTACGCCCATTTCCCCCATCCTTGCTCTTTTCTTTGTTGTTTCCTTTCTGTTTTCCTTTTTGGTTATGCACCTTGGACTTGGCGTCCTTCTCGGGTTTTCCTCCATGCCTGTAGCATCCATTAGTGGCTAACTCTTCTTCCTTTGCTAGTGCATATCCTTCTGTCATGTCCATCATATATGCATATTTGGTCAGACGGGCTCTTCTTAAGTCAAAAGATAACCGTCCATTATAAAGGTTGTTGATGAATGCAACAATTATTGCTTCATCATTTGCACTGTCGATTTCTGATACTGCTTGGCCGAATCTCCTAAGGTATTTCTTCAGCGACTCGTCTTTCCCTTGTTTTATTTGAGAAAGGTAAGCCACTGATTTTTTCCTATGAACATTGCTCAGAAATTGTCTTGAGAAACTCCTGTTCAGTTCACTAAAACTTCCAATGTTTGCTGGAGGCAATCTCCCGAACCATCTTGAGCCCATGTCTCATAGAGTTTGTCGGAAGTTGAGGCATAATAAGGGATCGCTATGGGCATACTGGGCCATAGCACTTTTATAGCGTCTGACATGTTCCTTTGGGTCTGTATCCTTCTTGAACTGTTCTACTTGTGGCATCCTGAATCTTTCTGGGAATGAAGTCCGCAGGATGTCCTTATTGAATGAGCTGTCAGAATCCTCGTCAGATAAATCATTGTACCCATATCGTCTGACCAGTGCGTCTATCTGTCGCCTATTATTCTTGACTTCTCGAGTTAGGCTCTAGATTACGACGTCCCTATTTACCACCGGACTTCTCTGATGGTTGAACCGCTGGGTGATTGTCATTCCTCTTTCAGGCTCTTCACTTTGATGCCGGGTTTCACGTATGATTCCATGATGACGCTTGCTATGGTACCGATCGCTATCTTCTGATGACGACCGATCCCTGTGCCGGTCATGTTTGCTGTGTCTAGCACGAGCTGTCTGATCCTGGTTCTGCATCTAGCGTGGTCGTTCCTCTTCAGGTGTTTCACGTCCAGCCTGATTGATTGGAACAAAGTTTCTTCCGACTTCCGGTGCATTTAGTTATAACCCTACCACAACCGAACGAAGCCTCACAGGTGGGAGGTTAGGAGTTTGTTCCTCTACAGCCAGCAGAACAACTCCTTCCTTTGCTGCGTCTGCCACCAATTGTTGCAACGCTTCTCGGAAGCGTTGTGTCGGGTCTCCACTGGTTGGAGGAACTTGCTGGATCCCCGCCAGGAATGTAGGTTGGCTCTCCGTGGTTGCAGCGAGATCTCGCGAGCTGCTGCCAACATGGAAGTTATCTGGAGATTTTTGGACATCCCCGGAACTGCTTCTGCTTCTGCTTCATGTCATTATCCTTAATTAAATCGGAGGTGCAATCCCCCCTCCTTTTAGCGCCAATTGTTGATGTTGATTTCTGGATGTGTGAGAAATAGCCAACAAGGATAGGATTTTAGCTATGATTTCAAAGAGAAAGAGAAGGAGAAAGTAATCGGATGCAAGTTTTTTACATGGTAAAACTCTGATGACCGGAGAAATGTCCACGGGTGGTTGAATGATTAACCAAGCCAAAATCCACTATGAAATAATAAAAATACAATTCTCGATCTCTCTTTCTTCCCTCTGTATTTTTCTATGATTGCTCTCTATATCTTTTTTAGCGAGATTATGGGTCTATTTATATGTTCATAGAACTCTAATCTACTTTGTACAAGTAATAGATCTTTGTATTTAATTATGATTATTTACTTACTTGAAGCGGACTGTCTTATTTCCTGTTTTGGAGTCTTGTATTGAGATCGAATGAGACTCTAGTAATGTAGTCCAATTAGGACTTATTTCCTTATAAGAGCGTAGTCTTTTTAAAGAAATAAAGTTGTTGCTTGATTGGGAACCCTTCCTGCTCAGTATTATGTTCTCATTGGGATTCCTTTTTTGATATGGATATCTTCGTGTATTTTAATGACTTAATCCGTGTGAGCTATGTGCTGGGCTTTTTATTAAGTTTTCTTCATATTTGTCCTGAGTAAGGACAGTACCCGTTGGTCCCGAGTAACATCATTTGATCCCGAGTAGAAATGTCATTTAACCAGTCCCGAGTGTCATTAATTGATCTCGAGTAATATATGACGTCGATTGACCCTGAGTGGGTTTTGTTCAACATCTACTTACTCGAGTTTTCTCTTCTTCGGTGAAGTCTTGTAGGATATTTTCTGAATGCCTATTCGGATGTCCACCTGGCAATTTATCCTCATTGTTGATGACGTGTACGTAAGATAAAATTCACATATGACAATAATAATAATAATAATAATAATAATAATAATAAAGTCAACTCGCTCATCACAATATCAATTTGCTGAGTCGACTCGCTCTCCTCAATTTAAAACAGTTGAGTCAACTCGCTCCCCTTAATATAAAACAGCTGAGTCAACTCACCCATTAATGGAGTATCTACAACTCAGCTCTAAATCCACCGCCTCCTCCCACCGCTTCTGTCTCCGCCTCCTCACTCCCTCACCCACTCAACGGCATCGTAGTCGTCTGCTTCATATCTAAAAAACTCGGCTACTCCTTCCAGCTCATCAATCGGATCTTGAACTTCAACGCATTCAGCTGTGGAGGAGCACGAGTTCTGGGATCTTCAAGGTCAGATCTTCATTTTTGTCGAATTCAACGTCGTCGTCGGTAACTGGCCGACCTCCGTTGTCAGTGGTGGTATCACTAACAATTAACAATTTTGTTTTAAAATTCTTTTTAATTTTTTTTAAAAATATTATTAATTTAAAAAATCATTAGCTATAAAAAAAAGGGTCTTATTGTCTTTATATTAGCATAATAGGGGTATTATAGATATTCTAAGAATAAGAAATCAGCTTCTCCAAAATCAGTTTCTCCAAAATCAGTTTAGAACAACAACCTCCACCCAACTTCTCAAAAACTACTTATTGGAAGAGCAATTTATAAAATAAGTTTCTTTTGGATAGTTTACCAAACACCCATTTACTCAAAACTTGAGAAATTATCACTTATTTTTCAAACAAAAGCATCCCCAAACATAGTCTTAAACTTCTTTTTGGTTACATAGCAAAGTAAAATAAAAGTGTCCATGTAACAAAAAGATTTAGTAGCTTCAGCTTAAAGACCAATAATCTCTTCCACATTCAGAATTCCATACAACCAAAAAAAAAAAACAGTAAAACTACCAGCACATAGTGATAACTGAAATTGTTATAGAGACTACTGTTAAAGAAAGGCCTTGATCCAAATAAATAACACAATCGAATAAATTCCTATAATATAGCACTTCTGCTACGTCTGTCTGGCCGCGGTGTTACACACTCGTTCATATACTAGTATATTCAATCTTACAAGAAAACATCCAAAAATTTAACAGATCAGGAAAAAAATCTTGAAGATGACACAAAACAAGAATGATCAAAACCTTTCTGCCAGTCTTGCGGTGACTGCTCTAAGTTTGGAATACACCTTCCCAGCAGGTGACCCTAAGATGAGGCTGCAAAGGGAATCCCTCGCTATTTTGATGTTGGAAAACGATCCTAGTATGTGAATCTTTGTGTCTGCAATCACGATCCTCGTCTTTGTAGCATTTTCAATTGCAAACTTTGTTTTGCCACCTTTGCCAGACAGTCTGCCTATAGCACGAGACAGATGTTCTCCCCGAAGTGTTTTGACATCCTTAATCTCGAAAGATTCCACATAGAGTTCATCCAGACGCAAGAGCGCAACAGCATCTACAACATCAAAACCTAACATGAAAGCATGCACAAAATCTGCACACTTCTGTAGGTTACTGATGTCTGGTGTGTCTGCTCTAGTCTTCAATTCAACCTTACGACCCTTGAGATTCATACGAATGTCAATCTTCATCTGATCATATATTGGAGTGTAGATGTCCATCCATACTTTCTTAAGAGGTGTATACCGATGAGGTGGAACAGAGACCTTCCGGAACTGAACTCGACCATCGGACATCTCATGAGCCATTAAAGGCTCAAAGTTTGGCTTTGATGGCAAAGACTCCGATTCATGTTGGGATTGAGACTGAACTGTTTCAATTTCCATGGATTCCTTGGACTGCATCGTGCAGAACTGCAAGTTCCACCCTGCATGGAATTTAGGCAACAAGAGGCATACATATGTCAGAATGTGTACTAGAGCCTAGAGGCACATCTTCAACACAGCCATTTGAAGTCCACAACTTTAATTGAAACACAAAAAACGATAGAAGCAACGATTGAGAAAATAAAACACACTAATTAGGTTTAAACTTCATTTTGTCTTGAGAACACCAAACCTTAGATGGAAAGGAAAAACTGAAACAACAACCCAACATGACAGCTAAACTAAAGCATGTAAATGGTAATCCAGGCTTCCAGATTCATGCTCATCAAATAAACACGGTTTAGACTTCAATTTTATCTTAAGAAAACCACTAAATCTTAAATGAAATGGAAATTTTGAATAACAAAAATAACCCAACCAACAGACAGCTAGTCTAGGCCATGTAAACCAGTTCACTAGATTCATGCTCATCAAATCCATTAGATTTAGACTTTGTTTTCGTCTCAAAAACACTAAACCTTAAAGGAAAGGAAAAACAGAAAACAACAACCTGGGAAAACAGCTATAATACAACACGTAAACCAGTCTTCTAGATTTCATATTGACCGTAGTCGTTCTCGTTCGTATCTTGCAACAATCAACATCTCATCAAAATACACTTCACTGTTACATAAAAAATCACTCGTGTTCAGTCCTATCACTCTATCAGTATCACCAAACAATAAATTGAAAATCATACATATTCTACCACTCATTACGAGAACAAACACAACCGCAGCTTCACAGAACCAATTAACAAAATAAACAACAAAACCAAATTTTTAATTTAGGTTTTCAACTATTCTATTAAGCTTCGATAAATTTTATTTAAAGTGAAAACAAAAGAAAATAGATATAATAAACCCTTACTAAAGATTTCCAACGAGAATCGGACCGTCGCGGTGGCTGTTGTTGATCGGCGTTAAGAGGTGGCGCGTGAGGAGCAGCGACTTCAGAGAAAATTGGAGGCGTTGAATTGTTTCCCGGTCGAAAAGAGGTTTCGGGTCTAGGGTTTTAAGGGATTATAATATAGAGTATGCTGGGGAGAATTTTGAAAGAATCCATGCGATTGTGAAATATTTTAATTCTTTTATAACGTTTATAGAAATGTGTAACGTTATAAGAATAAATAATTAATCTAAATTTTAATATAAATAACGTGATAAGTGAATTGTCATAATCACATATAACGTGGGATTATATAATTAATAAAAAAATACTACTTAATTTGTTATGACATGGCAATTGAATTGTTATAATTAAACTCAACGTGTGATTATATGATTAATTTATTATAATATAAGAAGTGAATTGTTATAATTACACACAACACAACGTATAATTGTTACGTGTGATTACGTTGTTATATATATATATATATATATATATATACGTATTTTTTTAGCTAACATCACAACACATCATATATATGTCAACCTACGATTATATTATTCTACGTTGAAGTGTTCATTCCAATCTGGAGCTATTTGGTGCACAATGGCATACCTGCTGTGCCATTGACCGGGAGAGGTCCTATGGCGCACAGTGGCACGCTCGGTGCGTCATTGATGGGATTTTTATGCCTCAAAACTCATCTCCAATATCTCGTTACATAAGTTTGATCTCTCTCTCATTTTGATGATTTCCTTTTCTCTCGAGATTCAAATCACTCCATGTTTTTGTAATTGATCATTGAATTGAATAGTTTGGGGTTTTCTTTTCATTAAGATAGATCTACTTGCTTTTATTCTTTATTTTAGCATCCAGTCTTGGAGGATATGTTGATCATACAATCCTAGAAAAAAAATGTTAAAAATCTAGCTATATGACATTACTAAATAAAAGTCCTCGGATTGTTTTTCAAAACCATATGGACGAGAGAATTATTATTTACATAGATGGCAATGTAAAACCTTTATAAATTAATAATGTTAGGCAGTTCAAAAATTATTAATTAATAGAGCTATTAATTAACCGATAAATTTATTTATTTAGGGCATTTATAATTCAATGTGTATACAAATAACAAACTAAAGATTCAACTCATGTAAAAATAATAATAACGACTCAACTAATATAATTAATTAAATATCATTCATCAACTAAAAATACATTAAGTCAATAAAAATAATAATTCATTATGCTTATATGTATTTTAAGTACTACATAAATTTGGAATTTTTTTTAGAAGAGAGCTCGAACTCACAATCTTGTGGCATAGGTGTGAGAAGTATATTATCGGATCAACATCAATCTCATCATTTCATTTTGCTTATCTACTTAATTAATTAAAATTCATTATAATTGTATTCCTCAATGAATACAGAAAATACACCAAATTTAATATTCAATAAATATAATTAATTAAATGTTTATTACTCAACTAAAAATAAATTAATTAATAAAAAATAACTAAATCAATTGTACCTATCAATTTAATTAACTAAAATTCTTTATAATTTTATTCATTAATTAAATATGATAGTAAATTATATTTATTATATGAATGAGACCACATATTTATATTTTCTAAAAATTACTATCTTATCAATTTATCGAAATTATTAATTTATTCCATTAGCCCAAGTCGAGACTGGAAGAAATTATTATATTATAGAGAATATTAATTTTTCGAGTATTAATTCAAAGAGGTTTTACTACATATATTTTAATTTAAATAAAAAAATATGAATATGTACATATCATAATTTACTCGTTTAACTTGTAGATGGTACAAAGATTAAGGGGAGTGCACTGGTTTAAGATTTTATTAGACAATTTGTAGAAGTAAAAGTTTAGTGGTATTGAATTGAGATTTTTAACAAGTTAGATAAGTCAGGTGGTATTCGATCAAGACTTTTCAGATTTTTTTGTTTAAAGTCCATATTGTTTTATGGTATTGGATCTAGACTTATAAGATTTTTTTGAAAGTCCTTATTATCTTATGGTATTGGATCTAGACTTTCAAGAGATAGCAAATTGTCTGATGGTATTGGATTGATATCAAGATTTTTAGGACTTCATGACAAAATAGATTTTCCAGACTTTTTAGTGATATTTATTAATAACTTGAACATAAAATTGTATTGTCATCTCCCCCAATACTTTCTAGACTTTTCTCTCTCACTCAAAATCATCTTCAGCTTCCACAACCTCCACACCCCCATCAAATTTTCATTATATTTTTTCAGTTTTCTCAACTTCCATACCTCAACAGATCTTCCATACCCCATCAGATCTTCAGCTTAGACGAGTTGTGATCCACAGATGAATGATTGGTGATCGGAGATTGGAGATAAGAGGTGGAGTAGTGCAACCGTTTTACTTCGTTTTTTTTTAACTTAAATTTCATAGAACATATGTTGAATAATGATTACTAATCGTGACATCTTTATTATTGTTCATGCTCCTTTGATAGGTGTAAATAATGGTTTATTTATAAATAAATTGTAATGACTAGTGTGGATAAATGTATAGTTGTTTTACTAATATATATATAGTGATTCTCTAGTAAGGGCGCCCTGAAATTATAAGTTAAGGGCGTTCAATCACAACCACACATTCATATTGGGTGTGAGTATTCGTTAATATGTGAAGAAAATTGAATACTATAATCGACTCTTGAAAATCCATATTTATAAAAGTCCAAAAAGTCTTGAAATAAAGTCAAGATAATCCTAATAGTCTATAAATAAAGTCTAAAGACTCTTTTAGATTCTAAAAGTCTGGTCCATATAATCATAATAATCCTAAATGTTTAATCATAATAATCCTAATAGTCTTGCAAATCTATAAAATCCTTACACCCTCAAATTTTCTATTAAAATCTCAATCCAATACACCCTCCTAAATTCTTCTCTTGTTCTTAAAAATATTTTTTAAAGATTAAATGCATCTTTACAAAATAATTAATAGGTTAATTGAAGGACTTTTCTTTGAAAAACAATTTAAATCATAAGTAAACTAAAAAATATATTCTAAAATAGCATTTGTTTTATTTATTTTAAAAAATAATAATAAAAGGGTTTCAACTGTTTCTTTAAAAAAATTCTCAAAAAGTGGAACATAATTAAATTTAAGGATAATTTCACTAAAGTCCATATTTTTTAGTGAAATGTCACATATTTAAATGTCTTTGTCATATTAGCAACTTAGGTCGTTAGTTTTTCAAAAATACATCACTTTAGTCCATTTGACCAAAATACTAATGGTCAACTCTAATTATATATATAAAAGTATAATTTTAACATTGGCAAAATAATTTATTGTGCTTCAAAAATAAATAATGTTAATGGGAAATTTGCTCAAGATGGGAAATTTCAACTAACACATTCGAGACCACTACCACGGAGATGGTGGCCAGGGTCGGTACCTTAAATACTTGACCTGTTAGGATAATAATGTATATTCAAATGCTACTAGGATGGTAAATGAGAATTTTTATTCCTGATCACTTACGAAATACATAAATCTCTCAAATATGCTCACAATCTCTCTGGGCATAGGAGGGTGGCAACCTCGTGCTTGTCGAATAGTAGATACAATGGCGGCCGTGTTCAGATAACAGAATTTAGGCTCAGCTTAATTCTATCAATTCATGTTCTCTCTATATCGTTTTTTACCGTTGATCTGTCTCTTCTCAATTGTCGACTTTTTTTTTTTTGCCTCCCCTTTTCTACATCATGCTTGGACCTATTTATACATGGTCCAAATAGGTTTAAACTCGTGAATCGCCTGCCACGATTCTATGAATCTGTTCCCTCCTTATCGGGCGGGATATTTTATTTGAAAGTCTTTGATTCTGAATTAATTACGGATTCAATAATATCTTTGCCAGAGATAAGTTTGTTTCCTCTTTGGACTCAATCTCTTACCTTACGCTTACGTAGAGTTTTAATGTTTGCTGGAGTGTAGATGTGTTCCCGTGTGCCTTCATGGCATATCTCTTCATGGAGGTCATCGAGCTAGTTGATCGTTGTTTCGTAGAGCGAGGTAGATCCATACCTAAGCTCTAGTCCCAGAAGCTCGGCATGACCTTTCCTGGTCCTTTAAAGCTTGAGACGACCTTATAGGCCCTCACTGGGGGTCTCGTGGATTAGGCAAGCTTCTTCATTCAAATCCAGGCAGGTTCAAGTTTCCCATAGTGATTCGGAGCATTACTATAACGCAAATCTAATCCTCTTAAAGACCCACCTTTTCATGTCTTGAATGGATAGTGGGCTTTTGTCGAGGTTGGTGGGCTTATTTCGATCTCGGGAAGCCTTTATTTGGAACGATCTTAGTTCATTGTGTCGGGCATCACCTCAAACATTTCACAAGCTCAATGACCTTTCTTTGCTCTCACAGAGTAAGATTCCTTATTTTAATTTTGAAAATTTCTCTGTACCGTTATCGAATCTGGGTAGAAATCTCCTCATTAATTATTCCAATGACATGGCAGGAAAAGACCGGTGTACTCCCTAAGATAATCTGGCTACGTTACGGTCGCTCCACTAGTCGAGGAGATCCATTCGAAGATTTTGTTGACATCACTGCCCTTCTCAGCTCTATTTAAATCCGGCTTCCTCATCACTTTCCTCACACTTTCTTTCAAACTTTAAACTTTCAAAAACCCCTCTCCTTCGCTACCTTTGACCAACTCTTCACTATTTCCTTTGTTCTTCAAGCCCTTCATCTGATAATGTTGAACTCTTCTGACAGTATTAAAGCCATGGTTGAGGGCACTGGTACCTCCAATTCAGTTCCCATGAAGCGGGTGTGGGGAATTTCAAGCGATGAAGACTCTTCCCCGGTCCTTCAGCACCGCCGCTCTAGTAAGAACTTCTCGATCGGCTCCAGCTTCTCCAATCAAACCGATAACCCTCTAAACTTAGTCATTGAAGACTTCGATAAAGAAGGTAGAGATGACACCGCTGGGAGGGGTAAAGTCACTGTCACTGGTCCTTCTCCAGCGGAACTTCTGCTCTATGACTTTAGGGTCATTTCTTATTCCACAGTTAACCCAGACTCTCTCGACCGTATGAGATCCAAATATGGTATTCCTGACAGCGTCTCCATTATAATCCCTTAAAGAGATTACGACGTCTTTAACCCTCCCAAGGGCATCCTCCCAATCCATGTGGCGGCCTTCGAGAGTGGGTCAAGCTTCCCCATCATCCTACCCTGCGGTGGGCCTTAATGCCTTTCAACTAGCTCCTCTCCATTTGACGTCCGGCTTCTAGAGGCACCTTATTGGCTTTCTCATTCTGTGGAAGGAATAATGCGAGCTAAGCAAGATAACCAGTGAGCTCGGACCAGAGGAGCTGGCTTTCTAATTTTAAATTGAGAGCCTGGCTGGAGATCTTTGAGGTCAGTTCTACGCCAAGGCCAAGAACAAGCTTAAATTCGTCATCCCTAGAGCCTCATGAAAGGACCCAGCCTGGAAAGAGGAGTGGATATTGGTCGGCGGTGATTAGGGGAGCTCGATCTTCATAGGTGGGCACGAGTTTGTGGTTCCCACGGATTTTAATGACAAAACATTATGGGATCGGGACTCCTTGCTCGTAGAGGACTATCCTCGTCAGGAACTATTTGAATTTGAAGTTTCGAACTGCTGATCCCTTCGATTCTCTAGGGTGAATCGATACCTACGGATCTCCAGTGTTATCCCTCGTAAGTAATACCAAGTCATTATGTCCCGTTCCATTAGCTGGCTCACTTTTGACATCCTTCGTCTTTTCTTTTTTTTTATTAACAGTTTTTGTTGTTGCTCCAGTTTTCTACGAAGCTCAACAAGCTTGGATCCCACCCTTTTCTGCCAGATCGTCCCGGGGAGTCTTCCTGGCTACATCGGAGAAAAAGGGTTCAACCATTCCAACTGCTGCTTTGCCTGCTCCTGCTCCTGCTCCATTTCCTACCCAACCTAGGTCTAGGATGGTCATTCTTGCGCCACGAGCTTCCAAGGCAATAACCAAAGGAGGCTCTGCTTCCCAAGCTACTGATCCAACCATCTCTACCTCTTCACCAGCTATCCCTACTACCACTGATGCTCCTACTGTCACCTTGCCAGAAGCCTCTCCCCCTTCGTCTAAGCTTCCAACTTCTCGAGCTTCAGCGGGCTTAGAGACTGGTGTTTCTGAAGCTTCTCCTACCCTCTCCCAATGCCAACCGAGCTCGGGGTGGGGGGGGGGGGGGGCAAGATGAAGTTTTGGAACAGTTCATTGCATCTTGCCCGGGGAAGTGGTCTCTCCCGGATGGGATTGATGCTCGTTGAGGTCCTGCTTACCAAAGGGTCTTCCCTCCTAGCTGAGGTAGCTTTTCTCCCTTATACGTTTCTATGATTGCGAGCTTTGATTGCTCTCTAACCGTTGCTACATCTTTTACAGGCTTTCAAGTTCAACGTAGCGATGGGTCACCAGGTATCCTTTCTTCGTGAACGGGCTGCCAAAGCTGAAGTCGAAATTGAAAGGGTCCCTCGGTCACTTTTAGAGGAGATGACCTCCAACCAAAAGGAGATTAAGGCTGAACTGGGCGAGCTTCGTTGTGATCATGAGAGGATGAAGTGATCCATTGACCAGAAACCCTCATGTCAGAGCGGCGAGTCAGGTAAAGAGACTCCTGGAAAGCTGAAGCCAAGAAGCTGGACGTCGAGAATCAAGATATGCATGCCTAGGTTGCCAAGCTTCAGGCCAAGGTGGATGCATCCTTCAGCGAAGTGTACTTCTACGCTTCCTACCAGGTTGCTAAAGCTCTCCCTTCCCCTTTCGACCTATCAGTTATCACCAACTGGGATAGATAGGAGATTATGTCGAAGGCTGTAGAGATGTCTAATCCCGAAGGTGATAGGGCTGGAACTGGGAAGCAAGCAGTTGTGACAAATCCTCTTCTTCCTCCAGTCTTTCCAGTCTTGGGTCCCAGCGAGACCTACAATGGGGTTCGGTCAACATAACCGGAGGGGGACCTATCAGAAGCCAAATGAGGGGTCTAGAATCGACCGAAAGAAACCCATAACGGTGCGTTTGGTATGTGGGACGGGACGGGACAGCGTGGGACAACTTTTAGTTGTCCCACATTTGGCGCGCTATTAGCATGGGACGTGATGGTACAACGTGGGACAAAAACCTCAAAAACTTGTCCCACTCCAGACCCTAGGCCAGACTTGTCCCTTGCATGGGACAAGTGTTGAAACGACTCGTTTACCCTTAATAATTCTAAAAATTACAAACATAAATATACATAACCTGAATCTTCTTTCTCTCTCTCTCTCTCTCTCCTTCGTCAGAAAAATAACCTACAAACCCTCCATCTCCCTCTCACTCTCCCAACGTCGAAACCAAGACCACCAACAAACCCAAAACCCAAATCAAACCCCTCCAATTGTTGTTGTCACGCCACAAACACCCAAAACTCCTCCACGAAATCAAATCAAATCAAATCAAATCCAGTACAACCAACACCCAAATCAATCGGTTGGGTTATGAAGAAAGCTGTTGATGTTGTGGTGGTGGGTGGTGGTGGTGTTGTTGTGGTGGTCATCGAAGGATTGTGTCATGACCTAGGTATTTTAATTGATTTTCTGTTGTGTATTTAAGTGATTTGCAAGTTTGTGTAGAGAATATTTATGCTTAATGAAGGTTGAAGATGAAAAACAAAGGTTGAAGATAATAAATAGTCAACAGATCAGTGAGAGAGAAATTGTAGAATTCGAGAGAGAGATTAGAATTAATGAGGATTTGTTTGTAATAATGATTGATGAAAACTCTATTTCTCTCTCTCTATCGATTCTCTAGATCTCTCCCTCTGTTCCAGTTTCTCATTATCTTCAATATCTCCATCTTCCTCAATTCTTCTTCTTCAAACCTTGTTCTTCAACCTCCAATTCCAGAAACCTATAAAATCAAGCCCAAACAAATCATAAAATTATACAAAAAAAGCTCAGGGCACAACAGATTGGTGTTGGTGGGCATCTCATTCAATTGATGTTATTAATGGTCGTTATCAAAGAAATTATTAATTTTTTGCTTTAATTTTTTTCTCTAGAGAGAAGAAGAATAGGAAAATCTGGGGAATTTCCCAGATCTCTAAAAAATATTTATTCATTTATCATATATTCATTAATTTTCTGTTTTTTATAAAACCATTAAATTGATAAATTCCATTCAATTCTACATAAAATCTAACCAACTCCATATTAAATAATTTTCGATTACAATATTATTAATTTTGTTAAATATGATATATAAAATTATTTATTTATTTAATAAAATAAAATAAATATTGCCTTGGGGCACTATGGTCATTTGAACATCTTGTCCCGTCATGTCCCAACTATATCAAACGCATAATAGTACAGTTAACTGTTTTGTCCTATGTCTTCCAAACACAATACAGAACAACCTGTCCTGTCCTATCCCGTCCTATCCCGTCCCGCCTTGTCCTGTCCCATCTCAGTGCCAAACACGTCCTAAAGAAGGACATGAGGTTGAACAAGACTGGGTAGAATCCTTGGCGAACCTTCTCGATGCGGTCATCCCTATTGAGGTTATGGCAGTGGTTAATGAGGTTTTGGAGGAGGACCCCGCTGAGCAGCAAGCAATCGGGAACCCTTAGGTGGTAGGGGTAGCGGATATGGCTTTCCAAAATGATCCACTACCGGAAGGAGGAGCCGGGGTGTGGTACATCAGGAAGAGAGAGCAACAAAAGGGAGCCAAGAAGAAGTAGAAACCTGATGTAATTTATTCACAATTTTTTTTTGCTGCCCGGATAGGGGGGTAGACACCTTGTTTGATAATTGTAGACTTTCCAGAGGACAGGCTCCCATTTCATTAATGGAATCTGACTTTAGATTTCATCCATTCTTTCTTCAGTAAATTTTGATTTAATTGATATTGTTAATAGTAAAATTTGGTCAAGGATCAAAGAGAAATTTTCCACTTACCCTCCACAAGTCAAAGCCCATAATCGACGTTCATGAAGCCCGGATATAGCATAAAGCTACCCCGCAGGAGCAGGGAAGGCCGGTCCGGCTTCAAAACTATCAGAAAATAAGCTAGGCATGACCATGACGAGCCTCCACACGAACACTGGAACCTGGGCTTCGCCAGGCCACCTATCGGGGAACCTCAGTTCCTGAGGTCGAGCTCCTCAACCACCCCGTAAAAGCCAGGGGGGGTCTCCAAGCTCAAGAGACATTCGAGAGAAGCCTGACAAGCAAAGTAGGCTTCCTCCAAGTTAAGACTTTTGGAGGACAAGCTTAACAATAGTCTTGGACAGAAGCCCGCCAACCTCTCTAGAAGCCCGTTGTCCCTGCTGAGCATGAAAGAGGAATCACGCCTAAATTTACACTTCCTCGGCTACCTCCTAGGAATGTCTACAAGAACACCTCAAGCTCCCAAGGATCAGGGAAAACCCATCCCGAGCTTCTAAGAACAGATTCGACGCATGGATCTACCTTGCTCTATGAGACGACATACAGCTAGCTCCGTGACCTCCATGAAAAGCCATGTCGCGATAACATACAAGATCATATCTTTAATTCCATTTACGTGTGAGTCAAGAGTTTGATTCCTAAAAGGAAACAAACTCATTTTCATTAACAATATCATCGTTTCCGCTATTTACTCGAGGCCAACGACTTTTAAATAAAGGATCCCGCCCGATAAGGAAGGAACAGATTCGTAGGATCATGGCGGGATATCAGCGAATTCAAACCTACATGGACTAGATATAAATAGGGCCAAGCATGACATACAAAATATATACAAAAAAAGAGAAGTAGAGGTAGATGAAAAATAGAGGAAGAACGACAGATAGAAGAAAAGAAAAGAAGAGGGGAATGCCTAAATTCTATGTTCTTAACACGGCCACCTCCGTTTCCACTATTCGACAAGCACGAAGTTACCACCTTCCTAGATCCTAGAGAGACTGTGAGCATATGAGAGAGTAATCTGTATATCAAAGCAAGTAATCAATAATAAAAGATCCCATTTGTATCCTTACAATCCAGCCTAAAACAAATATTATGGTGTGTAATATTAATCTAGAGAGAGGAAGAGGGGGTGAATAGATTTTAATTAACTTTTACCCAATTTTCGTTAAGAGTCAAATTGACGAAAAATGCCCCTAATTAGTCACAATAATATCACAAGTGTAATAAGTGTGGAAATAATAAAAGCACTTGAGATATACGTGGAAACCCTTCAAATGGGAAAAACCACAGGCTGATGAGTGCGCCACACTAGAACCTCGAATCCACTAATGACAAAGAATTACAACCTAATCCCGGTTTAATCCACCACCACTACCTAATCCCGGTATAAGTGAACCTAGTTCGTCTTGCTTGAGCTTTAAGCTACCTACTCCCGGAAGCAACACAAGTCTTACATCTCAATGAAGAGATAAAGTGTCCTAAGTGAATATGTGATGATATTCAATGAACAAACAAGGCTAGGAAACCCTATATGCTTATCTAGGATAATGAGATGACAATTAATGCAATCCTAGATATCAAGTGCTAAATGACATGTTCAAATATCTTAGCTAAACATAGATCAATAAATCCTATGAAGCTATCACAATACAACACTCAATCATGTCATCACAACAATCTCTAATTCGTATCTAGAAATATTCTAAGAGAATACAATTAATTAAAGAGATGGTTTAGCAAGCAAAAACACTTAACTTGTAAGAAGATAGTGAAGAGCTTACCAAACAAGATGTGATGAAGGAACCCAATCCATAGATGCACTCTAGATGAACTTAGATGATGCAAGACGAAGATTTGATGCACATGGAATGCTATGAGTGAGTAAAAATGAGTTCTTGGAAGTGTTTTTCATTTGAAATGTGTTCTAGGGAAAATATATGATATTTTGAACTCTTACACGACCTTAAGACAATGAGATATATATATTTTCATTGTGCGCTGGTGAGGTGCGCTGGTCGAGTAGCGCACCACCAGCGCACTGCCTAAAAATTTCAATAGGCACTGGTCGACAGGCGCTGCACAGTGGCGCAACACAAGCGCAAAATCACTGGAATGTTTGCGCTGGTGAGGATATGCTAGACGAGTGGCGCACCACCAGTGCATGCACATTTTTCCAACTATACACGATTGCAGCAGAGCACCTCAATGGCACTTGACTAGCTACAGTCCACTGTGAAAGTTACGCTGGTGGGGTGAGCTGGTCGAGTAGCCCACCACCAGCGCAAGGCCTATTTTTTCAACACTCAAATGCACAAAAACAATAAGTTCAAGAGTGATGAAATTACATCCTATTTTAATGCCTAGCATGACATACAACTTTCATAGCAAGATGCAAATAGGTCAACAAGAGTCATTTAAACTAAAATGCATACAAGAAAACACTCAACATATATGATCAAGAGTTATGCATGAATATGTGAGTGTGTGCAACTATATCTTCAAAGTAAGTAAGCACAAGAATTTTACCTTTGGTGCTTCTCCTCTTGAAGTCTTGAGAGCCCAAGCTATCCTTACATGAACCCCAACAATGTGGTTGTTCACGAAATAAGCCTATCAACAAATGAGGACTTTTCAATCTCCCTATTTGGCTATTTCGTGACAAAACCACCACTCACATTGATCCTCACAAAACAAAACAAAAAAAACACCAAGAAGATATTCTACATTATAAGGAGATAAACATAAAAAAAATGTAAGTCTTCAATCTCTTGTAGAACTATCAACCCTACACACAAGGTAAGCATAAATACGCTTTCCAAACCAAGTGCATATGAGATGATCAAGTGAATATAAAACAAAAGCATTTGCCATTAGAAATATGAGTATGATATCATGAAATGCTCATGCAATGCTCCCCCTTAAAGGGTTACTCCCCTTACATGTAATCTCTCCCCTTTTCAAACCAACACATGCTACTCTCCTTTAGCCAACACTAAACACAACTCCCCCTCTTTGTCATGATATAGTCAAAAGAGAAGTCCCCAACTGGGTCACTCAAGGCAAAGAAAGAAAAAAGCATACAAAATTGTTGCATAATTATATAAGCCACATTTATGCAATCTCAATTGATATGAGAGACACAAGTAGATTTATTGAAGACAATGTGTGAATCAAAAAATGCTCTGCAGACAAGACATGTTGCATTCAAGTCCAAAAACTATGGTATTTGGCAAAGCAAATGACAAAGGTTTCCAATATAAGTCAAGCCAATTTCACCATTTGTCATGAGAGAAGCAAGGATATAGAGTTCTTATAGATATCAAGTTTTAAAGGCACTATATCCAACTTTAAAAGCTAAACATGGCATGATCAACTTTGCACCCTATTTGATTTTTCCGGGAGGATACCCGTATGATAATAGCCATGTTTAACTAATAAAGAAAGAGAGACATTGATTAAACATTTTAGTCTCACTAGTATGTTTCACAAAATGTGTTGCATTTAACAACTGTAATCAACAAATCATGCTTTTTCATCTTTCATTAGCATGTCATTTAAGAATCATCATGTCATGGAGATAATTATAGGTCATTCAACATGTACTTCCAATGTATATCTCCTAGTCCAAAAATGCATGTTTGAACATAAATATGACATGGATTGTAATCAAAGCAAAGTTCACACTTATTTAAGAAAATACAATATACTATAAGTGCAAGCAAGCTACTTAAGCAATCAATAAAGAGGTATAAACATATTAAAACAAATTGCATGCAACAAGTATACAATAGCTCTCTTTGCTTGAGGTCCCCTTATAGGGTAAAAGACCACAACATATCACTCCATTAAACAAATCCCAATAGATCTACTAAGAGTCTTGAATCTAGTAGCATCTAAGGGTTTAGTAAATAGATCCGCTAGTTGATCATTTGTACCTACATGCTCAAGTACAATGCATTTGCTTTCAACTAGTTCTCTAATGAAATGATGACGGATGTCAATATGCTTAGTCCTAGAATGCTGAACTGGATTCTTTGAAATATTAATTGCACTCATGTTATCACAAAAGAGAGTAAGAGTACCTTAATTGAATCCATAGTAGACTAGCATTTGCTTCATCCAAAGGAGTTGTGTGCATCCACTCCAGGCAGCAATGTATTCGGCCTTAGCCGTGGAAAAGGAAATGGAATTTTGCTTCTTGCAAAACCAAGAGACAAGGTTGTTGCCAAGGAAAAAGCAACTGCTCGATGTACTTTTCCTATCATCACAATTTCCTGCCCAATCTGCATCACTAAAGGCTACAAGAATAGCATTAGTGTCAAAAGAGTACCAAATCCCATAGTTGGATATCCCATTCACATATCGAATGATTCTCTTAACAAAAGAGAGATGGGCCTCCTTAGGATCCGCTTGGTACCTCGCACATACACCCACACTAAAGGAGATATCGGGCCTACTTGCGGTCAAATAGAGCAACCTACCAATCATGCCACGATATAAAGTTTGGTCCACACTTTTACCACTAGCATCCTTGCTTAGCTTCAAAGTGGTACTCATGGGTGTATCACAATGTTTGGCACTTTCAAGGCCAAATTTCTTCACTAGGTTTTTGGCATACTTAGCTTGAGATATGAAAATTCCATAATCCATTTGCTTAATTTGTAAACCTAGAAAGTAACTCTCACCAACAAGACTCATCTCAAATTCATGAGACATGACATCAACAAATTGTTGGACTTTGGTGTAATTGGTGGAGCTAAAGACTATATCATCAACATAGATTTGAGCTATAAATAGCTCATCTTTATTTTTCTTGATGAATAGAGTCTTGTTAACACTACCCCTAATGTAGCTATTGTCTATGAGATATTGGGTGAGACGCTCATACCAAGCCCTTGGTGCTTGTTTCAACCCATATAAAGCTTTGTTGAGGTGATAGACATGATTAGAGTGGTGAGGATCCATAAACCACTTGGGTTGCTCAAAAAACACTTCCTCTTGCAAGAAGCCATTTAGGAAGGCACTCTTAACATCCATTTGATATAATTTGAACTTGTGCAAACAAAAAATGGATAAAAAAAGCCTAATGGACTCAATCCTAGCAACGGGAGCAAATGTCTCCTCAAAGTCAATACTCTCAATTTGAGAGTATCCTTGTGCTACAAGCCTAGCCATGTTTCACACAATGTTGCCATCCTCATCGGATTTGTTCCTATATACCCACTTGGTACATATCACATTGGTGTTCTTGGGCCTAGGAACTAGAGTCCAAACTTCATTCCTTTCAAATTGGTTAAGCTCTTCTTGCATAGCAAGAACCCAAAATTCATCTTTTAAGGCTTCATCAATTTTCTTGGGTTCTATTTGAGAGGTGTAACATGTGTAGCTAATTAGATTGGCCATTTGATGCCTAGTCCTAACACCCTTACTAACCTCTCCAATGATGTCCTCTTTATCATGGAGTTTCTTAACCCATGGAGCAGGTTCTTTTGAGTTCAAGAGAGGAAGCCTATCAATAGGTTGTGTTATGTCATTATCAAGGTTAGTCTTTTCAACATTAGAGATATCAACAACCTTCTCCAAAGGGGAGTCATCAATTAGACCTACCTCCTCCTCATGGTTATTATTTTTGAACCTAGTATCATCAATGACAACATTAGATGATTCCATTATGGTCCTAGTTCTTAGATTAAAAACTCTATAGGCTCTACTTTTCAAGGCATAGCCAATGAAGATACCCTCATCACTCTTAGCATCAAATTTGCCAAGTTGATCACGGTCATTCAGAATGTAGCATTTGCTTCCAAAGGTGTGGAAGTAGCTTACATTTGGCTTCCTACCTTTCCATAACTAATAAGAGGTTTGCCTAGTGCGGGGCCTAAGGAAGACTCTATTTCCTATGTAGCAAGCCGCATTGATGGCCTCGGCCCAAAGATTCCTAGGGACATTGTTGCTAAGCAACATCACACGGGCCATTTCTTGAAGAACCCTATTTTTCCTCTCAACAACTCCATTTTGTTGAGGTGTCCTAGGAGCCGAAAACTCATGAGAAATGCCTAGACTATTGCAAAAGTTTCAAAATGGGCATTCTCAAATTCCTTCCCATGGTCACTCCTAATTCTCTTAATGCTTTTAATCTTAGAGTTCATTTCATTTTGAATTTTAGTGCAAAGCATTTTGAACTTGTCAAAGGTTTCAGATTTTTCTCTAAGAAAATAAGTCCAAGTGTACCTAGAAAAGTCATCTACACATACAAAAATGTACCTCTTTCCACCTAAACTTTCGGTTTGCATAGGACCCATTAGATCCATGTGGAGAAGCTTTAGAGGTTCCTTAGTGGATAAGTACTTGCCCTTTTTGTGCACACTTTTGGTTTCCTTCCTTTGTTGACAAGGTCCACAAACACCATTAACCTTTTTCCCAAGCTTGGGAAGGCCTCGCACAATATTGAACTTATCTAAGATTCTTAAATCTTTAAAGTTCATGTGACCAAGTCTTTCATGCCACAACTCTATTTGTTCATCCTTGGACACATTACAACACACTTCTAGCCTCAAGACAATAGCAATTGTCACTAGACCTCATACCTTTTAACAAGGTTTTTACATTTTCCTAAACAAGACGGAGAGTCCATCATCACTAGAATGTGAAATGCTTATCAAATTGGCTTTTAGACCATCAACATACAAAGCATTGGACAAGGAGGGTAATCCGAGAATAGAAATGGTTCCCTTTCCTTTGACCTTCTTTTTGGATCCATCACCAAATGTGACATTTTCTCCCTCCTCCATCACAAGAGTCTCAAAGAAACTCTTATTTCTAGTCATGTACCTAAGCACCCACTATCCAAATACCAAAAATCAGAAGAATGAGCTTTCAAGGCAATTTGTGCAACATGGAAAAAGTGTTCATCCTTTCTAGCAGACTTTGTAACAGAGCTCTTTGTACTTTCAGGACAAGCAACCCCCACAGTAGCAGATGTAACCCCCGAGAGGTTTCCAAAGTCTGACAACTGGCTGGAAGGTTACAAATCATGGATCCTCTACATTGATGGAGCTTCCGGGCAAGCTGGGGCAGGAGCGGCCATAGTCCTAATCGACCCAGAAGGAACTGAGTGCTGCCACTGTTTCAGGTTTGAATTTAAAGTCACGAAAAATGAGGCAGAGTACGAAGCCCTTCTAGCCGAAATAAAAGCAGCCATAGAACTCGGGGTTGATTACCTGAATGTCAAGAGCGACTCTTCGCTCGTGGTCAACCAAGTCCCCGGAGATTATTAGGCAAAAGGGGATAATATGATCGCTTACTTGAAATTGGTTCAACAACTCAAGAGCAGATTTAAGGGATTCAAAATCGAGCAAATACCTCGACAACTGAATCATCGAGCTTACATACTTGCCAAGATAGTTGCATATGGTAGCCAGACCTTACCCCACAGAGTCCCTCTTCAAGTGATCCCCCTACCTAGCACAATGACAGGTAAGAAAGCGTATACATTGGATCGACAACCATGCTGGATAGACCCGATAGTAGATTACCTACAGGATGGGAAACTTCCCGGGGAGCCTGATCAAGCTAGGAGAGTCAAAAGGCTCTCGATGCGGTATTGTTCGGTGGATGTGCATCTATACAGGAGGGGAAGATCCCTTTCCCTGCTCCAATGTCTACACCTAGAAGATGCCAAGTAGGCTTTGATAGAGGTTCATTCCGTGAAATGCGGGAACAACATTGGTGGAGAGGCTTTGGCATATCAGGTTCTCCGCATGGGATATTATTGGCCAACCATCCATCAAGACATGAAGAGCTTGGTACAAGCCTACGAGGCATGCTAGAAGGCCTCAAATTTGAGTCACCTCCCTCTGGAGCGATTGTCGTCCCTTAGCTCGCCATACCCCTTTGCTATGTATGGAGTTGACTTGATTGGACCGCTTCCTACCGATCCGGGTCAGGCCAAGCAAGCTATCGTAGCAATTGACTATTTTACAAGATGGGTTGAAGCTGGACCGCTCTCCCAGATATCAGAAGAAAACATAACAAGGTTCATCAAGACTAATGTAGTTTACAGGTTCGGAACCCCTCTTGTTATTATAGCTGACCTCGGAAAACAGTTTGATAATGGTCGATTCAAATATTTTTTCGAAGGCTTGGGAATCGACCTTCGGTTTGCTTTGGTAGCTTACCCTCAGACCAACGGTTTGGTGGAATCCATGAACAAAACCATTAAGAAGCTGTTGAAGAAAAAACTACAGCAGAAGAAAGGCAGATGGGCAGAAGAGCTTTCCGAGGTCCTCTGGGCTTACCGCACTATAAGGAGAACATCTACTGAGGAAACACCCTACTCGTTAGCCTTCGGGGTTGAAGCAGTCCTACCTATCATGCACAAATTGACCTCCTTTAGAGTCCAACATTTCGAACCAGGGAACAATGAAAGTAAGCTCTAAGCTAGCTTGGACTTCCTGGATCTGAAACAAGATCGAATAGCCGAGAAGGTAGCAATCTACCAAAGCAGGATTGTCAGGTACTTCAACAGGAGGGTTAAAGCCCGAAACTTCAAAGAAGGGGACCTAGTTCTCAAGAAAGTAATGTTGAATACCAGGAAGAGGTCAGATGGGGTCCTAGAGCCCAACTGGGAAGAACCATACCTAATAAAGATGGTGATCCGTAATGGGGCATACAAGCTCGAGGATATGAACGGCTAACACATCGATCATACTTGGAATGCAGATCACTTAAGAAGATTCTACCGTGGAACAAAGGACTCATGAGCAGGCAGCCTTCGCCTAGTTTCTTTTTATCTCCGACAATAATGTACTCCATCTTTCATATCAACAAAGCCTACTTTTCTTATTTCCTCGATCTTCAACTATGTTCTACAATGATTTGGGTCTACATGGGAAATTCGACATTATCACCCCAAGATCAGGGGTAGGCCGGGGAAGCCCCCTGGCAACTCTTGATGCCTTGGCCGGGCACTACCCCCTGCCAAGAAGGGTCTGAGTGTAAGAGCATAGTTGCCATCCAGATCTCAATACCAGGAAATAGCTAGATAGCCCTCCTGATGCCTTGGTCAGGCTACCACCCCCAAAAAGAGTCTGAGTGTAAGAGCATAGTTGCCATCCAAATCTCAAGACTATGAAATAGCTAGATAGCCCTCATAATACCTTGGTCGGGCTACCACCCCCAAGAAGGGTCTGAGTGTAAGAGCATAGTTGCCATCCAGATTTCAAGACCAGGAAATAGCTAGATTGCCCTCCTTATTCCTTGGTCGGGCTACCGCCCCCAAGATAAGTCTATGTGTAAGAGCATAGTTGCCATCCAGATTTCAAGACCAGGAAATAGCTAGATAACCCCTTCTGATGTCTTGGTCGAGCTACCACCGCCAAGAAGGATTCAAGTTTAAGAGAGCGGAAACCCTCCCGATCCCTAGCCTAAGAGAGGGTTAAACAGTTCTTTACTTGATGCCTCTCTCGGCTACATCCCTGAAGGGGCTTAATGATGGAGGGCTTGATTTACTTAAACTATAAATACCCAAGTTATTATTGGTTACTAATCTTCCTTGTACAAGTGATTGCTTACTATAACAGGTCTACGATCAAACAAGGGACTATCGACTAAAGACGTTAAGCTATAAGTCTTCGTAGTCAGAAAGCCCGAGCTAGCTGTCTGCTTTCACGTTTAAGCAATGTTCTTATCTTGTTATTCTTTCCAAGCTAAATCGATTTGCAATAAAGGTTGAACCTAGAGGGATATCAGAAAAGAAGCAAGTACATGTAAGTCAAAATGTGAACCCGATCTCAAGTTAAACTTTATTAATAAATGGGGGAGCCTATTCCCTGTTGGAACTCCGTTCACCGATCGCGCAACGAAAATTGGTTTTTAAAATTTTTATACAAATCATAATATGTATCTGGGACCAGTGAACTTTTGTTTGTAATTATTTTGGGAACAAATACATATAAAAATTATTACACTAATAAAATATATATGTAAATACAGGAAATTGTAATCAATAATAAAAAAGAAAAAAAAATAGAACCATACAAACGTTTGGAGGCTCCTTCACTTTTCGATTTGCTTATGGTCTGTATCACTGATCTTCCTAGCTATTTACAGGTCTAGTAACAGCGTGTGGGCGCGTCACGGTTCTCAGGAACTTAGGATGGAGGGTGTAGAGAAAAATGAATGGAAACACTATTTCTTCTTAAAAAAAACTACCTAGAACAATTCTAGTAGTTAAAAAAATAATAGTTAAATATATGTTTTTCTTGGTGCAATCACTTGCACACAACACTTTTGTTTTTCTTTTGTACTTGTGACAAAAACAAAAACTAATTTTTTTGTCTCTTATGCAAAACCAAAAACAAAAACCACTTTTTTGTCTCTTATGCAAAACCAAAAACAAAAACCTTTTTTTTTTCTTTTGTTTTGTCAATATATATATATATATATATATATATATATATATATATATATATATATATATATAACATATATATATATTTTTTAAAAAATCTATTCTAATCTAATTTGATTTTTAAAAAACTTTCAAATAAAAAAATATCTCATGTCTTTTATTTAATTTTAATTTTGAATTTAAACTATTTAAATTTAAAAATAAAATATTTAATTTATTAAAATAAAATAATCAAATTATCTTATTTTATTCAAAAATAAATATCAACATACACCCTCAATTTAGTGATTAATAATATAATTAAATAATCTCATTATTTAAGTTATTTAATCACCATTATCCATTAATTTAATAATCTCATTATTCAATTAATTCCTAAATAAATACGTGTCACTTTCGTAACACAATTGATTGGACAATCCAATTAATTAACCGTGACCCTTGTTACCTAAATCGATCGGGCTAGCAAGGGGACCTAATGGACCCACAGTATTTTGAGCTCCAATAATCCTCTGAATCATTAATTAAACTCTTTAATTAATATTCCTAAATTATTAACTCCGGTGTTATTCCACTAAAAACCCGAAGATGCACTCTCTCAACTGCAGACGTTTTTACACAGACCGATACAACTCGGTGTCCATCGATATAACTATTACATATGGTGTGATCCTCTACAGTAGTTCATATTTAGAGCTGAGTCATAATGTTCGTTATGCCCCTCTAATTACATATATCCTTTAAGTATCATTGATTCTCTAATGGACAATAAATCTTATTTCCTCACGGAATTAGAAGAGCGCTCATATTGTCCAAGCCCCGAATCAACCCTTAAGGGAACTACCATCTACTTCTCACAAGAAGGAGTGGATTCCACTATTGTGTACAAACCTTCCCAGCCACAAGCCAAACCGCAATCCCAACATACGGAATATATTGATTAGGAACTGCATCTGACCTCACCCATGGTATATCAAAGACCACGATCTAACCTGAAGGAGTCGATAAGACACTCAGGATTAAGATCACCCACATATAGCCATCATTAGTTGATATATATGAATCTCATCGGTAAATGGATATTGGTGTGAGATTTATATAGATCATGGCCCAGTCCTATATGATCACATCATACAAGGTGCCTCCATTCCCATATCTCATATGAATGACTCGGGATAGAATCACTATACATTACGGAATGGACCGCAGCTATAGATTAACCACAAATAAAGTACCCAGCTTTATTTGCTATCTATGGACTCTTTAGATTGCACGTCTCTTACTATATCCATTCGTATATGACACTCATATACACAGTTCGAGATTACATCCGGCAATCCAGGATTTCAATATCTACACAAGTTTATAAAATAAATAACATAACAAGAATGAATTGAACCTTTCTTTTTATTTACTTCATAAATCCATTTACAAATTACATGCTTAAGGCATAAACCCCAACAATCTCCCACTTGCACTAAAGCATGTGAGGCATGTCTCGTAACCCTAGACCATCTAGGTGACCCAAAAATACTTTAGCCGGTAAGGTCTTCGTAAATGGATCAGCATGATTGTCTTGTGAGGCATCTTGGTGACGATCACATCTTCTCTCTGCACTATCTTTCTGATGAGATGATACTTTCTCTCTATATGCTTCACTCTCTTGTGGCTTCTTGGTTCTTTAGAATTAACCATAGCACCACTGTTATCACAATAAAGTGTGATGGGTTTATCCAGGTCCAGAATAACTTCCAGATCACTCAAGAGCTTACGGAGCCAAACAACCTCTTTAGCAGCTTCACAAGCAGCTACATATTCGGCTTCCATGGTGGAGTCAGTAATGCAAGATTGCTTGATACTTCTCCACACAATGGTTCCACCACCCAGGGTAAATACTGATCCAGACGTAAATTTTCTAGAATCCTTGTATGACTAAAAATCAGAATTTGTGTATCCTAACGGGATCAAATCCTGTCCGGAATACACTAGCATATAATTTCTCGTTCTCCGAAGATACTTGAGAATAGTCTTGACAGTAACCCAATGATCCAATCCTGGGTTGGACTGGTATCTGCTGACTACTCCCACACACATAACAGATGTCCGGTCTCGTGCATAACATAACATACATGAGACTACCTACTACTGATGCATAGGGAACACGTCTCATATCCTCAACTTCTTGAGGTGTCTTAGGACACTGTTCCTTAGACAAGTGAACTCCATGTATGGAAGGTAAATTACCTTTCTTGGAGTTCTGCATCGGATATCGCACAAAAATCTTGTCAATATATGATACTTGAGACAGTGCTATAAGTTTGTTCTTACGATCCCTTATAAGTTGGATCCTTAGAACATAACTTGCCTCTCCCAAATCTTTCATTTGGAATTGGCTAGCCAGCCAGCCCTTTACATCAGACAACACTCCCACATCATTCCCAATGAGTAGGATATCATCTACGTATAGGACCAAGAAAACTTTTTTTTTTATTAATGATGCGCTTGTAGACACAAGGCTCGTCGACGTTCTGCTCGAAGCCATAGGTTTTGATCACATCATCAAACCTAATGTTCCAAAATCTAGATGCTTGCTTAAGTCCATAGATGGACCTTTGTTGCTTGCAAACCTTTTGCTCTTGATCCGGAGACACGAATCCCTATGGTTGCATCATATAGATGCTCTCATCAAGATTGCCATTCAAGAATGCAGTCTTGATGTCCATTTGCCAAATTTCATAATCGAAATAGGCAGCGATGGATAAGAGAATCCTAATAGACTTAAACATGGCTACTGACAAGAAGATCTCTTCATAATCGACCCCCTCTTTCTAGGTATAACCCTTGGCCACTAGCCTTACCTTGAAGGTCTCTACCTTTTCATCTACTCCTCTCTTTCTCTTGTAGATCCACTTACACCCAATGGGTTTTACCCCATCCGGTAAGTCTATAAGATCCCAGACTGAGTTAGAGCACATGGACTCCATCTCGAGATTCTTGGCTTTAAGCCATTCCTTTTTATCAGGATCTTCCATTGCATTCTTAAATGTCAATAGATCATCCACACTATCAGCAGAGACAACACCTTGTCCCTCACCTATAGCTAAATAGCGTTCAGGTTGTCTCACAACCCTCTAACTACGTCTAGGTGGTAGTGTATCTTTATCAGGAACCATCTGACTCTCAGATGATTGTGGATCAACAACTCTTGTTGATGAAGCACTAGTCTCACCAGGCTTTAACTCATTTAATATAATCTTGGAACGAGGTTTATGGTCACTAATGTAATTGTCCTCAAGAAACGTTACATTTGTCGATACAAATACTTTGTTATCTTCGGGACTATAGAAGTGTCCACCTCTGGTCTCCTTGGAGTATCCTATAAACAGGCAGACAGCAGACTTGTAGTCTAGCTTTCTAGTTCTATTCTTCAGCATGTGTGCTGGATACCCCCATATGAGAAAATGTCGTAAACTAGCTTTGCGACCATTCCACTACTCTAAGGGAGTTTTAGGAACAGATTTGGATGACACTACATTCAAAATGTATGCCGCTGTTGTAACGCATATCCCTAGAAGGAATTTGGTAATATTGAGAAACTAATCATAGGTCTTACCATTTCCATTAGGGTTCTATTTCTTCTCTCCGCTACACCATTTTGCTTAGGTGTACCAGGAGCTGTGAGTTGGGAAACTATCCCATGCTTGACTATGAAGTCTTCAAACTCTTGATCAAGGTACTCACCTCCACGATCCGATCATAGTGACTTGATAGTCCTACCTAATTGATTCTCAACTTCAGCTCAGAATTCTTTGAACTTTTCAAATGTTTCCGACTTTCGTTGCATCAGGTAGACGTATCCGTATCTTGAGTAGTCATCTATAAAGGTGACGTAATACGCATAACCACCCCTAGCTTTAAAATTCATCGGTCTGTAGACGTCTGTATGTATAAGCTCTAGCGATTCTTTAGCTCTAAGCCCTTTTTTAGTAAAAAGTCTCTTAGTCATCTTACCTTCTAGACAAGATTCGCAGACAGGTAAGGTGCCAACCTTTAACTCACTTAAAGGTCTACTCTTTACTAATCTGTCTATCCGGTCAAGGTTGATATGACCAAGCCTTAGGTGCTAAAGATACGTGTCATTATCTGGAGAAATCTTATATCATTTAGTTTTTGGTTTTTCAACCTTAAACATTTCGGTGTTGAGTAGTGTATTATGTATTAACGGTCTTAACACATACAAATTGTTTTCATTAATTCCTGAACAAATATTTAGACCATTCTTTCCAATAATTACAGACTTATTATTAAAAGAAACAGAATATTTTTGTTCTAACAACTTTGAAACGGAAATCAAATTCCGTGTAAATCCAGGAATATAAAAAACATTGTTTAATAATAAAAAACTATTATTATTACAAAATTGCATTCTTATTGCTCCTACTGCTTTGGCCGATACAACATCCCCCTACCCAACATGCATTGAGAAGGCTCCCTCCTTTAGCTTTGTCCAAGAATAAGTCCACTACAAAGAAGAACAAACATGATTAGTGGCCCCCGAATCAACTATCCAGGGTGAAGAATCATCTTCCACTAAAAAAGATTCAAGAACAAGTAAATCATATTTACCTTTCATCTTTTTCTTCTTGGCTACCTCCTCCAGATACTAAAGATAGTTCCTCTTCCAGTGCCCGACCTTGTTACAATGGAAACATTTTCCTTTGTCTTGGTCAGTGGAGGTGCCCTTCTTTTTGCTTTGGGCTTTCCTTTTGCCTTCCCAGCGAACCTTTTCCTCTTATTATTATTAGAGGAAGATGGTTCGGCAACATTTGCCTCACCGATCTTGCCTTTGTTGTCCTTAATCAAGGACTTAAAGGTAGCGAGCTCATTAAGCAACTGTTTAAGACTGAACTTTAACTTGTTCATCCCGTAGTTGATTTTAAACTGATCGAAACTCTTCTGAAGAGTCATCAGTATGATGCTCACTTGAATGGGTTCATCAATGGCCCTACCATTAACTTCTGCCGTGTTGAAGTAGGACATCATGCTCTAGACATGTTCCCGAACTGACGTTCCTTCCTTCATGCGAGCGAGCATAGTGGAATGAACAGCTTCATGTCGTTTTTACTCAGAGGGCTGCCCGAACATAGCTTGCAATGACTCCATGATTTTGAATGCTGAAGTCATTGCTTCGTGCTTTATGACAAGCAGGTCTGTCAAAGATGCCAACAGATATGTTCGGGCCTTCTCATCAGATGAGATCCATTGCTGGTATACCTTACGAACAGTTAGTGTGGCATTGACAGTAGACACTGGAGGACATTCCTTCGTAAGCACAAACTTAAGGTCTTTGGTGACAAAAATTGCATTAATATTAAGTTTCCACTTTGTTTAGTTATCACCAGTTAATTTTTCATTTACGATAATTTAAAGTAATACAGAAGACATTGCTGAAATAAATAAAATATTCATTCAGTCATTTATTTAAAACAAGTGCGGGTAGTTTCCTAAACCAGGTTTTAGCATAATCCGTGAGTGTAGTGGGGAACATTCGACACATAGCGGCTTTGGTTGTGTTCTAGACCTCCATCTATTGAACGAAACTCTCTAAGTGGCTCAGAGGATCTTCAGTCCCGGAGAACCTATAAGTTGGCATTTTAAACTTAGGCGGGAGCTCTGCCTCCCGGATCCTCCTGGTGAAAGGAGCATTCATTTCACTTAGAGGATCTTTCTTGTCCTCCTTGTACTTTTCCTTTTTCATCAATTTGACCTCTTTCCGAAGCTCTACCAACTGGTCCCTTAGACTCTTGCTTTCAGATTTCCTTAAGTCGTTCTTGAATTCCTCACCATCGGATCCCTCTGACGAACTGGCGACCTCAACCTGGTTCCTTCTTTAGGGGTGGGGGGGTCTGCTAGGCTTTGCTAACTTTCTTCTTCTCTACCCCGAGCTCCTCTCCTTGAAGTTGTTGGGTGGAGAAGCTCTTCCCATTCCTAGGGAAGGACATCTGCTGTAGATTTGACTTGTCTTGGTTGGTAGCATGGCAGCGCTTCTGAAACATGGGGTGTGGGCCCTAGCCTCTCACGGATCGAGGTCTGAAGCCTTGCTCTATTACGAGTTGATTCCCGAGGGGCAGGTCCTAGGCGGGTTGCCTAGCCCCAGGCCTTCTTGACTCCCCCTGATTGCAGAGACCTGCTTGTTTTATAGTGATACCTTTAGCGAGTAGTCGAAGGCAGACATTTTCTACAAAGGCCGCCGTTTGTTGATCAAGCTCGACTTGACTTCCTAGAGGGAGATCCAGAGCCCGTAAAGTGGCTAGGTGGGTGGGAACCTGGCTTTAGAGCCCGGATTTTTTCCTTTTCCTCGGGACCTTTCGTTTAGATGTAGCAGAAGGTTGTCTCGTCATACCCTGCTACTCTTGTGAGGAGCGGAGCCTCATGATTACTATGAAATAACAAACTTTTCGAATGTAAAAAGATGGTGGTGTGAGAGGTTTCCTAAAGACGGCGCCAGAAAGTGTTGACGAGAAATTTGCTTGGGATGAGAAATTCCTGTTAACACCCTCGATACCACTACCACAAAAGTGGTGGCAGGGGTCGGTACCGTTGGTTCCCGACCTGTTTATGAGATAGACGAGAGGCTGGATTGCAATAACAGTAAATGGGAGCTTTAAAATACAAATCACTCTCTTGTTTGTTCGCAGTCTCTTGAATGTGTAGGGTGGTGGCAACTCTGTGCCGGTCGAATAGTAGAAACGAAGGTGGCCATGTTTTGAATACAGAATTTAGGCCTTCTCCTCTTCTTTTCTTTCTCTCTTCTTTCTGTCGCTATCTATCTTTTTCTGTGTATATCTCAGTCTATGTAGGTTTTCTCTGTTTTCATATATCTTTTTTTTATGTTCTACCATGCTTGGCCTCATATATATATATATATATATATATATATATATATCGTCCAAGTAGGTTTTTAGTTCACAAATATTTTTGTTGACAGGAAATTTACTCGAGATGAGAAATTTCTGTTAACACCCTCGAGACCACTACCACGAAAGCGGTGGCCAGGGTTGGTAGTGCTGGTTCCCGATCTGTTAAAGAGAGAGACGTGAGGTAATAACAGTAAATGGGAGTTCTATATTTGATATATTACTTTAAGATACAAATAGCTCTCTTATCTGCTCACAATCTCTCGGAGGTGTAGGGTGGTGGCACCTTGGTGCCTATCGAATAGTGGAGATGAAAGTGACCGTGTTATGTAATCAGAATTTAGGCCCTCCTTTTATATTTATGTCTGTTTTTTATAATTTTTTGTCTCTGTCGTTCGTTCTTTTATGTCTCTCTCTTTCCCCTTGCTTGGCTTTACATATATATATATATATATATATATATATATATATATATATATATATCGTCCAAGTAGGTTTTTAGTTTACGAATACTCTACCGTAATCTCATGAATCCGTTCCCTCCTTATCGGGCGGGATTTGTTATTTAAATTTGAATTGTTTCCGGATTTGATGACATCGTTGACAAAGATAAGTTGGTTCCTTTATTTGAATTTAAACTCTTGACGTGCATGTAGATATCATGTGGAGATAATCCTGTGTGCATTCGTACCATCGATCTTCATGGAGGACACCTTGCCAACTGCCCGTTGCCCCGTAGAGCGAGGTGGATCCATGCTTTGGCTCTTTTCTTAGAAGCTTAAGATGGATTTTCCCTGACCTGTGGGGGCTTGAGGTGCTCTTGTAGACCTCTCTGGAAGGTAGCTAGGGTAGTGTAGATCCGGACATGATTCTTCCCTCATGCCCAGAAAGGACAGCGGGCTTCTAGAGAGGTTGGCAGGCTTTTTTAGAATGTCTCTTGAGCTTGGAGACTTCCCCTGGAATTTATGGGAGGTTGTGGAGCTCAACCTTTGAGCCGAGGTTCCCCGATAGATGGCCTGGAGAAGCCCGGGCTCCAGGACCAGTACTCTTGTAGGGGCTCGTCTCGGTTGCGTCTGGCTTGTCTTCTGGTAACTTTGATACCAAACCGACCTTCCCTGCTCTTACGGGGTAGATTTACCAGGCTTCATGATTATCGATTGAAGGTGGAAAATTTATCTTTACCCTTGGCCAAATTTTCCTATTAACAGAAGTCCCCTCTGACTTGAACACCGGTGGTAGAGTTGGGGTTAGAGTCGGATTCCTTATTTAATTGAGAAAGTTTTTCGCCATAAAGATAATTGATGAGAACGAAATTTTCTCATTAGTAACCCAACATTTTGAATTTCAAACCAAGTGTTATTCGAAGAAAAACGGCTATAATACAGCGGTGATCTTCCTGAGGATATCGCCCACAGACCTGTATTTAAGCCCGGTCTGACCGTCACCTTCTTCATACTTCCTCAAATGTAAAACTTTCAAATTTCTTATTTCCCTTTTTCTCTATCAAAATCTTTCACTTTCTCTCTTACCTCTCTTTCCCATCGATGTCGACTTCAACAGATAGTGTTGATGCCTTGGTGGAGGGCTCCGGGGGCCCTAACCTAGCTCCTCTTAAGCAGGTGCGAGGGATTTCAAGCAACGAGGAATCTTTCCCTCCTGTCATAGCCGTCGCTCAAATAGGAACGCTTCTATCGGCTTTGGCTTTCGAATCGGCCTGAGAACCCTCTGAACTTAGTCGACAAAAACTCTGAAGTCAGGGAGAGATTAGATGTGGTTGGGAGGGCTCAAGTCAAGGTGGCGGAGCTTCCTTCAGTGACAATCCTTTCTTTTGAACCCAGGGTCATCCCCGACTCTACTGTCGATCCTCAGTCGATCGGCTGTCTACGGGACAAGTATGGTATTCCTGATACCGTTTCTCTAACAGTCCGCCATTGAAACTAAGATGCTTTTAGCCCCCCCCCCCAAGGAGTGCTTCCTATCCATGTTGCGGCTTTTGAGAGCAGGGTGAGGCTTCCTCTCTACCCCACCCTACGGCGGGCTTTAATGCCCTTAAGCTGGCCCCGCTTCAACTGACGCCCGGCTTCTCGAGGCATCTAATCGGCTTCCTGGTATTGTGGAAGGAGCAATACGAGCTTATCGGCGTAACTAGGGAGCCCGATGCTGAGGAGCTTGCCTTCCTTTTCCAGATCGGCAGCCTGGCAGGAGTCCTACGAGGCCAATTCTATGCCAAGGCTATGAATAGGCTCAATTTTATCATCCCTGAGGCTTCAAAGAAGAACCCTGCTTGGAAAGAAGACTGGGTATTAGCGGGGGGAGACTGGGGAGCTCTGTCTTAATCGGTGGGCATAAGCTAGAGGTTCCCACCGCCTTTAGTGACAAACCCACCCGGGGTCGGGATTCCTTGCCCGATGAATCTGAAGCCGTGCTAAAGACCATCCTAGCTCAGAATTATTTGAATCTGAAGTTTTCGAACGCTGACCCCTTCGATCCCAGTAGGGTAAACAGGTTCCTGCAGATATCCGGTGCTACCCCTCGTAAGTATCTCGATCTATCTTGCTTTTTTTTATTTGAGGGTTCAGTTATGATAATCTTGATTTTTTTCTCTAACAGTATTTGTTGTTGCTCTAGCTTCTCGTGAACCCTGACAAGCTGGGATACCTCCTTCTCCTTCTAGATCGTCTTCGGGAGCTCTCCTGACTGTTTTGAAGAAGGAGGGGTCAACCACTAAGGTAGCTGCTCCGTTCGTTCCTTCCCCTTCTTCTTCCCAGGTGAAGTCCAAGATGGCTCTTCTGGCATCTCGGGTTGCGAAAGCTTTAAACCGAGAAGGGTCAGCTTCCCAAGTTGTCAATAAGTCTGTCCTTGCCTCTCCTGCAGAAGTTCCTACTCCAAACGATCCCCCCTGTGTCCTGCTACCCCTATCTGCAGATTCGATTGTATCTTGGGTAGTCAAGGTTCCCGGGGAGCACGATGCCTATTTTTCTGAGGTCGCCCCTTCTCGTCGCCACCAGCAATAGAGCTCGGTGGGTTAGGATGAGGTCCTGAAGTAATTTGTTGCCTCTTATCCAGGCGGCAGGCTTTTTAGGATGTCCGAGATGCCCGTAGACAACTTGATCACCAAAGCGTCCGACCTTTTAGCCGATGTAAATTGTCGCTTTTACTTCTTCGTTGAGCTACTTGACTTGTCATTTTCTAGCAAGATTTTCCTTTGCAGGCTTTCACGTTTAAGGTGGCCATGGGGCATCAGGTAGCCTTCCTCCGTGATCGGGCAGCCAAGGCTAAGGCTGAAGCTGACCGAGCCATGGGGTTGCTAGCACGGGCTCAAATCCTGGTCCAAGAGATGACCTCCAGCCAACAGGGAATAAAGACGCAGCTAGCTGAATTTCAATGCGATCATGAGAGGCTGAAGTGAGATTTTGATCAGGAGACTCTCCGATCGAATCGACGGGCTAGCCAGCGGGATGACTGGAGGGGAGAAGCGAAAGCTCTAGATGTTAAAAACCAAAACTTGCGGGCTCGAGTTACCCTGCTCCAAACCGAAGTAGAAGCCTCTTTTAGCGAAGGGGTACTTCTATGCCTCCTAACAGGTTGCAGAAGCTCTCCCTCATCTATTCCATCTCTCCAGCATTACCGGTTGGGATAGAGCGGAGGTCATGTTACAGGCTGCGGAGATATCTCTCCCTGAAACTGATAAAGCTGGTCCTTCCGAGGAGGGAGCTGAGAAGCAGTTTGAGGTGCCAAATCCGCCCCTTCCTGTTCCAGCCTATCCAGCATCTGGTCCTAGTGAATCCTGGGAGGGGGTTCATAATGAGGAGCTAGAAAGAGGCCTCACGGAAGCCTGGGATCCTCCCGCAGTGCTCTCAGGAATGGGGTCAACAGAAGGCGGGACCGTGCCTGAGTCGGCCACCAGCTTTCTTGATGTAGCTATTCCTCCTGAAGTTATGACGGTGATTAATGAAATCATGGAGGAAGATCCTGTTGACCCCGAGGCAGCCGGGGTTGATCCCTAGGAGGAAGTGGCAGAAGCGGTAGATGCAGCTGATCAGAATGAGCCGCGACCGGAAGGGAGAGAATGGGGTGAGTTCCATTCTGTGAAGGAGGAGGCTGGAGGTCCTTGGGAAGACGAAGGAGCTTGAATTCTTTCTTTTGTAACCTATCTGTAATGCCCGGAAGAGAAAGTGGGCATCCCATCTTCAACAGTGTTTGTTCTTTTATTATTTTTCTTTTGTAGCCCGGAACCAGGGATTGGGCCCCCTTTGCTTGTAGTAGCCTTGTTGGGGGATAGGCTCTCTTACTTGATAATAAAAGTTTAATCTCAAATCTAAATCTTGCTCTTGCTTGATCGTCCAGCTTTTATATCGAAGCGAGCTATCTTTGGGAAAAATTAAGATAAGAAAAACAAGTTATTGGCATTGAGCCCCTATACCAATGTAACTCCTAGCTCCACTTTTTCAGCTGACAGTCCCCTTGTTTGATTGTGGGTTTGCTGTAGTCAGTAACCCTGTATCAAGGAGAGCTAGTAAAATAACAGGAGCATTTAGAGTTTAAGTAAGTCGAGCCCTCCACCCCCGAGCCCCTTTAGGAGGTAATAGCCTCAGCAGAACATTAAGTGGAGAATTGTTGAGTCCTTTCTTAGGCTCGGGATCAGGAGGGCTTCCGGGCTTTCAAACTCGATTCCTTCTTAGGGGTGGTAGCACGACCAAGGCATCTGGAGCGCTATCTAGCTATTTCCTGGTCTGGATGGCAACTATGCTCTTACACTCAGATCCTTTTTGGTGGTGGTAGCCCGACCAAGGCATCAGGAGGGCTATCTAGCTATTTCCTGGTCTCGAGATCTGGATGGCAACTATACTCTTACACTCAGATCCTTCTTGGGGGTGGTAGGCTGACCAAGGCATCAGGAGTGCTATCTAGCTATTTCCTGGTCTCGAGATCTGGATTGCAACTATGCTCTTACACTCAGACCCTTCTTGCGGGTGGTAGCCCGACCAAGGCATCAGGAGGGCTATCTAGCTATTTCCTGGTCTCGAGATCTGGATGGCAACTATGCTCTTACATTCAGACCCTTCTTGGGGGTGGTAGCCAGACCAAGGCATCAGGTGCGCTCTCTAGCTATTTCCTGGTCTCGAGATCTGGATGGCAACTATGCTCTTACACTTAGATCCTTCTTGGGGGAGGTCACCCGACCAAGGCATCAGGGTGATGAGGGGGCTTCCCTGATCAATCCCTGGTCTCGAGATCTGGATGACAACTATGCTCTTACACTCAGACCCTTCTTGGTAGGGTACGCCCAGCCGAGGCATCAGAAGCCGAGAGAGGGCTTCCCCGGCTTACCCCTGGTCTTGAGGCAATAATGTTGAAACTTTCCATGTAGACCCAAATCATTGTAGGACATAGTTGAAGATGGACTAAACAAGAAAACAGGTGAGCTTTATTGATATGGAAGATGGAGTACAATACTGTCAGAAAAAAAAAGAAGCTAGTCGGAGGTTGCCTGCTCCTAAGTCCCCTGTTTAAGGGTAGAATTTCCTTAGGTGATCCCTCTTTGGTAGCTCGTTACTTTCTCAGCTATTCTTGCTTTTCCATTAGGAGGTCCGAGCTAGCTTGGAGCTTGCTTTCGTTGCTCCCTGATTCAAATCGTTGGACTCTAAAGAAGGTAAACTTATGCTATACAGGTAGAAATGCTTCAACCACGAAGGCCAGCGAGTAGGGCGTTTCCCCGGTAGCTGTTCTCTTCATAGTGCGGTAAGCCCAGAGGACCTCGGGAAGCTCCTCTACCCATATAACTTTCTTCGTACTTTTAAGTCGGTCATCATGAGTCCTTCTTCGGGTAATCGAGGGATCCCGTGTTTTCCAGGTGTAGTGTAGGGCTATCCCATCTTGGATAGTCATCACTTGTGCGAGTTGCTTTGCTAGAATTTTTGGGTTAGCTGACACTGCGTAGCATTTCCTAGTTGCTTGCTGATCACCCTGAACCTCTCCCACATTGTCTCCTACCGGGAATTTCAAGACATTGTGGTAAATAGAAAGGACCCCTTTCAAAGATGACAGAAATGGCCTCTCTAATATTGCATTGTATGCTGACGGGGTGTTCACCACTACGAAGTCAGTTATGATGTTCTGCTGGAGAGGTACGGCTTTAATGACCACTGGTATGATTTTTGATCCTACGGGTGTGATGGAGTCCCCAGCGTGCCTGTATAATGGAGTAGAGCAACTATTATAGCACCAATGCTTCAAGTTCAGCTTCTCTAAGGTATCTTTGAACAAAATGTCGACGCTGCTACCTGTGTCGACGAGCACGCGGTGCACCATGAAGTTGGCAATTTGTAATGTAATGACCATGGGATCATCATGTGGCTGCACGGTGTTAAAGACATCTGCCTCAGTGAAATTGAACTGAGACAACTGGGAGGGGTTTGTCGGTCTCTGGTCGACCTTGAAGATATCCCACCCTTCGTCCGTACCAGGGACCTTCCTCGCATGGTTTTTTCTTGAATTGTTGGAGATACCGGCCGTAGTGGGACCTCCGCTAATAGTGTGAATTACCTGAATCTGTTGCATCAGGTCCGCCTGATCTCCCTTCCTCTTCTCAGCGTGTTCCCGAATCTCAGCAGGCCCAGGGCTAGGCAACCAACCTTTGATCGCTTGGGGCCTGACCCTCAGGAATCTACTAGTAATAGAGCGGGGCTCCTGACCTCGATCCGGAATAGGCTAGGGTCCGTGCCTCATGTTCCCGAAGCGCTGGAACGCTACCAACCAAGACAAGTCAGAACCACGGTAGATGTCCTTCCCCGGGAAACAGGAAAAACTCCTCCACCCAAAGACTACTAAGAGGGGAGCCTGGGGTAGAGAAGAAGAAAGTCAGCAATGTCCCCAAGCAAACCCCCTCCAAAGAGCAAACCTGGTAGAGGTCACCGGTTCATCAGAGGGATCTGATGGTGAGGAATCCGAGATCGACTCAAAAAAGTCCTAAAGCAAGCGACTAAGGGACCAGTTGGCAGAGCTACATAAAGAGGTCCAATTGATAAAGAAGGGGAAGTACAAGGAGCCCCCATCACCAGAAGGATCCGGGAGGCAGATCTCCCGCCTAAGTTCAAAATGCCAGCTAACAGGTTCTCCAGGACAGAAGATCCGCTGAGCCACTTAGAGAGCTTCGTTCAACAGATGGAGGTCTAGAACACAACTACAGCCGCTATGTGTCAGATGTTCCCTACTACCTTCACGGATTATGCTAAGACCTGGTTTAGGAAACTACCCGCTGGGAGCATAGATTCCTTCACCAAACTATCAACTGACGTTTGCTAACAGTTCCAGGGTTAAGCCCCGACTGAAGGACCCGATTCATCTACAATATGTGATCCAGGAGAGAGGGGAAACTCTCAGGACTTATGTCAAGCGGTTCCACAAGGAAGTCATCCAGATAAGGGTATTCATCGAGAGAGAAACCCTCGCCAACTTCAGAAGAAACTTGTGGGAAGGAAAACTATTCCGGTCTTTCGCCAAGAGACCTCTGGAAATCTACCAGGAAACCTATGATGGGGCTCTAGAACAGATCGAGGTCGACGAACAGCTTAAGATCAAGATGGAGCATGACGACATGAGAGCTGAAAAACGACAAAAGAAAGAAGCTCCCAGAATTGAGCAAGATAAGAAAAGCCAGAACAAACCCTCTAATAAGTCAACATACGGTTTCCCTCTTCCTCCGCCCAGATCAGAAAGGTATCCAGACAAACGGACTCCTCCTCAAGCTTTACCACCTCCTAGGACAGTGGCCCATATAGCCCGCGATGAGATGGGGTACGACCATTACACTTCCTTGAATGCATCCCGAGAAGCAGTCTACCTCGCCATTTGGGATAAGGGTTTGTTATAGAAGCCTGGTTTTAGGAAAGCCAGGTCGATAAAAGAAATCATTACAAAAATTATGATTTTAACGAGGATGTAGGGCACAATACTTCAGAATTCTACAACCTGCGGAACCAGATTGAGGCTTTGATAAGGGGAGGATGCTTGATAGAGTTCTTACAACAAGTTAGGAGGAACATTCAAACCGGAAGAGAGGTGCAAGCTGAGATCAGGGAATATGCTGAGATCAGTGAATATGCTGAGATTAGGGAATATGCTGAGAAGAGGAAGAGAGAGCAGGCAGATCTGATGTAACAGATTCAGGTGATACATACTATCAGCGGAGTTCCCACTCTGGCCGGTACCTCCAACAATTCTAGGAAAAACCATGCGAGAAAGGTCCCTTGTACGGACGAGGGGCGAGATATCTTCAAGGTCAACCAGAGACCGACTAACTCCTTCCGACTGTCTCAGATCATCTTCACCGAATCGGATATCTTTAACACCGTGCAGCCACATGATGACCCTATGGTCATTACAGCATAAATTGCCAATTTCATGGTGCACCGCGTGCTCGTCGACACAGGTAGCAGCATCGACGTTCTGTTTAAAGACACTTTGGAAAAACTAAACTTGAAGCAATGGTGCTAGAACAGTTGTACTACTCCATTATATGGGTTCACTTGGGACTCCATCACACCCGTACGATCAAAAATCCTACCGGTGATCATCAGAACGGCACCTCTCCAGCAAAACATCATGACTGAGTTCGTGGTGGTCGATACCCCATCGGTCTACAATGCAATATTAGGGAGGCCATTCATATCATCCCTGAAGGGGATCCTTTCTATTTACCACATTGTCTTGAAGTTCCCGGTAGGAGACAAGGTGGGAGAGGTTCGGGGTGATCAGCAAACAGATAGAAAATGCTACGCAGTGTCAGCTAACCTAACAGTTCTAGCTAAACAGCTCATCCAAGTAACGACTATCCAAGGCGGGATAACCCCTGCACTAAACATGGAAGACGCGGGCTCCACCGATTGTCCTAAGGAATGCCTTGTGGTGCTCGACGTGGAAGAACAGAGAAGAGAATGGGCCAGCAGCCACCCGGTCGATAAGTTATAGAAGATTCCTGTTCGACTAAGCGATCCTTCGAAGGTCATTAAGATCAGAGCTACCCTTGAGAAAGGAATGAAAGAGGGCTTGATGAGGATCCTCACGGAGTTTAACAATATTTTCGCCTGGAGTCATGCGGAGATGCCGGGAATCCCAATGACATTAGCTGCATATCGACTGGCAGTGGATTCTACCTTCAAGCCCGTCAAACAGAAAAGGCGCTACTTAAACAATGAAAGAAATGCAGCCGTTCAAGAAGAGGTGGATAAACTCACCCAGTCAGGCTTCATTCGAGAAGCCCGCTCTCCCGAATGGCTCGCCAATGTGGTTATGGTCATGAAGGCAATGAGAAGTGGAGCATGTGCGTGGATTACACCGACCTCAACCGGGCATGCCCGAAGGACAGTTTTCCTTTGCTAAAAATTGATCAGTTGGTCGATTCCACCTCCAGGAACAAGCTTTGAGCTTCATGGATGTATTTTCCAGATATAATTAGATTATGATGCATCCCGCGGACCAAGGAAAGACCTGCTTCATCATCGCGTAAGGCCTATGCTGCTACAAGATGATGCCTTTCGGGCTCAAAAATGCTGGAGCTACTTACCAGCGGTTAGTCAACCGTTTGTTCAAGCTCTAAATTGGAAGGTCGATGGAGGTATATATCGATGATATGATCACTAAATCTTCGACCTCAGAAGTCCACCTAGACGACCTTCGAATGACCTTTATGATCCAAAGGAAAAACCAGTTGAGGTTGAACCCTTCCAAATGCGCCTTTGGTGTAACTGTTGGGAAGCTTCTGGGCTTCATGGTCCTTGAAATAGGCATAGAGGCTAACTCAGAAAAAATCATGGCTATCCTGGATTTGGAATCTCCCACATCTTTTAAGCAGGTTCAAGTCTTGACCGGACAAGTAGCGACGCTTAACAGGTTCATCTCCCGGTCTACCGATAAGTGCCTACCATTCTTCAAAGCTATCAAGTAAGGAAGAAACATGAAGTGGGATCAGAAGAGCGAACAGGCTTTCCAAGCTTTGAAAAGATACCTAACTAGCCCTCCGTTGTTGGTCAAGCCAAATCCTGGAGAAGAGCTCTAAATATACTTGGTAGTTTCAAAAACCGCTGTGAGTGGGGCCTTGGTCAAGGAATACGGGGATAGGATCCAAAGACCTATCTACTATGAGAGTCACGCTCTAACCAACCCCGAAAAGAACTATGCTCTGCTGGAGAAGCTCGCTTATGCCTTGGTGTCCTCGGTAAGAAAACTTTGTCCTTACTTTCAAGCTCATTCGATAGCAGTGGTGACAGACCAACTTCTCCGTCAGTTCTTGCAAAGGTATGATGTTTCTGGAAGGCTGGTTCTATGGGCCCTAGAGCTTACCTAGTTCGATTTAAAGTATAAGCCTAGGACCACGATAAAAGCTTAAGCACTAGCAAACTTTGTAGCCGAGCTTTCAGTACCTTCAGATCAGGCAACCCTCGCAGTAACAGATGTCACCCTTGAGAGGATTCCAGAATCTGACAACTGGCTGTAGGGCTGTGAGTCATGGACTCTCTACACTGACGGAGGTTTCGGGCAGTCCGGGGGAGGAGCGGGCATAGTCCTTATCCACCCAGAAGGAACTGAGTGCTGCCATTGTTTCAGGTTTGAATTTAAAGACACGAACAATGAAGCGGAATACGAAGCCCTGCTAGCTGGGATAAAAGCTGCTATAGAGCTCGGGGTTGATTATCTGAATATCACGAGCGACTCATCACTCGTGGTCAACCAAGTTTCCAGGGATTATCAGGCCAAAGGGGATAACATGATCGCTTACCTGAAACTGGTGCAACTACTCAGGACCAAATTTAGGGGATTCAAAAACGAGCAGATACCTAGACACCTAAACCATCGGGCTGACGTCCTAGCCAAGATAGCTGTCTATGGTGGCCAGACCCTACCTCACGGAGTCCCTCTTCAAGTAATCTCCCTACCTAGCGTTATGATTGGTAAGGAAGTTTATACCTTGGACCGACACCCATGCTGGATGGATCCAATAACAGAATATCTATAGGACGGGAAACTCTCCAGGGAGCCCGATCAAGCTATGAGGGTTTAAAGGCTCTCGGTCCAGTATTGTATGGTGGATGGGCATTTATACTGAAGAGGAAAATCCCTTCCCCTGCTCCGATGTCTACACCCTGAAGATGCCAAGTGGGCTCTGAGAGAGGTCTATTTTGGGGAATGCGGGAACCATATTGGTGGAGAAGCTTTAGCATATCAGGTTCTCTGCATGGGGTATTATTGGCCGACTATCCATCAAGATGCTAAAGACTTGGAGCAAACCTACTAGGCATGCCAGAAGATCGCAAACTTGAGTCACCTCCCCTCGAAGCGTTTGTCATCTCTTAGATCACCATACCCCTTTGCTATGTGCGGAGTCGATTGATTGGACCGCTTCCTACAGCTTCGAAAAAGGCAAAACACGCTATCGTAGCGATTGATTACTTTACAAGATAGGTTGAAGCCAGACCACTGTCCCAGATATCAGAAGAAAACACAACAAGGTTCATCAAGACCAACGTAGTTTACAGGTTCGGAACCCCTCTGGTCATCATAACCGACCTCGAAAAACAGTTCGACAATTCCCGATTCAAAGATTTATGTCAAGGTTTGGGAATCGACCTTCTGTTTGCTTTGGTAGCCCACCTTCAGACCAATGGACTGGTGGAATCCATGAACAAAACCATCAAGAAGTTGTTAAAGAAAAAACTACAACAAAAGAAAGGCAGATGGGTAGAGGAGCTTCCTGAGGTCCTCTGGGCTTACCGCACTACAAGGAGAACTGCTACCGAGGAAACGCCCTACTCGCTGGCCTTCAGGGTCAAAGTAGTCCTACCTATAGAGCACAAGTTGACCTCCATTAGAGTCCAACGATTTGAACCGGGAAGCAATGAAAGCAAGTTCCGAGCTAGTTTGGACCTTAAGGAGGAAAAACAAGATTGAATGGCTGAAAAGGTAGCAATCTACCAAGGCAGGTTTGCCAGGTACTTCAACAAGAGGGTTAAAACCCGAAGCTTCAAAGAAGGGAATATGGTCCCCGGGAAAGTGACGTTAAACACCAAGAAGTGGTCAGACGGGGTCCTAGGGACAACTGGGAAGGACCCTACCTAAAAAAAATAGTGACCTGTAATGGGGCGTATAAGCTCGATGATATGGATGGTCGACTCATCGACCATACTTAGAATACGGATAACCTAAGGAAATTCTACCCTTGAACAGGGGACTCAGGAGCAGGCAACCTCCGACTAGCTTATTTTATTTTTTCTTCTGACAGTATTGTACTCCATTTTCCATATCAATAAAGCTTTCCTTTTCCTATTTACTCCTTCTTCAACTATGTCTTACAATGATTTGGGCCTACATGGAAAGTTTTGACATTATCGTCTCAAGACCAGGGGTAAGCCGGGGAAGCCCCCTCGCTACTCCTGATGCCTCGATCAAGCACCACCCCCCGTAAAGAAGGGTCTGAGTGTAAGAGCATAGTTATCGTCCAGATCTCGAGACCAGAAAATAGCTAGATAGCTATCCTGATGCCATGGTCGGGCTACCACCCCTAGGAAGGATCTGAGTGTAAGAGCATAGTTGCCATCCAGATCTCAAGACCAGGAAATAACTAGATAACGCTCCTGATGCCTTGGTCGGGCTACCATTCCCAAGAAGGATCTGAGTGTAAAAGCATAGTTACCGTCCAGATCGCAAAACCAGGAAATAGCTGGATAGCCCTCCTGATGCCTTGGTCGGGCTACCACCCCTAAGAAGGATCCGAGTGTAAGAGCATAGTTGCCATCCAGATCTCGGGACCAAGAAATAGCTAGGTAGCCCTCCTGATACCTTGGTCGGGCTACCGTTCCCCCCAAAAAAGAATCGAGCTTTAAAGCGCGGAAGCCCTCCTGATCCTGAGCCCAAGAAGGGGGCTAAACAGGTCTTTACTTAAATATTCTATTCGGGCTATTGCCCCCTAAAAGAACTCAGGGATGGAGGGCTCGATTTAATTAAACTCTAAATGCTTTTGTTATTTCACTAGTTCTCCTTGATACAGGGTTACTTACTACATAAGACCCACAATCAAACAAGGGGACTGTCAGTTGGAGAAGTTGAGCTAGGAGTTTCATTAGTATGGGGACCGAATACTAATAACCTTTTTGCTTATCTTGTTTTTTCCCCCAAAGATAACTCATTTTGATATAAAAGCTGGACGATAAAGCAAGTACATGCAAGCCAGAGTTAGACCTGAGATTAAAATTTTATTATCAAGTAAGGGAGCATATTATGCAAGGGGGGCCCAATCCCTGGTTCCGGGATACAAAAGAAAAATAGTAAAAGATCAAACTTAGTTGAAGATGGGATGCCCACCCCCTTTTCAAGGCATTCAAAATAGATCACATGGAAAAGAACTCAAGTTTCTTCGTCTTCCTGAGGGCCTTCAGCTTCCTCCTCCACATAATGGCCCTCGCGCCCGGCTCCCCTCTCCAATCGCGGCTCATCCTGATCAGCCGTATCTACCGCTTTTGCCACTTCCTCCTAGGGATCAGCCTCGATTTTCTCGCGGTCAACAGGATTTTCCTTTATGATTTCATCGATCATCGCCATAACTTCAGGCAGTATAGCCGTATCAAGAAGGCTGGTCACCGTCTTAGGCACGTTCCCGCCTTCTGTTGAATCCATTCCTGAGAGCACCGTGACGGGATCTCGGGCTTCAGCAAGGCCACCTACAAGCTTCTTATTGTGAATCTCCTTCGAGGATTTGCCAGGACAAGATATTTGAAAGGCTAGAAAAGGAGGAGGCAGATCCGGCACCTCCAACTGCTTCCCAGCTCCCTTCCTAGAAAGGCCAGCTCTATCAGCTTTGGGGCGAGACATCTCAGCAGCCTGTGACATGACCTTGCTCTATCCCAGCCGGCAGTGCTGGAGAGATCAAATGGGGGAGGGAAAGCCTCTGTAACCTGATATGAGGCATAGAAATACCCCTAGCTAAAAGAGGCTTCCACTTCGGTTTGGAGCTGGGTAATTCGAGCCTGTAAGTTTTGGTTTTCAACATCTAGGGCCTTCGTCTCTCCCCTCCAGTCATCCCGCCGGCTAGCCCACCGCTTAGACCGGAGAGTCTCCTGATCAAAAGCTCGTTTCAGCCTCTCGTGATGGTATTGAAGCTCATCTAGTTGCGTCTCCATTCCTTGTGGGCTGGAGGTCATCTCCTGGACCAGGGTTTGGGCCCCGTGCAAGCAACCCCATTTCTCGCTCAGCTTCAGCCTCAGCCTTGGCTGCCCGATCACGGAGGATAGCTACCTGATGCCCCATGGCCATCTAAAACTTGGAAAGCTTACAAAGGAAAATATTGTTAGAAAATGACAAGTCAAGCAGCTCAATGAAGAAGTAAAATCGACATTTACCTCGGCTAAAAGGGCGGACCCTTTGGTGATCAAGATGTCCACGGGCATCGCGGTCATCATAGAAAGCCCGCCGCCTGGACAAGATGAGACGAATTGCTTCAGGACCTTATCCTGACCCACCGACCTCGATTGCTGGTGGGGGGGAGAAGGGGCAACCTCAGAAAAATCGGTATCGGGCTCCCTGGGAACCTCTACTTCCTGGGATATAACTGGATCTGCAGAGAGGGGTAGCGGGATTCGAGGGGCATCATTTGGAGCAGTAACTTCTGAATGAGGAGCAGGAATAGACTTATTATCGACTTGGGAAGCAGACCCTTCTCTGTTTAGAGCCTTCGTAGCCTGAGATGCCAGAAGAGCCATCTTGGACTTCACTTGGGAAGAAGAGGAGGAAGGAACGAATGGGGCAGCTACGTTAATGGTTGACCCCCCCTTCTTCAGAACATTCGAGAGAGCTCCTAGAAAGATGTAGAAGGAGGATGAGGTATCCCAGCTTGTCTGGCTTTGCGAGAAGCTGGAGCAACAACAAACACTGTTAGAGAAAAGAATCAAGATCATCAGAACTGAACCCGCCAATAAAAAAAGAAAAGAAAAAACAAGATAGATCAAGATACTCACGAAGGGTAGCACCGGATATCTGCAGGTACCTGTTTACCCTGCGGGGATTGAAGGGGTCAGCAGTCGGAAACTTCAGATTCAAATAGTTCCAAGCTAGGATGGTCTTCAGCACTGCTTCAGACTCATCGGGCAAGGAATCCCGACCCCAGGTGGGTTTGTCAATAAAGGTGGTGGGAACCTCGAGCTCATGCCCGCCGATGAAGACGGAGCTCCCCTAGTCTCCCCCCGCCAATACCCATTATTCTTTCCAAGCGGGGTCCTTCTTTGAAGCCCCGAGGATGATAAAATTGAGCCTATTCTTAGCCTTGGCATAGAATTAGCCTCATGGGACTCCTGCCAGGCTACCGATCTGGAAAAGGAAGGCGAGCTTCTCAGTACCGGGCTCCCTAGTTAAACAGCTCAGCTCGCATTGCTCCCTCAATAATACCAGGAAGCCGATTAGATGCCTCCAGAAGCTGGGCGTTAGTTGAAGCGGAGCCAGTTGAAGGGCATTGAGAGCACGCCATAGGGTGGGTTTAAGAGGGAGCCTCACCCCACTCTCAAAATCCACGACGTGGATAGGAAGCATGCCTTTAGGCGGGCTAAAAGCATCATAGTTTTGATAGGGGACGGTTAGAGAAACAGTATCAAAAAATACCATACTTGTTCTATAGACGGCCGATCTTCTGAGGGTCGATAATAGAGTCGAGGATGACCCTGGGTTCGAAAGAAAGGATTATCACTGAAGGAAGCTTCACCACCGTGACTTGAGCCCTCCGGACCGGATCTAATCTCTCCCTGACATCAGTGTCTTCGTTGACTAAGTTCAGTGGGTTGTCAGACCGGTTCGAAAAGCCAGAGCCGATAGAAGCATTTCTGTTAGAACAACGGTGCTGGTGGAGGGGGAAAGATTCCTCATCGCTTGAAATCCCTCACACCCGCTTACGAGGAGCTAGGTTAGGGCCCCTAAAGCCCTCCACCAGGGCATCAACACTATCTGTGGAAGTCGACATTGATAGGCAAGAGAGATTTGAAAGTTTAAAGATTAGAGGAAGTATGAAGAAAGTGACGGTCAGGCTGGGCTTAAATAGAGGTTCATTGGCGATATCCTCGGGAAGACCACCTAGAACCGTATTAATGCCTTTTTTCTTCGAATAACACTCAGTTTTAAATTCAAAATGTTGTGTAGTTAATGAGAAGATTTCGCTCTCATTAATTATCCTGATGGCGAAAAACTTTCTCAACTTAACAAGGAATCTGACTCCAACCCCAACTCTACCACCGGTGTTCAAGTAAGAGGGGACTTTTATTAATGGTGAAATTTGGCAAGGGATCAAAGAGAATTTCCACCCACAATCGACAATCATGAAGCCTGGAAACACCGTAAAGCCACCTCGTAGGAACAGGGAAGGCTGGTTCGGCTTCAAAGCTACCAAAAGACAAGCCAGACGCGACCGGGATGAACCCCCATATGAGTACTGGAAGCCGAGCTTCTCTAAGCCATCTATCGGGGAACCTCGGCTCTGAGTTCAAGCTTCATAACCTCCCTGTAAATGCCAGGGGAAGTCTTCAAGCACAAGAGAGCTTCAAAAGAAGCCCACCAACCTCTCCAGAAGCCCGTTGTCCTTGCTGGACATAAAGGAAGAATCATGCCTAACTCTACGCTACCCTTGCTACATCCCAAGAGGGTCTAAAAGAATACCTCAAGCCCCCAAGGGTCAGGGAAAATCCATCTTAAGCTTCTATGAACAGAGCCAGAGTAGGGATCTACCTCGCTCTATGAGGCAACAGGCAGCTGGCAGGGTGACCTCCATGAAGATCCATGACACGAGTGCACACAGGATCATCTCCACATAATATTTACATGCACGTCAAGAGTTTAAATTCAAATAAGGGAACAAACTTATCTTCGTCAACGATTTCATCGAATTCGGAAACAATTCAAATTTAAATAACTAATCCCGCCCGATAAGGAGGGAACGGATTCATGAGATTACGGTAGAGTATTCACGAACTAAAAACCTACTTGGACGATATATATATGTGAAGCCAATCATTGTGATAGAGCACAACGAACGACATAGATAGAAAATCATAAACAATAGATATACACATAGAAAGAGGGCCTAAATTCAGATTACAGAACACGGTCACCTTCATCTCCACTATTCGACAGGCACCGAGTTGCCACCACCTTACACCTCCGAGAGATTGTGAGCAAACAAGAGAGTTATTTGTATCTTATAGCGATATATCAATAATAGTGCTCTCATTTACTGTTATTACCACTTGTCTCTCTCTTAAACAGGCCGGTAACCAACGGTACCGACCCCGGCCACCGCTTTCGTGGTAGTAGTTTCTCATCTCGAGCAAATTTCCCGTTAACAATTAGTTTTATTTTTCTTTTTTCGTAAAAAAAATAATTTTTTTTGTTTTCTTAGAAAATAAATTTTTATTGTTTTTTTGTTTTTATAAACCATTTTAATATTATTTATTTTTGAAACTCAATAAATCACTTTGATAAGGGTAAAATTATACTTTTATACATATAGTTAGAGTTAACCGTTAGTATTTTGATCAAATGGACTTTAGTGATGTATTTTGAAAAAATAAGAGACAAATGTTGCTAATATTACTAAGACATTTAAATAGGTTATTTCACCAAAAAGTAGGGATTTTAGTGAAATTACCCCATATATATACTTGCACATCACCTCTTAGTATGTGGTTGCACATCTCTCTTTTATATTAGTGGTGAGGGGTTCAAATAATACAATGCGTATTTTACAAGCATGTGTGAGGAGTTTTTTTTCTGGTTTATGGGAACAGTTATCTCCTATTATAATAGTAGATATATGGGTCGTATATGTATTGTTTGATCTCGGTAGATCTTGGTAGCCATATTGTAATTGTTCTTGTAATACTTTAAAAGTGTTTGAAATATATACTTGATTAGTTAACTTTTTTTTTAATAATGTGGTTACTTTTTTTCGAATGAATATACAATATTTTTAGATAGGGGGAGAGGAATGAATATACAGTATCCAGTGGAAGGAGGAATACCATTCCTTATGTATATATCAAAGAATGCTCCGGGGAGCTTACAACAATGGAGAAATAATACAACCATGGTGCTCTAGAGAGCTTACAACAATGATCGAGTGTTAACCGATACCAGTATAATCCTAGTAAAGGTACACATATAATGACGATATAGAGAGAACTTTAAACGAAGCATGTAGACTAGCCTAGGGCTGGTTGTTTTTGGGATTAGAGATGGTATGTCTGTTCTCATATGACCTTGCTAATCGATGCTATTACAGGTGTATTTATACATGGTGTAACTACCTTGGCGCGCAAGTCCAGGAGTCTTGAGTTGTTCTTCTTTCCTTATTGAACACAATTCTTCATTTAATGTAGTTGATCGGATTGTAGCTAATATCTTGGAGAATATGTGTTTGTTTCCTCTTCGGACACTTCCTTCCTTGATATGTTAGATTTTCTATTGTAGTTGACTCCCAATAATCGGTTGTGAAGGATATCTTAGAGGCAAAGGTATTTGTTTCCTCTTTGCACTTTTTTACTATTGGTGGCCATTAAAGAGTTGAATATTCTCTCATTAATGGCGTTGATCATCTCATTAATAATGTTGACTTCCTCCATTAATATATTTGACCTCATTAATAGGGTTTCCTACAATAATATAGTTGACCTCATTAATAGGGTTGACTACTTCCATTAATACTGTTGATCTCATTAATATGGTTGACTATCTCCATTAATACGGTTTGACCTCATTAATGAAGGTCAACCCTCTGTTCCTAAACTGTTTGGAGGAGAGCTCTGGTTTTATATGTTTCTTCGGAGAGGTACTCTAAAGAGGTTACCTAAGGTGACGCTTGATATTTTTAAAGGGTGAGGTATCCCAGGTTCCAGTACACTGGCGGGGTCCCCAGGGAGCTATATTGATCTTGGTGGACTTCCCATGGAGCTTGTGCTAACCATTTTAGGGGTGAAATATCCCATAGGGTTCCAACCTTATAGCTGGGAGCTTGGTTGAGCTACGCCGAGCTTTATCATGGAGCTCGACCTAATTATACATGATTCATGGCGGGGTGGCGGGGTAGCGGGCTTTAATTGGAGAGCCTGAATGCATGCAAGCTATTCTGAATGTGTTGATTACCTCGCCTTGCTTCTGCGGGGTTGTATGGTACCTTGACCTAGAGGACCTCGATACCTCGCTACATAGACCCGGATTTGGACCCCTATCGAAGGCTAGAAGGTGAAAAATTCTTCTTTGGTCCCTAGACAAATTTTACTATTAACACAAGTCCTCTCTGACTTGAACACCGATACGCAGCTAGGGTTGGAGTCAGAATCTTGTACTATATGAAGAATTATGCTTGTCGCTTCTTGCTGGTAACTAGAATCGCTCTTACTGCTTGGCTTAAAGAACCAGGGTACTATTTATTTCTGCTTTAGGAATCTTGGTACATTAGGCGAAGAAGATCCTGGTAGGCAACTAAGGCCACTTTCTCGCCAGGTCTTTATACATAAGCGAATTGGCGTACCTGTAAAATAAATAAGCGATGGCGGACCACAAAAGGGGATATTTCCTTTGTGGAATTTTTGATGCTCTTGTCAGTGTAAAATTTGGTAAGCGAGAAAGGTCACAAACCGTATTGCTCGATCATGTCGGATGAAGCTCCATTGGCTAATCCGAGAGCCTAAAATTTATGTTCCTAGAATTGGTAGGCAACTATGCCACCCAGACCTTTCCTGGCTGGGTTGGCCTGGCCATGGCAGTAGGATGACCTTTTAGTTGTTCTAGTCTCGTGATCTAGCAGGCAACTATACTCTTACACTCATATCCTTCTTGGGGGAGGTCACCCGACCAAGGCATCGGGAACTCTAGCTAGTAGCTATCCTAGTCTTGGGATTTGGATGGCAACTATACACTAATATTCAGATCCCTCTTGGGTGTGGTTGGCCCGGCCATGGCAGCAGGATGACCTTTGGTTGTTCAGGTCTCGTGATCTAGCCGGCAACTATTCTCTTACGCTTAGATCTTCTTTGGGGAGGAAGCCCAACAAAAACATCAGGAGTGCTATCTAGATATTTCCGCGTCTCGAGGTGATCATTGTCGAAATACCATGGCATTCCTCCTGGAGGGATTAATCCAGTCCAAGGCATCAGGAGGGTTATCTAGCTATATCCTGGTATTTTGATCCAGATGATAACTATGCAGTTACATTCGGATCCTTCTTGGGAGAGGTCACCCGACCAAGACATCAAGGTAATGAGGGGGCTTCCCCGATCAATCCCTGGTCTCGAGATCTGGATGGCAACTATGCTCTTACACTCAGACCCTTCTCGGCGGGGGGTGGTGCTCGGTCGAGGCATCATGAGCGCTATCTATCTATTTCCTGGTCTCGAGATCTAGATGGCAATTATGCTCTTACACTCAAATCCTTCTTTGGGGACGTAGCCCGACCAAGGCATCAGGAGCGCTATCTAGCTTTTTCCCGGTCTCGAGAACCGGATGGCAACTATGCTTTTACACTCAGACCCTTATTGGGGGTCGTAGACCGACAAAGGCATCAAGAGCGCTATCTAGCTATATCATGGTATTTTGATCTGGATCTCAACTATGCTTTTACAATCGGATCCTTTTTAGGGGAGGTCACCTGACCAAGGCATCAGGGGTGATGAGTGGGCTTCCCTGATTCATTATGCTCTTACACTCAGACCCTTCATGGCAGGGGTGGTGCCCGGTCGAGGCATCAGAGGTAGTGAGTGGGCTTCCCTGACCAGTCTCTGGTCTCGAGGAGATCACTGTCGCCATACTATGGTGATCCTCCTAGTAGGATTAATCCAGTCCAGGGCATTAGGAGGGCTATCTAGCTCTCCTAGTCAAGGTGATCCTCCTGGAGGGATTCGATCCCGTCCAGGGCATCAGGAGTATGGTGTTGCTCTTCTTGTAATGGCGATCCTCCTGGAAGGATTTGATCCGGTCTAGGGCATCGGGAGTTCGGTATAGCTCTTCCGGTGATGGTGATCAAATAAGATCTATTACGGATACCGAAGTTGAAAGAGATGCAAACTCATGGCGAGCTGATACGAAGTTGTAGTAATGTATGGTGGTATCTGTTGATAACTAGTCTCGCTCTAGGAGTTTTTTAACGAGTAGAATCTCTTGAGATTATCTGCATTATGAGTGTAGATAGTAGAATGGCTCTCCGTAAAAGTTGTTTTTTATTGCGAACTAGGGGAAATTGTCTCACGTTGGGTCATCGCCCTCTCACTGGAGTACTGAGAAAAAATTGAGCTTCTAGTCCCCAAGTGATGTAACCGGTTTGGAAGTTCGCTTGGGGTAGATGAGAGTCTCCAACAATCTTAATAGAGCTTGAGACCCCACTGTGAACGAATCAGGACCTTTGAATGCTCCCTGAATGGATCGAGACCTCGATGGCTCACTAATGCATTGGAAGGCCTAGTACAAGTAGAGAGGAGCAATCTGTATGATAATCTTCGAGAGCAAGCTGGTGTTTGCTAAGGTCGAGCTCGTGCAAGCCAAGGAGGATGGTTACTTCTTCATAACCTTCCAGGTAGAGCTGGCTCTACTTCTCCCTTTTGACTTAAGAGTTATTGATGGACTGAAAAGAGAGGGGATTAAGAAGAAAGTTGCTGAGATGGTTGTGTATGTTCCTATCGTAGCTGGCAAGTCTTGGGTTGCTGAAGCAGACCTAGGCTCGAAATCCCAGGGTGCAGTAGATGATCAATCCGAAGAGGGAGCTTCTCCCTCAAATAAAGGCCATGGCAGAGGTGGTTATTAATATGGCAGGTGATCCCTAGTTGATCGAGGAGTAGATGTTTCGGATGGAGAAAACTTCTTTATCAGGGGACGTCAAACCAAAAAGTTGAGGAGATGACCACGGTTGTAAGGGGCGCAGTTGTTCTGAATGAAGATATGACCAGAATTGAGGCAACCATGGCTAATGTGCAGGTAACCGGAAGCGGATCCAATATGAATATGATCTGGAGGGACTCAGGTCCATTTGTCATGCCATGCGAGGATTGATCCGAATGAGGAGGTAAACTCTTGAGGGAGTTGTTTAAACTTTGTATGGCAGCGTGGCTACCTTGGAAGCTAAGGTAGGTGCTTCATTTGCTGAAGAACGCTTCTGTGTTGCTTGCTAGGCAGCTCGAGCTCTTTTTTTCTCTGACCTGATCATCATTGAAGGATGGAAACCTTGAGTAGATCACAGAGAAAACTGAGAGTTACCTAGGTTCGCTCTGACTGAAGCCGGACCTTATTGAGATGATGGATGCAAAGATGATTTGGAGGACTTGGTTTCGATTTCTGCTTTCATGTCTAGTTCTGTTAGGTTAAAAACTACCTTGAAGTCCTCTGCTGCTGTAGATGCATGGGTGGCTCTAAGCCTGCCTACCTCTCCATCAGAATCATCTAAAGTAAAGGTCCAGTTTGATCTTTCCAAGGAAATGGTGGTTCGAACTGGTCTAGCAGATATTGGTTGCTACAGAGGTTATGGATGTAAATGAAGCTTCAAACTTACGTATCTGTCCGTCTGAATACGTCAAGAAGGTAAGGATCTAGATCGCTCTTTCCTAGGAAGGGGAGGTCTATACTGAAGCCATAGTAATGGAAGATGTCCCAATCAATCCAGCTAAAGAGTTAAGGGACCGAGCTGATTCAGGCTAACATGACTAAGGTGGTTGAGCTGGCTCCGAGGTAGCAGTGCTAGAGGATGGTGGTTCTTCCTCTACTCAAGCAGCAGGACCAGGGAAGAAGGAGATACCACTGTCGATGAAACTAATCTAGGAGGTGGATCGGGACCACGGTAGCTCGCTAGGGTGATGAATGACCCGGTACAAATGAAGTGGAGCTACCGGTCTTGTACTAGATATGAGGAGGCTTTAGGACTTGCGGTGGTGCTGCTGCTGCTCCAGAAGCTTTCTCAGGCACGTAGGTGGCCTTACTGAATATAAGAAGCCTCTTGGCCCTTCTCGAATTAATCGGGACTCTGGTGGCTTGCTAGGGCATTGGATGACCCAGTATGAGTGGAGCAGAGCCACCGGTAGGATGCTATTTAGGAGCAGGTTGATGCTGTTAAAGTAGAGCTTGAGCAGACCAAAGAGGAGATAATCAGGATAATGAGGGGATCAATCGTCCTGAGCAAAGCCAACTGAGATACAGGTCGACAGAGAGCGGATGCAGTGTGCATATGATATGGAGAGACTTGAATCCGTGCTCCGTGCTCCGTGCCTTGTAAGGACCGCGCTGAAGGAGATTATGGAAAAAGTTGAGAGTTTATTAGGTTCACTCTCACTGAAGCCGGTCCATCTCGAGCCATAGGGTGCACTGATGACGAGGAGGACCTGGTACCCATCACTACCTTCATGCCAAAACGCACTAGTGTAGAACCTATCTCGAAATCTCCGATAGAGAAGGAGATGTCCGTACTGATGCCATAGTGGTGGAAGTGGTCCCGATCGATCATGTCAAAATGAATATGGTCAAGGCTGACTCATGCTGATCCAACCAAGGTGGTGGAAGCTAGCTCCGAAGTAACGGCGTTAGGGGATGATGACCCATCCTTCAACCAAGCAATGGGACTAGAGAGGAAGGAGATACTACTGTTGAGGAGACTAACCCGAGAGGTGGATGTGGACCAAGGTAGCACGCTAAGACATCTAATGGCCCCGTACAAATGTAGTGGAGCTACCGGTATAGTACAGGTCCAGAGGAATGCTTGGGATCCATTGAGTCCCGAGCAACCAAGAGTAGGCTATAGACCATGCTGGAATGAATTGGAACAGCAGTGACTTACTTGGAAGCTGGATAATCCGATACAAATTGAGAAGAGCCATATGCTTAGTACTAGTCCAGAAGCCTGCTTGGGATATAGGGAGTCCCTAACAATTAAGAGAAGGCTCTGGACCCCTCCGAAAAAAGTAGGAATCATGGTGACTTACTTAGGCGTTGGATGGCTCGATATAAATGGATAGGAGCCACCTGTCCAGTATCGGTCCAAAAGTCTGCTTGGAATCTAGTGAGTCCTCATCAACTGAGAGCTCAGTGGCTCGCTTGGGTGTTGACTGACCCGGTATAAGAAGTGAGAAGCCATTAGGCTTTGCATCGGGGATGCAACTCCAGAGCCTTGCTTAGGCATGAAAGAGGCCTTACCAAAATGTGGAAAGCCTCTGCGCTCTCTTCGATCAGATCGGGCTTCGGTGGCTTGTTAGGGCGATGAATGACCTGGTATATATGGAGTGAAGCCACCGGTCTGGTACTGGTCCAGAAGCATGCTCGGGTTCCTAGAAGTCCTCAGCAACTGAGAGAGGGCTCGGGACCCTACTGGAATGAACTAGGAGCTCAATGGCTCACTTGGGCGTTGACCGGCCCAGTATAAGAACTGAGAGCCACTGGGCCTTGTAGCGAAGCTTCTAGTCCAAAGGTTTGCTTAGGCATGTCGGAGGCCGTACGAAAATATGGGAAACCTTCAGGCTCTCTTCTATCAGATCGGTCTTCAGTGGCTTGCTAGAGCAGTGAATGGCCCGGTACAGAAGGAGCGAAGCCACCGGCCTTGTAACGGTCCAAAGGCACGCTTAGGATCCTAGAAGTCCACAATAAATGAGGGAAGACTCTGACCTCTCCAGAATGAGTCGGGACCATGGTAATTAACCTGGTTGTCGGATGGCCCAAAAAGAATAGAAGGGAGCCACCTGTCTGGTACCGGTCCAGAAGCCTGCTTGGGATCTAGGGAGTCACCAACAGTTGAGAGAAGGCTCTAGACCCTGCTAGAACAAACCGAGAGCTTAGTGGCTCACTTGGGCATTGACTGGCCCGGTATGTAAAGTTAGATGCCACTAAGCCCCTACCGGTTGTACTACGTCTACAATCACATAGCTGAGTTAGCTCCCTAGATTCATGAGTTGATCTGCTGCAGCTGCCTAAGAGCTTATAAAGACCGGATCTTGAGGCATGAGAGGATCCATATGAATAGGTCGAAGCCCATTGGATCTACTTGATAGTTGATACATCGGTGCCTTAGCGAATTTGCTATAAAATAGCAGGAGAGGTTCAACTCTAATGCGTAGGAGCTCTAAATGTATCAGAGTGGTTCAGTTGTGTAAGAGACCTCTAAGTGTAAGGCAGCGTTACAGATCTTATGTAGATGAGATACGCCAGTGCAGAGCAATCTACAGTAAAGAAACATGGGATGTGTAACTTTACTGCATAAGAGCTCTAGAGGTGCCGGATCAAGTCTGCTAAAGAGGAGCTAGACAGGTACGGCTATGCTGTACTGGAGCTCTACCGGTACCGGAGTAAGTTTGTTATGGAGGAGATAGATAGGTATGGCTCTGCTGTACTAGAGCTCTAATGGTATTGGAGTAGGTCTGTTGTGAAGAAGCCCTCCAAGTGCGGAGTTGTTGTAGAAGAGCTTTAACGGTAGATAAGCCTCTTTGCTACCTATAGGTAGTGTAGTAGACTAGTTCCACTAGGAAACCCACGTACCATATTTGCTCCACAACAAACAAAACTCGTCAAAGAACAAAAAAAGCACCACACGCGATGCGTAGGCGATATAAACAAGTATGGAGAAATGACATCGTAAATAGTAAATAATATTCCATGAATAACAAATATATTACCTAGATTGTATAATGGTACTCATATAGAGACATAGAGGCTTTCAAAAGGGGTGTGGAGGCTCCCCATAGACAGTGCCAAAAAGTGTTAACCGAAAATTCACTCAGGGTGAGGAATTACAGCTAACACCCTCAAGACCACTACCACAGAGATAATGGCTGGGGTTGGTACCTTGTAACTTGGAGAGATCTTGTATGAATATGGAGTATGAAGCGGTAGGTAGGAGATGAGTCATCCAACTCATCGGGCTTCACGGTAGGTAGAAGTGGAGTCATCCCAACTATCGGGCTTCATGGTAGGTAAGATACGAGTCATCCTATCCGTCGGGCTTCGTGGTTGGCAAGAGATGAACGGAGCTCGAGGTTCCCTTACTGGTATGACGGGGTTGATCTTGGTCCTGCTCCTTGGTCTGGGTAAGAGCCCGTCCTGGTACCCAGAGCCCGATTCTGGAGCCCGATTCCTTCCTGTAGTTCCCCGGCCTATATAGCAAGTAAGAATATGGGCTTATCTAGCTCCAGTGTCGAAGAGCTGGATTTCTTCCATAGAGAGGATGTAGGAGGGCTCATCTCGACTCCCTTCAAGCTGGTCTGGGTGGTTTCTCCTCATCTTGATATGCGACTTTGACATGTAGATGAGAGGATAAGAGCGCTAGGTCCAGCGAGGTAGGAATCTAGCTTGAACTTATATACGCATGCATAATACAGGAGACAAATAAGAGAAAGACAAGTCTTATGTAGAGGGAGGTGGACTGACCAAGGGGGAAAAAGCATCACGAATGATCATATGCTGAAAAACCCCAAGGCAGTATCCAGTGGAATGAGGAATACCCTTCTTTATGTATATATCAAAGAATGCTCCGGGGAGCTTACAACAATGGAGAAATAATACAACCATGGTGCTCTAGAGAGCTTACAACAATGATCGAGTGTTAACCGATACCAGTATAATCCTAGTAAAGGTACACATATAATGACGATATAGAGAGAACTTTAAACGAAGCATGTAGACTAGCCTAGGGCAGGTTGTTTTTGGGATTAGAGATGGTATGTCTGTTCTCATATGACCTTGCAAATCGATGCTATTACAGGTGTATTTATACATGGTGTAACTACATTGGCACGTAAGTCCAGGAGTCTTGATATGTTCTTCTTTCCTTATTGAACACAATTCTTCATTTAATGTATTTCATCGGATTGTAGCTAATATCTTGGAGAATATGTGTTTGTTTCCTCTTCGGACTCTTCCTTCCTTGATGTGTTAGATTTTCTATTGTAGTTGACTCCCAATAATCGGTTGTGGAGGATATCGTAGAGGCAAAGGTATTTGTTTCCTCTTTGGACTCTTTTACTATTGGTGACCATTAAAGAGTTGAATATTCTCTCATTAATGGTGTTGATCATCTCATTAATAATGTTGACTTCCTCCATTAATATAGTTAACCTCATTAATAGGGTTTCCTCCAATAATATAGTTGACCTTAATAATAGGGTTGATTACCTCCATTAATACGGTTTGACCTCATTAATATGGTTGACTATCTCCATTAATACGGTTTGACCTCATTAATATTGTTGACTATCTCCATTAATACAGTTTGACCTTATTAATATGGTTGACTATCTTCAATAATACGGTTTGACCTCATTAATGAAGGTCAACCCTCTCTTCCTATGCTGTTTGGAGGAGAGCTCTGATTTTCTATTTTTCTTCGGAGAGGTACTTTATAGAGGTTACCTGAGGTGACGCATAATATTTCTTGAGGGTGAGGTATCCCAGGTTCCAGTACACTGGCGGGGTCCCTAGGGGAGCTAGATCGATCTTGCTGGTCTTCCCATGGAGCTTGTGCTAACAATTTTACGGGCAAAATATCCCATAGGGTTCCAACCTTTTAGCTGGGAGCTTGGTTGAGCTACGCCGAGCTTTATCATGGAGCTCGACCTAATTATGCATGATTCATGGCGGGGTAGCGGGCTTTAATTGGAGAGCCTGAATGCATGCAAGGTGTTGAGAATGTGTTGATTACCTTACCCTGCTTCTGCGGGGTCGTAAGGTACCTTGACCTAGGGGACCTTGATACCTCGCTACGTAGACCCGGATTTGGACCCCTGCTTGAAGGCTAGAAGGTGGAAAATTCTTCTTTGGTCCCTAGCAAAATTTTACTATTAACACTACCAAACTACCGAGGATAGACTATGCTATATAATCGTACTCATTGATAGCTCAAATGATAACACTTGCAACCATAAGTCTATAATTTATATCAGGATTGAGATAGACTCTCCGATTGTCTTCATATGAATTTTTTTTATCTATTGACGGTTCTAGATAAAGTATTTCATTGTGATCCAATTTAATGCACCCAGTGCACTAGATTCTTTTGCCCTAAGACACCGCACTTTAATGATTTTAGACTCATCATAACACATTTTATCTCACTCAAATGCTAGCAAAAGAATCTACAACTTTATCAAGATAGAGGCACCCAACCTTTTATCTTAAGTTGTGAATATTATTCAAGACTAACAAAAGAACTGTGTCTACCTTATACATATCTAGATGTATGAACAATTCTTCTTTTCTCATAGTCTTTTGACCTTATTATTATTTAATTTTGACAATGAAATCACTTTATTAATATGAAAAGATTGTCAAATACAATATTATACTCTTGCTATCGAGCATAATCCTAACAATCTCCCACTTGCTCTATAGCAAATGTGTCATATCTCTCATCTCCATGTTCTCTAGATGCCCATCAAAACTCTTTTATGGAAGAGCCTATGTAAAGGGATCCGCTAGATTTTCTGCTGACGCGATCTTGGTATCGTCACGTCACCCCTTTGCACAATTTCCCTTAGAAGGTGATACTTTCTTTTAATGTGTTTCCCTCTCTTATGACTTCTTGGTTCTCTCGAATTAGCCACTGCTCCACTATTGTCACAATAGATAGTGATCTGCTTATTCGCATCAGGAACCACTTCCGAGTCAATTAAGAATTGGTGAAGCCAGACAACCTCGTTAACAGCCTCGCTTGCGGCAACATACTCGGCTTCCATGGTGGAATCAACAATACAAGATTACTTGATACTCCTCCATATGACTGCCCCTCCTCTAATAGTAAACACAAATCCTGATATTGATCTTCTAGAGTCAGAATCTGATAGAAAATTAGAATCATTATACCCAACGGGAATTAAATCCCCTCAAGAGTATACAAGCATATAATCTATCGTTCTCCTAAGATACTTGAAAATATGCTTGACTACCATCCAGTGATCAAGACCAGGCTTCGATTGAAACTTGCTAACTATGCCCATATTAAAACAAATATCTGGTCTAGTACAGAGCATTGCATACATGAGAATTCCAACTGCCAATGCATATGGAACCCTACTCATGAATTGCTCTTCATGCTCATTCTTAGGAACTTGTTCCCTAGAAAGATTGATTTCATGTCTGAAAGGTAACATACCTTTATTGGAATCTTGCATGGAAAACCTAGACAAGATTTTATCTATGTATGAAGCTTGGGATAATGCAATCGTTCTATTCTTTCTATCCCTTACAACTTGGATACAAAGAATATAACTTGCTTCTCCTAAGTCCTTCATATCAAATTGTTTTGCTAACAATTCTTTTATTGATGTCAATACACCAACATCGTTTCCGATGAGTAGTATATCATCAGCGTAAAGAACTAGGAAAACCAACTTGTCACCTCTTATCCTTTTGTATACACAAGGTTCATCAAGGTTTTGAGTAAATAAAAAACTTTTCATGGTTTGATCAAACCTTATGTTCCAGGATCTGGATGCTTACTTCAATCCATATATGGATATTTGCAACTTGCATACCCTTTCCACTTGGCCTTTTTCAATGAATCCTTCTGGTTGTACCATATAGATGCTTTTGTCAAGACTTCCATTAAGTAAAGTTGTCTTGACGTCCATTTGCCAAATCTCTAAGTCTAGAGATGCCGCAATGGATAAGAGTATCCTAATGGATTTAAGCATGGCCACATGAGAGAAGGTTTCTTCATAATCAATACCTTCCTTCTGTGTATAACCTTTAGCTACCAATCTAGCTTTAAAGGTTTCCACCTTTCCATCCATTCCTCTTTTCCTCTTGTATATCCACTTGCACCCAATTGGTTTTATCCCTTTACGCAAGTCTACAAGAGACAAGACTTTGTTTTCGAACATAGATTCAATTTTGGATTGCATTGCCTTTTGCCAATGGCGACAATCAACATCTTCCATTGCTTCTTTGTACGTATAGGGATCATCGTCATCCGGAAGATTCTCTACAGATTCTCCTAGACCGATGTATCTCTCGGGTTGTTTAACAACCCTCCCACTACGATGAGGTATGGTTGAATGTTGATCTTGTATTGGTACGGAACTAACAATTGGGCTTGGTTGCGAAACCTCTTATGGAATTGTATCTCATAAAAGCTCATTCAGCATAATTCTACTTTTAGGCACAAAATTATTCATATAGTCATTTTCCAGAAATTTAGCATTTGTCGAAACAAATACTTTAAGATCTGAAGGACTATAAAAATAATATCTTTTTGTTCCTTTTGGATACCCTACAAATTTGCATGTTTCTGAAAGAGACTCCAACTTTTCTTTCTTTCCTTTTAACACGTGCGCAAGACATTCAAATATCCTTAAGTGTTGTAAACTAGGCTTTCGCCCGGTCCACAACTCATTCAGTGTTTTAGGAACCGACTTAGATGGTACATCGTTTAGAATGTGCACTGCGGTTTGTAAAGCATATCCCCAAAAAGAATTAGGGATCATTGAATAACATAACATAGATCTAACCATATCCAAAAGAGTTCTATTTCTCATTTCTGCCACCTCATTTTTTTAAGGTGTGCCTTGTGCAGAAAATTGAGAAATTATTTCATTATCAATAACATATTGCTAAGACTCACCACATAGATATTCTCTACCACGATAAGACCACAAGATTTTTATGCATTTCTCAAGCTGATTTTCCACTTAAGCTTTAAATGCTTTGAACATGTCAAAAGCATCCGAATTATGTCTTCATGAGATACACAGCCAAATCTTGAGTGATCATCTGTGAAAGTGATGAAGTACTCATATCCACCACTAGCTTGAATGCTTATAGGTCCACACACATCAATGCGTATCAATCCTAAACATTAGATTGCTCTTGTGCCTTTGGTCGTAAATGACCTTTTGGTCATTTTACCTTCCAAACAAGATTCACAAGTTGGTAGATCGTCAACCTTTAAGTCACTTAGAGGTCCGTCACTTACCAATCTTTTAATCATATTAAGGTTAATATGACCTAGGCGCAAATGCCATATGTAGGTTTTATCCTTAGATAATTTTACTCTTTTAAGATTAGGTTCCGTTGATTCCGTGTCTAACAAGTGAGAGATATTTCCATGCAAATAGAATAAACCGTTTTCCAGTGTACCTTTGCAAATAATTTTGTCATTCTTACTAATAATAAAGGCTTTATTAAAAGTAATCGAATAACCAAATTTATTTAAACAAGAAACTGAAATTAAATTCCTCTTGAATTGAGGTACATAATAAACGTCTATTAAATCTAAATGCCTATAAGAATCTAAACTAATTCTAATATCTCCCACTGAACTAGCAGACACCAACGCTCTATTGCCTAAACGCAAGTTGAATTCGTTCTCATTAAGCCTTCTCCTTTCCTTGAACCCCTGTAAGGAAAAACAAACATGATTAGTGGCTCCGGAGTCTATGATCCAAGAATCCATAGAATCCGCCAAAAAACATGTTTCAAGATAATTAATATTACCTTCTTCCTTTTTGTCGTGAGACTTTGGGCAATTTATTTTCCAATGTCCCAATTCACCACAAAGAAAACACTTCCCTTTTATCTTGGTTACTTTCTTTGTCTTCTTTTTTGTAGGTCCTAGTTACTTTTTCTTCTGTTCTTTCTTGACCCTCTTATGGGTCTTAACAGTAGCAACTTTACCTACGGTATGAAACTCTTGACCCTTGCCTTTCACAAGGATTTTTTTCGCACTTTGAACATCTTGCATCAGGCCTGGCAAGGTGTATTCCTTATTATTCAAGTTGTAGTCCAACTTGAATTGATCAAAGGAATCCGACAGTGAGTTGACAATCATGTCAATTTTGGTCTCACCATATATCTCAGCACCATTCAGTTCAGCAATATTGAGATGTGCTATGACTTTCATCATGTGATCTTTCACAGCCTGTCCAGATTTCATCCTAAGATTCATAAAAGCAGTCACTGATTCTCTCTTAGTCATTATAGACCACATAGCAAACATCTCATCTAGAGATATCATTATATTGGCAGCAGTCTCTATTCCTTCATGTTGCTCTTGTAACATGTCGGAGATGGTGGCCATAATATAACATTCAGCCATCTCATCAGAAGACTCCCATTGCTGATACTCATCTCTTTGCTCCTGAGTAGATTCATTAGTAGGAGTAGGTTGTTTAGGAGTGCACAGAACGAACTTATGCTTTTCGGATTGCAATAAAAGCCCAATTTTCCTTTTCCATGTGACATTATTATCACCAGTTAAAGTATTGTCTTTAGGGATGTTGATTAGGGATGGGGTCATGATTTCTGAACAATAACAAAAATTATTGTTGACGAAAAATTTGCTCGGGATGATAAATTCCTACTAAAACCCTCGAGACCACTACCACGAAAGAGGTGGCCGGGGTCGGTACCGTTGATACCTGACTTGTTGAGAGGTGAACGAGAGGCTGAATTGTAGTAATAGAAAATGAGAGTTTTTATTATTGATACTTGATTTAAAATACAAACTACTTTCTTTAAATGCTCGCAGTCTCTCTAAGATGTAGGGTGGTGGCAACTCTATGCCTGTCGAACAGTGGAAACAAAGGTGGCCATGTTCTGATTACAAAATTTAGGCCTTCCCCTTTTCTTTTTTTTTTCTCTTCTCTCTGCTTCTATGTATGTTTTTTCTCTCTGTTACTGGCTATCGTGCTTGGCTCTATTTATACATAGTCCAAGTTGGTTTGAATTTGCTGATATCCCGCCACGATCCTTTGAATCTGTTTCCTCCTTATCGAGCGAGATCCTAAATTTAAAAGTTGTTGACCCATAATAAATAGCGGAAACAATTAACGTGAATGAGTTTGTTTACTTTTTGGAATCAAACTCTTGGTTCGTACGTATACGGGATTAATGATGGTTATCTTCTAGATATGATCTTGTATGTTATCGCGGCATGGTTTTTCATAGAGGTCACCCAGCCTGCTGCCTGTTGCCCTGTAGAGCAAGGTAGATCCCTGCTCCGACTCTGTTCTTAGAAGCTTAAGATGGATTTTCCTGACCCTTAGGGGCTCGAGGTGTTCCTTTAGACATTCCTAGGAGGTAGCCGGGGTAGTGTAGATATATGGGTGATTCTTCCTTTATGTCCAGGAAGGACAACGAGCTTCTGGAAAGGTTAGCGGGCTTCTCTCAAATGTCTCTTGAGCTTGGAGACTTCTCCTAGCATTCACGGGGTGGTTAAGGAGCTCGACCTCAAAGCTGGGGTTCCTCGATAGGTGGCCTATAGAAGCCCGTGCTCCAGTATTCATGTGGGGGCTGGTCTAGGTCTCGCCTAGCTTGTTTTCTGTTTGTTGTAAAGCCGAGCCGGTCTTCCTTGCTCCTACGGGGTGGCTTTATGGTCTATCCGGGCTTTCATGATTGTCGATTATGGGTTTCGACTTGTGGCTGAGAAGTGAAAAATTTCTCTTTGACCCCTGGCCAAATTTCACTGTTAATAGAAGTTCCCTCTGACTTGAACACCGGTGGTAGAGTTGGGGTTGGAGTCAGATTCCTTGTTTAATTGAGAAAGTTTTCCGCTATAAAAATAATTAATGAGGGTGAAATCTTCTCATTAATTACCCAATATTTGAATCTTAAAACAGTGTTTTATTCGAAGAAAGACGGCTGCAATACGGCTCCAAGTGATCTTCCTGAGGATATCGCCAACTTCATTATTTTTAATTCTCTATTTAAACCCGGCCTTACCATCACTTTCTTCATACCTTCTCAAATCTCAAATTTTCATATTTCTTCTTTCCTGCTTTCTCTACTGATTTCCCTCTATCTCCCACTTACTTTCAAGTCCTTCTTACCCATTAATGTCAACTTCCTCAGTCAGTATTGAAGCCTTGGTTAAGGGTACCAGAGGCCTTAACCTAGTTCCTTATAAACAGGTTTGAGGAATTTTGAGTGATGAGGAATCTTCCTTGGTCCGCCAGCGCCGTCGTTCTAGCAGGAACGTCTCTATTGTCTCCAGCTTCTCGAACCAGCCCGATAACCTTCTAAACCTAGTTGACTAGGATTCTGATGTCGGGGAGAGAGTCGACGTGGTCAGGAAAGTTTAGGTTACCATGGCGGAGCTTTCTTCAGCGGTGACTCTTCTTTTCGAACCCAAGGTCATCCCTGATTCCACCATTGACCCTAAGTCGATTAGCCGTCTTCAGGATAAGTACGTCATTCCTGACACCATTTCTCTCACCGTCCTCCACAGGAATTATAATGTTTTTAGCCCTCCCAAAGGCGTACTTGCTATTCACGTCACGACTTTCGAGAGCGGGGTGAGGCTCCCTCTTTACCCTACCCTTCGGCGGGCTCCAAATGCCCTTCAGTTGGTTCGGCTCCAACTGACGCCCGGCTTCTGGAGCAATCTAGTCAGCTTCTGAAGGCATCTAGTCAGCTTCCTTGTGTTATAGAGGGAGCAATGTGAGATGAGCAATGTATCTAGGGAGCCCGGGGCTGAGGAGCTCACCTTCCTTTTCCAGATAAGTAGCCTGGCTGGGGCTCCTCAAGGCTAATTCTATGCCAAGGCCAAGAACAAGTTTAATTTTATCATCCCTGGGGCCTCGAAGAAAGACTCTTCTTGGAAAGATGAGTGGGTACTAGCGGAGGGAGATTAGGGGAGCTCTATATTCGTCGGCGGGCATGAGCTAGAGGTTCCCACTGCTTTTAGTGATAAACCCTCAAGGGATATGGATTCCTTGCCCGCTGAGTCTGAAGCCGCGCTGAAGACCATCCTGGACCAAAATTACTTAAATTTGAAGTTTCCAAATGCTGACCCCTTCGATCCCCTCAGGGTGAAGAAGTACCTGCGGATCTTCGATGCTACTCCTCGTAAGTATCTTGCTCATCCTGTTCTAAAATTTTTGGACGGTTCAGTTCAGATGATCTTGACCCCCCCTCTTTTTTTTAATTTTTAATAGTGTTTGTTGTTGCTCTAGCTTTTCTAGAAGCCCGGTAAGAAAGGACCCCTCTTCCTCCTTCCAGATCATCCCAGGAGCTCTCTCTGCCTGTTCCAAGAAGGGGGGTCAACCATTAAGGCTGCTATCTTGCTTATTCCTGCTCTAACACCTTCTTAGGTGAAGTCTAAGATGGCTATCTTTATGTCTCGGGCGGCAAAGGCTCTAAACTGAGGGGGGCCCGCTTCCCAAGCTGCTGATAAGTCCACTATTGCCCATTTACCAGTAGTTTCTGCTTCAAATAATGCTTCCCCAGTCACATTATCCATTTTTGACTGATCCAGCTGTATCCCGGGGAGTCTAGGTTCCCAGGAAGCCCGAGGCGGATACTCCTAAGGTCGCCCCTTCTCGCCCCCACCAGTAATCGAACTCGGCGGGTCAGGACGAGGTCCTGAATCAATTCGTTGCATCCTGTCCAGGCGGCGGGCTTCCTAGGATAACCTCGATGCCCATGGATATCATGATCACCAAAAGGTCTACCCTTCTAGCCGAGGTAATCGTCGCTTTTACTTCTTCATTCAGTAGCTTGATTTATCATTTTCTAACATGAATTTCCTTTACAGGCCTTCAAGTTTCAGGTAGCCATGGGACATTAGGTGGCCTCCATTCACGATCGGGCAGCTAAGGCTGAGGCTGAGCGAGTTATGGGGTTGCTTGCACGGGCTCAAACCCTAGTCCGGGAGATAACCTCTAGCCAACAGGGAATGGAAACACAGTTAGCTGAGCTCCAGTGCGACCATGAGAGGTTAAAACAGGCTCTTGATCTGGAAAATCTAAGGTCGAAGTGATGGGCTAGCCAGCGGGATGACTGGAAGGGAGAAGAAAAGGCTCTGGATGTCGAGAACCAAGCTTTGCAGGATCAAATTACCCAGCTCCAGGCCGAGGTGGAAGCCTCTTTTAATGAGGGATACTTTTATGCCTCTTATCAGGTTGCAGTAGCCCTTCCTACCCTATTTGATCTCTTCAACATCACCGGTTGGGATAGAGAAGAGGTTATGTCACAGGCTGTAGAGATGTCTTCCCTTAAAAATGATGGAGCTGATCCTTCTGGGAGGGAGCTAGGAAGCGGTTGGAGGTGCCAGATCTGCCTCCTCGTGTTGCAGCCTTCCTAGCATCTGGTCCTGGCGAATCCTCGAAGAGTGTCCAAACTGAGGAGCTAGAAGGAGGCCTTGCTGAAGCCCGAGATCCTTCCACAATGCTCTCAAGAGTGGAGTCAACAAAAGGCGAGATTATGCCTAAGTTTGTGGCCAGCCTTTTTGATGCAGCCATACTGCCTAAAGTTATGGCGGTGATCAATGAAATCGTGGAGGAGGATCCTGTTAACCCCGAAGCAGCCGAGGCGGATCCCCATGAGGAGGTGGCGGAGGCGGTAGGTGCAGCTGACCAAGACGAGCTATGACAAAGGGGGTGGGCATCCCAACTTTAACCGTTTTTGACCTTTTGTCATTTTATTCTCTTTTTTGTAGCCTAGAATCAGGGATTGGGCTCCCTGCTTGCTGTAGCCTTTTTGGGGAATAGGCTCCCCTTCTTAATAATAAAGCTTTAATTTTAGATCTAACTCTCACTTAGACTTGCATGTACTTACTTGATCTACTATAGGTCCAGCATTTATAGCTAAACAAACTATCTTGGGGGAACAACAAGATAAGTAAACATTTTAAGCATGAAAACGGACAGTTAGCGTTGGGCTTGCTGACCACCGAATCTCGCAGCTCAACTTCCTTAGTCGATAGTCCCCTTGTTTGATTGTAGACCTGTTATAGTGAGTGACCACGTATCAAGGAGGGCTAGTTAACAAGAACTAACTGGTATATTTAGAGTAAATCGAGCCCTCTATCCCTGAACCCTTTAAGGGGGTTGTAGTCCAAGCGAGGCATTAAGTAAGGAGCTTTCTAGTCTCCCTTTTTAAGTTAGGGATCGGGAAGGCTTTCGTGTTCTTAAATTCGAGTCTTTCATAGGGGTGGTAGCCCGACCAAGGCATCAGGAAGGCTATCTAGCTATTTTCTGGTCTCGAGATTTGGATGTCAACTATGCTCTTATACTCAGATCCTTCTTGGCCGTGGTAGCCTGACCAAGGCATCAGGAGGGCTATCTAGCTATTTTCTGATCTCAAGATCTGGATGGAAACTATGCTCTTACACTTAAACCCTTCTTAGGGGTGGTAGCCCAACCAAGGCATCAGGAGGGCTATCTAGCTATTTCCTGGTCTAGAGATCTGGATGACAACTATGCTCTTACACTCAGATTCTTCTTGGGGGTTATAGCCTGACCAAGGCATCAGGATGGCTATCTAGCTATTTCCTGGTCTCGAGATCTGAATGGCAACTATGCTCTTACACTCAAACCCTACTTGGGGGTGCTAGCCCGACCAAGGCATCAGGAGGGCTATCTAGCTATTTCATGGTCTTGAGATCTGGATGACAATTATGCTCTTACACTCAGACCCTTCTTGGGGGTGGTAGCCAGACCAAGGCATCAGGAGGGCTATCTAGCTATTTCCTGGTCTCGAGATCTGGATGGCAACTATGCTCTTACACTCCGATCCTTCTTGGGGGGGAGGGGGTAGCCCGACCAAGGCATTATGAAGTCTATCTAGCTATTTCCTGGCCTTGAGATCTGGATGGCAACGATGCTCTTACACTCGGATCCTTATTGGGGGTGGTAGTCCGACAAAGGCATCCGGGGGCTATCTAGTTATTTCCTGGTCTTGAGATCTGGATGACAACTATGCTCTTAAACTCAGATCCTTTTTGGGGGTCGTATCCCGACCAAGGAATCAGGAGGGCTATCTAGCTATTTCCTGGTCTCGAGATCTGGATGGCAACTATGCTCTTACACTCAGATCCTTATTGTAGGGAAAAAATGGTTTAGAAATGCAACAGAAGTGTGATAAAAACGAAATTAGGGTTTGCGTATAAAAAAAAATTCCTTTTATGCAACGAGAACCTTAACCCTAGATTAATTTATGTATATAAAAGTATCGTACCTTTATCGCGTGACGATTGAACGAGCGTCGAATTAATTCCGCAAGATCTTTCAATCCAATCACGAATGTGAATCACCTAGGAGTGTGGACTCGCTTTCTTTAAATTGTATTCCTAAGGATGGAGACAAAGCAAATATCTTTTTTTTGTTAGTTACAAATATCCTCCAAGTGAAAAATCCAAGAACATCCGATCACTTGTGAATTATCAGTCAATTTGATTGGAACTCGCGTGAACCTTGATTCGATGTTGTATACAAAATCCTTTTGATGTAAAGGATATTAGTATACTATCGAATAAAAAAACGTTCCCCTTTTTTCTCTACTTGGCTGAATTCACACACTATTGCTTAGAGATGATTGAATTTTGTCTAGAGTAAAATCAGATTTTTCTCCCTCAAAATTCTATGATGGCCGAATTTTTCACTAAGAAAATATATAGCTTGGCCGAAATTCACCTCTAATGCCTTAGGCTAGCCGAATTCATCATCCACATATATAAGCCATAGACAGCGGGGGCCAACCACATATGCAAGCATCATAGATTATGTTAGGGGGTACGCCATGGCAGAAGAAGAATAGATTGCCCACGGAGGAGAATTTATACATGGGGGTCGTCGAACCAGTAGTCAAAAGAGCCAATAAAGCGGTTCAAAAAATAATGGTAAGAATGACCCGAAAGGTAATGGAGGAAAAGGAAAAGCCGGGCAAAAAAGATGATAATAGAACATGGAGGAACCCAAGGCGCCTATACACCAATTATACCTTGTTAGCCAAAAAGCAAGAGGAAATCTTAAATATATAATAGAAGACAAAAACTTATATAAAAAACCCCTGAGGCAGTCAAACATCGCCAGAAGAGATACTACCAAGTACTACAGATTCCACTAGGAAAATGGCCACGAAACCTCCAAGTTTTCCAACTCAGGGATTACATTGAGAAGCTAATCCGGGAAGGCCATCTTAATGATGTCATCCTCAAAGGAGGGTGAAATTCCCTAGAAAATGTGTGTCTATAACCTAGAGGGGGATGAGGGGTTGAATAGGTTTTAATTCGATAGATTACCAATTTTGTGAATTAATCAATATTATTGATTCTACCCCATTCTACTAAGTGTTCAAATACAAGACAACAAACATAAAACAGTAACAACACACAATATATACGTGGAAACCCTCTTAATGGGAAAAACCACAGGTTGTTCAGTTTGCCACACTCGATCCTCAAAATCCACTATTGAGAGAAAGTTTACAACCTAGTTGAACCTCCCGTCTAACCCTCCAGTTACTAACCCTTTCACTCTACCCAACAGGCCTTAATAGTGATTTTAGATCACCAACCTTGTGCACTAATCACATAGCCACAAGCTTAACCAACAATGAAGATATAATGGCAACCTAAGTGAATATGCAAGAATATTCTATATGGAAAAATGCTAGGTCAAGACATTCATGCTTATCTAGGATTAATAATGACAATTAAAGCAAATCCTATATATCAATGTTCTAAATGCAAAGGCAAAAAGAATTAGATAGAAGGGTAAAACTGTCCTAAATTCTAGCAATCACAAATTAATGCATCTCAACCAACAATCAATACACAAGCATGTTGTAAAAGCAATTGAACATACAAGCAAGCATTTAATATGTAATAGAGACTAAAACCCAAGGTATACACATCTTAATAATGAAACTATAAAGTCTAGAGCATGTAGAAGTTACCTAGCCAAAAAGAAGATGATGTTCCATGCTTAGATGATCCTAGAATGAAGCTAGATGATCATGAGATGAAGTTGGGTTATGTTAAAATAAGTGTTTGGGAGTCCCTCTCTCTCTAGAAAAACTAGAATACACAAAAATGGCTTCTTGGACTCTTAAGAACCAAAGAGAAGAGAAGAGAACATATATATGGTGCTCTACACAAAGTGACATCATTTTGGATGAAAGGCAACAAAAACCCGTCAGGACCGCTGGTTGTATCGTGGTACAGGTAAGTGTCCAGACCGTAGCACAGAGAGAGGTGCATCGCCTGGACAACACCTCTCTGTAGGCCGCTGTGCATACAAGTGCATAGATCACGGTCTGAACATCATGCAACACCTGTGAAACTCTGGTTGGGAGACCGCGGTGCATGCAACAAGCACATGCCGCAGTAGCCATAACGTGCAGCCTTTGGTAAACACCACTGTGTAGACTGCGGCGAAGGCACTGAATAGAGAGCGGTCTGAACTGCGGACCAGAGGAAAAAATCCTCTTTTTAAGGCTCACAAAAAAAAAACAAAAAAATGCATTCAACACTCAAACAAGAAATAAGACACACAAGGCACACAAGATGGCAAATAAGCATACATGCAAGATAATTAAAGGAAAATGTATGAGTGTGTATGTGTGTGTGCACTAATACCTCTTCAATGAAAGTTAAGCAAGTGATTTTACCTTTGATGCTTGAGCTTTGTTACGAACAATGAAGCCCTAAACTACCCTTACATATTTATCCCCAATTGTGGTTGTCAACGAAATAAGCCAATTAAACACTGAGGAACTTACAATCTCCCCCTTTTGCTATTTCGTGACAAAACCACTCACTCACAAAGTATCATCTCAACAAAACACATAAGAAACAACAAGAGGTCAACAAATACATTCTATATTACAAGAGATACCCAAAGCTAAATCTTCAAATCTTGCATCTCTTGTAGAATGATCATCCCTACAAAACAAAGAACTACACTTTCCAAGACAAGTGTATGAGAGGGATCAAGAAAAATATAGACAAGTGCAATTTGCATGAATTAGAAATAAGTAACAAGCAATCAACAATTCACATAAGCTAACAACACAAAGTCAACTCCCCCTAAATATGACATTCTCCCCTTATATGCAAAAGCAACACAAGACTCCCTTTAAATCCAACATTACTCCCCCTTTTTGTCACAAGATAGGCAAAGGAGTATTCCCCAACCGGAACGCTGTAGCAAAGAGAGATATTTGCAATGTAAATGCATAATCATATACAACAACTTTATGCAATTTAATTAAGAGAGAGAGAAATTCCTAGAAGTTTTATTTATTGGAACATGTGTGAAAAGATTGCCTTGAAAGAAGTACATGCAACATCAACTTCCAAAAGCATGGTATTTGGCAAAGGAAAATAGCACATGAGGTTCCAAGAGAAGTCAAACCAATTTGCACCAATTTTTCAATGGAAAACCAGATATAGTTTAACAAAAAAAATAAGAGCAACTATCAAGCTTTATAAGTTAAACAAGACATGAGTGACTATTGCGCCCTTTTAGATCTTTCCGGGCGAAATGCCCGTATGATAGTATCATTGTTTAACAAGTAAAGAGAGAGAGACTATTGGATTGTGAAATCCTTAAAATTGATACAATGTCCTTATTGATTGAAGTCTCAAAAGTCACTCTCACACACATTTGCAATCATTTTTAAGCATTCAATAAATTCATCATGCATAACAATTTAAACATGTCAAGATCAAGTTTTCATAAACATGGAGATAAACTTTGGGTCAATCAAAAGTACTTCCCAATCAAATTTTCTAGTCCAAAAATACATGTTTGAACACAAATGAGACATGCATTTCAAATAAGGCAAAGACACACTTATTGAATAAAAAGTCATATAATAATATATTCATCACAAATACTCAAGCAATTAATTAAAGAGAATAAAATTGATTAATTATTTGCTTATTATAATGCAAGTTCGCTCTCTTTGCTTGATCTCCCCATATGGATCAAACACCAAAACTCATCAATGCATATGACAAATCCCAATAGACCTACCAGGAGATTTAAACTTTGTTGAATCTAATGGTTTTGTAAACAAGTCTGCTAGTTGATCATTTGTGCCCACATGTTCAAATGCAATGCATTTTCTCTCAACTGTGAAAATACAAACACGGTTAAATGCTCAAGGCTAACCTAGAGGGGGGGTTAATAGGTTAGACACCTTTTTCGACTCCCTTAGAAAAGTTTGTCCCTCTAGATTGCTTGTATCACAATATATATGTCAAATAAAGACACTTAATCAATATATAAAACAAGTAAAGTGTGATACAAACAAGTAATCGTAACACATACACAATCTATATTATAGAAAGGAAGTCAACTTACATAAAGAGTTCTATCCATAGTATTCAAATAACAAATACAAATATAAGAGAGATAAGGATAGAGAAAATTTGACACAAGATATAACGTGGTAAACCTCCGAAGAGGAAACATCCACGGGTTAGCAACCACCGGCAAATAAAATCCACTAGTAGATAAGACAAGTACAATCTCTCAGGTGGACCCCTTCACGTAGAAACTACCCTCCTATCCTACTTATTAAGATGTCGCCCTCTTGCTCAACAATCTGAGGCCTTACACCTCTTGTCAAGACTTCCTCGCTCACCCTTTCGGATCCTCACAACCCTAGGCAATACTTCTTGCGCAACTATCTGAGTCCTCCCGACTCTATTCAAGACTTCCTCACTCACCCTTCTGGATCCTCACGACCCTAGGCAAGACTTCTTCCTCAACTATCCAAGTCCTCCCGACTCTAGTCAAGACTTCCTCGCATTATGCATGTTTAATCCATCTAGATCATGTAAGATATGTTCAACATTAATTACAACCTAGATATATGCATAGATCTAAAACTTGAATCACAAGATATGTTCAATTAATCACATAATCAAGTTTAAATCTCATAAACCAAAAACATGCTAAAATCATATGACAAAGTCATTTAGATTAAAGCCAAAGTTCTAGAGCATATTCCAATTCATAAATTCAACAAAACACATGAATAGCTCAAAAGAACATTATCACATTTATCATTGTGAGAAATCAGCCAAAGAGAGCCTAATACATGTGAGGAACTATTTTTCACAAAATCAATCAGTCAAAGATCATCAAATAGTTCTAGAATCAAAGCTAGCACAATACAATCCCAAACATGTGAAAACATACGCAAAATCAAAACCTAACTCAACTTGTGAGATTTCAATTGAAACTTAATCTAGCTTTAAATAAGTTCAAAACTAAAAGCAAAACAATCACAAGACACATATATATGTGGAAAAAGAAAACCCAAGGCAATTGACCAAGTTTTAAAAGAAAACTTTGAGAGAAAATCAATACCTTAGTTGATTTTGGTGCAGTCCCGTTTTTGTGAGTTAAGACTCCAAAAACAGCAATAAAACACACTCAAACCTTCGGAGAAAAGATGGAGGATGAATTGAAAAACACTCTCAGCTTTGAATCACTCATATCAGAGTTCAAATGAAGCAGTTATGGTGTTTGGAAGGTGAGAAAATGTAGAGAGAAAATTCTGCACTCAAGTTTTTAAATTTCTTCTTAGAATGAAATGAGAGAGGGAAGGGAAATATAAAGGAGAGGGAAAGAAAGAAGCAAAAAGGACCAAAATACCCTTAAGTGCACCAAGCATTCTGTCCCGAGATGGCCACGCGCCATCTCGGGAAAGAGTGCTTGGTTGCACTTCTTTTCCTCGTGCGCTCCCCTCGGGTTCTTCGACCATTCTCCGGCCTCCAAATTAGGAATTTGAATCCGTTTATGGATTACCAACTGTAACTCTCTCACGGGCATGGAAATATAAGATAATCAACCCATAAAATAATAATTTGACTCGATATACGAAGACGAAGACAATGTATTCAAACATGAGTTGAAAGTGTAGTATCTTTTGACTTAGAACTTGAAATCAATAGTATGAGCAACTGAAACGACCGGAACTTAATCAAGAATGATTTAAGACTAAATTCAAGTTCAATATCCATGTTATACAAATATATACACATACAAACATAATTCACACTAGAATGCAAACTACATAGAGATAGTCTCCAATCATGCACTTTCCAAAATATGTTATTTCCATACCAATGCATGAGCATTCATCTTCAAGTGTGTGAATGTGTTATACATGGTGTACAACGATGCAGGGACACATATGAATGAATTGTATGTGTGTGCCTATAATGGTGCACAACGATGCAGAGACACAAATGTATGAATTGTGTGTGTGTGCCTAAGCCTTGTAAGAGAAAGATAAAGTCTTAGTATACCTTTGTAAAACCATATTTCTTCCTTTCTCTTTTAAGACTTTGAACTTGCTTTTACTAATTGTTCTTTCTTCTTTGAAGCTTGAATCATCATGAATCTGAACAACTAAATCATTACAAGTAAACATCATTTTGATATGGAATTAATGCCAACACAATCTAAAACCTAACAATCTCCCCCTTTGGCAAATTCCATGTCAAAACACCTATACATTTACTACAAATATAAAAATGAAGATAGGTCACAAAGTCACTCCCTCACATTACAATGAGTAAGATTCCTATAACTAATCTTCATCAACTCTTTATCTTTATCTTGATCTTCTCTTGAAGCAACCTGCAATTCATCTCAAAGAAAATGCATATACAAGAGAAAAACAACAAATGGAAACATATAATATGGATAATAATATACAATTAAGTCCACAAATACATGTATATCCCCCTCAATACATGCCAAAACATAAGAATTCTTAACCAAATCTTAAGACTAATTATTACATGCCATTGATTCAAAAGTCCACAAAAAAAACATAAAAAGAAACTAAGTAACTAGCATCTCTTTCTCCCGCTTTTTGACATGAAATGATGCCAAAAGTTACGAAATATAGGACAAGACTCAAATACTAGCTACTTGGTCCACCAAAGAAAGTTGTGCGAGTAGTTGATCTAACATAATGATTGAGAGGTGGTCTTGAACTTGAACCAATACACTCCTCCAACTCTTTTATCCTAGCATCTTGTTGAACATCTATAGCACTAAGTTCATCAACCTTCTTCTTCAATTGTATAGCCCAATCCAGAAGAATATTTGTGCTAATCACATGACTATCAACTTGAGAACTACTAAATAGTCCAAAAGTATCACAAGTCTTACCCTTATTCGTATATGACATGTATGACACACGTTTATCACAATACTTTTCCAAGGGTTGAACTAACACATCATCTTCTCTAGTCTTAACCTCGTGAGCTAAACACATTGAAGTTATAAACCCCGGTAATGCAAGCTTTTTATCACCTCTAGTAGAGAAAGCTGCACTATCAATGTAATACATGAGAAGATCTCCAAGGTTTATAGGTTGATTAGTCACCAACGCATACACTATTTTGTTCTTGTCCTTATTCAACTCGGTTGAATTCGAAGATCCAATAATGTTAGTGCAAATGAATAGCTGCCAAAATGCACTAGCCTTAGTTAACTCATGTTGACTAATATATGCTCTACCTTTCCACTCAAAAGAAGCATTGTCACAAAGAGTTCTGCCCATGATATTAAGATTCTCAATGACATCCACATCTAGAAAACTAGAATCTATATCATTAGATAGCCCAAGAAACTTGTTAATATTTTCCGGATTAACTCTAGACATAACACCCCTAATCTCCAACAAAGCATCCAATAAGGTGGCACTTTCTCTATATTCAAGATAGAACTCTCTAACAAGAGTATCATTCACAACTCCTAACATGTTCACCCAAGATTCCCAATTTCTATCCTTTAAGCACTTAAGAACATAAGAATCTTTACACTTACCTAAGTCAATGCCTCTCTTTTGAAATATCTTCTTTGTTCTAAAGATCCCTAAATCTTTTGTCTATGAAGCTTTGGATTCTTTTAAGGTAGACTTGGCTTTCACAACGGGATTGAATTGTTTTCCACTTCCGGTAATCTTAGTTCTTCCCATTGGTTCTTGTGTTATAAGATGCTATATACATACAACAAAAGTGAGTGAAAGACAAAACAAGCATATTAGTCACAAATATATAAAAACAATGACATATGACTTAAGAATGAATCATCATGCAAGACAAAAATAGTGAGTAATATCTTACAAGTATCATTAAGTCAAAATATGCCAACATTTAACAAAATGAAGCATGTGAACATATCATAAAAGAGAACAATGTCTAGCATACAATGCTCCCCCTTGATAAAAGCTATAACAAAAATCAGTGATAGCATAAAGTTCACAAAGATGTTCACACAATCACACATTCAAGCAATTTGAAGAAATATCAACAAAATAAGCTTCATATGCTAAGAGAGATACACAAAGATTTTTCAAGTTCTCTCATAATTCTTCAACAATTGCTAAAATATCATCATACTTATAAACAACATGCGTGTGTGAGAGATATGCTTCAAATATATATCAAGGAGTAGTTTGATAATCAACATACAAACAATTTCCAACAATTATTCATCTTAAGCTTTTTCCATAAAAAGTCAAACCGATTATCATCAGAAATTTTTTGCTTTTAAGAGAATAGATTTCAACATATGAGCGTGTGTGTGCATGTGACTTGTCATCCCATTTCTGTTTTTCAACCCGAGCTCGATTGATTTTCAACTATACTTCTTTTTAAGCCTTCCTCCTTTTCTTTTTAGGCTTTGAATCAAAGAATTTTTTTGTTTTATGATTCCATTTCAACACTTCTTTGATTTTTCCATTTTTTAAAACATAAACAAAATTCACTTCATGACGGCTTTCACTCATCACAATGGTGTAGCTCTTTCCAACATTGGGTAGCTTTCACAACCAATGTGTGTAGCCATTTAAGTGAAGGTGCTCGTTGATTTCTATGTATTTGCCGAAACAAAATGGATTCTAACCATAGGTCATTTTAAATGTACTTAAGCACAAAAACTTCAGGGTGTATCCAAAGTTTACATATTAGTAAACTCAACCAACTAGCAAACCATTTAAGAGAAGCAAGGTGCAATTTTAGAAAACCAAGATGTTATGGCTCATAAGCACATGATCTAAGAGTAGACATGCCCACAGTTCCAGCCGGTTCCAGTTTCGGATGGAGCTAGAATCTTAGATAAGCGGTTTCAGTTCCAATTCGGTTTCGGTTCCACCAGTTTCGGCGGTTTTTTTTTTTTTTTTTTACATTTTTGCTTAAGAAAATAAATAAAAAATTTAAACCGGAAGTTCCAGAACCGAAACCAAACAGTCGGTTCTTGGACATTTTTTTAGGAAATGAATCAGAACCGAACCTTCGACCCCACGGTTCCAGTTAAGGTTCCAGAACCAGTTCCACAGTTTCGGTTTCGGTTTCGGTTTCGGTTCATTTCACACTGCTACGGTTATGGTTCTGTTCCACGGTTCGAACCGAACTGTGGTAATGTCTATCTAAGAGCAATAAGTAGAGACTTATTCAAGATCATTACTTCTCTAATGAGTAGCTTTCAAAGAATATAAAGGTCATATTTTCAAAAGTAATGCCACTCAATATACTATACACAAACAATCATCAAAGTTAAGATCAATGTGAACAATATCACTATTAGATCCTAAAATAGCAAATGTCAATGAGAACCATATGTATGATATACAAAATTCTCTAATATGACATGCTATGAGATGTATATAAAAAAATGAGTCAAAAGATGAATATATAAGAAAACATGCATTAGAGTATAGAGATGCCTTTTTGCACATTATATTCACTAAATATCATACTTCTGCATTTTTTATGAGCACTCTTGCCTTGGATGTCCTCATGACACCAAGTTGACGATGTTTTACAACAAGAGTATAAAAAGCATAATATCTCAACTCATTCAACACATATATCAAAATAACTTCTCTAAAGTTAATCAACAAATTTTGACCATCATAACAAACATGATGTGAGATAACCAAGTTCATAACAATACCTGGAGTATTCAAAGCTAGCAAACAAGAATTCTCAACACAATTGATATATTACCTCAAAGCTACCTCACATGTGCTTCTTATATTAGTGATAAAAGCACTCACCCTTGAACCACTTGTTCTTGGGTGTACCAACACAAACATTTCCAATATCATCCTTGACAACAATGTTAAATCTAGAGTAAAGTCCTTTAATGACTTGATTAACAAGAATATCATTAACACAATCTTCCTTAACATTTTCAACACAAGCTTTGTCAAGTTGAACAAGATTAGTTTTCTTTCTACTCCAAAACTTCTTTTCATGCTTAGCAAAATTATCATGTTTTTCAACTTTCAAATCCTTAGCATGTTCAAGTTGAAGTTTAATCTCCTTATCTCTAGATTCATTCCCTAATTTTAATTTTTCAGTATATTTATAACACCTGGGCTTAATGTGACCTATTGTGTTGCAACAAAGGCAAATTAAAATAAAAGATGAGATTATACCTTTTGGAGTTGAACTAGCTTCACTAGGAGTTTGCAAAGATACCTTGTTCGCCAACTTCTTAGTGGCTTTTGATCTTCTCTTCTTGTGTGGTTTCTTATCAATCACGACTTCATCCAAGCGAGTAGGAAGTGGTGCTTACAAGAGCTCCTCTTCAACTACCAAGTCGTCTTCACCACTATAAGAGTTATCAAGATTCCTAACACTAGACACACTTACCGAATCATTCACTAAGTCCTTGATGACATCCTTAGCCGTGTATATCTCTTCCATTAATTCTTGTTCTCTTTTCTTCAAAGAAGATATCACATTACCCTTCTTAAGGTTTATCTTTTCAAGTTCTCTAAACTTCTTCATAATATCACCTTTCTCACAAAGAAGTCTATGAGTGACAATCACAAACTCATCTAGTTGTTTCTTGATCAAATCATCCTTCTTAACTACCTCTCTTAGAGCATTATCTCTAGCTTCTTCAAGATTTTCTATCTTGTCCAGCAACTCAAGATTAGTAGGAATAGAAATAGAGCTTCCATGATGATTTGCATCAAAGTTCTTGTTTAAAGATATTGTACCATCAACATCTAGTGGAGAATGAGAAGTCGTCAGAGCTACAAAGTTGCTCACTAACTCTTCATCACTTGAAGACTCACTACTAGAGCTCTCATTATCATTAGAATTATCATCACTCCAAGTAGCCGGCAACACTTTGCCTTTCTTGTCTTTCTTAGATGGCTTCTTGGTGCACTCACTAGCAAAGTGACCGAAACCATGACAATTATAGCATTGAACATCTTTCTTGTTCATGGCTTGACTATTCTTCTCATTTCTCGAGATGATGTTTTCTTAACTCCCTTTTCCTTAGAAGACTTGCCTCCAGTCTTGGTATTCTACTTTAGAAACTTCTTAAAATTTCTAACCAAAAGAGCCATCTCTTCATTTTCGTCATCACTCTTCTTCTCTATAGCATTGAGAGCGATTCCCTTACCTTTAATCTTTGGCTTCAAGGATATCTCATAAGTTTAGAGAGACCTATGCAACTCGTCAATGTTCATGCTATCCACATCCTTGCTTTCTTCAATGGCCGTCACCTTTTATTTGAATCTCTTAGAAATAGACCTAAGGATTTTCCAATTTAAACACTCTTTTGAGATAGGTACTCCAAGTGCTTGACATTGGTTAGCAATGTTAAGCTGCCAGAATTGGAAGTCTTTGAACTTTTCTTCTTCACCCATACTTAAACCTTTAAATTGTGATGCCAACATTTGAATCTTCAATTTCCTCACCTCTAAGGTTCCTTCATTAGTAACTTGGAGAGTATCCCAAGCTTCCTTTACGGATTCAAGATTTTGAATGTAGGAGAATTGATGCCCATCAACTCCTCCAAAGATGGCATTCATAGCACGATGATGCCACTTAGCAACCTCAAATTCATTCGTTGTCCATTCACTCATTGGCTTCAGTATCATAGTTCCATCCTCTTGAACCTTGGTAGGAGGACTATAACCTTCTTCCACTACCATCCAACCCCTTTCATCAATAGAGCAGATGTAGGCTTTCATCCTCAACTTCTAATACCCATAGTTAGTGCCTCGAAGTAATGGTGGCCTAGTATTTCAGGCTCATTCCGCCATTACATCATCTTCTAAACCCATGACTTCAAAAGCTATGTAGAAACCGTGAATATATCACCTAAACTCTCACTAAGTACAATCTAGTGTCCTGCTCTGATACCAATTGAAAATACAAACACGGTTAAATGCTCAAGGCTAACCTAGAGATGGGGTGAATATGTTAGACACCTCTTTCGACTCCCTTAGAAACAAACAAATGTTTGTCCCTCTAGATTGTTTGTATCACAATATATATATCAATTAAAGACACTTAATCAATATATAAAACAAGTAAAGTGTGATACAAACAAGTAATCGTAACACATACATAATCTATATTATAGAAAGGAAGCCAACTACCATAAAGAGTTCTATCCATAGTATTCAAATAACAAATACAAATATAAGAGTGATAGGGTAGAGAAAAGTTGACACAAGATATAACGTGGTAAATCTCTGAAGTGGAAACATCCACTGTTAGCAACCACTGGTAAACAAAATCCACTAGTAGATAAGACAAGTACAATCTCTCAAGTGACCCCTTTACCTATAAACTACCCTCATATCCTACTCATGAAGATGTCGCCCTCTTGCTCAACAATCCGAGGCCTCACACCTCTTGTCAAGACTTTCTCGCTCACCCTTCCGGATCCCCACGACCCTAGGCAAGACTTCTTGCTCAACTATTTGAGTCCTCCCAACTCTAGTCAAGACTTCCTCACTTGACAATTCGAGGTCTCACACCTCTTGCCAAGATTTTCTTGCTCAACAACATAGGTATCACACCTATTGTCAATACTTCCTTTTCATAAGGCATCAAGGTGATCATGAATGCAAAATGAAAACAAGCACGCAACATAGAATGTTATGATCAACACATCATATGGAAAATACTAGACATGAGCATGAATGCACAAAACAAGTGTAGTCTAGTCAATCATGCATGTTAAATCCATTTAGATCATGTAAGATATGTTCAACATTAATTACAACCTAGATACATGCATAGATCTAAAACTTGAATCACAAGATATGTTCAATTAATCATATAATCAAGTTTAAATTTCATAAACCAAAAACATGTTAAGATCATATGACAATGTCACTTAGATTAAAGCTAAAGTTCTAGAGCATATTCCTATTCATAGATTCAATAAAACACATGAATAGCTCAAAAGAACATTGGCACATGTACTGTAAAATCCTCATTTATTGATTGGCTCATTTCGTGAACAAATCACATTTTTATGGTTTTTTGTAAGGGTAGATTAGGCTCTCAAGACCTCAAGAGGAGAAGCACCAAAGGTAAAATTCTTGTGCTTACTTGCTTTGAAGAGATAGTTGCACACACTCACAAATTCATGCATAACTCTTATTCATATATGTTGTGTGCATTTTGGTTTAAATGACTCTTATTGATATATTTGCATCTTGTAATTAAAGTTTTATTTCATGTTAGGCATTAGTATAGGATGCATCTTCATCACTTCAGGACTTGTTGATTTTGTCTGTTTGAGTATTGAAAAAGTGGGCAGTGAGCTGGTAGTGCGTTACTCAACTAGCGCAGCCTCACCAGCGTAACATTTCTGTGGATTGCCACTTGTCATACGCCACTGAGCTGCACTACTCCACCCATACAATATTGAAAAAGTGGGTAGTGCTCTACTCGACTAGTGCAGCCTCACCAGCGTAACATTCTAGTGGATCGTCGCATGTCATGCGCCACTGAGCTGCGGCACTCGACCAGCGCCTATTGAAAATTTAGGTTGTGCGTTGGTGGTGCGCTACTCGACCAGTGCACCTCACCAGCGCACATAACAGAAGCTGGCATGTTTTTTCCAAAATGACCTCACTTTGGTTGAAACTCATATATATATATATATATAACTCTTTGTATTCAAGTCGTGTAAGAGTTCAGAACATCATATCTTTTCCTTAGAACACATTTTAAAAGAAAAACTCTTCCAAGAACTTTTCTTTAAACACTCAACGTATTCCTATGTGCATAAAAATTTCATCTTGCATCATCTAAAGTCATTTAAAGTGCATCTATGGACAGTTTTGCATCATCACATCTTGCTTGGTAAGTTTCTCACTATCTTCTTACAAGTTAAGTGTTCTTCTTGCTAAGCCATCTCTTTAATGATTTTTATGCTCTTAGAATACATTCAAGTTACAAATTAGAGATTGTTGTGATAACATGATTGAGTGTTGTATTGTGATAGCTTCATAGGATTGTTTGATCTATGTTTAGCTAAGTTTTTTGAACATGTCATTTAGCTTTTGATATCTAGGATTGCATTAATGTCATCTCATCATCCTAGATAAGCATATAAGGTTTCCTGGCCTTGTTTATTCTTTGAATATCATCATATATTCACATAGGCCATTTTATCTCCTCATTGAGAAGTAAGACTTGTGTTGCTTTCGGGAGTAGGTAGCATAAATCGCAAGCAAGATGGACTAGGTTCACTTATATCAGGATTAGGTAGTTATAGTGGATTTTAAACTGGGATTAGGTTGTAATTCCTTTGCTACTAGTGGATTCGAGGTACAAGTGTGGTGCACTTATCAGCGTGTGGTTTTTCCCATTTGGAGGGTTTCCACGTAAATCTCAAGTGTCTTTACTATTTCCCCACTTTTTACACTTTGATGTTATTGTAACTAGCTAGGGGTATTTTCGTCAACTTGACCATTAACGAAAATTTGGTAAAATTATTTTAAAATCTATTCACCCCCCTCTAGATTAATATCAAAAACACCTTAATATTTGTTTCAATTGGTATCAGAGCAGGTTCCTAGACATACATAAGTGATCCTTGCTCATTTTGGTGTGTGTTGCATTTTGTGTGTTTGTGTTGATCATTCATACGGTGGCAACGAGGGAGCTTCTAGCACTAGACCTCCACTTCTCACCGGATAGAATTATGCCTCTTGGAAAGGCAAGATGGAGTCGTATATTTGCCAAATTCATGACAGGGCTTGGATAGCGGTTAAAGATAGCTACACTCCACCTACGTTGACTCCTACAAATGGAAAAGATGATGTACTTAAGCCAAAGGCACAGTGGAACACATAAGAGTTTAAGGCATAAAAGTTGAATAGGAAGGCAATGCATGCCATTCTATGTGCAATGGGTGAGAACCAGTACAAGTTGGTTCAAAATACTAGGATAGCTAAGGAGGCATGGGATATCCTATTAGTTGCATATGAGGGAACCGATGTAGTTAGGGAGTCGAAGCTTCAAGTTCTCCAAACATAATTTGAATTGCTCAAGATGGATAAGAACGAGTGCTTCAATGACTTTGAAGTGAGGTTGATGGACATTGTTAACCAAAGTCATCAACTTGGTGATTCTTATTTGGATAGGAAGATCTAGTAGAAGATTATAAGATCTCTACCCGATAGATTTGAGTCTAATGTGACTGCTTTAGAAGAGAATAGCGGTTACAAGGATATGAAGCCAAGTGAAGTGATTAGGAGGCTTCTAGCTTATGAATCTAGGAAATGTCCTAACCCCATACCATCAAAAAAGAAAAAGGATATTGCTTTGAAAGCCTCCAAAGTTGAGAATGAGGAAAGTGATGACTCGGATGAAGAAATGGCCTTGCTAATGAGGAAGCTCTACAAGTCTGAGAGGAAAGGTTTCGGATCCAAAGGTCAAGACTTGAAGAAAAAGGCTCCCTTCAAAAAGATTGAGCCTAGGCAAGAAAAGATCGAGAAGAAAGGAGTCCAATGCTATGAATGTGGTGGGATGGGTCACTTTGCCCCTGAATGGGCAAATCACAAGGTCAAGAAAAAGGGAAAAGTGATGGCTACCATATGGAGTGAAAGTGATAACTCAAATGATGGAGATGATTCCTCGAATGATGAAGAACTCATGGCTAACTTCATAGCCTTTACGTCCTCTCATAGGAGCAAAGATGCTAGTGAATAAGAAAATGAGAGTCAAGAAGAAAACTACTCAAGTGATGATGGATCTTCATCACAATCCACAAATGGAAATATGGATAGGATGGATCTCAATGACTATATGACTAGGTTTGAGAGTTCAAGGTGAAAGAACAAGAATGAAATTAAGAGATTAAAAGAAGAAAACCTAGAGCTCTCAACTCAAGTTGACCAACTAAATGAAGAGTTAGTGAGATCTAAGAGGAATGAAAAAGGGTTGAAGAAAGAGCTTGAAGATGTAAGAGAGTTGTTGGCCAAGATGAACTCTAGCACCAAAAAACTTTACCATATGCTAGATGTTGGAAAGAGGCCAAGTGACAAGAAGGGGCTTGGGTTTGAAGATGGCAAGATGTCCTCCACTCTAAGCAAGACCATTTTTATAAGAAGCATGAATTTCAATAGGTCCTCTTCTCATCAATCACCTAGGAAGAAACTTGACCTAGAAGAGTGTTCAAGTAGTGCTCAAGTCAAGGTGGCACTAAGAAGCCTACCTCAAGCCCATCCTACAAGGGCTCCTCAAGTTAACTTCCCTCAACCTAAAGCTTATAAAGGGAAGATACCTATCATGCAAGCTCAACCAAGGAAGCAATCAAGTCTTGCTCAACAACAAAGAAGGAAAGCTCCTTAACAACAATCAAGACAACCATAAAGACATGGGAAGGCTCCAATGTATCCTCAAGGATATGGTATGATCCCTAACATTATTCCTACATGTCATTTTTGTGGTATTGATGGTCATATTAGACCAAATTGCTTTAGATATATTAAATTGTGTAGAATTGAAAGCATGATAGAGAAGAAAACGACTAAAGCCATAATGCATGTCACTAGGAAAAATGGAACACCTTTGCATGATCCTAGGATATTTAGAGCCCATGTACCATTGACCACTAGAAAGGAAAATATTGCACCTAGGTGGAACAGAAAGGATGAACATTTTTTCCATGTTGCAAAAATTGCCTTGAAAGCTCATTCTTCTGATTTTTGGTATTTGGATAGTGGGTGCTCTAGGCACATGACTGGAAATAAGAGTTTCTTTAAGACTCTTGTGATGAAGGAAGGAGGAAATGTCACCTTTGGTGATGGATCCAAAAAGAAAGTTAAAGAAAAGGGAACTATTTCCATTCCTGGATTACCCTCCTTGTCCAATGCTTTGTATGTTGATGGTCTAAAAGCTAATTTGATAAGCATTTCACATCTTAGTGATGAAGGACTTCCCGTCTTACTTAGGAAAAATGATTGTTCTATCTTTTTGCCAAATGGACAAACCTTGTTAAAAGGAATGAGATCTAGTGACAATTGTTATTGTCTTGAAGCTAGAGGTGTCTCTTGCAATGTGTCCAAGGATGAACAAATTGAGTTATGTCATGAAAGACCTGGTCACATGAACTATTGGGATTTATGAATCTTAGATAAGTTCAATGTTTTGCAAGGCCTTCCCAAGCTTGGGAAAAAGGCAAATGGTGTTTGTGGACCTTGCCAATAAGGAAAGCAAACCAAAAGTATGCACAAAAGGGTAAGTATTTATCCACCAAGGAACCTCTAGAGCTTCTCCACATGGACCTTATGGGTCCCACGCAAAACGAGAGTTTAGGTGGAAAGAGGTACATTTTTGTGTGTGTAGATGACTTCTCCAGGTACACTTGGACTTATTTTCTTAGAGAAAAATCTGAAACCTCTAACAAGTTTAAAATGCTTTGTTCCAAAATTCAAAATAAAATGAACTCGAAGATTAAAATCATTAAACGGATTAGGAGTGACCATGGGAAGGAGTTTAAGAATACCCATTTTGAAAACTACTGCAATAGTCTAGGTATTTCTCATGAGTTTTCGGCTCCTAGGACACCTCAACAAAATGGAGTTGTTGAGAGGAAAAATAGGGTTCTTCAAGAGATGGCTCGTGTGATGTTGCTTAAAAACAATGTCTCTAGGAACCTATGGGACGAAGCCGTCAATACGGCGTGCTATATAGGAAATAAAGTCTTTCTAAGGCCCCACACTAGGCAAACCTCCTATGAGTTATGGAAAGGTAGAAAGCCAAATGTTAGCTATTTCCACACCTTTGAAAGCAAATGCTACATTTTGAATGACCGTGATCAACTTGGAAAATTTGATGCTAAGAGTGATAAGGGTATCTTCATTGGCTATGCCTTGAAAAGTAGAGCCTATAGAGCTTTCAATTTAAAAAATAGGACCGTAATGGAATCATATAATGTTGTCATTGATGATACTAGGCTCAAATCTAATGACCATGAGGAGGAGGTAGATCTAGTTGATGACTCCCTTTTGGAAAAGGTTGTTGATATTCCTAATGTTGAAAAGGCTAATCTTGATGATGACATAACACAACCTATTAATAGGATTCCTCTCTTGAACTTAAAAGAACCTGCTCCATGGGTTAGGAAACTCCATGACAAAGATGACATCATTGGAGAGGTTAATCAGGGTGTTAGGACTAGGCGTCAAATGGCTAATCTAATATGCCACACTTGCTACACTTCTCAAATAGAACCAAGAAACTTGATGAAGCCTTAAAAGATGAATTTTGGGTTATTGCCATGCAAGAAGAGCTTAGCCAATTTGAAAAGAATGAGGTTTGGACTCTAGTTCCTAGGCCCAAGAATACCAATGTGATAGGCAACAAGTGGGTATATAGGAACAAATCCATTGAGGATGGCAACATTGTACTAAACAAAGCTAGGCTTGTAGCACAAGGGTACTCTCAAATTGAGGGTATTGACTTTAAGGAGACATTTGCTCCCGTTGCTAGGATTGAGTCCAGTAGGCTTCTTTTATCCATCTCTTGTTTTCACAAGTTCAAATTGTATAAAATAGATGTTAAGAGTGCCTTCCTCAATGGTTTCTTGGAAGAGAAAGTGTTTGTTGAGCAACCCAAAGGGTTTGTTGATCCTCATCACCCTAATCATGTCTATCATTTTAAGAAAACTTTATATGGGTTGAAACAAGCACCAAGGGCTTGGTATGAGCACCTCACTCAATTTCTTATAGACAATGGCTACACTAAGGGTAGTGTTGACAAGACTTTATTCATCAAGAAAGACAAAGATGAGCTCTTTATAGCTCAAATCTATGTTGATGATATAGTTTTTGGCTCCACTAATAACATCAAAATCCAACAATTTTGTTGATGTCATGTCTCATGAGTTTGAAATGAGTCTTGTTGGTGAGCTAAGTTACTTTCTAGGTTTACAAATTAAGCAAATGGATAATGGGATTTTCATATCTCAAGCTAAATATGCCAAAAACCTAGTGAAGAAATTTGGCCTTGAAAGTGCCAAACATTGTGATACACCCATGAGTACCACTTTGAAGCTAAGCAAGGATGCTAGTGGTAAAAGTGTGGACCAAACTTTGTATCGTGACATGATTGGTAGCTTGCTCTATTTGACCGTAAGTAGACCCGATATCTCTTTTAGTGTGGGTGTGTGTGCTAGGTACCAATCGGATCCTAAGGAGTCCCATCTCTCTTTCGTTAAGAGAATCATTCGCTACGTGAATGGGACATATAACTATGGAATTTGGTACTCTTTTGACACTAATGCTAGTCTTGTATGCTTTAGTGATACAGATTGGAAAGGAAATTGTGATGATAGGAAAAGTACATCGGGCAGTTGCTTTTTCCTTGCGAACAACCTTGTCTCTTTGTTGGGTAAGAAGCAAAGTTCGATTTCTTTATCCACGGCTGAGGCCGAATACATAGCTGCTGAGAGTGGATGCACATAACTCCTTTGGATGAAGCAAATGCTAGTCGACTATGGATTCAATCAAGGTACTCTTACTCTATTTTGTGATAACATGAGTGCAATTAATATTTCCAAGAATCCGGTTCAACATTCTAGAACTAAGCATATTGACATCCGTCATCATTTCATTAAAGAACTAGTTGAGAGCAAATGCATAGTACTTGAGCATGTAGGTACTAATGATCAACTAGCGGATTTATTTACTAAACCCTTAGATACTACTCGATTCAAAACTCTTAGTAGATGTATTGGGATTTGTCTCATGGAGTGATGAATTTTGGTCTTTGACCCCATAAGGGGAACTCAAGCAAAAAGAGCTATTGTATACTTCTTGCATGCAAAATTTTTGAAAATGTTTATGCTCCTTTATTGATTGCTTGAGAAGCCTTGTTGCACTTATACTATATTATATCGTATTTTCTTCAATAAGTGTGAACTTTGCTTTGTTTACAATCCATGTCATATTTGTGTTCAAACATGCATTTTTGGACTAGGAGATCTATATAGGAAGTACATATTGAATGACCTATAATTATCTCCATGACATGATAATTCTTTAATGACATGCTAATGAAAAATGATAAAGCATGAATTGATGATTGCAATTGTTGAATGCAAAATATTGTGTGAAAAAAGCTAGTGAGACAAAAACGTTTCATCAATGTCTCTCTTCCTTTATTAGTTGAACATGACTACTATCATACGGGTATCCTACCCGGAAAAATCAAACAGGGTGCAAAGTCATCATGCCATGTTTCGCTTATAAAGTTGGATATAGTACTATTAAAACTTGATATTGATAAAAACTCTATATCTTTGCTTCTCTCCTGACAAATGGTGAAATTGGTTTGAATTATATTGGAAACCTTTGTCATTTGCTTTGCCAAATACCATTGTTTTTTTACTTGAATGCAATATGTTTTGTATGCAAAGCATTTTTGATTCACACATTTTCTTCAAATAAATCTCCTTGTTTCTCTCCTATTGATTGAGTTGCATAAATGTGGCTAACATAATTATGCAAATATCTTGTATGCTCTTTTCTTTCTTTGTCTTGAGTGACCTGGTTGGGAACTTCTCCTTTGCCTATATCATGACAATAAGGGGGAGAAGCCTTGTTGTGGTGTTAGGGGAGTTGCAATGTGTTGGCTTTAAGGGGAGTAGTACTTGTTGGGGAGATTACATTTAGGGGGAGTAACCCTTTGAGGGGGAGCATTGCATGATATGGAGCATTACACGATGTCGTACTCTTATTCTTAAATGGAAATGCTTGTTTTTTATATTCACTTGATCATCTCACATGCACATGGTTTGGAAATCGTATTTGTGTTTGTTTTGTGTGTAGGTTTCATAGTTCTACAAGAGATTAAAGATTTGAAGTTTTTTTTATGTATATCTCTTTGTGATGTAGAATATCTTCCCAATGTGTTATTCTGTTTTTTGAGGATCAATGTGAGTGGTGGTTTTGTCACTAAATAGCCAAAGGAGGAGATTGTAAAGTCCTCATTTATTGAATGGCTCATTTCGTAAACAAATCACATTTTTACGGTTTATGTAAGGGTAGCTTAGGCTTTCAAGACCTCAAGAGGAGAAACACCAATGGTAAAATTCTTGTGCTTACTTGCTTTGAAGAGATAGTTGCACACACTCACAAATTCATGCATAACTCTTATACATATATGTTATGTGTTTATACTTGTGTGCATTTTGGTTTAAATGACTCTTGTTCATATATTTGCATCTTGTAATTAAAGTTTTATGTCATGTTAGGCATTAGTATAGGATGCACCTTCATCACTCTAGGACTTGTTGATTTTGTATGTTTGAGTGTTGAAAAAGTGGGCAGTGTACTGGTGGTGCGCTACTCAACCAGTGCAGCCTCACCAACGTAACATTCCAGTGGATCACTGCTTGTCATGCACCACTGAGCTGCGCCACTCCACCTGCGCAACATTAAAAAAGTGGGCATTGCGCTACTCGACAAGCGCAGCCTCACCAGCACAACATTCCAGTGGATCGTCGCATGTCATGCGCCACTGAGTCGCGCCACTCGACCAACGCCTATTGAAAATTTAGGCTGTGCACTGGTGGTTCGCTACTCGACCAGCGCATATAGCAGAAGCTGGAACTTTTTTTTCCAAAACGACCTCACTTTGGTTGAAACTCATATATATATATATATATATATATATATATATATATAACTCTTTGTATTCAGGTCGTGTAAGAGTTCAGAACATCATATATTTTCCTTAGAACGCATTTCAAAAGGAAAACTCTTCCAAGAACTCATCTTTAAACACTCAAAGCATTTGTATGTGCATAAAAACATCACCTTGCATCATCTAAAGTCATTTAGAGTGCATCTATGGATAGTTTTGCATCATCACATCTTGCTCGGTAAGTTTCTCACTATCTTCTTACAAGTTAAGTGATCTTCTTGCTAAGCCATCTCTTTAATCATTTGTATGCTTTTAGAATACATTCAAGTCACAAATTAGAGATTGTTGTGATGACATGATTGTGTGTTGTATTGTGATAGCTTCATAGGATTGTTTGATCTATGTTTAGCTAAGCTTTTTGAACATGTCATTTAGCTTTTGATATCTAGGATTGCATTAATTGTCATCTCATCATCCTAGATAAGCATATAAGGTTTCCTAGCCTTGTTTGTTCTTTGAATATCATCATATATTCACATAGGCCATTTTATCTCTTCATTGAGAAGTAAGACTTGTGTTTCTTCCGGGAGTAGGTAGCTTAAATCGCAAGCAAGATGGACTAGGTTCATTTATACCGGGATTAGGTAGTGGTGGTGGATTTTAAACCGGGATTAGGTTGTAATTCCTTTTCCATTAGTGGATTCGAGATTCAAGTGTGGCACACTTATCAGCCCGTGGTTTTTTCCATTTGGAGGGTTTCCACGTAAATCTCAAGTGTCTTTACTATTTTCGCACTTTTTACACTTGTGATGTTATTGTAACTAGCTAGGGGTATTTTCGACAACTTGACCATTAACAAAAATTTGGTAAAATTGTTTTAAAATCCATTCATCCCCCCCCTCTAGATTAAAATTAAACACACCGTATTATATGTTTCATGTATCATTGTGAGAAATCAGCCAAATGGAGCCTGATACATGTGAGGAACTATTTTTCACAAAATCAATCAATCAAAGATCATCAAATAGTCCTAGAATCAAAGCTAGCACAATACAATCCCAAACATAGGCAAAATCAAAACCTAACTCAACATGTGAGATTTCAATTGAAACTCAATCTAGCTTTAAATGAGTTCAAAACTCAAATCAAAACAATCACAAGACAATTGACCAAGTTTTAAAAGAAAACTTTGAAAGAAAATCAATACCTTAGTTGATTTTGGTGCAGTCCAGTTTTTGTGAGTTTAGACTCCAAAAAAAGCAATAAAACAAACTCAAACCTTTAGAGAAAAGATGGAGGATGAATAGATAAACACTCTCAACTTTGAATCACTCATATCAGAGTTCAAATGAAGCAGTTATGGTGTTTGGAAGGTGAGAAAATGTAGAGAGAAAATTCTGCACTCAAGTTTTTAAATTTCTTCTTAGAATGAAATGTGAGAGGGAACGGAAATATAAAGGAGAGGGAAAAAATGAAGCAAAAAGGATCAAAATACCCTTAAGTGCACCAATCATGGTTGCTTCCCAAGATGGCACGTGGGCATCTCGGGGCACCAAGCATTCTGTCCCGAGATGGCCACGCGCCATCTCGGGAAAGAGTGCTTGGTTGCACTTCTTTTCCTCTTGCGCTCCCCTCGCGTTCTTTGACCATTCTCCGGCCTCCAAACTAGGAATTTGAATCCGTTTGTGGATTATGAACTGTAACTCTCTCACGGACATGGAAATATAAGATAATCAACCCATAAAATAATAATTTGACTCGATATACGAACACGAAGACAATGTATTCAAACATGAGTTGAAAGTGTAGTATCTTTTGACTTAGAACTTGAAATCAATAGTATGAGTAACCAAAATGACCAGAACTCAATCAAGAATGATTTAAGACTAAATTCAAGTTCAAAATCCATGTTATACAACCATATACACATACAAACACAATTCACACTAGAATACAAACTGCATAGAGATTTTCTCCAATCATGCCCTTTCCAAAATATGTTATTTCCATACCAATGCATGAGCATTCATCTTCAAGTGTGTGAATGTGTTATACATGGTGCACAACGATGCAGGGACATATATGAATGAATTGTATGTGTATGCCTATAATGGTGCATAACGATACAGGGACACAAATGTATGAATTGTGTGTGTGTGCCTAAGCCTTGTAAGAGAAAGATAAGATCTTAATATACCTTTGTAGAACCATATTGCATCCTTTCTCTTTGAAGACTTTGAACTTGCTTTGACTAGTTGTTCTTTCTTCTTTGAAGCTTGAATCATCATGAATCTAAACAACTAAATCATTACAAGTAAAAATCATTTTGATATGGAATTAATGCCAACACAATCTAAAACCTAACAAACTGGCTCTCTAATGAAATGATGTCTAATGTCAATAAGTTTAGTTCTAGAATGTTGGACAGGATTTTTTGAAATATTAATGACACTCCTGTTATCACAATAAAGGGTTAGAGTACCTTGCTCAAAGCCATAATCCACAAGTATTTGCTTCATCCAAAGGAGTTGTGTGCAAGCACTCCCAGCGGCTATATACTCGGCCTCGGCTATGGATAATGATATAGAATTTTGCTTCTTGCAAAACCATGACACAAGATTGTTCCCTAGGAAGAAGCAACCGCCCAATGTACTCTTCCTATCATCACAATTACCTACCCAATATGCATCACTAAAGCCAACTAAACTAGCATTAGTGTCAAAAGAGTATCATATCCCATAGTTGGATGTCCCATTCACATATCGAATGATTCTCTTCATGGAGGAGAGATGGGATTCCTTGGGATTGGATTGATACCTAGCACACACACAAACACTAAAAGCTATATTGGGCCTACTAGCAGTCAAGTATAGCAAGCTCCCTACCATGCCATGATATAGACTTTGATCCATATTTTTTCCACTAGAATCCTTGCTAAGTTTCAATGTGGTACTCATAGTTGTGTCACAATTCTTGGCATCCTCAAGGCTAAATTTCTTTACTAGGTTCTTAGCATATTTAGCTTGGGATATGAAGATCCCATCATGCGTTTGCTTGATTTGCAAGCCTAGGAAGTAATTGAGTTCACCAACCATGCTCATTTCAAACTCATGAGTCATGACATGAACCAATTGTTTAACTTTCAAGTTGTTTATGGAACCAAAAAACTATGTCATCAACATAAATTTGAGCTATAAATAGCTCATCTTTAGTACACTTGATGAACAAGGTCTTGTCAACACTTCCTCTAGAATATCCATTGTCAACAAGATAAAGAGTGAGATGCTCATAACAAGCCCTTGGTGCTTGTTTCATCCTATATGGAGCCTTTTTGAGAAGATAAACATGATTGGGGTGATATGGATCCACAAACCCCTTGGGTTGCTCAACAAACACTTCCTCTTGCAAGAAGTCATTGAGGAAGGCACTCTTAACATCCATTTGATGCAATTTAAACTTGTGCACATAAGAAATGGATAAGAGAAGTCTAATGGACTCTAATCAGACAACGAGAGAAAATGTCTCCTCAAAGTCGATACCCTCAATTTGTGAGTACCCTTGTGCTACAAGTCTAGCCTTGTTCCGTACAATGTTGCCATCCTCATCGGATTTATTCCTGTAAACCCACTTGGTGCCTATCACATTAGCGTTCTTAGGCCTAGGAACTAGAGTCCAAACCTCATTTCTTTCAAATTGATTTAGCTCTTCTTACATAGCAAGAACCAAAACTTATCACTTAAAGCTTCATCAACTTTTTAGGGTTCAATTTTAGAGGTGTGGCAAGTACAGCTAATTTGATTTGCTAATTGATACTTAGTCCTCACACATTCATTCACATCTCTAATGATGTCAATCTTGTTTTGAAGATGTCTAACCCAATGAGCAGGTTCCTTAGAGTCCAAGGTAGAGTCTCTATCAAGAAATTGAGAGACCTCTTTCTCAAGATTTGACTTTCCATCACTAGAAGTCTCACCAATCTTCTCCTAGGAAGAATCATCAACCATACTAATCTCCTCATCATGGTTACTAACCTTAGGCCTACAATCATCTATGATCACATTGGATGATTCCATAACACTTCGTATCTTCAAATTAAAAACTCTATAGGCTTTACTATTTAGGGCATAGCCAATGAAAATCCCCTCATCACTTTTAGCATCAAACTTGCCAAGTTGATCACGGTCATTTAGAATGTAACACTTGCTTCCAAATGAGTGGAAGTAACTAACATTTGGCTTCCTTCCCTTCCATAATTCATAAGAGGTTTGCTATATAACAAGCTGTATTCACTGCCTCGGCCCAAAGTTGCCTAGGAACATTGTTGCTAAGCAACATCACACGAGCCATCTCTTGAAGGACCCTATTCTTCCTCTCTACAACCCCATTTTGTTGTGGAGTTCGAGGAGCCGCGAACTCATAGGAGATTCCAAGACTATCACAAAAAATTTCAAAGCAAACATTTTCAAATTCTCTCCCATGGTAACTCCTAATTTTCTTAATGCATTTTATGTGAGAATCCTTCTCATTTTGAATTTTAGAGCAAAGCTTTTTAAAAATTTCAATAGTTTCAGATTTTTCTCCAAAAAAGTAGGTCCATGTAAATCTAGAAAAATCATCAACACACACAAAGATGTACCTCTTGCCACCGAGACTCTCGGTTTGCATGGGACTCATAAGGTCCATATGAAGAAGCTCTAGTGGCTCCTTGGTGGCAATATGCTTACCCTTTTTATGCACACTCTTAGTTTGCTTTCGTTGTTGACATGGTCTACACACTCCCTCAATCCTATTTCCAAACTTAGGAAGGCCTCTCACAACATTTAACCTCTCAATAACTTTCAAGTCTTTCAAATTCATATGACCTAACCTTTGATGCCACAATTCAACTTGATCACAACTAGACAAATTACAAGAGATGTCATTGGAATCAAGACAATAACAATTGTCACTTGATCTCTTACCTTTCAAAAGAACTTGTCCATCTTCTCTTAGGATAGAGCAATAAACTTTGCCAAACATAACCGAAAGCCTTTCATCACTTGAATGTGATATGCTAATAAAATTAGCTTGCAAGCCATCTACGTAAAGAGCATTAGGCAAGGAGGGCAAACTGGGGATGTTAATGTCTCTGTTTCCTAAAACCTTCTTACGAGAACCATCACCAAAGGTGACAAATCCACCATCCTCCATCACAAGAGTGTCAAAGAAACTCTTGTTTCCGGTCATGTGCCTAGAACACCCACTATCAAGGTACCAAGTATTGATGGCTTTGACTTTCAAGGCTACTTGAGCACATGACAATAATATTCATCCCTTCTAGTCCACCTAGATGAAATATTACTATTTCTAGTAGCCATGGGTTCATTTTCCCTAAAATTCCTAGGTGCATGCATTTTAGCTCTTCTAAGCATACTCTTCTCTATCATGCTTTCAAAACGACACAACTTAATAAATTTAAAACAATTCGGTCTTATGTGACCTTTAACACCACAATAATGACAAATAGGAGTAAAGTAAGAATTCATACCATATCCTTGTGCAAGCATGGAAGACTTCCCTATCCTTTGAGTTGTCCTTTGGTGTTGAGCTTAATCTCTTCTTTAAAACATCCTTTGTAGTTGAGCCAAATTAGCTTCCCTTCTTGGTTGTGGATGAAAAATCCTTTGTTGACTTTGAGAGCTCCCTGGAATTTGAGCTCTAGCTTTTGGTGGATGAGCTCTAGCTTTAGGTGGATGAGTTTTAGCTTGAGACTTTGTTTGAGCCTTCATTTGAGCTTGCTTTGATGATTCTCCAACATCATTCGATCTCATTTGTTGGTGTGAACCTTGAACCTTTTTATATTCTTGAGTCTTGACAAATATGGTTTTTTTCAAGGAAGTGGCACCTTTACCTTCCACATATCGTAAGCCCGTTTTATCACTAGGACTCTTCCCATATGATAGCATCTTATCAAGTTTCTCGGTTCCAAATGACATTTTGGCAACCAATTCTTTCGCTTCCCTAAGCTCAATCTTTAAGTTCTCTTCATTCTTCTTAGTGATCACAAGCTCCAATTTCAAGCTCTCTAATAACTTTTTTCCACTCTTTACTTTCTCACTCAAGTGAGTTATCTTCAAAGTCAACTCTAGATTCTCCTCTTTCAACTCTTGAATCTCCTTCTGCTTTTTCAATCTAGACTTTTCAAAAAACTTCATGAAGTCTATATAGTCCATTTCCTCATCAATCTCAAACCTAGTGTTAGAAAAAGTGCTCTCATCACCAGAGTCATCTACTTATTCCTTATCACTCACAATTTCCTTGCCATTATGAGATGTTGTGAAGGCAATGAAGTTTACAACTCTATCTTCATCATCCGAAGATTTTTCTTCCTCTTCTAACTCTTCACTATCGCTCTTGCATATTTTGGAGCAATGTGACCAAAACCACTGTATTCATAGCATTGAATGCCCTTCTTAGAGTCACTTTCTTAAGACTTTTCCATCTTCTTGAAAGGAGTTTTCTTTTTCACTTCCTTTCCCTTGGACCCAAATCCTTTCCTCTCAAACTTCATGAATTTCTTGAATCTTTTAACCATGAGGGCCATTTCTTCATCTGAGTCCTCCTTCTCTTCTTCAACCTTGGTGGTCTTCAAGGCAATGCTCTTTTGCTTCTTAGGAGGTATGGGTGTGGTGTTCCATCTTGACTCATAAGCTAGAAGTCTTCCAATGACTTCACTTGGCTATATAGTCTTGTACTTACTATTCTCTTCAAGTGTCGTCACCTTTGATTTGAACCTTGATGGAAGTGACCTCTAAATGTTTTACTTGACTCTCCTATCCGAAATGGCTTTGGTTGATGATATCCATCAACTTCACTTGAAATCCATTAAAGCATTCATGCTCCTCCATCCTAATCATCTCAAATTGCATCTGGAGGACTTGGAGCTTTAAGGCCTTGACTACCTCGGTTCCCTCATGTGCTGTTTGAAGAATGTTCCAAGCCTCCTTTGTAATCCTATTGTTTTGGACCAACTTGTATTGATTATGTCCATGGCGCAAAGGATGGCATGCATGGCCTTATTGTTCCACTTGGATTCTTCAAACTCTTGAGTACTCCAACTAGACTTGGGCTTAAGAGCTTCTACAACATCATCATTGGTCAATGTTGGAGGAATATACCCATCTTCAATAGCCATCCAAGAACGGTCATCTTTTTCGCAAAGATAGGCTTCCATCTTGCCCTTCAAAGAAGCATAATTCACCATATTAACTAAAATGGGTCTTGTGCTTGAGGCTCCCTCATGTCTATTACCGTTTCCACTCATACTGTTTGAGGGTAATGGATGTAATGCAAATGCAATTTCACACAAATAGAAAACAATCAAACTAAATGCACTAAGCAAGACACACACACACACACAGAGCAAGGATCACCTAAGTATATCTAGGCCCCAGCTCTGATACCAATTAAAATTCCCTAGAAAGTGTGTCTATAACCTAGAGGAAGGGGAGTGAATAGGTTTTAATTCGATAGATTACCAATTTTGTGAATTAATCAATATTATTGATTCTACCCCATTCTACCAAGTGTTCAAATACAAGATAACAAACAAAAAAAAGTAACAACACGCAATATATACGTGGAAACCCTCCAAATGGGAAAAAAAGGGGTTATTCAGTGCACCACACTCGATCCTCAAAATCCACTTTTAAGAGAAAGTTTACAAACTAGATTGACCTCCCGTCTAACCCTCCAATTACTAACCCTTTCACTCTACCCAACGAGCCTTAATAGTGATTTTGGATCACCAACCTTGTGCACTAATCATATAGCCACATGCTTAACCAACAATGAAGAGATAACGGCAATATAAGTGAATATGCAAGAATATTCTAAATGCAAAAATGCTAGGTCAAGACATTCATGTTTATCTAGGATTAATAATGACAACTAAAGCAAATCCTAGATATCAATGTTCTAAATGCAAAGGCAAGAAGAATTAGCTAGAAGGGTAAAACCGTTATAAATTCTAGCTATCATAAATTAATGCATCTCAACCAACAATCAACACACAAGCATGCCATAAAAGCAATTAAACATACAAGAAAGTATTTAATATGCAATAAAGACTGAAACCCTAGGTATACATGTCTTAGTAATGAAACTATAAAGTCTAGAGCATGTAGAAGTTACCTAGTCAAGAAGAAGATGATGCTCCATGCTTAGATGATCCTAGAATAAAGCTAGATGATCATGAGATAAAGTTGGGTTGAGTAAAAATGAGTGTTTGGGAGCCCCTCACTCTTTAGAAAAACATGAATACGCAAAAATGGCTTCTTGGACTCTTAAAAACCAAAGAGAAGAGAAGAGAACATAAATATGGTGCCCTATACAAAGTGACATCGTTTTGGATGAAAGGCAACCAAAACCCGTCAGGACCGCAAGCTGTACCGCGGTACAGGTAAGTGTCCAGACTACAACATAGAGAGCGGTGCATCGCCTGGACAACACCGCTCTGTAGGCCGATGTGGATGCAAGTGCACAGATCATGGTCTGAACAACATGCAATGCCTGTGAAACTTCGTTTGGGAGAACACAGTGCATGCAACAAGCATAAGCTGCGGTAGCCACAACGTGTAGCCTCTGGTAAACACTGTTGTACAGACCGCGGCAAAGGCACTGCACATTGAGTGGTCTGAACCGCGGACCAAAGTAAAAAGTCCTCTTTTTATGGCTAAAAAAAATGCATTCAACACTCAAACAAGAAATAAGACACACAAGGCACACAAGATGGAAAATAAGCATGCATGCAAGATAATTAAAGGAAAATGCATGAGTGTGTGTGTGTGCACTAATACCTCTTCGATGAAAGTCAAGCAAGTGATTTTACCTCTGATGCTTGAGGTTGGTTACGAACAATAAAGCCCTAAACTACCCTTACATATTGATCCCCAAATGTGGTTGTCAACGAAATCAGCCAATCTAACACCGAGAAACTTACAGAGGGGAGGATCGACTAAAGGATCTTAACATAGGGGATCGGGATAGGAGCCACAGAAGCTCGAAGAAAGACTTAGATAACGGGGTGACCAACACCATTTTCAGTGGCCCTAATACTGGAAGTAGTAAGCGTGAAAGGATGTCTGAAGTTAGGGAAGCCATGAACATCCAAAGAAGTCTGAAGGTGAACCATATCGGTCCCGATCGAAAGAAAGCAAAGCAAGGATGAGGACCAATAACTTTCACTGAAGTAGACGCACATAAGTCACAGGTCAGACCAAACAACGCGATTGTTGTGTCAGCCCGCATCAAGCACATGCAAGTAAGATGAATACTGATCGACAATGGTATCTTGGTAGACATTTTGAGTGTAGAGGCACTTGATCAGCTCGGGCTATAAAGGAATGATCTCCAACCACTAAAGGTTCCATTGAGGGGTTTCGGAAGAGCCAAAGTCAGGACTTTGGGAACAATTAAACTACCAGTAGAAGCTGGAAGTTTTCCTTGTACGAATACAGTATTGCTAGACTTCGTGGTTGTAAATGTTAAGAATTGGCCATATAACACTTTGTTAGGTCGGCCCTTTCTGAACAAAATAAGAGTCGTAACTGTAACCGACGCGCCTATGGTGAAAGTTTTGACCGAAGCTGGGGTGGGGATCATGAAAAGCTCACAAGAGTAGGGCAGGAAAGTGAATCTCACCGTATATAGGGAAATGGCAATGCTGGGGGTAATGCAAGTAGAAGCTGTAAAAAAAAATGAAGACCTAAAAGTATACCCAACGGAGGCATAGGCCGAGACCCAGACCAGGTTATACCTAGACCCAAGAGAGGCGGCGCCAAAGAGCGACAAAGGCCTGAAAGAGCCTACCATGGAAGTTGCCATGAGCAGCGATGATATGAAAAGAACTATTACACTTGGGTCCCAACAGATGAAGCACTATCAAAGCGAGATGGTCGAACTGTTGAAAGAATACAAGGATGTGTTGACCCGGAACACGTGGACATGCCAGGGATCGATCATAAGACAATTTCACATCACTTAACAGTAAATCCAGATCAGAAACCAGTCATCCAAAAGAGGAGACGCTTCAACCCAGAAAGAACCAAAGCGATCAAGGAAAAGGTGGACAAGTTATAAGCCGTAAGGTCTATTTAGGAAGTGAAATATCCCGATTAGGTTGCCAACGTAGTCCTGGTGAAAAATGGCCAGTGGAGGATGTGTGTGGATTTCACAGACCTGAACAAAGCATGTTCGAAGGGCAACTTCCCCTTGCCTCGAATTGACTAGTTGGTAGATGCAACTGCCGGTCATGAACTGTTAAGTTTCATGGACGCTTATTCAGGTTACAACTAGATCAGAATGTTCAAACCAGATGAGGAAAAAAACTCATTCACAAATGACCAGGGTTTTATTTCTATAAGATCATGCCATTTGGATTAAAGAATGCTGGAGCAACTTATCAAAGGCTGGTAAATAAAATGTTCTCTTGACAGATTGGCAGGATTATGGAAGCATACGTGGATGATATGCTCACCAAAATTGTAACATCTTGAGATCATCCAGCCGACCTAATGGAGACATTTGAGGTACTGTAAAAAAATATATGGGATGAAGTTAAATCCAAAGAAGTGTGTATTCGGAGTACCATCGGGTAGGTTCCTAGGATTTCAAGTTCACCAAAGAGGGATTGAAGTAAACCTAGAGAAAATAAGAGCCTTGGAAGAAATGTGGTCTCCCAAGACATTGAAGGAAATCCAACGATTAACGGGTTGCCTACCGTCTCTAAGCCGATTTATAAGTGAATCCATGGACAAATGCCTACCATTCTTCAAAGAAATTAAGCGAGGTAAAGGCGTAGAGTGGAATGATGAGTACGAGCAAGAGTTCAGGAAAAAAAAGTACTTGGGAAAAGCTCCGATATTATCTAAACCACTTGAAGGGGGAGTGTTCTATCTTTACCCGTCTGTTACAAACGTGGTGACAGGTTCGGTACTACTCATATTGGAAGAAGGAATGCAAAAACCTGTATACTACTCCCGTAAATCTCTATTACCTATGGAAACAAGATACTCTCTAGCTGAACAAATGGCTTTGACCCTGGTAACAGCAGTGAGAAAGCTGAGATCGTACTTTCATGCTCACCAAATGGAAGTATATACTGACTGTCCATTGAAACAGATTTTATCAAAACCCGAGGTGAGAGGTAGAACAGAGTGAGTTTGACATAGTCTACTCACTAAGAGCGGCGATCAAAGGACAAGTTTAATGGATTTTATCGAGGATGATCAGGATGTTAAGAGAAGAGGACATGTTTGCTTTAAAATAAATGTAGATGGATCGTCAAACACGTATGGCAGCGGGGCAGGTATAGTTATATCCACACCAGAAGGTGACCAGGTGGAATGTGCCTTCCTATTTGACTTTAAAGCTACTAATAACATGGTAAAGTATGAGGCGCTTCTGGCAGGGCCTTAAGGTATGCACAACACTGGGAGCAGATGAGTTGGAAATATTCAGTGACACATAGGTGGTTGTCAATCAAGTTCTGAATGAATACCAAGCCAAGGATAGCAATATGGCCGCATATTTAACTATAACCAAGACACTCATTGAAAGGTTCAAAGCGTACAAAATCACCCAGATCCCGAGGGAGAAAAATGAGATAGCGGGCGCGTTATCAAAGTTGGCATCTGCCACCAGTGTATGGTCAAAAACGTTCCTGGTCGTCCACCTGCAAAAGCCAAGTATAGAGAGCAAAAATCATGCCGAAGCGTTAGAGGTAGAAGTGATTGAAGAAGAACAAGCTACCTGAATAACATCGATCAGAGAATACTTAGAGAAGGGGGTACTCCTGATGGAGACAACTGAGGCAAAGTGTCTTAGATATAGAGACACAAGATATTCGCTAGTAGAAGGAGAGCTATACAGAAAATGGTTCTCCAAAGACCTTCAGAAATGCGTGGACCCGATCAGAGATAAGCAAATATTAGAAAGTATCCACATAGGAGTCTGTGGGAATCACTCGGGTGGTAAAAACCTGGCACATAAAATGCTTAGGCAAGGCTTTTATTGGCCGACTTTGTTTAGGGATGCACAATGTGTTGCAAATTAGTGCGGTGGCTGTTAAAAGCTGGCTTTTGACATCCAGAGACCACCTGAATAGTTGTAAAATTTGACATCGCCATGGCCGTTCGCCATGTGGGGAATATATCTAATTGGCCCGATGCTAACTGTAACTAAAAGAGGGGCAAAGCATGCTATAGTGGCTATCAACTACTTGACAAAGTGGGTTGAAGCGGAAGCACTAGTACATATCACTGAGGCAAACATGACCAGTTGTATGAAGAAAAATACCATCTATCGGTTTGAAATCCCGAAAACTATAATCATAGAAAACGGGACTAAATTAGATAGTGACAACTTTAGAAATATATGTCAAGACTTTGGGATAAAGAACTATTATGCCACACCAGCTCACCCACAGACTAATGGCGGTGAACAAAATAATCAAGCATACTCTGAAGGTGAAACTAGAGGGAAGTAAAGGAAACTGGGCAGACAAATTACAAGAAGTCTTATGGGCTTATCGAACTATAGAAAGGACTTTAATAAGGGAAACATCTTACTCGCTGGCGTTTGGGATGGTATCACTGGTTCAAGTTGAGATAATTCACAAGTCCCTTAGGGAACAACTCTTTGATCCTGAAGGAAATACAGAGATGATTAAACAAGACTTGGACGAGTTCCGGGATAAGAAATGCCGCCTACCAACAGAAGGTAACAAGATATTACAATTCACATGTTAAGGTTAGAAGATTCCAGCTTAAAGATCTAGTTATGAAGAGGGTAACACTTAATACAAAGGACAAGTCAACGAGATCGTTAGTTGACAAATGTGAAGGACCATACCAAGTGGTCAAGATAGCAGGACATGGAGCATATCGACATTCCCGACCCGAGGGAACCAAACTGCTTAGGGCATGCAATGCATAATATTTAAAGATCTTCTACCCATCAGGAGATTCATACATTTATTTTTATTATTTGATTCCATTGTTTAAGTTTTAAATTATCATTAGCTAATTGTCTTTTATCTTTTGAGAAACCGATAAAATACCAAGGGGGAGCAGTTACAAATATCAAGCACAATGTTCAAAACCAAACATTCGCTCATAAGAGCATTTACAGGATACCTCAAAATATCGGTTGAGACCAATAGGGATCCCGAATGGCCCGGTGAGAGGGACAAAAGCATAAGTCATCAAGACAATGCACACTCACAGAAACTAACTGGCACAAAGCACTGTTAGGGCATCTTCGGGAATATAAACCCGACTGGATGTGCCAAGAGTTGGATAAGGCGTGAATTCTACCTATAAGGTAAGGCAGACACAACCATAGATGCTTATAGAGTTTGTGGGACAATTTACGCCTTATTGCAACAAATCTTGATCAATAAAATGTCGGGAGACGTCCCGACGACCTAGTTGATAGATAAAAGATGAAAGTCTATAAATATAAATTGAACACTTTGTTTACAAATGAACATTGTTCAACCAAAAGATATACATCAAACGATCGGGGAGCAACCAGAACCCGAGCGGCAAAATACAGAAGATCTACCCGAGGTAAACCAGAAATCATCGCATAACACAGTTCAGTTCTTCAAGGGTGATTGACCATCGAAATCAGGCAATTAAGTCGATCATTGTGTGATGATGTTGACTCATTAGAGTGGGATTAACCCCAAATAAATGATATACAAGTGGTTTGTTTAGTATAACACATGATTATCAATCTGGCATGGGTCAACATGCATAGTTCAGGTTATGCTAAAATATGAATGAGCACAAGCATAAGAAACCACGTACAGAAAACGATACATATTTTGAAGACAAGCAAATAAGGGAAAAATATGCATTAACTATCATAGTATGTCAAGTATTACAAATGTAAATACATATAAAAGCAGAGATGCATCAGTTGTTTCCAACAATGGAGGAGCCCCTAGGACCCGAACGAGGGACATCATCGTCTTTACTAAAGTCTCCAAAATCTGGCCAGGAGATTTCGTCATCAGGATCAGTAGATATAAAGGGAAAATAATCTACATCGGTTGAAGAACCGATATCGACCACTTTGGTTAAAGCACCACTGTCCTAACCAACATGGAAAGACAGAAGGGAAGCATTTGAAGGAAGCTTGAGATGCATGGGGTTGGGATCCTTCCCGATAGATTTGCAATAGGCCTTCCACTTAATCCTCTAGTTCTTGATCACTTCCATGGACTCCCTCCAATGCTTAGATATTGTCTGGTCCCACTTCAAGTGAGACTCTTTGGAGGACCTCTCATTCACGCTAAAGAACATTCTGGCAGTTGCTAGGCCTCTTTCGATATCTCTCAGTAGTGTAGCATCAAAAGTAGGGGACCTCTTATATCGATCAACATTTGAACCTCGAGGTCTAGCCTGGCTTCAAGCGAAAGAACTTCCATACTGACTTGTTGTTGTTCTAAGTCTTTGGCGAGATGTTCATAGTGAATCCTAGCCCCCTCAGACGCCTGCTACACCTCTAGCATCTTCTGTTGAGCTGAGGCAAGGGAGTCTTGGGCAATCTGTGCTTCTTCCAAAGCCTTCTTCGTTGCTGTCTTAGCCAAGATTGCCCTCGATTCAAGTTCAGTGCTCCGTAGTTCAGCCTTGGCAACTCTTTTCTCCAGCTCAACATTCCTTGTAGTAAGCTCTTTAAGAGCTTTATCAGATGCAATTACTCCATTCTGAACGTTTACAAGCGTCTTTCTAAGAGTCATCTCAGTTGCTGTATGTGCCTTTAGCTTTTTCGCATACTGACTAGCCTTGAAGGCTCTAGCAGCAAAAGACTTCAGGGCCTCGTCCTTCTCGGCGAGAGTTAGCTTCAGCTGAGTAATCTCAGCAGCATGTTTATTCTTCTCAGAAAGAGCCCGAGTCAATACCTATACTACTTGTAAAGGATCAACAAAAGGTAAATCAAACAGATGGAAAGATTAGGAGAAAAGCAAACAAGATAGTGGAAAGACTTAGAAAGACACCATTATTAAATATCATGTGTACCCACTTGAAGTCTGTAGCATTTTTGGCATCTTTTCGGTACCCTTCGCCGATGTATCCGACCCCATATGACATTGAGCGAAGCATGATAAGGGGGTCAGTCTGAGAATCACTGGGTTGAGGGAAATGAGAAAGCCCGACAGCGAAAAAAGCATGAGCAAACTGATCCCAAGGAGATGAGGGTATATCATGATCAACAGTTCCTGGAGTCTTCGAAATCCCAGCGTCTTCCCTAGGAAGATTGGCAAATGTAGCAACTTAGGGGGGTTCGTTCTCAAAAATTTAACCTTCGATAGCATCCTCGGGGTGAAGAAACCCAACAGGCATAATAGAAGAGGCACCAATAGGCTTACTCATCCTAATATCCTCCTCTAACTGTATAGCTTCTCCTTCCCCTGATTCTAAAATGGAACGGAGAGTCTGCTCCTCAGATAGGTCAATGAAGCTTTCATTAGATATCTTCTCTTCCTCGTCGAGACCATTATCGTCACCTTCAGAATCAGAGAAAATGATCTAGCACCTAACGGTAAACTGCATAGAAGCCTTTTCAAAGTAATGAAAGAGTGGCACAGTCTGAACTTGGGAAGATTCATTCGAAAGAAGAGCCTGGTCCACAATCTCGATTGGTTCAGGGTGAATGGAAGACAAGCTTAATGAACCCTAATCGCTCCTTTTCTTGGATCACATGTCTCGTGAAATCAAGACGGAAACCATCTCCTGGTCCTCCTCCTCCTCTTCTTCTAAAATTATCGAATTAACCACTGAGTAGGCAACATCGGGTCAACTCCGGATGCAAGACCCACTCTCATGCGAAGGGCATCGAGAGTGGATGACTTCATATGATTTCTTCCTTCGTTAATCATTGATTCTCTGATGTTCCCTATTAGACCTATCTCGATCATGTCTTCCTTGATCAGATGCTTCGTAACTGTACCGCACCCGACCAACCCTTTCTTTGGAATGGCCCAGACGATCACTTCAAGCCAGAGAAGGATAATGGTCACTTGTTGTTTGGATTAAGCTCGATAGCAAGAGTATAATAATGTATTTGACAATCTTTTCATATTAATAAAGTGATTTCAAGTTTAACAAATCTTATAGCATTTATAGTTTAATTATTTTAATTGTCAAAAGTAAATAATCATAAATTCAAAAAAAATATGAGAAAAGAAGAATTGTTCATACATTTAGATATGTACGAGGTAGACACAATTCTTTAGTTAGTCTTGAATAATATTCACAACTTGATAAAGGTTGGGCGCCTTTATCTTGTCAAAGTTGTAGATTCTTTTGGTAGAATTTAAGTGGGATCAAATGTGTTATGATGAGTCTAAAATCATCAAAGTGTGGTGTCTTTAGGCAAAAGAATCTAGTGCACTGGGTGCATTGAATTGGATCACAGTGAAATACTTTATCTAGAACCATCAATGGATAAAAGTTTTCACTTTAAGACAATCGGAGAGTCTATCTCAATCCTGAGATAAATGATGGACTTATGGTTGCAAGTGTTATCATTTGAGCTATTAATGAGTACGATTATATAGCATAATCTATCCTTGATAGTTTGGTGGTATTCATTCGTTAATCGATAGAGGACTTTGTTTATAGATATGGACATCGTGGCTCCATTTATTAAATGTGAGTAGAATACCATCATATGGATATTTTCAGGTATTAGTTATTAAATCTTAACATTAAGTTTTTAATAGTGTCTACTGAAACAAGGCTTCTGGACAAGTAAAAATATCCAAGCTTAAAATGTGGTCATATGAGTAAATATGGTAACTTTGCGAACAATAGGCGGTCTACGAGCTCTTGGCGGTTACTGATACTTTTAATGAGGATACAATATCTCCAATAAAGTTGTCTAGAGTATGAATGAGAAATATTGACTTATTCTATCTTTATTTAAGAGTTCAATTTTAGTTCTTTAGTGGATTGAAATAAAACTAATAGATCGGACCTAAGTGAATTGTTTGTTGATTGTGATTGGCTTGTGTCTATTGGAGCTTAAATTTAGATTACCCACCAAGATCCCACTTCACACAAACTTGCATGGATCACTTGATATATTCTACCGTACCAATTTAGGGGTCCATCTAGAATTGTATTGAGGCATGTGGACTTGTTTCTTTTTGTAAGAATGGATTTAGTTCACATGTGGAATTTTTATTAAGGTCCAATGAATTTTATAAAATTAGAAAAATAATATATTGGCCCATGTATATGTGTTGGGTGGCAAGGCTATATAAAATAGCTTAATATTTTTTTTTTATTATTTAATTAAATGAAATTAATAAATTTGGTAATTAATTAATTGTTTAATTAAAAATTAAAATCTTTTTTCTAGTAGGAGAAGGTCTCCTAATATTATACTATTGTTGTTAGTATAATTAATATTAAAGATTATATTTGATAAGTAGATAAATAAAAATAACTATTTATCTAGTCAAATTTAGAAATCTTTAATATGGTTAAAAATACACTATTTGAGTTGGATTAGGAGTCTTGGTGTAAGAAAGAATTCTTTTTGGAAAATGATTTTTGGTCACTAAGTAAATCCACCAAAGGATAGGATTCTTGCCCACCAAGTAAATCCTTCTTAGGAGAGGATTAGTTCTCCTAAACAAATTACAAGTAAATCCTCTGTAGAAGAGGATTTGTGAACTTATAAATATAGGTTGTATATTTCGGTCAACCTAACGAAATTTCTTCTATAAAATTTTGGCCAAGCTAAGGTTGTTTTCAAAAGAGAAAAATTCAGCCAAGCATGAATTCTAAGAGTAGAATTTGGCCAAGGTATTTTTCTTAGAGAAAATTTCGGCCAAAGGGGAATTTTGAGTGTAGAGAATTTGGTTCGTGCTCTAGATAAATTCCTCCAACACAAAAGATTGGTGTGTTAGAAATTCATCAAAGAAGAAAAGAAAGAAAAAACGTTTTGTATTCAATAGTGCACTAGTAGCATTCACATTAAAAGATTTTGTGTACAAGATCGAATCTAGGTTCACGCGAGTTTCAATAAAATTGATTGATAATTCACAAGTGACCGAACGTTCTTTGGTTTCGTCTTAGAGGATTATTGTGACTAACAAAGAAAAAGATTTTGTTTGTTTTCATCCTCAGGTATGCAATTTAAAGATAGAGATTCCACACTGTTAGGTGATTCACGTTCGTGATTGGATTGGAAGATCTTGCGGATTCATTTCATCGCTAGTTCAATCGTCACAAGTAAAAGGTACGATACTTTTTATATACATCAATTAATCTAGGGTTAACTTCATGTTATTAAAAAGGGATTTTTTATTTATTTATACCAAACCCTAATTTTATTTTTGTTGCTTCCGTTGCGCGATTTTCCTTACAGTTGGTATCAGAGGCAGATTGTACCCTTGATTAATTGATGTATGTGTACGTGAATATTTTTCTTTTTATTGTATATATGCATATTTTAGAAAGAGATGGCACTCTAGGTATTCGCATATACATATATTTACATTGGAATGTATAGATATATATGTATATATATATACATGTGTGTGTGTGTGTGTTTTATATGTGGTTTGTTATTGCTCAATTTTTATCATAGAATTTCAATGTATTTTTTTTTTGGAATTGTAATAAGAAGGGTAGCCTATTATCGCCATAGTTTCCTTCTTGGTAGTTGCTAAGTTTTTTTTTTATTTTGTTGTAGTAATAAAAAAACTGCAGTATTTTTATTTATAATTCTTTTGTAATACAGTCAAGTTTCGAAGACTCAAAAGTTTGAAGAATTAGGAGCAACCGAAACAAGTTTGAGACTGTGCAAGCCGTAGCAACGAATGTGCGTGCGTGGAGCACACAGCCACATCTGTTGTGGCATGGGCTGCGCACGGCAGCCCTATGGAAGCCATGGGATGCGCATGGCAGCCCTTTATGGGTTTGTGGCATGTGCACACCCATGGGTAAGAGCTAAGGGTGCGGACGCCCATGGGAGGCAGACGAGAGAGTCTGGACGACGAAGGTCGCGTGAATACTTGTTCACCAAGAAAGGAGGTTTTTATATTTCAAGACATGTAATTTACTTGATTTTCTAGGATGGACCGAAATTGAAGCTATATATATTTGTTTTAATGTGTGTGTGTGTGTGTGTGTGTGTGTGTGTGTTTTATATGTGGTTTGTTATTGCTCAATTTTGGTCCTAGAATTTCAATGTATTTTTTTTTTGGAATTGTAATAAGAAGGGTAGCCTATCATCGCCATAGTTTCCTTCTTGGTAGTTGCTAAGTTTTTTTATTTTATTTTGTTGTTGTAATAAAAAAACTACAGTATTTTTTTTTATTTACAATTCTTTTGTAATACATTCAAGTATCGAAGACTCGAACGTTTGAAGATTTGTAAGCCACCGGAACAAGTTTGGTACCATGCGAGCAATAGCAACAAACGTGCGTGCAAAGAGCACGCGGCCATGATTGTTGTTGCATGGGCTGCACACGGCAGCCCTATGGAAGCCATGGGTTGCGCATGGCAGCCTGTTTATGGGGTTGTGCATGGGCAGACCCATGGGAGGGAGCCAAGGGTGGCATGCCAATGGGAGGCAACCGTGGGAGTCCGAACGACGAAAGTCAGGTGAAGACTTGTTCGCCAAGAAAGGAGTTTTTTGTATTCCAAGACGTATGTAATTTAATTGCTTTTCTAGGATGGACCAAAATTGTAGTGATTTATATTTTTGTAAATATTGCAATTTTGTCATTATTTGATAACATGTCATATAGAATAGGAGTGCCACTCATATACCTCTTTCGGTATGAACATGCACCGAATGGTTTAGGTATCTAATTGGCATCTAGATGACTTGGTAAATCATTCTATGGAATTCAATCACATGCCTTAAATAATTGAGTGGGAGAAGGTGTCTTGGAACACCTACGGCCTCCAAGTTTAGTTGAGCTTTATGTTTTGTGTAATAACATCCGAAGAGCTATTCATGAATGGAATTTAGCAAGATACTTCCTTACAAGGATAAACTAGACAATTAACCCAAGCGATATCTACTCCCAAAAGAGGGATATTCATGAGGGAATATATTAAAGATCGATAACTTGGTAACACACTCAATGTGATTTTATTAATATCCTCCCAAGAGTTCTTGTTAATATTGCAAGGCTAAAATTGAAAATGTTAGTTGTTATGTTAACAATTAGGTGGGACCTAGTCCAAAAAGTAAATTGTGCGAACTCCCAAATGAGGCGTGACATTTATGGTGTTGGATCACTGTTGAATTTTACGATTGAATTATCTTATATATAATTCAAGACAAATATTCAAAAGTGCTATATAATGATTGTTTACATATGTAATTTTTGTTATTAAAAAAAAAACATGACCCTATCCCTAATCAACATCCGATAAGATAATACTTTAACTGATGATAATTAAGTCACATGGAAAAGGAATATTGGGTTGTTGTTGCTAGTTGAAAAGCATAAGTTCATTATGTATACTCCTAAACCACCTACACCTACTAATGAATCTACTTAAGAGCAAAGAGATAAGTATCAGCAGTAGGAGTCTTTAGATGAGATGGCTAATTGTTACATTATGGCCACTATCTCCGACGTGTTACAACAGCAACATGAAGGAATGGAGACTGCTGCCGATATAATGATGTCTCTAGAGGAGATGTTTTCTATGAGGTCTAGGGTAACTAAGAGAGAGGCAGTGACTAATTTTATGAATCTTAGGATGAAACCTGGACAGGGTGAGAAAGATCACAAGATGAAAGTCATAGCACATCTCAATATTACTGAACCGAATGGTGCTGAGATAGATGGTGAGACCAAAATTGACATGAATATCAACTCACTATCAGATTCCTTTGATCAATTCAAGTTAAACTACACCTTGAATAACAAGGAATACATCTTGCAAGGCCTGATGCAAGATGTTCAAAGCGCTAAAAAAATCCTTCTGTAAGGCATGGGTTAAGAGATTCATACGGTTAGTAAAGTTGCTACTATTAAGACCCGTGGGAAGGTCAAGAAACAACAAAAGAAAAAGCAACTTGGGCCTAACTAGAAGGGGTTCCTGGAAAGGAAAAGACTGAATGAGAATGAATTCAACTTGCATTTAGGCAATAGAGCATTGGTGTCTACTAGTGTAGTGGGAGATATTATAGTCAATCTAGATTCTAGTAGTCCTTTAGATTTAATAAACGTTTATTATGTACCTGAATTCAAGAGGAATTTAATTTCAGTTTCTTGTTTAAATAAATTTGGTTATTCGGTTACTTTTAATAAAGCCTTTATTATTAGTAAGAACAACAAATTTGTTTGCAAAGGTACATTGGAAAATAGTTTATTCTATTTGCATAGAAATATCTCACACATGTTAGACACATAATCAACGGAACCTAATCATAAAATAGTAAAATTATCAAAAGATGAAACCTACCTATGGCATTTGCGTCTAGGTCATATTAACCTTAATAGGATTAAAAGATTGGTAAGTGATGGACCTTTAAGTGACTTAAAGGTTGATGATCTACCAACTTGTGAATCTTGTTTGGAAGGTAAAATGACCAAAAGGTCATTTATGACCAAAGGCACAAGAGTCATCAAATGTTTAGGATTGATACACACTGATATGTGTGGACCTGTGAGCATTCAAGCTAGAGGTCATTTACGACATGGTTAGGTCTATGTTGAGTTATTCAACGCTTCCTAATTCTTTTTAGGGATACGCTTTATAAACTGCTTTGTACATTCTAAACGATGTACCATCTAAGTCGGTTCCTAAAACACCGCATGAGTTATGAACCGGGCGAAAGCCTAGTTTACAACACTTAAGAATATTTGGATTTCCTGCTCATGTGTTAAATGGAAAGACAGAAAAGATGGAGTCCTGTTCAGAAACATGTATATTTGTAGGGTAACCAAAAGGAACAAAATGATATTATTTCTATATTCCTTCAGATCTTAAAGTATTTGTTTCGACAAATGCTAAATTTATGGAAGAGGACTATATGAATAATTCTGTGCCTAAAAGTAGAATTGTCCTGAATGATCTTTCAGGAGACACAATTCTACAAGAGGTTTTACAACCAAGCCCAATTGTAGGTTCCGTTCCAATACAAGATCAACAATCTACCATACCTCATCGTAGTGGGAGGGTTAGTAGACAACCCGAGAGATACATCGGTCTAAGAGAATCTTTTGGACGATGATGATCCATATACGTACAAGGAAGCAATGGAAGAGGTTGATTGTCGCCATTGGCAAAAGGCAATGCAATCCAAAATTGAATCTATATTCAAAGTCCGGTCTCGTGTAGGTTTGCCTAAATGGATAAAACCTATCGGGTGCAAGTGGGTATACAAGAGGAAAAGAGGAATGGATGGAAAGGTGAAAACCTTTAAAGCTAGATTGGTAGCTAAAGGTTATACATAGAAGGAAGGTATCGATTATGAAGAAACATTCTCTCATGTGGCCATGCTTAAATCCATTATGATACTCTTATCCATTGTGGCATCTTTAGACCTAGATATTTGGCAACTGGATGTCAAGACAATTTTCCTTAATGGAAGTCTTGATGAAATCATCTGCATGATGCAACCAGAAGGATTCATTGGAAAAAGCCAAGAGGAAAGGGTATGCAAATTGCAAAGATCTATATACGGATTGAAGCGAAAATCCAGATCCTGAAACAAAATGTTCGATCAAGTCGTGAAAAGTTTTGGATTTATTCAAAACCTTGACGAACCCTATGTATACAAAAGGTGACAAGTTGGTTTTCCTAGTTCTTTACGTTGATGATATACTACTCATCTGAAACGATATAGGTGTATTGACATCAGTAAAAGAATGGTTAGCAAAACAATTTGATATGAAAGAATTAGAAGAAGCAAGTTATATTCTTAGTATCCAAGCATAAGGGATAGAAAGAATAGAAGGATTACGTTATCCCAAGTTTCATACATAGATAAAATCTTGTCTAGGTTTTCCATACAGGATTCCAAGAAAGGTATGTTACCTTTCAGACATGGAATCAAACTTTTTATGGAACAAGTTCCTAAGAATGAGCATGAAGAGCAATTCATGAGTAGGGTTCCATATGCATCTGCAGTTGGAAGTCTCATGTTTGTAATGATATGTACTAGACCAGATATTTGTTTTGTTACGGGCATAGTTAGAAGGTTTCAATCGAAGCATGGTCCTGATCACTGGACGACAGTCAAGCATATTTTCAAGTATCTCAAAAGAATGAAAGATTATATGTCTGTATACTCTGGAGGGGATTTAATTCCTTTTGAATAAACAAATTTTGATTTTCAATTAGATTTTGACTCTAGGAGATCAACATTAGGATCTATGTTTACTATTGGAGGGGGGGCAATCATATGGATGAGGGGCAGTCATATGGAAGAGTATCAAGCACTCTTGTATTGTTGATTCCACCATAGAAGCTGAGTATGTTGTCGCATGCAAGGCTTATAAAGAGGCTACCTGGCTCTGCCAATTCTTGATTGACTTCGAAGTGGTTCTTGATGTAGATCATTATCTATTGTGACAATAAATGAGCAATGGCTAATTCGAGATAACCAGGAAGTCATTAGAGAGGGAAACACATTGAAAGAAAGTATCACCTTCTAAGGGAAATTGTACATAGGGGTGTCGTGACGATTACCAAGATCGCGTCAGCAGACAATCTAGTGGATCCCTTTACAAAAGCTCTTCCATAAAATAGTTTTAATGGGCATCTAGAGAACATGGGGATGAGAGATATGACACATTTGCTATAGTACAAATGGGAGATTGTTCGGATTATGCTCGATAGTAACAGTATAATAATGTATTTGACAATATTTTCTTATTAATAAAATGACTTCTAGTTTAAAAAATCTTATAGCATTTATAGTTTAATTATATTAATTGTCAAAAGTAAATAATCATAAGGTCAAAAGAATATGAGAAAAGAAGAATTGTTCATACATCTAGATATGTATGAGGTAGACACAATTCTTTAGTTAGTCTTGAATAATATTCACAACTTAAGATAAAGGTTGGGGGCCTTTATCTTGTCAAAGTTGTAGATTCTTTTACTAGAATTTGAGTGAGATCAAATGTGTTATGATGAGTCTAAAATCATCAAAGTGTGGTGTCTTTAGGCAAAAGAATCTAGTGCAATGAATTGGATCACAGTGAAATACTTTTTCTATAACTGTCAATAGATAAAAGTTTTCACTTAAAGACAATCGGAGAGTCTATCTCAATCCTGAGATAAATGATGAACTTATGGTTGCAAGTGTTATCATTTGAGCTATTAATGAGTATGATTATTTAGCATAGTTTGGTGGTATTCACTTGTTAATCGATAGAGGACTTCATTTACAGATATGGACATCGTGGTACAATTTACGAAATGAGAGTAGAATATCGTCATATAGATAAAAGTTTTCACTTGAAGAAAATCGGAAAGTCTATCTCATTCCTGAGATAAATGATGGAATTAAGGTTTTAAGTGTTATCATTTGAGCTATTAATGAGTACGATCATATAGCGTAGTCTATCCTCGATAGTTTGGCGACATTCATTTGTTAGTCTTGAATAATATTTACAACTTAAGATAAAGGTTGGGGGCCTTTATCTTGTCAAAGTTGTAGAATCTTTTGGTAGAATTTGAGTGGGATCAAATGTGTCATGATGAGTCTAAAATCATCAAAGTGTGGTGTCTTTAGGCAAAAAAAATCTAGTGCACCGGGTGCATTGAATTGGATAACAGTGAAATATTTTTTCTATAACTGTCAATAGATACAAGTTTTCACTTGAAGACAATCGTATAGTCTATCTCAATCCTGAGATAAATGATGAACTTATGGTTGCAAGTGTTATCATTTGAGCTATCAATGCATGCGATTATATAGCATAGTCTATCCTTGATAGTTTGGTGGTATTCATTTGTTAATCGTTAGAGGACTTCATTTATAGATATGGACATCGTGGTACAATTTACGAAATGAGAGTAGAATATCATCATATGGATAAAAGTTTTCACTTGAAGAAAATCGGAGAGTCTATCTCATTCCTGAGATAAATGAAGAACTTATGGTTGCAAGTGTTATCATTTGAGCTATCAATGAGTACGATCATATAGCGTAGTCTATCCTTGATAGTTTGGTGGCATTCATTCGTTAATCGATAGAGGACTTCATTTATAGATATGGACATCGTGGTACAATTTACGAATGAGAGTAGAATATCATCATATGGATAAAAGTTATCATTTGAAGAAAATCAGAGAGTCTATCTCTATCCTGAGATAAATGATGGACTTATGGTAACAAAGTGTTATCATTTGAGCTATCAATGAGTACGATCATATAGCGTAGTCTATCCTCAATAGTTTGGTGGCATTCATTTATTAATCTGTAGAGGACTTCATTTATAAATATGGACATCGTGGCTCAATTTATGAAATGAGAGTAGAATATCATCATATGGATGTTTTGAGGTAATTGATATTAAATCTTAACGTTATGTTTTCAATAGTGTCTATTGAAACGTGGCTTCTGAACAAGTCAAATAATACAAATTCAAAATGTGGTCATATGAGTAAATATGGTAACTTGGAGAGCTATAGGCGGTTTATGAGCTCTTGGCGATTACTGGTATTTTTCACGAGGATACACTTTCTCCATTAAGATTGTCTAGGGTATGATTGAGGAATGTTTACTTATTCTATCTTTATTTAAGAGTTCAATTTTAGTTAATTAGTGGAATGAACTAAAATTAATAGTTCAGACCTAAGTGAATCATTTGTTAATTGTGATTGGGTTGTGTTTATTGGAGCTTAAATTTAGATATCCCGCCAAGATCCCCAATCCACACGAACTTGCATGGATCACTTGATATATTCTACCGGACCAATTTAGGGGCCCATCTAGAATTGTATTAAGGCATGTGGACTTGTTTCTTTTGTAAGGATGGGTCTAGTTCACATTTGGACTTTTTATTAAGGTCCAATGGATTTAATAAAAGAGAAAAAATAATATAATGTCCCATAAATGTTGTTGGGCAGCAAAGCTATATAGTCGAGCATAATTATATTATTTTTATATCATCATTTAATTAAATGGAAATTAATTAATTAGTTAATTAAAATACAAAATCCTTTTTCTAGTAGGAGAAGGTCTCCTAATATTATACTATTTTTGGTAGTATAATTATTGTTTAAGATTATATTTGATTAGTAAATAAATAAAAGGAATTATTTATCTAGTAAAATTAAGAAATCTTTAATATGGTTACAAATACACTATTGAGTTGGATAAAGAGTCTTGGTGTAGGAAAGAATTCTATTCTTGGTCACCAAGTAAATCCACCTAATGATAGGATTCTTACCCACCAAGTAAATCCTTCGTAGGAAATGATTTGTGATCTTATATATATCTTTCTTAAATTCGGCCAGCCCTAATATAATTCCAAGAAGGAATTTCGACCAGCCCTATATATATATATATAAGAAAAAAATTCGGCCAACATATATATACTACTTGGGGAGAATTCGGCTACCATAAGAATTTTTGGGAGAAAGAATTGTTTTTGCTCTAGACAAAATTCAATCAACTCTAAGAAATAGTGTGAGATTCGGCAAAGAAGAAAAGAAAGAAATAACGTTTAGTTTTCGATAGTACACTAGTAGCCTTTACATTAAAAGGTTTTGTGTACAACATCGAATCAAGGTTCACACGAGTTTCAATCAAATTGATTGATAATTCCCAAGTGACCTAATATTCTTTGTTTTCTTCTTGGAGGATTAATCTGACTAACAAAGAAAAAGATTTTGTATGTTTCTATCCTCAGGTATACAATTTAGAGAAAGGGAGCCTACACTCCTAGGTGATTCACGTTCGAGATTGGATTGTAAGATCTTGCGGATTCAATTCGGCGCTAGTTCAATCGTCAAGAGAAAAAGGTACGATGCTTTTTATATACATCATTTAATCTAGGGTTAAGGTTCTTGTTATTAAAAGGGGAAAAAAAATATTTATACCGAAATCCTAATTTTTCACGCTTTCGTCACGTGATTTTCCCTATAGCATTGACATCAGTAAGAGAAAGGTTAGCAAAACAATTTGAAATGAAGGACTTATGAGATACAAGTTATATTCTTGGTATCCAAGTCATAAGGGATTGAAAGAATAAACGATTGCATTATCCCAAGCTTCATACATAGATAAAATCTTGTCTAGGTTTTCCATGCAAGATCCATGAAAGGTATGTTACCTGTCAGACATGGAATCAAATTTTCCAAGGAACAAGTTCCTAAAGATGAGCATGAAGAGCAATTCATGAGTAGGGTTCCATATGCATCGACAGTTGGAAGTCTCATGTATGTAATGTTCTGTACTAGAATAGATATTTGTTTTGTTGAATAGTTAGTAGGTTTCAATCGAAACCTGGTCCTGATCGCTTGACGGCAGTCAAGCATATTTTCAAGTATCTCAGAAGAATGAGAGATTATATGGTTGTATACTTTGGAGGGGATTTAATTCCCGTTGGCCATACAAATTCTAATTTTTAGTCAGATTCTGACTCTAAAAGATCAACATCAGGATCTGTGTTTACTATTGGAGGTGGGGTAGTCATATGGAGGAGTATCAAGCAATCTTGTATTGCTGACTCCACCATGGAAGCGGAGTTTGTCGCCGCATGCGAGGCTGCTAAAGAAGCTGTCTGGCTCCGCCAATTCTTGATTGACATGGAAGTGGTTCTGTTAGGTTTTAGTTTATGTTGGCATTAATTCCATATCAAAATGATGTTTACTTGTAATGATTTAGTTGTTTAGATTCATGATGATTCAAGCTTCAAAGAAGGATGAACAACAAGTCAAAGCAATTTCAAAGTCTTCAAAGAGAAATGATGCAATATGGTTCTACAAAGGTATACTCAGACCTTATCTTTCTCTTATAATTAGGCACACACACACAATTCATACATTTGTGTCCCTGCATCGTTGTGCACTATTATAGGCACACACATACAATTCATTCATATGTGTCCCTACAACATTCTGCACCATGTATAACACATTCACACACTTGAAGATGAATGCTCATGCATTGGTATGGAAATAACATGTTTTGGAAAATGCATGATTGAAGACTATCTCTATGTAGTTTGTATTCTAGTGTGGATTGTGTTTGTGTGTGTATATGTTTGTATAACATAGATATTGAACTTGATTTTAGTCTTAAATCATTCTTGATTGAGTTCTAGTCATTTCGGTTACTCATACTATTGATTTCAAGTTCTATGTCAAAAGATACTACATTTTCAACTCATGTTGCATACATTGTCTTCGTATTCATATATCGAGTCGAATTATTATTTTCTGGGTTGAGTATCTTATATGTCCATGTCCATGTGAGAGTTACAGTTTGTTATCTATAAACTTATTATAATTCTGAGTTTAAAGGCCGGAGAACGGTCAAAGAATGCTAGGAGAGCGCGCGAGGAAAAGAAGTGGAACCAAGCACCCTTTCCCAAGATGGCGCTTGGCCATCTCGGGACAGAATGCTTGCTGCCCCGAGAAGCCCACGTGCCATCTCGGGCAGCAGGCATGCTTGGTGCTCTTACGGGTAGTTTGGTCATTCTTGCTTCATTCTTTTCCCTCTCCTTTATATTCTCCTTCCCTCTGACATTTCATTCCAAGAAGAAATTCAAACTAGTGTGCAGAAATTTTCTCTCTACATTTTCTCACCTTCCAAACACCATAACTTCTTCATTTGAACTCCGATTTGAGTGATTCAAAGTTGAGAGTGTTTTCCCATTCATACTACATCTTTTCTCTGAAGGTTGGAGTGAGTTTTGTTGCTGTTTTTTGAGTCTACACACTCAAAAACGGGAATGCACCTAAATCAACTAAGGTATTGATTTTCTCTCAAAGTTTTCTTTTAAAACTTGGTCAATTGCCTTGGGTTTTCTTCTTCAACTTATATATTTTTATTGTGAGTGTTTTGATTTGAGTTTTGAACTCTTTTAAAGCCAGGTTGAGTTTCAATTGAAATCATACATGTTGAGTTAGGTTTGATTTTGCCTAAGTTTTCACATGTTTGGGATTGTATTATGCTAGCTTTGATTCTAGGACTATTTGATGATCTTTAATTGAATTATTTTGTGAAAAAATAGTTCCTCACATGTATTAGGCTCTCTTGGCCGAATTCTCACATCAATACATGTGCTTATGTTCTTTTGAGCTATTCATGTGTTTTGATTGAATCTATGATTAGGAATATGCTCTAGAACTTTATTTTAAATCTAAATGACTTTGTCATATGGTTTTAGCATGTTTTTGTTTTATGTGATTTAAACTTGATCTTGTGATTAATTGAACATATATTGTGATTCAAGTTTAGATCTATGCATGTATCTAGGTTATGATTAATGTTGAACATATCTTACATGATCTAGATTGATTATACATGCATGATTGACTAGACTACATGTGATTTGTGCATTCATGCCCATGTCTAGCATTTTCCATAGGATGTGTTGATCGTAGCATTCTATGTTGCGTGCTTGTTTGCGTTTTGCATTCATGATCACCTAGATGCCTTGTGAGAAGGAAGTGTTGACAATAGGTGTGAGACCTATGTTGTTGAGCAAGAAGTTATGGCAAGAGGTGTGAGACCTTGGATTGTCAAGCAAGGAAGTCTTGGCTAGAGTCGGGGGGACTCGAATAGTCGAGCAAGAAGTTTTGCCAAGGGTCGTGAGGATCCGGATATGTGAGCAAGGAAGTCTTGACTAGAGTCGGGTGGACTCGGATAGTTGAGCAAGAAGTCTTGCCTTGGGTCGTGAGGATCCGATAAGGTGAGCGAGGAAGTCTTGACAAGAGGTATGAGGCCTCGGGTTGTTGAGCATGTGGGCAATATCTTCATGAGTAGGATAGGAGGGTAGTTTTTAGGTGAAGGGGTCACTTGAGAGATTGTACTTGTCTTATCTACTAGTGGATTTTGTTTACCGGTGGCTGCTAGCCCGTGGATGTTTCTTCTTCGGAGGTTTACCACGTTATATCTTGTGTCAACTTCTCTCAATCCCTATCTCTCTAGTATTTGTATTTGTTATTTGAATACTATGGATAGAACTCTTTATGTAAGTTGACTTCCTTTATATAATATAGAATGTGTATGTGTTACAATTACTTATTTGTATCACACTTTACTTGTTTTATATATTGATTAAGTATCTTTAATTAATATATATATATTGTGATACCAGCAATCTAGAGGGACAAACTTTTGTTTGTTTCTAAGGGAGTTGAAAAAGGTGTCTAACCTATTCACCCCCCCCCCCCCCCCCTCTCCCCCTCTCCCCCCCTCTAGGTTAGCCTTGAGCATTTAACCATGTTTGTACTTTTAATTTCCTGTTGCGAATAAGCAGATCACTATCTATTGTGACTATAGTGGAACAATGGCTAATTCGAGAGAACCAAGAAGTCCTAAGAGAGAGAAACACCCGTGGATGTTTCTCCGACCGTCAGAGTTTTACCACGTAAAATTTGTCTTTGTTACTCTCTCTGCATCTCTTTCTCTTTGAATCAATAGCCGAAATCCAATCCTTGTTGGCTTTTCTGGCATAATCCAGAAATCGACGTCAACACTTTTTTTATATATCAATTAATCTAGGGTTAAGATTCTTGTTATTAAAAAAGGGAAATTTTTTTATTTATATCAAACCCTAATTTTAATTTTCACACTTCCGTTGCGCGATTTTCCCTACACTTGTACCAACCTTTTCAGAGGGGACATCTAAGGAATGGCGGTCAGATTCATACGTTTGTTCCACCAGATCATGTTCAGGGGAGCAATTCCCTAAGACTTCTGATCTGTTGTAGCCTTCCTACTGACCCGATCAACATGCTTAGCCTTCTCAGCTTGATCACCTGCGACGATGTTCACATCGTTTACTGAAAGAAAAAGTGCCACACAATAATCAGTAATCGACGTAGAGGAAAGGTATGCATAATAGTTTAAATTAAAAATAAAGCAAGGATGACTCACATCGTTTACATTGAGCAGAAATTGCGGGAAAAAGCCCTACCTCAATCAAGTCTGCTTGAACATAAAGGAAACGCCGATCCCTTTCTTCCCAAGAGGTCTTAGTCGCTTTGACAACAATGTCAGCCTAGCTCTTGTCAGATAGAGGGAGGTTTTATTCCAATGTTCAGAATTGCAAAAGTGCCTTGGAACTCTGTTTCGTATCAGCTCTTGTACAGGGTCAACGATGACCACTTCACCATGTCACCTTCAATGAAGAACAAACTTTTCTTCCAGTACTTGTTTAATGAAGGGAACCTCTATCGTAATCCCTTACGACATTTATCCGAAGGGGGTATAGGTTTCCTCTTATATCCATGAGGAATCCACAAGCCTTGAGATGTGGATTGAAGGTAGAAAGTTCCCCCATTATCAGATCGGTTCAGTGTATAAAAGATACGGGGGTTGGGGTTGTTTTGCCCTAAACTTTTTCCATAGATGCCCCAAAATGACTAACACCCGGTAAGAATTGGGGGTCATTTGGGCTGGAGCGATGCCAGCATTCGCCAAGAATCAAGCAATAAAATGTTGAAAGGGGAGAGTGACCTCTGGATATAACATAGCCTCGTATATAGCAAATGTACCATGGGGAGGATTCCACACAGCCCGATTACCGCTACAGTATAATTTCTGTGCACTGGTCAAGTCAAATCGGTCCTTGAACTTTGCTAACTCGATCTCAGTCACAACATTTATCTCTGAATCAAATGAACAGGGATGGTCGGCGCTGAACCTTAGCATCGAAGCTTGTCGCTTCCACGGTACGTCCTTCATTTTGAGAAGTTGTGAGGATATTTTCAAGTCGACTGCCGCACGTACAGAATCCCTAGGAGAAGCCCTAGTAGTTCACCTAGAACTGCTTTGTTTTGTCATATAGGCACAAACATCAACCGAATCAGAGTCAGAAAGATAAAAGGGGGAAAGAGCAAACTCTGGGTGAACCATAGAATAATCCACGTTTAACGCAGTAGGTTGATAAGAAGCAAAAAGATGACCCCAGAGAATGGACTCCAGCCTAGCAATATTCTTGTTATCACTAGTATCAATGGCATGAAGAAGAAACTCAAAATATTGAAGACGAAGAATAGGGTCCTTACCTCGAACAAGTGTTTGAAAGGATGAAAGATCTGAGAAGATAAAGGGCTCAAAGAAAAGGAAAATTAGAAATCGACTATTCAGTTAACGAAAAATGTTGAATCGTAAAAAGAAAAAAATAAAAGGCTCAAAACAATATATACAAGCAAGTGACGTCACCAAGGCAAGCATGCATCATCAGCCGAAAGTGGGGAAAGGTGCGCGAGAACCGAAAACCACATGCCATTTGAATTTCAAAAAAGATGCACAATGATTTCCTTAGCCAAAATATGTGTGGTTGATAACTGTAGCGCATTAAAGAGCATTGATAGACTACAAGACAAAAAATGATAGAGTTAATTAAACACACGCAACCGAACATGCCCTATTTGTGACAATTATTTATCTGACCCCTTGTATTTAAGAGGTTATTGTTATTGGTAAAATCTGAAGAACAATGAGTCGGGATGATTAGATATGCCATGTCACAAGAGTCAGGAAAGATCAACTCAAGGCAATTAATAAACGATCTCAAGGCCAAGTCGAGATTACCCAAGATGGTCAGGAAGCTAACTGATCGGGCACAAATAACCTGGTCGGGGAAACTTGCCGATCGGGTAAAGAAAACTTGGTCGGGACAATCCGATTGGGATAAAAGTAGTTTGGTCGAGATCAGACAATTGGTCAGTTAGACAATGCGTGGGAGACATTAAAGGCAACTACGACTCAAATACGAAGAGGAATTGTCTTACTTATACAAGGAATCTAGAACAACAATCAAATAAGGAAATATTACTATTTCCTCCTACATATTAAAGAATCCAAATCAACCAACAACTCTGCTCTTCTAGAATACTGCACAACGATCAAGAAACAAGTCCCAAACGGACCATTCAACTTGAATTCTACTAAGACACTATTTCAATACACAAGATATCCAAAACAGGAAAGAAGACAAAGACAACTTCAATAAGTAACTAATTCTGATTAAATACTACCGCCTTTCCATATTTGTGTAACAAGGATATGGGTTCTATACACATATAAATAGACCCATAATCTCATTGTAAAAGACATACGAGAATGATACATAGAGAGCACCACATAGAAAATATACAGGAAAGAGATAAATACGCCAAAAAAGAGAGATTGAGTGTGTAATCGTTTGATCATAGTGATTTCTTCTCGCCGTCATCGGTAACTGTGGATGTTTCCCCACCTTGGAGTTTTACCACGTTTTTTTTCATCCATAACATCTTCAACAATCTATAAAAACCTATTAGATGCGTGATCAATCCTACACGATTAAAAAATCACCATCAACAACCGCCATTAGTAAGTCAACTCAATCATTACCTCCTATGATTAGAAATTGATTGGCTAAATTAAAGAAGTGGGAAACAAGGAAAAGTCTGAAGAGGAAACAAACATATATTTTCCAAGATATTAGCTACAAGTCGATCAACTACATTAAATGGAGAATCGTGTTCAATAAGGAAAGGAGAACAATTCAAGAATCCGGGACTTGCACGCCAAGGTAGTTACACTATGTATAAATACACCTGTAATAGCATCGACTACACATCTCAAATTTGAGATCTGATCTCTAATCCTAAAATAGACCAGCCCGAGGCAAGTCTACATATTTTGTCTAAGTTCTCCCGATATCATTTTTTGTATATGTACCTTTACCAGGAACGTACCGGTATCGGTTAACACTCGATCACTATTCTAAACTCTCCGGAGCACTATGGTTGTATTATTTCTCCATTATTGTAAGCTCCTAGGAGTACCGCTTTATATATATATATATATATATATATATACAAGGAATGGTCTTTCTCCTTCCTCTGGATACTTCCTTAGGGTTTTTCAGCATGTGATCATTCGAGATGCTTTTTCCCCCTTGGTTAGTCCACCTCCCACTACAAAAGAATTGTCTTTCTCCTATTTATCACATGTATTATGCATGTATGTATATGTGTGAGCTAGATTCCTACCTCGTTGGACCTAACACTCTTATCCACCTATCGTCTTGCCGAGCCGCATGTCGAGATGAGGAGAAACTACCCAGGCTAGTTTGAAGGGAGTCAGGAAGCTCTCCTACACTCTTTCTGTGGGAGTGAATAAGGATCCGACGTCAGAGCTAGATGAGCCCCCCTCCTTACTAGGTATTTAGGTTAGGGAACTACAGGAAGAAATAGAGGTCCGGGACCAAGCTCTAGGTACCATGACGGGCTCCGACCCGGACCGAGAGTGCCTAAAGGTGAAGAATAGGTACCAGGTGATCCAATCTTTCACAAACATATCTGTATCATCCTGGAGCCCCAATCATACCCCACTGCTTACTATTTAGATCGAGGACACCTATAGAGGAGACCGGATACTAGGACCAAGGATCAAAACCAGGACCAGGACCAGGACCAGGACCTAGACCGGGGACCATGATCTGCCGTTGTGCACCAATAGAGGAACCTCAAGCCCCCCATATATCCTCCATGTTCTTTAAATCTTATGAGCGGAATGACTTGTCTCCTACCTACCACACCATCCTTTATATTCCTACACGTATAAACTAGGTACCGACCGTAACCTTAGAGGTAGTGGTCTTGAGGGTGTTAGCTGAAATTCCTCACCCTGAGCGAATTTTCAGTTAGCTTTTTTTGGTGCCGTCTGTGGGAAGTTTCCACACCCCTAATGAAAGCTTTCATGTCTCTACATGAACATCCTTATACTTTTAAGGTGATAGATTTATCGTTCATTGTTTTTGATATCCTTTCTCCATATTTGTCTATATCGCCTACGCACCATGTGTGGTGCTCATTTTATGCTTTAACAAGTTTTGTTTATTATGGAGCAAATATGGTACGTGGGACTTCTGGTGGGACCGGTTTACTATACTGCTCATACAAAGCGAACGTGCTTATAAAATCATGGAGCTCCAATACAGTAGCTCCCCTCTTGAAGGTCTCATACATAGCGGAACAGCTCTAACATTTGGATAGCTACCGTACAGCGGAGCTGCACCTCTTATGCTCATTTACAGCAAATTTGCTTCGCTACAAGTGCATTACATATCCAGCAGATCCACTGGACTTATACCTATTCATGTGGATCCCCTTATGCCACCAGAACCGCCCTTTAAGAGCTCCTAGGTAGCGGTAGCAGGTCAACTCAAGAATCTGATAAGCCAACTCAGTTGCGTAGCCTCTAGAGCAACATCACCAGTAGAAGCTTAGTGGCTCCTTATTTTGTGTACAGGGTATGTCAATGCCCAAGTGAGCCATTGAGCTCCATGTTCATTCTAGGAGGGTCTGGAGACTCATTTCAATTGATAAGGACTTCTAGGATCTTAAGCATGCCTCTGAACCAGTACCAGACCGGTGACTCCTCTCTATTTTTACCAGGCCACTAAACACCCTAGCTTGCCACCGAAGCATGATCAAATCGAAGAAATCCCAGAGGCTTCCCACATTCGTTGTGGCCTCATATATGCCTAAGTAAGCCTCTAGAGCAGTAACATAATTGTAAGGCTTAGTGAATCCTCACTTCTTGTATCGGGCCGGTCAACGCCCCAGTGAGCCATGGAGCTCCCGGTCCAGACGGGTCCGGATCCTTATTTCAGTTGCTGTGGACTTCTAGGATCCCAAGCATGCCTCTAAACAAGTATCAGACTAGTGGCTTCTCTCTATTAGTACCGGGCCACTCAATGCCCTAGCGAGACATCGAAGCCCGATCTGATCGAGGAAAGCCTAGAGGCTTCCGATAATCACTGTGGCCTTCTATATGCCTAAGCAAGCCTCTTGAGCACCAGCACAACTGTAAGGCTTAGTGGCTCTTCATTTCTTGTACAGGGCCGGTCAATGCCTAAGTGAGCCACTGAGCTCCCGGTTTATTCCAGGAGAGGTTAGAGCCTCATTTCAGTTGTTGGGGACTTTTGGAATCCCAAGCATGCCTCTGGACCAGTGCAAGACCAGTGTCTCCTCTCTAATTGTACCGGGCCACTCAACACCCTAGCGAGCCACCAAAGCCTGATCTGACCGACGAAAGATCAGAGGCCTCCCAAATTCATTGTGGCCTCCTATTTTCCTAAGCCAGTCTCTAGAGCAGCAGCATCGCTGTAAGGCTTAATGGCTTCTCACTTCGGTCAATGCCCAAGTGATCCACTGAGATCCCAGTCCATTCTAGATGGGTCCAGAGCCCCATTTCATTTGTTGGGGACTTATAGGATCCCAAGCATGTCTCTGGATCGGTACCAGACAATTGGCTCCTCCCCATTTGAATCAGGCCATCCCACACCCAAGTGAGTCACCATGGTCTCTACTCATTCCAAAGGGGTCTAGATTCTCATTTATGTTACTGGGGAATTCTTGGATCCTAAGCATGCCTTTGAACTAGTACCATATCGGTAGCTCTACTCTATTTGTACCAGGTCATTCATCGCCCTAGTGAGCTACTGTGGTCATAATCCAGCTCTCTGGTTTGTCTCCTCAACAGTAGCAGTTTCTTTTTACCTGGTCATAGCGCTTGGTTAGAAGAAGGGTCACTATACCCTAACGCTGCTATTTCAGAGCCAGCTTCTACCACCTTTATCGAATCAGCCTGAATCATCCTGAATCAGTCCAAATCAGCCTGAATCATCCTTGCCCACCATCTATTTATCTAGATCGATCGAGACCTCTTCCACCACTATGGCATTCTTCTTTGGTAAGGGCAGTTTGGATCTTTACCTCTTTGACAGATTCAGACAGACAGATATACAGGTTTGAAGTACCACCTGTATCCCTAACCTTTACAGCAACCCATATATACCAGACCAGTTTGGACCTCCCCTTCCTTGGGAGGATCAATCTAAACCTCTGACTCCTTGACCGGGTTCAGATGGAGAGGGAGACGGGTTTGAAGCTACTTTATATCCTGAACTTTATCAGCAACCCATCTCTGCCAGGCCAGTATGGACCACTCCTACCTTTGTAACACCAATCTGAACCTTTACATGGAAAAATTTAGATTGAGATCACATGCATCGCGACTTTCTGCAGTAGTAGGGGAATTTGAGATAGGTTCTACCATATTGCAGCTTGGCATGAAGTTGGAGATAGGCACCAAGTTCTCCTCAACATCTGTGCACCCGTTAGCTCAAGAAAGTCTTTTTGTTGGAGCGGACCCAAGTAACTCCCAGCTTTCTCCACGATCACCTCTTTGTTCCATCTTTCAATGACACTCAAGTCAGAAGGGGGAGAAAGAGCTTGAGCCGCCTAATAAGTAGTATCTTTCAGCAAAGGAAGTGTCCAATTTGGCTTCCAAGGTAACCACATTGCTATACAGAGTTTAGACCACTTCCTTCGGATTTTTTCTCTTCCTTCTGATCAATCCTTACAAGGCACGACACATGGACTTGAGTCTCTTTGTATCATATGCATATGCTATCTGTCTACCTGCACCTCAGCCGTTTTTACCCCAGCTTTGGTCAGGGCTTTGTCTAGAATGACAGCACCCCTTACGGCCTTGTTTAACACCTCATACTCTTGGTTTGACCTCCTTTGAAAGAGCAATTTCCCCATCTGAAGCATATACTTCTAGATCAGTTACGAGCTCACCTGCCACATATGCGACTACCTCGGTTGTGGCCTTTATTTGAGTGAGACCAAGGAGAAGTACCCTCTTTAAACTGATTCTCTACCGTAACATGGGACTTCAAACTAGGGTCTGCTTCAGCAGCCTAAGACTGATCAGCTATAGTAGAAGCATACATAGTTATCTCAGCAGCTCTCTTGATCTTCTTTATTTTTCATCCATCAATGTCGCTTAAATCAAAGGGGTGAGGTAGAGCCAGCTCTACCTGGTTGGCTGTGAAGAAGTAACCATCCTCATCAACCTGCACTAGCTCAGAAATTATAGGGCCAACTTGCTCCCAAAGATTATCATACAGGGGCTTATTTTTGTTTGTACCGGGCCATCTAAAGCCTTAAAGAGCCACCGATGACCTGATAGATTCAGGGAGCGCACAAGATCTTTCCACCTTTTTTAAGGTCTTCTAGGTACCCAAGCAAGCCTCTAGAGTTGCAACACAACTACAACACCTGTGGTTACCTCACTTAGTGTATTAGGCCCCCTTGGTGTTCCCATGTAAGCTACCTAGGTCTCATTTCGTTTGAGCGAAGTACAGAGCCCTTTCTCAGTTTCCAGGGTCTCTTTGAAGCCTAGGCATGCCTTTGGACCAGTACCACTAGAGGAGGACTAGCATTTTCTAACTCGCTATACTGGGTAACTAAATGCCCTAGTCTGATTCATTTACAACAAGGTCTCAAGCTCTGTTATGGTTGTTGAAGACTCTAATCAGCCTCGAGCAGGCTTCTGAACCAGTTACATCACTTGAGGACTAGTTGTTCACTATTCTCTTTAGTACCTCTATGGAAGGGGCAGTGACCCCACCGATTTCTCCTACTGACCAGTTTGTAATGAAAAGCACCTTTACGAAAGGTGAATCTATTATCTACACCCATAACTCAGATCGTTTCAAGAGATTCTACTTATAAAAAAGCTTATAGAGTGAAGCTGGTTACCATCTTGCATTAATACAACCTCGTTTTGGCTTACCGTTAGTTTACACTTCCTTTGATTTCAATCTCCGTGATAGTTCTTCTATGATCACCATTCACCTATGATAAAGATACCCTGGACTGGATCAAATCCCGCTAGGAGGATTGCCAAAACTAGGAGAGCAATATAGCAGCCATGATGCCATGGACCAGATTTAATCTCTCCAAGAGGATCACCTTTATTAGAAGAGCTACACAACACTTATGATGCCCTAGACCAAATTATTCCCTTCAGGAGGATTACCATGGTATTGTGATAATGATCACCTTTAGACCAAGGATTTGTCGGGGAAGCCCCCTCACTACCCCTGATGCCTTGGCTGGGCACCACCCCTTGCTATGAAGGGTCTGAACGTAGGAGCATAATTGCCTGCTAGATCACAAGACTAGGACAGCCAAATGGCATTCTTGATGCCTTGGTTAGGCAACCACCCCTAAAAATGATCCGAGCGTATGAGCATAGTTGCCTGCTAGATCATGAAACTAGGACAACCAAATGGTCATCCTACTGTCTTGGCCCCGATCTGGATGGCATAGTTGCTTACTAGGATCCTTTTGGCAGTTCACCTAGGTACCATGATTCCTAGAAAAGGAACACTAGGTACGAAAATTAGACATGGGAGACTCACCCAAAATGATTGAGCAGTACAATTTGTTCTACCTTACCTTTCTCGCTTATAAATTTTTCACTGACTAGAGCGTCGGAAATTCCACCAAGGGAATATCCCCATCTGTGGTTTGCCACCGCTCATTTATTTTATAGGTTCTGATTCACCTATGTATAAAGACCTAGTGTGAAAGTGGCCCAAGCTGCCTACCAAGATCTTTTTCCTAAATACCAGGATTCCTAAATCAGGAATGCTAGTACCATGATTCGCCTGAGCCAAGTATGCTAAGAACGGTTTTCATTTTAAGTAATGGCTACCTGTAAGAAGAGAAAGGAAAAATCTTCAAGTGTTACATATCCTGACTCTAACCCCAACTATTTACCGGTGTTAAAGTTAGGGGGGACTTCTGTTAATAGCCAAATTTGGTTAGGGACTAAAGGAGAATTTTTCACCTCCACATCCTCAAGTAAGGGTCCAAATTTGGGCTTATGTAACAGGGTATCAAGGTCCCCGAGGTTGAGCTACCATATGATCCTACAAGAGCAAAACGAGGCCGCCTATACCATTTGAGCATTTTACACGCATCCAGACTTGCCATATAAAGCCCGATGTAACCACGTCAAGCTCCCTATGCCAGGATAGAAGCCCGAAGCTAGGTCAACGTGGAAGGACCTGGGTTCCTCGAGGACAAGGTATCTCGTGACACTTTTCTTGAGCATACTACCATATCTATATTAACAAAGAGACCTTCAGGGTGTTGAACTTGTCTTGCAAATGCCCTCCTGCCTCGTCAAGGTATAATCTAAACCTGCTTGAGTAGAAAGAAGCCCGTAAATCCCTATAATCACCAAAAAACACCAACACGATTAGATCAATATCCACTATAGAACCCGGCATGGTTAAATCAAGTCTCTAGTAGCAAGACCAGTACTCGAGCGTACGTCGACACTAGATAGGCCAAGTGTCATCACCCCAGGTAACCTCTGTTAGGAATATACTCGATAGGAAGAGTGTAATAATGTATTTGACAATCTTTTCTTATTAATAAAGTGATTTCTAGTTTAACAAATCTTATAGCATTTATAGTTTAAATATTATAATTGTTAAAAGTAAATAATCATAAGGTCAAAAGCCTATGAGAAAAGAAGAACTATTTATACATCTCGATATGTATGAGGTAGACACAATTCTTTAGTTTGTCTTGAATAATATTCACAACTTAAGATAAATGGTTGGGCGTCTTTATCTTGTCAAAGTTGTAGATTCTTTTGCTATCATTTGAGTGGGATCAAATGTGTTATGATGAGTCTAAAATCATCAAAACGTGGTGTCTTTAGGCAAAAGAATCTAGTGCACTAGGTGCATTGAATAGGATCACAATGAGATACTTTATCTAGAACCGTCTTTGGATAAAAAAATTCATTTGATGACAATCAGAGAGTCTATCTTATTCCTGAGATAAATGATGGACTTATGGTTGCAAGTGTTATTATTTGAGCTATCAATGAGTACGATTATATAGCATAATCTATCCTCGATAGTTTAGTGGTATTCATTTGTTAATCGATTGAGGACTTCATTTAAAGTTATGGACATCGTGGCTTCATTTGTTTGATGAGAGTAGAATACCATCATATGGATGTTTTGAGGTATTGGATATTAAACCTTAACGTTAAGTTTTCAATAGTGTCTATTGAAACATGGCTTCAAGACAAGTCAAAATATCCAAGTTTAAAATCTAGTCATATGAGTAAATATGGTAAATTGGAGAGCTATAGGCGGTCCATGAGCTCTTGGCGATTACTAATATTCTTCACGAGGATACACTTTCTTCAATAAGGCTGTATAAGGTATGAATGAGTAACATCAACTTATTCTATCTTTATTTAAGAGTTCAATTTTAGTTCTTTAGTGGAATGAACTTAAATTAATAGATCAGACCTAACTGAATCACTTGTTGATTATGATTGGGTTGTGTCTATTGGAGCTTAAATTTAGTTAGCCCCCCAATCCTCACGAACTTGCATGGATCACTCAATATATTCTATTGGACTATGGAATTGTATTGAGGCATGTGGACTTGTTTCTTTTTGTAAGAATGAGTCTAGTTCACATGTGGACTTTTTACTAATGTCCAATGGATTTAATAAAATAAGAAAAGTAATATTGGCCCGTATATATGTGTTGGGCGGCAAGGCTATTTAAAATAACGTAGTTTTATTTTATTTATTATTATTATTCAACTAAATGGAAATTAATTTATTTATTTGATTAATTAATTATTTAATTAAAAGTCAAAATCTTTTTCCTAGTAGAAGATGATCTCCTAAAATTATACTGTTGTTGGTAGTATAATTAATATTAAAGACTATATTTGATAAGTTGATAAATAAAATGAATTATTTATCTAATCAAATTAAGAAGTCTTTAATATTGTTACAAATACATTATTGAGTTTGATTAGGAGTCTTGGTATAGGATAGAATTCGTTTTAGAAAAGGATTCTTAACCACCAGGTAAATCCACCTAAGGAAAGGATTCTTCACAACCAAGTAAATCCTTCTTAAGAAAGAATTTAAAGATCCTAATATATTCTATGGAGAATTCGGCCAGCCCTATATATATAAGAGGATAGAATTCCTTTTAGAAAAGGATTCTTAACTACCAAATAAATCCACCTAAGGAAAGGATTCTTGCCAACCAAGTAAATCCTTCTTAGGAAATGATTAATGATCCTATATATATCTCTTGAGAATTTCGCCCAGCCCTAAGCAATTTCCAAGAGAGATTTTCGGCCAGCCCTAGTTTTTACAAGAGAAGAATTCGGCCGCCAGAGAATTTTGATGGAGAAAAATCTGATTTTACTCTAGATAAAATTGGATAACTCTAAGAAATAGTGTGAGATTCGGCAAAGAAGAAAAGGAAAAAATAACGTTTAGTTTTTGATAGTACACTAGTAGCCTTTACATTAAAAGGTTTTATGTACAATATCGAATCAAGGTTCACGCGAGTTTCAATCAAATTGATTGACAATTCACAAGTGACCTAATGTTCTTTGTTTTTCTTCTTGGAGGAGAATTGTGACTAACAAAGAAAAAGTTTTTATTTGTTTCCATCCTCAGGTATACAATTAAAAGAGAGGGAGCTCACACTCATAGGTGATTCAAGTTCGTGACTGGATTGGAAGATCTTGCGGATTCAATTCGGCGCTTGTTCAATCATCACGAGAAAAAGGTACGACACTTTTTGTATACATCAATTAATATAGGGTTAAGGTTCTTGATTTATAAAAGGGAATTTTTTTTATTTATACCGAAACCAAAAAAAAATTCTCAAGCTTCCGCTGCGCGTATTTTTCCCTACAATTGGTATCAGAGGCAGGTTTTACCCTAGATAAACTGATGTATGTGTTCGTGAATCTTTTTCTTTTTATTGTATATATGCATGTTTTAGAAAGAGATGACACTCTAGGTATTCACATATATATTTATATTGGAATGTACTGATATATATATATATATATATATATATATATATATATATATGTTTTATATGTGGATTGTTATTGCTCAAATTTGGTCCTAGAATTTCAATGTAATTCTTTTTGGGATTGTAACAAGAATGGTGGTCTATCATCGCCAAAATTTCCTTCTTGGTAGTTGCTAATTTTTTTTTTATTTTGTTGTTGTAATAATAAAAAAAAACTCTAGTATTTTTATTTATAATTCTTTTGTAATACACTAAAGTATCAAAGACTCGAAGGTTTGAATTATTGGAAGCAACCGGAACAAGTTGGGGACCATGCGAGCCGTAGCAACAAACGTGCGTGCGAAGAGCACACGACCACGTTTGTTGTGGCATGTGCACAGCCCTATGGAAGCCATGGGCTGCACATGGCATCCCTTTATGGCGTTGTGGCATGCGCACTCCCATGGGTAGGGGCCAAGGGTGCGTACGCCCATGGGAGGTAGCCGAGGAAGTCCAAATGACAAAGGTCGCGTCAAGACTTGTTCGCAAAGAAAGGAGTTTTTTTGTATTCCAAAACATGTAATTTAATTGCTTTGCTTGGATGGACCAAAATTGTATCTTTTTTTGTTGTTGTAAATATTGCAATGTTTGCCATTGTTTGATAACATGTAATATAGAATAAGAGTGCCACTCATATATCTCTTGGTATGAACATGCATTGAATTGTTTAGGTATCTAAATTGGCATCTAGATAACTTGGTAAATCATTCTTTGGAATTCGATCACACGCCTTAAATAATTGAGTGGGAGAAGGTGTTTTGGAACACCTATGGCCTCCAAGTTTAGTTGAGCTTTATGTTTCGTGTAATAACCTCCCAAGAGGTATTCATGAATGGAATCTAGCAAGATACTTCCTTACACGGATAGACTAGACAATTAGCGCAAACGATATCTACTCACAAAGGAAGGGTATTCGTGAAAGATTATATTGAAGGTCGATAACTTGGTAACACACTCAATGTAATTTTATTAATATCCTGCCAAGAGTTCTTGTTAATAAAATTTCAAGGCTAAAATTGAAAACATTGGTTGTTATATTAACAATTAGATGGGACCTAGTCCAACTAGTAAATTTTGGAATTCCCAAAGGAGGCATGACATTTATGGGTGTTGGATCACCGTTAAATTTTTACGACTGAATTATTTTATTTTATTCAAGATAAATATTTGAAAGTGTTTTATCATGATTATTTACTTATATAATTTTTGTTATTAAAAAGAAATCATGACCCAATCCCTAATCAACATCCTAAAAGATAATACTTTAACTGATGATAATTATGTCACATGGAAAAGGAAAATTGGGTTGTTATTGCAAGCGGAAAAATGTAAATTCATTATGCCTATTCCTTAACCACCAAACTAATGAATCTACTCAGGAGCAAAGAGATGAGTATCAGTAGTGGAAGTCTTCAGATGAGATGGCTAAATGTCACATTCTGGCCACTAACTCCGACGTGCTACTACATCAACATGAAGGAATGGAGACTGTTGCCGATATAATGATGTCTCTAGAGGAGATGTTTTCTATGAGGTCTAGGATAACTAAAAGAGAGGCATTGACTGTCTTTAAGAATCTTACGATGAAACATGGATAGACTGTGAAAGATCACATGATGAAAGTCATAGCATATCTTAACATTGTTAAACTGAATGGTGTTGAGATAAATGGTGAGACGAAAAATTGACATGATCGTCAACTTGCTGTCGAATTCCTTTGATCAGTTCAAGTTGGACTACACCTTGAACAATAATGAATGCACCTTGCATGGCCTGATGCTAGTTGATCAAAGCACCGAGAAAATCCTTGTGTAAGGCAAGGGTTAAGAGATTCATACGGTTAGTAAAGTTGCTACTATTAAGACCCATAGGAAGGTCAAGAGACAACAGAAGAAAAAGCAACTTGAGCCTTCTTAGAAAGAGACCAAGAAAGTAAACAAGATAAAAGGGAAGTGTTTCCTTTGTGGTGAAAAGGGTCAAAGGAATAGACTGAATAAGAATGAATTCAACTTGCATTTAGGCAATAGAGCGTTGGTGTCTACTTGTGTAGTGGGAGATATTAGAATCAATTTAGATTCTTCTAGGCATTTAGATTTAATAGACGTTTATGTACCTTAATTCAAGAGGAATTTAAATTCAAATTTTTTAAAAAAAATTTGGCTATTCGGTAAATTTTAATAATGTTTTAATTATTAGTAAGAATGACAAAATTATTTGCAAAGGTACATTGGAAAATGGTTTATTCTATTTGCATGGAAATATCTCTCACTTGTTAGACACGGAATCAACAGAACCTAATCATAAAAGAGTAAAATTATCAAAAGATGAAACCTACCTATGACATTTGCGCCTAGGTCATATTAACCTTAATAGGATTAAAAGATTGGTAAGTGACAGACCTCTAAGTGACTTAAAGGTTGATGATCTTCCAACTTGTGAATCTTGTTTGGAAGGTAAAATGACTAAAAGGTCATTTACGACCAAAGGCACAAGATCCATCGAATGTTTAGGATTGACAAACACTAATGTGTGTGGACCTATGACCATTCAAGCTAGAGGAGGATATGAGTACTTTATCACTTTCATGGATGATCACTCAAGATTTGGCTATGTGTATCTCATGAGACATAAGTCAGATGCTTTTTACATGTTCAAAACATTTAAAGCTGAAGTAGAAAATTAGCTTGAGAAACGCATAAAAATCTTAAGGTCTAATCATGGTTGAGAATATCTATCCGGTGATTTTTAGCAATATCTTATTGATAATGGGATAATTTCTCAGTTTTCTACACCAGGCATACCTAAACAAAATATGGTGGCAGAATGGAGAAATAAAACTCTTTTGGACATGGTTAGGTCTATGTATTCAACGCTCCATGATTCTTTTTGGGGATACGCTTTACAAACCGCAATGTACATTCTAAACGATGTACCATCTAAGTCGGTTCCTAAAACACGGTATTTGTTATGGACCTGGCAAAAGCCTAATTTACAACATTTAAGGATATTTGGATGTCCTGCACACGTGTTAAAAGGAAAGAAAGAAAAGATGGATTCCCATTAAGAAACATGCATATTTGTAGGGTATCCAAAAGGAACAAAGGGATATTAATTTTATAATCCATCAGATCTTAAAGTATATGTTTCAACAAATGCTAAATTTTTAGAAGAGGACGATATGAATAATTTTGTGCCTAAAAGTATAATTGTTCTGAATGAACTTTCAGAAGATACAATTCCACAAGAGAGTTTACAACCAAGCCCAATTGTAAGTTTCGTACCAACACAAGATCAACAATATTCCATACCTTATCGTAGTGGGAGGGTTAGCAGACAACTCGAGAGATACATCTGTCTAGGAGAATCTGTAGAGAATCTCCCGGACGATGATGATCTCTATACATACAAGGAAGCAATGGAAGATATTGATTGTTGCCATTGGCAAAAGGCAATGCAATCCGAAATTGAATCTATGTTCAAAAACAAAGTCTGGTCTCCTATAGACTTGCCTAAAGGGATAAAACCCATTGGGTTCAAGTGGGTATACAAGAGGAAAAGAGGAATTGATAGAAATGTGGAAACCTTTAAAGCTAGATTGGTAACTAAAGGTTATACACAAAAAGAAGGTAACAATTATGAAGAAACCTTCTTTCCTTTAGCCATGCTTAATTCCATTAGGATACTCATATCCATTGCGGTATCTCTAGACCTAGAGATTTGGCAAATGGACATCAAGACAACTTTCCTTAATGGAAGTCTTGACGAAAGCATATATATGATGCAAATAGAAGGATTCATTGAAAAAGGCCAAGAGAAAAGGGTATGCAAGTTGCAAAGATCCATATATGGATTGAAGCAAGCATCCAGATCCTGGAACACAAGGTTCGATCAAGCCGTGAAAAGTTTTGGAATTTTTCAAAACCTTGACGAACTTTGTGTATACAAGAGGATTAAAGGTGACAAGTTGGTTTTCCTAGTTCTGTATGTTGATGATATAATACTCATCGAAAACTATGTAGGTGTATTGAAATCAATATAAGAATGGTTAGCAAAACAATTTGATATGAAGGACTTAGGAGAAGCAAGTTATATTATTGTTTTCCAAGTCATAAGGGATAGAAAGAATAAAATGATTGCATTATCCCAAGCTTTATACATAGATAAAATCTTGTCTAGGTTTTCCATGCAAGATTCCAAGAAAGGTATGTTACCTTTCAGACATGGAATCAATCTTTGTAAGGAACAAGTTCCTAAGAATGAGTATGAAAAGCAATTCATAAGTAGGGTTCCATATGCATCGGTAGTTGGAAGTCTCATGTATGCAATGCTCTGCACTAGACCAGATATTTGTTTTGTTGTGGGCATAGTTAGCAGGTTTCAAATGAAACATGGTCCTGATCTCTGGACGGCAGTCAAGCATATTTTCAAGTATCTTAGAAGAACGAGAGATTATATAATTGTATACTTTGGCGGGGATTTAATTCCCATTGGGTATACAGAATCTGAATTTCAGTTAGATTCTGACTCCAGAAGATCAACTTAAGGATTTGTGTTTACTATTGGAGAAGGAGCAGTCACATGAAAGAGTATCAAGCAATCTTGTATTACTAATTCCACCATGGAAACCGAGTAAATTGCCGCATGCGAGGCCGCTAAAGAGGTTGTCTAGCTGCGCAAATTCTTGATTGACATGGAAGTGGTTCCCGATGTGAATAAGCACATCACTATCTATTGTGATAATAGTGGAGCAATGGCTAATTCGAGAGAACCAAGAAGTCATAAGAGATGGAAACACATTGAAAGAAAGTATCACCTTCTGAGGGAAATTGTGCATAGGCTCTTCCATAAAAAAGTTTTGATGGGCATCTAGAGAACATGTGGATGAGAGATATGACACATTTGCTATAAAGCAAGTGGGAGATTGTTAGGATTATGCTCGATAACAAGAGTGTAATAATATATTTGACAATCTTTTCATATTAATAAAGTGATTTCTAGTTTAACAAATCTTATAGTATTTATAGTTGAATTATTATAATTGTCAAAATTAAATAATCATAAGGTCAAAAATCTATGAGAAAAGAAGAATTGTTCATACATCTAGATATGTATGAGGCAGGCACAATTCTTTAGTTAGTCTTGAATAATATTCACAACTTAAGATAAATGGTTGGGCGCCTTTATCTTGTTAAGGTTGTAGATTATTTTGCGAGCATTTGAGTGGGATCAAATGTGTTATGATGAGTCTAAAATAATCAAAGTGTGGTGTCTTTTAGAAAAAGAATCTAGTGCACTAGGTATATTGAATATGATCACAATGAAATACTTAATCTAGAACTGTCAATGAATAAAAATTTTCATTTGAAGACATTCGGAGAGTCTATCTCAATCCTGAGATAAATGATGGACTTATGCTTGCAAGTGTTATCATTTGAGCTATTAATGAGTACGATTATATAGCATAGTCTGTCCTCGATAGTTTGGTGGTATTCATTTGTTAATCGACAGATGACTTCATTTATAGATATGGAAATCGTGGCGCTATTTGTTAGATGAGTGTAGAATACCATCATATGGATGTTTTGAGGTATTGGATATTAAATTTTAACGTTAAGTTTTCTATAGTGTCTATTGAAACATGGCTTATGGACAAGTCAAAATATCCAAGTTCAAAATGTGGTCATATGAGTGAATATGGTAACTTGGAGAGCTATAGGCGTTCTATGAGCTCTTGACGATTACTGGTATTCTTCACAAGGATACACTTTCTCCAATAAGGTTGTCTAGTGTTTGAATGGTAACATCAACTTATTCTATCTTTATTTAAGAGTTCAATTTTAGTTCTTTAGTGGAATAAACTAAAATTAATAGATCGGACCTAAGTGAATCATTTGTTGATTGTGATTGGTTGTGTCTATTGGAGCTTAAATTTATATAGCCGCCAAGATCCCCAATCCACACGAATTTGCATGGGTCATTTGATATATTCTACCGGACCAATTTAGGGGTCCATTTGGAATTGTATTGAGGCATGTGGACTTGTTTCTTTTTGTAAGAATGGGTCTAGTTCACATGTGGACTTTTTATTAAGGTCCAATGGTTTTAATAAAATAAGAAAAATAATATATTGGCCCATATATATGTGTTGGGCGGCATGGCTATTTAAAATAGCTGAATTATATTATTTTTTATTTTATTATTTAATTAAATAGAAATTAATTAATTTATTGATTAATTAATTATTTAATTAAATGTCAAAATCATTTTCTAGTAGGAGATGGTCTCCTAAAATTATACTATTACTGCCCAATACTTCCTATTTTAGTGTTGTTATTTTCATTACAGTTGTTTGCTCATTTGTGATGAGTGGTATATAAATTGCCACACAATGTTGAATGAGATATATATGAATGAAATGCCAATTATCCTCTAGTTGTTATATCTCTTCTCTAAATTCTCTTTATGTATTTTCCAAGATTGGAAAAGAACATAACAGATGACACCAGTACTTTGAAAAGGTGTATCTCCATAGAGGTGGTGATCCAATCACCCGTTTATTTTATTTTTCCTTCTTTTTTTTGTGGAGATCTGGAATTCTGGATCTCCATTCTCCACCACACTTTGCTTTCTTTTTTCAAAAATAAAATAAAAATTATTAAGGGTATTTTATTGTTTGATTTTTAATTATTTTTTATTATATATATTTTTTTAAAATTTTATTTTTAGTTTTTATTCCATTTACAAATGTTCAAAGGACTAAAATGCCCCTTGATTTCATTAATATTTTAACCATTGTTTAAAGTTTTAAAATTCGGTGACACATATCATATTATGATTAGATTAAAAGCTAGGTTAAACTGTAAAAATTGACAAAGCTAAAGGGTAAAATAGTACTTTTAAATCATTTGTTTTAAGTAATGGGTAAAATGGTCAATTTACTTTTTCCGTTAGGGGTTGACTATTAAAAATATGGTCAAATGTATCAAATTGATCAGGTTTTGAAAAAATAGGGATCACATTAGTAAAAAGTGGAATGATAGTTAAAAAAAGTGGAATGATAGTTAAAAAAAGTCATATCGAGTCAAAACATAGAAACCAAAATGATAATATCCCAACTATTAATGGCAAATTGCAATAAAGTTAAAAACTTAGAATATATGTTCACTCACTCATGAGTTTAGCAATTCCCTATTATAAATTAGGTTGTCGATATTGCCACCCATAAACCAAATCAATACACTCATATTTTTGTTTTTAAAAAAAATATTTTAAAAAATATCCCAATAAAACTTTAATAATAAGACAAAAAAAATACTTTAGTTATAAATAAACCAAATATTATATATACTCATTAATTATACTAATATATTTTGTTGAAAATAATTACACTCATATCTTCAACTATATCTATTTATTAAAAAAAGTTATGATAAACCCTAAGTTTTATAATAACTCATAATTAATCTCTAATTTTATTACTAGCATTAAAATTTCTCATTATCACATGATTATGATGATGGAAAAAGAGTTTTTAGAGGAGTATTGTTTTTTTGTTTTTCTTTTATGCCTAGTTATGAACTCTGTCGATAAACAATTTTTTTTTTTTAAAATACCAATGAGATTTTTTTTTCTAAGATACTGTATATGTTGACGGGGAATTTTAAATGGATCACACGTCGAATAGAAAGTATGTGAGATCACTCAATTGCAAATTATAAACTACTAATTAAAGAAAACATGAAGATTTTACGTGGTAAAACCCCAATGCGGGGAAACATCCATGGTTGTCGGTGACGGTGAGAAGAAATTCACTATATTGTAATAATTACTTACTCAATCTCTCGTGCTCTATATATCTCTTTTTTTTATCTCTCAACCCTTTCATGGGTATTATTAGGGTCTATTTATACATGTATAGAACACTAATTTGTGCTATACAAGTAAGCGAAATTGACATGTTTGAGTTGTTTTATTCTTCTTTCCTGTTTCAAGTTCTTCTCGTATTTGGACTTCTTGCCTAATTTGGACGCTTGCATCAATAAAAAAATTCGCTTCCTTATGAAAGTGTGATTCGAGATACCTTATTGGAGTAAGAATCATTCTGTATGTATTTGATGAAATCCAAGTGTCGATTTGTCGACCATCTATAAAAACCCGACCAAACCTTTACTCATCCTGACCAATGATTCAGTCCCGACCAAGGACCTTGTCCCGACCATCTTGATAGCCTCGACCGGGTGTTATGAAACCATCTTTGGTCAGGAAAGGAGGTTTGACTCTTGGTGACGTGACATCTTTAATTCTTGTATCCTTTGGTAATTATGCTAACTCATCACCATTTAGATTTTACCAGTAACAACACCCCCTTAAACATACGAGGTCGGATAACCGGCTGTGTGTGTTCTTTAATGTACTAAAGTTATCAACCACGCATATTTCAGCTGATGAAATCATTGTGCATCTTTTTTGAGATTAAAATGGTGCGTGTTTTTCGGTTCTGACGCACCTACCCCCACTTTCGGCTGATGATGCACGTCTTACCTGGTGACGTCACATACTAGTATATATAGCTTTGAGACGTTTCACTTCTCTTCTTTGCAACTTGATATTACACTTATATCAGAAGACAATCCCTAACTCTCTTTTTTCCTTTAAACTTCTATTGTCTCAGATCTTTCATCCTTTCAGACGCTTTTCAAGATATGGCTCCTGTTATTCACCATCGATATTTGGAGCTTATTTTCCATGCCATTGAGGCTGGTGATAACAAAAATGTCGCTAGGCTTGAATCCATTCTTTGGGGGCATATTCCTTCTTCTTATCAACCTACATCATGAAACATGGATTACTCTATAGCTTGCCCAGAGTTTGCCCCCTTCTCTTCTAATCTCTCTAACTCCGATTCGGTTAATATTTGTGCATGTATTTCAAAGCAAGGCAACTCTAGGCGGACCACCAAAGCCTCTCCCAAAGAGTCTGCGAGTGCAGCAATCGATTTGAAGATACCTTCAAAAATTCTTAAAATGAAAGACGTACCGAGGGAGCGACAAGCTCGAATGCTAAGGTTCAAAGTTGATCGCCTTTATTCGTTCGATTTGGAGATAAATATTGTGACTGAGGCTGAGCTAGCAAAACTCGAGCACCGATTCAATCTGACTAGTGTATAAAAACTATATTGTAACAGCGATCGTACTGTATGGAACCCTGCCTCTGTTATAGTCGCTATATACGGGGCTATGTTATCCTCAAGGGTTACTCTCCTCCTTCAACCTTTCATCGCCTAATTCCCAGCTAAGGCTGGTATTGCTCCTACCCAACTGACCCCCAATTCTTACCGGGTGCTTGTCAGTTTGAGGCATCTATGGAAAAAACTTGGGGCAAAATAACCGTCTGACCCCTCAAGAGATCCGTATCTTTTATATGCTGAACTGATTTGATAGTGGAGGCCCTTTTTACCTTCAATTCACACCTCAAAGTCTGTGGATTCCTCATGGGTATTAGGGGAAACCTGTACCCCTTCGGATAAAGATCACAAAGGATTTATCTGAGGGTTCCCTTCCTCAAATAAATACTAGAAGAACAGTTGGTTCTTCACTGGAGGTGACTGGGGTGAAGTAGTTATTGTTGACACCACACAAGGGCTGATAAGTAAAAGAGTTCCAAGGCACTTTTGTTACCCCAAGCATTGGAACAAAACTTCCCCCTCTTTGACAAAGAGCCAAGCTCACATGGTAGTCAAGGCGGCTGAGACTTCTTAGGAAGAGAGGGATTTTCGTGTCCTTTATGTTGAGGCAGATTTAATCAGGGTAGGGCTTTTTCCTGCAATTTTTGCCTGTCGCAGATAATGTAAGTCAATCTTGTTTCATTTTCTAGTGTAGACCGTCATGTGTACTTTTTACCTACGCTAATTGTTGATTTTTTCTTTCAGTGTATGATATAGATATCGTCATAGGTGACCAGGCTGAGAAGGCTAAACATGTTGATTAGGTCAATAGGAAGGTTGCATCCATTCAAGTTGCTCTAGGAATTACTCCACTTGAACATGACCTGGTGGAACATGTGTATGAATCTGATCGTCATTCTTCCGATATCCCCTCTAAACAGGTTGGTATGAGTGATCATCATCCTCACCGATATAAAAGTGATCATCAGGGCCATTCCAAAGAAAGAGTCAATTAGGTTAGAGGTTAGGTTTAGTTCTAAAGCATCTGATCGTGGAAGACGTGATCTCGATAGATGTGAAAGGGAGCATCGAGGAATGGAAGATTCACGGAGGGAGAAGTCATACTAAGTAGATGTGACAGTCAAGGCTCTGAGCCACAAGGTTGCAAAGATCGCTGAAGGGTCATCCACTCCCGATGCCCTTCGCATGAGAGCAAGACTTGCATCTAAGGTTGATCCGGCATTGCCTACTCTAGGGGTCGATTCGATCATCTTGGATGAAGAGGAGGAGGAAGACCAGGAGACGGTTTCTAATCTTATGTCACAAGAATTGTGATCTAAGAAAATGAGTGATTGGGGTACATTAAATATGTCTTCAGCTCCATCTGAATCAATCAAAAATATGGACAGGCGCTTCCCCCGAATGAGTCTCCCAAGGTTCCGGTTGTGCCACCCCCTACTGTCCTAAGGATGCTTCTATGCAGCTTACTATAAGGCATCAAATCTTTTTCACTGATTTTGAAGATTATGAGGGTCGTCGTGATGAGGAAAGGGTTATAGCTGATGAAAGCTTCATTGATATGTTTGAGGAGCAAGCTCTCCGTTCTGTTTTTGAACCAAGGAAAAAAGCAAATATGCAGTCTGAGGAGGATATCGAGATGAGTGAGCTCATTGGTTCCCCTTCCATTATGCATGTTGTTTTCGAAGGTCAAATTTCTAAGGGTGAAGGCCCTTGAGCTGCTACATCCGATCATCTTCCTAGAAAGACATTGGGATCTCGAAGACTCCAACCTCTATTGATCGTACTAGTCTCTTATCTACTCAGGATCAATCTGCTCATGTTGTTTCTGCTGCTGATCTTTCTCACTTCCTATCATCCAACAATTCTCAGACTGACCCCATTTTCATGCTTCGCTCAATGTCATATTGGGTCGGATATATTAGCGAAGGTTACTGGAAAAATGCCCGAGATGCTACAGATTTTAAGTGGATCTGTATGATATTTAATAATGGTGTTTTTGTAATTCTCCATCATTTTTGTTGTTTTTCTTTCGATCTTTCTGTCTGTCCAACTTGCTTTTCGTTGATCTTTTACAGGCAGTGGAAGCATTAACTCGTGCAATTTCTGAAAAAATAAACAGATTGCTGAGATTTCTCAGCTGAAGATGGCTCTTTCTGAGAAAGATGAGGCTTTAAAGTCATCTATTGCCAGTGCTTTCAAAGCTAGCTAGTGTGCAGAGAAGCTAAAGAAGCATACAGCAACCGAGATGGCTTTGAGAAAAACAATCGTGAATATTCAAAAAAGAGTCGCTGCATCTGATGAAGTTCTTAGGGAACTCACTACAAGGAATGTTGGGTTGGAGAAGAGAGTTGCTAAGGCTGAACTGTGGAGTGCTGAACTCAAATCGATGGCCATCTTGGCTGAGACAGCAACAAATAACTCTCTGGAAGAGGCTCAGGTTGCCTGGGATTCCCTTGCAACAGCTCAATAGAATATGTCGGAGGTGCATCAGGCGTCTGAGGAGGCTAGGCTTTACTATGAGCATCTTACTAAAGACTTGGAGCAACAACAGGTCAGTATGGAGGTCTTTTCGTATGAAACCAGGTAAAACCTGTTAGGTCATAGGGGAGATTGTTAGGTCCTAGATTTGTGTTGGCTTGATTCCATAACAAAAATTCATTTTCTTGTATCGATTAGTTGCTTAAGTGGTTCGTGATGATAAGAGCTTCAAGGAATAAAAGCAACTTCTTATGATGCAAAGTTCGTCTTCAAGAGGATTGGTATTATTCTTGGATGCTAAGGTATCGAGATCCTTCTTCCTCTTGCAAGGCGTAGACGCACACACACACAATTCATACATTTGTATCCCTGCATCGTAGCACATCATTTGGTATAACACTTTCACACACTTGAAGTTGAATGCTCATGCATTAGTTTGAAAGTAACATGTTTTGGAAAATGCATGATCGTAGACAATCTCTATGTAGTTTGCATTCTTGTATGAAATGTGTTTGTTTGTTTATATGTTTGTATAACATGGATCTTGAACTTAAATTTAGTCTTAAATCATTCTTGATTGAGTTTCGGTCATTTCGGTTACTCATACCATTGATTTCAAGTTCTAAGTCAAAATATACTACATTTTCAACTCATGTTGCATACATTGTCTTCATCTTCGTATATCGAGTAAAATTCTTTTTTTCTGGGTTGAGTATCTTATATGTCCATGTCCATAAGAAAGTAAGTCTTGACAAGAGGTGTGAAACCTCAGATTGTTGAGCAAGAAAGTCTTGGCAAGAGGTGTGAAGCCTCGGAATGTCAAGCAAGGAAGTCTTGGCTAGAGGTGTGAAGCCTTGGATAGTCAAGCAAGAAGTCTTGCCTAGGATTGGGAGGATTCGGATAGGTGAGCAAGAAATCTTCCTAGAGACAGGAGGTCTTGGATAGGAAGTCGGCTTAGTAGATCACTAGGTTCAAGATAGAGTAAGAGTGAGAGCTTGTAGAGCATGTGTGATTGCTTGAATGTGTAACTCTATTTGAAATAATGGATTTGCTTTTGCCGGTGGTTATGGAATCAACCCATGGATGTTTCCTCTTTAGAGGTTTTACCACGTAAATATTGTGTGTCTTTGTTTGCAATTTTCTTTAAGCATTTTAGAATTGTATTGTTTTAAAAAGAAGATAAAAAATTGGAGCATATACCTATTCACCCCCCCCCCCCCCTCTAGGTATATTCACACTATAAAGATAAAGGGAATTTCAAGACCTCTAAGTCCAAAATGTTGACCGGTATAAGAAGTCCCCTGCTTTCTATGCTACACTGCTGAGGGAATTTGAGAGAGGTCTGGCAACTACTAGGACGTTCTTTGGTGCAAATGAGAGGTCTTCAAAAGAGGGCCACTTGAAATAGGACCGGGCGATATATAAGCTCTAGAGAGTCCCTGGAAGCGATAAAGAATCAGCGGGTTCGGTGGAAGGCCTATTGAAGATCTATTGGAAAGGTCCCCTCCCCATGCAACTCGAGCTTCCTTCATAGGTATCCCTTGTGTCTTTTCCCACCGGCTAAGATAATGGCGCTTTGACCAAAAAAGTTGACGTCGGTCCTTCCCCCGTTGTAGATTATTCACCCTTTGTATCTGCTGATCATGATGACAACATTTCCTGGCCAGATTTTGGAGACTTTAATGAAGATGATAATGCTCCTTCCTCCAGTCCCAGGGGTTCCTTCGTTGCTGTGAACAGCTGATGCATCTCTGATTTTTGTGGCTATTTTATTTTTGTATGTGTATTTACATTTGTAACACTTGATCGATCATGTATATATATATATATATATATATATATATATATATATATATATATATTTGCACATCTTCGAGATGTTTACCATTTTTGGTGTGTGGTTTCTTATTCTTGAATTCTTTCATATTTTATTTCAATCCGAATTATGGATGTTGACCCATGCCAGGTTGATGATTATGAGTTATGCTAAGCATAATCACTTGTATACCAATTGTTTAGGATTGATATCCAAATTTTTTGAGTCTGTGTCGTTATGTAATGATTGACTTATTTGCCTAATTTTTGGTGATCAAATTGCATTTTGTCGCTCGGGTTCTGACTGCTCCCAACCGTTTGCTATATATCTTTTCGTTGAGTAGTGTTCGTTTGTAAACCAATTTTGTAGTTTATATTTATAGACTTTCATCTTTTATCAATCAACTAGGTCGTTGGAACGTCTCCCGACATTCTGTTGATCAAGATTCATTACGATAAGGTGTAACTTGTTCCACTATCTTTATAAGCATATATGGTTGTGTCTTCCTTATCTTATAGGTAGAATTCTCACATTATCCAACTCTTTGTGCATCCCATCGGGTTTATAAACTCTAAGGTGCCCTAACAGTGCTTCATATGCACCCAGTTTTTTTCGGTGAGTGCGCATTGTCTTGACCACTAAGGCTTTCAGCCCCTTCACTTGGCCCCTCGGGATCCCTATCGGTCTTGACCGATTATCTGAAGTGTCCTGTAAATGCCCTTATGAACGAATGCTTGCTTTCAAACACTGTTCTTGATAAAATAAAATAAAAAACTTAGCAAATAAAAATAATTTAAAGCCTACATTATGGAAATAAATAATAAAAACAAACATAAGAATCTTCTCATGGGTAGAAGATCTTTAAATACTGTGCATTGCATGGCCAAGGAAGCTCGGTTCCCTATGGTTGGGAAAATCGATATGCTTTATATCCTGCTATCCCGACCACTTGGTTTGGTCCTTCCCATTTGTCAACTAGCGAGCCTGCGGACTTATCCTTTGTATTAAGCATTACTCTCCTTAGAACTAGGTCTCCGAGCTGGAATCTTCTTATCTTGACATGCGGATTATAATACATTGCTACCCACTATTTTTAGGCAACATTTCTCACTTTGGACATATCTTTTCTCTCTTTCAACTCGTCCAATTAATGTTTTAACATCTTCACATTCCTTTTGGTATCGAAGAGATGTACCCTAGGGGAATTGTGAATTATTTCAACTAGAATCACCGTTTCCATCTCGAATGCCAATGAGTAGAGTGTTTCCCCTATTGAAGTCCTTTCTATAGTCCGATAGGCCCATAAGACTTCGTGTAATTTAACTACCCAATTTTCTTTTCTTCCTTCCAGCTTCGCCTTCAGAGTATGCTTGATTATTTTGTTCACGGCCTCCGTTTGACCATTAGTCTGAGGGTGAGTTGGTGTGGCGTAATAGTTCTGTATCCTAAAGTCTTGACACATATTTTTGAAGTTGTCACTATCGAATTGAGTTCTATTATCTACAATTATAGTTTTCAAGATTTCAAACCGATAAATGATATTTTTCTTTACAAAATTGGTCGTGTTAGCCTCAGTGATATGTACAAGTGCTTCCATTTCAACCCATTTTGTGATGTAGTCGATGGCCACTATAGCATGCTTTGCCCCTCCTTTAGTCGCAGTTGGCATCGGACCAAAAAGATCTATTCCCCACATGGGCAACGACCATGGCGATGTCAAATTTTTCAACTGGTCGGGTGGTCTTCGAATGTCATTAGCTACCTTTTGACAGCTAGCACACTGATTTTCAACACCTTGTGCATCTTCAAATGGACTCAGCAAGTAAAAACCTTGCCTGAGGGTTTTATTTGCCAAGCTTTTACCACCCGAGTGGTTCCTACAGACTCCCATGTGGATGTTTTCCAATATTTTCTTTCCTCTAATAGTGTCCACACATTTCTGAAGGGCTTTGGAGAACCATTTTCTGTATAGCTCTCATTCTATAATCGAATATCTTGTTGCTCTATACCTGAGACGTTTCGCCTTAGGTGTCTCCGTCGGGAGCACACTCTTCTCTAAATATTTTCTGATCTGGGTCATCCAAGTAGCTGGTTGATCTTCAACTACTTCTACCTCTGACTCTTCGGTTTGATTTTCATTCTTGATACTCGGCCTTTGCAGACGGACGATCAGGATAGTTTTTAACCATACACTGGTGGTTGATGCCAATTTTGACAACGCGTCCACTTTTTCATTTTCTCCCTCTGGATTTGGGTGATTCCGTATGTTTTGAACCTTTCGAGGAGTGTCTTGGTTATAGTTAAATATGCGACCATGTTGCTGTCCTTGGCTTGGTACTCATTCAGAACTTGATTGACTACCACCTGTGAATAACTGAATATTTCCAACTCATTCGCTCCCAATGTCGTGCATACCCTAAGGCCTGCTAGGAGAGCCTCATACTCTGCCATATTGTTGGTGGCTTTGAAGTCAAATCGCAAGGCACATTCCACCTATGGTTACCTTCTGCCCCTCTGTCGTTCGTGTCTGACGATCCATCTACATGTAGTTTCCAAGCAAACAAGTCTTTTTTTCTTGACATCCTGATCACCTCACTGTTTGGCTAATGTGAACTCCACAACTAGATCCACTACATCTTATCCCTTGATCGTCGCTCTTAGTGAATAAACTATGTCAAACTCACTCAGTTCTACTACCCACTTAGTCTGCCTTCCCGACACCTCAGGTTTTGATAAAATCTATTTCAAGGGACAATCAGTATACGCTACAATTTTGTGAGCTTGAAAGTACGGCCTTAGCTTTCTTGCTGTTGTTACCAGGGCCAAAGCCATTTGTTCAGCTGGAGAGTATCTTGTTTCCACAGGTAACAGGGCTTTACTGGTATAATATACAAGTTTCTGCATTCCCTCTTCCAATCTAAGCAGTATCGATCCTGTCGCTACGTTTGTAACGGATAGGTAAAGATAGAGCACTTCCCCTTCAACGGGTTTAGACAATACTGGAGCTTTTCCCAAGTATTCATTGATTTTTCTGAACGCTTTCTCGCACTCACCATTCCATTCTACCCCGCTTCCTCGCTTCATTACCTTGAAGAAGGGCAGAAATTTATCTGTTGACTTACTTATGAACCGGTTTAGAGATGCTAGGCAACCTGTCAGTCTTTGGATTTCCTTCAATGTCTTGGGAGATATCATTTCTTCCAAGGCTATTATTTTCTCCGTGTTTACTTTGATCCTCCTTTGGTGAACTTGAAATCCCAGGAGCTTACCTGATAGTACTCCGAACACATACTTTTTTGGATTCAGCTTCATCCCATAATTTTGTAGCATCTCATACATCTCTCTTAGGTCGGTTGGATGATTTCCGGATGTTACACTTTTGGTTAGCATATCATCAACTCATACCTCTATGTTCTGGCCAATCTGTCAAGCAAACATTTCATTTACCAGCCTTCGGTAAGTTGCCCCGACATTTTTTAATCCAAACGACATGACCTTATAGCAATACAATCCCTAGACAGTTGTGAATGAGGTTTTTTTCTTATCGAGTTCGAACATCCTAATCTGGCTGTAATCTAAATAGTCGTCCATGAAAATTAATAGTTCATGACCGGTCGTTGCATCTACCAACTAGTAAATTTGAGGTAAAGGGAAGCTGTCCTTTGGACAGGCTTTGTTAAGGTCGGTGAAATCCATACACATTTCCACTGGCCATTCTTCTTATTTATCAGAAAGACGTTGGTGACCCCAGTCGGGATACCTCACCTTCTGAATGGGCCATGAGGCTAATAGCTTGTCCACATCATCCTCGATTGCCTTACTTCTTTCTGGGTTGAACCATCTCTTCTTTTGGATAACTGGCTTTTGATCGGGATTCACTGCTAAGTAGTGTGAAATCATCCTTGGATCGATCCCCTGGCATCTCCGCATGCTCCCAAGCGAACACATCTTTGTATTCTTTAAGGAGCTCGACCATCATGCTTTCATCAAGCTTCGTCAGCTGAGACCCAAGCCTAACAGTCTTCTTCCGATCATCGTTGCTTATGGCTACTTCCATAGTTTGTTCTTCCAGGCCTTTGTTGTTCTCTGACGCCGTCTCTCTCGGGTCTAGGTCGAACCCGGTCAGGGTCTCGGCCTTTACCTCCCTAAGGTCTATTTTCAGGTCTTCACCTTTTTCAACAGCATTTACTTGCATTACCCCCGATTATGCCTTTTCCTTATATACTGCGAGATTCGCTTTCCTGACCCATTTCTGTAAGCTTTTCATAATCCGTACAACAGCTTCGGTCAGAAATTTCACAATAAACGTATAGGTTGCCATTACTGATTTTATTTTTTTCAGGAATGGTCAGCCTAGCAGGGCATTATATGGCAAATTCTCAACAATTACGACCATGAAATCCAGTAATATTGTCTTTGCACAAGGAAAGCTTCCGGTTTCTACTGGTATTTTAACAGTTCCTAACTCCCTGACTTAGGTTCCTCCAAAAACCCTCAATGGAACCTTGAATGGTTGGAGATCATTCCTCTATAACTCGAGTTGGTCAAACGCTCTTATGCTCAAAATGTCTGCTGAGCTACCATTGTCAATCAGGATTCACTTTACTTGCTTGTGACCAATGCGAGCTGACAATATAATCGCATCATTTGGTCTGACCTCCGACTTGTGTGCATCTGCTTCAGTGAAAGTTATTGGCCCCCATCTTTGCTTTACTTTTTTCCGATCAGGACCTAAATCATTCACTTCCATACTTCTTTGATTGTTCATGGCTTCCCTAACTTCAGACATCCTTTCTCGGATACTGCTTCCGGTATTAGGGCCACAAAAAAATGGTGTTTATTGCCTCGCTATCCGAGTCTTTCTTCGGGATCCTATAACTCTTGTCCCGATCCCTTACATGGGTATCCTTTTGTTGATCCTCCCCTCCTCTAAGGACGACATCAATGAGGTGACCTTCTTGGATTAGCTTTTCAATGTAATCCCTGAGTTGGTAACATTTGGAGGTTTCGTGGCCATTTTCTTTGTGGAAGCGGCAGTACTTTGTAATATCTCTTCTGGCGAAATTTGATTGCCTCGAAGGATTTTTATATAAGTACAGGGCATAATTGGTGTACGGGCGCCTCAAATTCCTCCCTGCTCTATCGTCATCTTTTCGCCTGTCTTTTCCTTTTCCTTCATTACCCTTCAGGGTCGTTCTTACCATTTTTTCAAACCACCTTCTTGTCTCTTTTGACTGTTGGCAGAACGACCTCCATGTATAAACCCTCCCCATGGGTAATTTGTTCTTCCTCTACCATGGCATATCCCTCGACAAAATCTACAATGCTCACATACGTGGTCGGTCCCCGTTGCACTAGGTTCAAGATTAGGTGGCTGTGTTGCAAGCTGTTTTTAAATGCAGATACCACTGCATCATCATTGGGGTCCTGAACTTCTGATACCTCCTGTGAAAACCTGGCTAAATAATCTTTTAGCTTTTAGCTTTTCATCTTTTCATTGCCTCAAGGTAAAAAGAGCGGACACTGATTTCCTCCGCTGGATATTACCCATAAATTGTCTGGTGAATGCTTGTGTCAATCCTTCGAAACTCCTGATGAACCCTAAAGTTAATCAACCGAACCATCTGGATATCTGATTTCCCAATGTTTCAGGGAACATACGACACATGAGGGCATCATCATAGTCGTACCGAGCCATGACGCTTTGGTATCTTCTAATATGTTCTTGTTGATCAGTATTGGCTTTGAATTGTTCCACATGCGACATCTGGAATTTAGTTAAAAAATGAGTCTACCTTATGGTATCAGCAAACGGACTCCCAAAATTCCTGACTAAGGGGTTTTCTTGACTTTGCTTTTTCCCAAGGCTTCTATCATTCTAAGAAGAACTTCGCATTCTCCTTCGGGTTTGCCATGCCTGTCTAACCTTTGGTGGATTGTGAGCCCATACAGGTCCCTTCATCTTCAGGGGGCGTGTTCATCTTCAGTTAAATCCGATCGAGGCTTCTTTACCCATTCATCATACATATCTTCTTGCTCATAGTATTGTCATGCATCATCGTACCTCACGGTATCCTCACGTGAGCTTGACCCCTCACGTTCCTCCGCTATTCGATCCTGATGTGGACTGTTTCTTCTATGTGAACACTCTCTTTTGTTCCGCTTGTCAGCACTACCTCTTCCGGATTTTTGGGGTGCGCCTAGAGCAGTTGTCACGATCTCAGAGCACACATTGGGTCCTTGAGCTGCCACGGTTGTAGAGAGCTGGTATACTGAACTTAGATTTGCAGTTGTAGTTATGCTAATTCCCTGTTTAGAGACGTCATCAATCACTCTTTGCGGGGATTCTTAGACTTTCCTAAACGCATCCGGAGATATTTCTACAGTCAAGCCTGTGGTTGTGATGGCATCCAGTATATTTGATGGTGGAGTTCTTGGAGGTGGGTCTATTTCTGGTGCGCTGGAATTCACGACGTTTGCCTCATGCGAACTGCCAAAGTTGTGTGGGGGTGAATCTCTGTTAGTGCTGGAAACCATAATTTGGCCTTATACGACTAAATCACTGGCTAGTCAAAACAGCGGAGGTTCACTCCTTCCTTCTAGTGCTAGTTGTTGACAGTGATTTTTGGATGGATCACACGTCGAATAGAAAGTATCTGAGATCACTCAATTGCAAATTGTAAACTACTAAGGAATTATAGAAATTACGAAGATTTTACATGGTAAAACCCTAATGCTGGGAAACATCCACGGTTGCCGGTGATGGCGAGAAGAAATTCACTATGTTGAAATAATTACACACTCAATCTCTCGTGCTCTCTATATCTTTTTTTTATCTCTCAACCCTTTCATGGGTATTATTGGGGTCTATTTATAAATGTATAGAACCCTAATTCATGTTATACAAGTAATTAGAATTGACGTGTTTGAGTCGTTTTATCCTTCTTTCCTATTTCATGTTTTTCTCATATTTGGACTTCTTGCCTAATTTGGACTCTGGCATCAATAAGGAAATTCGCTTCCTTGTCAAAGTGTGCTTCGAGATGCCTTATTCTAGTAAGACTTATTATGTATGTATTTGATAATATCCACGTGTCGATCTGCTGACCATCTATAAAAACCTGACCAAACCTTTACTTATCCCGACCAATAATTCAGCCCCGACCAGGGACCTTGTCCCGACCATCTTGATAGCCCTGACCGGGTGTTATCAAACCATCTTTGGTCAGAAAAGAAGGGTTGACTCTTGGTGACATGAAATCTATAATTTCTGTATCCTTGGGTAATTACGATGACTCATCACCCTTTAGATTTTAACAATAACAATATATATAAGAGAATTTTAGATTAAAAATCTCTTGACCTCGTATACAATCCATTTCTACATCTTTCTATTCATAAGGCCGATATATTTGAGATATTTTCAAACTTAAATTGTACTATCATTAGAAGAGAATTTGATTCCAAAATATACTATGAATGTTAACCAAAAATTCGCTCAAGTTGAGGAATATCAGTTAACACCTTTAAAACCGCTACCTGGTTGGTCGTAGTCGGGGTAGGTACCTCGTACCTTGGAGATTGAGTGGAAGGGTGGAGAAGAAGGTGGAAACACAGTGAGAATAGTGTAAATATAGAATGAGGGACTATTTTATTGAGTATAGATAGTACAATTACAATGGCAATGTAATCTTTACAAACTTCCCTCTTAATCTCTTTGTCTCTCAAACACAATTGGAGATGGCGAACTCGTGCGTATCCATATGTGGCTATCTCCTCTTTGGTGAAAAACTCTCTATAATGGAAAAAAGCTCTGTTCTAATTCTTTGTTACTTTCAGTCAGAAGTCAAACCACAAGAGATCTTCCATTCTCCCTTTCTTTGGACTTGGACGTTGAATTATCCTCCAATCCTTACCGGTCGAATCCCCATAATTTAAACTGATTGATTGGTCATGTTATCGAAAATGATTAGCATTGATGGAGGATGTCGATTTACATGGAATTGCTCTTGTTGATTATGTCATTGTTCCATTTGAGTTCAAATATGAATTAACGGCGAATCCATTAACCTGTCTGGTCTCATTACTGCCCTTTAATGGTAAAGGAGTCGACCCTTTTATTTCTCATTGCTTAAAGGAGAATTCTGGCTATGTATCCTAGTGGCATAGTACCCTGATGTACCAGTCTGTTGCGTGGCACTTGTTCTATCACATTGGCGTTTTCTTAGTGTTTTTCTTCTTGCTAGGCAGACAAGATTCATACACCAGATGGGTTGCTAACTGGTGCCGGGGTACTCAGGTACCAAATATATGCCCCGGTACCTAGATGCTAGGTAGTTGGTATCGTGTCAAAATACAAACACGGTTAATTTGCCTTAAGCTAACCTAGAGGGAGGGGGTGAATAGATTAGTACACCTTTTTCAGTCCCTAGAAACAAATTTATGTTCGTCTCTCTAGATAGCTTATATCACAATTTTATTAATCAAACACAAGAAAAATGAACTCTAGATATGCTTGGTCAAAAAAATTCAATGATAATAACACCTTGCATGTGATACTAACTCAATTTTTCATAGGCTATAAGACTGATGCCTTTGACAAGTTCAAAATTTGATATATAAAATGAATAAAAATACAAGTATTTGAACAAGATATATATCAATAACAAGCAAGATATATATATCAACACACATACGAATACCAAGAGATAGGGATAGAGAGAATCAGTACAAGATATTTACGAGGTAAAACCATCAGAGAGGAAACATCCACGGGTTGATTCCACTACCATTGGCAAACAACTTCCACTAGTAAGATAAAAATATAAAATCTCTCAGGTGACCAAATTCACCTAGAAATCTACCATTCAACCCTACACAATAAAAGAAGGCCACTTTGCTTGGTTATTCGGATCACCCCGATACTAGTCAAGACTCTATGCTCGAAGTGAAGATCCTCTCTCCACAATGCGACTTCGACACTCAAATTGAAGATCCCCTCTCCAATTTGAAACTTCCAAGCTTAGCTATCTAGATCACCCTAATCCTAGCTAGGACTCCATGTGCAAATTGAAGATTCACTCTCTAAAATGCGACTTCCAATGCACAAACCAAAGAATCACTTTAAGGAATGTGACTTCAAGTGCAAAACTTGAAGATTCACTCTCTAAATGTGACTTCTAACCTTTTCACAAGGCCTCCTATGTGATCATGAATGCAAAACACAAAAAAGCACGCAACATAGTGTAGGAAAAAACATATGGCAGAAGCAAAAAATTCGGTTGGTATATGTCAAAAAAATTCCTTTAAAATAAAGAACCTTAACCTTTGATTAATTAACATATAAATAAAAGGTATCATATCTTTTTCACGTAACGATTAATGTTGCAACAAATTGAATCTATGAGATCTTCCAAACCAGTCTCAAACGTGAATCACCTAGGAGTGTGGGTTCCCTCTCTTGTAAATTCACAATCTTTTGATCGAAACTCACGTGAACCAAATTCAATGTTGTGCACAGAGCCTTTTGATGTAAAAGCTACTGGTGGAATATAGAAAATAAAATGCTTTTTCTATCTTTATCTCTTGGTTGAATTCTCACACACCTTTTTTAGTGTTCGACGAATTTTTTAAGCAAAATAAAAAACTCTCTCTAAAGACTAGTCTTGGCCAAATTTTCTCTCAAGACCTTATATTGGTTGAATTCTCTCCTTTGACAACTATGGCTTGGCCGAATTCCTTGATTGTGTACCGAATTCCTTGATGGTGATATATATATATATATAAGTGGCCAAATCCTCACAAAGGAGGATATCTATTTCACTAAGACTCCTATCAACTTTCGGAATTCTACCATAATCTCACTCATAAGTATATTATCCAATAATAAATTATTGAATATAAATTAATTGTGATGTTTCAAAAACTTCCTAATTTGACCAAATGTCAATTAGAGCTTTGATAGATATCAAAGACTTCCTAATTTGACTAGATAAATAAATTCCTTTTATTTATCTACTTATCAAATAAAGTCGTTGACACTTATCATACTACCAACAATAGTATGGCACTAGGAAACCTTCTCCTACTTAGAAAAAGATTTTGACTTTTAATTAAATAATCAATTAATTTATAATTCAGTAAATTTCCATTCCCTTAAATAATAAAATAAAACAATATATTATGCTAATTATTTAAGTCTTGCCGCCCAAGCATATATTTATGGACAATATATTATTTTTTCCATTTTATTAAATCCGTTGGACTTTAATAAAAAGTCAACATGTAAAATAGACCTATTCTTACCAAAAAGAAATACACAAGTCCACATGCCTTAAATTAGTACGTTAATATTATTAAAACAGTTAATTTAATTAAAATGTGCAAATTATATTCTTATTGTATTAATGGAATTCTAATCGCACCCCATTAGGGCCGCCAAAGGATTCTCGTATCATTAGTCGCCCATTCCAGGTACTTGAAGAGTTACCCCGTTTCTTGATCACACATGACCCCACCTCTTCAAAACTTTTGGATTTTAAAATCCAAAAATGATTTTAGATGGACCTAGAAATTGGTCTAGTAGAATATATCAAGTGATCCGTGCAAGTTCATGTGGATTGGGGATCTTGGTAGGCTATATAAATTTAAGCTCCTATAGACATAACCTAATCACAATTAGCAAATGATTCACTTAGGTTTGATCTATTAATTTTAGTTCATTACACTAAAGAACTAAAATTGAACTCTTAAATAAATATAAAATATGTTAATGTTACCCATTTGTACCCTAGACAATTTTATTGGAGAAAGTGTATTCTCATGAAAAGTACTAGTAATCACCAAGAGTTCATAGACCGTCTATAGCTCTTCTAATGACCATATTTACTCATATGACCACATTTCAATATTTTGACTTGTCCAAAAGCCATATTTCAATAGACATTGTTGAAAACTTAACGTTACAATTGTATATCCAATACATCAAAATATCCATATGATGATATTCTACTCACATTTAATAAATAAAGTAATGATGTTCATATCTATATATGAAGTCTTCTATGGCCTAACAAATTTATACCATAAAACTATCGAGGATAGACTATGCTATATAATCGTACTCATTGACAGCTCAAATGATAACAATTGTACCCATAAGTCCATCATTTATCTCAAGATTGAGATAGATTATCCAATTGTCCTCAAGTGAAAACATTTATCTCAAGATTGAGATAGATTATCCAATTGTCCTCAAGTGAAAACTTTTATCCATTGATGGTCTGGATAAAGTATTTCACTGTGATCCTATCCAATGCACCTAGTGCATTAGATTCTTTTGCCCAAAGACACCACACTTTGATGATTTTAGACTCATCATAACACATTTGATCCCACTCAAATGCTATCAAAAGAAAATAAAACTTTAACAAGATACATGCTTCCAACCTTTATATTAAATTGTTAATATTGTTTAAGACTAACTAAAGAATTGTGTCTACCTCATACATATCCAGATGTAACAATTCTTCTTTTCTCATAGTCTTTTGACCTTATGATTATTTACTTTTAATAATTAAACTATAAATGCTACAAGAATTGTTAACCTAGAAATCACATTATCAATATGAAAATATTGTCAAATACATTATTACACTCTTGCAATTGAGCATAATCCTAACATGTAGAATATGATGACCAACACATTCTATGGGAACTAGACTTATGCATGAAAGCTCATTTATAAAAAAAAATGTCTAGTTCCTATACATGAATAATAAATCTAGAAAATGTGAAAACTCCAAAACATATTTAGCTTCTAGATGTATTCATGTCACTAAACCTTGAATCAATTATAGACATTTAAGCACATAAACAAGATACAGTATCAAACAAAAATCATGTTAGAATCATAACATTTGATCAATATAATTCCTAGCAAGAAATATAGAGCATGTATTCACAAAGTATTCAATCAAAACATATCAAGCTCTAAATAAACAATAAAATTGTGCAAATCATGAAAATTGTCAAATTAAAGACCTAACGCATGTAGAGACTATTTTCAATTAAAATCAATCAATCAAAGCAAACACAATATACATTAAAGGATTGAAGAAGAAAACCCATGGTAATTGATGAAAATACAATCACGGTTAAATGCTCAAGGCTAACCTAGAGGGGGGGGGGGGGGGTGAATAGGTTAGACACCTTTTTCGACTCCGTTAGAAACAAACAAAAGTTTGTCCCTTTAGATTGCTTGTATCACAATATATATATTAATTAAAGACAATTAATCAATATATAAACACAAGTAAAGTGTGATACAAACAAGTAATTGTAACACATACACAATCTATATTATAGAAAGGAAGTTAACATATATAAAAAGTTCTATCCACAATACAAATATTAGAGAGATAGGGATAGAGAAAAGTTGACAAAAGATATAACGTGGAAAACCTCCGAAGCGGAAACATCCACGGGCTAGCAGCCACCGGCAAACAAAATCCATTAGTAGATGAGACAAGTACAATATCTCAAGTGACCTCTTCACCTAGAAACTACCCTCCTATCCTACTCTAGAAGTTGCCGCCCTAGGCTAAACAATCCGAGGCTTTACACCTCTTGTTAAGACTTCCTTGCTCATCTTATCCGGATCCTCATAGCCCAATGCAAGACTTCTTGCTCAAATAAGTCCTCAAAACTCTAGTCAAGACATCCTTGCTCACCTATCCGAGTTCTCCCAACTCTAGGCAAGACTTCTTGCTCAACTATCCAAGGCTTCACACCTCTAGCCAAGACTTCCTTGCTCGACAATCCAAGGCTTCACACATCTTGCCAAGACTTCTTGCTCAACACCATAGGTCTCACATCTATTGTCAAGACTTCCTTCTCACAAGGCATCTAGGTGATCATGAATGCAAAACGTAAACAAGCACGCAACATAGAATGCTATGATCAACACATCTTATGGAAAATTCTAGACATGAGCATGAATGCACAAATCACATATAGTCTAGTTTATCATGCATGTGTAATCAATCTAGATTATGTAAGATATGTTCAATATTAATCACAACCTAGATACATGCATAGACCTAAACTTGAATCACAAGATATGTTCAATAAAAACTCAAGATCAAGTTTAAATCACACAAACCAAAATACATGCTAAAATCATATGACAAAGTCAATTAGATTTAAGCTAAAGTTCTAGAGCATATTCCTTATCATAGATTCAATCAAAACACATGAATATCTCAAAAGGACATAAACAGATGTATTATGTGAGAATTTTGGCCAAGAGAGGCTAATACATGTGAGAAACTATTTTTCTCAAAATCAATCAATCGAAGATCATCAAATAGTCCTAGAATCAAAGCTAGCACAATACAATCCCAAACATGTGATAACATAGGCAAAATCAAAACCTAACTCAACATGTATGATTTCAATTGAAACTCAATCTAGATTTGAAAGTGTTCAAAACACAAATTAAAACACTCACGATATACAAATATATGTAGAAGAAGAAAACCCAAGGCAATTGACTAAGTTTTAAAAGAAAACTTTGAGAGAAAATCAATACCTTAGTTGATTTAGGTGCAGTCCCGTTTTTGTATGATTAGACACCAAAAACAGCAGCAAAACTAACTCAAACCGCCAGAGAAAAGATAGAGGATGAATAGATGAACACCCTCAACTTCGAATCACTCAGATCGAAGTTTAAATGAAGAAGTTATGGTGTTTGGAATGTGAGAAAATTTAGAGAGAAAATTTCTGCACACTTGTTTGAATTTCTTCTTAGAATGAAATGTGATAGGGAAAGAGTTTATAAAGGAGTGGGAGACTTGGACATGTGAAATGACCAAGAAGGGCAATAAGAATCAAAGCAAGCTTGCTGCCCGAGATGGCGAGTGGGCATCTCGGGGCAGCAAGCCTTCTGCCCTGAGATGGCCATGCGCCATCTCGGGAAAGAAGTATATGCGTGCTTCTTTCTCCTTCGACCTTCCTTCACATTCTTCGATCGTTCTCCGGTCTCTGAACTCGTAATTCGAATCCGTTTATGGATTACGAACCGTAACTCTCACACGGACATGGAAATATAAGATACTCAACCCAAAAAATAATAATTCTACTCGATATATGAATACGAAGACAATGTATGAAACATGAGTTGAAAGTGTGGTATCTTTTGACTTAGAACATGAAATCAATAGTATGAGTAACCGAAATGACCGGAACTCAATCAAGAATAATTTAAGACTAAATCCAAGTTCAATATCCATGTTATACAAACATATACACACACAAACACAATTCACACTAGAATGCAAACTACATAGAGATAGTTTCCAATCATGCATATTCCAAAACATGTTATTTCCATACCAATGCATGTGCATTCATCTTCGAGTGTGTGAATTTGTTATACATGGTGCACAATGAAGCAGGGACACATATGAATGAATTGTATGTGTTTGCCTATAATGGTGCACAACGATGCAGAGACATAAATGTATGATATATGTGTGTGCCTAAGCCTTGTAAGAGAAAGATAAGGTCTTAGTATACCTTTGTAGAACCATATTGCATCCTTTCTCTTGAAGACTTAGAACTTGTTTTGACTTGTTGTTTCTTCTTCCTTGAAGCTTGAATCATCATGAATCAAAACAACTAAATCATTACAAGTAAAAATCATTTTGATATGGAATTAATACCAACACAAACTAAAACCTAACAATTGAAGATTTAAAGCTCAACAATCAAAAGAGAAATCAATACCTCAAGTGAAAACTGTGTAGTCCAGTTTTGTCCAGTTTTTGTGTGTGAAACTGGTAGAAAACTCAATCTATTGACTCCAAACTCTTGTGAAAGAGTTTACTACAAATTCCATGGCAAATTCCATGTCAAAACACCTATACATTTACTACAAATATAAAAATGAAGATAGGTCACAAAATCACTCCCTCACATTACAATGAGTAAGATTTCTATAACTAATCTTCACCAACTCTTGAACTTCATTTTGATCTTCTCTTGAAGCAACCTATAAATCATCTCAAAGCACAATGCATATACAAGAGAAAAACAACAAATGGAACATATAATATGGATAAGAATGTACAATTAAGTCCACAAATACATGTATCTCCCCCTCAATACATGCCAAACACAAGAATTCTTAACCAAATCTTAAGAATAATTATTACAAGCCATTGAAAGTTTAAAAATTTCACAAAAACAACATAAAAAGGAAACCAAGTAACTAGCAACTCTTAACAACTCTTTCTCCCCCTTTTTGACATGAAATGATGCCAAAAGGTAAAAAACATGCCATGAGACTCAAATACTAGCTACTAGATCCACCAAAGAAAGATGTGCGTGTAGTTAACCTAACATAATGCTTAAGAGGTGGTCTTGAACTCGAGGCAATACACTCCTCCAACTCTTTTATTCTAGCATCTTGTTTTTCAACTATAGCACTAAGATCATCAACCTTCTTCTTCAAATGCAAAGCCCAATCTGGAAGAATGTTTATGCTAGTCTTTTGACAATCAACTTGTGAACTAAAAAGTCCAAAAGTATCACATGTCTTACCCTTATCCTGATATGACATGTATGACACACGTTTATCACTATACTTTTCCAAGTGTTGTACCAACATATCATCTCCACTACTTTGAACACCACGAGCTAAACACAAAGAAGTTATAAACCTCGGTAATGCAAGCTTCTTACCTCCTCTAGTTGAGAAAGCCGCATTATCCAAATAAAACATAATCAAATCCCTAAGGTTTATAGATTGATTAGTCACCAAGGCATATACTATTTTGATATTGTATTTATTCAACTCGGTTGAATTCGAAGATCCAATAATATTTGTGCAAATAAAAAAATGCCAAAATGCACTTGCCTTAGTTAACTTATGTTGACTAATATATGCTCTACCTTTCCACTCAAAAAAAGCATTGTCACATAGAGTTCTACCCATGATATTAAGATTCTCAATGATATCAACATCTAGAAAGTTTGAATCAATATCAGTAGATAGCACAAGAAACTTGTTAATGTTTACCGGGTTAACTCTAAACACAACGCCCCTAATCTCCATCAAAGCATCCAATAAGGTGGCACTCTCTCTATATTCATGATAAAATTCTCTAACAATAGTGTCATTAGCTATTTCTAGCTTGCTCACCCAAGATTCCCAATTTCTATCCTTAATGCATTTAAGAACATAAGAATCTTTACATTTACCTAAGTCAATGCCTCTCTCTTGAAATATCTTTTTAGTTGCAAAGATCCTTAAATCCTTTGACCTTGATGCTTTGGATGCCTTTGAGGTAGACTTGGCTTTCACAATGGGATTCGTTTGATTTCCACTTCCGGTAACCTTAGTTTATTCCCATTTGTTCTTGTGAAATATGATGCTATATACATACAACACAAGTGAGTGAAAAACAAAACAAGCATATTAGTCACAAATAAATAAACACAATAACATATGACTTAAGAATGAATCATCATGCAAGACAAAGATAGTGAGTAATATCTTACAAGTATCATTATGTCAAAATATGCCAACATGTGACAAATTGAAGCATGTGAACATAGCAAAAAAAAGAACAATGTCTAGCATACAATGCTCCCCCTTGATAAATGCTATGACTAAGATTCATGATAGCATAAGGTTCACAAAGATGTTCACACAATCACACATTCAAGCAATTTGAAGAAATATCAACAAAATAAGCTTCATATGCTAAGAGAGATGCACAAAGATTTTTCAAGTTCTCTCATAATTCTTCAACAATTGCAAAGATATCATCATACTCATAAACAAAGTGTGTGTGAGAGAGATATGCTTCAAATATATATCAAGAAGTAGTTTAATAATCAACATGCAAACAATTTCCAACAACTATTCATCTTAAGCTTTTTCCATAAAAGTCAAACCGATTATCATCCGGAATTTTTTTCTTTTAAGAGAATAGATTTCAACACATGAGCGTGTGTGTGCATGTGGCTCGTCATCCCCTTTCTATTTTTCAAGCCGAGCACATTTGATTTTTCAACTAAACTCCTATTTAAGACTTCCTCCTTTTCTTTTTAAGCTTTGAATCAAAGATTTTTTGTTATGAATTCATTTCAACACTTCTTTGATTTTTTCCATTTTTTTTACACTTCAGGATGGCTTTCACTCATCACAATGGTGTAGCTCTTTCCAACATTGGGTAGCTTTCACTACCAATGTGTGTAGCCCATTTCATGAAGGTGCTCGTTGAGTTCTATGTAATTGCCGAAGCAAAATGGATACTAACCATAGGTCATTTTAAAAGTACTTAAGCACAAAAACTTCAAGGTGTATCCAATGTTTACATATTAGTAAACTCAACCTACTAGGAAAACATATAAGAGAAGCAAGGTGCAATTTTTAGAAAACCAAGATTTTATGGCTCATAAGAACATGATCTAAGAGCAATAAGTAAAGACTTATTCAAGATCATTACTTCTCTAATGAGTAGTTTTCAAGAAATATGAAGCTCATATTTTCAAAAGTAATGCCACTCAATATACCATACACAAACAATCATCAAAGTTAAGATCAATGTGAACAATATCACTATTAGATCCTAAAATAGCAAATGTCAATGAGAACCATATGTATCCTATACAAAATTCTCTAATATGACATGCTATGAGATGTATGTCAAAAATTGAGTGATGAATCTCTAAGAGAATATGCATTAGAGTATAGAGATACCTTTTTGCACATTATATTCACCAAATATCATACTTCTGCCCTTTTTATGAGCACTCTTGCCTTGAATGTCCTCATGACACCAAGTTGACAATGTTTCACAACAAGAGTATAAAAAACATAATATCTCAACCCAATCAACACATATAACAAAAGAACTTTCTCAAAGTTAATCAACAAATTTTGACCATCATAACAAACATGATGTGAGATAACCAAGTTCATATCAATACATGGAGTATTCAAAGCTAGTAAGCAAGAATTCTCAAAACAATTGATATATAGCCTCAAAGCTATCTCACATGTGCATCTTATTTTAGTGATAAGAGCACTCACCCTTGAACCACTTGTTCTTGGGTGTACCTACACAAACATTTCCAATATCATCCTTGATAACAATGTTAAATCTAGAGTAAAGTCTTTCAATGACTTGATTAACAAGAATATCATTAACACACTCTTCTTTAACATTTTTAACACAAGCTTTGTCAAGTTGAACAAGATTATAATACTTTCTACTCCACAAATTTTTCTCATGCTTAGCAATATTATAATGTTTCTCAACTTTCAAGACCTTAGCATGTTCAAGTTGAAGTTTAATCTCCTTATCCTTAGATTCATTTCCTAATTTGCATTTTTCAATATATGTATAACACCTAGGCTTAATGTGACCTATTGTGTTGCAATAATGGCAAGTTGGAATAAAAGATGAGATTGTACCTTTTGGAGTTGAACTAGCTTCACTAGGAGTTTTCAAAGATACCTTATTTGCTAACTTCTTCTTGGCTTTTGATCTTCTCTTCTTGCGTGGTTTCTTATCAATCATGAATTCATCAAAGTGTGTAGGAAGTGGTGCTTCCAAGATCTCCTCTTCAACTACCAAGTCGTCTTCACCACTATAAGAGTTAACAAGATTCCTAACACTAGACATACTAACCGAATCATTCACTAAGTCCTTGATAGCCTTCTTAGCTGTGTCTATCTCTCCCATCAATTCTTGTTCTCTATTCTTCAAAGAAGATATCACATTATCCTTTTCAAGGTTTATCATTTCAAGTTCTCTAAACTTCTTCATAATATCACCTTTCTCACCAAGAAGTCTACGAGTAACAACTACAAACTCATCTAGTTACTTCTTGATCAAATCATCCTTTTCAACTACTTCTTTTTGACAGTGTCTCTATCTTCTTCAAGGTTTTATATCTTTTTCAACAACTTAAGATTAGTAAGAATGGAACTAGAGCTTCCAACATGATTTTGATCAAGGTTCTTGTTCAAAGATATTATACTACCAATATCTAATGGAGAATGAGAAGCCGTTAGAGCTACAAAGTTGCTCACCAACTCTTCACACTTGAAGACTCACTACTAGAGCTCTCATAGTCACTAGAATTATCATCACTCCAAGTAGCAGCCAACACTTTGCCTTTCTTATCTTTCTTAGATGGGTTCTTGGTGCACTAACTAGCAAAGTGACCAAAACCTTGACAATTGTAGCATTGAACCTCTTTCTTGTTCATGGCTTAACTATTGTTCACAATCCTTGGAGATGATGTTCTCTTGACTCCCTTTTCCTTAGAAGACTTGCCTTTAGGCTTGGCATTCTTCTTTAGAAACTTCTTGAACCTTCTAACCACGAGTGCAATTTCTTTATTTTCATCAACACTCTCCTCCTCTATAGCATTGAGAGCAATTCCCTTACTCTTGTTCTTTGGCTTTAAGCACATTTCATAAGTTTGGAGAGACCCAAGCAACTCATCAATATTTATACTATCCACATCCTTGCTTTCCTCAATAGTCGTCACCTTTGATTTGAATCTCTTAGGAAGAGACCTAAGGATTTTCCAATTTAAACTCTCATTTGATATAGGTACACCAAGTGCTTGACATTGGTTAGCTATGTTAAGAAGCCGAAATCGGAAGTCTTCAAACTTTTCTTCCTCACCCATACTTAAACCTTCAAATTGTGATGCCAACATTTGAAGCCTCGATTTCTTCACCGCTAAGGTTCCATCATTAGTAACTTGGAGAGTATCCCAAGCTTCCTTTACGGATTCAAGATTTTGAATGTAGGAGAATTGATGCCCATCAACTCCTCCAAAGATGGAATTCATAGCACGATGGTGCCATTTAGCAACTTCAAACTCATTTGTTGTCCATTCACTCTTTGGCTTGAGTATCATGGTTCCATCCTCTAAAACCTTGGTAGGAGGACTATAACCTTCTTCCACTACCATTCAAGCCCTTTCATCAATAGAGGGGATGTAGGCTTTCATCCTCAACTTCCAATACCCATAGTTAGTGCCTCGAAGTAATGGTTGCCTAGTATTTGAGGCTCCTTCCGCCATTACATCTTCTTGTAAAAACATGACTTTAAACACCTTACAAAAACCGTGGAAGTATCACCCCGAACTCACACTAAGTGCAATCTAGTGTTCAGCTTTGATACCAATTGAAAATACAATCACAGTTAAATGCTCAAGGCTAACCTAGAGGGGGGGGGGGGGGTGAATAGGTTAGACACCTTATTCTACTCCCTTAGAAACAAACAAAAGTTTGTCCCTCTAGATTGATTGTATCAAAATATATATATTAATTAAAGACAATTAATCAATATATAAACACAAGTAAAGTGTGATACAAACAAGTAATTGTAAAACATACACAATCTATATTATAGAAAGGAAGTTAACATATATAAATAGTTCTATTCATAATACAAATATTAGAGAGATAGGGATAGAGAAAAGTTGACACAAGATATAACGCGGTAAACCTCCGAAGAGGAAACATCCACGGGCTAGCAGCCACCAGTAAACAAAATCCACTAGTAGATAAGACAAGTACAATCTCTCAAGTGAATTCTTCACCTAGAAACTACCCTCATATCCTACTCTAGAAGTTGCCACCCTATGCTTAACAATCTGAGGCTTCACACCTCTTAACAAGATTTCCTTGCTCACCTTATCTGGATCTTGATGACCCAATGCAAGACTTCTTGCTCAACAAAGTCCTCAAAACTCTAGTAAAGACTTCCTTGCTCACCTATCCGAGTTCTCCCAACTCGAGGCAAGACTTCTTGCTCGACTATCCAAGGCTTGACACCTCTAGCCAAGACTTCCTTGCTCGACAATCCAAGGCTTCACACCTCTTGCCAAGACTTCTTCCTCAACACAATAGGTCTCACACCTATTGTCAAGACTTCCTTCTCACAAGGCATCTAGGTGATCATGAATGCAAAATGCAAACAAGCACGCAACATAGAATGCAATGGTCAACACATCCTATGGAAAATACTAGACATGAGCATGAATGCACAAATCACATATAGTCTGGTTTATCATGCATGTGTAATCAATCTAGATTATGTAAGATATGTTCAATATTAATCACAACCTAGATACGTGCATAGATCTAAACTTGAATCACATGATATGTTCAATAAAAACACAAGATCAAGTTTAAATCACACAAACCAAAAAACATGCTAAAATCATATGACAGAGTCAATTAGATTTAAGCTAAAGTTCTAGAGCATATTCCAAATCATAGATTCAATCAAAACACATGAATAGCTAAAAAGAACATAAACACATGTATTATGCGAGAATTTTTGCCAAGAGAGCCTAATACATGTGAGGAAATATTTTTCTTACAATCAATCAATCAAAGATCATCAAATAGTCCTAGAATCAAAGCTAGCACAATACAATCCCAAACATAAGATAACATAGGCAAAATCAAAACCTAACTCAACATGTATGATTTCAATTGAAACTCAATCTTGATTTGAAAGTGTTCAAAACACAAATCAAAACATTCACGATATACAAATATATGTAGAAGAAGAAAACCCAAGGCAATTGACAAAGTTTTAAATGAAAACTTTGAGAGAAAATCAATACCTTAGTTGATTTAGATGCGGTCTTTTTTTGTATGATTAGACACCAAAAACAGCAGTAAAACTAACTCAAACCTTCAGAGAAAAGATAGAGGATGAATAGATGAACACTCTCAATTTCGAATCACTCAAATCAAAGTACAAATTGAGAAGTTATGGTATTTGGAAGGTGAGAAAATTTAGAGTGAAAATTTATGCACACTTGTTTGAATTTCTTCTTAGAATGAAATGTGAGAGGGTGGACATGTGAAATGACCAAGAGGGGCAAGAAGAAGCCAAGCAAGCTTGCTGCCCGAGATGGCATGTGGGCAATGCTTGCTTCTTTCTCCTTCGACCTTTCTTCACGTTCTTCTACCGTTCTCCACCCTCCAAACTCGGAATTTGAATCAGTTTATGGATAACAGACCATAACTATCACGCAGACATAGACATATAAGATACTCAACCCAGACAATAATAATTCAACTTGATATACGAAGACGAAGACAATATATGAAACATGAGTTGAAAGTGTATTATCGTTTGACTTAGAACTTGAAATCAATAGTATGGGTAACCGAAATGACCGAAACTCAATCAAGAATGATTTAAGACTAAATCCAAGTTCAATATCAATATTACACAAACATATACATATACACACACAAACACAATTCACACTAGAATACAAACTACATAGAGATAGTTTCCAATCATGCATATTCCAAAACATGTTATTTTCATACCAATGCATGAGCATTCATCTTCAAGTGTGTGAATATGTTATACATGGTGCACAATGATGCAGGGACACATATGAATGAATTGTATGTGTATGCCTATAATGGTGCACAACGATGCAGGGACACAAATGTATGATATGTGTGTGTGCCTAAGCCTTGTAAGAGAAAGATAAGGTCTTAGTATACCTTTGTAGAACCATATTGCATCCTTTCTCTTGAAGACTTAGAACTTGCTTTGACTTGTTGTTTCTTCTTCCTTGAATCTTGAATCATCATGAATCTAAGCAACTAAATCATTACAAGTAAACATCATTTTGATATGGAATTAATGCGAACACAAACTAAAACCTAACAATTGAAGATTTAAAGCTCAACAATCAAAAGAGAAATCAATACCTCAAGTGAAAACTATGTAGTCCAGTTTTGTCCAGTTTTTGTGTGTGAAACTACTAGAAAACTCAATCTATTAACTCCAAACTCTTGCAAAAAAGATAGAGAACTGGCAAATGAGAAATCTCTAATTTGAATCACTCAAATCAGACTTCAAATGAAAAGGATATGGCGTTCGGAAGTAGGAAAGTTGGAGAGAAAATTTCTGCACAAGTGTTTTAAGTTTTTCTTCTTAGAAACATATGAGAGAGAAAGGAGTATTTAAAGGGAAAATTAAAAGTGGGAAATGATGGAACAATGGGAGGAGGACAGCACTACATCCCGTGGTGGTGTGTGGGCCTCCACGGGGCATAGGACCTCCTCTCCCGTGAAGTTCCACACGCCTCCACGGGAAAAGGGGAATTGTCCCCTACCTTTTCCCTTGATGCTCCTTTAGTCTTTTGGACATATCTCATAACTCCAGACTCCGATATTGAATATTTGTTCGGATTATGAACCAAGACTCTCTCATGCACAAAATTCATAAAGAAAACCTTTTCAGAAAATATGGAATTAAATCTTAAAAATCAGATACGAAAAACCCTGTATCATAAAATCACGAAAAGTTTCTTAACTTCCAAATTTGAACTCGAAACCTAATGAATGAGTAACCAAAATGACCAGAACTCAATACGGAATATCATAAGCACAAATTCAAGTTCAATATCATATAAATACAATAAAATGAACACAAGACCACACAAGTATATAATTTCCTAGAAATAGTCAAGAACATGCAAATTCAAAACTTGTCACTTTTTTTTAATCTAACACATGTGCATACATGAATAAGTGTGTACATGTGTTACACCAAATTTTGCACTACGATATTGGGATACAAATGTATGATATGTGTGTGTGTGCTTAGGCCATGCAAGAGGAAAGGGGTCCCAATATACCTTTAGCTATGAAATGTAGCCATCACTTTGCTTGAATTGTTGTCCATCTTCCTTGAAGCTTGATGATCCATAAATCCTAGACAACTAATCAATACAAAGCAAATGTTGTTTTGATATGGAATTATGCCAACACAAGACTCAAAAACATAACAATCTCCCCATTTGGAAAATTCTATGTCAAAACACCTATACATATACTAAAACATACAAAATGAAGATTGGTCACAAAATCACACCCTCACATTACAATTAGTTATAATTTTCCTTAGACTAATTTTCACCAAGTATTGAATTATTCCATGTAGTCTTCTCTTATCACCACCTGAAATAAACTTGAAGCACAAAAAATATACAAGAGAAACATAGAAATATGGCATGATATTTAGATAAATGTCAATGAAGTTCAAATGGATACACATTTCTCCCCCTAAATACATGCATACTATCCATCAACAAAGTATTGTCCAAATATTACAAACCAAGAATTCAAGATACCAAATGAAAAAAAAATCCCAATGGAAAATCAAACTAGATAATCCTTCCTAATATTAAGAGCAAAGGGCATAGGTTTTAGTATCAATGTTTCTCTCCCCCTTTTTGACATAAAATGTATCCAAAGGGTTAATAAAACATAACAAACCTCATGATCAAGCATCCTCAAAGAAGGTTCTTCTTGATGTTGATCTTACATAGTGCTTTGTAGTGGATGAATTGCTAGAGGCAAGTTTTTCTTCTAAGAACTTTATCTTCTCATCTAGTTGCCTTACCTTTGCACCTAGATCCCCCACCTTAGCATTAAGCTCTCCAATCTTAGTCATTAGCCCTTTCTTGAAATTGCAAAGCCCATTCCGGTAGACTCCTTACGCTTGATACAACATTTGGCTCAAGGTGCACACCAAAAAGCCTAAGAGTGTCATTAGCCGTCTTTTTCTCTTTGTATGATGTAAATGCCAACCGATTCTCATAAAAATGGTCCAAAGAAGGTAGAATCACATCATCATCAAGTCTTGGAACTCCTAGCTTCATGTAAAAACAAGTAATTAACCAAGGAAAAGCCAAATTCTTATCCAACCAAGATGAAGAGGCTGAACTCTCAATATGCTCTATCAAGAGATCACCAAGTTCAAAGGCTTGTTTGTCACCAAGGCATATGCAATCTTGATCTTTTTTTTTTTTAGCTTCGAAGCATTAGTCGATCTTATAAGATTGGCAAATACAAATAAATGCCAAAGGTCACTTACCTTGATTAACTCACTTTGACCAGTGTAAGCTTTCTTCCCCCACTTAAATCCATCATCTTCACAGAAAGTCCTCACAATAAGATTTAAGTGATCTATGTTGTCTGCATCTAGTTCTGACTCAATCTCAATGGAAAGACCAAGGAACTTGTTGATGATTTCTGAGGAGATCCTAAATGTTCTTCCCCTCACATTCATCAAGGCATTTTTAAAGATTGTACTATCCTTATATTCATAGTAAAACTCTCTAACAAGGCTCTCATTTACAACCCCAATAGTATTTACTTATGCTTCCCAATGCCTTTCATGAATGACTTGATGAATGTAGGAACCCTCTACCAAATCAACACCTCTATCTCGAATAAGCTTTTTGGTTCCCATAACTCTCAAAGACTTTAACTTGTTGGGTTTTATTTTTCTAGAGGTTGTTGGGTTGTTTTGGGCAATGGGTTTTGATGGTTGGGTAGGATTAGAAATATTGTTCTTCCCCATGTTTAAGTTGTCAGCCCTATAAAACATTAACACATGAGTGGAAAGAAATCAAGTGAGTATTAGACAACAATTTAAACATAAAAACGATATATGATAAAATAATGAATGATAAATGCACAGATGTTCATTTTAAGCATATAGGTACATTTTACCAAAATCAACAAATGCATTAAACAACAAAATAATCCCACAATTGAAGGAATTGGTATATATCACAATTACTATCAATCTTAAAACATAAAGGAATTGGTCATAACAACAACTACTTTCAACTTCAAGTAAGACGGAACTTAATCAACATCAAGCAAGAAGGAATTGGTTGTAGTCACAACTACAATCAACCACATGGATGAAGGAATTCATTGCAATATCAACTACTATCAACCTTAAACTAGGATAAATTCATTGCGAACACATTCATAATATTATTCCAAGATAGATATCATGCATTTAAAAAATTCGATTATTCTATCCAACAAGTCAAAACATATGACAAGCAAATCATGTGAACATATCGTAATATAGAACAAAGTCTAATATGCAATGCTCCCCCTTGAGAGATGCTCTATCTAAGATCTAGATAGCATATTGTTCATAATGATATTCACACATCACATATTCAAACAATTTTAAAGAAATCAAATAAATTAAGCTTCACAATTTATGAGAGTTCCACTAGGATTTTCAATCACTTTCATAATTCATCTGCGATTGCTAGAATATCAAAACACTTTGTAAGCAAAAGTGTGTGAGTGAATTTTGCTTCAAATATGCAGAGGAATAATTTGATAATCAACATACAAATGGCATCAACATCTATTCATCTTAAGCTTTTCCTTAAAAGGTCAAACCGATTACCCTCCGGATTTTTACTTTTAAGAGAATAGAATTCAACATATGAGCATGTGTGCATGTGGCTAGTCATCCCATTTCTATTTTTCAACCCGATCATTTAATATTTTCAACTATACTCCTTTAAGCCTTTTTTTTTCTTTATAGGCTTGAGTCACAGAATTATAAAGTTGTTTTTTTTCAATACTTCTTTGATTTTTTTAAAAACATAAACGTATACACTTCTTGACGGCTTTCACTCATCATAATGGTGTAGCCCTTTCCTACATTGGGGGGGTTTCACAACCAATCTGTGTAGCCCTTTTCATGAAGGTAGAATTCTTTGTAGTTGCCAAAGCAAAAGGGATACTAACCATATGTCATCTTAAATGTACTAGTCAAAAGACTTCAAGGTGTATCAATAACTTACATATTATCAAACTCAACTTACTTAACAAAATCTATAAGAGAAGCAAAGTGCAATTTTTTAAAACCAAGTTTTATGGCTTACAAGCAATTGATCTAAAAGCAATACAAGAGATTTACACAAGAACATTACTTCTCAAGAGAGTATCTTTCAAAGAATATGAAGCTCATATTTTTAAAAACATGCCACTAAACATTCATATAAATATTTCACACATCATGTTCAAGACCTTTGTGAACAAAATGACTACAAAATCTTTAGTAAGCAAATGTCAAAGAGAACTATATGCAAATTATACTAAATTCTCTAACATGACATGTTACATGATGTTGTGCAAACAATGAGTTGAGAGATGAAAAACAATAGAATACAAGCATTAGGATATAGAGATACCTATCATAGCAATAAATGTAAGAGAGCAAAGTAATGCCAAGTTAGAAAGAATCAAAGCTAGATAGCTAAAAATCTTAACAACTTGGCATCAAACTGAAAGCTAACTCACATGTGCACCTTACACTAATGGTAGGAGCACTCACCCTTGACCCATGTGTTTTTGGGTGAACTTACACATATATCATTCTCATCATTGACTTTAGTGTTGAACCTAGAGTGAAGATCAATGAGAATTTTATTCACGACAAAATCTTTAATACCTATCTCTTTAACATTACTAGCAATGCATGCTTTGTCAAGACTTTTACAAGGATTAAACTTCTTCTTCAAACATTTTTTAACAGGATTTTTAGGAGCATCATGCCTATCAACAACTAGAGTCGTAGCTTGCTTCAAAGTAAGGTCAACCTTTTTCTCTCTAGATGCATATCCTAATTTGCAAAATTCTATATTGTTTTAACACCTAGATTTAATATGACCAACAGTGTTGCAATAATGGCAGATAGGAAAAAAAGATGTGATTTTACCTTGTTGTCTTGAAGAAGTAGGAGGAGTTTAAAGAGGTACCTTGTCTTGTACATTACCTTTGACTTTGAGAGATTTGTCTTTTGGAGACAATTTCACCTTTTTATTCTTAGCCTTCCTTGAAATAAGTGATGCTATCTCAAGCTTCTCCTTTGCTTTCAAGGTGCTAGTTTCTCCATGAGGTTGAGCAAGATTTGTGACATTATTCACCTTGACTAAGCCATTTACCAAGTTTTTGATAGCTTGCTTGGCTATGTCGATCTCTTCAACATAAGATTGCTCATTAATCCTTATATTCTTGACAATCTCTTCTCTATCATGGACAAGCCTCTCTACTTCATAAATCCTCTTCAAAAGATCATTCTTTTCACTTAAGAGTCTATGAGAAGTTTTCACAAAATTGCTTACTGGCTCTTCATTACTTGATGACTCATCACTTGAGCTTTCCTACTTGCTAGAATCACTATCACTCCAGGTGGTAATCGTAGCTTTGTCCTTCTTATCTCTCTTGGACTTCTTTTTAATGCATCAATAAGCAAAATGTCCAAACCCTTAACATTTGAAGCATTGAACATTCTTCTTGCTCTTGGCTTGACCATTCTTATCTACTCTTAGAGATGATGTCTTCTTGACTTCCTTTTCCGTAGAAAAGCTACCTCTAGGCTTGGCACCCTTCCCTATAAACTTCTAAAATTTCCTATCCATAAGAGCCATTTCCTCATTCTCATCATCACTCTCTTCTCAAATATCCTTGAGAGCGATTTCCTTGCTCTTGGTCTTTGGCTTCAAGCACATCTCTTAGGTTTGGAGAGACCCAAGTAATTCATCAATACATAAGCAATCTATATCATTGCTTTCTTCAATGGTTGTTACCTTTGCCTTGAATCTCTTACGGAGAGATCTTAGAATCTTCCAATTAAGGCGCTATCAAAAGATTGACACTCTAAGTGCTTGGCAATGGTTAACAATATTAAGAATACAGAATTGGAAATCTTTAAACTTGTCTTCATCACTCATATGTAAGCTTTTGAATTGTGATGTTAACAACTGAATCATAGACTTTCTCAATGCCAAACTGGTCATTTGTGACTTGAAGTGCATCCCAAGACTCTTTGGTTGATATAAGAGTTTGTATGTAAAAGAACTGGTGTCCATCCACTCCTCCAAAGATGGCATTCATATCACGATGGTGCCATTTAGCAATCTTAAAATCATTAGCTGTCCATTAATTCCTTGGTTTTGGAATTTTGGTTCCATCCTCTTGAACCTTGCTAGGAGAAGAATAGCCTTCTTCAATTACCATCCACGCTCTTTCATCAATTGAGCGAATATAGGCCTTCATCCTTAATTTTCAAAACCCATAGTTATTCCCATAAAGTAATGGTAGCATTGTATTTGAGGCTCATTCCGCCAAAACATCATCTTGAAGTCCCATATCTCCAATGCTTAACAAATTCACCATGAATGTATCACACCCTGGATACTCACTAAGTGTAATCTAGTGTCCTGCTTTGATATCAAACGAAAATACAAACATAGTTAATTTGCCTTAAGCTAACCTAGAATGGGGGGTGAATAGGTTAGTATACTTTTTTCATTTCTTTGAAACAAACCTTATGTTTGTCCCTCTAGATAGCTTGTATCACAATTTTTTTAATTAAATACAAAAAGAATCAACTAATTATGATATGCTTGGCCAAACAAAGTCAATGATAATAATGCCTTGCATGTGATACAAACTCAATTTTTCATAGGCTATAAGACATATGCCTTTGACAAGTTCAAAATTTGATATATATACTGAATATCAAATACAAGTATATTGAACAAGATAGATATCAGTAACAATCAAGATATATATCAACACACATAAAAATATCAAGAGATAGGGATAGAGAGAATCAACATAAGATATTTACATGGTAAAACCTCCGAAGAGGAAGCATCCATGGGTTAATTCCACAACCACAGGCAAACAACTTCCAAAAGTAAGATAAAAATATACAATCTCTCAAGTGACCAACTTCACCTAGAAATATACCTTTCAACCCTACACAATGAAAGATATGCCACTTTTCATAAGTATTTAGATCACCCAGATCCTAGTCAAGACTCCATGCATAAAGTGAAGATCCTCTCTCCATAATGCGACTTTCACACTGAAATTGAAGATCCCCTCTCCAAAATGAGACTTCCATGCTTGGCTATCTGGATCACCCTTATCCAAGCTAAGACTCCATGTGCAAATTGAAGATCCCCTCTCCAAAATGCGACTTCCAATGCCCAAACCAAAGAATCACTCTAAGGATTGTGACTTCCAATGCAAAACTTGAAGAACCTCTCTTCAAATGCGACTTCCAACCTTTTCACAAGGCCTCTTATATGATCATGAATGCAAAATGCAAACAAGCATGCAACATAGAATATGATGATCAACACATTTAACAGGAACTAGACTTATGCATGAAGGCTCATATATAAAAAATATCTAGTTACTATGCATGAATAACAAATCTAGAAACTGTGAAAACACTAAAACACATTTATATTCTAGATGTATTCATGTCATTAAACCTTGAACCAATAATAGACATTTAAGCATATAAACAAGATTTAGTATTAAGCAAAACTCATGCTAGAATACTAACATATGATCAATAGAATTACTAGTAAGAAATATAAAGCATGTATTCACAAAGTATTTAATTAAAACATATCAAGCTCTAAATATACAATAAAATTATGCTAATCATGAAAATGGTCAAATAAAAGGCCTAGCTTATGTAGAGACTATTTTCAATTAAAATCAATCAATCAAAGCTCAAAATAGTCCTATGTAGAAAGCTAGCATAATACAAAACACTAACATGTGAAAACATAGGATTTTATAAAAACCTAACTCAACATGTAAGATTCAATAAAGGCTCAATCTAGCTTTTATAGAGTCCAAAACTCGTATCAAAGTAAACAAAATACACATACAAGTATTGAAGAAGAAAACCCAAGGTAATTGAAGATTTAAAGCTCAACAATCAAAAGAGAAATCAATACCTCAAGTGAAAATTGTGTAGTCCCCGTTTTTATGTCTGAAACTACCAGAAAACTCAATATATTGACTCCAAACTCCTGTGGAAAAGATAGAGGATTGGTAGGCGAGAAATCTCCAACTTGAATCACTCAAACCGACTCCGAATGAAAACGATATGGTGTTTGGAAACTAGGAAAGTTGGAGAAAAAATTTATGTACAAGTTTTACAAGTTTTTCTTTTTAGAAAAGAATGAGAGGGAAATAAGTATTTAAAGGGAAAATTAATAGAGGGAAATGATGGACCAATAGGAGGAGGAAAACTTTGCATCCCATGGTGGCATGTAGGCCTCCACGGGGGTAGAGGAACTTCTTTCCGGTAGAGTTCCACGCGCCTCCATAGGAAAGAAGGGTCTATCCCTTTCTTTTTCTCTTAAGGATTCTTTAGTCTTTTGGCCATATCTCTTACCTCTAGACTCCGATTTTGAATCCATTGATTACGAACCGGGACTCTCTCATACACAAAATTCATTAAGAAAACTTTTCAAAAAATATGGAATTCGATCTTGTAAATCAGATAAGAAAACCAAGCACGATAAAATCTTGAAAAGTTTCTTAACATCAAAATTTGAACTCGAAACTTAATGATTGAGTAACCGAAATGACCGAAACTCAATAAGGAATATCATAAGCATAAATTCAAGTTCAATATCATACAAATACATTAAAATAAACACAAGAACACATAAGTATGTAATTTACTAGAAATAGTCTAGAACATGCAAATTCAAAACGTATCCCATTTTTTAATCTAATGCATGTGCTTACATGAATATGTGTGTGCATGTGTTATACCAAATTTAGTATAATGATGTAGGGACATAAATGTGTGATATGTGTTTGTGTGCCTAGGCCTTGCAAGAGGAAAGATGTCGCAATATACCTTTAGCTATGAAATTAAGCTTTATTCCTCTTATAGCCATCACTTTGCTTGAATTCTTGTCCATCTTCCTTGAAGCTTGATGATTCATAAATCCTAGACAACTAATCAATACAAAGCAAATATTTTTTTAATATTGAATTTTGCCAACAAAAGACTTGAAAACCTAACACCGTGCTACTTGATATCCTGTAAGTTTAGAGAGGTGATGCTGAACTTTTCCCTAGATAGTGGTATTGAGGTACCTAGGTTAAGTTGGATTCAGTTACGATACTGGTCCTGCTAGGTACTTGGTATATGGAAAATTCCTCTTTGGTCCCTTGTAAAAAAGGGCTATTAATAAAAGACTCCCTAACTTGAACAACAGTGATTGTTTAGGGTTCGAGTTAGGTTACTTGAAACATTTGAAGGATTTTTCCTTCAACCAATTACCAAAATCCGGAAGGAAATCTCGCATTGAATGCTTGGTCCACATGTCAACATCGTATGTATATCAAAACTTTCCTTGCTCGTTGCCTAAAAATTGTACCTTCCATATCACATTTCTGTTACTGATGACCACCTCTTCTATCTATTTAGACCCATAGCCGCTTCACATTCTTCATGCTCTTCTTCTCCAAAGAAAAAAACCCTAGCTTTCCCAATCTTTTTCTTTCTTCATCTTATTCAAACCTCTATCTTTCAGTCTTCTTCTTCTTCTTCCAGTCACCATGTCTTCCTCAGATTGCCTGGAGAAAATGTTTGATGAAGATTCTACGAGCTTGGCTCATGGAAAGAAGACCCCAAAAAGAAGGTAGTGGCGAAAGCGACGTCCCTATTTCCCAACACCATCGTTCAAATCGGAATGTCACTATCAAGGTGAGCTTCTCAAACAAACCTTGTCACCCTGGTCAACATCAACGAGGGGTCGAGCAAGAAATTTGGCAAAGCCAGGGATGAGGGAGACCTTGTTGGGATTATTGCTAGCTTGCTAGGAGGGGTGCTTACTCTTCCCTATGATTTGCGATGTACATGACCAAAGCCGACTTGATTCGATGCTTGAGGACGAATTCTTGATCCCTGGTAGCTTTACCGTCACCATACCTTATCGGAGGTTTGATGATTACACCCCTTTTCTGGTGAGCTACCGATACAAACTGCTGCTTTCGAAAGCGAGATTAGTCTCCCTCTCCACCCACTATTCGTATGGAGCTTTATACCTTATAGCTTGTCCCCTTCCAGCTGACACCAGGGTTTTAGGGACACCTGGTTGGTTTTCTCATACTGTGGAAGGAGTAGTATGAGAAGGATAACCTCACTAAGGAAACCTGATCAGACTAGCTGAGGTTTTACGTCCAGGTTGCTATCAAGTCTCCTAGTATAAAAGGTTAATTTTACACCCGGGGCAAAGAATAACCAGTAATTTATGGTACCCAGTGTTGGAAAAAATTAGTTGAAAACGCAGCGTAAGAGGAAAATTAGGGTTTAAAAATTTTCCCTTTAAAAGAAAGAACCTTAACCATAGATTAATTGTCGTATATTAAAAATATCGTACCTTTTTTCTTGTGACGATTGAACTAGCGTCGAATTGAATCTGTAAGATCTTTCAAACCAATCACAAATGTGAATCACCTAGGAGTGTGGGCTCCCTTTCATTTAATTGTATACCTGAGGATGGAAACAAACAAAGTCTCTTTCTATTGTTTGTCACAATAATCCTCCAAGAGAAAACCCAAGAACGTTCGGTCACTTGTGAATTATCAATGTATTTGACTGAAACTCGCATGAACTCGATTCGATTTTTGTACACAAAACCCTTTTGATGTAAAGGATACTAGTGCACTATCGAAAATAAAAATGTTCCCCTTTTCTCTTCTCCTCGGCTGAATTCAATACACAATATCTATGAGTTGGCTGAATTTTTTCTAGAGCAAAAACTAATTGTTTTTTCTCTCTCAAAATTCTCTTGCTTGGATGAAATTTTCAACATAAAAAATTATGTGCTTGGCCGAATTCACTAGGTGTATATACAGGCATACAAATCCTCTCATAAAGAGGATTTACTTGGTGGGCAAGAATCTTTTCTCTTGGTGGATTTATTTGGTGACAAAGAATCCGTTTCAAAGAAAGATTTCTTTTCCACACCAAAACTCCTAATCTAACTGAAATAGTGTATTTATTCAATTACCAAATATTGAATATAATTAAATTGTGACTAAATCAAAAACTTCCTAATTTGACCAATTGTTAATTAGAGTCCTAATAGAAATCAAATACTTCCTTATTTGACTAGATAAATAAATTCCTATTATTTATCTACTTATCAAAAATAGTATTTGGTACTTATCATATTACCAACAATAATATGACTCTAGGAGACCATCACCTACTAGGAAAATGATTTTGGCTTTTAATTAATTAACTAATTTTTATTTAATTAAATAATAAAATAAAAAAACAATATATAAGGCTATTATATAGTCCCTTGCAGCCCAAACAATATAAATATGGCCCAAATATTGTTTTTCCAAATTTATTAAATCCATTGGACTTAAATAAAAACTCTACATATGAACTAGAGTCATTCTTCCTAAAAGAAACAAGCCCACATGCCTTAATACAATTCTAGATGAACCCATAAATTGGTCCGGTATAATATATCAAGTGATCCATAAAAGTTCGCATGGATTGGGGATCTTGGTGGGCCATCTAAATTTAAGCTCCAATAGACATAACCTAATCACAATCAACAAATGATTCACGTAGGTCTGATTTATTAATTTTAGTTCATTCCAATAAAGAACTAAAATTGAACTCCTAAATAAAGATGGAAAAAGTTAATATTGTTCATTCATACCCTAGACAATCTTTATGGAGATAGTGTATCCCTGTGAAGAATTTCAGTAATCGCTAAGAGCTCATAGACCGCCTATAGCTCTCCAGGTTACCATATTAACTCATATGACCACATTTTGAACTTGGATATTTTGACTTGTCTAGAAACCATATTTCAATAGACACTATTAAAAACTTAACGTTAAGATTTAATATCCAATACCTCTAAACATCCATATGAGAATATTCTACACTCATTTAATAAATGGAGCTACGATGTCTATATCTATAAACGAAGTCCTCTATCGATTAACAAATGAATACCACTAAATTATCGAGGATAGACTATGCTATATAATCGTACACATTGATAGCTCAAATGATAACACTTGCAATCATAAGTCCATCATTTATCTCAGGATTGAGACAGACTCTCTGATTGTCTTCAAGTGAAAACTTTTATTCGTTGATGGTTCTGGATAAAGTATTTCATTATGATCCTATTCAATGCACCCAGTGCACTAGATTCTTTTGCCCAAAGACACCACGCTTTGATGATTTTAAACTTATCATAACACATTTGATCCTACTCAAATCTTAACAAAAGAATCTACAACTTTGACAAGATAAAGACGCCCAACCTTTATCTTAAGTTGTGAATATTATTCAAGACTAACTAAAGAATTGTGCCTACTTTATACATATCCAGATTTATGAACAATTATTCTTTTTCTTAGTCTTTTGACCTTATGATTATTTCCGTTTGACAATTATAATAATTATACTATAAATGCTATAAGATTTGTTACACTTGAAATTACTTTATTAATTTCAAAATATTGTCAATTACATTATTACACTCTTGCTATCGAGGATAATCCCAATAATCTCCCACTTGCTCTATAGCAAATGTGTCATATCTCTTATCCCCATAATCTTTAGGTGCTTATCAAACTCTTTTATGGAAAAGCCTTTGTGAAGGGATCCGCTAGATTTTGTACTAATTCAATCTTTGTTATCGTCCAGTCTCCCATATTCACAATTTCCCTTAGATAGTGATCTGCTTATTTGCATTAGGAACCACTTCCAAGTCAATCAAGAATTGGTAGAGCTAGACAACCTCTTTAGCAGCTTCGCATGCGGCCATATACTCAGCTTCCATGGTGGAATCAACAGTACAAGAATGTCTGATATTCTTTCATATGACTGCCCCTCCTCTAAGTGTAAACATAGATCTTGAAGTTGATCTTCTGGAATCAGAATCTGATTAGAAATTGGAATCTGTATGTTCAACGGGACTTAAATCCCTTCCAAAGTATACAAGCATATAATCTCTTTTTCTCCTAAGATACTTGAAACTAGGCTTGACTGTCGTCCAGTGATTAGGACCAGGTTTCGATTTAAACCTGCTAATTGTGCTAACAACAAAACAAATATCCGGTCTAGTGCAGAGTACTACATATATGAGACTCCAAACTATCGAGGCATATGGAACCCTGCTCATGAATTGCTCTTCTACTCATTCTTAGAAACTTGTTCCTTAGAAAGTTTGATCCCCTGTTTGAAAAGTAACATACCTTTCTTGGAATCTCACATGGAAAACCTAGACAAGATTTTATCTATGTATGAAGCTTGGGATTATGCAATCGATATATTCTTTCTATCCCTTAGGACTTGGATACCAAGAATATAACTTATTTCTCCTAACTCCTTCATATCAAATTATTTTGCTAACCATTCTTTTACTGATGTCAATACAACAATATCATTTCCGATGAGTAGTATATCATCAACGTAAAGAACATGGAAAACCAACTTGTCTCCTTTAATCCTTTTGTACACACAGGGTTCATCAAGAATTTAAATAAATCCAAAACTTTTTACAGCTTGATCGAACCTCATGTTCCAAGATCTGGATGCTTGTTTCAATCCATAAATGGATCTTTGCAACTTACATACTTTTTCCTCTTGGCCCTTTTCGATGAATCCTTCTGGTTACATCATATAGATGCTTTAGTCAAGACTTCCACTAAGGAAAGTTGTCTTGACATTCATTTGCAAAATCTCTAGGTCTAGATATGACACAACAGATAAGAGTATCCTAGTGGATTTAAGCATGACCATAGGAGAGAAGGTTTCCCCATAATCGATACCTTCCTTCTGTGTGTAACCTTTAACTACCAATCTAGCTTTAAAACTTTCCACATTTCCTTCCATTCCTCTCTTCCGCTTTTATACCCACTTGAACCTAATGGGTTTTATCCATTAGACAAGTCCACAAGAGACAAGACTTGGCTTTTAAACTTAGATTCAATTTCAGATTGCATTGCCTTTTGCCAATGGCGACAATCAACATCTTCCATGGCTTCCTTGTATGTGTAGAGATCATCGTCGTCTGGGAGATTCTCTAATGATTCTCCTAAACCGATGTATCTCTTGAGCTGTTTACTAACCCTCCCACTACGACGAGGAATGGTAGAGTGTTGATCTTTTGTTGGTGCAGAACTTAGAATTAGGCTAGGTTGTTAAACCTCTTATGGAAATGTATCTCCGGAAAGCTCATTCAGGAAAATTCTACTTTTAGGCACAAAATTATTCATATAGTTAGCTACCAGAAATTTAGCATTTGTCAAAACAAATACTTTAAAATCTGAAGGACTATAAAAATAATTTCCTTCCGTTCATTTTGGATACCCTACAAATATGCATGTTTCTGAATGGGACTCCATCTTTTCTATCTTTCCTTTTTACACGTGAGCAGGACATCCAAATATCCTTAAGTGTTGTAAAGTAGGCATTCGCCCAGTCCACAACTCATGCTGTGGTTTAGGAACCGACATAGATGGTACATCATTTAGAATGTACATAGCGGTTTGTAAAGCTTATCCCCAAAAAGAATTAGGAAATGTTGAATGACTAAACATAGACCTAACCACGTCTAAAAGAGTTTTGTTTCTCCTTTCTGCCAACATATTTTGTTGAGGTGTACCTGGCGCTGAAAACTAAGAAAATATCCCGTTATCAGTAAGATATTGCTGAAACTCACCAGATAGATATTCTCCACTACAATCGTACCTCAAGATTTTTTTGTGTTTCTCTAGTTGATTTTCAACTTTAGCTTTAAATGCTTTAAACATGTCACCCTCATTAACCCCTCAAATGATGTCATCTTTATCATGGAGTTTCCTAACCCATGGAACAGGTTCTTTTGAGTTCAAGAGAGGAATTCTTTCAATAGGTTGTGTGATATCATCATCAAGATTAGTCTTTTCAGCATTAGGAGTATCCACAACCTTTTCCAAGGGAGAGTCATCAACTATACTACCTCCTCCTCATGGTCATTAGATTTGAGCTTTGTATCATTAGTGACAACATTGGATGATTCCATGACGGTACTAGTTCTTATATTGAAAACTCTATAGGCTCTAATATTCAAGGTATAGCCAATAGAGATACCCTCATCACTCTTAGCATCAAATTTTCCAAGTTGATCATGGTCATTCAAAATGTAGTATTTGCTTCCAAAAGTGTGAAAATTGCTAACATTTGGCTTTCTACCTTTCCATAACTCATAAAAGGTTTGCCTAGTGTAGGGCCCTAGAAAGACTCTATTTCTTATATAGCATTCTGTATTGATGGCTTCAACCCATAGGTCCCTAGGGACATTGTTGCTAAGCAACATCACACGGGCCATCTCTTGAAGGACCCTATTTTTCCTCTCAACAACTCCATTTTGTTGAGGTGTTCTATGAGCCAAAAACTCATGAGAAATGCATAGACTATTGCAGTAGTTTTCAAAATGGGCATTCTCAAACTCCTTCCTATGGTCACTTCTAATCTGTTTAATGCTTTTAATCTTGGAGTTCATTTCATTTTGAATTGTGGTACAAAGCATCTCAATCTTGTCAAAAGTTACAGATTTTTCTCTAAGAAAATAAGTCCAAGTGTATCTAAAGAAGTCATCTACACATATAAAAATGTATTTCTTTCCACCTAAACTCTCGGTTTGCATGAAACTCATAAGATCCATGTGGAGAAGCTCTAGAGGCTCCCTGGTGGAGAGATACTTGCCATTTTTATGCATGCTTTTGGTTTGCTTCCCTTGTTGACAAGGTCCACAAAAACCATTTGCCTTTTTCCCAAGCTTGGGAAGGCCTCGCACAACATTAAACTTATCTAAGATTCGTAAATCCTGATAGTTCATGTGGCTAAGTCTTTCATGCCACAACTCAATTTGCTCATCCTTGGTCACATGGCAAGAGACAACTCTAGCTTCAAGACAATAGCAATTATCGTTATATCCCATACCTTTTAACAAGGTTTGTCCATTTGGCAATAGGATAGAGCAATCATTTTTCCTAAACAAAACGGAAAGTCCTTAGTCACTACGATGTGAAATGCTTATCAAATTTACTTTTAGGCCATCAACATACAAAGCATTGGACAATGAGGGTATGTAAATAGTTCCCTTTCTTTTAACTTTCTTCTTGGATCCATCACCAAAGGTGACATTTCCTGCCTCCTCCATGACAAGGGTATCAAATAAACTCACATCTCCTGTCATGTGCTTAGAGCACCCACTATCGAAATACCAAAAATTAGAAGAATTAACTTTCAAGGAAATTTGTGCAACATGGCAAAAGTGTTCATCTCTTCTAATCCACCTAGGTGAAATATTTTCCTTCATAGTGGTCAATTGTACATGGGCTCTAAATGTCATAGGATCATGCAAAAGTGTTCCATTTTTTCTAGTGACATGCATCTCAGCTTTAGCCTTTTTCTTCTCTATCATGCTTTCAATTCTACACAATTTAATATATCTAAAGCAATTTGGTCTAATATGACCATCAATACCATAAAAATGACATGTAGGAATGAAGTTAGGAATCATACCATAACCTTGTGGATGCATTAGATCCTTCCCATGTCTTTGTGGTTGTCTCGATTGTTGTTGAGAAACTTTCCTTATTTGTTGTTGAACAAGACTTGATTGCTTCCTTGGTTGAGCTTGCATGATAGGTTTCTTCCCTTTATGACCCTTTATGAGCCTTCAGTGTAGGGAAGTTACTTCAGGAGTCCTTATAGAATGAGCTTGATGTAGGCTTCTTGGTGCCACCTTCACTTAAGCACTACTTGAACACTCTCCTAGGTCAAGTTTCTTCCTAGGCGATTGATGAGAAGAGGACCTATTGAGATTCATGCTTCTTACAAAAATGGTATTGCTTGGAGTAGAGGAAATCTTGTCATCTTCAAACCCAAGGCCCTATATTTTTACTCGGCCTCTTTCCAACATATAACTTGTGGTCAAAAAATTTAGTGCTAGAGTTCATTTTGGCCATCAACTCTCTAGCATCTTCAAGTTTTTTCTTCAACCCTTCTTCACTCCTCTTAAATAAGTCTAATTCCTTTCTAAGCTTATCTTTACTATTCATGGTTCTCACCAACACTTCATTTAGTTGGTCCACTTGAGTTGAGAGCTCTAGGTTTTCTTCTTTTAATCTCTTAATTTCATTCTTGTTCTTTTACCTTGAACTCTCAAACCTAGCCATATAGTCCTTGAGATCCATCATATCCACATTTCCATTTGTGAATTGTGATGAAGATCCATCATTACTTGAGTAATTTTCCTCTTGACTCTCATTTTCTTCTTCACTAGCATTTTTACTCCTATGGGAGGACGTAAAGGTTATGAAGTTAGCCATGAGTTCTTCATTATCCGAAGACTCACCTCCTTCATTGGAGTTATCACTTTCACTCCATGTGGCGGCCATCACTTTTCTCTTTTTCTCGACTTTGTGATTCGCACATTCAAGGGCAAAGTGACCTATCCCACCACATTCATACCATCAGACTCCTTTCTTTTTGGTCTTTTATTACCTAGGCTCAACCTTTTTGAAGGGAGCCTTTTTCTTCAAGTCTTAACCCTAAGATCTGAAACCTTTCCTCTCGGACTTGTAGAATTTCTTGAACTTCCTCATTATCAAAGCCATTTCCTCATCCGAGTCATCACTTTCCTCCTTCTCCACTTTAGAGGCTTTCAAAGCAATATGCTTTTGCTTTTTCGATGGTGTGGGGTTAGGACATTTCCTAGATTCATAAGCTAGAAGCCTCTCAATTACTTCACTCGGCTTCATATCCTTGTAAGCATTGTTCTCTTTTAAAGCAGTTTCTTTGGACTCAAATCTATCGGGTAGAGATCTCATAATCTTCTGCTTGATCTTCCTATCCAAATAAGGATCACCAAGTTGATGACTTTGGTTCACAATGTCCATCAACCTCACTTCAAAGTCATTGAATCAATCGTTCTCATCCATCTTAAGCAATTCAAATTGCGTTTGGAGAACTTGAAGATTCGATTCCTTAACCATATCGGTTCCCTCATGTGCAACCTCTAGGATATCCCACGCCTCCTTAGCTATCCTAGTGTTTTGAACCAACTTGTACTAATTCTCATTTATTGCACATAGGATGGCACGCATTACCTTCCTGTTCCGCTTTGATGCCTCAAACTCTTGTGCGTTCCACTGTGCCTTTGGCTTGAGTACATCATCTTCTCCATCCATAAGAGTCATCATGGGTGGAGTTTAGCCGTCTTCAACTGCCATCCATGTCCTATCATGAATTTGATAAATATACGACTTCATCTTGCCTTTCCAAGAGGCATAATTCAACCCGGTGATACGTAGAGGTCTAGTGCTAGAAGCACCCTCGTTTCCACCGTTTCAAATCATTGTGTTTATGAATGAATGATATGAATGCAAGTGTATGAATGATCAACACAAACACATAAAATGCAACACACACCAAAATGAGCAAGTGTAAGTTCCTCAATTTTTGATTGGCTAATTTCATTGACAACCACATTTTGGGATTAATGTGTAAGGGTAGTTTAGGTCATCATTGCTCAAGACCCAACTCAAGCTTCAAAATTTAAATCACTTGCTTAACCTTGCTTTGAAGATTTTTAGTGCACACACACATTCTCATGCATGTTTCTGATCATCTTGCATGAATGCTTAATTGTCGTAATTGTGTGTCTTTTCGTCATAACTCTTGCTTGGGTGTTTGATGCATTTTATTTGCCCTTAGAAGAGGATTTTCCCCTTGACCGCGACCGGAACCGCTCCCTATGCATTGCCTCCACCTAGGTATGCACAACGGTATTCTCAAGGCGTTGCATAGTACTGCTACCGCGTCCAGTGCACGCTGCATGCACAGAGGTCTCCCAAGCAGAGTTTCCCAATTATGCACCGCTTGCTCTACCGCGGTCTGGACATTGCCTGTACCGTGGTCTAGACAGCGGAGACTACCGCGGTCTGGACAATTGTCTAGGCAGCGACACGCACAACGGTTGTGACGGGAATCGGTTGCCCTTTGTTCAAAATGATGCTGTTTCATGTAGGGCACATCATTTATGTGTTCTCTTCTCTTCTCTTTGGCTTTGGGAGTCCAAGAAACCATTTTTGAGAGACAAAGTTTTTCTTGAGAGAGAAATTGACTCCAAGAGAGAGAGAGATCCCAAGAACTCATTTTGACTCAACCAAATTTCAATCCATGAGCATCTAGCATCTTCCAAGCATGGTTTTTCTTGTTTTTCATTGACTAGGTAATCTCTACAAGCCTTAGAATTTCTTGTTCCATTGTTATGACATGTATGCCTAGGTTTAGCAATTATTGTTCATTAAATGTATGTTATTGAGTGTAATTGCATTTATAACATGCATGGGTTGTTGATTGTTGGTTGAGATTTATATTTTGTGATAGCTAGGGTTTGTGACTTTCTGCCATTCTAGCTAAATCTTTATGCCTGGCATTTAGATATTGTTTAGGATTCATTGATTGCATTTTTTGATTGCATTATAGTCCTTGCCATGCTTTATGACAACTTGTGCTGATTGGCTCTCTGTTTGATAACTAGGATATATTGTTGCATAAATATATCTAGTTAAGTCTTTATCAACATTCATTTAGACATTGATATCTAGGAATTTTTCTTAGTGACGTTCTAAAATTCCTAGATAAGCATTTAGTGTTGCCTAGCATTACTTACATGTTTGAATATTTTATCATATTCACTTAGGTTGTGTTTAACTCTTCATTGAGGTTAAGTCTTGTGACTAAGTGGTTAGTGCACGAGCAAATAGATCAAGAATCACTATTAAGGCCGTTGGGTAGAGTGAAAGGGTTAGTAACTGGAGAGTGTGATAGGAGGTCAACGTAGGTTGTAAACTTTCATTCAATTGTGGATTTGAGGATCTAGTGTAGCACACATATCAGCCCATGGTTTTTCCCATTTTGAGGGTTTCCACGTAAATACTGTGTGTTGTTATTGTTTTAATCATAATTGATTTTATTGTATGCTTGTTTATTTGGGGTAATTTGAGTTAATATTGATTAATCGAAAAATTGGTAATTGATTCGATTAAAACCTATTCACCCCCCTCTAGGTTAGAGACACACACGTTTTAGGGAACTTTCAATTGGTATCAGAGCCGGTGTCTAGATTTACTTAGGTGATCCGTGCTCTGTGTGTGTCTTGCTTGTGCATTCTTGTTATTTGCATCTTGTGTGTTGCATTTCAAATTGCATCTCATTCATTTAACCCAAACACTATGAGTGAGCTTGGGATGAGCAAAGAGGGAGCAAAGAGTATAAGACCACATTTACTTAAAGGTGATAATTATGCCTTATGGAAAGGCAAGATGGAGTCTTATATTTGTCAAATAGATGATCGTGCATTGATGTTGGTTGAAGATGACCAATGATGATGAAGATGAAGTTCTCAAGCCTAAGTCTCATTGGAGCACACAAACATTTGAATCTTCCAAGTGGAACAACAAGGCCATGCATGCAATCTTGTGTGCCACGGATGACAATCAATACAAGTTGGTTCAAAACACTAGGCATGCAAATGAGGCTTGGGAGATTTTACATACGGCTCATGAAGGAACCGAAGTGGTCAAAGATTCCAAGCTTCAAGTCCTTCAAATGCAATTTAAGACAATTCGGATGGAAGAGGACGAGTGCTTTAATGACTTCCAAGTGAAGTTGATGGACATCGTAAATCAAAGCCATGTACTAGGTTACCCATATTCATATAGAAGGATCAAGAAAAAGATCATGCGGTCACTCCGAAAGAGATTTGAGTCCAAGGTGACGGCACTGGAAGAAAATAGCAACTACAAGACTATGAAGCCGAGTGAAGTGATTTGAAGGCTTCTAGCCTATAAGTCTAGGTGGACTTCTACACCTATATCTCCTAAGAAGCAAAAGAACATAGCTTTGAAGACATCCAAAGTAAAGATGGAGGAGGATGACTCAAATGAGGAGATGGCTCTTATGGTGAAGAAATTCAAAAGGTTAATGAAACTTCATAAGAATGACTCAAAGAAGAAGATTTAGCCAAGGCAAGAGAAGTCTACAAGAAAAGGCATTCAATGCTATGAATGTAGTGGGTTTAGTCATATATCTACCAAGTGTACTAATTCAAAGAAGAAGAAGAAAGGAAAAGTGGTGGCTGCCTCATCAAGTGAGAGTGGAAGTGAAGAAGATCCTTCAAGTTATGAAGAGGTTATTCTTAACTACACGGCTTTTGGAGCCTTATTTGTGGAAGATGTAGAAAAAGGCAACAAAGCCATAAGTAGTGACCCTGAAAATGGAGTAGATGATAAAGTAGCTAAGAGAGTGATACGTGAAGCTACTTCTGTTGATGATGCCATCATGGCAACAAGTGACACTAGTGATGTCTCTAGTGATAAGAGTTCCTCATCTCACTCTACAAATGGAAACGTAGAGAGTATAAATCTTGAAGGGTTCATTGAGCATTTTCAAAGCTCAAGGTTGAATATGAAGAAAGAGTTTCAAAAGCTAAAGGAAGAGAACCTCAAGCTATCAACCGAAGTGACTCACTTGAGTGAGAAAGTGAAGAATGGAAGAAAGGTGGAAGAAAGCTTGAAAGAGAAGCTTAGAGAAGCTAGAGAGTTGATTGCTAAAATGACTTCGAGTAAAGAAAAGCTTGACCATATGTTGAGAGTTGGTAAGAAGCCAAGTGACAAAAGAGGTCTAGGGTTTGAAGATGACAATGAGACCTCAATTCCTAGCAAGACGGTATTTGTCAAGAGCATGGACTTCAAAGAACCTCTTCCTTCACTTTATCCTAAGTAGAAAATTGAACTAGGAGAGTGTTCTAGAAATGTCCAAGTCAAGATGGCACCAAGAAGTCAAACTCAAGCTCAACCAATGAGAGCACTTCAAGCAACTATCCCTCAAACTAAAAGCCATCAAGCCAATAAGCATTTCCTACATGCTTAACAAAGGAAGCAATCTTCTCCAACTCCACAACAAGGGAGAAGAGAATTAATACCACACCAAAGGAAAACTCAAAGACATAGGAAAGCACCTTTGTCCTCACAAAGGAATGGAATGACCCCTCATTTTATTCCTTCATGTCATTTTTGTGGTGTTGATGGTCATATTAGACCAAATTGCTTTAAGTACATTAACATGTCAAGAACTAAGAGAATGATTGAAGAAAAAGGGCTAGAACCAATATGCACATGCCTAGGAAAGCTAGTGTTAATGATCTTATGAGTAATATGATGATCTTGACCACTAGGAATGACAATGTGTCACCTAAGTGGATTAGAAAATATGAAATCACATGCCATTGTGCTATGGTTTTACCCATAGGCTCAACTAGGTCAAATGGAATTGGTAAGTCTATAGGGACTCATATCCCCTCTTGACTCGTTTTGATTCACCCCATATAGGGAGCTTAAGTAAAGAGAGCAAATTGGCAATGCATTGTGCTAATTGATAATATTTATGCTTCTTTATTAATTGCTTGAGATGATTGGTTGTACATTTTTTTAATAATAAGTGTGCAACTTTGTTTTACATGCAATCCATGTCTTATTTATGACCAAACATGCATTTTTGGAATAGGAGAATTGATTGGGAAGTACATCTTGAATGACCTAGAATTGATCTCCATGACACATTGATTCTTTATATGACAAGCTTTAAAGTAATATGCATGATGAAATTGTTGAATTCTCTAAAATGAATGCAAAAATGTGTGTGTGAAAGCAATTATGAGACTTCAATCAATAAGGATCTTGTATCCATTTCAAGGATTTTACAATCCAAAAGTCTCTATCTCTTTACTTGTCAAACAAGGCTCTTATCATATGGGCATTCCACCTGGAAAAATTGAAAGGGCATAATAGTCACTCATGTCTTTTTTGCTCGTAAATTTTGATATAGTTATTCTTAAAATGACTTTTTTTTCAGTCTATATCTTGCTTACTCCATGACAAAGGGTGAAATTGGTTTGAATTTCTCTTAGAAACCCTTGTTATTTTGCTTTGCCAAATACCATGTTTTGATCTTGAGTACAACTTGTCTTGTCTGCAAAGCATTCGTTCACACATTTTTTATATACTAAAACTCCTTAATTCTCTCTCCTTAATTAAGTTGCATAAATTTGGTTATATGATTATGCACATGTCTTGTGCCATAAGTTCTCCTTGCTAATGCCTTTTTAATGAGATACTCCTTTGTCTATCTCATAACAAAGAGGGGGAGTAGTGTGGATTTAGGGGGAGTTGAGAGTGTGGATTTAGGGGGAGTTGAGAGTTGCTTATGAGGGGAGTTTGATTCGTTGAGGGGGATTTAATCTCTTTAGAGGGAGCATTTGCATTTTCATTATTGATGCATGTTGCTTGTTTCTATTGTTTGCAAATTGCTCTTGATTTTATGTCTTTGATCACCTCACATACACTTGTCTTGGAAAGTGTAGTTAGTTTGTTTTGTAGGGATGTTGATTCTACAAGAGATGGATGACTTGAAGATCTAGTTTATTAGGCATCTCTTTGTAATGTAGAAAAAACTTTGTTGACCCATGTTTTTGTTTAGTTTATTTGTGAAGATGAATTGTCAATGGTGGTTTTGTCACGAAATAGCCAAAGAGGGAGATTGTAAGTTCCTCAGTTTTTGATTGGCTTATTTTGTTAACAACCACATTTGGGGATTAATATGTAAGGGTATTTTTGGTCATCATTGCTCAAGACCCGACTCAAGCTTCAAAAGGTAAATCACTTGTTTAACCTTGTTTAAAGATTTTTAGTGCACACACACACTCTCATCTATATTTCTGATCATCTTGCATGAATGCTTAATTGTTATAATTGTGTGCCTTTTTGCCATAACTCTTGCTTAGGTATTTGATGCATTTTGTTTGCCCTTAGAAGAGGATTTTCCCATTGACTTGTTCTCCAAGTGGTGTTCTCCAAGCATTGTACGCTGCTGCTACCGTGGCCTGTGCACGTTGCATGCACAGTGGTCTCCCAAGTGGATTTTTCCAGTTATGCACCGCTTGCTCTACCGCGGTCTGGAAATTGCCTATACCGCGGTTCAGAAAGCAGAGATTCCTAGGCGATGCACCGCTCGCACTACCGCGGTCTGGACACTTGCATAGGTCGTGGCACACACATTAGTCATGATGGGAATCAATTGCCCTTTGTTTAAAACGATGTCGTTTCGTGTAGGGCATATCATTTATATGTTCTCTTCTCTTCTCTTCTATTTGACTTTGGGAGTCCAAGAAACCATTTTTGAGAGACCAAGCTTTTCTTGAGAAAGAAATTGACTCTAAGAGAGAGAGAGAGAGCTCCCAAGAACTCATTTTGACTCAACCAAATTTCAATCCATGAGCATCTAGCATCTTCCAAGCATGGTTTTTCTTGTTTGTCATTGACTAGGTAATCTCTAAATGCTTTAGAATTTCTTGTTCCATTGTTATGACATGTATGCCCAGGTTTAGCAATTATTGTTCATTAAATGTATGTTATTGAGTGTAATTGCATTTATAACATGCTTGGGTTGTTGATTGTTGGTTGGAATTTATATTTTGTGGTAGCTAGGGTTTGTGACCTTTTTGCCCTTCTAGCTTAATCTCTATGCTTGGCATTTAGATATTGTTTAGGACTCATTGATTGCATTTTGTGATTGCATTATAGTCTTTGCCATGCTTTATGACAACTTGTGTTGGTTGGCCCTTTGTTTGATAACTAGGATACATTGTTGCATAAATATATCTAGTTTAGTCTTTATGAACATTCATTTAGACATTGATATCTAGGAATTTTTCTTAGTGTTGTTCTAAAATTCCTAGATAAGCATTTAGTGTTGCCTAGCATTACTTGCATGTTTGAATATTTTATCATATTCACTTAGGTTGTGTTTAACTCTTTATTGAGGTTAAGTCTTGTGACTAAGTGGTTAGTGCACAAGCAAATAGATCAAGAATCACTATTAAGGCCATTGGGTAGAGTGAAAGAGTAAGTAATTGGAGGGTGTGACAGGAGGTCAACCTAGGTTGTAAACTTTCATTCAATAGTGGATTTGAGGATCTAATGTAGCTCACATATCAAACCATGGTTTTTCCCATTTGGAGGGTTTCCACATAAATACTGTGTGTTGTTATTGTTTTAAGCATATTTGATTTTATTCAATGCTTGTTTATTCGGGGTAATTTGTGTTAATATTGATTAATCAAAAAATTGGTAATTAAATCGATTGAAACCTATTCACCCCCCCTCTAGGTTATAGACACACACGTTTTAGGGAACTTTAAGTAAGGATCACCTATGTATGTCTAGGAACCTGCTCTGATACCAATTGAAACAAATATTATGGCATGTTTAATAACAATCTAGAGGGGGGGTGTATAGATTTTTATCAATTTTACCCAATTTTCGCTAATGGTCAAGTTTACGAAATTACCCCTAACTAGTTACAATAATATCACAAATGTAATAAGTTCGGAAATAATAAAGACACTTGAGATGTACGTGGAAACCCTCCAAATGGGAAAAACCACGGGCTGTTAAGTGTGCCACACTCGAACCTCGAATCCACTAATGGTAAAGGAATTACAACTTAATCCTGGTTTATAATCCACCACCACTACCTAATCCCGGTATAAGTGAACCTAGTCCATCTCGCTTGCGATTTAAGCAACTTAATCCCGGAAGCAACACAAGTCTTACTTCTCAATGAAGAGATAAAATGGCCTATGTGAATATATGATGATATTCAATGAACAAACAAGGCTAGGGAACCTTTTATGCTTATCTAGGATGATGAGATGGCAATTAATGCAATCCTAGATATCAAGAGCTAAATGACATGTTCATGAAGCTTAGCTAAACATAGATCAAATAATCCTATGAAGCTATCACAATACAACACTCAATCATGTCATCACAACAATCTTTATTTTGTATCAAGAATATATCCTAAGAGCATACAAATGATAAAAGAGATGGCTTAGCAAGAAAAACACTTAACTTATATGAAGATAGTGAGAAACTTGCCAAATGAGATGTGATGATGCAAAACTATCCATTGATGCACTCTAAATGACTATAGATGAAGCAAGATGATGTTTTTATGCACAAGGATATGCTTTGATTGTATAAAGGTGAGTTCTTGCAAGTTTTTTCCTTTGAAATATGTTCTAAGGAAAAGATATGATATTTTGAACTCTTACACGACCTGAATACAAAGAGACATATATATATGAGTTTCAACCAAAGTGAGGTTATTCTTAACAAAACGCCCCAGCTCCCGCTATGTGAGCTAATGAGTGGCTCTAGTAGAGTTACATATAACCTAAATCTTCAATAGGCACTGGTGGAGTGGCGCAACTCAATGGTACATGATAAGCGACAATCCACTGATATGTTTCATTGGTGAGGCTGTGCTAGTCGAGTAGCGCACCACCAGTGCACATCTTACTTTCTCAATATTGCACAGGTGAAGTGGCACAACTCAGTGGCGCATGACAAGCGACGATCAACTGATATGTTGCGTTGGTGAGGCTGTGCTAGTCGAGTAACGTACCACCAGCGCACAACCTACTTTCTCAACACTTAAACACACATTTTTCACAAGTAATAGAGTGATGAAGATGCATCATATACTAATGCCTAACATGACATGGTATTTTAAACACAAGATGTAAATAAATCAAGAAGAGTGATTTAAAACATGAATGCACACAAATATAAACACACAACATATATAAATAAGAGTTATGCATGAATTTGTGAGTGTGTGCAACTATCTCTTCAATATTCTCTTGAGTTCTTGAGAGCCTAAGCTACCCTTAAAAAAACCCCAATATGTGGTTTGTTCATGAAATAAGCCAATCAATTAAATGAGGACTTTACATTTCTGATCTACTTTCCAGGTTGGCTTATATGAGAGGTTGGTGCGCTGATTGTACATGGGTAAGGACCAGCACAGTGACCCACAGTAGGCCTATTTTTTTATCAAATTATGCTCGTTTGTGCTAGAAAATCCCGGTTTCTGCCTTCTGCACCTGAAATCCATTAAATGCTTACAATCACTATAAAATGAGCAATTAGTCACCAAAATGTGCTAAAAAAAAACAAGCTAAAGAATATGGAATTTATGACAATTTTGGCACAATCAAATACCCTCAAACCAAACATTTGCTCATCCTCGAGCAAACAAAAAGACACAAGACATAACAAACATGACTCTATCTAGAAATTTCCTAATATAAAGAAAATAATTCAAATGTTGCATTTCCAACTAGTAGTGGGATGCACGGATGTGTCATAGAGAAGAGTAGACATATGCAAAATGTTCTAAGGCAAATCAAATGCGCTCACGAGAAACTTGCACTATCACAAATCCCACACCTAAAAGTGCTCTCATATTATGAACTATTCACTCTCACACCTCGAGCGCAATTCACTTTGAATCTAAGCCTCATGTGGAGTCTCCCTTTTCTTTTCGCTCGGAATCCTAAGTTCACACTCAAACAAGGTATGCAAAGATAGAGTTTATGAATAGGAATCTAAAGCATTGCATACAATATATCAATGAAAGACTGCTATTATCTTAGTGAACTAGCCTAGGAAATGAATCAAATGCCATGGATGTGGAAAATCATGCTGCAACAAACATTCCTAATTAATACTTTTTCGAAGATCAATTAGGTCTTTCCCTTTTGGTTGTAATAGGGCCAATGGGTGAAATGAGGTGATAGAAAGAAATTGGAAAAATTGAGTTCAAAAATCCCCAATCATGTTAAGACAGTTACATTATACATACATAAATTTAGCTTTACTTAACAACTTAAAACACTAGCGTCTAGGCTTACCTGTCACATAAACTTGTTCTTTACATTAAACTCAACTTCTGTGAGTACGTTACATTTAACATTCACGACTCTTTTGTGCCTTCTTTACTTTTCTTTTCTTTTATTCTTACTTTTTTCTTTGCACTTTTGCAAACTTTTCAAAATTGACTATTTTGGCTCTAAGTGCACATTTTTCACACTTTTACATTTCTGAGCCATTGCCCTTGCACATTTACAATTACTGCCTAAGTATACACTATATTTACATTTTAGAGCTTTTCACCTTTCAACCATCCACCTACACATCCTCTCATGATTGGCAACAAGGGTAGGCATGTGTTTGGATATGGGCTATATGGTTATATTATGGTACTAAATGAAAGGGATATGTGTTTGGCATCAAGTTTGGCTTTGGAGCACATATAAGGGACTTGGAAATGTGTTTAGGCTATATAGATAGTTAATTCACACACATTACCAAAGATCATTTTCACAATTCCAACTATCAAGAGAATATAAGCATCCATCAAGCAGTCCACACAAGTATAACACAATGTAATGTCCTATGGCAAATGATGCGCCTGACAAGATAAGTGTTTAAGATAAAACAATGATAACACTCAAAAAGTGTTTTTTAAGGCATGTGTTTGTGAGCTCTCTAGGTGGCCTCCACTATTAGAACACGGAGCTTGAGCACCAAGTCCCCTCAATTTGAACACAAAAAGGATGAGACTAGCCCATGAAGTGCAAGTGAGACCCTAGAGTGACAATAAGTTACTCAATTATGTACACCAAGCATAAATAAACTCGCCACAAGCACACGCTCAAGACATCACAGCCAAGCTAATTAAACCTTAAAATATTTGACCATGAGACAATTTGAAAAACAATTGACACTAAAAAGACTCAAGACTCAAAAAGATGACTTACAAAGGTGTCTACACCCCTAAACCAAAACCCTACATCGCCGTCAATGTTGAAGACAAGAGAGTCTGGTCTAGTGGTGCGCCTCTAACATAACTCAAACATAGCTCAACATATAAAACAAAGCAAACAATGCAATTAGCAGTTAAGAACAAAGACATGTAAACTAATGCTCAAAACCTAAATCATGCATTTACCAAAAATTACAAAATAGGGGCATAACAACCCCTAAACCGAATCCAACTATATGCATCAAGACCCTTGTAAAAATAATGCAAGAAGACAACTATAAAAACAATACATGCAGTCAAAACCCCCAAACCTAATTGGGCTATATATGGCAATGAAATTTGTACACTTGCATGCAATCATCCATAAGAGCCTTCGGATCATTCATCAACAAAGGAATAAATCAATAATATCTAAAAATCATATATCATCATTTACAAGTGATCTTATCAAAATTGCCACTCACATAATAACCACCAAAATTTCACCAATTATTTAATATAGCAAATAAAACAAAAAGCAAAAAAGAAAATTTAGAAATGTAAACTTAGGTCGGTTGCCTCCCATAAGCGCTCTATTTGTCGTCTGGGTAAGATGTTGTTGTGGCACATCAGCTCTTGAACTCTAAATTGTAGTTTTCCTTCATGAGATGAGGCTATTGCTCTTTTTATGAGCACTCTTGGCTTGCTTAGGTGTTTCATCCCAAAGATAGAGAAACCTTGCTTTAAGCAGAAGCTGCAAAACTAGTTTCCTCAATAAGCTACTGATAATTTGCTCACTCATAAAACCTATTAGAAAGTCCAGGCTACTTAGAATCAATCAATACATGCAATTTGCCAAACCAAAGTTCGATATACCACTTATTAAAGAAAAACAAACTCAAACAAACTAGGCAATTCCACAATAGACCCCCCCCCCCCCCCCAAACCTAGCTCATCCCATATATTCATGCTCATAATAATAAAGTGAGGGATAAGAACGCAGTCCACAAGAGAAAAAAAAGTTGTGCAATCATAAAACACTCAAAAGTAAATAGAATGAAAATAAGCATAGCACTTAAATCAATAAGCATAATCAACAACCATTCCACAAGCACAATTTATAACATCAAACCCTTCCCAAAGCATTTAAGCACATACATCGGTGAACCATCATCAACTTACTCACACATGCTTGGACAATAAGCAAATTACCCATAAACGTTTAAGTTATGCCCTCTTAAGTAGGGTAATATAAAAAAGATAGAAACAATGAGAGGAATCTATACCGAAAATCCATTTTCAAGAAGAAGCTTATAGAGATACCACCTCTAGCTACGTTCTGACATCTTTTCACTTGATGCTCTTCATTGCCCTAATCACGTTCTTGGTTGCATTAACCACTTAGGTCATCAAGGTGCTACCATCTAGCTTAGTGAAGTTGTTGGAGTGAAATACACACCCATTGTTCTCCTGAGTTGTGCGGTCTTGGCTTCCGTGCTCTTCTTCATGATTGTTGGTCCTTACTCCTACTTTAATTAATAGCTTGGCAACACAAAAATTTGTCATTTCTTGCACTAACACAACTCAAACAGCATTAAATACATTTGCTTTATACAAACAACAAATAACATATAAGCACACAAAAACAACGAAAATAAACATATAGAAAACGAATGAAATATTTAAATTACTAAATTATTTGCTAAAACTTAAAACAATTAACAAATAGGCCACCTCCCTAGCAGCGGCACCATTTTGAACGCTTTTTTTTTGTCATTAAGAAATTGCTAATTCAAAATAATATTTATAAAGTTGTTCCTACGTAATGTGCTCTAAAGTTTTGAAAAAAAGCTAAGTGGTAAGCCAATGTATCGTCCATAGAGAGGTGTCATCCGTCGATGGTCTCTCATTTTTGTGATTATTAAAACCAATGTAAATAAGAATATGGCAAGGGTGAGAGTGGTGTGTGTGAAGTGTATGAACAAGAGCAATGAAAAGAAACAAATAAAGAAAACATAAGAGAGCATGGATGGGTGAGAATAGTGATTTAAATGATAAATAAAAATATGATGGATATGAGAGACACAAGAGAGTGGATACATATGGTACTCATGATCACCAAAACATTTTCACCACAAATAATAACTAACTACAAAGACACTCCTACATATTGGGCTAATCTTCCTAGGCCAAATTTTTTGGGATGGCTTGGATTGGAATGCTCACAATACACCTCTTTCACTTTTTGCTTTTGAGAGATGTGAGGTAGCTGGGATGGCTTGGATTGGAATGCTCACAATCTACCTCTTTTAACTAGTCGAGATATAAAGGATTGGAATGCTCAGAATATATCCCATCCGATTCAAGTGAGCTAGATAAACACCTTAGGTATGGATGGTCAAATATGTAAATTGATATCTAATGTAAAACAAGAGTTGGAATGCCTACTTGGCTCACAAATACACCACAATTTAACCTCGAGTTGGAATGCCTACCTACCCCAAAGTGAGTATTACATGCATGAAAGACCAAAATTAACCACTATGTGATATGGGAGTTAGAATGCCTACCCACTTCACTAAGATTGTAATTAAAGCTTAATTAATCACTTAAGTTCAATCAATCAACAAGAATTAAGAGTTGGAAGGCCTAGTTAAGTCAAGAGATAATTAAACACAATTAACCACAATGAATGGAACAATATAAGAAGAAATCAAGTGCAAGTAAAAAAAAAATGGAACTAGTATTATGGTTTACATATTTCCCAAATGAGGGTACACATCAAATAGAGAAAATACAAGAGAAAAGTAAAAGAAGAGACCCAAGGTGTCGATCTCGGATCTTTAAGCTCGGAGAAGGGCCCAATTATCATCTTGAATCTCCAAGCTCCATTGAAACTCCTCCTCCTCATAGACAAGGTAGGATGACTCTTTCCTCATGATTCTCATCCAAATATGGGTGGCTATAGGTAAAAGGTGATGAGATTCATTTGTGATTAGTCGGCTTTGTAATGAACTATTTAGTTTACAATGAATCTATCAATTTTGTTTCAATCAATGGTTTAATTTGATTTCAAATATGATTTGCTTAAGATTGTATATTCTTCTCTATGCAAAGTTATTTGAGAAACTATTTGAGTGGTGATTGCGTGGGGAAAAAAATATCAAAACTCAATGGAAGCGTAAAGATAGTTTGGTATATTTCAAAAGTTTTCCTTCAAAAGAAAGAACCTTAACCCTTGATTAAGTAACATATAATAAAAGTAACGTACCTTTTTCTCAAATTGCGTCGATATAAATCTGCAAGATCTTTCAATCTAATCACGAACGTGAATCATATAGGAGTGTGGGCTCTTTTTTCTTTGAATTGTATATATGAGGATGGAAACAAACAAAATCTTTTTCTATTGTTAGTCATAATAATCCTTGTAGAGAAAACCCAAGAACATTTGGTCACTTGTAAATTATCAATCTATTTAATTGAAACTCGTGTGAACCTGATTCGATTTTTATACACAAAATCCTTTTGATGTAAAGGATATTAATTCACTATCGAACACAAAAATGTTCCCACTTTTCTCTATGCTTGGCCGAATTCTACACACTATTTCTATGAGTTGACCGAATTTTATGTAGAGCAAAACCAAAATTTTCTCACCCAAAATTCTCTCTTAGCCGAAATCTCTCTTAGAATTATATTAGCTTGGCCAAAATCTACCTAGGAGTATATATAGGTGTCCAAATCCTCTCCTAAGGAGGATTTACTTGGTGGAAAAAGAATCCTTTCACTAGGAGGATTTACTTGGTGGCCAAGAATCCTCACTCAAAGAAGATTTCTTTTCCACACTAAGACTCATAATCCAACTCAATAGTGTATTTATTCAATAAACAATTATTGATATAAATTAAATTGTGACTATATCAAAACTTCATAATTTGACCAATTGTCAAATAGAGTTTTGATAGAAATCAAATACTTCATAATTTGACTAGATAATTAAATTCATTTTATTTATCTACTTATCAAATATAGTATTTGATATTTATCATACTACCAACAATAGTATGACACTAAGAGGCCTTCTTTTACTAGGAAACTGATTTTGACTTTTAATAAAAAAATTAATTAATTTCCATTTCATAAAATAATAAAATAAAAACTATATTATAGGCTATTATATTTAGCCTTACTACCTAAGTCCATACTGTTGGGATTATGCTCGATAGCAAGAGTATAATAATTTATTTGACAATCTTTTCATATTAATAAAGTGGTTTCTAGTTTAACAAATCTTATAGAATTTATAGTTTAATTATTATAATTGTCAAAAGAAAATAATCATAATATCAAAATACTAAGAGAAAAGAAGAATTGTTCATGCATCTAGATATGTATGAGGTAGACATGATTCTTTAGTTAGTCTTGAATAATATTCACAACTTAAAATAAAGGTTGGGCGCCTTTATCTTGTTAAAGTGATAGATTCTTGTGCTAGCATTTGAGTGGGATCAAATGTGTTATGATGCGTCTAAAATCATCAAAGTTTGGTGTCTTAGGGCAAAAAAATCTAGTTCACCGGGTGCATTGAATAGAATCAAAATGAAATACTTTATCTAGAACCGTAAACAGAAAAAAGTTTTCATTTGAAGATAATCGGAGAGTCTATCTCAATCCTGAGATAAATGATGGACTTATGGTTGCAAGTGTTATCATTTGAACTATCAATGAGTACGATTATATAGCATAGTCTATCCTCGATAGTTTGGTGGTATTCATTTGTTAATCGATAGAGGACTTCATTTATAGATATGGACATCGTGGCTCTATTTATTGAATGAGAGTAGAATACCATCATATGGATGTTTTGAGGTATTGGATATAAAATCTTAACGTTAATTTTTCAATAGTGTCTATTAAAACATGGCTTCTGGACAAGTCAAAATATCCAAGTTCAAAATGTGGTCATATGAATAAATATGGTAACTTAGAGAGCTATAGGCGGTCTATGAGCTCTTGATGATTACTGGTATTCTTCGCGAGGATACACTATCTCCATAAAGTTGTCTAGGGTATGAATGAACAATATTAACTTATTCTATCTCTATTTAAAAGTTCAATTTTAGTTCTTTAGTGGAATGAACTAAAACTAATAGATCGGACCAAAGTGAATCATTTGTTGATTGTGATAGGGTTGTGTCTATTGGAGCTTAAATTTAGATAACCAGCCAAGATCCCCAACCTACAAGAACTTGCATGGATCACTTGATATATTCTACCGGACCAATTTAGGGGTCCATCTAGAATTGTATTAAGGCATGTGGACTTGTTTCTTTTTTTAAGAATGGGTCTAGTTCACATGTGGATTTTTTGTGAAGGTCTAGTGGATTTAATAAAATAAGAAAAATAATATATATGTCTATATAATGTCATGGGTGGCAAGGCTAATATATAAAAGCCTAATATTTTATTTTTTACTTTATCGTTTAATTAAATGGAAATTAATTAATTTGTTGATTAATTAATTATTTAATTAAAAGTCAAAATCGTTTTTCTAATAGGAGAAGGTCTCCTAATATTATACTATTGTTGGTAGTATAGTTAATATTAAAGACTATAATTGATAAGTAGATAAATAAAAGGAATTATTTATCTAGTCAAATTAGGAGGTCTTTAATATGGTCACAAATACACTAATAAGTTGGATTAGGTGTCTTGGTGTAGGAAATAATTGTTTTTGGAAAAGGATTCTTGGTCACTAAGTAAATCCACCTAAGAATAGGATTCTTGCCTACAAAGTAAATCATCTTCAGGAGAGGATTTGTGAACCTATAAATATAGGCTCTAAATTTCGGCCAAGGAAGATAAGAAGCCATAAGTTTTGGTGTTTTTTTTATATATTGTCATAAAAAAAAACTTCATCCAACTGATTGAGTGAAGAATTCCGCCAAGCATAGAGAAAAGAGGGAACATTTTTGTTTTCGATAGTACACTAGTATCATTTGCATCAAAAGGGTTTTGTGTACAACATCAAATCAAGGTTCATACAAGTTTCAATCAAATTGATTGATAATTCACAAGTGACCGGACGTTCTTGGTTTTTCTCTTGGAGGATTATTATGACTAATAAAGAAGAAGATTTTATTTGTTTCCATTCTCAGGTATACAATTTAAAGAAAGGGAGCCCACACTCCTAGGTGATTCACTTTCGTGATTGGATTGGTAGATCTTGTGGATTCAATTCGACACTAGTTCAATCGTCACGAAAAAAAAAGGTACGATACTTCTGATATACATCAATTAACCTAACTTATAGTCTTTTGACCTTATGATTATTTACTTTTGACAATTATAATAATTGAAATATAAATGCTATAATTTTGTTAAACTAGAAATCACTTTATTAATAAGAAATGTTTATCAAATACATTATTACTGTTTTGCTATTGAGCATAGTCCTAAAAGATTGGGTACTGAAAATTACCCTAGAAAGTGTGTGTAGATAAACCTAGGGGGGTGAATAGGTTTTAATCGAATAAATTACCGATTTTTCGATTAATCTATATTAATACAAATTACCCCGAATAAACAAGCATTCAATAAAATCAATTATGCTTAAAATAATAACAACACACAATATTTACGTGGAAACCCTCCAAATGGGAAAAAACATGGGCTGATATGTGCACCACACTTGATCCTCAAATCCATTATTGAATGAAAGTTTACAACCTAGGTTGACCTCCCGTCACACCTTCCAGTTACTAACCCTTTCACTTTACCCAACAAGCCTTAATAGTGAATCTTGATCTATTTGCTTGTGCACTAACCACTTAGTCACAAGACTAAACCTCAATAAAGAGTCAAAACAACCTAAGTGAATATGATAAAATATTCAAACATGCAAGTAATGCTAGGCAACACTACATACTTATCTAGGAAATTAAAAATGTCACTAAGCACAATTCCTAGATATCAATGTCTAAATGAATGTTCATAATGACTTAACGAGATATATTTATGCAATATCCTACTTATAAAACAAAGGGCCAATCAACACAAGTTTTCATTAAGCATGGCAAGGACTATAATGCAATCATAAAATGCAATCAATGAGTCCTAAACAATATCTAAATGCAAAACATAAAGATTTAGCTAGAAGGGAAAAATGGTCACAAATCCTAGCCATCACAAAATATAAATCTCAACCAACAAAAAATAACCCAAGCATGTTATAAATGCAGTTAACCTCAATGACATACACTTAATCATACATGTCATAAGAATGGAACAAGAGATTCTAGGGTATGTAGAGATTACCTAGTCAAAGACAAACAAGAAAATCCATGCTTAAAAGATGCAAGAAGATGCTAAATGCTCATGGATTGAAGTTTGGTTGAGTCATGATGAGTTCTTGGGAGCTCTCTCTCTCTTGGACTCAATTTCTCTCTCAAAGAAAAACTTGAACAACAAAAATGGCTTCTTAGACTCCCCAAAACCAAAGAGAAGAGAAGAGAACATATATATAATGTGCCCTACATGAAACGGCATCGTTTTGGATAAAGGACAACTAAATCCTGTCATGACCGATGCGCATGCCGCGGCCTAGGCAAGTGTCCTGACCGTGAACCATACAGCATGGCACAACTGGACATTACCACTGCCTAGGTCACTGGCTAGGCATGTGCACTAAGAGCGGTCTAGACCATGGTACACGTCTGGCAACCTCCACTTGGGAGACCACTGTGCATGCAACGTGTACAGACCGTGGTAGAAGCAACGTGCAACCGTTGCAAAGGCATTGCACCGGGAGCGGTCCCAATCATGGTCAAGAGGAAAATCCTCTTCTAATGGAAAACTAAATGCATCAAACACCCAAGCAAGAGTTATGGCAAAAAGACACACAAATTGACATATAAGCAAGCATGCAAGATGATCAAAACATGCATGAGAGTGTGTGTGTGCACTAAAAAATCTTTAAACAAGGTTAATCAAGTGATTTACCTTTTGAAGCTTGAGATAGGACTTGAGCAATGATAGCCTAAACTACCCTTACACATTACTCCCCAAATGTGGTTGTCAACGAAATGAGCCAATCAAAAGTTGAGGAACTAACAATCTCCCCCTTTGGCTATTTCGTGACAAAACCACCATTTACAATTTATCCTCACCAATAAACAAACTAAATGACAAGGGGTCAACAAACTCATTCTACATTACAAAGAGAAACCTAAGTCTAGATCTTCAAATCTTCTATCTCTTGTAGAATGACCATCTTTACAAAATAAAGTAACTACACTTTCTGAGACAAGCGTATGTGAGGTGATCAAGATAAATAAATAACAAAAGCAATTTGCATACAATAGAAACAAGCAACTTGTATCAACAATACAAATGCAAATGCTCTCCCTAAATAGGTTTACTCCCCCTTATATGAAACTCTCAACTCCCCCTTAACCTTAAATCATGCCACTCTCAACTCCCTATAAAACCACACTATTCCCTCTTTTTGTCATGAGATAGACAAATGAGTATCCCTTTAAGAAGGCATTAGCAATGAGAGGTTATGGCACAAGACATATGCATAATCATATAAACAAATTTATGCAACTCAATTAAGAAGAGAGAATCAAGGAGTTTTTATTACATAAAAAAATGTGTGAACTAATGCTTTGCATACAAGACAAGTTGTATTTAAGATCAAAACATGGTATTTGGCAAAGCAAAATAACAAGGGTTTCCAAGAGAATTCAAACCAATTTCATCCTTTGTCATGGAAAAAGCAAGATATAGATTGTAAAATAAATTCATTTTAAGAACAACTATATCAAACTTTACAAGCAAACCAAGACATTAGCAACTATTCCCCATTTTTTGATTTTTCCGGGTGGAATGCCTGTATGATATTAGCCTTGTTCAACAAGTAAAGAGAGAGAGAGACTTTTGGATTGTAAAATCCTTGAAATGGATGCAAGATCCTTATTTATTAAGTCTTATAATTGCTTTTACACACACATTTTTGCATTCATTTTAAAGCATACAATAGGTTTATCATGCATGTTACTTAAAAACATGTCATAGAAATGATCAACATGTCATGGAGATCAATTATAGGTCATTCAAAGTGTACTTTCAATCAATTCTCCTATTCCAAAAATACATGTTTGGTCATAAATAAGATATGGATTGCATGTTAAGCAAAATTCCACACTTATTAAAAAAATATGTACAACCAGTTATCTCAAGTAATTAATAAAGGAGCATAAATATTATTACGAGAACAATGCAATGCCTTTGCTCTCTTTGCTTGAGCTCCCCATATGGGGTTAATCGAAACAAGTCATGAGGGATATGAGTCTCTATAGACTTACCAAGTCCATTGGACCTAGCTGAGCCTATGGGTGAACCCTTAGCACAACGACATGCAGGTTCATCTTTTCTAATCCACTTAGGTGACAAATTGTCATTCCTAGTGGTCAAGGTCATCATATTACTCTTAGGATCATTGACACTAGATTTCCTAGGCACATGCATGTTGGCTATAGACCTTTTTCTTTCAATCATTCTCTTAGTTCTACACATGGTAATGTACTTGAACAATTTGGTCTAATATGACCATCAACACCATAAAAATGACATGAAGGAATAAATGAAGGGTCATACCATTCCTTTGTGAGGAAAAAAATGCTTTCCCATGTCTTTGAGCTTTCCTTTTGTATGGTGTTGGTTCTCTTCTATCTTGTTGTTGAGTTGAAGAAGATTGCTTCCTTGGTTGAACATGCAAGAAATGCTTATTGGCTTGATGGCATTCTAGTTGAGGAAGACTTTCTTGATATGCTCTCACTGGTTGAGCTTGAGCTTAACTCCTTGGTGCCATCTTGACTTGGAAATTCTTAGAGCACTCTCCTAGTCAACTTTTCTTCCCAAGATGAAGTGGAAGAAGGGGGTCCTTGAAGTCCATGCTCTTGACAAATTCCGTCTTGCTAGGAGTTGAGGTCTCCTTGTCATCTTCAAACCCTAGACCTCTCTTGTCACTTGGCTTCTTGCCAACTCCCAACGTATGATCAAGCTTCTCTGTACTCGAAGTCATCTTAACAATCAACTCTCTAGCTTCTCTAAGCTCTTCCTTCAAGCTTTCTTCCACCTTTCTTCCATTCTTCACTTTCTCACTTAAATGAGTCGCTTCGGTTAATAGCTTGAGGTTGTCTTCCTTTAGCCTTTGAACCTCTTTCTTCATATTCAACCTTGAGCTTTGAAAATGCTCAATGAAACCTTCAAGGTTCATACTCTCTACATTTCCATTTGTAGAGTGAGATGAGGAACTCTCATCACTAGATTCATCACTAGTGTCTTTCGTTGTCATATTTACAACAATTCCATAAGTAGCTTCATCAATCACACTTCTAGCTACTTTATCTTCAATTTCTCCTATAAAGAAACAAATTAAGGCCTTGTTGCCTTTTTTAATATCTTCTACAAGGGAGGCTCCAAAAGCCGTGTAGTTAAGAATAACCTCTTTATCACTTTAGGAATCTTCTTCACTTCCTCTCTCACTTGATGAGGCTACCACAACCTTTCCTTTCTTCTTCTTCTTCTTCGAATTAGCACACTCGGTTTCTATATGAATGAACCCACTACACTCATAACATTGAATGCCTTTTCTTGTAGGCTTCTCTTGCCTCAATCTTCTTCTTTGAGTCATTCTTGTGAAGTTTCATAAACTTCTTAAATCTCTTCGCCAAAAGAGCCATCTCCTCATCTGAGTCATCCTCCTCCATTTCTACTTTGGATGTCTTCAAGGCTATGTTCTTTTGATTTTTAGGAGATGTAGGTGTAGAAGTCCACCTAGACTCATAGGCTAGAAGCCTTCCAATCACTTCAGTCGGCTTCATAGTCTTGTAGTTGCTATCTTCTTCCAGTGTCGTCACCTTGGACTCAATTCTCTTAGGGAGTGACCTCATGATCTTTTGCTTGATCCTTCTATCCGAGTAGGGGTCAACTAGTTGATGGCTTTGATTTACGATGTCCATCAACTTCACTTGGAATTCATTAAAGCATTAGTCCTCTTCCATCCGAATTGTCTCAAGTTGCATTTGAAGTACTTGAAGCTTGTAGTCCTTAACCACTTCGGTTCCTTCATGAGCCGTTTGTAGAATCTCCTAAGCCTCCTTTGCATACCTAGTATTTTGAACAAAATTGTATTGATTGTCATCCCTAGCATACAAGATTGCATGCATAGCCTTGTTGTTCCACTTGGAAGCTTCAAATTCTTGTGTGCCCCATTGAGACTTAGGCTTAAGAACTTCATCTCCATCATCATTGGTCATCTTCGAAATAGTGTACCCATCTTTAACCGCCATCCATGCACGGTCATCTATTTGTCAAATATAAGACTCCATCTTGCCTTTCCATGAGGCATAATTATCACCTTTAAGCAAAGGCGATCTTATGCTTGAAGCTCCCTCTTTACTCATACCAAGCTCAGTCATAGTGCTTGGGTTAAAGGAATGAGATGCAAATGTAATGCACCACACAAGATGCAAACAACAAAAATGAACACGAAAGACATACACAGAGCACGGATCACCTAAGTATATCTAGGCACCGGCTCTGATACCAATTGAAAATTACCCTAGAAAGTGTGTGTATATAAACCTAGAGGGGAGAGGGGAGTGGGGGGGGGGGGGGGGTGAATAGGTTTTAATCCAATCAATTGCCGATTTTTCGATTAATCAATATTAACATAAATTACCCCGAATAAACAAGCATTCAATAAAACCAATTATGCTTAAAAAAATAACAACACACAATATTTACGTTGAAACCCTCCAAATGGGAAAAAACCACGGGTTGATATGTGCGCCACACTTGATTCTCAAATACACTATTGAATGAAAGTTTACAACCTAGGTTGACCTCCCGTCGCACCTTTCATATACTAATCCTTTCACTCTACTCAACGGGCCTTAATTGTGAATCTTGATCTATATGCTTGTGCACTAACTACTTAGTCACAAGACTTAGCCTTAATGAAGAGTAAAAACAACCTAAGTGAATATGATAAAATATTCAAACATGCAAGTAATGCTAGGCAACACTAAATCCTTATCTAGGAAATTAAGAATGTCACTAAGTACAATTCCTAGATATCAATGCTTAAATGAATGTTTATAAAGACCTAACTAGATATAGTTATGCAGCATTATATCCTAGTTATCAAATAAAGGGCCAATCAAAACAAGTTGTCATTAAGCATGGCAAGGACTATAATGCAATCACAATATGCAATTAATGAGTCCTAAACAATATCTAAATGCAAAGCATAAAGATTTAGCTTGAAGGGTAAAATGGTCACAAATCCTAGCTATCACAAAATATAATTCTCAACCAATAATCAATAACCCAAGCATGTTATAAATGCAATTAACTTCAATGAAATACACTTAATCAACAATAATTGCTAAACATAGGCATACATGTCATAAGAATGGAACAAGAGATTCTAGGGTATGTAGAGATTACCTAGTCAAAGACAAACAAGAAAATCCATGCTTGGAAGATGCAAAAAGATGTTAGATGCTCATGGATTGAAGTTTAGTTGAGTCTAGATGAGTTCTTGGGAGCTTTCTCTCTCTCTTGGAGTCAATTTTTCTCTTAAAGAAAAACTTGAACAATAAAAATGGCTTCTTGGACTCCCCAAAACCAAAGAGAAGAGAAGAGAACATATATATATAATGTGCCCTACACAAAACGGCATCGTTTTGGACAAAGGGCAACAAAATCCCGTCATGAACGTTGTGCATGCCGCAACCTAGGCAAGTGTCTAGAAAGCGGTCCATGCAACATGGCACGGCAGGACATTATTGCTGCCTAGGTCGCTGGCTAGGCATGTGCACCAAGAGAGGTCTAAACCATGGTACACTCCTAGGAACCTCCGCTTGGGAGACCGTTGCGCATGTAACGTGCACAAGCCACGGTAGAAGCAGCGTACATTGCCTGGAGAACACCGTTGTGCATACCTCGACAGAGGTAGTACACCGGGAGCGGTCCCAACCGCGGTTGAGAGGAAAATCCTCTTATAAAGGAAATCTAAATGCATCAAACACCCAAGCAAGAGTTATGGAAAAAAGACACATAAATTGACATATAAGCAAGCATGCAAGATGATCAAAGCATGCATGAGAGAGTGTGTGTGAACTAAAAACTCTTCAAACAAGGTTAAGTAATTGATTTACCTTTTGAAGCTTGAGCTAGGTCTTGAGCAATGATGGCCTAAACTACCCTTACACATTAATCCCCAAATGTGGTTGTAAACGAAATGAGCCAATCAAAAACTGAGAAACTTACAGGTGTACATCTAATTAATCTCCTCTAGCTCAATTGATTGAAAGAGTTAAGAAAGAGCACATCCTCAAGTGAAACTCGGGTTCAATAATCTTAATTCTAATCTAATCTCAATGGGTGGTAAATTCTAAACATCTAGGTTGATTTCTTGTTAAAGATTAAGTATAAATTCTACACATCTAGATTGATGATTTTTTAAAAAGATTTGGCCCTAATTTGATAGATGTGCACTCATGAACAATCAATTGTGGGTGGCCAAATCTGTACATCTAGATTGGAAATCCGTGAGAGATATACAACCGACACTATACATCTAGGTTGGTTACATTAGCTTAATGTTCATTAATGGTTAAGTTCATCCTAGCCCTTTATTTGCTTATTAATTCCATCAACTCCCTAGTCCACATATCATATAGCCACACACACCTATCATCTCTTAGTTGCTTTTTAGTCATTTCTAGTTAGTTTGCATTTAGTTTATCTCATCTCAACAATTATATCATTTTACTCTTAGAGAACTTTATTTATGCTTTGTTAATCACTAGAGTTTCAATTTAATCATAGCTTGTGTTGATCTTTTTTGACGATACCCCTAGCTTGCCACATATACTTGTTTCATACATTATAGGTGCATAGTTGAGGATTAAAAAAAAATTGACGAGCGTTTTCTAACGACAAAAACCACACCTGTCAAAATGGTGCCGCTGCCGGGGTGGCGTACACTGCTATGGCTAGATTTTTCTTTAGTTAGTAGTTTAGATAGTAGTTTCACATTTAATTTTTAATTGCTTTGTGATTGATAGTTTGATAGATTTGTGGGTATTTGTTTTAGTAGAACTTTAATCTATTTGATTTCTTTTCACTTCTCTTGGTATTCTCTTGGTATTTATATTAGGTTTATCTTTTATTTGTCATGTATTGATTTTGTCTCTTTTACCTTTGGTTTCTTCTGTTTTTGTAGTCTCAGATGCTTAGGTTTATGCATAGGAGACGCTCATTGAGAAGGTAAATGTTTCCAGCTCAGGATAATATAAACTGAATTAGTAGGATTATCAGGTAGTTTGAGGATAACAAGTTTCAAAAAGAGATGGCCGAAGAAAATTTACCTAATATGAAGGTTGAGGAAGAGGAAACACAAGTAAGTTACTTGAAGATAACCATCGGGGAATTTACTCTTCCTTCCATAGGAAATGAGCAACCTATAGCCATTGTTCTGGATGAGATCACGAGGCAGTATGAATTGAAAGGCATGCACGTGAACGTACTACTATCGTTTCATGGGTTACCTTCAGAAGACTGTCTTCAGTTCATCAAGCAAAACAATATAGTTTTAAAAACTTTTCCGATTATGGTCCGTAACTTAATTTTGAAGAGGACTCATTTGCAAATGAGATGCTTTCAATACTACTTAAAGGAAAGAGCAATATAATGGTATACGGCACTCAGGCCCGAGACTCTCACCACATGGCCTTAGGTGCGCAAGGCCTTCTATAACAAGTTCTTCCCAACCGCCAAAGCCTGGGAATTAAATATCAAGATTGCAACCTTTCGTTAGGAGAATGAAGAACCATATCATGAATCATGATAGAGTTTCCATGCTCTGTTAGCGTAAGTGCCACCACATACCTACACTGATGAATTGATGGTTACTTCCTTCCTTTAGGGTATCTCCATGATCATTTAAATGATGGTAGACAATTCTTGTGAAAGCTTATGAGATCATATGGAAATTGGCCTAGAATTCTCAACAAAGGTCATCTAATATCTGAAGAGGTGGCAAGAAAGAAATTAGTGGAGGCACGGGTATGGAAATCAAAATGTCCAGAATGAAAAAGAAGATGCAGTCCATAGAGGATAAGATGCAAAATATGACTAAGTCAGGTGCCAGGTAAACCAACTGATGTGTGATTCTATGATAGAGGATGGTCAGTACGAGCAAAGAGATGCCCAAGTGATGGGAATTTTTTAGCTTCAAAGGAATGATCCCTATTCAAACACATACAACCAGGGATGGAAAAGCCATCCAAATTTCTCATGGAGCAACAATAATTCCAATCAGAGCCAACGGTTTAATAGGTATAACACTCTGGGTGGTCTGTGTAGGGAAACTCACGGAGCAGAATCTTGAAAATTCAAAATTAGGGTTTGGTATAAACAATTTTTTTTCCTTTTTTATTAACAAGAACCTTAACCTTAGATTAATTGATGTATATAAAAAAAATCGTACCTTTTTCTCGTGACAATTGAACAAGCACTGAATTGAATCCGTAAGATCTTCCAATCCAATCACGAACGTGAATCACGTAGGAGTGTGGGCTCTTTTTTTTTAATTGTATACCTTTGGATGGAAATAAACAATATCTTCTTCTTTGTTAATCGCAATAATCCTTTAAGAAGGAAACAAAGAATGTTAGGTCACTTGTGAATTATCAATCAATTTGATTGAAACTCGCGTGAACCTTGATTCGATGTTGTATAGAAAACCTTTTAACATAAAGGCTACTAATGTACTACCGAAAACTAAATGTTCTTTCTTCCTTTTCTTCTTTGTCGAATATCACACTGTTTCTACAAGTTAAGCGAATTTTGTTCTAGAGCAAAAACAAATTTTCTATCTCAAAATTCTACGGTAGCCGAATTAAAAAAATATTCTTAGCTTTGCCAAAATTATGTAAGCTATATATATATATATATATATATATATGATGGCCGAATTCCAATCCCTTAAAAATATAGGGTTGGCCGAAATCAACTTATATTTAATTTAGGAGACTTAATCCTTTCCTAAGAAGAATTTACTTGATGGGCAAGAATCCTATCCTTAGATGGATTTATTTGGTGACCAAGAATCCTATCCTTAGATGGATTCCTTTTCCAAAAAGAATTCTTTCATACACCAAGACACCTAATCCAACTTAAATAGTGTATTTGTTACCATATTAAAGACTTCCTAATTTGATTAGATAAATAATTCATTTTATTTATCGACTTAGCAAATATAATATTTAATATTAATTATACTACCAACAATAGTATAATATTAGGAGATCTTCTCCTATTAGGAAAAGATTTTGACTTTTAATTAAATAATTAATTAATCAACAAATTAATTAATTTCCATTTAATTAAAAAATAAAATATAATATATTTAGGCTTTTATACGTTAGCCTTGCCGTCCATGACAATATATAGGCATATATATTATTTTTCTTATTTTATTAAATCCATTGGACTTTTATAAAAAAGTTCACATGTGAACTAGACCCATTCTTACAAAAAGAAACAAGTCCACATGCCTTTATACAATTCTAGATGGACCCCTAAATTGGTCCGGTAGAATATATCAAGTGATCCATGCAAGTTCATGTGGATTGGGGATCTTGGCGGGCTATCTAAATTTAAGCTTCAATAGACATAACCTAATCACAATCAACAAATGATTCACTTAGGTCCAATCTATTAATTTTAGTTCATTCCACTAAAGAACTGTTAGGATTATGCTCGATAGCAAGAGTGTAATATTGTAATTAACAATCTTTTCATATGAATAAAGTGATTTCTAGTTTAACAAATCTTATAGCATTTATAGTTTAATTATTATAGTTGTCAAAAGTAAATAATCATAAGGTCAAAAGACTATGAGAAAAGAAGAATTGTTCATACCTCTAGATATGTATGAGGTAGACACAATTCTTTAGTTAGATTTGAATAATATTCACAACTTAAGATAGAAGGTTGGGCGCATTTATCTTGTTAAAGTTGTAGATTCTTTTGCTAGCATTTGAGTGGGATCAAATGTGTTATGATGAGTCTAAAATAATCAAAGTGTTGTGTCTTTGAGCAAAAGAATCTAGTGCACCGGGTGTATTGAATAGGATCAAAATGAAATACTTTATCTAGAACCGTCAATAGATAAAAGTTTTCATTTAAAGGTAATCGGAGAGTCTATCTCAATCCTGAGATAAATGATGGACTTATGGTTGCAAGTGTTATCATTTGAGCTATCAATGAGTACGATTATATAGCATAGTCTATCCTCGATAGTTTGGTGGTATTCATTTGTTAATCGATAGTAGACTTCATTTATAGATATGGACATCATGGCTCCATTTATTGAATGAGAGTAGAATACCATCATATGGATGTTTTGAGGTATAAGATATTAAATCTTAACGTTAAGTTTTCAATAGTGTCTATTAAAATGTGGCTTCTGGATAAATCTAAATATCCAAGTTCAAAATGTGGTCATATGAGTAAATATGGTAACTTGGAGACCTATAGCCGGTCTATGAGCTCTTGGCGATTACTGGTATTCTTCACGAGGATACACTTTCTCCAATAAGGTTGTCTAGGGTACGAATGAGTAACATCAACTTATTCTATCTTTATTTAAGAGTTCGATTTTAGTTCTTTAGTGGAATGAACTAAAATAAAATAGATTGGACCTAAGTGAATCATTTGTTGATTGTGATTAGGTTGTGTCTATTTGAGCTTAAATTTAGATAGCCCGCCAAGATCCTCAATCCATATGAACTTGCATGGATCACTTGATATATTCTACCAGACCAATTTAGGGTTCCATCTAGAATTGTAATAAGGCATGTAAGAATAGGTCTAGTTAACATGTGGACTTTTTATTAAGGTCCAATGGATTTAATAAAATAAGAAAAATAATATATGGCATTTATACTTGGTATGGGCGGCAATGGCTATGGTGAATAGCTTAAATATATTATTTTTATTTTATTATTATTTAATTAAATGGAAATTAATAAATTGGTTTATTAATTAATTATTTAATTAAAAGTCAAAATCTTTTTCCTAATAGGAGATGGTCTCCTAAAACTATACTATTGTTGGTAGTATAGTTAATGTTAAAGACTATATTTGATAAGTAGATAAATAAATGGAATTATTTATCTAATCAAATTAGGAAGTCTTTAATATGGTTACAAATATACTATTTATTTGGATTAGGAGTCTTTGAGTAGGAAACAATTCTTTTTGGAAAAGGATTCTTGGTCACCAAGTAAAACTAATTAGTGGTAGAATTCTTATTTGAAAAGGATTCATAACCACCATGTTAATCTACCTAAGGATAGGATTCTTGTCCATCAATTAATCTTTCTTAAGAAAGATTAAACTCTCCTAATCTACTTCAAAAAAGGGAAATTCGGTCACCACATGTGTAATATAGGATAGGATAGTGTCCCTTTTAGATAAGGATTCTAACTACCAAATAAATCTACCTAAGGAAAGGATTCTGGCCAACCAAGTGAATCCTTCTTAGGAAAGGATTTATGATCCTAATATATATGTGTGAAGAATTTCAGTCATGTCTAAGACAATTAGAGGTGAATTTCGGCCAAGCTTATTTTTCTATGAGAAAGTTTCGGCCATCATAGGAAATTTGAGGAAGAAAAATCTGATTTTACTCTAGACAAAATTCAATCATCTCTAAGCAATAGTGTGTGAATTCAGCCAAGTAGAGAAAAAAGGGGAACGTTTTTGTATTCGATAGCATACTAATATCCTTTACATCAAAAGGTTTTGTGTACAACATCGAATCAAGGTTCACGCGAGTTACAATCAAATTGATTGATAATTCACAAGTGACCGGATGTTCTTGGATTTTTCTCTTGGAGGATATTTGTAACTAACAAAGAAAAGATATTTGCTTTGTCTCCATCCTCAGGAATACAATTTAAAGAAAGGGAGCCCACATTCCTAGGTGATTCACGTTCATGATTAGATTGGAAGATCTTGCGAAATCAATTCGGCGCTTGTTCAATCGTCACGCGAAAAAGGTACGATACTTTTATATACATCAATTAATCTAGGGTTAAGGTTCTCGTTGCGTAAAAGATATTTTTTTTATTTATACGCAAACCCTAATTTCATTTTTTTTTCACGCTTCTGTTGCGTTTTTAAACCGTTTTTTCCCTACAATTGGTATCAGAGCCAGGTTGTACCCTAGATTAATTGATGTATGTGTTCGTGAATCTTTTTCTTTTATTGTATATATGCATGTTTCAGAAAGAGATGACACTCTAGGTATTCACATATATATTTACATTGGAATGTATGGATATATATATGTTTTATATGTGGATTGTTATTGCTCAATTTAGGTCCTAGAATTTCATTGTAATTTTGTTTTGGGATTGTAAAAAGAAGGGTGGTCTATTATCGCCATAATTTCCTTCTTGGTAGTTGCTAAGTTTTTATTTTATTTTGTTGTTGTAATAAAAAAAAACTGCAGTATTTTGTTATGTAAATTCTTATGTAATACATTCAAGTTTCGAAGACTAGAAGGTTTAAAGAATTAGTAGTAACCGGAAACGAACGTACGTGCGAAGAGCGCGCAGCCACGTTTGTTGTGGCATGGGCTGCACACGGCAGCCCTTGTTGTAACCATGGGCTGCGCATGGCAGCCCTTTATGGGCCTGTGACATGTGCATGCCCATGGGTAAGGGCAAGGGGTGCGCACGCCCATGGGAGGTAGCCGAGGGAGTCCGAACGATGAAGGTCGCGTGAAGACTTGTTCGCCAAGAAAGGAGTTCTTGTAGTCCTAGACATATGTAATTTACTTGTTTTTCTAGGATGGACCAAAATTGTAGCTACTTATATTTTTTTAAATATTGCAATGTTTGTCATTGTTTGATAACATGTCATATAGAATAGGAGTGCCACTCATATATCTCTTTTGGTATGAACATGCATTGAATGGTTTAAGTATCTAAATTGGCATCTAGATAACTTGGTAAATCATTCTTTAGAATTCGATCACACGCCCTAAACAATTGAGTGGGAGAAGGTGTTTTGGAACACCTACAGCCTCCAAGTTTAGTTGAGATTTATGTTTCGTGAATAACCTCCCTAGAGTTATTCATGAATGGAATTTAGCTAGATAATTCCATACAAGGATAGACTAGACAATTAGCCCAAACGATATCTACTCCCAAAGGAGGGATATTCGTGAGGGATTAAATTGAAGGTCGATAACTTGGTAACACACTCAATGTGAGTTTATTAATATCCTCCCAAGATTTCTTGTTAATAAAATCACAAGGCTAAAAATAAAACGTTGGCTGTTATGTTAACAATTAGGTGGGACCTAGTCCAACTAGTAAATATTATGAACTCCCAAAGGAGGCGTGACATTTATGGGTGTTGGATCACCGTTGAATTTTTACTATTGAATTATTTTATTTAATTCAAGATAAATATTCAAAAGTTCTTAACAATGATTATTTAGTTATATATAATTTTTGTTATTGTTCAGAAATCATGACCCCATCCCTAATCAACATCCTTAAAGACAATACTTTAACTGGTGGTAATTATGTCACATGGAAATGGAAAATTGGGCTACTATTGCAATCCGAAATACATAAGTTCGTTCTGTGCACTCCTAAACAACCTACTCCTACTAATGAATCTACTCAGGAGCAAAGAGATGAGTATCAGCAGTGGGAGTCTTCTGATGAGATGGCTAAATGTTACATTATGGCCACCATCTCCGACGTGTTACAACGGCAACATGAAGGAATGGAGACTGCTGCCGATATAATGATGTCTCTAGAGGAGATGTTTGCTATGAGGTCTAGGACGACTAAGAGAGATGCAGTGACTGCTTTTATGAATCTTAGGTTGAAACCCAGACAGGCTGTGAAAGATCACATGATGAAAGTCATAGCACATCTCAACATTGCTGAACTGAATGGTGCTGAAATAGATGGTGAGACAAAAATTGACATGATTGTCAACTCACTGTCGGATTCCTTTGATCAATTCAAGTTGGACTACATCTTGAATAATAAGGAATACACCTTGTAAGGCCTGATACAAGATGTTCAAAGTGCAGAAAAGATCCTTACGAAAGGCAAGGGTCAAGAGATTCATACCGTAGGTAAAGTTGCTACTGTTAAGACCCGTAAGAAGGTCAATAAACAACAGAAGAAAAAGCAACTAGGACCTACAAGGAAGGAGACAAAGAAAGTAACCAAGATCAAAGGAAAGTGTTTCCTTTGTGTTGAAAAGGGAAATTGGAAAAGAAATTGCCCAAAGTCTCAAGGAAAGGAAGAAGGTAATATTAATTATCTTGAAACATGTTTTTTGGCGGATTCTATGGATTCACGGATCATAGACTCCGGAGCTACTAATCATGTTTGCTTTTCCTTACAGGGGTTCAAGGAAAGGAGAAGGCTTAATAAGAACGAATTCAACTTGCGATTAGGCAATGGAGCGTTGGTGTCTGCTAGTGCTGTGGGAGATATTAAAATTAGTTTAGATTCTTATAGGCATTTAGATTTAATAGACGTTTACTATGTACCTCAATTCAAGAGGAATTTAATTTCGGTTTCTTGTTTAAATAAATTTGGTTATTCGGTTACTTTTAATAAAACTTTTATTATTAGTAAGAATGACAAAATTATTTGTAAAGGTACATAGGAAAATGGTTTATTCTATTTGCATGGAAATATCTCTCACTTGTTAGACACGGAATCAACGGAACCTAATCATAAATGAGTAAAATTATCAAAAGATGAAACCTACCTGTGGCATTTGCACCTAGGTCATATTAACCTTAATATGATTAAAAGATTGGTATGTGACGGACCTCTAAGTAACTTAAAGGTTGATGATCTACCAACTTGTGAATCTTGTTTGGAAGGTAAAATGACCAAAAGGTCGTTTACAACCAAAGACGCAAGAGCCATTGAATGTTTGGGATTGATACACACTGATGTGGGTAGACCTATGAGCATTCAAGCTAGAGGTGGATATGAGTACTTCATCACTTTCACGGATGATCACTTAAGATTTGGCAATATGTATCTCATGAGACATATGTCGGATGCTTTTGATATGGTCAAAGCATTTAAAGCTGAAGTAGAAAATCAGCTTGAGAAACACAAAAAAATCTTGAGGTCCGATCGTGGTGGAGAATATCTATCTGGTGAGTTTCAGCAATATCTTATTGATAATGAAATAATTTTTCAGTTTTCTGCACCAGGTACACCTCAATAAAATGGGGTGGCAGAAAGAAGAAATAGAACTCTTTTAGATATGGTTTGGTCTATGTTGAGTTATTCAACGCTCCCTAGTTCTTTTTGGGGATATGCTTTACAAACTGCCATGTATATTCTAAGCGATGTACCATCTAAGTCGGTTCCTAAAACACCGCATGAGTTGTGGATTGAGCAAAAGCCTAGTTTACAACACTCAATGAAACCATATTTGTAGGGTATCCAAAAAGAACAAAAGGATTTTATTTTTATAGTCCTTCAGATCTTAAAGTATTTGTTTCAACAAATGCCAAATTCCTAGAAGAGGACTATATGAATATTTTTGTGCCTAGAAGTAGAATTGTTCTAAATGGGCTTTAAGGAGATACAATTCCACAAGAGGTTTCGCAACCAAGCCCAATTGTAAGTTCCGTACCAATACAAGATCAACAATTTACCATACCTCGTCGTAGTAGAAAGGTTGTTAGACAATCCGATAGATACATCGGTCTAGGAGAATCTTTAGAGAATCTTCCGGATGACGATGATCCCTATACGTCCAATAAAGCAATAGAAGATGTTGATTGTCGCCATTGGCAAAAGGCAATGCAATCCGAAATTGAATCTATGTACAAAAATAAAGTCTGGTCTCTTGAAGACTTGCCTAAAGGGATAAAACCCATCAGGTGCAAGTGGGTATACAAGAGGAAAAGAGGAATGGACAGAAAGGTGGAAACCATTAAGGCTAGATTGGTAGCTAAAGGTTACACACCGAAAGAAGGTATCGATTATGAAGAAACCTTCTCTCATGTGGTCATGCCTAAATCCATTAGGATACTCTAATCCATTGCGGCATCTCTAGCCCTAGAGATTTGGCAAATGGACGTGAAGACAGCTTTCCTTAATGGAAGTCTTGACGAAGGCATCTACATGATACAATCAGAAGGATTCATTGAAAAGAGCCAAGAGGAAAGGGTATGCAAGTTGCAAATAACCATATATGGATTTAAGCAAGCATCTAGATCCTGGAACATAAGGTTCAATCAAGCCGTTAAAGGTTTTGGATTTATTCAAAACCTTGATGAACCTTGTGTATACAAAAGGATTAAAGGCGACAAGTTGGTTTTCCTAGTTCTTTATGTTGATGATATACTACTCATCGGAAACGATGTAGGTGTATTGACATCAATAAAAGAATGGTTAGCAAAACAATTTGATATGAAGGACTTGGGAGAAGCAAGTTATATTCTTGGTATCCAAGTCATAAGGGATAGAAAGAATAGAACGATTGCATTATCCTAAGCTTCATACATAGATAAAATCTTGTCTAGATTTTTCATGCAAGATTCCAAGAAAGGTATGTTACCTTTCAGGCATGGAATCAAACTTTCTAAGAAACAAATTCCTAAGAATGAGCATGAAGAGCAATTCAAGAGTAGGGTTCCATATGCATCGGCAGTTGGAAGTCTCATGTATGCAATGCTCTGCACTATACCAGATATTTGTTTTGCTGTAGGCATAGTTAGCAAGTTTCAATAGAAACCTGGTCCTGATCACTGGACGGCAGTCATGCATATTTTCAAGTATCTTAGGAGAACGAGAGATTATATGCTTGTATACTCTGGAAGGGATTTAATTCCCGTTGGGTATACAGATTCTAACTCTAGAAGATCAACATCAGGATCTGTGTTTACCATTGGAGGAGGGGCAGTCATATGGAGGAGTATCAAGCAATCTTGTATTGTTGATTACACCATAAAAGCTGAGTATGTTGCCGCATGCAAGGCTGCCAAAGAGGCTGTCTGGCTCAGCCAATTATTAATTGACTTGGAAGTGGTTCCTGAAGCGAATAAGCAGATCACTGTCTATTGTGACAATAGTGGAGCTGTGGCTAATTCGAGAGAACCAAGAAGTCATAAAAGAGGGAAACACATTGAAAGAAAGTATCAACTTCTAAGGGAAATTATGCATAGGGGTGATGTGACGATTACAAAGATCGCGTCAATAGAAAATCTAGCGGATCCATTTACAAAGGCTCTTCCTTAAAAGTGTTTTGATGGACATCTAGAGAACATGTGGATGAGAGATATGACACATTTGCTATAGAGCAAGTGGGAGATTGTTAGGATTATGCTCGGTAGCAAGAGTGTAATATTGTAATTAACAATCATTTCATATGAATAAAGTGATTTCTAGTTTAACAAATCATATAGCATTTATAGTTTAATTATTATAATTGTCAAAAGTAAATAATCATAAGGTGAAAAGACGATGAGAAAAGAAGAATTGTTCATACACCTAGATATGTATGAGGTAGACACAATTCTTTAGTTAGTCTTGAATAATATTCACAACTTAAGATAGAAGGTTGGGCGCATTATCTTGTCAAAGTTGTAGATTCTTTTGCTAGCATTTGAGTGGGATCAAATGTGTTATGATGAGTCTAAAATCATCTAAGTGTGGTGTCTTTGATCAAAAGAATCTAGTGCACTGGGTGCATTGAATAGGATCAAAATAAAATACTTTATCTAGAACCGTCAATAGATAAAAGTTTTCATTTGAAGACAATCGAAGAGTCTATCTCAATCCTGAGATAAATGATGGGGTTATGGTTGCAAGTGTTATCATTTTAGCTATCAATGAGTACGATTATATAGCATAGTCTATCCTCGATAGTTTTGTGGTATTCATTTGTTAATCGATAGTGGACTTCATTTATAGATATGGACATCGTGGCTCCATTTATTAAATGAGAGTAGAATACCATCGTATGGATGTTTTGACGTATTGGATATTAAATCTTAACGTTAAGTTTTCAATAGTGTCTATTGAAATATGGCTTCTGGACAAGTCAAAATGTCCAAGTTCAAAATATGGTCATATGAGTAAATATGGTAACTTGGAGACCTATAGCCGGTCTATGAGCTCTTGGCGATTACTGGTATTCTTCACGAGGATACACTATCTCCAATAAGGTTGTCTAGGGTACGAATGAGTAACATCAACTTATTCTATCTTTATTTAAGAGTTCAATTTTTGTTCTTTAATGGAATGAACTAAAATTAAATAGATTGGACCTAAGTGAATCATTTGTTGATTGTGATTAGGTTGTGTCTGTTGGGGCTTAAATTTAGATAGCCCACCAAGATCCCTGATCCACACGAACTTGCATGGATCACTTGATATATTCTACCGGACCAATTTAGGGGTCCATCTAGAATTGTAATAAGGAATGTGAACTTGTTTCTTTTTGTAAGAATAGGTCTAGTTCACATGTGGACTTTTTATTAAGGTCCAATGGATTTAATAAAATAAGAAAAATAATATATGGCCTTCATAATAGGTATGAGCGGCAATGGCTATGGTGAATAGCTTAAATATATTATTTTTATTTTATTATTATTTAATTAAATAGAAATTAATTATTTAATTAATAGTCAAAATCTTTTTCCTAATAGGTGATGGTCTCCTAAAACTATACTATTGTTGGTAGTATGGTTAATGTTAAAGACTATATTTGATAAGTAGATAAATAAATTGAATTATTTATCTAATCAAATTAGGAAGTCTTTAATATGGTTACAAATACACTATTGATTTGGATTAGGAGTCTTGGTGTAGGAAAGAATTCTTTTTGGAAAAGGATTTTTGGTCACCATGTAAAACTACTTAGTGGTAGAATTCTTATTTGAAAAGGATTCATAACCACCAAGTTAATCTACCTAAGGATAGGATTCTTGTCCATCAAGTAATATTTCTTAGGAAAGATTAAACTCTCATACTCTACTTCAAAGAAGGGAAATTCGGTCACCACATGTGTAATATAGGATAGGATAGTTTTCCTTTTGGATAAGGATTCTAACTACCAAATAAATCTACCTAAGGAAAGGATTCTTGCCAACCAAGTGAATCCTTCTTTGGAAAGGATTTATGATCCTATATATATGTGTGAAGAATTTCGGTCATGTCTAAGGCAATTAGAGGTGAATTTCGGCCAAGCTTATTTTTCTAAGAGAAAGTTTCGGCCATCATAGGAATTTTGAGGGAGAAAAATGTGATTTTACTCTAGACAAAATTCAATCATCTCTAAGCAATAGTGTGTGAATTCGGCCAAGTAGAGAAAAAGGGGAACGTTTTTGTATTCGATAGTATACTAATATCCTTTACATCAAAAAGGTTTTGTGTACAACATCGAATCAAGGTTCACACGAGTTACAATCTAATTGACTGATAATTCACAAATGACTGGATGTTCTTGGATTTTTCTCTTGGAGGATATTTGTAACTAACAAAGAAAAGATATTTGCTTTTTCTCTATCCTCAGGAACACAATTTAAAGAAAGGGAGCCCACAGTCCTAGGTGATTCACGTTCGTGATTGGATTGGAAGATCTTGCAGAATCAATTCGGCACTTCTTAAATCTTCACGTGAAAAAGGTACGATAATTTTATATACATCAATTAATCTAGGGTTAAGGTTCTCGTTGCATAAAAGGGATTTTTTTTTATTTAGATGCAAACCCCAATTTCATTTTTTTCTCACGCTTCTGTTGCGTTTCTAAACCGTTTTTTTCCTACAAGAACTAAAATTGAACTCTAAAATAAAGATATAATAAGTTAATATTCCTGATTCAAACCCTAGACAATCTTAATGGAGAAAGTGTATCCTCGTGAAGAATACCAGTAATCGCCAAGAGCTCATTGACCGCCTATAGCTCTCCAAGTTACCATATTTACTCATATGACCACATTTTGAACTTGGATATTTAGACTTGTCCAGAAGCCATGTTTCAGTAGACACTATTGAAAACTTAATGCTAAGATTTAATATCCCATACCTTAAAATATCCATATGATGGTATTCTACTCACATTTAATAAATGGATCCACGATGTCCATATCTTTAAATGAAGTCCTCTATCGATTAACAAATGAATACAACCAAACTATCGAGGATAAACTATGCTACTGTAAGTCCATCATTTATCTCAGAATTGAGAAAATTTCTCTGATTGTCTTCAACTGAAAACTTTTATCCATTGACGGTTCTAGATAAAGTATTTCATTATGATCTGATTCAATGCACCCAGTGCAATAGATTCTTTTGCCCAAAGACACCACACTTTGATGATTTTAGACTCATCATAACAAATTTGATCCCACTCAAATGCTAGCAAAAGAATCTACAACTTTGACATGATAAAGGTGCCCAACCTTTACCTTAAGTTGTGAATATTATTCAAGACTAACTAGAGAATTGTGTCTACCTCATACATATCTAGATGTATGAACAATTCTTTTTTTCTCGTAGTCTTTTGACCTTATGATTATTTACTTTTGACAATTATATTAAACTATAAATGCTATAAGATTTGTTAAACAAGAAAACACTTTATTAATATAAAAAGATTGACAAATACATCATTATACTCTTGTTATCGAGCATAATCCCAACAATCTCCCACTTGCTCTATAGCAAATGTGTCATATCTCTCATCCCTATGTTCTCTAGATGCCCATCAAAACTCTTTTGTGGAAGAACCCTTGTAAAGGGATCCGCTAGATTATCTGCTGATGTGATCTTAGTAATCGTCACATCACCCCTATGCACAATTTCCCTCAGAATATGATACTTTCTTTCAATGTGTTTCCCTCTCTTATGACTTTTTTGTTCTCTCGAATTAGCCACTGATCCACTATTGTCACAATAGATACTGATTTGCTTATTCGCATCATGAACCACTTCCAAGTCAATCAAGAATTGGGGGTGCCAAACAGCCACTTTAGCAGCCTCACATGCGGTAACATACTCGGCTTACATGGTAGAATCAACAATACAAGATTGCTTGATACTTATCCATATGATTGCCCCTCCTCTAATAGTAAACACAGATCCTGATATTGATCTCCTCGAATCAGAATCTAACTGAAAATCAGAATCTGTATACCAATAGGAATTACATCCCCTACAGAGTATACAAGCATATAATCTCTCGTTCTCCTGAGATACTTGAAACTAAGCATGACTTTCATCCAGTGATCAGGACCAGGTTTCGATTGAAACCTGCTAATTATGCCAACAACAAAATAAATATCTGATCTAGTGTAGAGTACTACATACATGAGACTCCCAACTGCCGAGGCATATGAAACCCTGCTCATGAATTGCTCTTTATGCTCATTCTTAGGAACTTGTTCCTTAGAAAGTTTGATTCTATGTCTGAAAAGTAACATACCTTTCTTGGAATCTTGCATGGAAACCTAGACTAGATTTTATCTACGTATGAAGCTTGGGATAATGCAATCATTATATTATTTCTATCCCTTATGACTTGGATACCAAGAATATAACTGGCTTCTCCTAAGTACTTCATATCAAATTATTTTGCTAACCATTCTTTTACTGATGTCAAAACACATACATCGTTTCCGATGAGTAGTATATCATCAACGTAAAGAACCATGAAAACCGACTTGTCACCTTTAATCCTTTTGTGTACACATGGTTCATCAAGGTTTTGAATAAATCCAAAACTTTTCACGGCTTGATCGAACCTTATGTTCTAGGATTCTGATGCTTGCTTCAATCAATATATGGATCTTTACAACTTGCGTACCCTTTCCTCTTGGCCTTTTTCAATGAATCCGTCTGGTTGCATCATATAGATGCTTTCGTCAAGACTTCTGTTAAGGAAAGCTATCTTGACATCCATTTGCCAAATCTTTAGGCCTAGAGATGCCGTAATAGATAAGAGTATCCTAATGGATTTAAGCATGGCCACAATAGAGAAGGTTTCTTCATAGTCGATACCTTCCATCTGTGTATAACCTTTAGCTACCAATCTAGCTTTAAAGGTTTCCACCTTTCCATCGATTCCACTTTTCCTCTTGTATACCCACTTGCACCCGATGGGTTTTATCCTTTTAGGCAAGTCTACAAGAGACCAGACTTTGTTTTTGAACATAGTTTCAATTTTGGATTGCATTGCCTTTTTCCAATTGTGACAATCAACATCTTCCATTGCTTCCTTGTACATATATGAATCATTGTTATCCGGAAGATTCTCTACAGATTCTCTTAGACCGATGTATCTCTCGAGTTGTTTACTAACCCTCCCACAATGACGAGGTATGGTAGATTGTTGATCTTGTGTCGGTAAGAAACTTACAATTGGGTTTGGTTGTGAAACCTCTTGTGGAATTGTATCTCCTGGAAGCTCATTCAGGATAATTATAATTTTAGGCACAAAATTATTCATATAGTCCGCTTCCAGAATTTTAGCGTTTGTAGAAAAAAATACTTTCAGATCTGAAGGACTATAGAAATAATATCCTTTTGTTCCTTTTGGAAACCCTACAAATATGCATGTTTCTGAATGAGACTATCTTTTCTGTCTTTCCTTTTAACACGTGCGTAGGACATCCAAATATCTTTAAGTGTTGTAAACTAGGCTTTCGCCTGGTCCATAACTCATGCGGTGTTTTAGGAATTGACTTAAATGGTACATCGTTTATAATGTACATAGCAGTTTGTAAAGCATATCCCCAAAAATAATTAGGAAGCGTTGAATAACTCAACATAGACCAAACCATGTCCAAAAGAGTTTTATTTCTCCTTTCTACTGCCCCATTTTGTTGAGGTGCACTTGGTGCAGAAATCTGAGAAATTATCCCATTATCAATAAGATATTGCTGAAACTCACCAGATAGATATTCTCCACCACGATCAGACCTCAAGATTTGTATGCGTTTCTCAAACGGATTTTCTACTTTAGCTTTAAATGCTTTGAACATGTCAAAAGCATCTGACTTATGTCTCATGAGATACAAATAGCCAAATCTTAAGTGATCATCCGTGAAAGTAATATGTACTCATATCCACCTCTAGCTTGAATGCTCTTAGGTCCACACACATCAGTGTGTATCAATCCTATACATTCGATGGCTCGTGTGCTTTTGGTCGAAAACGACTTTTTGGTCATTTTACCTTCAAAACAAGATTAACAAGTTGGTAGATCATCAACCTTTAAGTCACTTAGAGGTCCGTTACTGACCAATCTTTTAATCCTATTATGGTTGATATGGCCCAGGCGCAAATGCCATAGGTAGGTTTCATCTTTTGCTAATTTTACTCTTTTATGATTAAGTTCAGTTGATTCTGTGTCTAACAAGTGAGAGATATTTCTATGCAAACAGAATAAATCATTTTCCAATGTACCTTTACAAATAATTTTGTCATATTTACTCATAATAAAAGCTTTATTAAAAGTAAACGAATAACCAAATTTATTTAAACAAGAAACTGAAATTAAATTCTTCCTGAATTGAGGCACATAATAAACGTCGATTAAATCTAAATGCCTATAAGAATCTAAACTAATTCTAATATCTCCCACTGAACTAGCAGACACCAATGCTCCATTGCCTAAACGCAAGAAGCCTTCTCCTTTCCTTGAACCCCTATAAGGAAAAACAAACATGAGTAGTGGCTCCGGAGTCTATGATCCAAGAATCTGTAGAATCCACCAAAAAACATGTTTCAAGATAAATAATATTACCTTATTCCTTATTTTCCTGAGACTTTGAGCAATTTATTTCCCAATGTCCCTTTAACAACAAAGGAAACACTTCCCCTTTGATCTTGGTTGCTTTCTTTGTCTATTTTTTGGTAGGTCCTAGTTGCTTTTTCTTCGGTTGTTTCTTGACCTTCGTACGGGTCTTAACAGCAGCAACTTTACCTACAATATGAATCTCTTGACCCTTGCCTTTCACAAGGATTTTCTCGACGTTTTGAACATCTTGCATCAGGCCTTGCAAGGTGTAGTCCAACTTGAATTGGTCAAAGGAATCTGACAGTGAGTTGACAATCATGTCAATTTTGGTCTCACCATCTATCTGAGCACCATTCAGTTCAGTAATGTTGAGATGTGCTATGACTTTCACAATGTGATCTTTCACACCCTGTCCAGGTTTCATCATTAGATTAATAAAAGTAGTCACTACCTCTCTCTTAGTCATCCTTAACCTCATAGCAAACATCTCCTCTAGAGATATCATTATATCGGCAACAGTCTCCATTCATTCATGTTGCTGTTGCAACACGTCAGAGATGGTGGCCATAATGTAGCATTTAGCCATCTCATCTAAAGACTCCCACAGCTGATACTCATCTCTTTGCTCCTGAGTAGATTCATTAGTAGAAGCAGGTGGTTTAGAAGTGCACAGATTAAGCTTATGCTTTTTGGATTGTAATAAAAGCCCAATTTTCCTTTTCTGTGCGATATAATTATCAATAGTTAAAGTATTGTCTTTTAGGATGCTGATTAGGGATGTGGTCATGATTTCTGAACAATAACAAAAATTATATAAGTAAATAATCATGATAAAACACTTTTGAATATTTATCTTGAATTATAAATAAATTAATTCAATCGTAAAATTCAACGGTGATCCAACACGCATAAATGTCACGCCTCTTTTGGAAATTCGTACCATTTACTAGTTAGACTAGGTCCTACCTAATTGTTAACATAACAACCAATGCTTTCAATTTTAGCCTTGCAATTATTTTAACAAGGACTCTTGGGAGGATATTAATAAACTTACATTGAGTGTGTTACCAAGTTATCGACCTTCAATATAATCCCTCACGAATATCCCTCCTTTGGGAGTATATATCATTTGGGCTAATTGTCTAGTCTATCCTTGTAAGGAAGTATCTTGCTAAATTCCATTCATGAATACCTCTGGGGAGGTTATTACACGAAACATAAAGCTCAACTAAACTTGGAGGTTGTAGGTGTTCCAAATGTGATCGAATTCCAAAGAATGATTTACCAAGTTATCTAGATGCCTAAATCATTCAATGCATTTTCATACCAAAAGAGATATATGAACGGTACTCCTATTCTATATGAAATGTTATCAAACAATGACAAACATTGCAATATTTACAAAAATATAAATAGCTACAATTTTGGTCCATCCTAAAAAATCAAGTAAATTACATGTCTTGGAATACAAAAAAAACTCCTTTCTTGGCAAACAAGTCTTCACGCGACCTTCGTCGTTTGGACTCCCTCGGCTACCTCTCATAGGCGTGCGCACCCTTGGCTTCCTCCTATGAGCGTGATCATGCCACAACCCCATAAAGGGCTGCCATGCGTAGCCCATGGATTTCATGGGGTTGCCGTGCCCAGCCCATGCCACAACAAATGTGGCCGCGTGCTCTTCGCACGAACGTTTGTTGCAATGGTTCGCACTGTCCCAAACTTGTTCCGGTTGCTTCTTATTCTTCAAAACTTCAAGTCTTCTATATTTGAATACATTTAAGAAGAATTTTAATTAAAAAAAATACTGTAGTTTTTTTTATTACAATAAAGTGCAATATTTTTATTACAATAGCAAAATAAATAAAAATTTAGCAACTACCAAGAAGGAAATTACGACGATGATAGGCCACCCTTCTTGTTACAATCCCAAAACAAAATACATTGAAAATCTAGGAACAAATTTGAGCAATAACAATCCACATATAAAACATATATATATCCATACATTCCAATGTAAATATATATGTGAATACCTAGAGTGTCATCTCTTTCTAAAACATGCATATATACAATAAAAAGAAAAAGATTAAAGAACACATACATCAATTAATCAAGGGTACAACTAGGCTCTGATACAAATTGTAGAAAAAATCACGTAGTGGAAGCGTGGAAATTCAATATTAGGGTTTGGTATAAATAAATTTTTTCCCTTTTTTAATAACAAAAACCTTAACCCTAGATTAATTTATGTATATAAAAAGTATCATACCTTTTTCTTGTGAGGATTGAACAAGTGCCGAATTGAATCCGTAGGATCTTCCAATCCAACCACGAACATGAATCACCTAGGAATTTGGGCTCCCTTTCTTTAATTGTATACCTGAGGATGAAAACAAAGAACGTTAGGTCACTTGTGAGTTATCAATCAATTTGATTGAAACTCGCATGAACCTAGATTCGATGTTGTACACAAAACCTTTTAATGTAAAGGCTACTAGTGTACTATCGAAAACGTTCTTTCTTCCTTATCTTCTTTGTAAATTCTAACAATATTTCTTTAAGTTGATCGAATTTTGTTCTAGAGCAAAAACAAATTTTCTCTCTCAAAATTCTATGGTAGCCAAATTCTTTAAAAAAAAAAAATTCTTAGCTTGGCCGAAATTATGTAAGCCATATGTATATACGATGACCGAATTCCTAGCCCTTAAATATATAGGGTTGGCCGAATTCAACTTATATTTAATTTAGGAGACTTAATCCTTTCCTAAGAAGGATTTACTTGATGGGCAAAAATCATATCCTTAGGTGGATTTACTTGGTGACCAAGAATCCTTTTCCAAAAAAGAATTCTTTCCTACACGAAGATTTCTAATCCAACTTAAATAGTGTATTTGTGACCATATTAAAGATTTCCTAATTTGACTAGATAAATATTCCTTTTATTTATCTACTTATCAAATATAATCTTTAATATTAATTATAGAGGAGACCTTCTCATATTAGGAAAAGATTTTGACTTTTAATTAAATAATTAATTAATCAACAAATTAATTAATTTCCATTTAATTAAAATAAATAAATAATATATTTAGGCAATTATACACTAGCCTTGCCGCCCATGACAATATATAGGCATATATATTATTTTCTTATTTTATTAAATCCATTGGATTTTTATAAAAAGTTCACATGTAAACTAGACCCATTCTGACAGAAAGAAACAAGTCCTCATGCCTTAATACAATTCTAGATGTACCCCTAAATTGGTCAGGTAGAATATATCAAGAGATCCAGGCAAGTTTGTGTGGATTGGGGATCTTGGTAGGCTATCTAAATTTAAGCTTCGATAGACATAACCTAATCATAATGAACAAATGATTCACTTAGGTCCAATCTATTAATTTTAGTTCATTCCACTAAAGAACTATAATTGAACTCATAAATAAAGATAGAATAAGTTAATAATCCTTATACATACTCTAAAAAATCTTAATGGAGAAAGTGTATCCTCAAGAAGAATACTAGTAATCGCCAAGAGCTCAAAGACCGCATATAGCTCTCCAAGTTACCATATTTACTCATATGACCACATTTTTAACTTGGATATTTTGACTTGTATAGAAGTCATGTTTCAATAGACACTATTGAAAACTTAACGTTAAGATTAAATATCCAATACCTTAAAATATCCATATGATGGTATTCTACTCACATTTAATAAATAGAGCCACGATGTCCATATTTATAAATGAAGTCCTCTATCGATTAACAAACGAATACCACCAAACTATCGAGGATAGACTATGCTATATAATCGTACTCATTGATAGCTCAAATGATAACATTTGCAACCATAAGTCCATCATTTATCTCAGGACTGAGATAGACTCTTCGATTGTCCTCAAATGAAAACTTTTATCCATTGACAGTTCTAGATAAAGTTTTTTATTATGATCCGATTCATTGCACTCAGTGCACTAGATTCTTTAGCCCAAAGACACCACACTTTGATGATTTTAGACTTATCTTAACAGATTTGATCACACTCAATTGCTAGCAAAAGAATCTACAACTTTGACAAGATAAAGGTGCCCAACCTTTATCTTAAGTTATGAATATTATTCAAGACTAACTAAGAATTGTGTCAACCTCTTACATATCTAGATGTATGAACAATTCTTTTTTCCTCATAGTCTTTTGACCTTATGATTATTTACTTTTGACAATTACATTAAACTATAAATGCTTTATGATTTGTTAAGCTAGAAGTCACTTTATTAATATGAAAAGATGGTTAAATACATTATTATACTCTTGTTATGGAGCATAATCCCAACAGTCTGAGCAAACATTGGCAAAACACACAGAACCAACCTTAGACGAATTTCAAAAATCGACAAAGGGCAATATTAAAACAAGACCAAGTCACTCATGGAAATAATGAAGGAACTGGTACAAACCATCAAAAGTCCAATCAAGAATTGAAGAATTCTCATAATGAATTGCTACAGAGGTTGCAGAACTACATTGAGACCAATGACCAAAGGAACCAAGGTTTAGAGGCTTTTACGCAAGTGTGGAGACTCAACTAGCTTAAATCACGGAGTCCCTATTGATGCAAGAGAAAGGAAAACCTGTGAGTGGAAGTGAGCATGCCAAGGTTTTAGAGCTTGAGGAAAATGGGAGTATTGTATTAGGGGGAGTTTGGAGAGGTCGTGAAGACCTTGGGGAATGATTAAGAGACTGTTCTAGTGAAGTTAGAAGACCCTGGGAGTTTCATCATTCTAGTTAGCATAGGAAATTCAAGATTGATGGAGGCAGTACTTGATATGGGTGATAGCATCAATATGATTGCCCCACATGTGTGCAGAGGATTGAAGATCAAGTTCGTTAAACATAGTACCATAACTTTGAGAATGGCTAATATTGACTTAAAACCACACAAGGTGAGGAATTTCGATCAACACCCTTAACCATCTACCCGGTAGACTACGGGAGGTAGGTACCTCGTACTTCGGTGATCTTGTATGAATATGGAGTATGGTGTAGCTAGGTAGAAGACAAGTCCTCCCACTCGTCAGGCTTCGTGCCTATGGAGGAACATGGCACTTGAGGTTCCTTTGTTGGAATGGAGGACAAGTCTTGGTCCCTAGTCAGTGAGAGTGCTCTTGAGAGCTTACAAAGATAACAAAGTGGTAAAACATATACGCTCCAGAGAACTTACAATAGTAATTGAATGTTAATCAATCCCGACATATTCTTGGGAGAGGGAATACGTGTAAATGAGATAATACCACAATGGTGACATAAGGAGAATTCAGGCGAGATGTCTTTTACACTGTTGGCGATGGTGAACAACCCTCTATTTTGTTGATATATGAATCCTCTCGAGAATCCATTTTTGCCTCTCTCTCAATAAGTGAATTTTAGGTCAGAAATGAGATGTGAGATTAGTGTCGAATCCAACCTTCGTCTCTTTCTCTAATGTGCTTTTACTAGTGTATTTATACATGTTGTAATTAGGGTTAATTTTTGGCATGCAAGCCGAGATTTCTGGATTGATCTCCTTCCTTATTAGGCGGGATTTTCAGTTTAATGCAGTTGACCCTAAAGAATCGGTTTGTATAGGATATCATAGAGAATATGTGATTGTTTCCTTTTTGGACTCTTTTTTGTTGACCAGTCTATTAATTTAGCCATTTAATTCGAAATCATAAGAACACTTAGTAGGCATTGATTGAGTTGACTTATTAATGTCATTGTGAATGGAAATTAAGGAGTTAACTGATCTTCCTTTAAAGGGGTTGACTGTCCTAATTAATAAGGGTTGACTTTTTCCGTTAATGGTGTTGTAAATAGCCGGAGAAGTCAACTTTCTCTTTTGTGTTACTGGAGGAGAAACGATGGTTCTAGCTACGTATTCTGGTAGGTTGGTACCTCCTTAATATTGTTCTTCTTATTGGACAGGTAGGATACGTACCTATATGGGTCCCGAAATGGTATCATGTTACTCGGGTACCGAGTTCGTGTCGCGGTACCTAGGTTCTAGATAGGAGGTACCATGGTATCTAGGCACCAGGTAAGAGGTACCATGGTATCGGTATCAGCTTGGTAACTGTTTGATAATTGGTATCTAAGTATCGGTCCCGATCTAGATTCGACCGGGTATGCCTTATCAAGTACCAGGTAGATAGAAAATTCTTCCTTAGACCCCTGCCAAAAAAGGTTGTTAACAGAAGTCCCTCATGACTTGAACACCGGTATATAATTGGGGTTTGAGCCAGGATTTTGTAATGCTTGAAGAATTTTGCTTGTCGCTTCTTACTGGAAATTATTGCTTGAAATGAAAACCATTCCTAGCATGCTTGACTTTGGCAGATCAGGGTACTAGTCATTCTAATTTCAAGAGTCATAGTATTTAGGCGTAAAGATCCTGGTAGGCAACTAGGGTCTCTTTCACACCACGTATTTGTAGATAGGTAAAACAAAGGTGAATCCAGGTGTTTGGTGTTCCTGTAAAACAAATGAGCGATTGTGAACCACTGATAGGGATAGTCCCTTGGGCAGAATTTTCGACGCTCTAGTTAGTTTAAAATTTGATAATCGAGAAAGGTAAGATATGATAAACCATACTGCTAGATCATTTAGGATAATGCTCTTGTGATCAATCTGGGTACCTAGAATTCTTATTCCAGGAATCCACGCACTTAGGCGAACTAACGAAATGATCCTAATAGGTAATTATGCCATCCAGATACTTCCTGGCCGGGTTGGCCTAGCTAAGGAAGCAGGATTACCATTTGGTTGTCCTGGTCTCATGATCTAGCAGGCAACTATAAGCTTACGCACAGATCCTTCTTGTGGGTGGTAGTCAGACCAAGGCATTAAAAATGTTATTTGGTTATCCTAGTCTTGTGATATGGCAGAAAACTATAACTCACAAACCAGACCCTTCCTAGCGAGGGGGGGGGGGGGGGGGGGGGGGGGGGAGGGGGGGTGGTGCCTGGCTAAGGTATCAAGGGTAGTAAGGGGGCTTCCCAAAAAAATCCTTGGTCTCGAGGCGATCATTATCTAAATACCATGGTGATCCTCCAATGGGGATTAATCTGGTCTAGGGCATCAGTAATGTTGTGTAGCTCTCCTGGCCATGGCAATCCTCTTGGAGGGATTAATCCGGTCAAGGGCATCAGAAGTTTAGTGTAGCTCTCATAGTCAAGGCGATCCTCCTAGAGGGATTAATCCGGCCCAAGGCATCAGAAGCACTGTGTAGCTCTCCTAGTAACGATCATAGGTAAATGGTTATCATAGAAAAACTATCAAAGAGGTCAAAATCAAATGAGATATAAACTCATAATGATACAGTTTTAGGCAAAACCGGTCAATGCTCACCCTGCTACTACGAACTTCAAGGGTAAAACCTTTTGAGGTGATGCGCGCTCCTTGTATAGAGTGACTTCTCGTAAAGTTGCTTTTTATTATGGACCAGTCACTAGAAGAAATCTTCTCAAGTTGGGTCTTACCGGGGTACTTAAGAAAATGGCGAGCTTCTAGTCTCTAGGTAATGCAACCGGCTTAAAGGCCCACTCGGGGTGGATGACAATTCTCTATAATTTTAGTAGGCTTGAGATTATGTTCGAATGAACCAAGACCTCAGTAACTTATATTGGCATTATGAGGGCCCCAGAATGATAAGTGAAGAACCACTGGCCTGATAATGGTTTAGAGGCAAGCTTGGGATTCAAAGAGACCCTAGAAACTAAGAAGGGGCTCTAGACTTCGCTCAAATGATTTGGGACCTAGGTAGCTCACATGGGCATGGTGAGGGGTCTAATATAACAAGTGCGGAAACCATAGGTCTTGTAGTTGCAATGCTACCTCTAGAGGTTTTCTTAGGAATGTGTGAGGCCTCATTAAATATTGGAACAATCTGGGCTATTCCTGAATGGATCTCGACATTGGTGGCTCGCTAAGGCATTGAGGGGCTTAGTACAATTGGAGAGTAGCCACCGGTATGATACTTTTTGGGAGTAGGTTGATGCTGCTAAGGTTGAACTCTGGCAGGCCAAAGGGGAGTTTACCAAGGTAGCGAGGGGAACGATCGTCCTAGATAAATCGCTGATAAGAGCTAAGGCAACTGTGGTTGAGGCGCAGGTAGATTGGGAGCGAATGTAATATACATATGAGATTAAAAGACTCAAGTCCATGTGTCATGCCTATCAAGGATAGCTCTGAATGAGGTGAAAAAATCTGGTGGAAGTGGTCTAAACTCTATAAAGCAGCGTGGCTGCTTTTGAAGTGCCAAAGTGGATGCTTCCTTTACTAAAGGATGCTACTAAGCTTCTCACTAGATAGCTCAAGCTCTTCCATTCCTCTTTAACTTGAGCGCCATTGGATGATGGAGCTAAGAGGGGATTATGGAGAAAGCTGCGGAGTTAGTTGGGTCCGTTCCGACTAAAGACGATTCTTATTGAGCCGCTGGATGCGTAACTGTTGAGAAGGACTTAGTGCCTATATCTATCTTTATATTCAGTCATACTGAGGTAGAGCTACCTTAAAGTCCTCTACTATTGCGATATTTTAGGATGTGGGAGAAGCTCCAAACCTTCCCATATTTCTTTTCGAACCCGTCAAAGAGTTAAAGGTCTAGGTCGATCCTACCAAGGAAGGGCAGGTCTTAACTGGTCTTGCAGAGGTGGTTTGTTGCTGATATTTGAGATATAGAATAAGCCTAAAAACTGTATACCTATCCATTTGAACCTGTCAAAGAGGTAGAGATCCGGACCGATCTTACCAAGGAAAGGGATGTCCAAACTGATCCAACAAAAGAGATGGTAGCCTAAGCTGATTCAGGCTGATCTAACCATGGTGCTGGAACTTGGCTCAGAAGCAACAACATTAGGGGATGGCGACCCTTCATCCAACTAAACAACAAGTCTAGGGATGATGGAGTTGTTACTGTTAAGGAGACTAACTAAGAAGGTAGATCGGGACAACGGTGGCTTGTTAGGTCACTGAATGAGCCGATAAAAATGGAGAGGAGCCACTGGCTTGATACTGATCCAGAGTCATCCTTGTGATCTTGGAAGTCCCCAGCACCTGAGAAGAGGCTCTGGATATACCAAGAATGAATCGGGGCTGCAGTGGCTCACTAGGGTGATGACAAACCTGGTATAAGAAGTGAGGTGCCACTAGGCCTTGTAGCGGTGCTGTAGCTCTAGAGGCTTGCTTAGGCATGTAAAAGGCCTTACCAAATATGAGAAGTGTCTGGGCTCTACCTGATCGGATCACTAAGGCGTTGAATGGCCTGGAATAAATGGAGAGGAGCCACACGTCTGGTACTTGTCTAGAGGCATGATTGGGATCCTTTAAGTCCTAAAAAACTAAAATAAGGCTTTGGACCATGTTAGAACGAACTGAGAGCTCAATGGCTTACTTGGGCATTGACTAGCCTGGTTTAAGAAATGGGAAGCCACTGGGCCTTACAGCGGGGCTAATACAAAGGCTTGATTAAGAAAGTAGAGAGCCTTACCAATTGTGGGAATGCTCTAGGCTCTCCCTGAATAGATCGGGACATCGATGGCTTACTAGGGCTTTTAATGGCCCGTTACAAAAGGAGAAGAGCCACTTGTCTTGTACTGGTTCAGAGGCATGCTTGGGATTCTAGAAGTCCCTTACAACTGAAATAAGGCTTTGGACCATGCTAGAATAAACTGGGAGCTCAGTGGCTCACTTGGACGTTGACTGGCCTAATATAAGAAGTGAAGAGCAACTGGGCCTTACAGTGGAGCTACTCTAGAGGCTTGTTTAGGCATGTAGAGTTCCTTACCAAATATAAAAAAAACTGAGAGTCTCATCGAATGGATTGGGACTTCAATGGCTCACTAAGGCAATGAATGGCCCGGTACAAATGGAGAGGAGCTACCTATCTATTACTGGTCCAGAGGCATGCTTGGGATCCTAGAAGTCATTTCTATCATCACCCTTAACCCACTACCCAGTAGGCTACATGGGGTAGGTGCCTCATACCGCAGTGATCTTGTATGAATATGGAGTATAGTGTAGCTAGGTAGGAAACAAGTCCTCCCACCTGTCGGGCTTCGTGCATATGGAGAAAATATGGCGCTTAAGGTTCCTTTTTTGGAATGGATGGTAGGTTATAGTCCCTAGTCCTAGTACCCTGGTCCTGGCACTCGGTATCTTCTATAGGTGACCTTGATCCAAAGAGATTGCAAAAAGGTAGGTTTGTTACTCCTCGGTAATTTTCCAGCCCATATAGCAAGCAAGAAGGAAAGATTGGTATGCCTGATTGATAAATCTATGGTCGTGAAAGATATAACAATCCGTTAGTGACTCCTTGCCTCTAGTTACTTTCGGTCGGGGCCGTGACCTATCTTAGTTCACCTAACTTCTTTAGAGCATTAACTTGACTTACAGATGGGTGGCTAGGTCCAGCGGGGTCTGAGATTAACTCACATTCATACACACATACATAACAAAAGAGATAGATGGGAGAAATACAAGTCTTTTGTAGAGGTGGATTGACTAATGGGGAAAATGCATCATGAGTAAACATATGCTGAAAAACCCTAAGGTAGTATCCAGAGGATGGAGGAAAATCTATCCTTATGTATATACATATATATATAGTGCTCTTGGGAGCTTACTAAGATAGCGAAGTGGTAAAACATAGACGCTCCAGAGAGCTTACAATAATAATCGAATGTTAACCAAACCCAATATATTCTTGGGAGAAGTAATATCTGTAAATGAGATAATACCACAATGGTGACATAAGGAGAATTTAGCTAAGATGCCTTTTTCACTGTTGGCGATGGTGAACAACTCACTGTTTTTTTGATCTCTAAATCCTCTCAGGAATCCATTTTTGCCTCTCAATCAATAGGCGATTTCTGAATAAAATATTAAATGTGAGATGTGTCGTATCCAGCCTTTGTCTCTCTCTAATGTGGTTTTACCAGTGTATTTATACACGTTGTAATTAGGGTTAACTCTTGGCGTGCAAGTTGAAGGTTTCTTGATTGATCTCCTTCCTCATTAGGCGGTATTTTCTGTTTAATGCAGTTGACCCTGAAGAATCGGTTTGTGGAGGATATCTTGGAAAAGATGTGTTTGTTTCCTCTTTGGACTTTTTCTTTTTGCCCACTCCGTTAATTCAGCCATTTAATTCGTAATCATAGGAACACTGATTTGGTATTGATTGCATTAACTCATTAATGGCGTTGTGAATGGCAATTAAGGAGTTGACTAATCTTCCATTAATGAGGTTGATTGTCCACATTAAAAAGGGTTGACTTTCTCCATTAATGGCATTGTAAATGGCTGGATAAGTCAACTTTCTCTTCTTTATTGTTGGAGGTGAAATGATGGTTCTAACAACATATTCTGGTTGGCTAGTACCTCCATAGTACCATTCTTCTTAATGGTTAGGTAGGATACGTACCCTTGATGGGTCCTGAAATGGTATCGCGGTACTTGGGTACCAGGCTAGTTTCATGTACCTAGGTTCCAGGTAGAAGGTACTGTGGTTCCTAGGTACCTGGTAGGAGGTATTGCTGTACCGGTTCTGCGTGATAACTGTTAGTATATGGGAGACGGTATTGACTTCTTATTGGCCCATGATATCGAATATCCTCGGTATCTAGGTACTTCCTTTGATCTTGATTGTATCAGTAATCCCTACCAAGTACCAGGCAGATGGAAAATTCATCTTTGTAACCCTGCCAAAAAAGGTTATTAACAGTTACCAACTTTAAGAATGTGCAGTTGGACTTACATGGTTTGAAGGTACTGGTGGACTTTATGATTCTGGAGGTAATGGATGTTGGAGCCTAAGATCGGGATTGGAAGTAGCTACTAGGTAGCCCACAGCTGGGATGGTGATAAATGTTTCTCAAGACAGTTATCACTCAGTTGTTTAGGCACAAAGATCGAATTTATTGTGACGGGACTCTGTGAGAGGCATGAGAACAAAGGTTGTCTACTTATGGAAGTTTCTAAGAATTGAAAGAAGAAGAGCAAGGTTGAGGACCTAGTGAAAGCATTTAAGTTAGCCTCCGAAATGGAGAAAAGGTTCCAAGATGGCCTTGAAGAGAAAAAGGTAGAAGAAAGTGGAGAAACAGTTTTTATTGATGTTAATAGCTGTCGTATGTAAATTTTATCAGACGTACACGTCATTGACAAACAGGATAAAATTTCCAGGTAGACATCCGAATAAGCATTTAGAAAATATCTTACAAGACATCATCAAAGAAGAGAAGCCCGAGTAAACAAATATTGAAGAAACCTACCCGGGGTTAACTGACGTCATATACTACTCAGGGTCAGTTAATGATGCTCGGGGTTAGTTGATGACATGTTCTACTCGGGATCAGATGATGTCATTCGGGACCAGCTAATATCATGTTCTATTTGGGACAAACATGAAGAAAACCGAATAAAGAAGCCCATCGCGTGACTCACGGGTCGAGCCATTGAAATATACAAAGATACCCATATCAAAGAAGAATTCCAAGAATAATAGAATACCCAACATAAAGGGTTCCAAATCAAGCAACAATTTTATATCTTCAAAAAGACTGCGCCTATATAAGGAAATAAGTCCTAACTGGACTACATCACTAGAGTCCCATTCGATCTCACTACAAGTTTTCAAAATAGGAAAGAAGACAGACTACTTCAAACAAGTAACCAATCATAATTAAATACAAAAATCTTTTGTTACTTGTACATAGAAGATTAGGGTTCTGTGAACATATAAATAGACCCATAATCTCGTTATAGAAAAGATATAGAAAAATACAGAGATAAAAAAGAGAGATCGAGAGTTGTAAGTAAATCTTTTCACTAGTGGATTTTGGCTCAGTTGATTATTCAGCCACCCGTGGACGTTTCTCCGATCATTGGAGTTTTACCACGTAAAACTTGCGTCCTATTACTTTCTCATTCTCTCTCTCTTTGAAATCATAGCTAAAATCCAATCTTGTTGACTCTATCCATACATCCAGAAATTGACATCAACAATAGCCATTTTTGGCAAGGATCAATGTGAAATTTTCCATCCAACTGGTACCAGGTAGGACTTGCTTTTTAATACTAGGTAGGGTTGGCATTCTACAATCTACCTTGAGATACCAGCCTCTGCACCACGCAAAGATTGGGACCAGCAAATAGTGAGGTAACTCCTACCTAGTACATCGATAATAGGTCAGTCAACCTGGTACTAGAATACCTAGATACTACCACCTAAGAGATTTCAGTATCTATGGAGAGCACCAAGATGTCTAACTAAATGCCTCGATACCAGACTGGTACCCCGAGGACCTCGTCATTTGATACATAGAATCATTTTTTCTTCTCCAAGTTATAGAGTTGACTACTTCGCTAGTAAAGTGTCATAATGCGACCAGATAGGTCAACTGACTTACCGTTTATTCAAATTTAACCCAAACTAAAACCTGATGTAATCAATGGGAGTAATTCCTGCGTAATTGATTCCGCTATCAATGCCAATCATTTTCGGTAACACGGCCAATCACTTGGTCTAAATTATAGGGAATTGACTGACAGTGAGGGGGATTAAAAGAAGACGTCAGAGTCCAGACATGGTATCAAAAAAACAGAGAGAAAAAGAGTAAAACTTCTTGGTCATTTCTCTCAGAGGATTTAGCCACATATCAAACACGCATGAGTTTTCCATCTCAACAATGTTTAGAGAAAAAAGGAGAGAGTAGCATAGTGAGATCAAATTTGTAACTCTTTCATGATCATTGTAACCCATTAAAGTCATATCACTTATTTTATTAATAAAAAAGTTCTTCTTTAGCAATCTCTTGATTCCTTCCTCTTTCTTTAATCTCTCCCAAATCTCCCTTGCATAAAGTTTCTACCCCCGTAACCTGCCTAGGTAGCGGGTTAAGGGTGTTAACTGATATTCCTCACCTTGAGCGAATTTTTAGTTAACAATTTTGCACTGTCTGTGGGTAAGTTTCCACACCCATCTTTTGAAAGCCTTCAGAATTACATTTTTGTTTTCACCGCATATATCATGAGACTTCAATCCTCCCAAGGACAGTCCAAAACATCAGGGCACCAGTCTGTAGCATCCACCCGGAAGGTTCAAAATAAAGGAAAGATGCCCAAATATCTTAAATATGCTATAGCACCTCCTACTGCAACACGAGTCACAACCTAGGTCCAAGCCGCCCCTATGGTAGGCCAAGCCATTTGGGAACAGTAAGTGGTGGCCTTTATGGAAAGTGTCCGCCTTATATTAGCCGTGGAAGGTATCACCCCTTTGCTCGCAGCGTTAGAGGATAGAGGTGATACTAGTATACCAGATACCAGGGTCCCAGCCTTTGATAAATTAGGCACACCGCCGCCTGTACCGGTCCACGAGAGGCTAGGGCCCTTACCCTTAGTTTTAGACAGGTTAGGGCCCGTACCCCCAGCACCAGATAGGCTGGTGAGCTACCAGCCCTGACAGGTAAGGTCAACTCTTGACTTCCCACTTAGGGAACCTCATCAACCAGCACAATCGATAGCCGCTGAAAAGGAAACCTCGATC